>OU744293.1:3765000-5015000 GCA_916610205.1 Griposia aprilina | reverse complement strand
AAAAGAATGTCAGTTGGGCATAAGGCTAAAATGTCCAAAATTGTCACGGCCCCTAGCATAGAAAAATTTCTTAATGAAGCTCCGGACTGCAATTTTCTTGCCGCTAAAGTAGGTAAGTGGTACCTATGAATCTATGTTGTTAGTTATTAAAATTTGTGTGTAGACTGTTATGTATAAAGGTACTTACTGCCTACTACTAATTTTTGGAGGCGCAATGGATCCTAGTCTAGCTTAGCAATACTGTTAAAATATTCATTACGATATGTAAAAGATGTTGTAAATGTTATATTATGCATATTAATTATGTAATATTTTCATTACAGGTTGTACTGATCATAGGAATTAGTGGAGCGTGTGGCAATACTGAGCTATTACAGCTAACAGTTAATAATATCGAAAAGCATTCAGATAAATTACTGTTAGTAAAATTGAAAAATACGAAGACGAACCTTGACAGGTCTTTTCTCGTACGCGAAGAATATGTAACTATTGTAGAAAAATACCAAAATTTACGTCCAGCCAATATAAAAACCGACTGATTTTTCATACAATACCATAATAATAAATGCTCAAAACAGCCTATGGGAGTAAATAAAATAGGTGCTATACCGCGAGAAATTGCCACTTTCATAAAACTGGAAGAGCCTCAGCTATACACGGGTCACTGCTTTCGGAGAACTTCGGCAACGCTCTTGGCTGATTCCGGAGCCGATCTCACCACTTTAAAACGTCACGGCAGGTGGAAGTCCAATACGGTTGCAGAAGGCTATATTGAAGACTCAATAGAAAATAAGTCGAAAATCTGTAAGCGTATAGTGGAAACAATAAGTCTGAATTCGACCTCGGATCCTTGGTCTCACCCACGCCCATCCACTTCCAACGACGCACAGTGTACTTATACAGAAAGCCGATTAGAGTCACCAACGTTCACCGTTGTTCCTTCTCAATCCGCCACCGAAACAGAGACCTTAACCCCAGATAATCAAACTCAACTCAATGCAACTGTAACGTTGCCAAATAAATCTGTTACTTTTAATTTGCAGAATTGCAGTAATTTTACTTTTAACTTTTAAAATGTTCCATTTTATTGTATTGGTACCTCTACCTACAATGTTAATTATTTTGATTCACAATAAATAGTTATTTCAATCTATTCCTGTTTATTATTTTATCTCCTAAAGTGTTCTCGCTGTTGAAGTGAAAAGTTATGTGTGTTACACGAGAGCAAAGTTTTTTGCATCTCGTGTCTTTGAATCTCTCACCACACTCAGGATTCAAAATCAGCACTCGCAGCAAAAAACGACTTTGCTCTCTTGTTGCACAAATAACTATAGTGAAATTTAAAAGTGATTCTCTCGTGCAACAACGGTTGCAACATTGAGATAAGAACTATTTTATACTAAAGGGTGTCCCCAAAAGTAACGCAAGATTTGAACTTTCCGCCATTTGTGCAATAAATTGTTGGCAACCCTGAAAAAAGTTTAGTGTTAGTAAAAATGGAACGTTACACGATACAACAACGTGTTTAAATTATTAATCAATAATATCTCAAAAATAGTGAAACTTTGGCGGCCGCAGTTCGAAAATGTCATACAAAATATGGTGGAATAGTGTTTTAACTTCGGCATGATAACACAGTTCTTTCTGCCGAAATTTGATGATATTGATGTGGCCAAAATGTGGTTTCAACCAAACGGGGCCACATGCTAAACAGCCCGTGAAACAATTCAATTACTGCATGAGATATATCCTGGACGTGTACTCTCTCGTTTCGGTGATCAGAATTGGCCCCCTAGATCGTGTGATTTAACACCATTAGATTTCTTTTTATGGGGTTATTTGAAGTCAAAGATCCATGTCAACAAGCCCACAACCTCCAGTGCATTACATGAGAAAATTAAACGCTGCATCCACGAAATTCAGCCACATTTATGCAGAATTAGGGTAGCCATCTGTCCGGCTTTAGCCGGATATGTTTGGCTTTTTTAGGTCGTGTCCGGCTAAATATTTATATGTCCGGCCTGTACGGCTTTTGTTAGTGTATCGCGGGACACGCAGCGCCTGCAGAACGAACGCAACGCAAGCTACGCAAGACGCGACGTGTTAAGGACGAGGCGGAGGCGGGGGACAGTGGCTATTCTTGGTTCACGCTGGTTTTGTCTTTAGTCGGTTTATAAGTGATTATTGGCTATTAAAGAAGGTAAAGTCCGGCTTTAAGGGCAAAATGTCCGGCCTAATACAGCGCAGAGTCAGCCTTTTTTATTTTAGACGATGGCAACCCTATGCAGAATGGTCGTGGAAAATTTCGACAAAAAAGTGCGTATGTGCCAGCAAAGCCGTGCAGGCCATTTGCCCGATGTCTTATTCCATAAATAACCCTATCCTATTTACTTTATGATTCAATAAAAAAAATACAATCTATAGACTAAAAACTGTGTTTTCTATTTAATTCAAATCTTGCGTTAATTTTGGGACATATGGGTTCAAAAATATTGAGACCAAAATCACATTCGCATTTAGGTGGGCCGCGCCACACCGCAATTAATTGCTAAATTCCTCCTATCCCCCTATCGTACATTTTGTATGAACCTTCGCACACTACAGGCAGGAGGCGTGCGGTATCGCAACGCAAAACAGTAATCACAACACACCTGCTGAGCGATCCGACAGTGCGTTGCGCTGCGACCCGGTGCGGCCAGTCTCGTGCACGAGCCTCATTGCACTGGAGTGGAAACAGTTCAAATTCAATTTCGAAATTTAAATCTATCGGAAACACCACTGTGTCATGTGATGCGATTGGCCGTAGATAATTCAGTCAACCAATCACAGAAATTTACTAGCTACCTGATTTTGTGTTAATTTTCGTTCCAGAAACCGGGCGTGAGTCTCAATAGTTGGACGTGTTTTTTATATTTCTACAAGCTGACCCGACAGACGTTGTCCTGTCTTAACTATGAATGTCATATGTCGTTTAGTATTAGTTTTGACTATTGACTAAAACTAAAACTATCGACTCATTTATCAACCGAACCATCTGTGTTAAACGATATTTGCAGCGCGCATTCTGTCAATCGCTGACAGTTATTTCAAACAACTGACAGTTATGTAAAATTAATATCGGCTTAAGTTTTCCTAAATTTTGTAACGTTGCGATCAACTTCCTTATTTTTTTATTTCATAAGATCCTTCACCTGACAATAACGAACACAACAAAAAAAAATGTGAAATTGGTCCAGGCGTTCACGCGTGATGGCGTGACCAAGGGAAATAGGGATTCATTTTTATATATATAGATGAGTTAGACCGTCTCTTGTATTTTTCATCTGGTAAAGTGCAGCAAGTTTATCTGGCCCGGTGGCTTAAATTGGAACTAACGAAATCACTACGCAAAGTGATAAGGGCTGTAGTTTACTGACAGGGACACTATCACCGGGGCCAGATAAGTTTGTGGCACTATACATCGTCTTGCAAATTTAATAGCTGTCTCAAAGCAATACTCCATTAGTCCTCATACTTTAGCAAAGATGATATAATTTTCAAAGTAATCACGGAATTAAGAGCCTATGTAAAATACGAATAAAATTAAAATACATTTATATTTTAATTAATTCGGAGCATGTTTCAGCGTCGTTATGGCCGCCTGTTCCACCCTGCAGTAGACAAGATGTAAAAACAATATGAAATATGACTGCGATGAAACAGCTACGTGTCAATGTAGAGAGAAAAAGTACACACAGAATATTGCATGAAAAATGGAAAAATATTTTGGTGGATACGTGATTTTGGGCTGAAGTGTAAAAACGTGACGTAAACACGCTTTGTGTTTTACTGAAACCAAGTTAATATTCTTTTATATTTGTTTGAGTAATAATGTAGGTTCTGACTCTATAAGAAATTATACATAGTGTGGCGAAATAAAAATGAAAATTCACCACTTTAACACAATAATACTCGTAATATTATTTTTATTTGTCTTATCGGCCAATGGCCTGATGGCCGAAAGCCTCGATCAACATCTCTCGAGGTTCTCGTTAGGCGGTTGGTCAAGGGCCTGATTCAGAAGGCAGTACTCCTCGACACGGCTCGCATCGTGAGGAGGTTCCTGTCTCTGCAGCCCTAACCACCGGTAGCTTGGACCCTGCTCCCGATACCGGCGGACCACTATTTTTTAATGTTTTTATAAAAATATTTAAAAATGTATTTAAATATGTAGGTATGTAAATAAATAAACAAAAAAATAAAATAAATAAATTAGTCATATTAAATTCATTTATTAATATTTAAAAGAGAATCGCATCAAAAATATATTTATAAGATATAATTAAAAATCATCCAAACAGTTGCCGATTAGGTCATTTGGCCTAAATTAAAAGAGATTACGAGAAAACTTAAGGTAAATCTTTGTTCCGCATTTAACTACACACTAAATTACGTTACCTTTCAATTGAATAATATACATATAAATGTCGGCGCCAGGCCAGTGCCCGAACCATCGTAGCATAAACAACGCAGTACATATTTGAAGCATGATTATTACTCACATGCTATTTAACTTGTAAAATTCACCAATGTTATATTAAGGCGGAATCTACAGGGTAGCCCGCGATATTCAAATTTTGTTACGTTTTTTGCAATTTGCAGGTCACTGTTAGGTTGTATTTTGATTCAAATATGATTCGCGACCGTAACAAATATGGCTTTGCAGAATTATAATCATTGGAATCAGCATTACATCTCTATAAGTTCATATTACCCTATTGAATGACTATTTCATGAAATCATGACATTTGAGGGCAATTCTAACTTAAGGAGTTGTATTGCTGATTCTAATGATTATAATTCCGTAAAGCCTTAGTTGATACGGTCGCGAATCATATTTAGATCACCATACAACCTGATACTGACCAGCAAATTGCAAAAAAACGTAAAAAAAATGAATTTCGCGGGCTACCTTGGCACATCCCCTTTAAGAGTAAACATGTCATCATAAATCTCATAACGTTATATTGGTTAAATTTTGTCTATTAGTTAAAATGATGAAACGTTTGTTCCTTTCCCACAACACTTCATAAACTAGCCATAAATCTAACATATTTATTACCTCTCATGTTGTTTTTGTAAACTGTAGTTTTTAGAAATACTTAGGCAACCGTGCAGGGGCGTGCATCCATATTTTTTTTGCTGATGAACGTGGTCACGGGACGAGGGGCGGAAAGTAAGGCCCTAGGCTCAAAGGCAAAGGCTTTGAATTTGGAACATTCTATTTTTGGCAAGTGAACCATGCGGTTGCTAGACGAACTATTAGCGCATACGGATGTATTTCCCGATGTTCTGAGCCCAGTGAACTCGTGAACGCCTCTTCTTGCATTTAGACGTAACTAAAACTTAGTGTGTTAATTCATGTAAGACTTTAAGCTTATATATTGTTATTGTCCGTCTTACTGGTGCGTGTTACTTTCGCCCATACAAGTGTCTTCCCTGATAACGCTAATAGCATTTATTGTTGGCGTTTGGTTGGGCCACGAGCACGTGCACGTGGCCCAACCAAGTGCCAGCAGAAAATGCTATTAGGGAACCTGATCCCTGACATTGAAAACTCGTAGAAAACAGCATAAGCCATCTCCCATTACGACAAACTCGTATAGATAAACCTAACTAAGTTATCCCGATAAAAACAGTCGTGTTTAAAGATCAACTAGTATAAAAATGTTAACCCTGAAAGTACCAATAACTATAATAGTTAAATGTGATGGTTTAAATAACAAGTCGATCCTGACGAATCGCAACCTCAAAGCGGAGCACGTCTTGACAGAATCGCAGGTGATACGACGATCATTTGTGTCGCAGACCAAAACGGACTTGCCAGTCTCGAACTACAAGGAATGCGGCTGGTAAAAGCAACCCAAAAGCACGCAAGCCTGCTGAATAATCCGGTACCCGGAAAAAAGGGCCGGAAGGAGCCCTTTTTAACTGGTTCTATACCTACAACAAACAAAATAGGGTATTACAACAGAGAAAAGCTAAACTCCAGTATTTTTGCAATAATAAATTGCGACCCTTATTTAAGTATTAATAAATATTTGAAAATTTAAATTAAAAATTTAATTCAAAATAGAAAAAATAAATTAATAGATTGAAACTGCAGAGGTCACGCTGCAATAGGGAGGTAGTATTTGATAGAGCAACGTTCTTCGCAGAGTGGCTGGTAGCAGTTGGATGTGCGAAGCCGAGGATCAATGTCAATGAAGAAGCATATGTCCAGCAGTGGACTGCTATAAGCTGATGATGGAGAAAAGTCATGATTTATCACTTTCTTCCCATCTCCTATGTCGACACAGAACTATAGGTATAATCTTTATTAAAATAAAACTCTCTTAGCTACTTTTAAAACTAAATCCTACTTAAACATCGACCCATAAATGCAATCAAAACAAACACAAAAAAAATACACAAACACCGACAAACACACACAAGTACATACATAAACATAAAAAATTGCCTTAATTTTTCCCGAGATTTCGATTGAAAAGTTATAATAAGGACAACACTAGTGGCTCTATTTGTTACACTTACAACTAACAATGCCGATACTTCTCAAGAAAGATAAAATAACTCAACAATACAATGAAAAATTACGAGGAGCCATCTACGTCATTATTTCAGTAGTAATGTCTGTTAGAAACCGCTGAAAGTTCCTTGAAAATTATGTTCATTCATATTTTTTTAGGGTTCCGTACCCGAACCGAAACGGTAGTAACAGGTAGACACTTGAAATTTTCACAGAGCGTGTACCTATGACCACTATAACAACAATTAATAAAAATATGAAATTAAAGGAGGTCCCCATAGAAGAAATGTTTTTTTGCAAAAGTTTTTTTTCTATATGTAGTATTTAATATTGTACTGTGGTACGAAACTCTTTTGGTGCGAGTCCGGCTCGCACTTGCCCGCTTTTTCTTGTTGTTTGTAAGTGATAAAGTTATAATATAACAAAGGAAACGTGTGAATCATGTTGACTTAATTAAATACACGACTTTTTTAAAAGAAGCTTTGTGTTAAAAAAATTACTTCCTCGACTTACATTATTTATGTTATATTATAACTTTATCACTTACAAACAACAAGAAAAATCGGGCAAGTGCGAGCCGGACTCGCACCAAAAGAGTTTCGTACCACAGTACAATATTAAATACTACATATAGAAAAAAAACTTTTGCAAAAAAATATTTCACACGTTTCCGAAAGGAAACGTGTGAAAATTCAAAGAATTAAAAGAAGAATGAAAATTCTTCAGGAGATTTTCTGCTATAAATAACAATAGCTTTCAAGAGATTCCCAAAAGGAATGAAATAAATGTGACTAACGAGATATTACAAGGTCACTTGAGACTCATTATTTTGGAGATAACAATCTCGAAAGCGGTTTAAGTGTAGGAAAAGCGACCCGCCAAGGATATTTTGTGGAGAAAATTATAATTAAAAAAGGGTTGGGTTTTTTGTTAAAGTCATCATATAAGTATTAATAAAAAAAAAACGGTTTTTGTAAATTACCCCATTCCCGGTTCTTTGGACTTTTTAAAGACTCAGATTAAAAAGTAAAACTTACAGGTACAACCTGACGACAATTAAAAACAACCGGGCGATGAAAAATGGTATGTATATATAAAAAGGATTTAAAAAAAAATGATCCCTTCTTTGTGTTAACGCGCTTAATCCATGTACCATGTGTGTAATTACGAAAGGGACAAAGGTTACAAGGGATGGAGGCTGAAGGCGTAGGATCAAAGCCAAAACTACTTGCCCAAAATGTAAGTAAACATAGTTTACATGTGTAGCTTCAACCTAAACTAAGTTAAACAAACTGTAAGCCAAACTTGAGCAAACTTGCGAACTTAGCAACGCCCGAATTTGTCACACCGTAAATGATTTATGGAAGCTTCAATGGACCATTTATACTCTTAAAAGATAGTGTAAGAGATATCTTTATAGACTTTATGGTTAGCGTCGCGCGTCGTTCTTGGCACCTTATTCTTTTTTCGGAGGGAAAATGGTTTCTAATTTATTTATTATATTCGGAGACAGATCAATAGGTAAATAAAAACTTGATGCTGGTACAAACCATATAAAAAAAAAACATCATCTAATGAAACCGTGACTCGTTGTGCCCTATTAAAAACAAGTATTTTTTTCAAAAGTAGGTATTTTATGGGCTAAAATGGCATTTTGTAAGCCGAACTTGTAGTTTGATTTATTTATACCATATACAACTTATCTCAGATAAAACTAATACCAAAAATAAAGGTTAATAAAAAAATATTCAAACCTTTTCTAAACGAAATTCAACTTTTTTCTTCTATTTTACTTGCTAAATGGCGGAACATTCCCTAGCGCGTGTAACAATATAAATTCTCTTTATTGTCCCATAAGAGAGTAAAACCAGGGCGGACAGAGAAAACCTTTCCGGCTGCGGGTAATAATTCGTGGAAATTCTTTATTTTCACAATACAAGAAAGCTGTGAGTTATTCAATAACCTGGTGCCCTCCAAAATCTACATTTATATTGAAAATCTTGGATGGAAACCATGTTGACTTTATTATGTCATATCATGGTAGACTAATAGAAGATAGAAAAAATCTTATAGCTATCTTATCTTACTTGTACCACGCATTTTAAATACAGAAGATTGATTTATTAGTTAGTTACATTTTTTTGCAGATTTTTCTTAAGTTATTCTTATTTTCCTGAACTATATTGTGCTAGAGCTCAAAAAATTCTTCACCACGTTCTTAAATTATATACAGGGGTAGGTATAGGGTGTAAGGACCGCCCAGGGTGCTAGAGGTTCCGGCCCTGGTACAGGCCATGGTACGGAGCGAGAGGGAATGGGAAGCAGTAATGCTTGCGAAGGAGGAGGCGGAGCGCGTGAGGAAGAGGCATTCATTGCGCCCTCACGCCCTTAGTCGCCGCAGGAGGAGACACCCAGGGCGTCGGGAGTCGATAGCCGACTCCCGGCCACCGTAGGTACGGGCTTGCGGACGGCGAGCAATGGGCAGCTCGCCGTCCGGTAAGGACCAGGCCCGGGTCGACGGCGCGTTGTGTTCCACGCGCGCCTCAAAGAGATGTCAGCATAATTGGCGGGATCCGAAAGGGCCGTTGCCTGCCGGGGTCGCGGATTGTTTGAAAGAGTTACAGTGGCCCTGGTGCACAGGCAACTGAAGGAACACAGAGTCTGGCTGATTTCCCAGCCAAAAATAAAAAAGGGTGCTAGAGGTGAACGGGCGCCAAAGGGGCAGTGACTAGGCGCCCCTCCACCTCTGGCGCCTGCAGGGTACTTTTGTTTTAGTTCGTTTGCAGTTGAAAACCAAAAAAAATGTTGAGCTCTCTTCGCTAGCTGTTGCATCCGACATTCTCTCAATTCTCAAACGTTTCTGCATAAGCCGACAAAGTAACTCTTATTACTTTATGAATGGACAAAAGAAAACCTAGGCGGAGTGCTGAAATTGTTCGCCCCTCTCTACTCTCCAAGAGGGGAGAGGAGCGCCGCCGAAATTTCGTCTCGGGGCGCCTGTAATGTCAAAACCGGCACTGCGTAAAGACACGGTCAGTCGTAGACAAATAGCTTGCGATGTGCAGGCACTTAACATCTCACCACAGCCGTAACTAAGTGAACCGAAGTGCAGGCAGCAATTGAAATATGGTGGTAATTTATGTACGTAAATTCAGCAGGCTGAGGTGCTAATGCTCCTTACGCTGCTCAATTGGAATAAATCAAACCATAACATAGGTGTGTGTCAAACCAGCGGAGTAATTGCGTAACACACGAACAGTAGGAATGACTTTCATTTTGACAGTTCAACAACATTCATTGCGTTATTTACGCTGTTGAGCAGCAGCAGCAATAGATCAGCTTCAAAATGATTCAGATTTGGATTGATAGTGTGTTACACAATTAGGGTGCTGATCCCCAAAGTTGATATTGCATGTCAAATCTTCTCAAAAAACATTATCTCTTATTGTGTGACAGTGATCGTTGAGACGTGGTGCGACACATACAGGCCTAGGAAATACTCAGTGTTTCAAAATAAAAAAATCAATATCAAAATATTTTATTTCACATAAGCCAACATGGGGACTTAAGAAACGTCAGAAGCTAGGTGCACGGTTCCAATTGGTTGTTTCATATGGAGAAGAGCCGGCAAGAAACTCCACGGTTACTCTTTTAAAAATAAGGGGCTTTTACAATGTTTCCAATTACAGTGTTGATAGATATGGGAGGACAGTGTAGGCCTGTCAACAAGTAACAGGTACTCAACAAAATATAAAAAGGTCCACAAATCTACAGTCAATAAGTTAGGCCTACAACGTTCTCACATTCACAAAATAAAGAAGAATCTTTAAAAAAATAAAAGCCTATTTAGACCAAATGACATGATTGCTATTACAACTGTAACAAATCTGAATCAAAATCCTATCCACCAAAGCCATTTCCTTTTGAAGTTCAGAGTATTAGTTCTGTAGTGTATATTATGTCCCTATACTAAACTCTATAACAACGACCAGTGTGGACGTTATAATAAGGAGTTATTTCTCTAGTTTACCCGTCTCCTAATTCTGCTCCCACTGTAGGTACCGTGCAACGGGGTGAATAGGGATGCAAGGGTGAATCGAAACGAAACTTTAAAAGGGATTTTAACATTGAAATAATATAGTTTGTTGGCAACAAGGGCACTTAATCGTTAATTATAATACAGTAAACACATTAGAGTCCTTTTTGTCAACATACTATATTATTTCAATGTTTTTGAATTGTCAAGGGGTCGGTCAGTCAGCCAATTTATATTTTTACATCACCCATACTTACACAATTGTTTTTTTCTTTCGTTTGTTCTTTTCTTTTTAAGTCTCCTGCTGCTATAAATACATGGGAACAGTTTGATCAACAAACGTTAGTATTCCGATTTGTAGCATTATTTAAAGATTCAAATGCTCATAGATTTTTAAATTATAAAATATGACATTACCAGCCCTTTAATATAATTTACCATTGACATGCATGTAAAAATAAATTATAATTGATTAATTATTTATTAATAATACAATTAATTGACATTATTTCCAAATTATAATGAAATATGACATTAGTAGGCCTTTAATATAATTTATTGTAATACCTGTGTTCACGAATAAAGATAGATTGATAGTGTAAAATCAGATTTTTGGACTTATCATGCATATATACCAGACACCACCAGAAGCATGAGATTTCAGTAAAAATAACATGTGAGCAAATAAATATAAGACCAAAATGGAAATTGCATTTCCTACTCTGTGGTTTAGGGTAGAATGTTTTTCATATAGAATTCATGAGAAGTGTTTCGACGTTTACATATGAAATTGCTAGTATATTCGCATTTCTGAGAAAGAAATACGCTTTGTGAGTTATGAAAATAGTTGTGTGCTGAGATCACGGACTGTATTCGTTTACATATTCAGTACGAACGAACGAACACGCGCTTCACTTTGTGTAAATTATTTCATCACCACTGCTCTCAAAACGGTGAAGGAAAACATTAGTTAGAGTTTTTGCGTGAAAGAGTAACAACCATCCATTCATCCTCACAAACTTTCACATTTATAATATTAGTAGGAAGTAGGATTTATAATATTAGTAGGGTAGGTTTTATTTTATGCCTGAAAATAAAACTGTAAGGTCCCGACCGAAGTGAAAGTTATCAATAGTAACATAAGGTGTTCCATATCGCTCAATATGGTGTGAGATCATAGTTTTTTATTAATAGTCATTGGTCAGAGTTGACAATTCAAGATGACTGTATCATGCAATAACACATTCATATTTGCATGAAAAATTCATGTGGGATTAAAAATAAGTAACGCGGTAAACAATTAGTTCGGAATCAAATATTCGCAGTTGATCATTAACAGAGATCGGATATTCAGATGCATATTCACCTAAAGTTGAGTTGTTGGCTAATATGGAATGCGCTTTTGTATCTAAAAAAAATATGCTTTATTTATTTTTTTACCTAACACTCACCACCCGTCCTCTCACACCCTACATTCACATATTTGCATCGGGGGTTAAATATTAATTTTTAATAAATATACATCTGAATAGTTATGGAATCCAAGAACCCCGGGGTTTTTTTTAAAATAAATAATCTTTTAGAAGTCACTTCCACACTATACATCCGACTAGTTATGCATTCCCGGTATTCCTGGCACCCAGGACATAAAAAAAAAAAATCAGAAGCAGCTTCCTTACTTTCATAGCTAAAAATTAACTTTAGGTAAATATGCATCCGAATATCCGATCTCTGATCATTAATCTACACGCATGTGGTTCGTAAATGATTGATTAATCATTAACAATGGACAAACAAACAGATGGATATGATGATATTATGGATTGACCTAACAATGTTTTATGTTAACCAAGTTGAAAAGCTAAGCTGATTTGTTTACAGATTATACGAACGATAATAAGCCCTTGTCTATTCGTTTTGTGAAATGATTCCATCAATCGACGAACTCTCTGTAAACACTAGCGCAAATTAGGGAGGCCGCACCGCAAAAATGCGGCGCGTTGCGGCCGGCCGCGGTTGTAATCTGCGCTTAGTTTTTAGGTACTTTAGTACCTAAATAAAAAAATGTAGTTACTGTCTTTGCTTAATTTCATACGAATGATGGCAATAAAACATGAAGCTCGTGCGTATCAGGCCTTACCAAAGACAGTACTGTGCGTTGGCAAAAGTTGGCTGAAGAAATACCCACAAGAACGAAGGTTCTTGTAGGTCAATCGTGATGACGCTTGATCTCTTGTTATACTAATTAAGGGGGAAGCGCCAGGGTAGACCGCGAAATTTAAATTTTCTAACGTATTTTGTAATTTGCAGGTCAGTATCAGGTTGTATGTTGATCTAAATATGATTCGCGGCCGTAACAAATAAGTATTTACAGAATTATAATCACAAAAATCAATAATACAACTCTCTAAGTTCATATTACCCTATTGAATGACCATTTAATTAAATCAAGACATTTGAGGGCAATTCTAACATAGGGAGTTGTATTGTTGATTTTAATAATTATAATTGTGTAAAATCATAATTGTTACGGTCGCGAATCATATTTTAATCAACATACAACCTGACAATGACCTGCAAATTGCAAAAAACGTAAGAAAATTTAAATTTCGCGGTCTGCCCTGGCGCTTCCCACTTAATATAAAAAGCGGTCAAGCGCATGTATGCAAATAGGTCATAAAAATGCTGTAAAAAAATATAAAATTTAGGTTCCGTTGGAAGCCATACAATTGTGAAAACTTTCCGTTATTTTAGCTTCAATTTTCTGACTGACTGACCCTATGACAATTCAAAAGTGCCTGTAATTGGTTTATTTGAAATAAATGCTTTGAGTTTGAGTTTGAGTTTAAAAAAATAAACAAAACTGTATTCACAGGTTTCTCGACAAGCTTACCTAAACGGGGAATCGAACCAGCTAAAAATTCAAAAATATACAGTCGCTATTATAATCTACTAATCGATAGTATTATTGTTCAGGATTAAATCGCTCTAATAAACATTTGGTCTTATAAATAATAATAAAAAACCGGCCAAGTGCGAGTCGGACTCCCGCACGAAGGGTTCCGTACCATTATCTATAAAAACGGCAAAACAATCACGTTTGTTGTGTGGGAGCCCCCTTAAATATTTATTTCATTCTGTATTTTAGTATTTGTTGTTATAGCGGCAACAAAAATTCATTATCTGTGAAAATTTCAAGTGTCTAAATAGCACGGTTCATGAGATACAGCCTGGTGACAGACGGACAGACAGACGGACGGACAGCGGAGTCTTAGTAATAGGGTTCCATTTTACCCTTTGGATACGGAACCCTAAAAAGATCTTGATATCTAACATTAATTTTATTTTATGTTCAATTCTATTATGAAGGTCACGTAAACATGAAAGAAAATTATTACCTAGCAAGACATTGATACTTAAACTATGTAAAATTACAATTTGATCCCCTCCTCCCTCATTAAGGATACACAAATTTAGTCGTCATTGAAATCACTTTGTGTATGGCTCCTATTATCATTTTCTACCTCAACCCTTAGCTCTTCTACAGTCTCATAAGACTTTTTGTAATTAACATTTTTTACATGGCCCCATAAAATATAGTCCAGACGAGTGTAAGACTTTTTGGAGAAATTTTATCATTAACATTGACTGTATCGACTAGTGAAATAAAATAGCGAGTGTTAATTTTTTGAATTTGTAGCTGGTTCGATTCCCGGTTTAGGTAAGCTTGTCGAGAAATCTGTGAATGCAGTTTTGTTTCCTTTAAAAATAAAGGAATGTTTCCTTTAAGTAAAATAATATATCTTAACGATTTAAAGTAGTTTCTTTTCAGGGCCCATTGATTTTTTCCACCCTGCATATAATCGGTTAGGAGGTAGGTAAATCGCCTACGGCTTTGTAGGCAAAATTGAAAACTGCTGAAAGGCTTGATTTTAAATAAATGTAGGTGCCTGTACCTATACCTTAAAAAATAAAGAGGGATAAGAGAGAGTGCACCAGTGTACGCGCACACACTAATTGTGCACTATAATATTACCCGCGCTGGAGGCTAGTCTCCGCTGAGATTGGTCACCATGAAATTTGGTCTGGAGGACTACTTAAATAGGTACCTACTTGTAGGGTAGGACGAACTAGGTATAGAATAATGGCGCAGGAGTTCTAGACAAAACACTATAATCTTTTTTCCCTGGAACTGATATTAACGGAATTGCATTGCAGTTATTTTCAAGCCACGGTTATTAAATAGAATTCAAAGAAACTATTTATATTTTAGACTTAGTCCTTTTCTCGCTTCCTCGCTTTTTCGGCTACGGAGAAAATCGGCATTCTGAATGAGTCTTCATTTTCGGAAACAGATCTTTAATTTAGCTAGTCCTACTTCCTACTATCTTACTAACATTTGAATTTATATTATGTTTGTTTCTACGCTTATCCGTCACGCTGCCATCCGTTAGTCTCGTGGTGAGCAAGCGCGACTGCTGAGCGTAGGGTCCTGGGTTCGATTCCCAGGTCGGGTAAAATGTTATTGGGTTCTTCCATTAGGAATTTCTTAGTAACAACCCAGAGTTTGAAAGTTTGAAAGCGGTATGATAACCCCGTGCTTCGGAAAGCACGTGAAGCTGTTGGTCCTGCGCCTGATCTCTCTCCGGTCGTATCGGATTGTCAGACTATGAGAGTGAGAGAAGGGTGTAAGCACCTGTGTCTACGCAAAAACTTGTGCACTGTAATATTCTTCTCCGTTAAGATTGGCCGCCATGGTCGAAATTCGGTCTGGAGAACTAGTTTTTTTTTTCTTCGTCGCGCATTAACGGCTGAACGGCTTTGAATAAAATTTGACACACAGATAGTTTATAACCTGAATTAACACATAGGATACTTTTTATCTCGGTTGAACGTTCCCGTGGGATATTTTCCGACGACCACGGGAGTGAATCCGCGGGCATAAGCTAGTTATTAATAAAAACAGTAGCGCAGTGAGACCGCTCGTTACCTACTTGTAGAAAAGCCAATGAAATAAAGGCTCCCGCAAACAGGCGCGACGCGACAGCACGACACAAAGGCGCCGCACGTCGTGCGGCACGCGGTGCCGGTGTGTCACGCTGTCGCGTCGCGCCAGTGTGTACGAGCCTTAAAGCTCTGATATTTTATATCCGGTGTGACGTAAACCAATTTATTTCTTGAGAGCAACAGATAGTCAGAGCAGGAAATGGAAATACGTTATATTTTATTTGCTGTAATGTTATGTTATGTTTTATCTGATTTAGAATCCGATTTAATAATAGTTATTTATGATACTTGTGCGGTAAGTTGGTTTTTACAAACGAGTAGACGAAGGCTTACCATAGTCACGAGTTTGTACATACCAATTTCCGCACGTGTGTCATACAACGTATTTCAACACATTTGCGAGAAAACAATACAATATTAATATTGGATTCCTCGCTTGAACTCATTTATTTATTACTTTGTTTATAAATATCAGTCGGTTAGGTTAGTCGCAACAATCTTTGACGATTCTAATATGTATGAATTGCAAATGGCGTCACGTGCGCGTAGTGAAAATTAGAACTACACCTTTCGTCTCATTTTCCCTTGAGTATTAAAGTGAGATAAACGTATTGAGCAAAAGCGCTTCTAAGGAGGTTCGATTATTCAGCTTATTTATTCTCGTAATGTGAAACTCCTTGGTGGAATTCATATAATTATATTTTTATGGAAATTTAAAATAAACCGTAAAGGCTACGCACGGCGCTATACAACGGAGTATGCGGTAAAACAGGTACTTAGGTGTGAGTACCTATTTTACCGCACGTTACGTTGTATGGTGCGTAACTTTTAACTTTCGGACAATGTATACAGGCATCGTAAATGCATTTTTTTAGCAAATGTGTTGAAAACACTTTATTATTGTACCTTGTGACGGAAAAGGTTTACGTGGTCTGTATAAAATGAAACCACGTCTCTTTTGAACATATAAAGTGTATATTAATTAAGAAAATGAGAAAAGGGAGTAAGTAAGTCTATGGTCACAAGTTTCCCTAACTTCCAACAAATTTACATACAACAAATATTTAAGCGGAAGGCATATTAATTTGTAACAAAAGAGGTTGTGAGCACAAAGGCACCGCGATATAATGTCCTATAGAGCAAGAGCCCACGACAGCCAGACCTTCGTTATTTTATAAAAGCTGATAGTTTTTCTGTGCATGTCCCCTATACAGGTAAGAACGATCAGCGACTACAGAGTTTGGGTTGTGGTTACTTGGGCAGGTAACAGGTAGTAAAGGTGTATAAAATAGTACCTTAAATTCGTTAAAGTATAAAGCTCATTTTTTTTATATTTTCTTTGGGATAACTTTAGAAATCTCGTCATCCATTGCCAGACACTTATGACAGTTGCTACCCCCGGCCAGACACTGTTAAACTTTAATTAATTATAATTATACTTTCGTTATAGTATAAAAACTAAATTTTATATATGTTACTTGGGGACCTATAAAAAAATGTTACGTCAATAGCCGGACAGTTTAATGGTTTTTACATCTTGCCAGACACATGTCTTGAAAGTCCGCTGTAGGTGCGAGCGCGAGTGCTTAGTCGATTGCGATCTTTTAAGATATCCAATAAAAATATATGTATGTTACGTTCATTGCCATGTTATATAAAGTAAAAAATGCTATTTTAATATTATAAAATACAAAAAAAAAAGTATTATTACATGTAATTTTTGTTTTTTTGTTTTTACTTTATTGTGTTTGGGTGGCTTACAGCTATCATTACAGGAGTAATAATGAGGTAATTCATGACAAGCCAATTACAAGCCTCCACAGTTAGCAATAGACAATTGTTGTACAAGTTTACAAATTGAATAATATTCACTAAGCATAATCCTAAGTATAACATTAAATTAACTATTAAATGAAGTACTTACATAGGCAAAAATGCATGCGCAAGTACTATTAGGGTGCAACAGAAACAATTTAGTGTTTGGATGAAACAGTAGAAATAGACGCTAGCTTGCAAACAAATCAATTGAGGGGTATTCAATCTTAACAATTTGGTTAAACGCTTTGACTGAGCGAATCATGTAAGAATTACTACGGTAAACTGTGCGAGCGTAAGGAGCATGAAGAATATTTCTCAAACGAGAATGTCGAGGTGGAACATTCAGAGACAGCTTAGAAAGAAGTTCAGGACATTCAACCCTTGATTTTGCTATTTTCACTAGGAACCGTATGTCAGACATATTTCTCCGAGTTACAAGTGGAAGTAAATGGAATCGAGCGCATCGTTCATTGTAACTCAGATAAGGGATTTTGAATGTGTAACCTAAGTATCTCGTGAACTTCCTCGTAATCGTTCCAATCTGTCTAAATGCACTGCATAATTTGGGTTCCAAATTTGACTACCATATTCGACGCTGCTGCGCTGCTTCGCTGTTTATTGCTGCGGACGTAAGCACAATACAGAATTTCCAACGTTTTCATTTTATTGAACGAACTGGCATTACGGATAATGAATCCCAGGGCTTTTATAAGTTTTAAGAGATCATTATTCCCCCAGTGGAAGTAACTCACGAAAGCGGAAAATGCGATAGAATCGCGTTTCAAAGACATACCCTGAGTTCTGAGAAACTAATTTGAAGGAAGTTCATACTTTATGCTTCCACTTATCTGAAGGCGCTCTCTGAGGCTTAACTAACTCGAATGTACCAGTAGATTATGGCTACGTCAATATACTGTAGCAAAATGTTGGGAAGTACTTTTACGTAAGGTTATATATGATGTATATTTGTGGGGGGGAAGGGGTGGAGATTCCCCTCCACAAGTGAGAAGTTTAGAAAATGCAGTTTTTTTCATACATTTATAATAATCTTATTTTTGTTTTTTTTTAACCATCTACCTGATTTTTGGGGGGAGGGAGGGTACCTCCCCCCCTGACGCGTAATTGATGGAGCCCCGCCGAGGCTCCTATTTTTGTCTGCAGAGTTTAAAGGAACCTAACACGAACACCTATCCCCTTCTAACCTAACCTGTCCGAGTCGATGTGTCCCAAGTCCCGAGCTCGCTTCGCTCGCTCTTGCATCCTAAGTTCTCGCTCACTTAACCTGTCCGACCCTGTATTTATAGTGTATTATTTATGCTGTCCGAGTCAGGGTGCCCTAAGTCCCGAGCTTAATATAGCAAAACTTATTTCGACCTATATATACATTGGCTAGCTTTTCTTATCGTTTATAGGAATAATAAAATATAAAAATAAAAAATGCCTGCCAATGCGTTTGCGTTTCATTTTACTTTTAGAAGAAACCATCAGTATAAAAATAATAACTTTAGATTGTCACAAAATCAATATGTTCATAGTTATTTACCCAACAAATATAAAGTCTACTAATTTGCAAAAACAAAACACATTTTTAAAATTCTCTAAAAAACTCAGAATAATAACTAAAGCACTAAAAAAGCAACACCTTCTGTCAAAATTCCGTCAAAAGCACTATGATAGTCTAAAAGTTATGGTCAAAGAGTTTAATAATAATGAGGTTATTTGATCAAAGTTTGATATTTTTTATTTCAGAAAGTATTTATTTCCTAGACCTGAAACTTCGTGAGATTGTTCATCAGATTATTTGTGAGATTTTTATGAAATTATGTAATGTACCGGTCATCTTAGTATGCTGTATGGTATACTAAATTCACCCTATCAGTCTGCGGAGGGCTGTCCCTTACACTCTGTAGATAAAATTGGAAGCGTCGTGAATGTGAACAACCCGGACATGAAGTTACACTTTTCTCTACAAGTTCTTACAAGAAAATATGAATAATCTTTTAGGAAAAGGATTGTGACAATACCTTATACACAGATGTGTGCTGTGATCATAGTCAACGGCCGCTGGTATTGTAACAAAAGCATTTTAATAGACCATTCATACACAATAGGCAGGTAGTGTCCAATGTCCTTTAGAACATTCAGTCATAACCGGGGATTAAATCGCGGAACCCATCAAAGTCTAGAAAATGAAATCCCAATAGTGTTCGTGTGAAAAGCGGCGTCACTCGAATCCAAGTAATCCAGTAAAATCGGGCGTCACGCATGCGAGCAGCGAGAATTTGAATTTCGAACGATTCGTATTCACACACATTCACGCATTCATGGAACCGTACGGATCAGCACGCGTTCCCACTATGTCGTGACGATTTAATTTATCGTTGAAATACTGTCGTCTCTAGCTGTTCCCATTATGTCGACAGTTAATCTTCACTGTGTCGTCGAAATATTTTATCGTTGAACGACTGTCGTATGTAGCTGTTCCCCTTAGATCGTGACAGCATTTTTACTGTTCACAGCACTCGTCTTGTCGTTTGCACATTAGTCGCCTCTACGTTCTTTTGAAGATCGATACATAGATACGATACGATAGATAGTCGCAATAACGACACATTATTTGCCGTCACGATAAGTCGTGACGTTTTTTTATCGTTTTACGACTGTCGTGCTAGCTGTTCCTATTGACTTGACAATCTGTCGTCACTGCAAAAAAAAGTTGTGGATGACAGTTAATCGTGTCATCCTTGAACACCTCTACTTAAAAACACAAGCCACGACGCTTTAAACGACACGATAATCTGTCGTCACGACGTAGAGGGAACGGGGCCTCTGTTGTAGCCAGTCGTAGGTAAACCTACTTACCTAAGTCTCGAATATGTATGAAGTGGTTGAAAGCGTAATATTTTATTTTGAGAAATTCAAACAGTAGACTTGAGAATCTCCTTCAGGTTCTCAAATCGACTGTTGGTATTTGGTTTGTTTATTGACAAACACTGAAATCTGACGTTAGCGGGATTTTTTTGATACAAAAGCGCATTCTATATTACAAAATATCTCAACTTTAGGTGAATATGAATCCGAATATCCTCTCTGGTTATGAGTCATAATTTTCCTGCCCTTATCAAAATTAATTTGGGGTCAGTGTAACATGTCTTTTTCTTCCAAACTTTGCTACTAATTGACATCTCGGTAGTCACTTCCTTTCTAGCCATATCATCATTCACACAGTCCATACATCGTTTCTTTGATCTTTCCTAACTCTTATATCCCACATTCTTACTCAAACTTTCCTTGCGACATTATGATTAAGTAGATTAAAACGGATTATATGCTTTAAATGGGAACCGAAAGCTGACAATATATTAGCAGTTGGATAGGTATTACTTTCAATTCTCTATCGCATTCCCATTCCCGCGCTTCGCAATGCATGTAAAGGTAGTGGAATTTCCGTCTTTCTGTCCGACTACGAGAAGTTACATTCTCAACGAAGTAAGATTCTAAAATAAAATAAATAATCCGCGTTGAACTTAAAACGTTTGTTGAGAAACAAAGTAAGCAAAGTCGGCAACTTAGGTATGCCAAATGGTAATGGCGGGAGGGGTTCACATCGGCGTCGAGTCGAAGATGTGGGACCTGGGACTCGTCCTCGACAGCCGGTGGAACTTCGTTGAGCATTTCCAACGTTTGGCTCCCAGACTGGACCGGGCCGGGGCTGCCTTGAAGCGTCTCCTGCCCAATCTAAGGGGTCCAAACGCCTCCTGCCGTTTTTATGGGGCACTGGTGTGGGCGCGTTCATTGAGGCTCCGACCAGCCCGCCGGCTGAACGCGTCCCAAAGGGTCATGGCCATCCGGCTGGTCCGAGGATACCGCACGATCTCCTGCGAGGCGGCGAGCCTCCTTGCCGGATTGCGGCCATGGGATCTGGAGGCAAAAGTCCTCGCCCATATTTGGGAGTGGCGCGAGGAGGCGAAACGCCGGGGCGTAACTCCGATGCCGCGAGAAATCGCGGCACAGCGGATAGAGCTCCGGCGGGATTTCATGGCGGCATGGAGAGTGCGACTGTCGCAACCCAACGCTGGGCACGCCACAATTGCGGCGGTAAGTCTCCACATTTAGGAGTGGCTTGAGATGCACCAGGGCGTCCTCACCTTCCGCCTGACGCAGGTCCTCACCGGACATGGCTGTTTCGGGAGATTCCTGTTTCGGATAAGGCGGGAGGAAACGCCCGGATGTTGGCACTGTGTGGATTTACCGGAGGACACGGTGGAGCATACGGTGGAGGTCTGCCCAGCTTGAGCGGAGCACCGCCGTGTCCTCGTGGTGACGATCGGCGGCGGCGATCTCTCGAGTCCGGCCCTGGTACAGGCCATGGTACAGAGCGAGAGGGAATGGGAAGCCATCACCTCCTTCTGCTAAGCAGTAATGCTCGCGAAGGAGGAGGCGGAGCGCGTGAGGGTGCGGTAATCGTTGCGCCCTCACCCCCTTAGTCGCCGCAGGAGGAGACACCCTGGGCGTCGGGAGTCGATTGCCGACTCCCAGCCACCGTAGGCGCGGGCTTGCGGACGGCGAGCAATGGGCAGCTCGCCGTCCGATAAGGACGAGACCCAGGTCGACGGCGCGTCGTGTTCCACGCGCGCTTCAATGAGATGTCAGCACCATTGACGGGGTCCGATAGGGCTGATGCCTGCTGGGGTCGCGGATTGTTCGAAAGAGTTACCATGGTCCTGGCACACAGGCACCTGAAGGAACACGGGTGGGTTTTAGTCAGGAAGAGTCTGACACGCCCTTTCGCTCCGCCCAGTGCGGGAGACGTCATTTCAAAGATATACCACCGAAAAAAAAAAATACAAATGAGGTGACATGGGTAAAAATGGGCCTGTTATCTCTCAGAATGTTTGGTCGGTAATCGCATGATTTTGCTAGCCTTTTCGGCCCGCGGTTGCACTGCACTTTTCCTTAAGCTCTAAAATCGAACCTAGGCTGACTAAGTTAGGAAAAGGCTGAGCAAGTGATAAAGCGTTGATAATAAGTTTAATCGCATTGAAAAAATGATGATCCTACCTACCTACCGAATTAATAACAGCTCTACAGATGGCTCATATTTCGAAGACCATACAGATTACCGAAAAACATTTAAGGCTATCATGATTTAATTAATTAACTTTAGGCGGAAAGGAAGTGAGTTTAATTTCCGTGCGGTAACGAGAAAAGTTGAATTGAAAAAAAAAAAACCGAAACATGGAATATAGCACCCCAATGAAAGCTCCCACAAAAAGGCACGACGTGACAACGCGAAACAATGGCACCGCTCGTCGCGCGACAGGCGGTGCTTTTCTGTCGCGCTGTCGCGTCGCGCCAGTGTGCACGAGCCTTTAGGGATCGTCAATAAAAAATTCACGCCCCTCCACTGCTTGTTGCATACCTACATATTTCAAATGTTTGTATATAAATTTTAGTGGAGGGGCGTGCAGTTTTAAAATCGGTGTGTTGAAATCGGTTTACTGGTTATGCGGAGGAATGAGGAAAACGTATCCAGGAATGTTTTAAATATCAATATGGATGGGAAAGGGTAGACAAGTAATGAAAGAGCAAAGAAACGATGGATGGACTGTGTGAAAGATGGTATGGCTAGAAAGGGAGTGACTACCGAGATGACGACTAATAGAGAAGTATGGAAGAGAAATACATTTTGCGCCGACCCCCACATAAATTAGGATAAGGGTAAGAGAGTGATCAATGGCATTCATTAAAAAAATACGGAGTTGACAGTTTGTAGGGTTCCGTATGTAGCTTACCGACATAGTAAACTAACGTAGCGGCGCACGCCCGCAGAGTGGTCAGTTGGTTGCTAGCAGAGGTTGCACCCTCTGACGTGCAACCTCTGCTATTGTACAGTACATTGTTGTTTAATTTACCTACCCGTATACTTCCTATAACGTGGTGAATACCACACTGTACTCAGAGGGTAAAACGGGACCCTATCACTAAAACTCCGCTGTCCGTCCTTCCGTCTGTCTGTCCGTCTGTCACCGGGCTGTATCATGAACCGTGATAGTAAGACAGTTGAAATTTTCACAAATAATGTATTTCTATTGCCGCTATAACAACAAATACTAAAAAACAGAATAAAATAAATATTTAAGGGGGCTCCCTTACAACAAACGTGATTTTTTTGCCGTTTTTATATATAATGGTACGGAACCCTCCGCACGCGAGTCTGACTCGCACTTGGCCGATTTTTTAATAATCAGGCGACGTTGAAATACCTTCAAGCGATATGCACATGACACCTTTGTCAAAAACTCAGTATCTATCTATTGTGAGTTACCGCTCAACAACGTTTCTAAATTCGCTCGTTCCACTAATTCGGTTCCTGGACCAGTCGTCCCCCAGGGCAACACACACACAATACACACACACACACACACACACACATACACACACACAGCACTCAATATTCCACTACGATCCCCTATACTGTCCCCAACAAAAGTGGCGGTTTCTTAAATGATGCTAACGTTATTTTCATAATAAAATGGGGCTAAGTCTATTCTTTCTACTCCTATACCTATTCGTAACATATAGGTTCCTACAAACGCAACTACGTTTATTATTAATTTATTATTGATAACAAACTACAGGGTCTAAAAAATTACTGACCATAGAACTTATTAGTACTTGAGAAATTCTAAGTACTAATAAGTTCTATGGTCAATTTATGGTCAGTAACTTTTACAGTATGGTAGCATCATCATACGCCGTTAGAAAAATCATAATCATACGCCGTTAGAAAAAATCGTGGTTTAACTGATTTAGAGACAGCCCGTTTAGTATACTTTCGTAATTTTTCATAGTGTGATGTCGTACGGTATTCTGTTGTGGGGAAATGCCGCCGATATCCAGACAATTTTTGTTTTACAAAAAAGGGCAATTCGTTCAATCTATAAATTAAGTCCCAGGCGCTCCCTCAGAGATAAAAAAGAGATTAATATAATTACTGTGCCATTTCAGTATATTTATGAAAATCTTTTGTATGCACATAAAAATATTAATCTGTTTAAAAAATACAGTGATATCCACAATATAAATACTAGAAACAAACACCATTTTACTGTTCCTACAACCAGGCTCAAGAAAATAGATGGCTCGTTTAGATGCCAATGTATACGTTTTTATAATAAACTTCCTAGCCACATTCAAGATCTAAGCTTTATTAAATTCAAATCTTTTATAAAACGGAAACTATGCCAGAAAGCCTATTATACTGTGAAAGACTATATTGAGGACAAAAATGCTTGGGATTGAGCTGCTCCAATAAATTGACACGGTGAATGTTGATTTTAATTTGCTAGCTATTTTAGACATGAATATTTACTGTAAAAAGTATTATATTATTTTCATTATTGAGAATATGAGGACTATGTGGGTCATTGTTTCAGTTATATTCTTGATCTGGCAGTTTAAGTAGTTTATGCGGCCTACCCAAATGTCCTTTCTTTGGTACTGTTCGTCGAATCGTTGAGCTCCTTAAGTTCTCAGTTGAGCTGCACGGTTACTGACAAATGCGTGCACTGACTGGACAGGTCCACTTAATCTGTGTGGTTCTTTCCTCAAAAGACCATTTCAGACACCAATCTACATGGTTCTCAAACATTATGTCCGATTTTTTATATACACATTGACATTGTTGAATTTTATATACACAATGACATGAGTATTTACTTGTAAAGTATTATGTTATTTTAATTATTGTGAATGTGAGGATTATGTGGGTCATTGCTTTCTTTTCGCAGTTAATTTTAATCATGATCTGGCAGATTGAGTAATTTATGTCGCCTACCCAAATGTCCTTTCTTTGGTATTGTTCGTCGAATCGTTGAGCTCCTTAAGTCCTGATTTCCTGAGTTGAGCTGCACGATTACTGACAAATGCGTGCACTGACTGGACAGGTCCACTCAATCTGTGTGGTTCTTTCCTTAAAAGACCATTTCAGATACCAATCTACATGGTCTTCACATGATCTGACCAAGATTATATCTGGACTTTAAAAGAGACTGTGACCTCTGAGTTTGTTTCGGCCTTTCTTCTCAGAGTAGTCAGATAGGAAACGCCGACCTCATCTAGTTTAAAAATATGATTGACGTGTAAAAGTGTTTGTACAAACCTACTTACAGAAATAAAATCATTTATCATTTATCATCATTTCTGAAACCGCCACTCACTGCTATGAAACAGTACAAAAGCGAATTTCCAGCGCTGCAGGACGTTCAAATGAAAACTCTTTCGGTAAACTTTGGCAAGATATAAGTTAGTCTGGAAGGGATTCAAGTTGAAAATGACGTCTTGTAGACGCGCTCTTCCGGACTACTCCTTTTTCAGAAGTTTACCAAATTGACTCAAGAACAAGGAATACAGGGAAAGGCAAGCCTCATGCGGTTGGTTGATAAAATAAACCTACCTTTTAACATCTTTATTTTTGAGTGGAGTCTTGTCAATATTCGTCTAGAGTATTCATGTGATTGTCAATGGGAGATGTAAACATGCTATGAAAAAAATATTACTTTTCATTATAAAATGAACTTAATGTTTTAATAAATAAACAAAGTGAAATGATTTCACTTCAAACTGCTTACCTTATCATCTTTCAATCGCAGACTTCATCATAATAGCGATGTAAATGCGGGTGTACATACACCTCTGCCTACCCCTTTTTTTTTTTTTTTTTTGGGTGGGAAATCATCAAATGACCTCTCCCGCTCTGGGCGGAGCGGAAGGGCGTATCAGACTCTTACTGACTAAAACCCACCCGTGTTCCTTCATTTGCCTGTGCGCCAGGGCCACGGTAACTCTTTCGAACAATCCGCGACCCCGGCAGGCATCAGCCCTATCGGACCCCGTCAATTATGCTGACAACTCTTTGAGGCGCGCGTGGAACACAACGCGCCGTCGACCCGGGCCTGGTCCTTACCGGAAGGCGAGCTGCCCATTGCTCGCCGTCCGCAGGCCCGCGCCTACGGTGGCCGGGAGTCGGCTATCGACTCCCGACGCCCAGGGTGTCTCCTCCTGCGGCGACTAGGGGCGTGAGGGCGCATTGATTGCCTCTCCCTCACGCGCTCCGCCTCCTCCTTCGCGAGCATTACTGCTTCGCAGAAGGAGGTGACTGCATCCCATTCTCTCTCGCTCCGTACTATGGCCTGAACCAGGGCCGGACGCGAGAGATCGCCGCCGCCGATCGCCGCCACGAGGACACGGCGGTGCTCCGCCCAAGCCGGGCAGACCTCCACCGTATGCTCCACCGTGTCCTCCAGTCGATCCACACAATGCCAACACCCGGGCGTTTCCTCCCGCCTTATCCGAAACAGGAACCTCCCGAAACAGCCATGTCCGGTGAGGACCTGCGTCAGGCGGAAGGTGAGGACGCCGTGGCGCCTCTCAAGCCACTCCTCAAAGAGGGGACTTACCGCCGCAATTGTGGCGTGCCCAGCGCTGGGTTGCGACAGTCGCACTCTCCATGCCGCCATGAGATCCCGCCGGAGCTCTGTCCGCTGTGCCGCAATTTCTCGCGGCAGCGGAGTAACGCCCCGGCGTTTCGCATCCTCGCGCCACTCCCAAATGTGCGCGAGGACTTTTGCCTCCAGATCCCATGGCGGCAATCCGGCAAGGAGGCTCGCCGCCTCGCAGGAGACCGTGCGGTATCCCCGGACCAGCCGAATGGCCATGACCCTTTGGGACGCGTTCAAACGGCGTGCTGGTCGGAGCCTTAATGAACGCGCCCACACCGGTGCCCCGTAAAGGGCCATGGACCGCACGACCCCCGCGTAGAGCCTCCGGCAGGAGGCGTTTGGACCACCTAGATTGGGCAGGAGCCGCTTCAATGCAGCCCCGGCCCGGTCCAGTCTGGGAGCCAAACGTCGGAAGTGTTCAACGAAGTTCCACCGGCTGTCGAGGACGAGTCCCAGGTACTTCATCGACGACTCGACGCCGATGTGAACCCCCCCTGCTGTTATTTGGGAACCCGACAGTGGCGCGTTCCGAGGACCATGAAAACACATGGCCTCGGACTTGTGCAGGGCCACCTCGAGTCCCAATTGCCGGATCCTCTCAACGACTGTCGCAACCCCGCGTGTCATTAAGTCGGCCGCCGCCTGGTGCGACCTCCCCTGCGCCAGGACTAGCGTATCGTCAGCGTAACAAACGACGCTGACGCCGCTAGGGAGGTCGGCGCGCAGCACCCAGTCGTACCCGATGTCCCACAGATGCGGCCCCAGGACCGATCCCTGTGGAACACCGCACGACATCTCTCGCCGGTCTGCCTACCCCTGGGGAATGTCAGTGTTGTGGGTGATGCTATGTTATGTTAATAATATTATTTCGAAGTCATTTTTATATGAATAATGCGGATGCGTTCACTCAGTGTTTCCGCCCACCAATGACAAAAAAAAAATGTGTTTTGTTTTTTTTCCTACTATATTACTAAATGATACTCATAACATCACGCCTGTATTCCCCGAAGGGTTAGGCAGAGCTGCACCTACGGCCAACCCAACACCAACCAACCAACCAACTACCAACCAACCAACCAACTATATTATACTAAAATAAAAATACCATTGATCTGAGTATAATGTAAGTCGTTTCAGTGTATGTGTAAGGTTATTTATTAAAGGTCATGAATTATGGTTTTATAATGTTGGGAGGATAGAAGCTACTCTGTATGTAGGGATACGTAATCTAAATAAGAATAAAACGAATAAATCCAATTTACTAGCATTTATTACAACATTAACACTTATAAAGAAAACTACAACCCCTACCCGAAAATACAACGACAAAACCATTTACCAGGGTATGTTGAAATAAAAACATTTTAATAAATTTAACATAATTAATTTCCATGAGTACGAAGGTCATAAAAACTAAGCAGGCAGCTAAGCCATATTGGCAGTTATTCCTAGGTATATTTCATTTCTGACATATAATGAAAATAATGAGAACTACTAGCGAATAAAGACTGTCATTAGCATAGCAAGGAGGCATTAACTTTATAATCATGCGAGTCTGAGAATAAACTTGAAAAAAAAATGTGCAAGAAATTAATACAAAAGAACGATTGCCTTTGTATTAATTCATTCGATATGGAGTAGGACCTGCCGCGTGCATTTCTTGAAAGCTGCATACAACAATCGCGGCTTGTGCCTAAAAACACTCGAGTCATCATCTAGCTCTAAAAAGCTCCTGTCTTTGTTTGAGCTGGGCTGACGGTAAAGGCCTTGAAAGGGTAAGTAATTTTAAGACTTAAGTCTTATTTAAAACTTAGTCTTTTTTTAGACTTAACGTTCCAA
Organism: Griposia aprilina; assembly: GCA_916610205.1. Lineage (NCBI taxonomy): Eukaryota > Metazoa > Arthropoda > Insecta > Lepidoptera > Noctuidae > Griposia > Griposia aprilina. The sequence goes on along the minus strand of OU744293.1, from coordinate 4,986,229 downwards.
AACATACAGGGTTTTGTCCAATTTCGCACAACACTGCCATATTAGGGCAAAATTAAACCAGAACCCACAACACAACCAAGGGCGCTAAGTTAACTTTAGACCTTTGTTCCTTGTAAGACTTGCGAGGTTAAAATATTTTAAAGTCTCAATATTTTGAAAAGGGAATAAAAAGACTGATATTAAAGTTACCTACAAGTCTCGAGCGCCCAGGCTATAAACAGATCTAAGCTTGAGGCCTAAAAACGAGGCGAGCCTATAAGGGCTAAATGAGTCTAGCCTTTTGTAATACTAATCGCGAGCTGAAACAGGTGACTTATAAGAAAATGCATTTATCCGAACGGCACATACTCAGGGTGAGCCTGCAAACAACCACACCGTAGGTGAAGTTGTAAATCTGACGGTCGTTGGGACACAACATAATCGAAGACTAAGGGCAGAAAAGCATTTTAACAAGATCCCAGAACAGAAGAACAAAGTGCAGAACTTGCAATAGATAATGAACAGAGTCTTGTTGAAACTAGCATGGAACTTATCCCCATGGTTGTTCCTGAGAGGCTTACCCAGGACTGGGTACATACAAACAGTGAGCGATTAACTAAAACATCATGAGAGTAAAAAATCGTAAATTATGAAGTTTAAGAGTAAAAAAGCTTTGGGCGTATCACATACATTAAAAACATTAAAAAACGTTCTATGACTAATGACAATAATTTTGGTAACTATAATTACAACAGCACATCACAAAACAGTTTTACGATGCAACAAATCAAATATGGGTTCTGATAGGTGATTCTGTTGATAATAAGGATGATGAAGTAGAAGAAGACACAAAAATATTTTTACGAACTGCCGTCTTAAAATACTATGACATTTTGGCCCTTCTGCGGGCAGTGAAGAAGCGTCCAACCTGGAGGCAGTGTTTGGTCTCGAAGCAGATCACCACGCCCCTCTCGCAATCGGTGTGGCAGGCGCATCCGAAGTGGCATGGCGGGATATCTGAAGGGCAGCGAAACGGTGGGTACGCACCCGGGCAGGGGGGACTGCATACGGTCGTGTCGCAGTTAGACGAGTCAGCTGTTGAGTAATAGTTTCATCTTAATTTATTTATAATATGTACTAGCAATGGTTTTTTTTTTAATACTGTTCATGGAAATGGTCGTGTGGGAAGACTGGGCTGAACAGAATAATATTAAATTTATGTGGAAATTATTTTGAAAACGGCCGCGAGCATATATCCATCGAACAGAGATTTAAACGACTATCGACGGTGTTCTAAATTATACCAGCAATTTTGTAAACTAGACAGCTTTCATGGTATTTATGCTAGCTATGGACAAAGACAACTATTTTGAATGATTGCATGATTTATAAACTGTTGAAGTTCTATGAAATATGGGGTGAGTCTATTGAAATAGAAACCTGATAAGAACGAAACAGAAACATGTTTGGTATTGAAGATGATTAGATATTTTTAAGAGGAAACTAAGAAAGGATTATTCAAAATTCTATGTCAACGGTTGAAGTGAAATCGTCGGCAATTGCTACATCGTCAAATACGTTAACAGATACGTACCTGGCCCTGGCCTAGATACGTTCCTTAGTAAATTCTCTACTGCTGGGTTGTATCTATTCAATTGAGCATTTATAATTACAACTTGCACTAAACATAAAGCAACTAATAATTTAAGAGCCATTGCATCTGACAATTCGTGAGAATCGGAAAAAAATTAAAAACTAATTTTGAACCAGGCTGTTTCATAAATGCCATTTTGTCATCTAAAATTCTCTTGTTCTTCAATCTTTCCTATTTGAAGTTTTCTTCTATGTCAAATTTCAAACACACAGATAAGAAAGTATAGTTGCCAATACCTTGGAAAAGAAAACAAGCAAAAAGTGTTGAACAAATCAGTTCTAAACAAAAAAAAAAACATAACATCACGCCTGTATTCCCAAAGGGTTAGGCAGAGGTGTACCAGTGTGTGCACCCACATTTCGCCAGTTATGTTTTAAGTCCCATGTAATAGGGGGCGAGCCTATTGCCATCAACCGGGCACAAATCCAGACTCCGGGCTGCTGCCGAGAAATTGCAGATGGAAAAACCCAATAACACTTTGCCCGACCCGGGAATCGAACCCAGGCTCATGCTCATCAGTAGCGCTTACGACCAAAATATTTTTTTCTAAACAAAATCTAGTTTTACTGAAGTTTCTGGTATCTTTGGGTCTGATTCGCTTATGCAGTTTATTAGATTTATAATAAACAACTGTTTTCAAGATATGGATATTCTCATAAGAGGACTTGACCTCGATGGAGAGGAAGGCCAAAGAAAAGATGTATGGATTGTGTTACGAATGATATGAAAGAGAAGGGAGGGAATGATAGCGTGAAGGACCATAAGTAACATGGGACTAGGGCAGAAAGATGATGATGAAGAGGACTCGCACTGAACCAAGTAGTTATCTCATCAAGTAACAACTAACCGATAAATGTTTTTTTATTTCTGTAAGTAGTTAAAAACTAGATGAGGTCGGCGTTCCCTATTTGACTACTCTGAGAAGAAAGGCCGAAACAAACTCAAAGGTCACAGTCTCTTTTACAGTCCAGACATAATCTTGGTCAGATCATGTGAAGACGATGTAGATTTGGGTCTGAAATGGTCTTTTGAGGAAAAACCAGACAGATTGAGTGGACCTGTCCAGTAGTGCACGCATTTGTCAGTAATCGTGCAGCTCAACTCAGAACTTAAGGAGTTCAACGATTCGACGAACAATACCAAAGAAAGGACATTTGGGTAGGCTACAAAAATTACTCAAACTGACAGACCATGATTAAAACTAACTGAGAAGGGAAAAAAAGCAACTATGACCCACATAGTCTTCACATTCACAATATTAGAATAATAAGCATGTATTCAATCTAGCCTGCATGCTACTCACATTCACAGACAGTTTTCTCTTTAAATGTCATCAAAATATCATAATTATGTCATGTAAATCAATACAATGACATTATTAATTCTAAAGCACTTATTCACAGTATAAAATGGATTGTTGCCTGGGGGTACATTGAAGTAGCTTAATTAATCCCAAGCCTTTTTGTCATCCAAGTAATCTTTAACTTTATAGAACCCTTTTTGACAGAGTTTCTGTTTAATAAATGATTTAAATTTATTGAGGCTCAGTTCTTTAACAAGCCTTGCGAGTTTGTTGTAAAAACGAATACTTTGGCACTTAAATGAATTACAATTTTTTTAGAGCCTAGTCGTGGGCACAATACGTAAATCTTGTTTTTTTGTATCTAAGTTATGAATGTCGCTGTGTTTAGAATATAGATTAATATTCTTTTTCACATAAATCAGGTTCTCTTATACATATTGAGATGCGACTGACATTATGTTTATTTCCTTAAATTTATCCCTCAGGGAATGCCTACAGCTACGGTTATAAATTGCCCGAATGGCTCGTTTCTGCAGCACAAATATAGCCTGAATGTCGGCTGCATTTTCCCACAGCAAAATGCCGTATGACATTACAATAGGGAAATAACTAAAATATACTAATCGGGCTGTTTTGACATCAATCAAATGACGGATTTTATAGACCGCTTAGGCTGCAGAGCTTAGCCAAAACGATAATTTGGGTATATGTGGGCCCTACCATAGCTTTGAATCCAAAGTAATACATAAGAACACAGTGGTGTCCACAAGATCCAATTCCGCCCCATTTATTAGTCATTGGTTTTCACCTGCTTAACGTTAGGTGTCAGAAATCTAATACATTTAGTATTTTTCTCGTTTAAAAGTAAATTATTAACACTAAACCAATGCACTATTTTAGCGATAGCATTATTTACATTGTCAGTATCTATCTATTGTCGTTTAAGCTTAAATAAAAGTGATGTATCATTTGCAAATAACACTATTTCATGACTGTTTTTTTACAAAGCAAGGTAGGTCATAAATATATATGTAGGATCAGGATTTCCGAGAGGCATATCGTCAGGATTTGGAGTATAAATAATTACAGAGATTTTATTATAGTAGGTAATAGTTACACAATAAAACTTTTTTGCAAAAAAACAACCGACTTCCAAAAAAAACACTAAAAGACGTGAAAAATAACTTTAATTTCGGAAGTCGGTGCCTTTGGTTTTGTATTTTCGTGTTTGGCCACCGACTTCCGAAATTAAAGTTATTTTTCACGTCTTTTAGTGTTTTTTTTGGAAGTCGGTTGTTTTTTTGCAAAAAAGTTTTTATTTTTCACTTTTTAGTTGCGGTACCTACCCCACACAAATTCGTATACCACTACTTGGTGTGTAAATAACAGTGACAGGAAATTATTAACACATCATCCATATAAACTAAGTCGAAAAAATCTGCAGTATTAAGGATAACTCAAAAACTACTGGTCAGACCTTGATCAAATTTAAATGGGACCACATGTGAAGCACCACCTATCAAATAAAAAAAGAATCATCCAAATCGGTTCACCCAGAAAAAAGTTATGAGCTAACACACATAAAAAAAAAAAAAAAAAAAAAAAAAAAAAAAAACATACAGACGAATTGAGAACCTCCTCCTTTTTGTGAAGTCGGTTAAAAATAACAAAATACAAAGGTAATTATAACAAGATGGAGTAATAACAAAAACAATTAGTTAATAGAACAGACTTTTAAGGTCTCAATTCGTATAGTGGCCAAGCTACCCAAAAACAAAGTGTATCAGCGAGCTAATACAGCTATGTGAATATACAGCAGCGCTGTACCAGGTAAACCAACAGTTTTGTCGGGAGCAGGGGCTCTATAATGAGTCGAATCCGAAGATCGACTGCCTCGCACACCGAGGGCACGCTCTTTTATAAGACTATGCCCCAACCTTGCAATCCTCCACAACAACTCTGTCCGATGACGCACGGTAGTACGTCACGTGTTTACTTGATACAAAACATTAAAATGTGCTAAATCTAATAAGACTTTCATTATAAAGTAATCAAATAACGCAAGAATAATTGTTGTAAATAAACAATAGTGAATTCACAAAGCAAATCATTTTAAAATTAAAGTAACATGTCATCAATTGTTTTGAACAAAACCATCGGTTACAATTATCGAAATAAGTTGCCAAAAATCAATTGATGCGTACACTGAGTACTTAATAAATTATTTTCAGGTTCATTAGACAATAATTGATAATAAAATTCACTTAAATAATAAGAAAAACAAGTTATAACAAACTTTGTTGACTACCCACAATTGTAGTTCACAACCAACTCCGACATATACGAGAAATAAAAAAGGGCCAAGAATTGAGCCCTGCGGAACTCTCAAAGTGACAATAGAATTCGGGGATCGCTTGCCATTAGTCCACTCTTTGGATACTATTATCCAAATAGGAAATAGGAAGATCCAAGGCAGTGTTTCTAACACCATAGTGATGCAATTTCCTGACCAATGTATCATGAGAAACACAATCGAAAGCCTTAGCCAGGTCACAAAAAATACCTAGGGCATCATGCGACTTCTCCCAGGCTTCAAAAATATTTGCAAGAACTCACCTCAATATTCGTCAATGGATATTAAGTATATCTGCGTATAAACAGTATATAAATGATTTCTATGAAACTGAGGAGGGATGCGCCAAAGAACACCCCTATGACGCCACCAACATCCACTGAAACAAAAAACAATAAAGTTATGGCTACTTTTGTGTCTAGCCCTTTCACCAATCAGTCCAATCGCAAAATCTTTACACAAACCAGCCCACCTTATCTCTGTCAGCCTGGTAACAAGCTCTTAGTTAATCATGTACCAGGGTGTGCACACAATCAATCAAGGATATTTTTTTAAACAAGTTAATATTTTATAATCATCTATAATAATATTACTATCTATTTATATCTAAGCGGTAACATAGACACTAAAGATAAGCGACATTCTTTTAGAATAGTATGTATGGATATAGTCATACATAATATTATAAAACAATGTCGCTTATCGCATCTGTCTCTGTGACCGCTTAAATCTTAGGTCCTTCTCCCATTACGAAACACGAAGGATACGATACTCATGTCGCATACTAGCTGAATACTTGTTGGCAACTCGACGTTCGCACATTACGCTACTAAAAAATAACAAAATGCATAATTTGTTCTGTGCTTTTCGATTCCAGTGACGAAGAAGCGCTTACAGTTTATCTGTTTTATAGAAACAGAAGAAGACGTCATCCGACAATAGAAATTTATTTCCTATTTCTACCCAAGTCCTATCTGTTGTATCTTTTCTCACGTAATCAGGTAATTTATAGTTAAGTATATAAACACTATGGGTTATATAAACACTGGGATGTTCTCAATTTCTTGCACAAATTTAATATTTTATTGTTCCGCGCCATTTTATCGAGATGCGTAGGAGACGCGACGCGCGGGCGACCAGCACGGCGGGTCGCGCGCAAATAGTCGTGGACGCGTACGATACCGGTAGCGTAGTATGCGAGCACCGATAAAAATGTACGTGCGATACTCCGTGACGATTAGTATCCGAGACTCGCAAGATACTAGAGTCGCCTGGGCGTATCGTAATGGGGAAAGGGCCTTAACCTACACAATGGATTTTAATGCGGGTTTCACCATCATTTGTTTCATCGGCACCACTAAATATATTTATTACGTTTGTACCTCGTTAGATAGCTGATTGCAGTACTTTTCAATAGTAAAATAAAAAATATGAAGATGTCTTCTCCGTAATTTGTACGCTTAATGTAATACTAAAATTTTGAGATAACTAGTGTCAAACTTCAGGTACGTAGATGATTTTTGAAAATGGTTAATAAACTTCTAACTGTTTCATGTTTTAGAAAATTTGGTTACATCGAAAGGTTTGTTAAAGTATTAGGTACCCAATGGAATAGCATTGAGGGCCATTCGATTTGGAGTGTAGAGAAAAGTGATATTTAGTGACAAATTCTGGGAAATATTAAAAAATACATAAAAATTGGGGTTTATCGAATGCCATGAACTTTTGCATAGAGTTTATGTGGTGCTTAATTTTTTGCAAATGAATCGGACTACCACATCCTGGAAGGAATACGTCAAATTACAAGTCATTCTGTATATTCAAAAAAAGGCCCGATTATAACTAACCTGTGACTTTAGTACTCTTATTTCTGAAGTTATCTGCTTTCTGTCTGGGTCTACTTACCGACAAGTCCAAGCAATTCTCTGATTGCATGACGTCGTACTCTCAGGGTAGGATGGCTGCCCAGGCGCATGCTACCACGGGTGCCTCGACGTAAAAGTTCCTCGGGCACATTGCTTGATTGACGACTACAAGAAAAAGTAATCAGGTACAGTAGACTGCACGCTGATGGTAACACTTTTACCTTGCTTTGTATTCTTAGTGCTTACTGTTTGTTTTATTTTATTTTGTTACACATAGTACCAATCATTAAACCTGACTTGGTTTCCGTACGTCCTTTTTGGGTAACCACTGAAAATCAGCGCTGTGCTATGGGTATAGCACAGCGTCATGCTGAGCTAAAGCCTTCTTGACATCATGTCAGTCATGACGTGTAGCTGTAAACTATTTCTGTTTAGTGCTCGTGATTATAAATCTATTTTGTTTGTTTTTGGAACGAAGTTCCTTATCGCGCGTTGCGAAAGGGGGCTAGACGGAAAAAATTAAGACCAAAAGTTATAACGACACTTTTTGCTATACTTGTAAGCCGTGCGGCGTGCGCGTGTTTATCTGTCTGTCTCTCTCTCTCTCTCTCTCTCTCTCATAGAAAGCAAGCCAGTTATTTTTTTTTGTAGTGTTACTATGTTTTTTTTTTTTAAATGGAACTTCGTTCCATCCTGATGTCCCTTGACACCTCTCAAGTTTTATTTTACATTATTACCAGAGCTAATTATCTTTTTTGTATGCACGTGTTTCTGTGACAAATAAACCTATTTTTCTTTCTTTTTTTCTTGAGCTGACATTACGTAGTACGGAGTTTCAACAGAATGCGAAGTCAGCTTGTACTAGTTGTGTTACCAGTGACGTGCAGTCTACTGTACTTAGAGACATCTTGAGATTTGTTTTTTATATTTTTGATTTTAACTCACGGACAAGCAACATGAATGTCTCCGTAAACTACTTCTTCACAAGCCATTGGACAGCGGTAGTGGTCGGTGCTCAAATCATCTGAAAGAGAACAGTTTATCTATACCTACTTAGATGGCGTTCTGGAAACAACAGTTTAGTATTTTACTACTCCTTGCATTAGGAATTTGCATTACATTACTTTCTATTTTTTTTGTATGTACATATCATGTAAAAAATTTTAGAGAGCTTTACATAATATTGTGATTTTGTGACTACTCCTTATATAAATCTTCCTATTCCAAGTATAAATATAGTTAAGTACTGTGTTTTATTTAGTACTAGTTTTTACATTATATTTTTCAAATTCAAATTCAAATTATTTATTGCGAACTAAGTGTAGGTACAGAATTTTGAGGATATTTACAATAGGTAGGTTCTTAGAACTTAGTTGCCTGTTAAGGCATTGCAATTTAAATACATACTCTATATCAATTTCAGTTACACAATTTCGATTATATTATATTTATTCAGTATTCATACATTTTATATTATGTCATTTATTATTATTATATCAATAAGTAAGTATCACAATCATTTTAATATTATTTATTATTTTTCTTCGAGGAATTCTTTTACCGAGTAATATGCCTTTTTAATCAGCAAGTCTTTTAGCTTCCTTTTAAAAATACCAATTGGATGTAGGTTCTTAATGTCAATGGGTAAGTTATTATATATTTTTATGCCCATACAAAAAATACTATTTCTATGTACTGCAGTGTGGGATGTTTTATTGCGGAGTATATTTTTAAGTCTACTACTTGTTAATGTGTCATAGCTACTGATGTTTGATTTAATTAAAATTGAGGCCTCGTAGATATATAGAGCAGGGAGGGTTAATATCTTGAGATTTATGAAGTGAGGTTTACATGAATCAAACTATTCCTTGCCCGGGCATTTATACTAAAACTCGATAAATGGCGTTGTACCACTACACATAGGTTGACCCTTGCGATTATTCCTAATCTGGATAACCCGGACGCGTTATTTTTGGTAGTAAGGGACTGCGTAAGCGCTGTCCCTTTCAGAATTCAAGTCTAACCTGACACTTATAATCAAATATAAAACGGTAGATTCATGGACCATGGGCCGACACCGTTCGTAACTTCGTAAAGTCAATGGCACATACATAACACTTTTACAGCCTGAACTAGGAATGGATGGACGATAAGAGATACATGGAAAAAAAAGACATACTGCCATTGAGTACAATGCAGAAGAAAGCTGCGTTTGTTGGTCGTTAGTTATTCAGTATACATTAAATAAACAGCACATGTCTTGACTTACCTCTTTTTGCTTTATGTAGGCAAAGTAAACCATCAAAGTCACACTTCGGTATATTACCTGAAAGGAAACAAGAGCGATGAATACAAATCCTTTTATGTACTACCAAACTTTGGTTTTATGTTAACTTCGGCCGATTTTACAAACTTCAGACAACTTTTATCTGCGGTATAAAAATTTGGGTTTGACAGCGTTTAGTATAGAAAATATGTCAAACAGCCATATTTTATTCTTGCGATAAAAATTATCTGGCAATTGCCTTTTTTGAGTTTCAATTCTTCTTTTATGCTAACCAAATCTCAACATACCGATTTGCGGCATGAAATGATGCGTACAGTTGCACACCTCTGCCTGCACGAAAGCTCTGCTATACATTACGCATGCGCTGTAGGAGTACCGAGGGAATGGCCAGAGGTGCGCAAACTGTGGCCGCTCGTGATTGAACAGGCAGTCGCGCTTATCTGGCGAGAGGAGCTGAACGGATACGTCACTTATTGTCTGTTCTGCCTGTTGATATAAAAGGGGATTAGTGAAATCTGGGTCGTGGAGGTCAGATAGGCAGTCGCTTCATGTAAAGTACTGGTTAGACTAGAAGCTGACACCAAGAAAGTTACCACGTACCACATCATCATGTTTACCACATCATGTGCCTAGCCTTTTCCGTTAGTTCAACCCAAATGTTATCCTCGGAAATCTTCCACTTTTTTTTAACCCCGTTAGAAATGATCAAAAGTGGAGCTTTTAGTCATAGGCTTGAGTTTCTTGGCTACAAAATCTGAGAGATTATACTGTTTTTTCTTCGACTCCATTTACTTCATTTACAATTCAAAGATTAGTATTTTCGTCACAGTTCACAAGGTACGAAGTCAGTCATAGTTATTTTATTACCGTCAATGTAACCTCAAAGTCGGTGATGCGATGTAGAGTCCCACAGGAACCAAGCATGTTTTCTGAGGCTATTGTTATCACATCATTGGGGGAATGAATCCATATCTGCAACAAAATCGTTGTAAAAACAAAGCCCGTGTCTCCACCCTATTGAAATGCTTTTTAATTTTCCCCAAAATCAAAGCCCCATGTCCCCAAAAATAATCCTATCCACAATTTTTTCTATATTCATGAGTGACTGCACCAACATATTGGCGATGCAAAGATTATCCGCGCGCCTCTAGCGGCGAAATTTAGAAGTTTTCTAAGAATGACACTTTTTGTTTTATAGTAGAGGTGAAGTTTAGACATACTCGTAATCAGATGGATCACGACTACACACAGAAACCTGTTGTTAATAAAAGTAGAAATACGAAATATTGTTGCGTTCCTCAATGTAGTACTTACGGATATTCGGGAATAAGGTTTTATTGGTATTGTGTATCCTGCAGACGCTTTAATTACATCGACTATTGACAACATAATTATTGTCTCGTCCAGCAAGAAACAACATTAATCTGATTTTTATTTAATAAATAAAATTATCCGTGACGTAAATTGTATCGAAAACTTTCTAAGTGTCGTTCTTAGACAGCTTCACAATTTTGACACTTGAGGCGCTAGTGTGAATCTTTGCGTCGCCAATAGACCGCACGGCTTTACATTTTTCTTTCCATCTTAATATACCTACTTACAGTAACGGACTGGGTCGCAGAAAACACCAAGCTTGGAAGACCAGTCTTCCTATTGACACTGATACTGGTCTTGTCATCGGTCCAGTGAGAGTTGAACGAGAAACATGTGCCGAACTCTGTAGGGCTAGGGCGAAACCTGTAAAAATATCAACAAGTCCATCTGTGTGAGTCCCAAGTACCATACTGCAAAGTAAATGCCTCCTTTCCTGATTTTGCGCCAATGCTTTCAAAATCAGAAGACATAATAAATTCTACAACAAGTTTGACCACACTAAATTATTTGCGACCTAATTAGTCACTAGATCTTAAGTAAGTTCCTCTTTAAGGCTTCGCAATAAACGTTTGGGTCCGAAATAGGCAATAAAGTGGCAATACCGTTGTTATCTTTAATTAAGCTCAAGTAAAGTTGGCAACACTGACGCGGTTTAGGGCCTGTATTCATTAACGACTCTCATTTGAGAACGGACTTGGAGCTGTCAAAGTAAAATTACCATCTGAATTATTTACACTTGATAGCATGGAATACTAAAACACGACCCTTAATAGGAGAAAAGGTAAGGTCTTATGTAAGCCTACGGTTGACAAAACTTTACGCCCGATTAGTAGGACGGGTCCGGGCTTCAAGTATCCGATCAGTCTCAAAATCAAAATATTAAAGCTTTTCTTTGCTTTTGCTTATTAAGAGGCTTACAAGAGCTAAAGCGCGGTCACTGTCGGATTGCATAGAAAAGAAAGAGACGCGCGATGACACAACGCTGGTAATTTATTTGCAAAATATGAAGGAATTATGGATTTACAAAAAATCTATTCATTGGACTAAAAAATTAAAACACTATTACGTTAGTATGTTACTTGTAGAAGAATCTGCCAAAAAATCTGAGTGTTTGCATGTATATTAGTATGGTTTTTAATCGTTTAAATATTTTTTTTTTGAGGTATCTTCATGATTTTTTTCTATGATATCAAGTTAATTGCATTATGTTTTCAACACACTATCTAACTAGCATATATCCAGAAGAATATCATATATTTTTCAGATATTGGTTACTGCAATGGATCAAATATTTTTAGGCATTATAAATTTGCGTTTAGGTCATGTAGTCCCCTTAAATCAGCTCTGTGCTGTGGGTCCCCCATAGCACAGCATCATGCTGAGTGGATGCCTTCTTGTCACAGTCATGACGTGCAGTTGTCGACTATTTCTGTTTTGTGTTTATGATTATAGATCTATTTTGTTTTTATTTTTCTTTATTATTAGAGCTAATTATCTTTTTTGTATGCACGTATTTCTATGACAAATAACCCTACTTTTCTTTCTTTATTTTTTCTTCTTTCTTTGCTCAGAATACTCGACATTCTATTTGTGCTCATTAAATTCAACTACACAATCTACACGGGTGGAGTAAGGCTATGACCGAGTTGCGTCCGAGGGCTGGAAGACGCAATGGCGGTCGTCCGGTGTCAACGAGATGGGCGTACGACATTGTTGGCAGCGCGGGTTCAACCTGGTGGGGCTGGCACAGGAGTGTGGGGATGGGAACAAGAAAAGAGAGGCCTATTGCCAGCTCTGAGCATGATAACGAAGACACAGGCAATTAATGAAGATTGGTATCCTAATTCTCGCTTCAAGTACATAGTCATTATCAGCCACACGTGTTTATAATTTTTTTTAAACTCCCATAGATTTTGTAAAGTTAATAGATATTAAGTATTTTAATTAAAACTGCAACTCCTAGCGGCTCCGTTCAGCTTCTGAATATAGCTCAGAATTTAATTTGGCGAGAAATCATGATGGCTTATAATACCTATCATTTTCACTTGTAAAGTGTAGCGTTTAATTTTGTAGCGTGGAGACTGAATCTAGGACATCTTAAAGCTTGGTTTACATTGGTCCTATTAAAGCAGTTACACTTTTTGGTCTTCGTAATATCTAAAGCCAGTTGCTTAAAAGATCACCACATCATTAGTGGACGTAACCAGGACTCGGAACCGGGTACAGGTTCTGTACCGGTACTTACCGGTTTTTGCCATTTCGGTATCTGGGTATCGGTTCGAGATGGGTACGAGTACTCAACCTAACAAGTACCGGTAACAAATTCAGGTACCCGCCGCGTACCACAAATCTCGTATTTGTACCTTGAAGTTATATTTCTAATAATTTCAATCATTATTCATTTCATTTTTTTTTAACTTTCCTAATGCCTATTAACTATCCTTTTTACTTGCTATATCTGTTGTCTCATTCTAACTTACGGAAATTTGTGTTTAGTATCGGTTTTGGTAGGGGTCAGTACCGATACTGATTAGAAATACCAATATTACAGGTACTACGTCTGCTACCGGTACCAATAGTACAGGTACTACTCTAGTACCGGTATCAAACCATGGCCAATGGTACCGGTTCTCAAAAATACCGGGCTTTCAAGCCCTGGATGTAAGTAATGATAGCCTCACTTTTATCTACGAAAACTTACTACTAATGACTGAAAATAACACCAACTTATTTTAGTTCGAATATAATTACGTATAATTGAACCTGGGTTGCCTGTTATATCCATGTGGACAGCGCTGAACTTTAATAATAGTACGTAGCAAGGACACTGTTCGTTTCTGACTTGAGTTTATTCAAAGTGGGAATGAAATTCAGATGAAGCTAGATTTATTACGAGAACCAATTATTTTCTCAGTAACACTTCGGACTGCGGGGTATTCTCGTAATGATCTAAATTCTTAAGAAGGCTTTACAAATAGTACTTGTTAGTACGACGAGGACCGGTAACAAATTGGGTCGATGACTATATTAACTTCCTGCTTCTCTCTCTACATTTTCTATTTCGGCTTTGGTTACTTTATATTAGTGTGTGCATTTTATACTCGTAATAATAAAGTTGAAGAGTTTGTTAGTTTGTTTGAACGCGCTAATCTCTGGAACTATCAGTCCGATTTGAAAAAATATTTTTGCATTTCATAGCCCAATTCTTGAGGAAGGTTATAGGCTATTTAACATACGCTACGACCCTTAGGAACCGAGCAAAAAGAAAAAGTCAGAAAGAAAGCTAAGCGAAAATGAAGTTAAGTAATAGCGCGGGCGGGCGATGCGATTAGACGCGGTAGGTCGTGGGCCGAAATATCACGCGGACGAAGTCACGGACAGAACCTAGTTTATTTTATAATTAGCGTTTTATTTTTCCATATTGTGTCTTTCTTAAGGCGAAAGCGTCAGGGTAATCTGATAGGGTGAACAGGGTAATATGATTCGCGGCCGTAACAAATATTTATTTATACAATTATAACCATAAAAATAATCAATATATCTCTCTAAGAGTATATTACCCTATTGAATGACTACTCCCTGAAATCATGATATTTGAGGCCAATTCTAACTTAAGGACTTTTATTGCTGATTCTAACTATTATAATTTTGTACAGCCATACCTACTTGTTACGGTTAATCAAATTTTGTTCAACATACAACCTGACACTCACCTGTAAATTGCAAAAAAACGTAAGAAAATTTTAATTTGGCGGGGGCCCTGGCGCTACCCCCTTAAATTTGTCGAAAAATGTTGGACAATATTGGTGCAAAACAGGGAAGAATAGCGAAGGAACGAGCGTTAAATGACCTGCAGTAGATATAACGGTCACTGTGGAAGTTAATGATGATAATAAAGTCCCTTTGCTAATTTCTAATGTACACAAAGATGTATCTGAACAAGATATTATTGACTACGTTTACCAAAAGACGGGTGAGGCCCTGTCTTTAGTCAAACTAAAAATGAAAAAGGAAAGAGATTATAATGCTTACAAAATCTTTGTTGTGAAGTATAAGATTGATCTATTTTTGGATGATAAGCTATGGCCGTCGGGAATTTCGTTTAGGCGGTTTATTAACTTTAGAAGCGGTGAGGCAAACACTAATAAGCCACTTAATGGATAGCTGTAATAACTGTAAAATAATAAGTTATAATTGTAAATCCATTAAAAGATCGATGGAAGGTGTTAGGAATTTATGCAAGTCTGCGGATATAGTGGCGCTGCAAGAGACGTGGCTGTTGCCACATGAGTTGGACCTGCTCAACACGATCGACGACAGCTTCAGTGCTACGGGTACGTCCGCAGTGGATACCTCCGCCGGCTTACTAACTGGGAGGCCGTATGGTGGTGTCGCAATATTGTGGAAAAAATGTGCGTTTCAGTCAGTGTCAGTGATAAAGTGTAACAATGTTCGGATCGCGGCGATAAAAGTAACTGTGAGTCATAGGTCTACACTAATATTTAGTATATACATGCCTACTAATTCTAATGAGAATATTCCTTTGTTTACCGAATGTCTTAGTGACATTCAATCGATTATAGAGGTAGAAAAGAATAGTGGTGTCGAGGCATTTTATTTGATAGGGGATTTTAACGCTCATCCCAACGAATTATTTTATAAGGAGTTAGAACATTTTTGTAAGGATCACCAATGGTGTTGTGCAGATATAGATATCTTAGGACTGCGGTCCAACACTTTTACCTTTCGTAGTGAGGCGCATGGGACTGTGAGGTGGTTGGACCACTGCGTTGTCACGCAATCAGCTTTACCAACTATTTGTAATATACAGGTGCTTCATGACGTGTATTGGTCTGACCATTTCCCACTTTTAATCGAGTGTAATTTTCATAAATTAAATAGAAAAGTTACATCTTATGTGAAAAATTATGATGTTAAGAAACGTATTGTATGGGGAAATAGGCAGCCAGAACAGATTAATAAATATCATGACTTGTGTCATTCTGGACTCCGTGACATTGATTTTCCTATGGAACTACACCATTGTTGTGATTCATCCTGTTGTAACCCGGATCATTACGTAATACTGGACAAACTATATATGAATATAATTGATGTACTATCCAGAGCTGCTATACAAAGTTTTGTTGAAAAACAATCCGTTAGAAAGAGACAAGTTGCGGGGTGGAACAAATATATCGCCGGTGCTCACGGGGAAGCCAGAATTAAATTTCAAGTTTGGCTATTAGCGGGAAAACCGACTAGCGGTATTGTTTATGATGAAATGGTAGAAACTCGTAAGATCTTCAAGTCTAAATTAAAGTGGTGTCAGGATAGACAAGACCAGATAAGAATGGATATTCTTGCCTCAAATCATGCAAAAAAAGACTTTAGTAATTTTTGGAAAAATACTAACAAATTTAATGGTAAAGCTGGTTTCCCCGTGAGCGTCGACGGTGTAACTGATCATAAAATGATTGCTAATTTATTTAGGCAACAATTTACTGTGCAGTCGTCCTTGAGCACTCCGCTTAGTACTGATAGCGATCCTGGGACCATCGTGACTAGAAAACAAAATATCACTTTATTCTCCGTGAAAAATGTATCAAGAGCTATTACAAATATGCAAAGGGGAAAATCACCTGGTCATGATGGTCTCAGCATCGAACATTTTAAATATGCTGGTGTGCATCTGCCAAGAGTATTGAAGATGTTTTTCAATCTCTGCTTAAGTCACTCATACTTACCTGAGTCGATCATGCGTACAATAGTGGTACCGATAGTTAAAAATAAGACAGGTGACTCGTCTGACAAAACTAACTATCGGCCCATCTCGCTTGCGACTGTAACTGCCAAAGTGCTTGACAGTGTGCTAAATGGCATTATCGAACAACATGTGGACTTACATGATGCTCAGTTTGGTTTTAGGTCAGGATTGTCCACTGAGAGTGCCATTCTGAGCTTAAAGCATACTGTCAGGTACTATACTGAGAGGAAGACGCCGGTATACGCGTGCTTCCTTGACTTATCGAAAGCTTTTGACCTCGTTGTATATGACCTTCTGTGGGATAAGCTAAGAGGTGCGGGTGTGCCGGCGGATACCATCTCCCTACTCAGATACTGGTACTCAAACCAGAAAAACCAGGTGAGATGGGCCGGTACGTTGTCGGACGAATACAGGTCGGAATGTGGCGTCAGACAGGGTGGGTTGAGTTCACCTCTTCTGTTTAATTTGTACGTCAACCAGCTACTTGAGAGACTCAGCAGCACTCATGTCGGATGCTATATCGATGGTACCTGTGTCAATAATATTAGTTATGCAGATGACATGGTTCTGCTGGGTCCCTCAATAAATGCAGTGAGGAAACTGCTTTATATCTGCGAGCAATATGCAGAAGCACATGGACTAAAATACAATTCCAAAAAGAGCGAGCTGCTAATCTTCAAAGCAGGCAAACATCGACCTGCCCATGTGCCTGCAGTATACCTCAATGGCGTTGCACTGAAGCTGGTTGACAAATTTAAATATCTGGGGCATATTGTAACGGGTGATCTCAAGGATGACGAGGATATAGAGCGGGAACGCAGGGCGTTGGCGGTTCGAAGTAATATGCTTGCTCGCAGGTTCGCTCGATGTACAACTCAAGTAAAAATAACGCTCTTTAAAGCGTATTGTCAATCTTTTTACTCGAGTGGCCTGTGGGTGAGCTATACGCGACGATCCTATGACACCCTGCGGGTTCAATATAACAATGCTTTCAGAGTGTTGTCAAGGCTACCGTGGCGCTGCAGTGCCTCCTGGATGTTTGCAGAAGCCCACACGGACGGCTTCAAGGCCATAATTCGCAAAAAATCGGCTTCTTTACTGCAGCGTCTGCGAGGTGCTAAGAATGGCATTCTGAAAGTCATTGCGGCTCGCTTTGACTGCCCCATTCAAAAACACTGGGTAAGGGTTGTGAATGGTCTTGTATAGGTAGTAAGTAGTCTACATAAAGATGAGTACTAACAATACTAACATAATTGTAAGCTTATATTGTTGCTAATATACTAATAAGATATGGATTTAAATTATCTGAAATAAATTATTCTATTCTATTCTATAAAGTTCTTACCTTTCACAGCACGGGAAGGGCTTCCCATCCCACCAGCACTCAGTCAGCAGATCAGGGCACTCCTTCCTAATTCCATTGACCAGCTCTAGAAAATTCTGCACACAAGTCTTGCCCATCTCACAGGAGGCACAGGATCTACAGAACTTCACATTCCGAAAACTTACTTCTTGACTAAACGCGATCAAACTTGGGGGTAATTTGTGCCTAAAAAGAGACGGGGTTAATAATACCTACGGGGTGAAATTAAATTAGCTAACTAAACTCCGCAGACGCGATGGGTTACAATATCTAAACATGATAAAACAAAACAGAAATAAATTTGTTTTTTTTTTGTGGGGTCATCTACCGCTGTTTTTTGTAGTCACTTGAAATACCAGTCTCAAAAATCTGTTCGTCCACGATAAAACATAATAAAGCCGTTTTTCTTAACTCATACTTCCGGTAACAAATCTAACAGCGGTCGTTAGCCTATCAAAAACATCAAATCTTTTTATTTTTTATTTTATCGTGCTAAGATGTGCGAAGACGAATCGTGCGAAGTCTCGACTAGATAGCGACGCTGTCGCAAACTACCGATCGCTAAATATTAAGGTGAATCCTCAGTTGTAGCCCGCCAAATTCAAATTTTCTTTAGTTCTTTGCAAATTGCAGCTCTGTTCTACGTCGTATGTTGATCAAAATGCGATTCTCGACTGTGGGAATTATATATTTATCGAATAATAATCATGAATTCCATATCAATCGTCAAATTCAAAGAAAATTTGAATTTGGCGGGCTACAACTGAGGTTTCACCTTAATATTTAGCGATCGATCGTTTCCGACAGCGTCGCTATCTATGTAGACTGCCGGCCCTGTAGACTTTCCTTTTAGTCTTCTCTTCTAAGGTATGAAGTAGGTGTATAAGAATGTCAGCAGCGAGATGTGGGCCTGGCTGCCAAAGTCAACAAATGACTTAAATTATTGAGTTAATTAATTTTAATGTTATCTAGCGTTTATGAGAATTGAACAATTTTTTCTTCGGCTTCCCTCTTACAATAATTGTAGCTGAGCCACTGCTACGTCGAGTATGGAGTACTTGACTTCGTGTGATGGAGGCATGTTTGCGAAGAATGGGACTACAAATAGTAGATTGTTATACAAGGGGCTAAAATGACTCATTATATAGTTTAGTAGTATTATATAGCTAGTAGTAGTTAGTACTCATTATATAGGTAGTAGTTTTTCTCCCGAGCTTTAGCGAGGGAGTAAATAGAAACCGAGTTATAATGGGTTTTTAACGCCGTGTTTTACACTCTACTTTTCACTACACTTGCGAGAAAATAAAATAATCCAACACAATATTAGATAGTTTCCTTTTTTAGTTTTTTTCTGTAGCCGCAACGCAATGCACGTATTCTACCGAAGAGATCGTCGCTTCTAGATCAATAAGAAAAAATTATGTTCTTCTTTTTTATGAAGCAGTAATACGTCGAGTCTTTATTCATGATTATTCTACCTATGAATGAAGACATATTCGTTTTTGTAGGCTCTTTGATAAAAGACAAAAATAAAAAACATAAACTTATTTCCCTTGAGGAAAATTGCTATTTTATCCACGCTCTGGTAGGTACGCTACAATGGCAGACTTTTTGAGCAAGAGGAGTGAAAAAAATATTATTAAACATTGGATAATTTACTGTAGGTACACATATTTTTTTTCAAATAAATCAATTACAGGCACTTTTGAATTTTCAAGGGGTCGGTCAGTCAGAAAGATGAAGCTAGTTACCCTTTCCAAAGCGTAGTAGGTACCTATGGAGAAGAACGGGCAAGAAACTCCATGGACACTCTTTTAAATCAAAATATGGTTACAAAACATTGGTTACATCGTTCATGTTGAAATTATGCATGTGAGAACGATGCAGAACGTTAAAAGCGTCCGTAATAAAAAGATAAAAGCAATTCAAATATTAAATTAAAATAAATTAAATTAAAATAAGCCATGGCAGCTAAGAAATGACCAGACCCCACTGACGGCGCCCGTTCACGAACATGACGCATGGATCAACACCATTCAGCTCAACCATTTTGAAGGGAACTTAATGATCCAACACACACGCCACCACCAGCGAGACATTAGAGTGAGCATGACATACTCTCAGCCGCCAGGGCACATTCAAGTCAATGAAAGAAAAACTATTAAATGGTAGCTCTAAAGTTGATACAGTATTACGGAACAGAAATTGTAGACAATCAAATGAATTTTAGTCAATGTACCTATAGATCTTTTTAAGCCTGACCGTACGCGACCATACAAGGGAAGTAGTGGCAATTGAGTTTTACTTACTGAACAAGGTACTTCTTAATATAAGTTGGGTTTGCTTCCTCACATATAGTCAGAGCTGGAAACGGGGTGTCCCATTCCAGGTAATCTGTTTCCACAGAGTATGAAACAGCATCAGAAGTATACAACGCTAAAGCACCTCGTAATACTACGTATGAGCAGGCGCAGCAAGCCGTTATTGTTGCTAGCCAGAATAATCTGGAAATTATTTTTAAATGTGAATTCTAAGGAAGAATAAACTTATTTTTATATAGGTAACTAGCTGCTGCCCGCGGCTTCGCCCGTGTGGACGACGTAAATTATCCTACAGGAATGTGCTACCGGGCCTATGTTACTCCTTATAACATCAGCTATCTGCCAGTGAAAGACATGTCAAAATCGGTCCAGCCGTTTCGGAGATCAGCCGGAACAAACAGACAGACAGACAAAAATTGAAAAAAATGTTTTTGGTATATGTACCGTGTATACATCCATATGCATTTAGTACAAAGCGGTTATTTTAATGTTACAAACAGACACTCCAATTTTATTTATCTGTATAGATGGGGTCAATCAATCAATAAGATCAGGCTGAAATCAATACTAACATCTCTTTTCAGATATCATAAGCTCGAAAGTCTGAAAACTGAATATGCCTAGAACATCGGAATGGCACAGTAATTGGATAGCAGATGTAATGTAGAGCAGTGGTGGCCCAGTGGAATCAGCTGCGACTTACAAGATGTAGGTCGTGGGTTCGAACCCAGGCAGGCGCTTTACTTTGTGTAAATAATTTCATCACCACTGCTCTCAAAACGGTGAAGGAAAACATCGTGAGGAAACTGGCATGTCCTAGAACAAAAAAATCGACGACATGTGACATCCACTAATACGCACAGGGCCCGCGTGGTAGATTATAGCCCATTCCTTCTCAAAGAGAGGCGGCCTGAGTCCCAGCAGTGGGTACATTATAGGCTGATTATGTAGATGTAATGTATTGTTTGTTGGAAGAATGAATAAATACCCGTAGACTAATCGAGTGGCTAGATAAGGTACAATCCTTTCACAGTTATATGATTTTACCTCTGATTTTGGATCAATATTAAAATCACAGTGCTCTTTATTCTCGTTGCAATAAGGTTGCTGGTAAATTGCACCTGAGGGTTCTCAGGTAACATATCTGTGAAAGGACTGTAGTAGACTAACGTATCAGTTGCTTGTTAAACTTTTTGACATATTGAAAGAAAAACAGAATAAACATTGGTTTGGAGAAACATCGAAGTAAATATACCTAAATATTTTTTCACTAAAATGAGTTGTCGATATTTGTGTTCGAACAAATTTTCAGAGGAGCAGAGGCGTGAAATATTAAATAAATGTATTGGATTTTTTTTTTGTCACCTTTTGTATAAGTAAATGTTCGTCTCAATTTGTTAGTAATTATGGGAAAGAGCGAGATATGCCCCAACACAAGTATTTATCAATTACTTACTGGGGATGTCTCATTTATAATATTTGTAACTGTTTTGGGACAAATAAACATTTTTCATTTTCATTGGGATTTATCAACATTTCAGAAAAATAATTCACTTTAATATATGACATTCATGTTTTTGAAAAGCAGCAGTTACGTCGATGTTCATCAAATGAGCGACATTTTCTAAACTCCGACTTACCTTTTATATAAGGGAGTCGGATCCGGAGTAAATACATAGCTGAGCCATTTTAAACTGCATTTGTCACATAAGTACTGTATTTTATCTTTTAGTCCTATTAACATAATGCTCCGATAACCGAGCTAGATGACTTGTTTTTGGAAGCAAACCGTTTTAGACTTTATAACCAATTTATCAAAGTCGTTAATCCGCTGTATTGTTTTTCTTCTAATTTATTACACTTGCGTATAATAAATTGTTCCCGAGATCAAAATTAAGCGATTCCTCTATAGTTTTTACTGAAATGAGCTTGAAAATGAAACGGAATTAGCATTGTTAAGTGCCTACAGATTAATTACTTTGCTATCACACATTTTATCTGCATTTCCGTCTAGATTTGAACTCAATTGGAGCCCATATTTCGTCTTACAGGTTCAGAGATGTTGTCGGAAACTAGTCGAGTAATCTCAATTAAATGCTTATTAATAGATACAACATAATTTTAAACGGATCACATAACAACTGTGAATAAACAATTGAATTTTAAATCACTGTTCAATAATAACAACGTTCGCGTTGTGTTTAATTTCCCAACTTTATGATAGTAGTCAGTATAATTACATTTATGATAATAGCTTTAAGGCTCTTACAAACAGGCGCGACTCGCCACACGAATCGCGCGCGACGCAAACACACAGGCACCGCTCGTCGCATGACGAGCGGCTCCTTTGTGTCGCGCTGTTGCGTCGCGCCTATCTGCGGGAGCCTTTATACTCTGATTACCCAATTGTATACGGTACACGGAAATTCAATTATGAGGGATGCACGCAAGTCACATAATAGGATTTTGATTGGTTGCACAAATATTTATATTAACGCTATGCATGATAAACAGGTTAATAGTATAGATCGCCATCAACAACTACTCATATCAATGTATGTTTGTATATAATATAAAATATACAATGTATCTGATATAATTATATCATTAAAACTATAATTTAATTAATTATTTTATATATTTGATAAGCTTAGCAAAAGGATGGATAACACCGTTTTTGCTATTAGCAAACAAGAAGGCGCTTTAATCATAATCCCGTAATTCCCTCAAAATCGGAAAAAAAGTATAGCACCTCACAACCTTGATATTTTGATAATGCTATAAATTAATCATGAAAATAGCCTAAGTAAGTTTTATTTTTGGACAGATTATTTTTAAAGTTTTTAGTAGACCCCCTGTCCATGGGCAAGTTTGGGTGACTTAAGTACATACTTAAGTTAACCCAAGTTGCCCAAAAGAAAAAATAATATTATCTACTTGACGGAGAAGGTATCGTTATTATCAGCCATATTTTAACTACTGTGGGCGTACTATGAGTAGTGTTGGTTATTGCACAATAGAAAAACCGTTTGCAGTTCAAATCAAACGCGTGATAGTTCCTAGGGTGGAGGTACTGATCTCCTCGAAGGCAGAATGGTAAGTGTTCACTCATTCCAGCGCTCCTCCATCAGCCAAGCTCTGTCATAGCAAGAAGTTAGCCGAGTATGCACGTCATCGCGACCCTGCTGCCACCTCCCGGAACTCGCGCTTCGTATAATATCCAAACTAATGACCGTCTCCGACATACGTCTTATCTTTGTGGACATCCACAAAGTAGATAATATTATTTTTCTTAAATCTCGGCATGCAAATAGATGTCATTTCGTTGATAACACACCAACGATTTTGTTACCTACGTTTAAATAAGCACCCATTTGCACAGTCTGATTTATCTGTTACTTTTCTCTTAAGTAATAGGTTTTTATAACGATAATTGTATTTCCCGCAGGAACGGTAAATTACTTCTTCGAAAATAGCCATGAATAATTCGAAGACATGTTACACCCACCATCCCTAAGTTTGCCCGTGTGGAGAATTAGGGCCCGCTCTCTCTCATAGAAAAAAGGCCTGTGTCTGCAGTGCGAACACATAGACTGATTATGCTATCATGAAAGATTCCTCAGCGCTCGATTCTTTGGTTCAGTGAACCACGGCGGTGGTTTGGTTTGGCTCTGTCTCGCATAGGGTCGTAGCATTATGCTGAGCGATTGCCGTTTTGCTTGGATGTGACGCATATTTTCCCCCAACTCGTTATTTTTTTGTATTTGTCTGTTTATTCTTTGCGTCATGTTTATAGAATAGGTACTCTTTATAACCGACTTCACAAAAAGGAGGAGGTTCTCAATTCGACAGTTTTTTTTAAATGTTTGTTAACTCAGAACATTTTTCTATTATAGGTGAACCGATTTGGATAATTCTTTTTATATTTGAAATCTGGTGATTCACATGTAGTCCCATATACATTTGATTAAGTTCTGACCAGTTTTTGAGTTATCTGTAATACTGCGTATTTTTTACCCTTAGTTTATATTGATGATGTGTTAATAATTTCGTGTCACTGTTATTTACATATCAAGTAATGGTATACGAACTTGTGTGGGGTAGGTATCACAACTAAAAACTGAAAAATAAAAACATTTTTACAAAAAATAAAACAACCGACTTCCAAGAAAAACCCAAAAAAACGTGAAAAATATTTTTTTAAATACTTTTGAAAATACAAAACCGTAGACACCGACTTCCGAAATTAAAGTTATTTTTCACGTTTTTTAGTGTTTTTCTTGGAAGTCGGCTGTTTTTTTGTAAAAAAGTTTTTATTTTATCACTTTTTATTAGTATACAAGTCATCTGTCTGCCTTTTCCCAACTTTATTGGGGTCGGCTTCCAATCTAACCGGATCACACCAGTACACATGGTATCACAGTATCTGACCTCCACAACCCAGTTATTGGGTTATTCGATACCTCCTGGTAAGACTGGTTGTCAGAGTTTCGGGCTTCTGACGACCCGACTGTCAAAGTCCACAAATGACAGCTGGGACCAACGGCTTAACATGCTTTCCGAGTCACGGAGGGGTCTCTGTATGTAAAAATGGTCACCCATCCACGGACCAACCGCAGCAAGCGTAGCTTAACCTGATCGATCGATCCGTGCGACTGTTATTAATTAGCCAGGTACACCATAATGATTATAAACTATGTATTAGGTACATTCGGCTCAGTCATGAAGTATTAGTTTTTTTTTTCTTTTTTTGTAATTTAAAACCGTCTTCGCATTATTGCCTTTCTAATGATACCAATTTAAGGCACAGGTTGGATGGTTTCAAAGTTTATAACGTACATAGGTAGAAACATTTTTTGTGTTGTATATAGGTATATTGATGACTAGCTTTTGCCCGCGGCTTCGCCCGCGTGGTTAACCGAAATTATCCCACGGGAACGTACTACCGGGATAAAAAGTATCCTATATGTTAATCCAGGCTGTACACTATGTGTTCCAAATTTCATCCAAATTTTGTTCAGTAGTTTTTGCGTGAAAGAGTAACAAACATCCATCCATCCATCCATCCATATATCCATCCATCCATCCATCCATCCATCCATCCATCCATCCATCCATCTATCCATCCATCCATCCATCCATTCATCCATCCATCCATCCATCCATCCATCCATCCATCCATCCATCCATCCATCCATCCATCCATCCTCAAAACCTTTCACATTTATAATACACTCGAGAGCAATGAATCCGGGTCACTTAAAGAATCCTAAAAATCTCGGAAACTAAAAATGCTAGGTTAATGCAATAAATTGTATTTAATAGACAATGTAATACTCCTTAAATGAAGGTATTAAAACTTCTTAGTTATTGTAAAGTTATATCATAAAAAAAACAAATTTGAAAAAGGGCCACTTTCGAAGATGGAACTACGAAATTACAGCATTTGGTTTTGCTTTTGTTTGTAATCTGTCATTTATGTGGGTACATAAACCATGTTGATAGTGCTCTATATTCATTATTCAAGCTGAAATTATGTCGCTTACGCCTGAAGAATGCACCAGAATACTTACAATGCTGGAAACCGGCCGGAGTCAGCGCGATACAGCCAGGACTGTCGGTGTGTCGCTGTCAACAGTACAAACAGTTCTCCGACGTTACGAAGAAACTGGTTCTAACCTACGCAGACCAGGAACGGGCAGAACCAGGTGTGCCACAGCACGAGAAGACCGATACTTGGTGAACACCATGCTTCGAAATCGCTTTCTCACAGGAACTGAACTCACAAATCAGTTTCGACGCCTCGGAGGAAGTAACCCAAGTGCATGGACAGTAAGACGTCGGCTTGCTGAATCTAACTTAAAACCCCTTAGACCTGCAAACGGCCCTAAACTGGAGCGTGGGCATCGTATTTAAAGACTAAGATATGCCCAGAGCCACGTAAATTGGAGTATTGAAGATTGGTCAAAAGTTATGTTCTCCGACGAATCAAAATTTATGCTCTACAAGCACGACGGAAGACACAGAGTGTATCGAAGACCAGGGGAAAGATTCAAGCAAGCATGCATCGAAGAAAAAGTAGCCTACGGTGGTGGGTCTGTACTTGTGTGGGCCGGAATTTCTTCTGAAAGTCGCACAGAGCTGGTGATCATAGAAAACGGCTCTTTAACTAGCGTAAGATATGTGGAAGAAATCCTCAATGATCACGTTGGTCCATTTATGGTCAATTTAGGTGAGGATGCTATATTTATGCATGACAATGCTCGACCTCATACAGGTAGGATTGTGAATGACTACCTTCAAGAGATGAACATTACTCGTATGGAGTGGCCAGCGCGCAGCCCGGATATCAACCCGATCGAGCATGCTTGGGACGAGCTAGGCAGATGCGTAAAACAACGAAACCCTCCCCCAATCACGCTTCGTGAGCTCAAAATTGCTCTCACAGAGGAATGGGAGAATATTCCCCAAAATCGTATAAGGAACTTGGTGTACAGCATGCCAAACCGCGTAAACGCAGTAATGGAAGCACGAGGAGGCAATACGAAGTATTAAAATTCAAGAAAATCGTAATAAAGTTCAAAAATTTCATGTTTCCTAATTTTGTTTTAAGGAGAGATCAGCAGTTTTTTTCTTTATGTAATTTTGTGTTAATAAAATGTATGGTGACTCATATTTTTTTTACTTTCATTTAAGGAGTATTACATTGTCTATTAAATACAATTTATTGCATTAACCTATCATTTTTAGTTTCCGAGATTTTTAACATTCTTTAAGTGACCCGGATTCATTGCTCTCGAGTGTATTAGTACAATAGTAGGATTACCATGTTTCGAACGTTTTGAGCTGGCATCCGAAGAACAGTCATACTCACTGTTCTTTTACGACGCAGTGATGTTTTTAGCTCGTTTGAAGGAAAGGCTCACAGATGGATCATGGTCTAAGGACAGATCTCATGACAGGGCAACAGCTAGATAAGAATCCCGTGAATGAGGCGTTGACCTAATAAACTTTTTATAAACCATTACCGAGGGCCACGAAAGGTACTTAGAACATTTTATAACACAATTTTAAGATTGGAGTATATTACTTTTCATACAAAATAAACAATTTACTTACAGTTGCCATGCTGTCGTGATAAGATAAACATTGCCTATCGGTGTTATCACAATGGCACATTATTTTTATTATCACTTATTTGTTTTTAACTACTGTACCGTGCCTTGTGGGATTCTTGAAAGATTGATAAAGAAATTCTTCATAACATCTCGTCAATAAAATGTGGAGTTTCTTATGAACCAAGTTGTTTTAATCACCAAGTTTAGCAGCCCCTGAGCTGCTGTACTTTTAACCTCCGACGGAA
Organism: Griposia aprilina; assembly: GCA_916610205.1. Lineage (NCBI taxonomy): Eukaryota > Metazoa > Arthropoda > Insecta > Lepidoptera > Noctuidae > Griposia > Griposia aprilina. Next base: position 4,958,600 of record OU744293.1, on the reverse strand, counting down.
AAAGTGGGGTATTATCAGCTCGAAACGGCTGAACCGATAAAGTTTCTTTTGTTTTGTTTGAAAGGTGACTTCATCGAGAGTGTTCTTAGATATGATTTAAAAAAATCAGTTCAGACGTTTGAAGATTATCAGCTCTTTTGTAGTTGGTGAATGGATGTCAGCACCTTCCACAGGTCTGATCGAGTCGAATTTTGGCATTCCGTTACTTCAATGATATTAGAACATAGTAACCTTGAACAGACGCTGCATAACACCTGGAATTTGCACGATACCCAACTCCCTCACCAACTTACAGCAGAGGTATCGTGTATGGGCTTATTGCAATGTTCTCAATGAATTGGTTATAGACAGATGGTGATCAAGGTCTGATGATGGAGTAGGAAAGAGAAATGAGGATAAATTTGTAACTAGCTTTATTGTGGGTAAAGCACGTACAGCTGCGCAGATTTAGGCGAGGCACGTGTCGATCGTACCGTGTCTACTAGTAATATATAAAAAAGTAGGAAATAAAAGTAGAATTTAAAAAAAAAACCCCAGACAAACAAAAACCCCTAAAAAGTAAAAAAAATAGTTCTAAGTAATATTTTGATTCAAGCGTCGTCGTGTCGGAGGACGGCTCGAGAAAACACAGACTAGAAATAATAAATGTAGGTATGCTATTGTAGAAAGGATAGCTGTTGGTAACTTCCTACACTCGAGAGCAATGAATCCGGGTCACTTAAAGAATCCTAAAAATCTCGGAAACTAAAAATGCTAGGTTAATGCAATAAATTGTATTTAATAGACAATGTAATACTCCTTAAATGAAGGTATTAAAATTTGAAAAAGGGCCACTTTCGAAGATGGAACTACGAAATTACAGCATTTGGTTTTGCTTTTGTTTGTAATCTGTCATTTATGTGGGTACTTACACCATGTTGATAGTGCTCTATATTCATTATTCAAGCTGAAATTATGTCGCTTACGCCTGAAGAATGCACCAGAATACTTACAATGCTGGAAACCGGCCGGAGTCAGCGCGATACAGCCAGGACTGTCGGTGTGTCGCTGTCAACAGTACAAAGAGTTCTCCGACGTTACGAAGAAACTGGTTCTAACCTACGCAGACCAGGAACGGGCAGAACCAGGTGTACCACAGCACGAGAAGACCGATACTTGGTGAACACCATGCTTCGAAATCGCTTTCTCACAGGAACTGAACTCACAAATCAGTTTCGACGCCTCGGAGGAAGTAACCCAAGTGCATGGACAGTAAGACGTCGGCTTGCTGAATCTAACTTAAAACCCCTTAGACCTGCAAACGGCCCTAAACTGGAGCGTGGGCATCGTATTTCAAGACTAAGATATGCCCAGAGCCACGTAAATTGGAGTATTGAAGATTGGTCAAAAGTTATGTTCTCCGACGAATCAAAATTTATGCTCTACAAGCACGATGGAAGACACAGAGTGTATCGAAGACCAGGGGAAAGATTCAAGCAAGCATGCATCGAAGAAAAAGTAGCCTACGGTGGTGGGTCTGTACTTGTGTGGGCCGGAATTTCTTCTGAAAGTCGCACAGAGCTGGTGATCATAGAAAACGGCTCTTTAACTAGCGTAAGATATGTGGAAGAAATCCTCAATGATCACGTTGGTCCATTTATGGTCAATAGAATAGAATAGAATAGAATACTCTTTATTATGTACACCATAAAAATTACAGATATAAAGTAGAAATTTTACATAGGGTGACACAATGGGCGGTCTTATCGCTAAAAGCGATCTTTTACAGACAACCTTTGGATGGATTCAAGGTAGAAGGAGAGACAATAATGCAGGTAGTCAGTGGTGTACCATTTACATATACAACAAATACATACATACATAAAACATATACCTATCTACATAATATAATATATACAATAATAAACATGAAACAAGAGTAAGGAAACTAAATGTAATGACAATGTTTAAGGAGAGAGGAAGTGTTTTTTAACCAGAATTTTAAAAGTGGTCAAAGATTGAGCACGCCTTATCGACATGGGCAAGGCATTCCATAACCGTACTGCTTGAACTGTAAAAGACTTGTCATAAAAACTGGTGGAATGCCTCGGCATCTCTAGTCTTAAGTTTTCCGATGACCTCAGGTATCTATTATGTGTGTCATGAAGGAACTTGAAACGTTCTTTAAGATAAGCGGGGGTTTTAGGGTTGAACAGAATACTGTAGAGCTGAAACAAGATATGAGAATTCCGGCGAAGACGTATGGGAAGCCACTTGAGCTTTGTACGAAATTCAGAAATGTGATCATACTTGCGCAGGCCAAATATATTTAGGTGAGGATGCTATATTTATGCATGACAATGCCCGACCTCATACAGGTAGGATTGTGAATGACTACCTTCAAGAGATGAACATTACTCGTATGGAGTGGCCAGCGCGCAGCCCGGATATCAACCCGATCGAGCATGCTTGGGACGAGCTAGGCAGATGCGTAAAACAACGAAACCCTCCCCTAATCACGCTTCGTGAGCTCAAAATTGCTCTCACAGAGGAATGGGAGAATATTCCCCAAAATCGTATAAGGAACTTGGTGTACAGCATGCCAAACCGCGTAAACGCAGTAATGGAAGCACGAGGAGGCAATACGAAGTATTAAAATTCAAGAAAATCGTAATAAAGTTCAAAAATTTCATGTTTCCTATTTTTGTTTTAAGGAGAGATCAGCAGTTTTTTTCTTTATGTAATTTTGTGTTAATAAAATGTATGGTGACTCATATTTTTTTTACTTTCATTTAAGGAGTATTACATTGTCTATTAAATACAATTTATTGCATTAACCTATCATTTTTAGTTTCCGAGATTTTTAACATTCTTTAAGTGACCCGGATTCATTGCTCTCGAGTGTATTTTCATTAGCCGTCCCTCGACGCGACGACGCTTGAATCAAAATATTACCAACAACTTACTTATGACCAATAGATATTTTTTTTTCCTTTTTAGGAGTTTTTGTTTGTCTCCTTACGTGGTCACCTAGACACTTCATAGCTTTTGCAAAACCCGTGGAGGAATAAATGTACAGTGTTCCTCGCCATAGTCGCAATTGGCTGTCTTTTTAATCGTCTTCAAAAAAAGGTGGAGCTTCTTAATTCGTTTGTAGGTATTTTTTTTAATTATTCAGTGTTCTGATCCAAATAGGTGTATTCTTAGGTTTTTTTTTCAATGAGATATGGTACATGTGGTTTCTATTATTTCTTATCGCCCCAAAGTCTTAAATGTCAAAAACAACACTATTATTTCATCTACAAACCTTATTATCGTAGTTATCAAATACAGAATCGCATTATTACGTCAAATATTAAACAGTATGTAAACAACGACATTATCATTCCTGTCGCTCTCTATAGCCAGTGAGCGTCGAGTCGCGGCTCCGTCCACTCTTGCGCAGAATGCCTGAAATTAGACGACCTTGACTCGGGTCACATTTAAAAATCGGACGTCGTTCGTGTAAACTCGGAAGTACAAATAAACATGGTATTTTAGTGTTCATTTAAGTGCAGTGAAAATGTTGAGTTTTAAAGTGGGAGCGAGACAGCTGATGAGATGGAAGGAGTTTCAATTCGATCGTGTTAAGTACCATTCAGGAGTGGGAGTGTTCGGTCATCGACCGATGAAAGTGAATGATACTGGTACGTAAACGGACAATCATGCCGGGAATATACATAGTCGTACTAACGACTTGAAGACCAATTTTCTATGTGATTAGAATTTGTGTGAATGATTCTTCATAGCAACAAATTATTAGCCAATTCTGTTCCTAACCTATTAATCTTGACCTCCCAGTGTGCTATTCATTATTTACCTACTGATAAAGTATCAGCTCAGCTTGTTATCATTTTTGTACTAGATTTGTAAGCATTATTTCTTTGGTATCGCTACGTATGTCAAACAATCGAATAGTGATAGGCCTAAAACACAATTGCTAATCTTAAATTTAAGTAGAGAGTCTATGACTATGTTCCAAAAGAATGTGATGAATGTGTAAACAAACCCTGGTAAGTATACATTCTTAAAGGGAATTAGTAACACATTCATCTGCCAGGTATTTAGAAAGTTTCAACTTTATCATTTATTTCACAGAAAACATTTTCCAAATTGTTAATAATAAAATTATATAAACAATTTAAAAACTAGTGTTAGTACATACGTTTAACAATTAATTGAAATTTCAAAGTCATCATCAAAATTAATGAAATAAATTTTACATTAATACAAACAGAACACATGGCACGGTTTATGGGCAATACTTGTGTTTTAGTCCAGTGCCTGAGTAATTGACTTTCCGCCCTATCAACCACAGTGACCAAGCGGCTATTGGCGCCCCGCACCCGCCTCATCAGGGAGGTGACACGCTTTCGCATGATTGCGTAAAAATCGTTTATACGTGCCTCTGCGAACATCCCTGATGCGTTACAGTGTAAAGCAGTGCAGTTAAATCTCACCACTTTTTCCAGCAATTATTGTTTAAATAAAATAATTAAATTGTAATTAAAAATCACCGACGAATAGTGGTCATAAAATTAACCTCAATTTTCAAATGAAAAAGGTGATTTAAAAAAAAATATATGAATGGTGATGTAAAAATTACTTTATTCAAGTCGTACTGCCAGACACTGTACACGTGCGGGCTATGGGTGAATTATACGCATCGCGCGTACAGTGCCCTTCGCGTCCAATATAACAACACCTTCAGGGGAATGCTGCGGCTGCCGCGGTGGAGCAGCGCATCTGCCATGTTCGCAGAAGCGCGCACACAGGATTTCTTCGCTGTGATGCGCACGCGCTGCGCTTCATTGTTGAGTCGGATACGGATCACCTCTAACGTTCTCCTGAAGACCTTGTCTGAACGGTGGGATTCACCAATGCTGCAGGCGTGGATGGGGTGGCACTCTCTTTGCAACAGGAGATGAGTGGTTCTCCTTTCATGCCCGATTAGTTTAATATTTTACGTACTAACATTTTCTTTAAGACCGTAATTCTAACAAAATGGAACCTGATTTCCGAAATAAACAATTATTATTATTATTATTAAAATTAGAATTTCAGATTTAAATATTCATATATTCAAATCAAAGCACTCAAATTGTAAATAGCACCACAAATTGGCATCCACATGTACGTTTTCTGATCCATTTGTTCACATTTTCATTAGATACTTTTGAAACAGTGTATACGTTGTAATGCAACTAAGAATAATAGGAATAATAATGTATACAGCATAAAAAAATGCGGGACAATCTTTGGAGACTGCCGATATAAGTGAAAACTAAGTAACTTGTGAATTGTATCGTCGAAGCGTGCAGTGTCGATGACGCGAGTCTCACGCTTCTTTTTCACCCAAAAGTACACATATATTATATATACACAGTATACATATAGCTCATGGAAAGCGTTCGGTGACGATGACGGGAGTTCCATGATTTTTGTTCACCCAAAAAGTGCTCAACGCGCCTAAAGAAGTTTTCACTTCAACAATGCAGTTCACAAGATCACAACCACCACAATAATCCTTATCTTAAATCTTCTTACTACCGTTGTCACTTTTGACACTCAAAACATGCGCACATGCATATTAATGAGGGAATGTAAGGTGAAAAGAATGGTAACACTGGATGCGGTATGACAACACAGACGGAAGTGGAGGGAGGACGAATGGACGATTGTGCGCGCGGTGTGTTGTAAATAAAATGATGTTATACAATGGAAAAACATATCTGGATCTAAAAACTAAGAAAAACTAAGAATTTATGACAACTTGAAAGAAAACATGAAGAAGGACGAATGGACGATTGTGTGCGTGATGTGTTTTACGTTATCTGTACAGATAAATAAAATTGGAGTGTCAGTTTGTAATATTAAAATAACCACTTTTTACAAATGCATATGGATGTATACACGGTACATATATATATATTTTTTAATTTGTCTGTCTCTCTGTCTGTTTGTTGCGGCTAATCTCCGAAACGGCTAGACCGATTTTGACGGGACTTTCACTGACAGATAGCTGATGTTATAGGGAATAACATAGGCTACTTTTTTATCCCGGTAACACGTTCCTGTAGGATAATTTCCGACGTCCACGCGAGCGAAGCCGCGGGCAGCAGCTAGTTTATAATAATTGTAGAAGTGTACCTTGTATGATTAAAATCCAGTCAAACCACATAAATTGGCTGTTTGCTTTGCCTACGATCCCAAATCTCAAATCTCAAATCGTTTATTGCAATCCATACACTTACAGGTGGTAAATAGAATATAATAGAAACAATTATGGACCCTGTCGGGTACTGCAAATTTTTAAATAAGTTGAGAGAGGAAGAGCGCCTTATTAATTTTCCTTGATAATAAGTTTGAATTATTTAATAACCTATTAAGTATTTTATATTTCTATTCATTTACTTATTCTTTTAATTTTATAAATGCAAATCTATCTATTCATTTATTATTTATTTTATTGTACAATTTAAATAATGCTTATTTGTTTACTCCCTTTAAATTTGTGCATTGATTTTAGTGTAGTATTTTTTATCTATTTAATATGGTTTATTTTTGTTATTTTACTTATTATATATCTGTTATTTATAATTATGTATTATTATTGTATTTATCCGTTAAATATTCTTGTACCGTGTAATAGCTTTTTTTAATTAAGTATTGCTTTAATTTATAAAAAAATTGGCTGGTTTTGTTTTGTTGTTTTATGTCTTCTGGTAATTTATTATATATTTTTATTGACATTGAATATGGACTAGATGAGTGTAACTTCAGGCGGGAGGGGGGCAAATTTAGTCTGTTTTTATGGCGCAACGGATAATTAGTTTGTATGACTCCCCGTGTATTGTAAGAATCTGGATATTTGCGGACTAGTTTACATAATTCCAAAATATAAATACTGACTAAGGTGAGAATCTTGTGTTTCTGGAAGTAGGGCTTGCAACTATCTGTTGGTTCTATATTAACAATTATTCGTATTAGCTTTTTTTGGAGAGTAAATAGAGAAGGAGCGTCTGTGCTATTTCCCCATAAGATGATACCATAGTTAAACCAAGCGTGGGCATAAGCGTAGTATGTGACTAGTGCGGTTTGTAGGTTTGTAGTCTTTTTAATTTCCCGGAGTGCGTAGGAAAACTTTGAAATTTTGGATTTTACTGTCTGTATATGTGGTTTCCAGATTATTTGTGTGTCTATTGTGAAACCTAGGAGGGTAAAATTGTTAACTGTTTCAAATTTTTGTTGATTAACGGTAAAATCTATATTTATTTGTTTTTTCTGCCGGGGGTGAAACGCTATTAATTTGGTTTTGGTAAAATTAATTTCGAGATTATGGTCTCTCATCCAGTTTATAGTTTTTTCACGAATTGTCGTAAGTTTTTCATTTAAATTAGCATTTGTTTGGCATGTGGTCAGGATCGAGATATCATCCGCAAAAAGTACACATGGCCCGCCTATGGTTTTGGGGAGGTCTTTATATATATGAGGAAAAGGAGGCAGCCTATAACACTTCCCTGGGGAATTGAAGCATGTATTGATTTAACATCAGATCTTATGAGCTGTGCTTTTGATTGTAATATTCAATCTCAAATAATTGCTCTTTATCTTTTAAATATGATGCGAACCAGTCATGGGCTTTTCCACGTATTCCTATTCCACACAGCTTATTTAATAATATTTTGAATTGCACTTTGTCGTAGGCCTTCGTCATATCGAGTAATATCCCTATTGCGTATTGTTTATTATTTGTAATATTTAAAGCTTCTTGGATGTATTTATACACAGCTAGCGTTGTAGATCTGTTTTTGCGAAATCAGTTTTGGCGGTCATCGAATATCTTATATTTTTCACAAAAGGAATATACACGATCACACATTGCTCTTTCGAAGACTTTGGATGCTGTAGGAAGAAGGAAAATCGGTCTATAGTTACTTGGGTCTGTTTTTGCGTTTTTTTTATGGATAGGTTTTATTAAAGCTTTTTTAGTTGAATGGGGAAAGTGCCCTCTTCGAATGATTGATTTATTAATTTATAGAACGGTAAGGTAAATTCGTTAGCGCACTGTCTGAACAGAGTCGGTGGGAGTTCGTCTATGCCGTGGCTGTTTTTATTTTTAAGGTTCTTTAAGATCTGGTTTACTTCGTATCCGTCGACTGGGGTAAGAAACATGGTGTTTTCAGTGGGGTTAATCACTGATGTTTCTCTCTGTACACTGCCAGGTGTTTGGGTGGTATATTGTCCAATGGATGCGAAAAATGTATTGAAAACGTTAGCTATTTGTTTAGGTTCACTTACTTGGTTTGGTGTTTGTAATGTTATGTTTTGTTTTTCTTTTTTGGTTTTTTTGTTTGTCAGTTCTTTAACAATGTTCCACATGGTTTTAACTTTATTTGTTGATTTATTCATTTTATTTATGTAATGTAATTTTTTTGCCGCTGTTACAGATTTTTTTAGTATTTTTTCGTATTTTTTATAGTATTTCGTAAATATTGAATTATTCATTTTTGACGAAAGAATCTTTAGGAATCTTTTATTTTTACAAGATTGTTTAATACCAACGGTTAGCCAGTTATTTTTTTGTTTTTTTTTTAGTTTAAATCTACGTTTAGGGATACATGCATCTTTTTCTTTTTTTTTTTGGGTGGGAAATCATCAAATGACCTCTCCCGCTCTGGGCGGAGCGGAAGGGCGTGTCAGACTTTTACTGACTAAAACCCACCCGTGTTCCTTCAGTTGCCTGTGCGCCAGGGCCACGGTAACTCTTTCGAACAATCCGCGACCCCGGCAGGCGTCGGCCCTGTCGGACCCCGTCAATTATGCTGACAACTGTTTGAGGCGCGCGTGGAACACAACGCGCCGTCGACCCGGGCCTGGTCCTTACCGGACGGCGAGCTGCCCATTGCTCGCCGTCCGCAGGCCCGCGCCTACGGTGGCCGGGAGTCAGCTATGGACTCCCGACGCCCAGGGTGTCTCCTCCTGCGGCGACTAGGGGCGTGAGGGCGCAATGATTGCCTCTCCCTCACGCGCTCCGCCTCCTCCTTCGCGAGCATTACTGCTTCGCAGAAGGAGGTGACTGCTTCCCATTCTCTCTCGCTCCGTACTATGGCCTGAACCAGGGCCGGACGCGAGAGATCGCCGCCGCCGATCGCCGCCACGAGGACACGGCGGTGCTCCGCCCAAGCCGGGCAGACCTCCACCGTATGCTCCACCGTGTCCTCCGGTCGATCCACACAATGCCAACACCCGGGCGTTTCCTCCCGCCTTATCCGAAACAGGAACCTCCCGAAACAGCCATGTCCGGTGAGGACCTGCGTCAGGCGGAAGGTGAGGACGCCATGGCGCCTCTCAAGCCACTCCTCAAAGAGGGGACTTACCGCCGCAATTGTGGCGTGCCCAGCGCTGGGTTGCGACAGTCGCACTCTCCATGCCGCCATGAGATCCCGCCGGAGCTCTGTCCGCTGTGCCGCGATTTCTCGCGGCAGCGGAGTAACGCCCCGGCGTTTCGCCTCCTCGAGCCACTCCCAAATGTGCGCGAGGACTTTTGCCTCCAGATCCCATGGCGGCAATCCCGCAAGGAGGCTCGCCGCCTCGCAGGAGACCGTGCGGTATCCCCGGATCAGCCGGATGGCCATGACCCTTTGGGACGCGTTCAAACGGCGTGCTGGTCGGAGCCTCAATGAACGCGCCCACACCGGTGCCCCGTCAAGGGCCATGGACCGCACGACCCCCGCGTAGAGCCTCCGGCAGGAGGCGTTTGGACCCCCTAGATTGGGCAGGAGCCGCTTCAAGGCAGCCCCAACCCGGTCCAGTCTGGGAGCCAAACGTCGGAAATGCTCGACGAAGTTCCACCGACTGTCGAGGACGAGTCCCAGGTACTTCATCGTCGACTCGACGCCGATGTGAACCCCTCCCGCCATTATTTGGGAACCCGAGAGTGGCGCGTTCCGAGGACCATGAAAACACATGGCCTCGGACTTGTGCAGGGCCACCTCGAGTCCCAATTGCCGGATCCTCTCAATGACTGTCGCAACCCCGCGTGTCATTAATTCGGCCGCCGCCTGGTGCGACCTCCCCTGCGCCAGGACTAGCGTGTCGTCAGCGTAACAAACGACGCTGACGCCGCTAGGGAGGTCGGCGCGCAGCACCCAGTCGTACCCGATGTCCCACAGATGCGGTCCCAAGACTGATCCCTGTGGGACACCGCACGACATCTCTTGCCGGTTCCATTCTCCCTGATGACCGAGGTAGATGACGGCCCTGTCCGTCAGATAGGCCTCGACTATGCGACAGAGGTAGGTCGGCATCCGGTGATACCGGAGTGCCTCCCTGATGCAACTCCAGGGCAGGGTATTGAAGGCATTGGCGATGTCTAGAGACACCGCCAAGACGACCCCACCCCGGGCCACAGCATCCCCCGTCGTGAGGGCTCGCACGCGCATGATGGCGTCCACCGTAGAGCGCCCCCTGCGGAAACCAAACTGGCTCTCCGCCAAATCCGGCCCCACCCGCACTAGCCGCCCGACGAGGCGGTCTGCAATGACTCTTTCAAAGAGCTTGCCCACCTCGTCGAGCAGCACAATGGGCCGGTAAGCGGACGGAGAGTCCGCAGGGCGCCCCGTCTTCTTAATGAGGACCAGTTTCCCCGTCTCCCAACGAAGTGGGAACTGGCCCCCTTCCAAGCATGCGCTTAGGAGCCCTCGAAGTCGAGGCCCGAGAGCCTCCAAGGCCAGGACCCAGGCTTTTCCAGGTAGGCCGTCGGGTCCTGGGGCGGTATTTTTGGCACTCAGCCTACGTACCGCCACTCTCTCTATCAGAGTTTTATGGAACGACTGATAGTTCTCATCGACATTTTTATTCGGCTTTATAATCTCGTTCCAGTTTAGTGTCTGTAGTTTGGATTTGAATTTTTGGATGTTACTTCTATTAAATAGTCTTTTATTGGCAAACCAAAAGGAATGTTTACTTTGTTTTTCCAGTATCATATGTATTATTGTTCCGCAGTGGTCTGAAAAACCTAATTCTGCTACGGTCGTGTACATTTTATTATCATTAAAGTTTGTAAAAATCAAATCTAAGCATGTTGACGTGGTTTGAGAGATACGCGTAGGTTCTTTTATATGTTGGACAAATTTAAACTCTAGCATGAGATCGATCTATTGGTTGGTTTTTACGCTATTTTCTAAGGTATTTATGTTAAGATCTCCTCCTATTATGACATTACATTTTTGGTATTTATTGTTTATACATTGCATTATTTGTTTTAGCTGACTAATAAAAATTACTTCCTCTTTTCTGTTCCAGTACATGGTAACTATTAACAGATTTTGCTTTGGTAGCTTACATTTACATACTTCTATACAATATTCAATAGTCATATCTCTAATTTCACAACATTCTATACATTCTACACTATTCTCTAAAACAATACACACTCCACCACCACTTCGAGAGCGGCGACAATACGATGCTGCAGTTTTATATCCATTTAATTGCACAGATTCTAATTTATCTTTGGTGAGCCAGGTCTCGCACATGCATATTGCTTTGTAAGTGGGTTGATCGTTGATGAAAGCCTCTAGCTTTGAATATTTTGGAACAAAATGTTTAATTGTTGGTCTGGGGTTTCGAAATGTACGAAATGTACGGTCGTCGCTATCTTCATTTATATTATGTTGAGTTTGGTTCTGTTCATTATTTACTTGTTGATTGTTAGTGTATACTCGTATGTCGCATTGCTCCTTCTGTACGTTTGTTCTTTTACCTTCTATAAACAACTGATTGTTTCTTATTATTGCATATAATCCTTTTTTCCTTGCTTTCAGCATTTCTTCACGCATTTCCTTTCTTTCCAATCTTGCGTTTTCATCTAAAAATTCAGATAAGAACAATCCTGTTCCATGAAGACAGTGTTTGTTTTCTACAATGTATTTAACCATTCTTTTACTAATGAATTCAATTACAAGGGGTCGGTTTTGATTAAAGTTTCTGCCTAGTCTATAAGTTTCTTCTATATACCCTGTAAGGTCAATATTTAGTTTTTCATAGCAAAGATCAATTAATAATATATGTTATGATTACTGTATTTGTATTCTAATAACGTCAGGTCATCCTAAATATTATATTTATAGATTTATTTGTTTAATGTACGCAGGTATTGGGTATTTATTTTAGTTTTTCATCAATCACAACACAACATACACACCCATGTCACAGTACTTTTAATTTATTAGAACGGACACATTTCCCTATTATTATTATTTTATTCTAGCGTATGGCACTCGTGGGTTGCAGCTGGAAATCAACGTCAGGTACACCTATAGGATACACCTTGTGTTGTCATCTGACATTATGCTGAGCTGAGGCCCCTTTGACATTATAATCTTTATTATTCTGTTTTTTTTTTATTTTTTAAATGTATTTTGTTGCTGCAATGCCAATAAACGCATTTTTCTTTCTTTCTTTCCTTCTTTCTAAATACGCTATTAATAAATAAAATGAGCAATAGGATGATGATAAGCGACTTGTTCATATAATGATGGGAAATTTATCCAATTACCATGGTGATCAAGCCATCACTTAGTGAACCAGCCCAGCCTTTTTCAAACTATGCTGGGGTCGGCTACCAGTCTAACCAGATGTAGCTGAATAACAGTATTTTACATGGAGTGACTGCCTAACTGACCTCCACAACCCATTTATTGAGTAAGAAGATACCCTTTGGAGACTGTCAAAGATCTACGAATGACAGCCGGGACCCGCGGCTTAACGTGCTTTCAGAGGCACGGAGGAGTCTTGATATGTAATGGATAGTCACCCAGCGACGAACTGACCGCGGCAAGCCTTCGATCGACACGTGCTTCTGTTATTATTTAGCCACGAGCCTTAATTTACAGCAGAACAATATTCGGAACTGAATAGTTTGTAGCACTACGTTTTGTTATGTAGGTACAATAATAAAGTGTTTACTAAATCGGATTCCAAATCAGATAAAACATAACATACCGTTACAGCAAAAACATATAACGTATTTCCTTTTCCTGCTCTGACTATCTGTTGCTCTCAAGAAATAAATTGGTTTACGTCACACCGGATATAAAATATCAAAGCTTTATTTCATTGGATTTTCTGTAAGTAAGAAACGAGCGGGCTCACTGCGCTATTGATTTTATTAATAACTAGCTTATGCCCCAGGCTTCGCCCGCGTGGACGTCGGAAAATATCGCACGGGAATATTCCACCGAGATGAAAAGTATCCTATGTGTTAATCCAGGTTATAAACTATCTGTTTGCCAAATTTTCATTCAGATCCATTCAGCCGTTACTGGGTGACGTAGAAAAAAGAACTAGGCCTGCAGACCGAATTTCGACCATGGCCAATCTTAACGGAGACTAGCCATCTCAATCGCTAATCAAGCCATCAAGCCGCAACACGATCAAGCCATCACTACCTCAAGCTATTCTATTCAAATTTTACTATTTAGATGTTCCCGAAGCAGTACTAGCGACAAGAAACGAGAACTGCCGAGCTCAGCGGTTGGTGGAAGCCTATCGTACACACGGTCATCTCCGAGCTACTATAGACAATGTTGACTATAGAAATGCAGAAAGGTAACCATAATCAGTAAATATTAATTAATTAAATGTATTATAGTAAATTTCTAAAATTTCTTTCTAGTCACGTTATCGTTCACCCTAGTGAAAGGCTATACATTTTTTATTTAATAGTTTAATTATTTTTGTTTCTTTATTTTATTAACTTTATTTTCTTTTTGAACTCAGCGATGGCTACTTACCCAATGTAACTTCATACTAGTTTGTTTACATTGGAAAATTCACTAATAGAGAGAGCCCTAAAACACCCACCCGTGTTCCTTCAGTGGCCTGTGCACCAGGGCCACGGTAACTCTTTCGAACAATCCGCGACCCCGGCAGGCATCGGCCCTATCGGACCCTGTCAATAGCGCTGACATCTCTTTGAGACGCCCGTGAAACCCGGATCTGGTCCTTACCGGACGGCGAGCTGTCCATTGCTCGCCGTCCGCAAGCCCGCGCCTACAGTGCCGGGAATCGGCTATCGACTCCCGGCGCCCAGGGTGTCTCCTCCTGCGGCGACTAGAGGCTTGAGGGCGCAACGAATAGAGAGAACCCTGGCACCCATAACACAAGTCTAATCTTAGCTTGGGTACCAGTGGAGATAGTCAGTGACCTATGCATTTTAAAAACAATAGTGTCATAGTATTAACCTATCGCCATTATGTTAATTGTAAAATTGGAAATAATTTTATTATTATTATTTATTATGCGCATGACTGCGAGCTCCGATTGAGTTCCAAACTATTCGATCAAAACTTTTTTGTAGGTAACACGTTTATTATTCGCAGCAAAAAAGAGTCTGGTGAGGTCTGTGATCCAGATATTATGGACGACAATCTTGATCACGAGTGACTATGTTACTTTTGGCTAACGTGTACCTTCGTTGGCTGCATCATTGTCTAATATCTGGAAAGATAGTGGTGTAATGGCATCTACATCGCCACTTGCGAGCTACGTGTCACACTGACGTCACACAAAATATTGCATCGCGCAATCAGAGTTTACTGTGCACTAGAATATATAAAACGTCCCGACATTATTTGTCGGGCAGTTGCCCATCAGACACACCCTTCTGGTCGGATTTTTCTTTGGATTTATGAGTGAACTTTACACCCATTCCTCATACTTCTATAGTGGAATTTGGCGACCATCTTTCCAGAGGCTATCAAAAAAAAATTAGTCTTTATTTGGCCCGGCCAACAGCCTAAACTTTATCTACAATCTCGGCTGAGGATCAAAAATAAATTACCTCTCTTATCTTAAATCACCGGATACAATGGCCATCATCTCAATTTTATAAATCAACTTTTTCCTGCAATTTACAGAAATATCAAAGAGCTTAGTATATCAAGATACGGGCTTCGCTCTGAAGACAATGTTGACTTGGGTCTGTTGTACGGTCATGATGGCAAACAATCTGTGAAGAATCTTGTGGAGACATTGGAGGGGATATATTGTGGGCCTGTCTCTTATGAGTTTAGCTATTTAGAGGTGAGTGCGAATATATCGTCGACACTTTTACTAACTCCAATCTATATCCAAGGGTGCAAACTATGAGCTTAAGTGGCGGTCTGACGTAAACAAACAATAAGATTTAGTCTATCCTATTTAGCTTCATATAAAATTATAATTATAATTTGTACTACCTGAAAAGGATGACATAAATATTGCTGAATAATTGTATTAAATTCATTATTATTGACATTTAATTTTGACGGAACTATAATTACTCAATTTAATTGCACTAATATAAAATAAAAGAATTAAGCAATAATAATGTTTAATGCAAGCTAATGTAACATAACATGACACCAACATTGTACACTTAGTTCGCAATAAACGTTTTGACTTTGACTTAGAAAAAACTATAAACTCAGTATCGTGGTTTTAAAACTGACCTCGCGGTTTTCTTTGAACACTTTGCTCTAACATAGTTTCAGTGTCCACCGTGTTTTCCTTTAGTCGTATTTCGAAAATTCGCTTTGCATATCTCTTTGTTCCATAAAATATTTAATCAACTCAAATTCCTTTCAATTCAAATTCTAACTCACGAAAAATTGCGACGGGATGAATATTTTAGTTTATTTATTGAATAGTCAACGATTTTACCGGTAAGTAATGTTTGAAAGTAATATAGTTGTTGCTGTCTCGTCCGAAGATTTTCTGAAGCAAGTTTTAGTGCAAATTCAAGTTATTTTGAGCAACTTGAATTAATTATATATTTTCGTTCCATATGTAATGATAAAGAATTACTACCTGTACAAGGCAATACCTTGATACCTAATGCCTATTTAAAAAATAAAAATAAACTTATTTTTTATTTAGATTTATTGTTTTTTACAACTAGTTTTTGAACATGTACTATTGTAATCAATAATCATCGAGGACGAAACAGTAACGACTATAATTGAATAGCCAAACGAACACCTGTAAGTGAAATTTGACGTTAAATACTCGTCCCTGTCTCGTCCGAAGATGATGAGTCCCACCCGACCCAAGCAATTATAATCGTTAAAATCAGCAATACAACTCCGTAAGTTAGAATTGGCCTCAAATGTCATGATTTCATGAAATAGTCATTCAATAGGGTAATTAATATACACTTAGAGAGATGTATTGATGATTTTTATGATTATAATTCTATAAATAAATAAAACTTACGGCCGCGAATCATATTTATATCAACATACAACCTGATACTGACTTGCAAACTGCAAAAAAATTAAGAGAATTTGAATTTCGCGGACTACCGCCTTAAGAAAGAAACAATATGCAAAAATAATATATGGGCCTTGTGTTGTAAAATTCAATAAATCGCTATGAACTTAATGGAGCAGTTACAAGCCCGGATGACAGCACGCGTGGGGACGCGTTAATTTTTTGCTTGGTTCTTTAAAATACATGCGATGCCGGTGACTGATTATAATTCAGTAAAGCCATATTTGATACGGTCCCGAATCATATTTAGATCACCATACAACCTGATACAGACCTGCAAATTGCAAAAAACGTAAGAAAATTTAAATTTCGCGGGCAACCTAGGCGCATCCCCCTTAAAGGAGTTATCACACATGGGTGGATCCTTGTTGTGGTGAATGATAACAACAAAAGTGTTATACTTATGTTATGGTTTTACGTGGGCAGTGGTGGCCCAGTGGTAACTGCCGCGACTTACGAGTTGTAGGTCGTAGGTTCGAACCCAGCCAGACGCTTTACTTTGTGTCAATTATTTCATCACCACTGCTCTCAAAACGGTGAAGTAATACATCGTGAGGAAACCGGCATGTTCTAGAACCAACAATTCGAAGATATGTGACATATACCAACCCGCCTATTCACTCTCACTGAGAGGAGGCCTGTGTCCCAGCAGTGGGAACATTATAGGCTGATTATGCTATGGTTTCATGTTATGTTTCATTTTCCAGACTGAAGCAGAAAGAGAATGGTTTGCCCAAAGAATAGAGAGCGGCAAAGACTCCGTCGACAATGCTCGTCGACTAGAGATCGTGAAGGAGCTGCTCCAGTCGCAGGCGTGGGACAAGTTCCTGGGCATAAAGTACCCCACGGTGAAGAGGTACTGTGGAGAAGGAGCCGAATCTCTTCTCACATTTTTCTCCAGTCTGTTTAGATTGACTACTGCAGGTAAGATTTAGCTGCTGTTATAAAGTATCTTTATTATGCGTCGCAGAACGGTTGAAATAATTACTACAGCCTTTAGTGTAAGTGGATAAGCCATAAACAAAATCAAACAGTTTTTCTTGTCAATAAAAAACAACACATTATTTATAACGTAATAGAGATAATTTTCCGAAAATTCATTTCATTTTCCATTCATGAAATCCGATTAAGTAAGACGAAAATAAACAATTATTATTAATGAAGTACATTCATGATTAATTTGTCGGTTCGTTACTTGCGGCTGTGTTTTGGGAAACTTGGAAGTGTTGTGGTAATTTAACCGAAAATTATAATATACGTAAAGTTACAGTAAATGTTTAAGAAAACCTAATACTTTCTTAATTAATTCTATGTTCATACAATAACCAATTCTTATATACTTTAGCTCATAATTATGTTCATACAGAAACTTTATAAACGAATAATATCTTTATAGTTTAGCTCAGCGCAGTTTATATCTACTCCAACCTCACAATCGCGTAGATGCATTCATTCGTAGCGCGTAGTTACGTTCATGGCGTAGCAGTGCTAGTAGCGTAGCAATGCTTGTAGCGTAGAACGCTCCGAGCGTAGTAGTGCTTCTAACGTAGCTACCTTCGTAGCTGCTACGAATAGTAATATTTCTTTACGGGTCGATTTTACTTAAATATCCGGCCAGAACGCAGCCATCTGGACAGCTCTATTATCGGTTTCGTTTAAATCCTGGATGGTGCAGGTGGTAATCATTTGTTTCATATAGCAAATAATTATATTATTGTATTACAATTACAGAAGGAGTAGAACAAGTGATCCTAGCAATGGCTCACAGAGGTAAACTGAATGCTCTAACTGGCGTACTACAATGCCCACCAGTGAAGATCTTCCACAAGTTTAGTGGCCAACCAGAGTTTCCCATTGAAGCGAACTCAGCTTGTGATATTTCTACGCATCTTAGTAAGTGTTATGTAACAATAATAATAATTGCTTGTAGACTAGCGACCCGCCCCTATTTCGCACGGTTTTTACGACATGACGAACCATGAAGATTTATTTGAGATTTCTTTAAATATTTATGTACAGTACAACTATTTTCTTAATATCCCTCGGCTAACTTCGTGTTTCGTCAGTCATCGGATTTCAATCAGGGCCCCAATTCTGTATGGTAATTATTATTTCCCACGTAATCTTACCACGTCAATATCGTGTCTTGTAGAAACGGTTTCGTTTATTTTATCATAGAGAATACGTTATTGGCAGATGTCGTGGTTAGATAAGGAATTGATGTGGTTTCGAAGTAAGGGATCGTTAAGTGGGCATAGTGAATTAGGGCCCTGTTGCCCTTGGCACTTGGTGCAGACCGGACGCTCTCAATCGACTTGGAAGTCGATTGAGGGCTTCCGGTCCGGCGAGGGACATTAAGAAATTAGTTGTACTGTACACATAAATCTTCCAGTTTTTATTTTCTTCTAAAATTTATTGAAAACTGCATCACAATCTGTTTCATAGTTTAGAACAACAGAGCGTTCACACAGACAGACACGAAACGCGCCTTAAATTTATAATATGTATAGATATAGAAGAAAAGTTGATTTTGACATTTGCCCGAAGCAACTATGTTCCGTTTAGTTTTCAACTATAAATTGGTTACACTTTTAAAAGATTTCATTTTATTTCAGGTGCTTCGGTGGATATTCACGTCAACGATAAATCTGTTAGATTCTCTTTATTGAACAATCCATCGCATTTAGAGGTAATGTTATTTATTTTCACATAATTTACACTTTACATAAATCCCCGATGAGTTAGGCTGAGGTGAACTACGGTACACCATTGCCAGTTATGTTTTAAGTCCTATGTAATAGTGGGTAAGCCAATTTCCCTTAACCGGGCACAAATCCAGACTCCGGGCTGTTACTGAGAAATTCCTGATGGAAAAACCCAATAACACTTTGCCAGACACGGGAATCGAACCCAGGACCTCATACTTAACAGTAGCTCTAGCGACCGCCAGACCAAGGAGGTAGTCATTACAATTCTGGCATACAGCAGGCATAATTTACACTTCTTGTCCAATAAAGCGCGTACAGCTACATTCTCGTACCTACGAGAATGTAATGCGATAGGATGGTGACCTCACCGTCCTATCACATTACATCAATTTCCCGGCCAATCTGCAAGGCTAATTGTAGTACCATTAGCAGACGTTAATGGGTTACAAGGGATAATGCACGGATCATTTCCTTGTTTAAGACCCCCGTCATTCATCTGATTAATTATCCTACCAATTAGGTATTTTATTGATCTCACCATCAACATTAAAATCCACAGCCCGACATCACCGCTGGGCATAAGCTTCTCTTTTCTGATGCCAATCCCCCACCATTGATCTCATTTCCCTATTAATATGTCATGTAATATTATGTCACTTTTACTAACTCACTTTTACGCCCATTAAATTCGAAACATCTATACTCCATTTGAAATAAGATTATAAATTTAAATAAATCTTTACAGTCGGGTCAACCGACTTTGACTTCTATTGCGTTGGTGCCATGACCAATGGCAGCTGCTGTAAAAAGTTGGTATTTTAACCACGTTTTTGCTTTTAATGACATCCTTATGCCTACGGAGTAGAAATCAAAATCAGTGGAACGGGCTGTAAAAAAGGTCTATTTGAATTTCTAATCTTATTTCAAATGGATTAGATGGGTTTTTGGTTTTGGTTATTAGGAATGGATTTCTACGTGTGTCTTTGCATTTGTTCGCTTCGATGACTTGAAAACGTTGATACGATGTTGCCTGCGATCCACAAATACTTGTAATAATAAAATTGCATGGTTATTTTACATTCTAGGCTGCAAACCCAGTATCAATGGGTAAAGCAAGATCCAGACAGCTACTTTTGAAAGAAGGATATTATTCAGAAGACGGAGGATCGAGGATGGGAGACAAAGTTCTTAACGTTCAGGTTCGCTTATTTTATTATTTTGAATATATTTATAGAGGAGTGAAATGAAAAAAGATGAACACATTTTATACAAAACATAAATAGAAAAATCTCGTAAAAGCTCCCTCGGAATTTTAAACAATAATAATACTTTTACTAAGGTACATAAAGGTTTTATAGTACATACATGAGGGACTTACAAAGTATGCATTATTATTAATTAGATGGTGTAGGTACAACGTATTGTTGGGTGAATCGCTGCTGTCCTAGCTAGATTTAGATATAACGTTTGTATATTCCAAAAGAACTACAACAAGTTTCATTTAATAATTACTAGCTTTTGCCCGCGGCTTCACTGTGGTTAATTTAGACTTTGACAATGAATTTGGGTTATAATTCAATAATTATTGGAAAGACTCGTGGCGCCATCTATTATCATAAGAACTTTATTGTTGTTTTCCTCGGGAATAGTACTTTATTACGGGATGAATAATACTAATTATTATTATTATTTTATTTCCAAGTATATGGTACATTGAGATCTTAAATTAAAATTCGAATCACATATACTACCATTGCTGGTGTAAAAAAATTAAATAAGCTAAGTGCATGCAAATTATAGACTAGATAGATTAGATATTAAGAGTTATAATAAATTAATAAAATTGTTTATGAATAAATATTTTTAGTTTGATACAATAACATTGATTTAGATTAATTGAATAGGATTATTTGTAATGTCAAAATATTAATTAAATTATGATTGAATTGTTTAAATTATGAAAGGTATCCTATGTCCATCTCTGTACACCTGACAACGTATATGCAAAATTTCAGGATGATCGGTTCAGTGGTTTAGGCGTGAAGAGGTAACAAACAAACAAACTTACTTTCGCATTTATAATATTAGTTAGGATTATAAATTTTCACGGACAACAGACGACGTGAACTTCCAGGCTATTCTCAATTAAGAATAACGTGTTAAGAACAAATTTGACCTTTTGTTAAATAAGTTTAGTATGTACCTACTTACCTAAATGTTTCTTTAAAACAGGCGTCCTTCATTCTTTGTTTTAACAAGCAAAAGCTTGTAAACAAAGGAAACATCCTTCAATGAAACTAAAATATTTATGCGTACGTATGTACAGTACCTACAACTATTTTCTTAATGTCCTTCGGGAATCATCGCATTTCCGAATACAAACGAATGCTAATTTCCATGTTCATCAGTTATTGGATTTATCGTGTATCGTGTATAAGAATTTGAATTCAGAACTAAGTACTTTATTAGTTGTTACGTCGAAATAAAACGACAATAAAGTACTTAGGTCAGAATTCAAATTATTATATACGATAAATCTAATAATTGATGGGCATGGAAATTAGCATTCGTTTGTATTCGAAAATGCGATGATTCCCGAGGGACATTAAGAAAATAGTTCTACTGTACCTTTAATATGATGAACGTTTGCATATTAATTTTAGTAAGCCTCATCTTGGGCTATCATGTTGAAACTTTGTTAACTCGTTTGATGACACATTAATTTGGAAGAGAGTACGTAATTCCTCAGCCAGGATCCTACAATGGGAGGTTTGACGAATACTGGTTTACTTATTTCCTACCGACAATAGGAAGTTGTCTCCACTTCCACCTCATATCTACCCACTGTTAACTATAAGATTACATTAGGACTATTAGTCATTCATTTTATATATTTATTCATTTTCTTTATTTTTGGAAGGCTTACAGACTAATAACAATAATATTTATCTAAGTTGCTAATTACAAGCCCCCACAGATAAATACAAAATGAATACTCCCTTATAGTCTAAGTCCCGTATTACAGAACGCCACTCAACATCCAAGCACTACCTAAAACCACTCTCAACCAATCAAATGGCTTGAATATAGCTTCAAGCAACGCCCAAGCGATGAGCGACGCTCTGCAATATTGTAATTGTTACAGATCCATGGTGATGCTGCTTTCACTGGCCAAGGAGTGAACCAGGAGACGTTGATGTTGTCACAAGCACCACATTTCAATGTTGGCGGATCTTTACACGTTGTCGTGAATAATCAAGTAAGTATACCTACCATTAAACTTAAGAAACACTAGAAAAAGGCCGTGTCCTAACGGAAAGCGAACTTCGCGGGAGTACGCTATCGTCGCGCTCTTTTTAACCCCCGATGCAAAAAGAGGGGTGTTATAAGTTTGACTTCTATGTGTGTGTGTCTGTCTGAGGCACCGTAGCTCTTAAACGGGTGAACCGATTTGGATGCGGTTTTTTTTATTTATAAGCAGGTTATCTAGCGGTGGTACTTAGACATTTTTATCAAAGTCGTTTCAGCCATTTCCAGGTCATCAGCTAGCTATTATATTTATGAATAAGACGTACTCGCGCGATCAATCAAGTCGCGGTTGTACGTCTTATTTCATACAAACGATCGCGCGCTGCGATTGGCCGTGCGACATTCGCTTTTGGTTAGGACGCGGAATAAGGGATGTCGTTAGTAATTATGATAATTTAAAGATTTCGCCTCAAAATGTTCAGTAACTTTTTATGAGTCCGTATATTTCGGGCCTTCTTACGAAAGCTCATAAATTACTACAGCTAATTACTTTGATGTTCAAATTACCGTATCGGGAAAAAAGCTAGTTAAGTGAATTGAAGTGGCGAAATATTAGGTCACCAAAAGTGATAAGTAACCAGGGTTGTTGGTTATAGTTGAAGTTTAGTAAGAAACCGATAGATGTTTTCAAATAAAATTTAAGTAATTATATGAATAAAAATAAACAGCTGTTGAGTACCAACCTCCAGGTGTTCTGCTGGTGGTTTTGACTGA
The DNA here is from genome assembly GCA_916610205.1 of Griposia aprilina. Taxonomy (NCBI): domain Eukaryota; kingdom Metazoa; phylum Arthropoda; class Insecta; order Lepidoptera; family Noctuidae; genus Griposia; species Griposia aprilina. The sequence continues at coordinate 4,935,534 of OU744293.1, read as the reverse complement.
ATAAAACTACTTGATTTCGATGATATGACTATTTCTTGGGTAGGTACTGGTTAGAGAACTGATGTTTGCGCATGCTCAAGGTGTCGGCGAGCGAGTGAAAAGCGGGAGGAAGCCCACAATCACGATGTGGTGTGTGGCCCGATGTGACGTCAGGAACACAGTTCATTTATCAAGTTAATTTCATTCGAAACCGTCCATCGGTTTCTTACTAAAATTGTTAAGACTTCATCAATAATACAAAAAAAAAACAACATGTAACGTAAAAAAAGATATATTTTTAATGGTAGAAGTACAGTTACATGAGCCTATTTTTACCACAACAACATGCGAAAAATCTCTGAAATTCACCAAAGTCGCCGCGCAGTTTGTGCGGGTTTGCGCAATGGGATTGCATTCAACACAATTTTCAATCAGCAGCAGCTTTTCGTTAAGTCTTTTTGCTCTAGCCCTACCCCGATTTCTAAGAACCAGATTAAATAGGCAATCAATTAAAGCTAAGTAAATATACTTATTATTGCTACCAAATCTCATCTTGTGATCAGTTGAACGAAATAATCACATCCTTCGTGTAATCTTGATGACCACGATCACTCACACTCAGAAACACTCACTCACTCACTCACAAAACACTCCCAGAAAACACTTCACACTCACTCACTCACTCACTCACACTCACAGACACTCACAGAAACACACGGAAAACACCCACACTCACTCACACTCTCAGTTCACTTTCAGAAAATTGCGCCTGTTTTTCATTCACACTTTTATTCAACACACAAAAATAGATCTAAGGAAAATGCAACATAAATCCTATGAACACTTGTAGATTACATACATAGAATAATCATTCCTAACTTATATAAATGCGAAAGTAAGTTTGTTTGTTACGCTTTCACGCTAAAATGACTGAACGGATCTGGATGAAATCTGGCGCACATATAGACCATGACCTGGAGAAGGACATGCTAGGCTACTTTTCATTCTGGATCACAGACGAAGTCGCGGAAAACAGCTAGTACGGTACATAAACACGAAGCTATGTTAGATCACTTAATAAAAACATGGTTTTTCCATTTGTCACCCGCAAGCTTGTGTTGATAACACAATGTGTAATAACAATGTTACAAACTTTTTTTCCATTTCGTGTTTAATTTTAATGTTAGAAATTAAATGTAGCCTTGAATGTTGTGTTTATTTTATGTTGAATTGCTTCCAAAACAATTAAAGTAACATAAACAATAAAGGCATTGCAAGTAAATTAATTAAGGCTGTATTGTTGATTTGAGACATAATTAATTTATTTTACGTAGCACTTACGATAAACAGGCAATTAGTACAAAAGTTAAGTTAGGTACGTTTACTTATATATATTTATTTATTTAAACTTCTCGCACAAATTACGTAAACTGCAGACGGTGGATAGAAAAAAAAACAAAGTTATTTTAACACTAATTTATTTTAAAGGAAATGGTTACAATTAAAATTGGTAAAACCCATTCGATGCTAGAATATGGAATGACAAAAGTATGTATTAAAATAACTTATGGCGAATGTCGAATTTCGCGGCGTCGGTGGCTCGTGTCATCGATGCAGTTTCTATGCGCTCGGCGTAAACTGGAGAAATATCCATTAGGGATCCGTACTTAACACACATAATAACATACAATGGCGGACTTAATGCCTCAGGCATTCTCTACCAGCCAACCAAGGGTGGCGTAGCTCAGATATAAGATGGCAGGTGCTCTGTTTAACAGGCGTTAATAATAATGAAAAAAAAAACTAACATAATAAAATAAAATTGGTATACAAGTACCTAAATAGTATATAAACTTATAATACACATACATACATATTTCAGGTAGGTTTCACACTGCCAGCTCTGCGAGGCCGTTCTTGTCGGTATGTCACTGACCTAGCGAAAGCTATATCCGTTCCAGTCATCCACGTGAACGGTGATCATCCTGAGGTAAGTGACTCATTCTCCTGAAATAATCTATCAGTACCTAACTTATTATAGATATGACAACAGAACCACATCGAGTTGTAGGAAAATTGTCCCGGAATGATTTAACAGAGTGTCCTTGGAGTTTCTAGACCGTTCATCTCCATAGAAACCAAATATAAACGCTTTGTAACGGGCAACTAGATTCACCTTTCTGGCTAAAAGACTCCTTGATAATTCAAAAATGTCTATAACTTATTTAATTAAAATAAATGCGCTTTGTTTTTATTTTAAACGGCAGAGACGAAGCTCTACAAAACTTTTTTCTTTTTTAAACTCGATGTGCTTACCTACTGAAGTTTAATGTTTCACACAAAATTATTTATTAATTTTTTAGTTTCAATTTTCTATTTTTGAAATAACACAAAAGACTTTATCCCCCCTCACACACTGGACTTATTAGATGATTTTTATATCCGGACTTTCCCAGTTGCCTAGCATGCTATTCAACTTTCATTCATTGTTCTAGAAAATAATTATTTTAGCAATAACGCCTCATACGCCACACGGCACACGGGTTTTAATTATTTAAACGGGGAAAAGACTTTCCTTTATTAAATTGTTTATGCTCATTATATTTTGTACTCTACCCAACTTAATTAGACCGTACTTAATTTCTGGAGGTAGTTAGGTAAGTATATTAAAATGAGACTTAAATTAAATTGATATAGGTTTGCAGTACGCAGTAATGATAAATATTGGCCTATCCGAGAATTAGAATAGTCTTATTTTTTTCTATTTTATTAAGACTATTATTATATCCGCGGGGTAATTGCGTAACACACTAACAGTAGGAATGGCTTTCATTTTGACAGTTCAACAACATTAATTGCGTTATTTACGTTGAGCAAACAAATTTTTCGAACTTAGGAAGCAATGGATTAGTACCTAATAGGGTGCTGGACATGCCGAATATCAGTATCGTTTGTTTCAAACGTTATGTAGACAAGACTATTTACAGACTGAACATGTTCATATTTTTGTTCTAGCATTACCTTTGATGATTTCGATTTTACAAAACATTCTCCTCCGGGGAATAGGACATGAGATAACTGATCGTAATCATGAGTAGGTAAAACGCAAAGTACCGTTATTATCAAAGGATTTTAACACATCACCATTTCTAAAACTGACCAAACACATTAAAACTGTTGATAGAAAACTCGAAAACGGCACCCTACTTGCATAACACACTATCACTCACAATCTGAATCATTTTGAAGCCTATTGCTAATCCATTGCTTCATATGTTCGAAAAATTTGTCTTCTCAACAACGTAAATAACGCAATGAATGTTGTTGCACTGTCAAAATGAGAGCCATTCCTACGTTTAGTGTTTTACGAAATTATGGGCACTTGTGAAACGTCAGAAGCTAGGTGCACGGTTCCAATTGGTTGTTTCCTATGGAGAAGAGCCGGCCAGAAACTCCATGGTTACTCTTTTAAAAATAAGGGGCTTTTACATTGTTTTCAAATTACAGTGTTAATAGGTATGGGAGGACAGTGTAGACCTGTTAACAAGTAACAGGTACTCAACAAAATAGAAAAAGGTCTACTAAGCCACTATCCTAATTTTATTACGAAAGTTTCCTTTTAATTTCCAGTTGGTTGTCAAGGCAACGAACATAGCGTTCGAGTACCAGCGCAAGTTCCGTAAGGATGTGTTCATTGACTACAACTGCTTCAGAAGATGGGGTCACAATGAGGTCGACGACCCTACGTTTACGAATCCTCTTCTTTATAAAGTTATTCATAGTAGGAAGTGAGTATTTTGAGGTTTATTTTATTGTAAAGTAAATTGATAATTAATAAGTTCAGGGATAATAATTCTCAAGCAAATTGACGCAATCCATCAATTTGCCTAGCCTTATTAACTATGTTGGGGTCGGCTTCGGTGTTAAGCAAAGTGACTACTAACATAACTTAACCGTAAGTATATTCAAAATCACAAGTGTTATGCTTTAGTGTGGCTATAGTCAGATAGGAAACGCCGACCTCATCTAGTTTAAAAAATATGATTGACGTCTAAAAGTGTTTGTACAAACCTACTTACAGAAATAAAATCATTTATAACACGGCAAATTGACGAAAGGTGTCAATTTGCAATTAATTTCTTTCACAGTATATCACCCGTATTTGAGTTTCTCTTGAGTATATTAGGTAATTAAGAAAACAGCGGTATTTTAGATTTAGTGAAATTATGTTGAGTACCTAACTGATGTGCCTAGCTCTTTTTTTTTAATTAGATATCAGCGCAAACTCGAATCTCCGTTACCAAGAGTCGCCATTGCATTATTAAAATTTTATACCAAAAAAATACACTAATTCTAATCTAAAATAATGCTAAAGTTCCTTTTCAACGAATTACGTCAAAAGTATTTCACCTGTTTCCGATCAGTCAATTTTCTAGCCAGATAACGAGCAATTTCCGGCCAAATATCGACGTTACTTCTGATAATTCAGATTATATTAATGAGGGAAGCCTAACTGAAGTGTCTTTCTTGATTCCAGAACCATACCAGACCTGTATGCTGAAAAACTGGTGACAGAAGGAGTCTTAAAAGAAGATGACGTAAAGGACGTATTAACAACATACACGAACTACCTTCAGAAACAGTATGAAGCAGTTCCAGCATACAAACCTGAGGTAAACTAAATATGGGTAATAATTTTTACAACTTTTATTGAAACATTACGGAGGATATGTAGAAAAACTAAAAATATAAAAAAACCGACAGTAATTTAATTTTTCGGCGGTTGCTAAATTAGCACACAGCGACAGCAAACAGCAGAATTAGCGACAGTAAAACATAAAGTAATAAAAAGAAAAATTGACGGTTATTCCATCCTACAATGTCAGTACAAATAGTACTCAAGTAGCACAATAAAAATGTTGGAATGGGCATTTAGATAAATAGTTCATAGGTTAGATTGGAACTGTGACCAACCACGCGCGAGCCAAATTGGTCGCAGTAACTAAGCCAGGGCACTCCGACCAAATGGGTTAGGTTAGAACTGTAAACAACCGCGCGCGAGGCGAGCGAGCGAAGTGAGCGGTGCCGCGGGGGCGGCCGGCGAGCGTTACCTCCAAGTAAAATTTCTTACCGACTAATTCTGATTTATTAACTGCCCGTAGACGTAGCCATTTTACTGCTTAATATTTATTTAATTATCCATTTAAATATTTGTTATGACTCATTTTTATTTAGTTTACTGCTCAGTTTTTACTGCCGAACTTGCTAATAAACATGCATTTTGTTATTTTTATTTTACCAAAACTACAATAATCAAATTAAAACATACTATCAGTATTTGGCATCACTACACGTAAGTTAAATAAAGTACTTTTACTGAACTTGGAGTTACCACATGCTTGGCTATAGGCTACATAGACTAAGCTCGGGATATAAGTGTCGAGATACGAGTATAAGAATTCTACTAAAATGAGAGCGAAACTAGCCATGGTAGGTATAAATGCTTTTAGTGAAATGAGCAGTAGTTACATCTTGAAGGGCTAGGACTTACATAATTGATATTGGTACTCGGTTTTTAATCAACTTTGTTTCAATGGCGAATGATTGTTGACCTCGTGGAATGAGTCACGAGCATAAATATACAGGTTGGTAGGGACTTCGATGCGCAGCCGATTACCATGGACTCAGTAAATGATTGAAATTAGCGATACATCATTTTGAAGCCAAAGCCGCATCCTATATTTTGGCGTCACTTGGCTCGTCAGATAGTTTTGGTGTAATTCGATATCACATATTTGTGCTGCCACTTGTATATGCATTCCACAAATCCTACTTTATAATTATATATTATATTATTATATATTTTACCTAATATTATAAAATTGAAAGTTTTTGAGGATGGATGGATGGGTGTTTGTTACTCTTTTCACGCAAAAACTACTGAACGGGTTTCGATAAATTTGGCACACAGATACACCATGACCTGGTTTAGAACATAGGCTACTTTTCATCCAGGATCGCAGACGAACTCGCGGGAAATAGCTAATAATCACAATGTGCCATCATTTTGACGACAGATATTAATGGATGAATCATGAAATCTGATATTATTGCCGCGCTGCGGGGTAATAATTGCATTACACACTAACAGTAGGAATGGCTTTCATTTTGACATTTCAACAACATTCATTGCGTTTTTTAAGTTGTTGAGCAGACAATTTTTTCGAACCTACGAAACAATGGATTAGCAATATCCTTCATAGTGATTCAGATTCTGATTAATAGTGTGTCAGGAAATTAGGGTGCAGTTACTAGCCCGCTCGGTAAAATTAACATTCGTGTGGTGAGTAGGATTAATTTATCAAAAAAATCCCATGTACAAACATCTAGAATTATAACAGCGTACCTACACATTATTATCTTAGTCCAAAAATCATATCGAGAACCCTGGTTACAAAACTCCAACGCTAACGACATCTTATGTTCTCAGCTTCAACATAAATTAATTGTTCTCGTTTACTTTAGGATTAAACTCATGAAATATGTTAATGGGCGGATCATCAAGTTTAGAAGGAAGACTTTAGCTTTTGTTTTTGTATAACATGAATAACTTTATCAAGGCAAATTAATTACAGCGGTTGTGGTATTCTTCGTTGGTTCATCTTAGAACTTTCAGCATTATAACCAGGGCTTGGAACCGGTACCAAAAGTACAGGTTCTGTATCGGTACTTAACGGTTCTTGCCATTTTGGTACTTGGGTCCCGGTTCCGGACGGGAACCGGGGGTCTCCCTTGTTTCATCGAAAAGAAATTGCCAAATTATCACTTCCCAAACAATTTTCCGCATAATTTCATTTGCCAAATTATTACTCAGCAAAAAATCTCTTCACAAATAATTGTAACGCAAACCTAATGTTTGGCAAGTGAACGTTTAAAAAATAACTTGTTTACCAACTAGTACTATTACCAACTTTTTATCTAGTCAAATATTTCAGTTGGTATAACATATTTTACGCAAAATAAAATAAGCCAAATATTTAGTATCGTCAGTTTTCAATTTAACATTTCTATTATAAGGCTTAGACGACGGAGCCCCGCCAAGCGGGGCTCCTACCTCTACGAGGTTTAAAAAAAAAAAACCACGAAGGGGATGGCGGGGTCTTTCAGACCCCGCCATCCCCTTCTAACCTAACCTGTCCGAGTCGGGGTGCCCTAAGTCCCGAGCTCGCTTCGCTCGTTCTTGCATCCTATCCCACCCTTGCTTTTTACCCTTAAATAAATTATGTATATTAAAATAAAATTGCATTTTTAAATAATACCCCAAAAAAACTTATTTTTGCCTTTATATTTTTTGTCATAACAAATCATTAGACCAAATGTTTACTGTCTAAAGATTGTTTGCTGTAATAAATCATTTGATTAAAGACCAAATGCCCTAATGACATTATCCTTGGTAATATTCTACCAAGTAAAAATTTGACCAAATGAAAATGTGCATACTAAAATCATTCCAAACATTGCATTGGTATAAAAAAAGATTGCTAAAATTTGTTTGGGTAGTGAAATTTTGGGAAAATCTTTTCGGCAAAATGGCAGGATCCCGGGAACCGGTACTCCACCTAACAAGTACCGGTACTAAATTCGGGTACCTGGCGCGTACCAAAAATTTCATATTTGTACCCGGAACCTCGGACGGTTGGCAATCTTGAAGTTATTTTTCTAATGCCTATTAACTACCCTTTTTATTACTTACTATATCTGTTTACTCACTCAAACTTACGGACATATTTTTTGTTTGGTAACTTTTGTTAGCGGTACAGTACCGATACTGATTACAAATACCAATAGTACAGTTACTACGTCTGGTACCGGTACCAATAACACAGGTACTACTCTGGTACCGGTATCACATCAAGGCCGGTTCCTAAAAATACCGGTATTTCATGCCCTGATTATAACAGCTGCTGCAGCACTAGCGATTCGCCTGGACTTCGCTAAGACGATCAATCTTTCTCGAAATAAGATTTGAATGTACGAACTTGCAAAGTAAACGTAACTTAATTTCGAACGATTTTTGAATTGGAAATATTCGTTACGCACATAATAATTATTTAGTTTTAAAACTAAAGAAGGAATCTGAATCAGGAACTTAGGTTGGCCTTTGGTGTGAGATGCAACATGTGTCGACACCCTTGCGCCATCCTATCTTGCTAACACAAGGGGCTGTGCTGGGGAGGCTGCTGCAGGTGCGGAAAACCTCAAACGGCGAAAATATACCAATCTTATTGGGAGTTGTACGAGTATGTTCGAGCCGTTTGGGGTTGAAACACTAGGGCCACGGGGTCCGAGTGCCCACTTGGTTTTTCGAGATATCGGCAAGCGATTGGTCGACTATTCACGTGAGCAGAGAGTTGGCCTATTTTTTGGCCAAAGAATCAGCATCGCCATACAACGTGGCAATGCTGCCAGCCTTTTGGGCATTTTCCTGTTGACAGCGATGCGGACGAATTTTTTGATGCCTTAGGATTCTTTCCCCTCCGTTTTGTACAAACATGTACCTACCTACATATTATTATTTTAAGTCTGTAAATATTTACTTCTTTGAAACTAACAAAAAAGTTGTTCTATTATAAATAAATAATGTTTGAAGACTTATTTTATATTTTTGTGTCTTAGTAGCTTGCCGTATTTTAAACTAAAATGCATACCTAATCCAAAAAAAGCGTTTGCTTAGTGCATTATTACTTGAGCTACTGTACGTTGGTGACCACCGCATCATAATCCAGGAAAGGCTTATCAACGATCCTTAGATTATTTTCTTTGTAGATAATATTTTGTACAAACCTTGTTCTTACAGTTGTTTTTACTCAGAATTCAAAAACCTCATACATTATTTATATAGGCCAGGAATATCTACGGATACCTTTGTTATTTCCGCTTGTAGTTCCGTTCACTCTCTATTGAGGAAGGAAGATGAGAATAACGTAGGTACTTACCTGTCATTTATATCATTTGTGCCCATTGTCTCTAACCGAAGTATATCGAACTTCTTTTGCTAAAGTCATTTAGGAATATCAAAACTATAATAATCACAGACCACGGAAACTCCTCATCAGCCCCTGCTAGTGACAGCTTTGTCACACCAAGCCAGACTGTGAGTGTCCGTTTTCTCATAAAAACTGAACGCCTGTGACAATTCTGACTATGCCGGTGACACCCGAAACTTGCGCTCACGGGGTTTTACTCCATAACCACGAAATCCGTCGTTTTGGCCGAAGTTACGGGCGTTTTCTATTCCGTGTCACTTACGGACATAGGACTAGTTCGAGGCCCGAACTATAGATTTGAGAGCTGTCCCTACTCCCAATTAGTAATGGCCCGTCCAAAAAATTTAACTGTAACGTTTTTTGACGGACCAACTACTTTCGATCGAGCCCGTATCTTCGTTGACGGACTAAGAGCGTAGACCAACAGCTCTATTTGCGTGGGCACGAATATACACGAGTAATGGCGTCTCTAGTTGCTGCCTGTGCAGTGAGTCTGTGCTCTGTGTCAACAATGAAAATGTGAACCATAAACCTTTACCTCCTATTGACAATAATTTAAGATGTCATGACTCTCCCTCAAAACTACGATTTTACAAGTTACTGTCTCTCATTACCGGTGATAGGAATAGGTAGTGCCTATTTGCCTAAACTTCGAAGAACAGAGACAAGAAACGAAGACTTCCTTAGGGACTAAATTTTTTCCGGGACATCTTTCCCGAAATTCGGGACAACACCATACACACACACACACACAAACACACACACACACACACACACACACACACACACACATACATACAAAAACACACACATACACAACAACAAACATACACACACACACACACACACATACATTAAAAAAATATGTTATTTGGAATAAGTAATTCATCTATATTTACCTAAAGTTTGCGACTAGACATAACATAATAAATAACATTCACAGTCGTTACAACCATAAAATTATCTGTTTTTTTTTTGGGATCGTTTTGTAAATGACTTGTTGATCTTAATACTATGAATCACAATGTTTGTATAAGGAGCCGTACACGTTTCGAAGTAAATATCTTCTTTCTAGCTCACTCTCGGCTACGTTTAATGAGATTTCTAAAGTTCAAATGTATAATTGAAAAAAAAAACATTTTGTCTTTCAGCCGGTATTTTTATTTTATCTTAATGAAATATATTTCTAAAGTATATTAAAAAACGTGCATGATATTAAAATAATGGCCTTATCACATTGTTTAGTAACACACTTAAACTTTAAAAACATCATTTAATCTTTATTGCACCGAAAGTATAATACGACTTTTACGGCAGCGCATTTCGTTATCTATTCTTAGAAATTACAAAAATAAACCGCCATGGTCGCATACCCGTGCGGCGCGGGGAGGGTCTACATACCTTTCCCTACCGCCCCGCGTGCCGGCGCGCTCATGTTACCCTCACTTCACTCCTGTACTTCGGTCTGTTAAGTGCGCATCTTCCTATATTGTTTCTGTGAATATTGTTTTTGACGCTCGCACGTTTTTTGGTTCATTGGATCTTCCTAATACGACTACCTTGGCTTGAATTTATGGATTACGATTTGCTGCAATAACATTGTTCCTGTCTGTCTACATCAAATAATACGGTAAGTCAACATTTATTACTTTTTAATGTTTTGACTAAAGTTATTTATTTTATTTCTAGTAGGGAAACAAACAGTAAGTTAGATATAAAGTAGAACATAAATGTATATATTATTTTATCTTAAACTAGCAATTTGACAGTCTAGCTTGATCTGCAGTTGTATGAACTTGACATTTTTGACTGGAGTTTTTAAGATAATTATTGTGTATGAAAAGTATTTAAAGAAAAAATATATGGTTATTTCAATATTTAATAAGACAGGACATCATCCGCATTTAAATTTTGGTCCAAATATAAAAGTGAACTTAAATACTACCAAGCATAGTGATGCTACATCTTTGGTGTCATAAAGAAATGCTAAGGCGGACGAATTCTATCAAAATATATTATTTTTCTGGCCGGCTCTTTTTATATTTGTACCAAAATGGATTATGTCCTTTGCGCATTGACTAAAATGTAACTCTGTAGAAGAAAAAAAATCAATTTCAATAACAATGACGCTACGCGTGTTCATATTTTCTAACCGTATTTCTTTATTAGAGCGTAAAATGAAATAATAAAATCTTCAAATCGATGCATCTAGTTGGAATGCGCGCGCCTCTCCCGCTTTCCCTTTCACCTCCCCATGTCTATAAGGGTTTGTTTTTCCTTTTGAGGTATGGAAAACTATAAAATTTTATTTTATTTTAGGTACTTGCTACCGTACCTCTTTTTGGAGACCATTAAGATTGGTGATGGCGAACAACCCTAAGGAAGCAACAGTATAAAGTTGGATTGGACTTCATCCTGAATTATATTACGACCCGGCCAGTAATTTGATTTACTGTTCTAAGTGCGAGAGCAGTATAACAGCTAAACTTAGTAGTGTCAAGAGGCACGTTAAAGGTCCGAAACACAAAGGGACAAGTAAGAAACCAAATGAAGAATTTTATTTGGACCTAGTACAATTTCTCATATTATGTAATATACCTTGGATTCAAGTAAACAACCCTGCTTTCAAAAAAATCTTCCATAAATATATTTGCTGCAATTGTACAAATCGACAAAAGGTTCCTGAGCAATCATTGCTGAGAAAAGTTTATTTAGATAAGATTTTTAAAACAAATATTGACTCGATTTATGAACAAACTGCAAATCAAAAGCTGTGGGTATCTTTAGACGAGACAACTGATTATTTAGGCAGATACATGGTACATTTTCTTGTAAAACCTTTAAATGCGATCACACAAAAACCATTTTTAGTTGCTCGCAAAGTACTAGAAATTGTTAATGGGAACACAATTGCCCAATTTGTAACATACTGCCTTGAAAATATGTGGCGCGTTTCGTATGAATCCAAAGTAAGAGACGTTGCTGTATTATGCACTGATAGTGTAGCATATATGCTAAAAGAGGGACGTGTTCTGAAAAATTATTTGCCCAACATGATACACGTCACTTGCTTAGCACATGCACTGAATCTCGTGGCAGAAAAAATACGATACGAATACTCAGATGTAGATGAATTAATTTAAAATGTAAAAAAATATAATTAAAGTCTCCTATTAGAGTTCGCTTGTTAAAAAACACTTTTTCCCACATGCCGCTTGCTCCATAACCCGTTATTACAAGATGGGGTACTTGGTTGGAGGCAGTGTCATAATATGCAAAATATTACGATCAAATTAAAACACTTGTAAACCTTTTAAGAAGTTCCGACGCGCTCTCTATTAGGTGTGCCAAAAATGTTCTTCAAAAGAAAAACTTGAAATCGGACTTGGACTACATTGAGGAATATTTTAAAGCTATAAAAATTGGGTTAAAGAAATTACAAAAATCGAATTTAACTCTAACGGAATCCATTGAAATATTTGATCACGTGAGAACTGTGCTTAGCTGGTGTTCGTCTGAGCCTATAAAAAATAAACTCGTAAATGTCATGGACAGAAATCCCGATCTAGATAAAATTAGAGACATATATATGTGACGCGATAACAGCAGGAAGGGATGAGCGATCATACTATATGTACGCGCCTTTAACCTCAGTCAATGTTGAAAGGTCGTTTTCAACTTATAAATGGATTCTTAACATAAAACGAAATCGCCTGACAGTTGACATTATAGAAAAAATTATGATTGTGTATTTTAACTTACATAACTCATCTGACAAAGAAAATTTCGGTTCTGATACTGAACTTGACGAATCGAATCAAGATGATTAAATTAAAATCGTTCTTTATTTTTATGGTATTTGTAACACAAATAAAGATTTTCAAATTCTTACCAATTTTTAATGCTTCAAGATCTGTATCAAAACCGAACAGTTAGTAGTTCACTATTAAAACTGATTGTCCTAAATGTTATACTTCAAAGGTTAATTTGTACTTTGATTCGTGTTAAAATTGCATCACTCAACGTCAGTAAAATAAATATGACATAGATAGATAAACAGAAATTTGTAACTTAAGTTTTCTCCGTCTGTACATTTTGTTTCATGCTTTCCAATTACGTCATATTTAAAAAATAATATAAATATACATATATTTGTTACAACAATATTCTATGTGTTTTATTTTTCCTTTAGAGCCCTATAAGTATAGAGGATAAGTTATTATTATGGAGTTATAAATCATAAATGTTATGTCTAGTCGCAAACTTTGGGTAAATATAGACGAATTACTTATTCCAAATAACATATTTTTTTAATGTATTTAAAAGTGTTGTCCCGAATTTCGGGACAGATGTCCCGGAAAAAAATTAGTCCTAAGGAAATCTCGTCTCTGTTCTTCGAAGTCTAGGCAAATAGGCACTACCTATTCCTATCACTGCTCATTACCCACTAGCGACCCGCCCCTGCTCCGCACGATTTTTATGACTTGACAAAACATCGAGTGTTCTTTATTATATGTTAGTTTAAGGGGACTACATGACCTAAACGCAAATTTATAATGCCTAAAAATATATGATCCACTGCAGTAACCAAAATAAGAAAAATATATGATATTCTTCTGGATATATGCTAGATAGATAGTGTGTTGAAAACATAATACAATTAACTTGATATGATAGAAAAAAATGACGAAGATACATCTAAAAAAAAATGTTTAACGATTATAAACCATACTTATATACATGCAAACATTCAGATTTTTTTGTCAGATTATTCTACAAGTAACATACTAACGTAATAGTGTTTTAATTTTTTAGTCCAATGAATATATTTTTTGTAAATCAATAATAGCTTCATATTTTTCAATAAATTACCAGCGTTGTGTCATCGCGCGTCTCTTTCTTTTCTATGCAATTCGACAGTGACCGCGCTTTAGCTCTTGTAAGCCTCTTAATATTAACGTGTTATACACATACACCTTTTGGAATAAAGTTTCTAAATGATGGTGAAAACCGTATCAAAATCCGTTGCGGAGTTTAGAAAAACAACGACAGTCACGAAATGCGCCTTTAATTTATAATATGTATGTATACACAGATGCTTAATTCAATTTTCAGTCAAGCCTACCACTCGCCACACAGGGCTATCGCTTAAGGTCCAACTGTATCTTCCAACATCTCTATGCTATTCTTATACTGTGTCCCAAATTCAGACTACGTTATTTGTGCAATCACCGATAAGATTAAGTGTAGCTAATTTATTGTTAGGGCCTTTTGTCCGTCTGTTCTGAATCCTGTATCTAAAGTTTATTGTTGTCAACTTTGCCTCATCTCTTTGAGTCCTGATTGTAGTTTCTGTTTCGCCTTTAATTAGTCGTTTGTCTGACTTCCAAAGTTTGTTTTGGAAACAAAGATAACGTTAACTTAAAACGACACTTGGCATTTTGAATAATTTTTAACTTTTTCTTTTTATTATTGTTATTCTTCGAATAGGCACTTGGCTTTTGGCTACTTTGTTAATGGGTGTATGCTATGTTTAATTTATAATGTGCGTCTTATTTGGGCAGTTTTTTTTTTAACTTTCTGGATCCTTACTTAAATAAGTTACACCGAAATGACATTGTGTATTAGATTTAGAATCGAGCAGTTTTTATTGGGATTTTCTGTAACGTCCTCAATTGATTGAATTAATTATCTGGCGCCCCTCCATCTCATGACCCTTTATATTTCAAGTTGCGAATTTGCCATCCTTGTAGGTTCCTACCTAATATGAGTTTCTAATGTAGGTCACCTAAATATATATCTCATCCTTTACTTTCGACTTCAAGCGATATTCTTCGCTGGTAAACTCTAAAAAAAAATACACTTAGAAATCAACTTCCAGACCAGTACTTACGAGTAGTTACAACTTGTAACTATGTACTGGGCTTCAACGGATTTGGAAGTTAGAATGCTACTGCAATTGCATCATCAGTGGCCTCCATAATTTCAATTAACCTACAGATATCATTTCATGCAGGACATATTAATAATATACAGATATCAGGACATGCAGGACATGTTAATAAATGTCTCCCATTTGCAGAACAGCATCAACTAATCAAATCCTCACTATATATATATATACTCGTATATATCCTAACTAATATGCGAAAGTAAGTTTGTTTGTTTGGGAAGCTTTCACGTCAAAACGGCTAAACGGATTTAGATGAAATTTGACACACTTATCGACCATGACCTGGGTAAGGAAATAGGCTACTTTTCATTCTGGATTGCAGACAAAATCATGGCAGCAGCTAGTTTTTTATAAACATCATGTAAAATGTTGCAGGTAACTTACTACCAAGAACAATGGTCTGGCATGCAGGCAGCACCCAACGCCGTGGAAACGTGGGACACTGGAGTAGAAGCTGGTCTGCTAAAGTTGGTTGGACAGGCCTCCGTCACCCTTCCTGATGATTTTGTGAGTACTTCCATTATTATATCTAGTCATAGTCCGTTCTCCTATAAATATACAGACATACCGTTAAATTACAAGAGCCAATATTTTTTTTTTAAACGTTGCCCCACGCTAGGAATTTCTCCTGTATTGTGGGTGCGTTTACAAACATTCAAACTCACTTACACAAACAGCGAGACCCGGTACAACTACTTGTAGGTTATACAAATATTTGTTCCGTGCGGGAATCGAACCCGCGATACGCAGCGCAGCAGTCAATCGCTTAACCACTGCGCAAACCGTGCCGTCAAAAAATTATATATAAAAAGTTATATTGCTTGCCGTAATTTAATGACTATGCAGATGGACATTACTAAGACCAGTTTAAATATCAGCTTTACTTCTCACGCGGCACTCTTTTTGGTTTTATGCTCACCGTACAACATGATTTCTCAACCTTCAACAAGCAGACTCCTAAAGGATGAAACGACGTATCTTAATAAAAAATATACGTATACAAATACTTTCAATCGTGCTTCCTCTCAACATAAATAGGTTTATCTACCAAGAATTCCTTCGCCAGCATAATCCGAAGGTTCCATCGACCTTCAATGCAAAGCGCCGAAGTATAAAAACTCAATCTCGACGATTGCAATAGATTCCTTATTTACCGCCGATCGGAGCCAAGGATTACAGCTGATTGAGGTCAAAAGAAGACAGGATTAAAGCCTTGTGTTATTTTGGCGTGTTTGTTATTTGCTGGTCGGCTTGGACACACATACTATTATTAGCCTGCATCATCCCACTGCTGGGCATAGGCCGCTCCAGACTTCCAGTTTTAACGTATTGATTTAACGTATTTCCGACATGTTTAAGATTAAATTGTAAAAACGCTTTAGTTGTTAAGGGGACTACATGACCTAAACGCAAATTTATAATGCCTAAAAATATATGATCCATTGCAGTAAACAAAATCAGAAAAATATATGATATTCTTCTGGATATATGCTAGTTAGATAGTGTGTTGAAAATATAATACATTTAACTTGATATGATAGAAAAAAAACACGAAGACACATCTAAAAAATTTTTTTAACAATTAAAAACCATACTAATATACATGCAAACATTCAGATTTTTTGTCAGATTATTCTACAAGTAACATACTAACGTAATAGTGTTTTAATTTTTTAGTCCAATGAATAGATTTTTTGTAAATCCATAATTGCTTCATATTTTGAAATAAATTACCAGCGGTTTGTCATCGCGCGTCTCTTTCTTTTCTATGCAATCCGACAGTGACCGCGCTTTAGCTCTTGTAAGCCTCTTAATACATAAAAATACATAAGTACCCACGGACCGAGATTTATCTGTGCGTGGACCTGTAAGAAATTGCTGCAAGTTTATCAACGGAATATGACAAAAAGTTCAACAGTATTTTTTTTTTCAATTTCACCACGTGAAAGTAATAAATGTATCGGTAATAAACCTACACGTCGAGTTACTTCGGCAAGATTTTGTGTATAAGGTAATCTACCGAAACTTAGTCAATTGAAAACTTTGGGCAAAGTTCCTAAACTTGTAACTAAGTTATTAACTAAACTAAGCTAACTAACTTCGACCCACTGAAAAGGTCAAGTTAAGTTTCATACGACCTCAAATTTCAACTTGCTGGAAGTTGCTAAAACATATTATAGCCCATGGTTGAAATAGTTTTCCATTAAATAACATAACATAATCAACCTACAATGTTCCCACTGCTGGGACACAGGCCTCCTCTCAGTGAGAGGGAGTGGGCCGTAATCCACCACGCGGGCCCAGTGCGAGTTAGCGGATGCCACATGTCTTAGAATTTTTGGTTCTAGGACATGTCGCTTCCTCACGATGTTTTCCTTCACCGTTTTGAGAGCTGTGGTGATGAAATAATTTACACAAAGTAAAGCGCCTGTCTGGGTTCGAACCTGCGCCCTACAACTCGTAAGTGGGGGCCGATACCACAGGGCTACCACAGCTCAATTTTCCATTAAGTAGATTAATTTCGAAAATGTTAGCAAAACTGAGCATAGCTAAGCAAGCAAGCGTAACTACACTTCAAAAAAGCGGTTTTGAAAGATGAGTGCAAATGTGTGACGGATTTCTAAAACCAATACCTTGCTGAATTCGATTTCAATCCGCTTGGCGCTGCCATTTCCATTATCCAATCGGCATATCAATCTATGTTGATTCAGTTACACGATTGAGACGCGTCAATCATACAACTCGAGTCACAAAACGTTTGATTTTTCGCATCGTCGTAGAAACGAGTGCGTCACGAATTGTCGATTGCACAAAGTTCATTTGTCCGAAGAATGTTTGCCCGAATTAAGGCTCGTGCACACTGTTGCGTCGTGCCTGTTTGCCTTTATTGTTTATCCGATGGTTGAAAGAACGATTGACCCGAAGCACGTCGTATGCAGTGAACGCAACATCGATCTGCACTCTTCTTCGTTTTATCATTCCATCATATCATAGAATAATGAGCAGCTTTTGAAGTTTTTCTGTCAGTATTATTTCTGTCTCAAACTTTACTTTGCCTGAGCAAATAATACCTAATACACGGTTCAGCAGTCGCACATTACTCGTATGAAGTTGATGCACGAATAAAATAAGTATATGCACATTTCGAGACACCGTTAGTTCGAAAATGAAAGGTAACATGAAAGGTATTTGCAATATTCATACAACTATCCTAATATTCACACTATGTATGACGTACGGAATTCAATTCAAAACGGTTTATATCATTTACTTCAGACCCAAAACTGCGTAACACCTGGTACGGTCAGCAATGAAAGTCGGGTCGGGGTCGGTCTGTTACATTAAAAACATCATTGATACATGTATTCGTAACTCCGGTTTTCAGCACTACATGTGTACATTAATGTACAGGGTAACTACTAATTGTTAAGTAAATTGAGACCCAGCGTCAATTGCTTAACAATTGTCAATTGCATGTTATAGCCAATCCGACAACTGTCTGTCTCTGTCATTCTATGACAATTGTCTGAAAGGTCATGGTCATTTGAATATACGGAAAATTTAAGTTTGTTGACAATTTCCTTAACAATTAATTTCTCTAACTTTTCAAAATGGATATCTAGTTTGTGTTATTCTGATAAGACTCGGCCTACATCTGTCCCGATTTCTTAAGAGGCTTACAAGAGCTAAAGCGCGGTCGCTGTCGGATTGCATAGAAAAGAAAGAGACGCCCGATGACACAACGCTGGTAATTTATTGCAAAATATGAAGCAATTATGGTTTTACAAAAAATATATTTATTGGACTAAAAAAATAAAACACTATTACGTTAGTGTGTTACTTGTAGAATAATCTGACAAAAAATCTGAATGTTTGCATGTATATTAGTATGGTTTTTAATCGTTAAAATATTTTTTTAGAGGTAACTTCGTGATTTTTTTCTATCATATCAAGTTAATAGTATTAAGTTTTCAACACACTATCTAACGAGCTTATATCCAGAAGAATATCATATATTTTTCTGATTTTGGTTACTGCAGTGGATCATATGTTTTTAGGCATTATAAATTTTCGTTTAGGTCATGTAGTCCCCTTAAAACTATGTTTTAGTGTTATTCAACTTTCCTTGCAGACCATACCTCTCCATAGATATCTTGCAACAATTTCTCTGAAACATCAATTTAGTATAATCGTTCCCTTCTTGTTTGCAGAATGTTCACCCTCATCTGGCTAAGACACATGTAAGGAACCGTTTGACGAAGATGGCGGAAGGGAAGGATATTGATTGGGCGACCGCCGAGGCGTTAGCTTTTGGTAAGATAAGTTGCGCTATTTCATGTGATAACTTGTAAATACACTGCCAACGATCAATGATCTGACTAAGATTATTTCCGGATTTTTATATACGTACACATTGATGTTGATGAATTTTATAAATACATTGACATGAATATTTACTTTGTAAAATAGTATATTATTTTAATTATTGTGATTGTAAAGACTGTGTGGGTCATTGTTTTTTTTTTTCTTCTCAGTTAGTTATGGTCTGCCAGTTTAAGTACCTAATTTATGCAGCCTACCCAAATGTCCGTTCTTTGGTATTGTTCGTCGAATCGTTGAGCTCCTTAAGTTCTAAGTTGAGCTGCACTATTACTGACAAATGTGTGCACTGACTGGACAGGACTAGTCAATCCAAACCATTCAAACCTATTTTTCTTTCTTTCTTTCCTTCTTTCAATCTGTGTAGTTTTTCCTCAAAAGATCATTTCAGACACAAATCTACATGGTCTTCACATGGTCTTCACATGATCTGACCAAGATTACGTCTGGACTTTAAAAGAGACTTTTGTCGCAGATCGGCGGGTACTTTTTTTTAAGAATAAGTCAAAAGGTTTAAATAAATAAAACTACTAAAAGAAAATTTCGTACAAACTACTGTTTTTTCCAATTAAAAGACCCAGTGTTGAGGAACAAAGGCCTCACTAATTCACTACGACAGACACTAAGTAATTATCTACTGTGTAGAACTGAGACCAAACTAGATTACTGTAAAACAGTCCGTTTAACTGAAACTTTGTAGCTGTTCAATTTAATTAAATCCTATCTGAACGAAATGCGTTTGAAATAAAGCTCAGCTTAGATTTTCTCGTGCTTGTTTTTAAATTAGCAGCAAACTAACAAAAGCAGGGGTAATTGCGGTACACACTAACAGTAGGAATAGCTTTCATTTTGACAGTTCCAAAAATGTGTCTGCTCAACAACGTAAATAACGCAATGAATATTGTTGAACTGTCAAAATGAAAGCCATTCCTACTGTTAGTGTGTACCGCAATTACCCCTGCTTTTGTTAGTTTTGTTAAACACGCAATGTTGTTGGTTTTAGGCTCATCGTCCAAGACGCTTCTTAAAAGTAACCTGTAACTGTAACATACTAAAATCACCAATGATTAGCCGTAAGGTCAAGGCACAAGTATTTCAATGGCCGTCTGAACATGAACCTTAGAGCTTCATTTCACGTCCGTCCCTCTCTATGCTTTTAATATCTAAACTAATATTATAAAGATAAAAGACTTGATTTTTCGTACATTTGTTTGTTACGCTTTTACACTAACACGACTGAACAGATTTGAATGAAATTTGGCACAGGGGTAGACCATGATCTAGATTAAGACATAAGAAACTTTTTATCCTGATATTCCCACGGGGTCGAGACTTATGCGGGTGTAACCGCAGCGCGACGTTAGTACTTTATAACCGGTACCATCAAGTTTTACTGACAGACTGGTAACCACTAAAGATTCTATTGCCTACTTATGTCTAATTTTTGGTTCTAAACAGGTTCCCTACTTATGGAGGGCCGTCACGTGCGTCTGAGTGGCGAGGACGTCGGCAGAGGCACCTTCTCACATCGTCACGTGATGCTGGTGGACCAACAGACTGAAGCTATTCATATACCTCTCAACCATATACATGAACAACAGAAGGGATTTCTAGAAGTGAGTTTAGTTTATGTTTGACAGTGGTGTCGATTCTCTTGTCACGAAATTCTCTAAACTAGACTAAAAATCTCAAAAGATTTGTTTATTCCTGTCAAACGACGATTTCCCATTCTGAAAATAGACTAAAGTGACACAACTTAACTATATTTTAGTCTGACAGCACTAAGATGGCATTGAGATAAATGGCAATTTTGCTATCTTAATTTAACGTTTTTCACCTAAAATATTGGTTGTCTAACTGAATCTGACTATTTTTAATCGCGATTAAAAAGGTGTGGAATAAAATTAGTTGTCATGAACTTAAAATTCACCACAACACCTCGACTTCAGGTGCAAAAACAGTACTGTATCTTTTTTTCTTTTATTTTAAATATATCTCGAAAATGGTGTGTCCCATCGCAAAACTAATTGGAAATTTCGACCCCCTTTATGGTAACCCGTAAATCCCTAAAACTCTACATGTAGGTAATAATTTTTCATATGTTCCATACAAAGTGAAAAATTCCATATAAAACACGTCGAGGCAGCACACAATGCGCGCCTCCGGCTCTAAAAAAAATCACGGGGCAGGGCAAACAAGTACCACGTGAAGTCGCGATTGTCAAATTAAAGTTGCGATAACAATTTTAGTTGCGACAAAATTATTTATAAATTAAAGATATTTTTTTGCAGAATAGCTTTAAAATTCTTATAGCCAAAAGTAAGGAATTTTAGTGATAGTTTAGTTCGGTGTACAAGACAATCGGCACCAGTGTCTGAAGTTAACGTTTTACAGAAAAAGTCATCCCCACGATCACTCCAATCTTGTGAGAAATCTACACTAATATCATAAAGAGGTATGTTTGTATGTAGGGGGTAATCTCTGGAACTACTAATCGGATTTGAAAAATACTTTTTTGCATTTGGTAGCCCAATTTTTGAGAAAGGCTATTTAACATCAGGCTAGGACCCTAAGAAGCCGAGTAAAAAGAAAAAAAAGTCAGAAAGAATAATAAGCGAAAACGAAGTAATAGCGCGGGCAGGCGAAACAATACGACGGGTTGGGTCGGGGGTATAAAAAAATTCACGCAGAAGAAGTCGCGGGCAGAAGCTTTATCCAATATTTTGGGATGGTTTAATCTTCTCTCATCTTTCACGGTTTTTTTTAAGGTACGATAGGCCGCACGTCAGTCGTAACAAACCCAGTATAATTATGCTGCCCTCTTATTCTATTGAAACTCCGAACTATGCTAGGCCAGCGGGGTAATTGCGTAACACATTAAGAGCGTTTACACGGGTCCACTAGCGCCACTCCTTTAAAAAAATATTATCTCGTGACTCAGAAGGAATTTTGACCGCGACCGCGGTAAGTGTGTCAAGATTTTTCTAATACCTTTTATAAACTTTCATATTGAGACACGAAGCAACAAAATTCAATGTAAACAAAAGCGGCCACATTAATTTAGATCGTATTTTGTTGCTTCGTGTCTCACTATGAAAGTTTATAAAAGGTATTAGAAAATTCTAGACACACTTGCCGAGGTCGCTTATTGAGCCGTTTTTCAAAATTCCTTCTCAGTCACGAGATAATATTTTTTTAAAGGAGTGGCGCTAGTGAACCCGTGTAAGCGCTCGTGACAGTAGGAATAGCTTTCATTTTGACAGTTCAACAACATTCATTGCGTTATTTACGTTGTTGAGCAGACAAATTTTTCGAACATATTATTATGAAGCAATGGATTTGCAATAGGCTTCAAAATGATTCAGATTGTGATAGTGTGTTACGTAATTAGGGTGCCGGTCAAGATCACTGCCGTGCCGTCTACTGTACAAAGTTACCTTTCTGCCAAACGATTACTCACT
This sequence comes from Griposia aprilina, assembly GCA_916610205.1. Classification (NCBI taxonomy): domain Eukaryota; kingdom Metazoa; phylum Arthropoda; class Insecta; order Lepidoptera; family Noctuidae; genus Griposia; species Griposia aprilina. Next base: position 4,912,714 of record OU744293.1, on the reverse strand, counting down.
ACTAAAAACGTTACAAACAAATGATATACGGGCTCTATTTTACATTTGTTAGAAGTAGCTCCGAAGATTCTGTAGCTGCAAATATTATATGTTCCATGCCACAATATGTTATGTCAATATTGGTCTGCACTATCTTGTGCTCTGCATTGGTTTCAAACAATGCAACCCATAGACTATTGGATTTAGCTCCCTGTAACGGAAAATTGACTTTTATTGCAACTGGCAGGACTGTCCGACTCAGTGCCGGTTTTAATATTGCAGGAGCCCTGAGCGAAAGTTCGGCGGCGCCTCTCTCCCCTTTTGGAGAATGGAGAGGGGCGAAAAATTTCAGCACTCCGCTTCGGTTTTGTTTTGTCCATTCTTATAGGAAATAGGAGTTACTTTGTTGGCTCATGCAGAAAAGCTTGAAAATTCAGAGAATGTCGGATGCAAGAGCTAGTGAAAGGAGTTCAATTTTTGTTTTTTGTTTTCTAACTCCAAGCGAACTAAAACAAAAGTACTCTGCAGGCGTCAGGGGTGAAGGCGCGCCTAGTCACAGCCCCTTCGGTGCCCCTTCACCTCTGGCACCCTGGGTGGTCGCCCAGACCATCCCTACCTATTTAGAATTTGCTCATAGCCAGGAATTTTAGTTCCTCAGATAATTTAGTTTGGGATTTAACTTCTCAATCATTATATCCTTAAATATTCGGTAAGTCAAAGTCAAAGTCAAAGTCAAATCGTTTATTTCAAATAGGCACATAAAATGGCACTTTTGAACGTCAAAATTTACAAAAAATAGAACTGATTCTAGTTGCCCCTTCCAAAAGGTAGTTTCGTATGGAGAAGAATGGGCAAGAAACTCCACCGTTACTCTTTTAAAAATGTTTTACAATATTATGTATATAATAATTATATGTGAAGACGATGCACCTAGAATAAAATTACTATACCACAATAGGTAAAAATAATTAAATATAACGCATGACAGGTAAATTAATTATGAGATAGATACATGGTGCTCACATATTTACAAATATTGAGAAGTAGATGATTATTCAAAAAAAAAAAAACAAGTAATAATTTTGTGTGTGAGTTAAAGTAGTTACATAATGTAAAAAACAATGTCATAAAAATTATAAATTATACAATTAAATTAGCAACCAGTTTGATTTTGTCTAGACTCTAGATTGTCCTATGGAGCAAGACCAGCATGTTTCCAAGCATTCTTATCTAGGATATAATCCTCTAATTTGTAATATGCATGTTTACAAAGTGTACTTTTAATATGAGTTTTAAATTTTCTTTCATTTAATTGCAATATATCACAAGGTATTTTGTTGTAACATTTAACACAGTACCCCATAAAAGATGTATGCACTTTAGATAAACCAAAAAAATGGTTGATCTATTTTATCTTTATTTCTAGTATTAAAATTATGTCTATCACTTATTTTATTAAAGAGATGTAGATTTTTTCTTACATACATAATATTTTCATAAATGAATTGACAAGGCACCGTCATAATATTAATCTTTTTAAATAGTTCCCTAAGAGATTCGCAACGACGTAGATTGTAAATGGCCCTGACAGCTCTCTTTTGCAAAATGAAAATGGATTCAATGTCAGCAGCCCGACCCCACAGTAAAATGCCATATGACATAATGCTGTGGAAGTAGCTAAAATAGACCAGACGCGCGGTTTCTACATCTGTTAACTGTCTTATCTTCCTAACAGCATAAGCGGCCGAGCTTAACCGCCCCGCAAGAGATTTTATATGGGGTCCCCATTGTAATTTCTCGTCTAGCGTGATTCCCAGGAAAACCGTCTGATTAACAAATTCTAGTTTTTCTCCATTCAATATGATGTCACATTCGCAACTTCTAACATTTGGTAATTGAAATCTAATGCATTTGGTTTTTTTTTCATTCAGTACCAAATTATTTACCATAAACCACTCTTGGACCTGAAGAATGGAATTATTCACGTCGTCAAGATTTTGTGACCGTCGGCCAACTTTAAAAATCAATGATGTGTCATCTGCAAATAACACCATCTTCGGTTGATTCTGCAGTAATTGGGTTAAATCATTAATGTAAACTAAAAAGAGGAATGGACCCAATATCGAACCTTGAGGAACGCCCATTGTCAATTCAGACCCTAATGAGTTCATGCCGTTTACTTGAACTTTAACCTTTCTATCTTTCAGGTATGATCTTAGTAGATCAAGAGCTGTCTTCCTAATCCCATAGTGCTCTAGTTTCAGCAGAAGTGTCTCATGGTTTACGCAATCGAACGCCTTAGAGAGGTCGCAAAAGATTCCAATGGCATCTTGTGCTTCTTCCCAGGCGTTAAAAATGTTCTTTATTAGGGTGACACCAGCGTCAGTGGTACAACGCCCTTTGGTGAAACCGTACTGTTGTTCATGAAAGATGGAATTTTTATTAAAGTGACGTAACATTTGATTAAGCATTAACTTTTCAAACACCTTACTGAGAACTGGCAGAATTGACACAGGCCTATAATTGTTTGGTTCTTTGCTATCACCGGATTTGAACAAAGGAACTACTTTACTGTGTTTCATAAGATCCGGAAAGACTCCTTGGTCTACACTGGTGTTAAATATGAAAGCTAAATAGGGCGCAATAGTTTCGATGAGAGATCTACAAACTTTTACAGACATTCCCCAGAGATCCTCTGTTGATTTAATTTTAAGATCTTTAAAAGCTTTTATAACAGCTTGGGGGTTTGTATGCTGAAACCTAAACTCCAAAGGGCATGCCTTTACATTATTTTTAAGTAAGGCAGCAGAAAGCGCGGGTGATGAATTTAAAGCTTCAGTACTGAATATATACCACCAAGCAAAGTTAGAATGCATGGTGCATGTTTTATCCCCACAACATTTTCAGACAGATAAGATTGGTCATTTTGTATTATTATCATTTCTTATTTTGTTATTTTAAATTAAAATATCTTGTTATTTTTTTTATTAAATATCATTTGCATGCCGTAACAATTATTAAAGTAAACGTAGTGCAACTTTGTTTTTATAAGATATTAGCGCTTCGGCCGCGTAGATTTTCCCTCACAACATATTTATGTAGTATGTTTTAGAAAAAAAGATACTATTATTAAGTTTGCTTCACTATTGCATTGGATTGTACCTATAGTAATAGTAAGAGATAATAAAAATAAAAAAAATAAATTATAAAAAAATAAAATTAAAGACCCCCTCCACCTCTTTTAAAAGGTAGTTTTCGAAAATTATTCGGGTAAAATAAAAGTATTCGGGTCAATTTTAAAGTTAATTGATCAATGCAAAAGAATTTTTCACATAAACTGTATCCCCCTTTTCACCCCGAAAGTGGTTGAGTTTTGAAAAATCGTTTGTGACGGTTGTATTATTGAGCTTATAAATTATTTGTACTAATTTTGGAGTTTACCAAGCCACGCAATATAAAATTATATTTTATATTATATAGTATAAAAATATTCCTTACAAAGTTTGCCCCCTCTAAATATCCCTCTTTAGGGGGCAGTTTAAAAAAACAAAAAAAAAACTTTATTATTACATAGATCATTTGTGCCAAGTTTCAAGTTTATTAACCCAAGGAATAAGATTTTTCATATAAACAAAATCCCCCCTTTTCATCCCCTTAAAGGTCGAATTTCTGACACCTGAGATACAGGACATGTCTTAGTTTCGGGTGTCAGGATTTTCACGAAATCGAGCATGTACGGTCACCAAAGGTGATAAGTAACCAGGGTCGTCGGATATATTTGAAGTTTACCAAGAAACCGATGGATGTTTTCGAATAAAATTTAATTTAAATAATAGAAAACTAATAATTCATTTATCAATTTACTCTTTTGATGTACTTAGTCTAATTATCATATATTTCCAAAACCCCTTCTTATTGCCACATGTTAAAGGAAGCCGTTTGCAAAATTTCACGTTTCTAGTCCTAGTAATTTCGGCTGTGCGTTGATATGTCAGTCAGTCAGTTTCTTATTTTATATCTAAAGCCAAGATAATTATATTGCGTGCGATGTAGAATATCAAAGATACATAGTGAAACAAGTGTAACCTAGCAACCACAACACAGATCATACTTAAATCTAGAAGGGAAAACTTCATAAAATATCGCTCGAAGCGCTGTCTTAACACCACTTTTTTTTACCCATGGCAAGAAATAAATTATTTATGATTTATGAATGATAGTATGTTAGCAGATTATGGGACCGTTAAATTGCCAAGAACTAAATGCTTAATAAATCCATATTCATATCAGTATTCAATTGTCGTCGTCGCGTCGGTTAATATAAAAACACCCATGACAATACCTTGTTTTCATAGCAATTCTCGTTCCAGGTGGCAAATTCGATTTTATCTGAAGAGGCAGTGCTGGGATTTGAATACGGAATGGCATTCGATTCCCCGGATAATCTATGCCTTTGGGAGGCCCAGTTTGGTGATTTCTATAACGGGGCACAAATCATTGTGGATGCTTTTATCGCTTCTGGTGAATGTAAGTATTTTTTCCTTGAAATAATGAAGTAAAAGGGATCCCTTCTTTTCGCATAATGTTCTTTGTCCTAATATACTTCGGCATAACGATTTTGACACAATTTGTTTTGGCATAATAATACTTCGGCATAATTTTTTTAGGCATACATTTTATGTTGGCATAATCATCTTAAAGACTAATTTGTTTTGGCATAAATTTGATTCGCATAACGTTAGTAGGCCTAATGACTATTAGCATAACGTTAGTAGGCATAATGACTATTAGCATAATAAACAAAGGCTACAATCGGGGATAGGATGCAAGAGCGAGCGAAGCGAGCTCGGGACTTGAGGCACCCCGACTCGGACAGGTTAGGTTAGAAGGGGATGGCGGGGTCTAAAAGACCCCGCCGTCCCCTTCGTGGTTATTTTTTTTTAAACCGCCCATAAGTAGGAGCCCCGCAGAGCGGGACTCCGTCGGCTACGCCTTATTATGCGTAAATTAATTTATGCTTTAGGATATTATGCTTAAAAGAGTTATGCTTTTGAACTTTATGCTTAATAAATTTATGCTTTAGAATATAATGCTTAATCATTATTATGGTTAGAGAAATTATGTTTCAAAAAATTATGCGTAAGCTGTTATGCGTAATTATATTATGTGAAAATATAATTATGCCAAACAAAATTATGCTAAGTTATATTAGGTCTTAAAATTTTATGCAAATGGATAGGGAACCGAAGTAAAAATGTCATTAAGCGCGTTGAGCACTTTTTGGGTGAACAAAAATCATGGAACTCGCATCATCGTCACCGAACGCTGTCCATGAGCTATATGTATACTGTGTATATATGGGTACTTTTTGGGTGAACAAAAAGCGTGAAACTGTCGTCATCGTCACCGCACGTTTCCCATGAGCGGGTTTACAAGTTACTTAGTTTTCACTTCTATCGGCAGTCCCCAAAGACTGACCCGATTTTTTTATTTTTGGATTTAATTCTGTTGGATTGAAACGCATACTTAGACTACTCTGCTAATTAGTTACCCCTTTCCTAAGGATCGTGAGGAGTAGATGCTCAATTAAAGTAGCGTCTGTACCAGTTAAAATCAAATTAAATAAATTATTTTACTTTGACTTTAAAAAATTTGCATCCGTCATCATTCTTAGACGTAGCAGTAGCTCAAAGAACGCGGTGTCTGTCTCTATAAATGAAAGTGGTTAGTTAAAATATGAAAGTATCATTTAAAATTTCATTTTTGCAGTTCAAGAACCTCATTTCCAACTCGTTGTCATAACTAACGTTGCAAAAGAAAGTATCAGTCTAATCGATTTGATGTTTTCTTCAGCTGTCGCGTCGTCTCGATTATGGATTAAAAGTCTGTGCGAAATCACGAAGCGTCTCGTAGTGCATTCACGTGAATCTGAAAGATAAATCTTTTTATATCAATCTGGCTAATGCAGAGGTACATTGGTACAAACCAATTTTCACATTATTATAAGGACACGATTTCGACAAATTTCTTATAGCTTTGGTTTACGGTTCCCTGCAATTTCGTCGCAATAAGTTTATGTGGGAAGTTGTTACTGTGAAAACTAATTATAACTTCCGTAAACTAACAAAGCCGCAGGTTTTGGATTTTCACATCCGCAGAAGTAGAAGAAAATGGACGCAAATAAAAATAACATTTGGAGCGGGCGCCCGGTATCTCCTGCGATTTGCGGCCGCCGAAAATGCCGACTGCCGACAACCATAAAAATGCCGAGTCCCAAAAAGACGACCTAGTTTTGATAGAAGTTAATCTATACTCGAAAGGTTTAGGTAGTTAAATAAAGGTAAACAAAAAAAACCACGTGACTCATAGAAGTTAAACCTTTTATTTCAAATGTTCAAATCATATTATTTTGAGTCCCTTAATAATAGGCTCTATTCTGAATCTGAATTTGAGGAACTATCTGTCACATTAATAATAAAGCGTTCAGTGGTATCATCAATTATTTTGTCTAATTTAAACATTTTCTGTTCTTCTTTTATTACATGACCCTCGCAACTTTTCCAAGTCTCAGCAGTCACATTAGCTAAAGCCTCTGGCAAAAGAATGTTTAGGTCAGACATTTTAAAAGTTTTGTTTTATCTCGGCTACAAACCCTTTAACTTGAGCCCATATTAACTTAATTGAATTGCGCTCACAGTGCAAGTGGTATGGTGGCAGCCGCAATACAGTGACACCATTTAACATTTTGTCTAATTCATCCACAACATAAATGGCATCTGGTTAACCGACTAAACGTAATACCTGCTACTTCAGTTGCCATACTACGTCACAGGTGTACTCTTCAATTTAGCAACGTTATCTATTCGTTGTATGTTCTAAAAGGTTTAGGGAACCTGTCTTTTTGGGCTCTTTACAATAGACAGATTATAAAATATTATACTATTTTATAATCTAACATCAAAATTGTGCTCAAGCAATTACATGTCCGAAGAGTATAGTTTACGAATAAATGATAAAGTATAACATACATTAATAAAAGAGGAAACCATCGCATAAATCGCAAATAACTTTAATTTTGTTGTAAAGTATTTTTAAACAAGAAAGTGTCAACTATAAAAAACCCTTTTTACGATTTGTTTACCTTTATTTAACTACCTAAACCTTTAGAGTATAGTTCTAGAATATCGAATTTAAAAAAAATCTACAACATCGAAGTTATTGCGGCGGTTTATTCATTATGCTACAGGACGCGAAATATTACCTACCATTTCCAAATTAATATCCTCTGTTCAGCCAAATGGGTCCGCAGCAACGGCTTAGTAATGCTGCTCCCCCACGGATACGACGGTGCTGCTTCGGAGCACTCCTCCTGCAGGGTGGAGAGGTTCCTGCAGATCACTGACAGCAAGGAGGCAGCACCAGACTCTGAGAATGTCTGCCTGCATGTGGCTAATCCGACGACGCCGGCACAGTACTTCCATTTGTTGAGGAGACAGGTTAGTTCTCATTATTTTCTATCATCGATACGGAAACACGAACTATACGAAAATATGTTATGCCTTAGTAAGCCAGCGCGGGGTTGTTTTAATGCACCTCCTTGAAGCTCGCGATCCGTGGTAGAAATTTTTACTATAAATGTTTTTCTGTTCCCTTTTTCCTATGAAAAGCCGTTTTTTTTTTTGCAAACCAGATCAACACCTTTGCCTTGAATTTAATAAGAACCCAGTATGTTACTCATTGATTGATTGCCCGTAAGACACGAAGACTTATAAAACGTGCAATATTAACACACACACCTTCACATAGTAAGTCTCGCAACTTCCGAGAAATCCGTCAAGATTTCAACCTTTATACTGTTACGTCACTACATATTTGTAGTGTGCCTCTGTATTAATTGAAAACTCAGTATACTTACGTGCTCTCTATTTAATTTCGTCTATTCTCTGCGAAATTGTAACTTTCTGTTTGCGTCTCTACTAATATTTGTGACGAGACTAGAAAATTTACTAACACTGGTCGATCAATCAGATAAATTTCATAAAAATATTAGTAAGTGAGTATTTTTCGCTAGATACAAAATATAATTAGCTACCTACTAAGTAGATCCCAAAACAGCGTTTCAATTAGTAAATTGTTTGTACAACTAGGCCAAAGGTCGAAGAAACTTCTGGACCCTTTTTTTTTTTTTGGGTGGGTAATCATCAAATGACCTCTCTCGCTCTGGGCGGAGCGGAAGGGCGTGTCAGACTCTTACTGACTAAAACCCACCCGTGTTCCTTCAGTTGCCTGTGCGCCAGGGCCACGGTAACTCTTTCGAACAATCCGCGACCCCGGCAGGCATCGGCCCTATCGGACCCCGTCAATTAAGCTGACATCTCCTAGAGGCGCGCGTGGAACAACGCGCCGTCGACCCGGGCCTGGTCCTTACCGGATGGCGAGCTGCCCATTGCTCGCCATCCGCAGGCCCGCGCCTACGGTGGCCGGGGAGTCGGCTATCGACTCCCGACGCCCAGGGTGTCTCCTCCTGCGGCGACTAGGGGCGTTAGGGCGCAACGATTGCCTCTCCCTCACGCGCTCCGCCTCCTCTTTCGCGAGCATTACTGCTTCGCAGAAGGAGGTGACTGCTTCCCATTCCCCCTCGCTCCGTACCATGGCCTGAACCAGGGCCGGACGCGAGAGATCGCCGCCGCCGATCGCCGCCACGAGGACACGGCGGTGCTCCGCCCAAGCCGGGCAGACCTCCACCGTATGCTTCACCGTGTCCTCCGGTCGATCCACACAATGCCAACACCCGGGCGTTTCCTCCCGCCTTATCCGAAACAGGAACCTCCCGAAACAGCCATGTCCGGTGAGGACCTGCGTCAGGCGGAAGGTGAGGACGCCGTGGCGCCTCTCAAGCCACTCCTCAAAGAGGGGACTTACCGCCGCAATTGTGGCGTGCCCAAACTTCTGCACCCTAATTATGTAACATACTATTTATCACAATCTGAATAATTTTGAAGCCTACTAACCCATTGCTTCATATGTTCGAAAAATTTGTCTGCTCAACAACGTAAATAACGCAATGAATGTTGTTGAACTGTCAAAATGTAAGCCATTCCTACTGTTAGTGTGTTACGTAATTACCCCGCTGGCGCCGTGTATCTGAAAGTACGAATATAGGAACAACAACAAAACAAGAAGAACACTGCCTTATTGAATCTAACTTTACTTCACTTAGTCTTAGTCTTCAGTTAGTGTTAGTTAGTTAGTTTTTTTAGTCACTCAGTAGGAGACCTCTTTCCTAGATAGCTTATGGGGTTCACGACGTATTGTTGTAAAAATAATTACATCTTTCTTAAGATTCTGTTATGAGCTAAGACACTTATTGGCTATAGAAAAATTGAAAAGTGAAAATATTGGCTACAAAGAGGCTACAAGGCTTTAGGAATACAAACACTCGTATTCTTGAATATTTACTCTTTATTATACATAGCATAAAAATCACAGATATAAATGTAGAAATTAATGAAAGTTTCTTGATGAGCTAAGAATTTAAGTAGGTGTGTACTAAAACTTCTTGCGTAGTTAATAGTCTTAAACGTTTCAATAGCTTTGTAGCTAAATAAATTATTTGGTCGTTAGAAAACTACGTCATCTTTGTGATAATTCCCATCCCTATGTAAATCAAAGGTATTTAAAATAATAACTATATAGGGGTATTTCTTCGTTTTCAGGTAGCCAGGAATTACAGGAAGCCTTTGGTGGTGGTAGCACCAAAAGTGCTGCTGCGGTTAGGAGATGCTGTGTCACCTCTCTCGGAGTTAGCGCCAGGAACACATTTCAAGAATGTTATTGGTAAGGATTGTGTGACATCTAATGTTATACCTACTCCTTATTCGTTGTGGTTAAACACTTAACCAGCGAACGGATTGGCAATATCGTTCAAAATGATTCAGATCTGACTGATAGTGTATAACACAGTTAGGGTGCTGGCCAGGGCCCAATTGGAGAAAAGTTTTACAAAATAGTGATGTCCGTAGGGCATTTTTTTCTGTATTTTATTTATTTACCTACAGTCAACTGGAGCATATCAATAAGCCTTAGCTTCATACTCGGAAAAACAGAAAAACAAAAAAAAGCAATTACGACAATTTTAGGGAAAAAAAATAAAAATCCCTTTTCCATTTGAGGGAATAGCCGGCAAATAACCCTACAGTTAAACGTACGCAGTTCATTATGTTACAACATAATAAACAAGTTGATTTTTAAATGCTTGCATAAATATAAGGAACTTATTTTAAGTAATGAAAGAAGAAGTAACCCATTTATGTTATTACAACTCGTACGCTGTATGTTTCATAAAAATTGATTCTGTGGCTAAAACATCTTTACGGCACATCGTTAATTTAGTATTGGCACTTCGTTTGGCTGGATCGATGCTTTCAAAAAGAACAAATCTATCTCTAGATCATCTCGATCTACCTTTAACGGTAACGAAGTAGAAATACACCAGCCCCCTAATTGCATAACACACAATTAATCAGAATGTGAATAATTTTGAAGGATATTGCTAATCCATTGCTTCATAATGTCCGAAAAAGTCTGCTCAGCAACGTAAATGACGCAATGAATGTGGTTGGACTGTCAAAATGAAAGCCATTCCTACTGTTAGTGTGTCCCCGCTGGTCAAAACCTCAAAATTTTCATGATTATCATCCATATCCATGCGTACACCCTACATAACCCAAATTCACTCACTGCTGTATGACCTCTCTTTGATTGTGCAAGTCTCCATGCACGTATATGCTATGCAAAGACTAGCGATTTTAATTTTCATGAATGCCTTTCAGGTGACACCCTAGCCGATCCACTGAAGGTCAAGCGAGTGATACTAGTGAGCGGCAAGCATTACTACGAGCTAAACAAGGAGAGGGTTCGAGCCAAGATAGACGACGTCGCCATTGTAAGGGTTGAGGCCCTTGCTCCTTTCCCTCTGTATGAACTGCAGACCGAGCTTGCAAGATTCAAGAACGCTAGGAGTAAGTTTATAGTTTTTAGAGCATAATTAAAACAACGTTTTGTACTACTGACAAACGTGTAACGCGTGAAGTCAATGTATTATCAAAGGCGCTATCAACAACGAGAAAAGGAATCTTCTGACCCGTTTTACATGACTGTATATTTACAATCACGAATCTCAAAATTATTAAATCCGGAGATATTAATTTGTAGTCCTTCAAGGCTATAAAAAAAAACAAACAATTCCTAAACTTTATTCATAGTAATTAAATCATCATTTAGTCAAATCAGGTCCAATGCTGGATATGATCCTCCCCCAGGGAACCCATAGGTATCACAGAAGCCAAGAGTAATGTTCCTAGTCATAAGGGCTATAGCTAATAAAAATAATAAAACGGCCAACTACGTAGGTACGGCCCATTGTTGTTAGGTATGTTCATTGTTCATGCGTTCAGAGTAAACGTGCCGTACAAACATTGGCTCGATTTCACGTCTGTGGCGGCTTAATGTCACGTGCGTGTCACGTTCAGGCCATGTTGCCTTTGCAACATGGCAGCATTATGTGAATTTGCACTTAAGCCTCCCATTCAGGGATTTACGATGGAATTTGATTACCTATACCTCCCTTTGTTACCATTGCAATTGATCTTCTACTTCCAAAGTTCGTTCGTGATATGAATTTTAATTCAAAACCAATAACAAAAATTTGTTATCGGTCTTTTGTGAATTTTAAGCTATATTGTGGAGATTTGAATCCGGATAGAACCGGAAAAAAAAAAAAGTTTTTCTCTTACTAGAGAAAAACCATAATTTTTGTCGCAAGACTACGACGAAAAAAAACAATGGCCGGCTATATCTTGGTACAAAACGATGAATGAGCTAATCCATATTATTATCACAGAATATACTATAAGAAGTGTTTTTCTGAATAAATCAGGTCTACAGTCTGAATAAAACAGTATGTAGGTACTGTTATTGCTTCCAAAGCTGAATAACTTCAATATTAGTTATGGTTTATTACTGAGAATGTTTGTTACAAAGTTTCAGATATAAACATGAATATTAATGTGCCCCCACATAATATGTAACGAGTTTTGTTCACTTGTGCGTAATAATCTTAAAACTTTTTCAGAATTTATATGGAGCCAAGAAGAGCATCGAAACATGGGCGCCTGGAGTTTCGTCAAGCCTCGATTTGAGAACCTTCTAGCAAGAAAGGTAACACGAGTTTTAAACCTACTTCAAGGAATATGGGATTTTATATTGTAAATTAATGTGAAATATGTATTCCTAACAGGTAAACATTTTTATCAGAAAAAATTATCGACAATTTTATTACCTATACTGAGTTTTTTTTTTGTCTGTTATGGAAATTAAAGGGGGGGGGGGGTTACGTTTATTTAATCTTGAAACTAAATAAAAAATTATTTGCTTGAAATTATTTAATTATGATCTTGGGATTTTAAGCAAGAATTCGTGAATAAACTAATATTACTTAGTACACTACACAATTCGTAGCAGTCACGATTCTTAAAGCAACTTTAGGTCGCTACAATAATCAAATATTCCAGCACAAATTCCTGTAACGATTTCTGATAGAACTAAATGTCAGATTTGTATGAGCAAATGACATCATTTGGATCCTGATCTCGTAAGCTTTTACGAACGTAGACAGTTTTATCTGATAATTTGGATCCGATTTTACACGTGATATATTGCCCACCCTTGCTATATTTGCGAAGCAAGGCCTGGTGGCTATGAACCATGAACCAAATATGATTATATTATCATTAGATTTTTTTTCACAAAATCTTCCGTGACCTTATTTTACCCAGGTATACATGCAAACCTATGTGGGGCTAAGTGGCAGGAAATTATTAAAACATCATCAATATATGAAGTGGAAAAAAATACGTATTATTAACGATAACTCAAAATCTGCGCGTCAAATCTTGATCAAACTATTAAAGGACCACACGAGAAGCACCAGCTTTCAAATAAAAAAAGAATCATCAAATTCGGTTCACCTAGAAAAAAGTTTAGAGGTAACACACACAAAAAAAACGGTAGAATTAAGAACCTTCTCCTTTTTTTGAAGTCGGTAAAAAATATTAAGAAGAACGGTTGCAAGGTGTATTAGCTGGACAGACTGCCCAAGTCAAGTAGTTCTCTAATCTTGAGACGCTTTTAGGAATCGCAACTAGTTTCTCAGTAATAAAATAAAATGTTTTCTTTTGTTTCAGTTGGTGTACGCGGGCAGGGCGGAGGCACCAACGCCTGCCGTAGGCGCTTCAGTGTTACATAGAGCTGAAGTTGAACACATATTGAAAGAACCACTTTATAATATTAAATGAAATAGTAGATAGTATGAGTAATGTGTAGTGTAGTGTATTTTTACATTGTGCATTTACAATACTATGTGATTTATGTAAAGTAAAGAAATAACTGCCGAGGATAAAGCTGCATTGTAAATAATTGTATTTATTATGAAATTGATTAAATTAATGGTTTCTTGTACTGCAGTTACTTGTTTCAATTCCTTCATATCTTAAGTGCCCCGTTGGTCTTGTGATTGTAAGCGCGACTGCTGAGCGTGTCCTGGATTCAATTCCCAGGTCGGGTAAAGTGTTATTGGGTTTTTCCATTAGGAATTTCTTAGTAACAGCCCGGAGTTTGGAAGTTGGCGGTGTGATAACCCCCCGTGCCTCGGAAAGCACGTTTAGCCGTTGGTCCAGCGCCTGATCTCTTGCCGGTCGTTTTGGATTGTCGTCCCATCGGACTATGAAAGTGAGGGAAGAGAGAGTGCACCTGTGTCTGCGCACACACTTGTGCACTATAATATCCCCCGCGCCGGAGGCTAGTTTCCTTTGAGATTGGCCGCCATGGCTGAAATACGGTCTGGAAGACTAAATACTGCATTTACTTGATCTGTCTTTTTAAACACTTAAGGCGACAATAAGTGCCAGCGACCTTGAGCGAGTGGGAGGAGCATGCAAAACTTTTAAGCGAAAAAAATTGCACAGAGCGTCAGCGTCTACCCGGACATTGGTCAGCGATGCACTGCCGCCCGTCGCCCGCAACAGCCCCCGCTTCAACGCGCATCAAGTTTATTCGCAAAAACAATCCACATTGATTTATCAAAAACACAATACAAATAAAAGCCGTATACAAAAATTTGGGTAATTAAATTGTCTTTTAGATGGTGCAAATTTCATGAAAATACGCCCGATAGTTTTTGCGTGATTATCGTTTTTGTGTTCGCGTTAGACATTACGTTACAAATTAATTACACTATGTTATAAAAATATTATTTCAAATATTCACATATCAAATTACGAAGAAAATAGTGTAGTTTATCATATATATTTTTCAAACAAATTAGACTATTCGTTTCGACGTGATGTTCAATTTGAAATCATTAAAAGTCTTATATCTGCGCCTTAATCCCAGATATGAACAAAATACTTAACGATTCATATAAAGTTGTATCTATATCGTACAAAATACAAACAATGCAAATTACATTTCTAAAAAGAAAAGCAATTGACACAGTTTTCCCCGATTTTTCGCATCGTTTTGCGAAAGCTAAACCAGTTAGTTGCGAGGACATCCCAATGGTAATATATTACCCTTATGATCTGCAAAGGTGAACAGACTAGCTGGAAACGAGCCAACAGTCGTCCCATAACCATTCAGAAAGTAGGACGTGAGGATATGAGTTGAGGACCTCTCCTCCCCCGCCCCCGTCAGAAAGGGGGACAGGATTAGGCATGCTCCAATAGTCTAGGTAGTTCCCAAAGAGGGTAATTGGGGTTTTCGGAATTTCTGTGGCTTGTGATGTCGGTGTATACTTGAATTGACTTTAATGAATGATGTTACCTTATACTATGTTTATAGAAGGTACTCTGAAGTAGGTATATTTAATTTACATTTAACATTTCTTTCTTCATGATATTTACATGTAGGCTATATATAGCCTACACTACCTCTGTAAATGAAAAAACACTAGAAATTCGTAGCCACACGTGCACCCGCACGTGTGGCTACGAATTCCCAGTGTTGCAAACATTATCTCATAAGGTGGCGTTTTTTGTCGACAGTCAAGAAACAGGAGGAGATGCACCCTGTCAGTTTCAAGGCCAACATGTTCCCAGGCTTGAATGGTATAAAAGCTCTTTAACGAGCTAGCATGAGTTCGTCCAAGGCATGTCCTAGTCGACCCCGATGACCTCATAACTTTCCTTCAGGAGAGCAATAGGGCCACCAGCACAGTATACAAGCACAAGAAACCATCACTCCGACCTCGCCGCCGAGGTCCCTCGCGACGACCCCGACGTAATTGTCCCTTCCGACCCGACCCTTGCTCGACTGTAGCTTTAATTTCCCCTGATAATAATAATGTTCAAAATTCGATCCCGCCTGTCCCACTTTGCTGTCCTCCCCTCAGCGACGCCCTAAGCCGAGGTCCGTACCCCACAGGGGTGCTCTTAGGGTGCAGTCGCTTAGTAATGTATGAAATTCGCCCCTGGCTGAAGGCTTTGAGTTCGCTTAAGGCAGCCACAGGATAGTCCGGCTAAGTAGTCACGACCTCTCAAGGACAACTAGGAGATGCCATATCAAAAAAAAAACATGATTTCAGTGTTCAACAAAATCTCACAGTAATTGTTTATTTATAACTAACTAACTTATGTTGTAAAGTGCCTACGCGTAAATCTTGTGAACTATTAATACTAATAAACTTAGTTAAATTGTTAAGCGCTGTGTTTATTTTGAAGAGTTTCCAAAACCACCAATATACAACAGACTCTACATACATATCGAGATCTCATGTCGACAACATAGTTATAACAGAACTTAGGTATTGCGCAACTAAAAAAACCTACTAGCGTACTACGATACGGTACGATTTATACCAACCTAAGATGATATCGATAAAAACGAAATATTGTTCACCTTTCTATGAATGCCACAGTCCATGCTATCAAGTCAGTATAAACGGAGGTGTAAACGAAAAAGCCTTCGTTAAATCAATACCTTCCTCCTATCGATACCGTTGCTAACGTTACCAAACCTGAATACTGAAACAAAAACATTGAAAAAATGGCTGGAAAACCAAAGAAAGATGAAGACGATGGTGATAGTAAGAAAGAAGAGAAAAAAACTAAGAAGAAAGGAAAGAATAAAGGTAAATGTAACGTAGACATGCTTACTGATGCGGCCATGGATAACGTGTACTATGGGTGCCACAATGTGCAGGAACTGCTTGCTGCAAGGGGGTTCCATCCACCAGACTTTGTTAAGAAGAAGAAGAAACGATAGACATTCCATTTTCAGAAGAGTGATCAGGTTCTACCAGCTACGTAGCTACGTTTCTTAAGATTTGAAAACGGAGAGCCTACAAATATTTTACGTTCCGATGTCTGCGGCTGGGTTTAAAGTTTTAAAGTTCTGTTTAAGTGTTTACATATTTTACAATCAAGTGTTATTTTCTTTGTGATTTTTTATTTTTTTTCGTATTTTCTTGTATTTTTTTATTGTATACATTTCTAGTTTGTAAATTAACCTTTACAACGCCTTGAGTTTTCATCTGTAACATTGAGCTATTAAATAAATGAATAATTTATAAATGTTAATTACTTTATTTACTATTAATAAGTAAATGGTTATAATGTGTCTATTTGAGTTTTAAGTAATACCTATAGGTAACTTTCTTCAGCATTTTCATAGATGGAAGAAATTTACAACAAACTCTTCAGAAGAAAATACTGGGTAAATTCTTTAACGTCAATAAGACTCCTAAAAAACAAAATTGAACGTCATCAGTAGGTAATGTCAAAATCCTTTGTCTAATTTAGTTCAGAAAAATGCAAAGAAAATAAAATAAAATGTACGTGATTGATAACAACCAAATATGTGCTACCCCGTTCTTAGAAAAAGATCTTGTGTTCATACTTCGTTATTGATAAATCATCAAGTAAATAAAACAGTGGCTATGAATGAATTGAATGATGCTTATGATACCAAGTAGTTAAGGTAAGTTATTATGTTTTGAGGAACTCTGCAAGCAAATGCAAGCACTTTGAAGGGAACCCTCTGTTGCAACCCTCGTAGCAACTGTACTCAGCACTTTGATCGTGTCCCTAATTTGAACGTACTTCTGGCTTGTCTTTCACACGTAAATAAGTCAGGGTATTAATACATCTTCATTGGCAACACAGCAATCTCAATAAAAAAGCGCTATGGTTTTACGAGAAAACCGTCTGTTCCATCCTGATTGTCTGGTATATTTACTGCTCGCATCTCAGTTAAAACAAATACATTAATTTACTTTTTACTACTCAATAAAATACTCTATCAAACATTCAATCAGACAGTATCCCGACCTCACAATTCCCTTTATTTATTGGCTTGTAAAAATAAATGATACATGATTTTATTTCTGTAAGTAGATTTGTACAAACACTTTTACACAATGATGTTATATAGGACTAGATCAGCAGTGTACGGCGCCGATGCGTTGCTACGTCATATACGTCCGCAAGCATATCTGACTTCAGTCATCAGCTTGACGTCAAGTGAGCGATTGATTAGCGCAAAAAAAATACAAAATGGTGAAATATGCGATTAATATTTGTATGACACGGTCTGAAAAGATCACTAAAGCAATTGGTGTTTTATTTTATAAATAAGTTTGCTCAATTTTATTCAGATTATCCAAAAAAATATTACGACACGAAATAAATTTATCAAACATTGTTTTTACCATCAGTGTTACCAGTAAAAATGATTATGATTTTGCCAGACTGTTGGGAGTTTAGTGAACGACGAATGTATGTTTCTGGATATCTAAATTATTATTATAGTCTGTTTGGTATAAACATATATATTGTATAAATGATTTTACATAGAAATAATATCACACGGACACGATCTTAATAGTTTTGAAATATAATATTTATGTTTACGTATTTGTTTTTCTTCTTCCTATATGTACCTAATCCTTGTGTTTCTTTAAATCTTGAATCTACTGAAAGTTCCATAATACAAACTATCATATAGTAATTGATTCAATAAATACGTTAATTCATACTAGGGAAATTATGTTGATCATTGGCAACTCTGGCCGTTTTTCCGATAACAATGTCTTGTCTCATTCTAATGTAATTAGTTTGACCATAGAAGAAATGAGACAAACATAGATTATTTTGACAGATTGACATATTAGTATCCGTTTCAAAGCTACGACTTTAAACTCGTAAGTGGCTACGTTTTTCTGATATTTTTAGTAGGACGTTGCTCCTCTAGTATTGTATAACCTCATTGCTTTTACACATCAATCATATTTTAAAAACTAGATGAGGTCGGCGTTTCCTATCTGACTACTCTGAGAAGAAAAACCGAAACAAACTCAGAGGTCACTGTCTCTTTTAAAGTCCAGACATAATCTTGATCAGATCATGTGAAGACCATGTAGATTTGTGTCTGAAATGGTATTTTGAGGAAAAACCACAGATTGAGTGGACCTGTCCAGTCAGTGCACGCATTTGTCAGTAATTGTGCAGCTCACCTTAAGGAGATCAACGATTCGACGAAAAATACTAAAGAAAGGACATTTGGGTAGGCCACAAAAAGTACTCAAACTGCCAGACCATGATTCAAACTAACTGAGAAGAAAAAAATTTTTTTTTTACAAAAAAAAACAACCGACTTCATAAAAAAAACACTACAAAGTGAAAAATAACTTTCATTTCGGAAGTCGGTGTCTTTGGATCTGTGTTTTAGTTTTTTGTAGTGTATTTTTTATGAAATCAGTAGTTTTTTTTTTGTAAAAAAATAATATTTTTACTTTTTAGTGAGGCAGCTATTAATTTATCTAAGTTACAATAGCCTAATGTCAACTACTCATCACCTTTTACAAAATATTCCTTTTCCCGATGCAGGGACGTTAATTGTTGAGGAGTTCTCCTGGTAAGAACCAAAAGAACTGGAGCTGATGGTAAAGCCACCATCATCACCATTTTACCATATTCATTGTGACGAGCATAAATTGCTTAGTAACCACATTAGAGTAATCGAATCGTAACCCGTGAAATACTTATAATTGAGTAGTTCCGGTGGCCTCTGGTCTTCATCATCAGTTCCACTTCACCGAATGGTGCTTTCCGAGAGCAAATGCACGAGTTACTATAAAAAATACCCAAATCGCTATAAGCATGCTTGTAAAATTTGAAGATTTCCCTCGATTTCCATGGGATCCCTTCATCGGATTCTGACTTGGTGACAATGGGACCACCTCGAGAGTATACCCTTTCAAACAAAAAAAGGTTTTTGCAATTCCGTCTATATATGACGGAGTTATGCCCGAATATACATAAAAAAATATATATATATAAACATCCGAATTGATAACCTCCTCCTTTTTGAAAAGTCGGTTAAAAAAGGCAACTATGACCCACATAGTCTTCACATTCACAGTAGTTTATGTGAATAAGATTTTTATTTTTTAAATGATTGGCGAAATGTCGGTGTAGGTACAAGTTGGTATTACTGGCCCTTAGGGATTACTAAGTAGGTACTAAAATAAAGTTCCTGTCATTTTATTAACCCCAGGAGTGATTGAAATTACCTAACTCGTATTTTGGAAATCTTTGCCAATGTTATCAATCAGATATATACTATGAATTGCGGCCTTATATACTAAGAGAAATCTATCTCTATTTGACTTCAGCATCAATCCTTATTTATGTTCACCCTAAACCTCCGTATATCTAACTATCTACAATATATCGTCAAAGACCGCTGCCGCCGCCGCTTCAATCAACAAACTTGAACATAAATTGAATTTAAATTGTCTTCCAAAATAAACGTTCTGTGGCCCTTAAACGAAAATGCATTGGAAACGCTTTTATATTATTTTCACAATTGGGACCGACTGATTTGATTATGCGAAACATTGGAGCTCTTGAACCGACAATAACTTTCTCTGAAGTTTATTGCTCGTTCCTCGCTAATGACATTTACAACTTGGCCATTTTAATGGTTTTGTGATGAACAGGTCTTAGATAACAGTTTCTTTAACAATCTATGAGTACGAACAGTAAACAAGACGAATATTGTGATTTTACTGGTGTTAAAAACAGTCATGGCCGTAGTTTGAGTTTTTCTCATAAATAAATTTGTTTAAAATATGTAATTTGTTTCTATGATACATTTCATATAAGCAATTTCTTTAATAGCATACCTAACTATCTACTACTAAATTATAATAAATTCACTTATGAAAGATCATAATCATCGTCATTTTGGCGTTTAGAGATTTTTGCTCATCATGTTTCCAGGGCATCAGACGTCTACCGTCTGGGTACCTGTCTCGTTTTTCTTTTGTTATTACGAGGCATTGTCATGGCAAAGAATAACTAGTATGTCATTCATTTCATTCTCTTATTTTGTGGTCCCCGTCTCTCACATCGCGAGACAGTTTCACTGCAATGGTCGGGTCGAACAAGTCGCTTTATAGTGGTCGGAAATTCGGTGATAAGTTTCAGGTAGGAAAACTTACCTAATTTATTCATTTAAAACCAAAAGCTACAGTAGTGTCTTAGGGTGAATTTCACCGACAAATCACACATCTAAACCGCGTTTGAGAGCTGTCAAATGTCATCATTGTTGCGGATTATTGACACTTACAGCTCTGGTAAGTGGTTTAGTAATGCTGATCGTGTTCAGGTTCATTGGTAAAATTCACACTTAGTTGTGGAATTGCGTCACGGCATTTTCGATGTTCTCAATGACCTACAAATCTTTTCTATTAAGTTAGATTCGAGAAGGTGATTAGGTGCTTTAATTACCTTGTTAAGTCAGATTTGATTACTCAACAAATGACGATACAGTCCCTCGCCTTTTAATTATAAAGTTTGCCCAAACAGGATTGAACACAATCCTAGCGAGAACCTTCATAAACTTTAACGTAGGCATGGGCTAATCCAGGAGCGGCACATGAGCACCCCCGCCCCCAACGGTTTCAGTAACTTAAAATCGAATCGTCTGAATAGACTGGCCTGAATGCATATCCATCAAGATATTGCTTCAATGAGGAACGCTGAAGAAGTACCTACTATAACTTCAGCAGCAGTGGCGTAACTTCAAAGTGGTGCAGTTAGTTCGTTCTCGGGCACAGAGGCCTGCTATGCCAACAATGCACCGGCCTTCAGTCCACGAGACGATTTCAGGATAACATATAATGCAAAAAATATGGCGTGGTGTGAGGGACCTCACGCGTCCAAAGTTTATACTGCTTTCCTCAGCTCATGAAAAAAATGTTGCTTACACTATCATAGGTTAAAAGAAAAACTAACGAAACTAATTCGAGGTGGGGTGCTAAATGTATTGAGCTCGCTTCGCTAGCTAGCTCTTGCAACCAAACGGTTCAACCGTTCTTTAAATTCTTAAACTCTACTACCTACGTCGACATAGTAACTCTTATTTTTCTGTATCTACGGTCAAAAGAAAATCTATCCTATCCGAGGCGGGGTGCTAAAACTGAATTTTGGAGCGAAGTTCTTTAATGCGGCTTGCGGTAGGAGTAAACTGGTAGAAATCGTCACATTTTGAAAAAGCGATAGGCCCTCTCCATGCGACTTTCTATCCCGAGAGAGAGAGAGAGACAGTTTTCATGGTTTTCGAGGGTGCTAAAGCCAATAGTGAGGTCAAAATGAAAATCCAAGAGGGCGGCCGCAATCTTGTTTTAAATTTTCATCATTTTATTTCTTCGTTCATCGTTTTCATGGTTTTTGAGGGTGAAAATCCAAGATGGCGACAACTTCATGAGAGCTTCTAAAAACTTATACCTACTTGAGTGCTCTCTAATAAAAACGCGTATTTAATTCAGACTCTCTCGGTCTCTGTCTCTTTCTATTATACAGATATGGAATGGGAATGTGTCAATTTTAATTTGCTTGGATTAGATTGTAGATAGTGAATCACACGGGTGTCGGCGGTGGCTGGATCACTGCATCCCAACTAAGGCTGCATGGGATACTGTGATAGTGGCTGACGTCATATATGACGTCATGTAGTCCGATCACTGTCCCTTGCGTATTGTTTGCGATATAACCTGTATGACTGTTAAGACAGCTTTCGCCGATTCCAGTAACCACCAAAATAAAACTAACCTTCTTTCCTGAATCGCGTCGAAACATACACGTTTAAAAATAAATTATGGCAATAACCATAGAATAATGACAAGCAATAAAAAAAAAAAATTGTAACTTTGAGTATGCGCTATATGCACCTATCTACACTTGTACATGTGCATATTGCGCATACTTAATTCCACTACCGCAAAACCTTAACAAGCTACGTGCCACCTTTACCTATGACGAAAAAAGTACTTTTTTTGCAGATTAAATAGATAACATAAAATTTAAAAAAAAAACATTCGTTGAAACTTTTTAATAATTTTTTGGACCTCCCACGGCATTAGCGACGGCTCTAGGTACATCGGCGTGGCATGCTCAGTATCAGGTTGTCTATTGCCGCCTGTGGAATATCGCTCTATTCTCTGGAAATATGTGCAAAAAGCTGTTTTCGGTGTTTAAATTTTGGGAAGGATCACTGAACGCTCTTCTCCCGAGTAAATTCCACGCATGCTCTATAGTCTATGGGATTGCGATCAGCGGAGTGAGAAGGCCACTCTAATATCGTGATATTGTCCTCGCAGAGCACATTCGTCACCAGCTTGGGTTTGTGTGCACGCGCATTACCGTGCATGAACAAGAAATCTTGGTCATACTGCTGTCGGTGAAGGATGGCCATAGGTTGCGCTATCTCGTCACAGTATTGTTCCGCATTTAAATTGCCTCGTATCAAAACGAGGTACGTTCGTCCACTCCGGCGAATTCCAGCCCACACCATAATCTTTCCTCCCTGGTACCTTCGAAACGGCAACGCACACATATGTAAATAATGTAATATTGTAATGTAGGCTCTATTAGATGACACGTGACAGTAGGACGGCATGTGGTAATTATCGGGAGCGAAAAAGAGACAAGCAAATGTTGCTTCCATGGACGCAGACGCGACACTGAGTTCAGGTTTGCTAACTAGTCAGGTTTTAACGTGCCACGTGGAAGCGCACCTACCTACACATATTTATTTTTACATTATAATATCATTGGTTTCCTCAGTACCTGACGATGGTGCCAGCAGTGGGCATAGACCTCGGGACCACGTACTCCGTCGTGGGGGTGTTTCAGAATGGTAAAGTGGAAATCATTGCGAATGAACAGGGTAACCGAACAACGCCCTCGTACGTCGCTTTCACCGATACTGAAAGGCTGGTCGGGGATTCTGCTAAAAATCAGGTACATACGTAGCATATATATTATATAAATGGGAGAATGCTTCTATTATATAAAGACCATCCATAAATACCATCCCTACCTAGTTGCTATTCCACCAATTCGCTCTAAGCGCTTCGAAATGTCCTTTAGAATGCGCACAGCAAAAGAGTGGAACTCCACCTGCGTCTGTGTTTCCGACCGCATACAACCCAAATCTCTTCAAAGTGAGAGTGAACAGGCTTCTTCTGGGTAAGCTCACTCCATCGTCGACTTTGTCTCTGTCATCTCTGACCTAGACTAGAGTCAAGAGCAAACCCACCTCAAACAAAAAAAAAAAACAATTCACATAGGTACTACAGTTATTTAATATCTACGTCTATTACTAGGCACTTTATTTATTTTTAAACTCCAGGTAGCGATTAACCCACTTAACACAGTGTTTGATGCAAAGCGTCTGATCGGAAGAAAATTCGATGACCCCAAACTACAAGAAGATATCAAACATTGGCCCTTTCAAGTTATCTCCGAAGGTGGAAAGCCAAAAATCGTCGTTGAATACAAAAAAGAGAAGAAACAATTTTCGCCTGAGGAAATCTCGTCTATGATTGTTAGTAAAATGCGGGATGTCGCCGAAACATATCTAGGCGGGACGGTAAAAGACGCTGTTATAACTGTGCCAGCTTATTTTAATGACTCTCAGCGCCAGGCGACAAAAGACGCGGGAGTGATAGCCGGGCTCAATGTCCTCAGAATCATTAACGAACCTACAGCCGCTGCTCTTGCTTACGGTCTCGATAAAAATCTTACTGGCGAAAAAAACGTGCTTATTTTTGATCTGGGTGGCGGAACATTCGATGTTTCCGTTTTACAAATTGCTGAAGGATCGCTGTTCGAAGTTAAATCTACAGCAGGCGATACCCATTTGGGTGGAGAAGACTTTGATAGCAGAATGGTCAATCACTTCAGTGAAGAATTCGAAAGGAAGTTTAGGAAAAATCTCAGAGGTAATCCAAAATCAATAAGGAGACTTCGAACGGCTTGTGAAAGAGCTAAAAGAACGTTGTCGTCGAGCTCGGAAGCCAGTATAGAAATAGATGCATTGTTCGAGGGTGTCGATTTTTACTCCAAACTCACCAGAGCACGTTTCGAAGAACTATGTTCGGACCTTTTTAGGTCAACCCTAGTCCCAGTTGAAACAGCGTTAAAGGATGCTAATTTAAACACAAGAGAAATAGATGATGTTGTCATGGTTGGCGGTTCTATTAGGATACCGAAGATCCAAAGGTTGTTACAGGTAGCGAATATAACATAAAATTATTTGTAAGCCCATACTGATATTTCATTGATTCTTCTTTACGCATTGCAGGAATTCTTCGGTGGCAAGTCTCTTAATTTGTCTATTAATCCTGATGAAGCAATAGCTTATGGTGCTGCAGTGCAGGCAGCTATTCTCAGCGGTTCTAAAGACGTGCGCATTGCGGATGTTTTATTAGTTGACGTAACTCCACTGTCCCTTGGCATTGAAACTGCTGGGGGAATTATGACCCGTTTGGTACAGAGAAACTCCCGTATCCCAATAGCTCAGCAGCAGGTCTTCACGACTTATTCAGACAATCAACCTGCTGTCACGATCCAGGTGAGTAAAAGGCTACCACGGCAGGATAAACTGTCTACCGCAAAATTTTGTCAGTATGCTTTGTGATGTCTACTTTCCATTATATTTTGTCGTCACGGCTTTGTAGGAACAAGCAGAAACGACAGTCATCAAATGATAAAAAGATATGCACGGCGCCGTGAAGGAAACAACGCGCAATTTTCTATAATTGATTAAATTTACTTCAGCTCGATTGTGTCCTAAGCACAGCTGGACCAGAGTTCCTGAGCTCAAAACCTACTATTTCTTATTTTTTTTATTTGTATTTTTTACAGGTATACGAAGGTGAAAGAGCAATGACAAGAGACAATAATTTGCTGGGCACTTTCAACTTGTCCGGCATACCACCAACCCCCAGAGGAGTGCCCCAAATCGAAGTGAGTTATTTCGTGGTACACTTACCAGTTACCATTAGAGCCAAATCTAACCAATCATATCCGTCCTGTTTTTTTTTTTTATATTTACCTTTCTTTCTTTCGTTCTTTAAATCAAGCAAATATTTTTTGGTTCAAATCTCACCAATCGAGACAACAAAAAATCTACACTCGTTTGCATGCAAAGCGACACCTATAGGAAGTAGGAAGTACATAGCTACCCAACTACAAGTTATAGATGGAGCACCTGCACCACTGACGACCTTCAATACTACTACAATGCTGCTACATACCTATACCTACTCAACTAACCGCACGTTTCACTAGAAGACCACCCCCTATTTTGTTCGTCACAACCCGAAAAATGTATGAACCTGTACCTACCAATTGTCGTTTACTTCTATATATTATCTAAAATTCACAGGTGACATTCGACATCGACGCCAACGGAATTTTGAATGTCAGCGCTAAAGACAAAAATACCGGCAGATCAGAAAACATCACTATTTCCAACGACAAGGGTCGCCTCTGCAAGAAGGACATAGATAAGATGTTAAGCGACGCTGAGCGGTATAAAGCAGAAGATGAAGCCTCGAAGAAACGAGTAGAATTTAGGAACCAGTTGGAGGGTTATTGTTTTGGGTGTAAGACGGTGTGTATACAAACTTTCTCAAAGTATGTCATTAAAATGTGTGGTTCTCCTGTTGAACCACTTAGACCGACGGCGCAAAGCTGGTCGCGTTTGTAAAGGGTGGGTTCTGATACGTATTCCGGGTTGTCGATCTCTGGGTGCACCCATGGTCCCTGGATTGACAGTCTAGTTACAATAAAAACCACGCTTGAGTCTTTTGCCAGAAGCATCGATGACGTGAATACTACTGTACAGCGGTCTATAACCAAATACATACATAACATCACGCCTGTATTCCCCGAAGGGTTAGGCAGAGGTGTACCTATAGTACACCCACATTTCGCCAGTTATGTTTAAGTCCCATGTAATAGGGGGCGAGCCTATTGCCATCAACCGGGCACAAATCCAGACTGCGGGCTGCTACTGAGAAATTCCAGATGGAAAAACCCAATAACACTTTGCCCGACCCGGGAATCGAACCCGAGACCTCATGCTCAGCAGTAGCGCTTGCGATCACTAGACCAACGACCAAATACAATATATAAAATACTAGCTTTTGCCCGCGGCTTCGCCCACGTGGATGTCGGAAATTATCCCACGGGAACATACTACCGGGATAAAAGTATCCTACCTGTTAATCCAGGTCTAATTATCTAACTATCTGTCTTCCAAATTCCATCCAAATCCGTTCAGTAGTTTTTGCGTGAAATATTAACAAACATCCATCCATCCATCCTCACAAACTTTCACAATTATAATATTAGTAGGATAGTAGGATAGGATTATTTTGAGTAGGTACATTTTACTAGAGACAAATGAACGTTCACGAATATATTTTTACAAAATCAAAATCAAAAGTCATTTATTCAAATTAGGCTGATAATCAGCACTTTTTGAATGTCAAAATTACTTAAGACAGTCCCGCAAAACGCCCACCACACGTCCCACGACCCCACGGGTCCACGTCCCTTCACCTCATCCTAGTTCTTTAGCTGGGGAGAAGAAGTGGCGCGACAAACTTCCCAGCAGCAAGCTGTAAGTTCAGTTAAAACAAAAAAAAAACTTGATTCCATACAATAGTAGGTATGCAAAGTAATTAACATTACGAAACACAGAACATTAAATTAAATTATTTGCCAATTGTCAGCTAGCCACGCCAATATACCAACAAATACAATAAAAGGCTCTATTCAAGCTAAACAAATAAAAAGTAAACAAAACTTAGTACCTGCATAAAAGCCTCCAAGCATAAAGGGCGTGACATATTATGAAAGCTGGATTATATTCACATACCTGTAACTCGAAGTCACAAATGTTAAACTAGGACCATCGAAGTAAAATAAATAAACAAAACAATTATTGATAAAAATAATAAAACCATGGTCAGCAAGACGACCAGTCACCACAAGCAGCGCCCAGTCACGAGCATAACGCAATGATCAGCCATTACCCCCCTCGCCATATCTGAGGGAAGGAGGCAATCCGACCCCCGACGCTACCGCAAACAGTGACATCTAAGGAAGCATGACGAACTTGCTGCCAGATGCTTAGCCAAGAATAAAATTATCAATTTTACCGTCGACAGTCTTGTTTTTTTTTTTTAATATGTTCACGAAGTAATTGTTTTTTTTTTACAGGCAGTGGACAACGCAGGGACTAGGCTAACAGACGAAGAAAAGAATGCAGTCCGTACCGAATGCAACAACCAACTGCAGTGGCTTGAGAGTCATAGCGACGCGTCCAATGACGAGCTAGAGAAACGTTTGAAGGACGCCCAAACGGTCTGTCAGCCGTCCATGATGAAACTGCACGGAGTGGGGGGCGGGGGTGGATCGAGCGGGCCTAGCAACATGCGCGTTCGAAGTCCCGGAGGCCCGAGAGTCGAAGAAGTTGACTGAAGTGACTTCGATATGTCTTAAAATAGTGTTAACACTGCTGCATGGATCTTTTGGCGCCCGAAAGACGTTGACTGGGAGGCGCTGTTGGTAAACATTTGTGCAAATATTGTTTTGTGAAATGTATTGAAAACAAGATGGCGGCATTAGTTCCGATTTTGGCCACGCGCCAAAAGATCCTTGTACAGCTATATAATCGAATTCAGTATATTCCACATCGGTATTTGAGCATTAAGGCGGAAGCGTCAGGGTAGCCCTCGAAATTCAAAGTTTCTTACGTTTTTTTTTGCTATTTCCAGGTCAGTATCAGGTTGTATGTGGATCTAAATATGATTTGCGGCCGTAACAAATATTTATTTATAGAATTATAATCATAAAAAACATCAATACAACTCTCTCAGTTCATATTACCCTATTGAAAGACTATTTCATGAAATCGTGACATTTGAGGCCAATTCTAACTTAAGGAGTTGTATTGCTGATTGTAATGATTATAATTCTATACCGTCTCGCATCATATTTAATCAACATACAACCTGACACTGACCTGCGAATTACAAAAAACGTAAGTACATTTTAATTTCGCGGGCTACCTTATCGCATCCCCCATGATCAAGTTGGCAATCAGATGCGACCAAACCAGATTTTAATATCACTGTTCACCATAAATCAAAATTAATAATTTTCTATTTGCTTAAATATTATGGTTTTTAAATTTATTGTATTTTTTACACAGTGCTATTTTATATAAGATTTTAATGAAGTTTGATGCACATCATTATCATGATAATATAAGGTAAACTATACACGTAATTGTTGTTTTATTAAAATGATACGATTTGTATTATACAAATTCATTTATTATAAAAATATAACAGTAATGTCGAGCATTTCAATCATATATTAATTTGGTGAATGTGTGTTATAAATAATTTAAAAAATGCAACTTTTAAATAAAGGTGTTTGGTAGAATGCGAATATTTATTCATCATCTATCGATTAATTTCATTATTACATAAAAAATCTTGCAAATTAATTGCATGGATTGTGTTCAAATAAATATGTGTGCACATAGGAAACTTACACGGTACCAATTACATTTTAATAATAAGGTTTATGGTGTAAAATCAAACGTAAATTCCTTAAAAAAACAATATTTAATATCATCCTCTAAATCACATACAATTACCAAAAATCACACACCACAGTTAAAAAAAAATGCGGGGCAGAGGCTTCACGGAAATACTGTAAAATACACTTTATTCTCATTGACATACAATTGCACGTGTATATCAATGAGAATACAGTGTATTTTTCGTCTAATAATTCGCGCTGGTATGAAACAACTCTTCCGACGTCCTAGCGAGCGTTTACACTTTGAAAAACTTGACAATAAGGTGTATTATTGAATGTTACAGAATTCGACTGCTCTGCGCTGGGACTTAGGCAACGGTCCTGCAAAGTATCGCATCATATCACTTAATTCAAATATTAGTGCGTAAGAAGTCAACTTATCCTTTATAACACGATATTTTCTTAAGATGCGCTGCCTAGCTTTTAATTTACGAGGGCAACACTACAGTCCGTTCACAATTATTTTAACCCTGATTTTGCATCACTGTCAAAATTACAATGACCTGTATTATTACACCCGACGGAAAAAAAAGGGTGTTATACATTTTGCGTGTGTATCTGTGTGCCTGTCTGCGGCATCGCAGCTCCCAAACGGCTGAGCCGATCTTGTTCTTTTTGTTAACCGACTTCACAAAAAGGAGGAGGTTTTCAATTCGTCTGTATGTTTTTTTTTTTTTTGTGTGTTAGCTCATAACTTTTTTCTGGGTGAACCGATTTGGATGATTCTTTTTTTATTTGATAGCTGGTGCTTCACATGTAAATTAAATTTGATCAAGGTCTGACCAGTAGTTTTTGAGTTATCCTTAATACTGCAGATTTTTTCCACTTAGTTTATATGGATGATGTGTTAATAATTTCCTGTCACTGTTATTTACACACCAAGTAGTGGTATACGAATTTGTGTGGGGTAGGTACCGCAACTAAAAAGTGAAAAATAAAAACATTTTTACAAAAAAACAACCGACTTCCAAAAAAAACACTAAAAGACGTGAAAAATAACTTTAATTTCGGAAGTCGGTGGCCAAACACGAAAATACAAAACCAAAGGCACCGACTTCCGAAATTAAAGTTATTTTTCACGTCTTTTAGTGTTTTTTTTGGAAGTCGGTTGTTTTTTTGTAAAAATGTTTTTTTTCACTTTTTAGTTGCGGGTTGCTATTGGGTTGTCGCTGACAGAGGTAAAAATAACTGTTATAGGACTGTACTCTATCTTCTGTCTTACATAATGAAAGGGTTGTATTTAATTTATGAAATCTTGCTTAATTAAATACAACCTGCAAAAAATAGGTAAACGTCTACATTTTCATATTTAGTAATCCAAAATTACGGAGAACTGTGGTAGAATATTATCTATAAATACATGAATAAAGCTCTACAAAAGCTAACACAATAAATAATAAAAATATCTAAGTGTTATTACCAGTGATCGGAGTAGGTAGATTGATTTTTAGTACTTGTATCATAAATGCACACAGAAAGAATAACATGGATAAGCCATTTTTCCGGAAAGTAATTCCGGTATTTCCGGATTTAGTATTTCCGGCGGGCGTACGCATTGTTCTGATATCCGGTTATTGTACCACCCATGATCCTTTGTTCTGATTGGTCGTTGGGTTTTGTCAAATCGTGACAAAAAAAAAAATAGGAAGAATAATAAAGAATAAAATTGCTCATTTTATTACAATTCCTACCTTTTTTTTGAGGATGGCAAATCATCAAATGACTCCTTCCACTCTGGCAGAATACAATTCCTACATAAGTTCCGTTTTTTTTTTAATAATCCACCAATTCCGGAGGAATGTCCATAGTAATATATACGTTTCGGATCAATGACCCCAGTTCAATCTACCTACTCCGATCACTGGTTATTACGTTGTTTAGAAAGAACTCTACAGGTAACTATGATAATTTGTGCCTTAAATAAATATACCTTTGCACACTTGTGAAAGTTATATTTGACAGAAAAAAAATGGTGTTTTTTTTTTATGATTTCTACACGACTGTTCTTACAGTTGATATATCTTTGTGCCAAATCTCATCTAAATGTGTCGAGCCGTTTTGCAAGATTGAGTAACAAAATCTTTCACAATTTTTATATGGGTTCAATAGATTAATATTATAATTTCCACAAGTATGAAAGGTAAATAAATATCCTTACTTTTACTAATATTCTATGTTAATGTAACATTTCCTTAAAGTGATCACTATTATTATCACCCAGGCACTGATTTATAAGCACTATTCTTGCTACGCGACTTAATGTCTTATTACACATACATTAAATGGTTCAAATTGGCTTCTGATCGTGGCTTCTCTTGGTTTAAATGATCTACGTTTTGGAATGGGCAACTAGTTTTAACTTTCTGACTAACTGACCGACTCCTTGACAATTCAAAAGTGCCTGTAAATGGTTTAATTCAAATAGAAGCAGTACACTTGGTATTGCTAGTCGTAAGTAAATATTCGCCGATTATTGTAATTATTAAACTATAAATATGAATATTGTTTATTTATTTATAAATAACGCCTTGAAATTATTCTGTCTACGGTGGCTATATGACAAGTTCATAGACGGCCGAGGCCATATAATTATCTATTTTACCGTAAACAGATGTATTCTAACTATAGTATTAGTAATAATATCCCAGGAAGTGACGCGCGCTTTACTTGTGGTAACCAATTGTGAACACGCAGTGCATGTGTGCGTGAAGACGAGTAGCTTCAGCACATAACACACACACGTGCACACGCACACATACTTCCGACTTCGCCATTGTCACGGACGGTAGCGAGAGCTCCTGCGCTTACACATACATTCACAGCGTGTTTGTACACTTGGTAAGCACAAGTAAAGCGCGCGTCGCTTCGTGAGATAAAAATACTGTACTTGATTTCTTGGTGTGCAAAATTTTGTGACGTCAACTTTCTACTTAAATGTTACGTGCAAATAATATCTTACACATTGCTCATAAAGGTAACACGCACATATCTGATTCAACAGTTTAAATGCGTAACACACTTACAATGACAACGCCTTTTAATTGGACAATTTGGTTGGTTCGTCGACTCTTCACGTGACCAGAGGGCTGGCCTATTTTTTGGCCAAAGAATCAGCATCGCCATACAACGTGTCAATGCTGCCAGCCTTTTGGGCACTTTTCCTGTCGACAGCGATGCGGACGAATTTTTTGATGCCCTATGATTATTTTCATTCTTTCTTTTTTATTGTATTTATTTTTATTTAGACGTACATACTATTAATATTTAGTTTAATTGTATGATCCAAAGTGGAATAAGTTTACAGAGATACAACGTTGTTTTAAAACCTTTTTCCATTGGACAATTCAGCATTATTTATTGCGTTATTTACATTGTCGAGCAGACGAATTTTTTAAACATATGAAGCAATGGATTATGAATTTTCTTTAAGACACTTGGCATTGTGATTGTAATTATAATACGCAATTGAGGTGCAGATCCGACCGACTCCCGGAAAATGAGTCCGGACGGACTGGAACACTATGTATACTGCTTACAAAATCAGTAACACATGAAGCCACGATCTTGTTTTGAAGCGATACTTGGCACTAACGCCGGAATAACACTATGGTACTATGAATGCTACAAAATAAATGCTGTAAAATAAAGAGGTATGTCTGATCCTATTATACATAATTTATGTGACATAATATTATTAGAGGTGCATGGAATTTAAAAAAAGATATATTCAATTATCAGTAATACAACTTATAAGTTAGATAGAACAGTGTGTTCTGCGATGCGCAGACGCAGGTCAAATTCGAAATTATTTCATTTAATTTAGTTGATAATGAGAAAGATCTTTAAAAGGTACTCTTTTAAAGCGCCCTTTCAAATGTTTGGGCAGCTTTTAGAAAACCTTTACCTCTTTATTTTGCACTATTGCGGATACGGCATCTAAAGTACTGGATTTTTTACAAAGTAAACACCAACCCTTTAATGATATACCCATTTAAAATAAACCCTGTACCACAAAACATCCGTTTAACATAAATCACAGACTTGCACCTAAATAAAATAATTTGGGCGGGGAACACTCAACGTAAGTTATTGGCAATTTAAATGCCCTAGTACAGTCAACCGCACATCTATCTATGCAGTAACAATTTAACATTGACAGCGCCTTTATGTCGAAGCGGCAAGGGCGGTTTTCGTAGTTTAAGTGTTACTACTGACGTGTGTGGTACAATCACGAGCACTAATATGTATACACTTAGCAACTTCTAAATGTGATTTTCTCCTACTGTGTTGATTGTAATTTAATGCTGTTACGAACATAGTATTTTGGAACCCTATACTGTTATGAAATAGGTCTTATCTCAAAGTTGCAATCAATGTTCCACGAGAAAATCGCTATTAAATTTTGCTAAGTGTATACATATTAGTGCTCGTGACTGTACATATAATCTTGACCATGTAAAAATGCATGCGAGGATTACACATTCAACGCGAAATAATTTGAAGTTACGCACTTTCCTTCACTGCATATTATACACTGGCTAACGGTCAGCAGAAGGTTGTCTGTTAACTTTGGAGTTTAACTCAGAAACCTTAGTTAAATATACAGGGTGGCGATTTAGTCACCCACATCCGTCAAGGGGGGATTCTACACGTCATTCTAAACAACTTTCGTTATGAAATTCAAACGGAATTGTAATTTAAAAAAAACATACCTACATCGAAATAGTCTGTAAAAAAAAAGTAAATGTAAATAGTCTTTGTCAAATTCCTATACTGTCGCATATGAATTTGTTTTTTTTTCTCAAATCTGTTAAGAGTTTCTTAGCGAAAGTTGTTTAAAATAACGGGTAGAATCACCCCCTTGACGGATGCAGGTGACTAAGGGCCCGTTGTTTGATCAGTAGTCAAACATACCAATAGTTAAAATGCGTTAGTTAAACTAACAATTTGTTAAAAATGACAGAAGTATGTTGTTTGACAAATGGTTAAGCTAACTACAGTTAAAAAAATTGTCAATTTTCTATAAAAGTTAACCATGCGCAGACAGAGTAGTTAAACTTTGACAGCTATTGACTATTGTCAAGTGACTAATTGTTAAAGTGACATGTTTAACTATGTATCAAACAACGGGCCCTAAATCACCCTGTATATCTATTTAGAAAATATTTGATTTTTTATACATTATTACATCACGACAAGTAAGCACTAAGGACAATTAATAGAATTTGAATAACTGACTAAAGTATTCCCGCCTCATAATAATATTGTTTCATAAATAATACAGAAATAAATTGGTCTAAATTCTACCGAACTTTATCATTTTCTGTATAAATGCTGACTGGATTTCATCGGCCCTGGAAGGAAAAACATAAACACGTCAATAAAACCTTCAAATGTTTGCAGATAAGGCCACATAGCCACTTTTCCTTTATGGGGCATGTAAAGATTTTTGGTCCGGCTCGATAAATATTTTTATCGCTTTCTTGAAGACTACCTTCAGCCCGCGGCTTCACCCGCGCTTATGTCACAAATTATCCCACGGGAACGTGCTACCGGGACTAAAAGTAGCCTATGTCCTTCCCCAATATCCCATCTATCTCCTTGCCAAATTTTATTCAAATCCGTTCAGTGGTTTAGGCGTGAAAAGGTAACATATAGACGAGAGTTCCTTTCGAATTTATAATATAAGTATGGATGGATTAGAATGTGGTATCCCTGTAAAGAGCCCAATCGTCTATCCATATAAGGAAAAACTTGCAAGGTTAATGTCAAGAATCTGAAGTCTTGAAACCGATTCACAATGATTGAACATTGCAGCTCCCACATCACACGATGATCTTCAATACAAGATCGAAATAATTTTATTTGAATTCAAACTATTAGCAAATAAGCATACATAAACTCACGCCTCCATTCCCGGAGGGGTAAGCAGAGGTGTTCTCCGTTTACAGGAGTCTGTACACCCCTGTTATTAAGTCCCATGTAAGTGGAGAGCCCATTGCCATTTATCGGGCACAATTTTGGTACCAGGTTCGTCGCCTCTTACGATTCGTAAACCGGCGACGCAGGGAAAATATATGCTTAATCCGTCACCCCACGGACAGTTACATCAAGTCCCTTTAAAAAAAATAAAAATAGATTTAAAACTTACTTGGAACTAGTAACGGTATGCATCAAGTTGATGATGTATCTCGGACAGACATCTTCGTGCATCACTCGCGCGTGGAACAGCAGACCTTGGCAGAGGCAGTACAGGATCTCGACGAGCGGCCAGTTGGCGGGAATCATGCCTTTCTGGTAGCCCCATGAGCCTAGAATCTGGAATGGTAGAAAGGTTTGGGTGGTAAGAACTATTTTGGTCAATTTTAAACGCTCCTTTTGGATGTGGCGTGAAATCTTTTATTTCTCGGCCACGTCCTAGAATTGGTTATCGAAACAGAGCTGAAACTGTCAGTTTGTATAGGCCATAACACACTAATAATTGGCCATCGTGTTCCTAGCGAGGCTATTTGTGGTGCCTGCTTTCAGCGTGACATCCCCGAATGCACGGCGAGCAAGATGCAATCGTGACGCGATCACCTTGTTTTATTACATTATACAGTCGCGTCAATCACTCTCGCTACGCACGCGCGTAAAACCAGTGTGTTATAGTTTTTTTTAATCTCACGACGCGACGCGCCCTTTACTTGTGGTAACCAAGTGTACAAACACTCTGTGAATGTGTGCGCGAAGACGAGTAGCGACGAAAAGGAAAAAGAATTTAGACAACATTATTTGTGATTTGAAAACTCGAATTATTTGTTTTGAAAGGGATTTTTCAAATAAATTTTGTATTCATAGAAAATCACTAATATTCGCAACAAGTGTCCCAAAACATAACGCGAGACTAACCTTTGATCATCTTTTAACTAGAAACTACTTTTTATACTGAACTTAAAAAAAAATATCATCAACATCATTATAAGGCCTACGTGCACGAAAAAAAAAAAACGTGGTCCAGCCACCACTTTTTTGAACCTCGATACAAAATATAGCAGAAAAATAATGTGGAGCAAGAAGAAATAAAAAAAAAACAGTCGGTTTTGTATTTTTTCCTATTATTTAGCAAACCATTTCGAGAAATTAAAAAATCACACGTCTTCAGGTATCCTTGAAATAAAATCAAAATTTCATGATAATATAATATCTTCATTAAGTAAACCAAAGGCGAAATAAAACGTATTATTTATTCGTAGAAATAAACTATATTTTCGAAAACGCAAACCTGATGAAACTATTAACATGTGTTGTGACTGACACGAATGGTTTAGCGCCACGAAAAATGCAAGACTTAATGTTTCAATTACTTCAAGCTTTCTCACAATTAGATACGAAATTGAAAAAAGAGGGATTTTTTCGTGCACGGAGCCTTAAGCACAGGTAGTGACCGAGGCATAGGTGGTTCCGAGTGTGCAACAGTACGCCATGTAGGAACTGCCAGGAACCGGTGGTTTCTACCTACCACTACTGTAGTTATTGGGTGATGATGCATTGTTAACATTGGCTTATAGTTATAATTATTACCTGTAACGCAGACGTAAGAGGTGCCAACGCGATGGGTAGCGATGGCGAGGCTCTGAACGCGAGCCCGGAGAGGAAGCCCGCTGGTAACGCGTACATAGCGCTGTCCTTGCCGTGCGCTCGACAGAGTATGCAGACTACTAACTGAAATGAGTATAAATTATATGAATTTAAAATGGTTATCTATCTTCTTCTTAGCGTGTCGATGGCAATCTATATTGAGGCAACCCAGCAGGGTAATTGCGTAACACACTAACAGTAGGAATAGTTTTCATTTTGACAGTTCAACAACATTCATTGCGTTATTTACGTTGATGAGCCGACAAATTATTCGAACATATGAAGCAATGTATAAGCTTCAAAATGATTCAGATTGTGATTAATAGTGAGTTACGCAATTAGGATGCAGGACTTAGCTACGTGTAGGTAAATTAACGATAAATACATAGAATATACTTTAACGTACACAAAAATTTAAAAACAATAATTATATTTGGAACGAAGTTGCCGTAGGAGTTGACAGGTACAAATCGTCACGTAAGCTTAAGCGCGCACTATGAATTTTAATCGTTGCGGATAATAATCGCAAATCTGTGAACAATACCAATATACTAGAGTCCGCGCACTGCGGTCAAAAATCGCTTGAGAATTCGCTGGAAAAATTATTTTCGTTTACGATTTTATTTCGCAGTTTAAAAATTCGAACGATTAAAATCGTAGTGCGCGCTTAGCCTAAGGAAAAAGCGGTGTGCCCCCTCCATGGAAGTTTTTCTCTCTCTGTCTGTCTGTCTCTTTTTATTATATCCAAGTGTGTGTGCGTGCGAGTATCACGTAAGGAACTTCTTTCCTGAACGCACCCTCCCGCCCCCGCCCCCGGAACGCACATGTTTTTTTTTTGAGTTACGATAATTTTAAAAATAATTCTGGTTTGCTTGAAGCTTCTAGTCAATCTTTGGGCTTTATAGAATTACAGAGCCTATGGATTTTTTAACAGTGGACTTTTGACTACCGACTCCTGATGCTAAAATCGTTAAGATAAAATCAATACTTTTATGGTGATACTAAAACCGGCGAGGTAATGGCAGCTTGGTACAGTGGTACCCAACTGATAAGGTGCGTCGTGAATCTTCGTTCGCACAGAAAAGAAAGTATGGCCCCGAAGATTAACGAAAGAATGCTTAAAACTTACAATCAACCTTAGATCACTACTATAAGGTTCATAATACATTGAAGCTGTTAGTTCCGTCTCACTCGCAAGTCGCGCCCCTCCAATCAGAAGTATGGCGGCTGACTAACATGGCACGCGGCGCGCGCTGACATGGCGGCAGCTGCCGACCAATAGCGGTACAGAAAAAAGAAGCGCGGTGCGTGGAGCGTGCCGATTGGTAAATTCCCACGCTTTGAAAATTCACCTTCTGCGCATGTAAATCGGTAAGCCATATCAGTTGGGTACTACTGTAACTGGTTGTTATTGTGCCACAGAGAGAGTTATTCTCAAATAGTGCATGCCGCTATGCGAGAAGAAGTACTTTTGTTTTAGCCCAGCACCAAACAGTTCCATCAGTAAGATACAGTTGTTTATCCATTCACTAAGTTTAAACGTCAAATGGTACACATGTGTACCGACGCTAGCTTAGAGGATTCAGTTCTTATAGCTTATAACTATAAACTCACCCTATAAATACCGATGTACCCTCCGAAGAACAGTCCTAATTTCATGTGTGATAGCCTCAAGGACTTGAAAGCTTTGGCAGGTGTCAATAATTTGGGTATTAACGTCCGTAACATCGTCATTGCGCAGCCAACGCCAAAGAGTTGCGCCGTGCCCTGAAATGTAAGAAAATAAGTCGATCTAAATAAGTTGGATACTACAAATATCTCCACTTCTCGTCGAAATGTACTTCATAACTCATAATGAGTACCAATTCAGCTTTATTCCGGTCATAGAATACACCTACCACTTCCTTTAATTAAAACAGTGATTTTGTTCATTGCAATTCAACAGCCGTGTTGTATAATCAGGGGCGCCGACTCCGTGGGTGCTCGGGGGCTCTAGCACCCACGAGAGGTAAATAGTGGGGGCGGAGCACCCATGAGCATAGACATGAAAACTGATCACTGAGTCAATCGCCTTTGTCCGATCTCTCATTAAAATCACGTCACGTCGTTAGGTAGAATCTTTTAAACCGGGGTGCTAATATTGTGGAGCTCGCTTTGCTCGCTCTGGCATCGTAGATTTTCTTCGATCCATATTTTATAAACTTAATTGATTAGTAAGTGAAGACGGTGCCTGTCTGTTCGCTGAACATGAGTTTTACTGGACGGATATAGATGCGATTTTAGGGATTAAGCACTCATAAGCGCACAAGGTTTTCTAAAAGTCGGCCTCCCTATGTATAACCACTTTAGATAAAGGCTGTTGACCTATATTTAATTCGTAAAAAAAGTACCTAACTTTATTGAATTGCCCACTTTTTTACCACTGTCAGGATGTATATTTGTTACCATACACACATAACATCACGCCTGTATTCCCCGAAGGGTTAGGCAGAGGTGTACCTATAGTTGGTACACCTACATTTCGCCAGTCATATTTTAAGTCCCATGTAATAGGGGGCGAGCCTATTGCCATCAACCGGGTACTAATCACCATACCACACCATACCATACCATATACCTTTAAAATATAATTGATGCACGGTCCTTTGTGTGGGCACGCAGGACTTCTGCCCTCAATTCCTGTTACTGGCTCACCAACTTCTTTGGATACCCGCGGAGGTGTGAAGAACCTTTAAACGAAATAAATAGTAATTATTGTATAGAATAACAATAAAAATTGTTCGTAATATCGTGTTATAATAAAGTAACTTATGTAACTTTAAGTGCGAATATACAAAGAAATTATAAAAATGAAAAATGTGGAATACTTACAACATTTTTCATTTTTATAATTTTTAAGTTTTTGTGAAAATTGCCCATTTTCCTGCTGACTGTTTTTTTTTTTTCAAAATCTGTTAATGAAATTCAAAGTTTCTCAAAAAGTTAAGGAGTCTCCTAAGACCGTTTTCCTGTAGCTACAACGGTTAAGGTAGCTGCCCTTGCTGCCCCATCATAAAAATCCAACCTGTATACATGTTTTTTTTACAGGATACACTTTGTTAGTTACGACACCCGTCAGATATAGACAATTTGCTAAGCTGCCATAGTGATGGGCGTTACTTAAAATGCTAAGAATGTTTCAAACAAAATCAATAGAACATATCAACAGAAAAGAAGAAAACAACAGAAAAATATGTACACATACGGTACATTACGTTAAATCATCCATCATATTTAATTGTGGCTAATAAGATTATGTTAAAATGCGTAGAAATAACTCATATCGTTTAAAAGCTTGAAACAATTGGCATTGTTCTACTTTAATTAAAGTGGCCTTTCAATTAAACAATACCGATCATTTCAGTCTGATTATGCAACTCGTCGTATTTATAGGCTTTATTAATTTCATATTGTTATTATATTGGGTCAAGTCAAGGCATAGGTCTTGCCCAGGATATTAATAAACTAGCTTCTACCCGCGACTTCTTCTGCGTAAAATTTCTTGCTCCCCGACCCGACGTCGCATCGCATCGCCCTCCCGCGCTATTACTTCGTTTTCGCTTAGCGTTATTTCTTAGCGTGAAGTTAAATAGCCTAAAATCTTTCTCCAGAATTGAGCTATCAAATACAAAAATATTTTTTCAAACCCGACTGGTAGTTCCAGATATTAGCGCGTTCAAACAAAGTCTTCAGCTTTATTATGTTAGGTATATATTAAGTATACATACATACATAAACTCACGCCTTCTTCCCATGGGGGTAGGCAGAAACTACAGAACGCCACATGCTACATTCCTTACATACTCCTTTTGCCTCGTTTACGTTCATACATCTGGTCATACACGCACGCCGGTTATGAGTACTACGCACCTGATCTTTCTATATTAAGTATGTACGAGTATATACATATAGGGTGACAAGGACGTCGACGCGCAAACTGAAACCATGAATCCAGCACACGATTCTAGACCCCCGTCTCGTTTTTAGAAACGAGACGGGGGTCCAGAATGATAAAAAAAAAGAAAAAATAATCTTATTAATGATAGAAATTTATCAAAATAAAAAATCTGCTGTTTCATATAAAAGTGCAACACCTACGTGGTCAAAATGTATGGAACAGCTTTTTTTTTTTAAACTTACGAAAAATTTCAACGCAGTGGGGTTCAGAATCATATACTAACAGGTTGTGCGTCGTTCTCCCTGCCACCCTGTACAGATACAGTAAAGACTTAATTACGTAATTCGGAACTCGTTTAGGTATAGAGATCCACAATTTTTGAAGACGCCATCTCGCAATGCTATTGCTGTCGGTCTCGTTACGAAAACTCATCGCATTTCCCAACGGTAAAATGCTCAAGCCTACCCCAAGCGTCGCCACATCATATCGTCGCTAGCATGACTAACGGTCCTACCTTGGTATTGTCAATTGTTCAGGACAAGCGTTTGCGGTTACGACATTTCTAACTAAAATAAAATGATAATCTATCGGCAATTCAAAATGGTTAATTTTGAGATTCAAATAACATTGAGAAACGACGGTTACTGAAAAATGTAAAGAATCACGAATAGAAAAATGTAGTTGTCCTAACTCAACTCAGCTAAAAAATGAGATAGGACTTTTAGTCATGCGAGCGACGATATGTCGCAACGTATATATTAATTTCGATCGCCACTCGTCATTGGACGATTTTAAAAACAATTACGTATTTATTTGGGGCAGACAATGGCATCAATTAATTTCGATACAAACTGTGACCATGACTTAATAAAGGAGTAAATTAGTGCATTGGCTTTCGTAATTCTTATTGTGCCAACAATTACGAAAGCCAATGCACTAATTTATTCCCTTATTAAGTCACTAGCTTCTGCTCGCGGCTTCACCCGCGTGGATGATGGAAATTATCCCAAGGGAACGTGTTACCGCGATAAATAGTATCCTATCATCCAAATCCATTCAGCCCTTAAAGCGTGAAAAGGTAACAGACACACAGATAATAAATGCAAATATTTATATTTTATTAAACAGGTTTTTATGATTCTAAATGTCTAACTTAAATATAATAATAATTCATTTTAATAATAATATCATCATTAATTTGAAATACTCTAGAGTCGCCATTGACCACATAATTATTACCTACGTATTAGCTAAGTTATTTTATAACTTCAAATAATAACTTGGATGACGTCGCGTTGATTGCAGAAAATCGCTACGGATAAATGAGCCTGTTTTATTAGTTAATGAATCAATAATTTAACTATTTCATTATATATTACATTACTTCAAATTGTAATAACTTTTAAGCGGGTGGACCGAAGTAAATGAAATAAATACTAAAATAATGAATACCTCAAAACACGGGTTCTGACTACTTCCAATTCTTTAAATCACTTAAAAAGTGGTACTTACACAAAAATTTCAATAATCATGTGAATTTTAAAATTATCCCCTATTTTACCCCCTTGAGGGATGACTTTACAAAAACACTGAAACATATTTTTTTATTTCTTACCAAGAGCATCAATTTTAATGTTCATATCCCTAACTTAAGTAATGCTAAGTTTCCCATACAAACTTTCATCCCCTATATCACCCCCTTTTAAAATTATATTTGAGACATAAAGTAGCCTATGTCCTTCCCCAGGATGCCATCTATCTCCTTGACAAGTTTTGTCAAAATCCGTTCAGTGGTTTAGGCGTGAAAAGGTAACATACAGACAGACAGACAGAGTTACTTTAGAATTTATAATACTAGTATGAATACCCAATAACTGGGTTGTGGAGGTCAGATAGGCAGTCGCTCCATGTAAAATAAATCTCCCTGAACACTGTGAAAGGTGAAGTGAGTTGTTGTTCCACCAGATGCTAGGCATTGACACTATCTTACCAGGGTCACGGATTTGGCCTAAAGGGTTACCGTGGCCCTGGCACACAGGCAACTGAAGGAACACGTGTGGGTTTTAGGCAGTAAAAGTGCGACAAGCCCTCCCGCTCCGCCCAGAGCGGGATAAGGTATTTCATGACTTCCCCACCCATAAAAAAAAGCATTGACAACTCACTTCAACTAAGTTTTCATGTTGAGATTTGTACAGAATTGGTTAGACTGGAAGCCGACCCCAACATGGTTGAGAAAAGGCAGGCAAATAATTGCAAAGCCATACATACCAAAACAGAGGCGTCCGTTTGTCGTTGTCTCTATCTAATCGCATAAGATAGAAGAAGATGGCGCTACCGATCATGAAGGTTAGGGTCTCCTTGCCGGGAGACCGTCGAAGCCAGCCCTTCATTTCTAATGTCCGTACCCAGTACTCGAATACCTAGAAAGAAAATGATGAACTATTTAACTTTATTTTAAGAAAGTTCATTGATTTATTCAACATTTAGCGTTGCTTAGCGGAGCGAGAGGGCATGGGAAGCCGTCACCTCCTTCTGCGAAGCAGTAACGCTCGCGAAGGAGGCGGAACGCGTGAGGGAGAAGCAATCTCTGCGCCCTCACGCCCCTAGTCGCCCCGCAGGAGACACCCTGGGCGTCGGAAATCAATATCCGACCGAACCGAACCGCCTGTATTCCCCGAAGAGTTAGGCAGAAGTGTACATAGTACACCCACATTTCGCCATTCATGCTCTTGTGTCGTGCTATTGCGTTCTTATGTAATTTTAACTATATTTTAATTAAGTAAAACAAACAAACCTTCAACTCTGCAAATTAACAAAAGTTTTTAAGATTCATCTAACATTCAAAACATGTGGTACTTACTGAAAGTACAGTCGCAAGCTGCAGGTCAAGCTACACGAAGCTGTCAAATTTCTCCAAACAATTTTAAACCTTAAAATGTGGATAGTTAAGTTCAAAATCGAATGAGAAAAACATGTGACAGTTTGTGTTAACTTGATGTGCTGCCGACTGTACATGTGGTACTGCAGGTACATGAGTTGAGTGAAATTTTTAATTTCCTTTTAAAACCGAATAACTCAATGCCTATCTAAAAACCTTGAACTATTTCTGCTTAACTTAGCAGTCAACTACTTGTACCACTATCTATTTCAGTTAAACAATCTGATAAGAAATATAAGCATTTCGATTTATGAATCAATGAGGAAAAATAAATCAATATTATTTAGAGTTTTATTATGTTTCCTGGTACTTACTTTTTTAATAAATTGCAAGATTAATGTTATTAAAAAAATATAAACTTCAATAGAAATTGTTCGAATAATGTTTCCGAAACAATATTTTATGCTACAAAATATTGTAGTAGACATTGTTCGAATGTTTCCGAAACAATATTTTATGCTACAAAATATTGTAGTAGACATTGTTCGAATAATGTTTCCGAAACAATATTTTATGCTACAAAATATTGTCTTAGACATTGTTCGAATAATGTTTCCGAAACAATATTTTATGCTAAAAGATATTGTAGTAGACATTGTTCGAATAATGTTTCCGAAACAATATTTTATGCTAAAAGATATTGTAGTAGACATTGTTCGAATAATGTTTCCGAAACAATATTTTATGCTACAAAATATTGTAGTCTCAGATAGCTCTGCAACAAAATGTGTCATTTTTATTTACCTAATATAACAGATATCGACTTACCAAATTAACAAATAGATTGACCACCATAACTCTTCTGTATGGGGGCTCAAAGTACACGGCTAATCCACTGACTGTGCATGGTAAC
Organism: Griposia aprilina; assembly: GCA_916610205.1. Taxonomy (NCBI): domain Eukaryota; kingdom Metazoa; phylum Arthropoda; class Insecta; order Lepidoptera; family Noctuidae; genus Griposia; species Griposia aprilina. Next base: position 4,868,357 of record OU744293.1, on the reverse strand, counting down.
AGCACTGTTGTATAATATGAGAACTCATTGAAAAATAGCTTCCTGAAAACAAAATAAATATTAATTTTAAAAAAAATGTTAGCCTGCTCTGTCCCACTACTGGGTAAAGGACTCCCTCCACTGCTTCCATTGTTCGCGAGCCCACGCTTCCTGCGTATGTTAATATTACATTACAAATATTTAATCCCCTACATTGCAAACTGGGAGAGCAGTAGCGACCCAGTGGTAACGGCCGCGACTTACGAGTTGTAGGTCGTAGGTTCGAATCCAGACGGGCGCTTTAGTTTGTGTAAATTATGTTATCACCACTGCTCTCAAAACGGTGAAGGAAAACATTGTGGGGAAACCGGCATATCCTAGAACCAAAACTTCGAGGACATGTGACATCTACCAACCGGCATTGGGCCCGCGTGGTGGATTACGGCCCACTCCCTCTCACCGAGAGGAGGCCTGTGTCCCAGCAGTGGGACATTGTAGGCTGATTATGTATTGCAAACTGGGCAAACAAGAATATGACTACATCATTCGGCATTATCGGCATTTAAAAACGGCTGTCATAAAAAAAAATGCATATCTGTATAAATGTTTGACAGTCTCTAAGACATGCTACACACTCGTTCTGGTCGATGATTCGGCACAGCCGGGCGGCAAAGTATACATATATTTGCCTAGTTTCTGCCTGCGGCTTCGCCGGCCTAGAATATCGGAAATTATCCTATGGGGCAAAAAGTAGCCTATGGCCTTTCCCAGGATGATCTATCTCCTTCTCAAATTTTATCGAAATTCGTTCAGTGGTTTAGGCGTGAAAAGGTAACATACAGACAGATTTACTTTCGAATTTATAATATTATACTAGCTGTTGCCCGCGACTTCGACTGTGATCCAAGATGAAAAGTAGCCTATGTTCTTACTTAGGTCATGGTCTATCTGTGTACCAATCATTCAAATCCATTCAGCAGTTTTAGCGTGAAAGCGTAACAGACAAACTTAATTTCGCATTTATAATATTAGTATACATGCAGGTATACATAGTATGGATTTAGCTGCCTGGCTGTGCCGAATCATGCTGGCTGAAAAATTGTGTAGCGCCCAGATACAGTAGCAAGTACAGTAGCATTTCTGAAAATGCACTGTCAACATTTGTCATTGTTTGGAAGTATTGATTTCCTGTAGTGGCTGATTGAATGCTATATTTATAATTTACCTGAATATGCAGTTTAACGTGACAAATGAACTTCCCACAGTCAAACCAAATATGCCTGATTTTAAATATAGCTTGAATTGTTCCAGCATTTCCTTTTTCCCTAATTTTTTCCCCCTCATTAATAATTGTATCTGAAAAAAATAAAAAAATAAAGTACCTAATTTTAATTTAATTAAATCTTACTTTCATGGGTGATCCTAATCACTTCATAAATAAGAAGTACGAAAACTGTTTTTTTGAGCTAACATAAGCAGGCCTGTGTTTAATGTAATTATTATTACATCAATTTGTTTGGAGCGCATAATACTTGTTGTAATTAGAGGCAGACCCAGCCTTCAGTTTGGCGGTCAGATTTTCCACAAGCTGGCAGATTAGAAATGAGGCACAGATCATGATTACGGGTTCCTGCTGAAGAGTTGTTCAAGGTTTTATCATTTATTTTTTCCTTTATTACATTTTAAATACTTATATATTATTTATATTACAATTTTAAATATATTTATAAAAACAACATTTAATATTATTAAAGTGGATTAATAAAATAAATAAATTATAATTTTTTGTATCAATTAATTACCTACTGTATTTTAATACTCACCAGTATTATTAATAGCTACAAGGAGGAAGAGGAAATAAACAGTTTAATATGGAAGGATAAGGAATGATCCTTGCGGGAGGTATACATACCTACTAGCATTATATAGAAAAACTTACTTTGTTTTCCTGCTAAAAATATAAATATTGGTTGGATTTTATTAAGCTAGTAGCTGACCCAACAGTCCTGAGCAATTTTCAATAATTCATGCAAAAATCCCATGGAAAAAGACGTTAAATTTTTCACAAAGATGAAAATATTCCAAGACTGTTTTCATAAAAACCTAATTCAGACTATTATAATTCGTATTTTTTTATATATGTAAAAATAACAATAAAAAAACCGTCCAGCCATTTTCAAGTGATGCACTTACGAACAAACAGTATTTCATTTTTATTTATATAGATAACAAATGATTAAGGCAGATGATTTATTAGATGATTACATTTAAGTGAAAATACTCAACCCAGGTGAAGATGTGGGTTTAAACCTTACCATCCATTATTAGTAGAAAATATTTGAAAGTTGGTTTACTAGTGATAAATCATATTTTTTAATGACATTGTTTGATATCACATACAAGAGTACACTTTATGGGTTATCAAATCTGGTAATGTTCAAAGGACATCATCTGGTTAAATAAATGATTGGTAATTTTTAACCGACTTCCAAAAGGGAGGAGGAGGTTATATGTTCAGCTGTATGTATGTTTTTTTTTTAATGTATTTTCACCGATTTCTCCGTCAATTGTGGACCGATTTTGAAAATTCTTTTTTTGTTTGAAAGAGTATGCTTTCGAGGTGGTCCCATTAAAAAAAATATATATATATATGTTTATTTCAACCAACAAGGATCTTAAGCACAAAATGTTTTACTAAATTAAAAATTAAATAATCATACATATTAAAATATAAATAAAAATACACAATTAAAAATACCACATAAACACATTACCGACCTTCATTGCTCAGTATGTGAACCACCAAGTCAGAATCTGATGAGGGGATCCCATGGAAATCGAGAGAAATTCTCAAATTTTCTGGGCACACCTATAGCGATTTGGGTATTTTTTATAGTAACTTGTTTGCTCTCAGAAAGCACCATTCGGTGAAGTGGAACTGATGATGAAGACCAGAGGTGGCCACCAGAACTACTCAATAATATAAGCTTTTCACGGTTGCGATTTGATTACTCTACTATGATTGCTAAGCAATTCATGCTTGTCACAATGCATAAGCTGAAATGGAGCTGATGGTGGCTTCACAATCAGCACCAGTTCTTTTGGTTTTTACCAATAGAACTCCTCAACAATTAACGTCCCTGCATCGGAAAAAGAAATATTTTGTAAAAAGTGATGAGCAGTTGACATTAGGCTATTGTAACATAAATAACTTATTATCTGTCCCACTAAAAGGTGAAAAATATAAACAATTTTACAAAAAAAATAACAGACTTCCAAAAAAAACACTGCAAAGTGAAAAATTACTTTAATTTCGAAGTTGGTGGCAAAAAACTAAAATACAGATCCAAAGACTTTTCACTTTGTTGTTTTTTTTTTTGGAAGTCTGTTATTTTTGTTGTTGTTATTTTAAAAACACTGGTATGGTATGAAACTTACTTAATGGACAAGTTTCATACCTTTGGCCTTATTATCTAAACTAATATTCTAGAGAGAAAAGATTTGATGCTTTGTATGTTTGTTTATTACACTTTCACAATAAAATGGCTGAACGGATTTGAATGAGATTTGGCACATGGGTAAATCATGAGCTGGATTATACTTTTATTCCGATATTTCCACGGGATCGAGACTTATGCGGGTGAAACCGCGGGGCGCAGCTTGTATACTATGTAATAAACCGTATTAATGTAAACATTATTATGTAGGTGCACAAATACTTACAAGGTAGACCATAGCATAGAATTTGTAACTCCCCCTGATACAACTTATTAACATGGTCCTCGTAGCATCAGAACATCGGTACGTCCACGGGTGTATGAGTTCATGGCATCTACAATCACTGCACGCAGCTTCAAACCAAAGTTTACTAGCTTCAACCATTTTTAGATTTACTTATACACAATTAAACACTGTACGAAATATATTTTGGAAGACGCATGTGCTTAATACTGATAATAATATTGGCGTGGTTTACTTAAAAATATTGCTTTTTGACCTCGTAAAAAGTAACGGGTATTTCCGATACGTAGTGTACGGACTTCATACGAATACGAAAGAAAATGAATTGGGAAAAATAATATTCATTGGTATGTTGTACTGAACAACATTCGGTTTTGTCCGACTTTCAAGAGAGTATAGATGTTCTGTATCTGTGTTCAGTATATTATCACTGCGCACAGTATTCACAGTCCTGTGAAACTCCGAACAAATAATTTTTATATGGAATTCCTAACCTTCTTCAGCCAACATTCAGAAACACACGCCAGCATGACCAACATTACACTACGAAGTGCTGCCACTTAACATCTATTTTAAGTGTAGTAGAAACTATTTCCAGTCTTTTGTCTTTAGATTTCGTCAAAACTATTTTTTTTTATATTACCCTCCAAATATTTAAACAAACTATGTGTTCTAATCTAGGATATTTCATTTTAAGACACGTTTGTAAAATTCTACTCAACTATTTCTCGAAATATGGAAGGAATCTGTAAATATTTATGGTCACACCACACAAACATGTCTGCCTTCGTGTGATTAAGTTCGAGTTGCGATTTTTCTGTTTCTTGTTTTCCTTTTTCTGTAAGGTTTCGGTATATAACTTATCAGAATCATTTCTGTGATTGTATGTATAACGTTGAGTCGAGCACCTGTTCCTCAGTTTCATCACAGACATAGTTTTATCAACATATTGACTCTTGATGAAATATTGACGCTTACGAGATAATCGACTCATAGATTGTTATTACTACTTAATAACGAGGCAGTGACTCTTAAGTTTGTGAACCATCATGGGTAAGGGACACAGCAGATGTGAAATTTGCGGTACCAAGGAGGCCGAGCATACTGGAAATAAGTTACTTTTTTCCAAGTTTCCACTGGATCCAAACCGGTGAGTACCGTTACCTATTGCGAATGTGATCTTGTGCTCACATAGCACTATCTAATTGTAATCTAATAGCATAATTCAAATTCTGTAATACGACCCTCGGGGCATTAATCAAGATTAGCTGAAATTTGGAAAAATGGTCTATAACAATTGTACCTACATACAGTAATATTTGTCTAATTTAAATTGTAATCTAATTCAGTCTAAATAGGTTGACTGCTAAATACATGGGTCAGAGAGTCTTAAGACATTATATTATCTAAATGTGATAAATACTGGGAATATGGAATAAATCTATAATTTCATATTCCAAGTTTTCTATTCCATTTAGTTTCACTGACAGTAAGATGGGGTGTTTTCTTAACTTTAAACCACACTTAATCAATTCGCAGTCAGTTATAAGTAACCTTTTATATTTTTTATCTTCCAGCTGTCGAGAGTGGCTAAAGCAGTTGGTAGGAATGAAGAACTGGTGCATCTAACAATAGAAAAACTGCATGAGCGGCGAAATGTTTGTGCTAACCACTTAGGCAAAAAGGATTTCAACAAAAAAGGAAATCGTCTGAAAAGACATGCAATCCCAACTTTGAATTTGGCAGAATTTCCACAACATATTTATCGGCATTCAGAGTGAAAAGGTAACTAGAATAAACACCATTATTGATCTCTATTGATGATAATATACCTATAGTAGTCCTTTTATGTCATCCATCAAACTATTAAAAAAAAAGATGCAACCTTTTGTTTAAGTTTCATATTAAATACTATAAGGTACTTGTAACATCCACTTAACTGACAATCAAAGTTAATTAGAAAAAAAAAGTCAGTTGTAGGACTGCACATTATCTGTATGAATGTGTATCTCAGCATGACGGTCACGCTAGTTCAATGCTTTATTCCCATCCCAAAAGTGCCCAACATGCCTAAAGAAATTTTCACTTTAAAAAGGTTAAGCATAGTTTAATTCTTGTTTTCCCTGCAGCAAATAATTTGTGACGCACCCTCAAAACATTTGTTGTGATGATCGAGTGTTCAAGACACCAACTTTTTTTTTCTTTTTTTTTTCTTATTCTAGAATCTAGAACCTTGTCCACCAGCTAGTGAATAGAATGCAAATATCCAGCAAGAGCAATCTGGTATGTGAATCAATACATATTAGTGTATCAATACATATTATATATAATATATATTGTATAAGACAAATACAGGGTGAGCTGCTGAGGGGGGCTGAAGTCGGAAAATTATACTGGGATACATGGAATGTGGGGTAATTTCCAACCCCCACACAAGCGAAGCCTTTCGTTTAAAATATTTTTCAAATTTTATTTGAAAGAATAAAAGTAGTAGTAGTAAAGAAAAATAAATTCTATTATTTAAAATAAAACAATTAGTGAACCTAGAATATCTGGTGGTTCCCAAACTAGTTTCAAATCATATCTATCATTTCAGATCTTTTGCCTGAAGCGATACCACGAGCCAGCAATCGAGACAAATCCATATGGAGTGGTCTCAAAATGGTAAGTATTTTAAATAAAATTATCAAATTATTTGAATTACGTATTGTCTCAATATCCTAAAGAAATGTGTTAATAACACTATGCGTTGAGATTGAGGGTATTTGTCACTAAGGCATATGTTCGATTTTTTTGACTGCCAGTGTTATGATAATTCATGACAAAGGAAAATGTTGCTATTACTTTACTAATACCTCTTTCCATTTACTTTTCAGAAGGAATACATACCCAGTTTCAAAAGAGATCTGAAAATAAAGCTACATTTGGAAAACGTATCAGAGGCAAAACCCAGTAAGTACTTTATCATTATGATACACTATACATACTATACGTCCACGACCTCCTACGCGACGACTTTACCATACAAAGTACAATAGTCTGTTACACCGCCTCAGGGGTTGTCTTAAGACTCATAAAATTCATGTTATTTTATTTCTTAAATGTAAATAGAAACTGTTGCATGTAGTTCCCGGCAAAGAACAAGCCAACCCTTCTCCATCTAAAGACGTTATTAAAGAAAATGAGCAACAGCATCACCTTGCCTTCTAGTACTGAATCACTGCACCATATCTAGTAACAATATCTTTAGAAACCCACACCACCCATACCCAATTTAAAGTATGTCAGTGTGTTTAATGTTTGTCTCTATCTATAGGTATTGTATTGCTATCTTTAATCATATATCTTCAGTCACCATTCCACTTCTCAACAATTGGAATTCGCAAAAATGAATGCAACTGATATGCTACATAGCTTAGACTAATACCTTCACAAATGAAGTAGTTTCATTATAATCCATTAAACTTTTCTCATGTGATGATGTTACAAACAAATAGACAAACAGAAAGAAATTCTCAAAATTGTTTAGAGTTAATATATGCTCTATCTTGTCTCATCAAATATTTTGCTTATATTTAATTAACTTTACAGATTTAACAACAAGGGAATAGCAGTTGATGGAGAAATAAAAAATAAAAAACGAAATACAGCTTGGCATCACTAAGACGCAGCGCCAATCTCTTGGAAAAAATTGGAGTCAGGCGTGCTTAAAGAAATTGTGACGTCGCGTCGGCGCAAGAAAATCAAAAAAGGAAGCCTAAGGGTCGACCTTGGACAACAAATAACAAAATATTAGTCTTGGCTATATTTAAGAGGTCACCAAGAGAATATAGATACTTCCTACTACTATATTGAGCATATTTTTAGAGTTTCTAGGAACAAGGTTACTGACAGAACCTAGAGTCAACCACATTACACACATACACATAACATAACATCACGCCTGTATTCCCCGAAGGGTTAGGCAGAGGTGCACCTATAGTACACCTACATTTCGCCAGTTATGTTTAAGTCCCATGTAATAGGGGGCGAGCCTATTGCCATCAACCGGGCACAAATCCAGACTCCGGGCTGCTACCGAGAAATTACAAATGGAAAAACCCAGTAACATTGCCCGACCCGGGAATCGAACCCAGGACCTCATGCTCAGCAGTAGCGCTTGCGACCACTAGACCAACGAGGCAGTCAACCACGTATTTGTTGCAAATCCTTGTTGTTGAGTTTTTATACACAAAAACATATTGTACCAATGTTAAATACAGATCATCATCATCCTACCCTTACCCAATGTAAAATAGATGTTAGATACATATGGTTTTAATTATCAAAAAAACAGCAAAAGTTAAGTTTTTTTTCATATGATGCTTAATTAGCATCTATTTTCTACATTGATAGGTACCGCAGTAAATAAACACAAAATAAAACCAAAAAATACCAATCTTGTTTGATAATAAATGCTGAAATCATATAAATCAGTGTTTTATTTTACCCAATTTACAAAACTAATCAGTTTTGGAGCCCCGTTATTATCTGCATAGAATGCATTTCATCGATATCGATAAACTCTCAATATCGATAAGTTTATTGATTTGTATACGTTGCGCATCCCTATCCTATGACAGTTCTGCCCTTCAAGGTCATGATTGTCATTGTCACTGACACTGACAATCATGACATTGACATTCTGAGTAGTACCGACAACTGTCAGTGCTACTTAGAATTTTCATGTTGGTAGCTATGTTTTTTTTATGTGGTTGGCTAAAGAAGGTTATGAACTTCTCACAAACTGAATGTTCTAAGTTCCGTCTCTTAATTACATGCTCTGTGAGTATTCACACTGATCACTGAATATTATTTTAATCTTTGCAATAAAATAATGTCTCCGACTGACATTCAATAGTTATGACAAGACAATTGACAATGACAACTTGATGTCACAGTCATGATTGCTTGAGCATGACAGCCACGGAACAGACAGACAGCCAATGAAAGTGGATCTCAGAACAATAGTTCAGGTAAAGTTAGTTTCTTCCTCTTTACTCATGGGAACGTTAAATTAATTTCTCGATAGTTTCTGCTCTCTTTCCGCTGTCTCATACCCAATTTATGAAATTTTAGTCTATTAAAACGCGAGATAAAAAAAATGTCAGAAATAAAGCCAGTCTACATTGTCCTCACTGTTGACCTCATTTTTACCACAATTTTTATGAAATTAAAAATAATATTATTAAAGTTAACACAACAATTTCCATTTTTCATTTTAAAAAACCTGTTTGATTATTTTTAAGCCTCTACTATAAAACTTATCTTTTCATTATTTTACTCCACATTTTCACCGATTTATTTAATGGTCAGTGTAACCCGAAAAAGATGGCCATGTTTTTTGCATTCCAAACTCGCAAAGGAAAGTCCATATTTCATGCCGTTATTTATAAACATTAGGGCGAGTGGCATAGTAACTAGCTAGATAATTAATGAGAGGGATGTCGTGTGGCAAAGACATATTTTTTTTCAGGTAATTGTTTGTAATAGGAGGAAGGTTATGAAAGGATGATTTGAAAATACTTTCAGAGGAGAGAATGGTAAAGCGACAAATCACTTACAGCTCCATACATTCACGATGATGCTTATATAAGGACTGACCATATGTTATTTCCTAACCATTTACAGAACATTATTTTAACTACTCTACCAACCAGCACCCTACTTGCGTGAGACACTTTCAATCACAATCTGAATAATAATTTGATAATTTTGAAGGATATTGCTAATCCATTCCATTGCTTCATATGTTCGAAAAGTCTGCTCAACAACGTAAATAACGCAATGAATGATGCTGAACTGTCAAAATGAAAGCCATTGCTACTGTTGGTGTATTAAGCAATTACCCCGCAGGGCCGGATTAGCCACGTAGCTAGGCCCCGCACTGTGGGGGGCCCCGCGCTTGGACGTACAAAAAATCAAGTCTTGTTACCTATTAATACCATATCGGTATCGGTAGGTCCGATGGAATAATATGTATGAATGGTCAAAAAAAATTTACTTCTCCGAGGAGGTCTGCTGGAAATTTTGCTGCATACTGCTTTCTCTTTATTCTTCTGTTTTCCTGTTTATATCGGACATTGCAACTGCCATTTCTGTATGAATTGTCAAAAGAACCTCAAAGAGGCGAAGTGCTAAAATTTTTCGAGCTGGCTTCGTTCGCCTTTGCTTTTTAATTTCCCTTAAGTCTTAATCTTTTCTGCATAAGTCGACAAAGCTCACTAGAAAACCTAACCTATCCAAGGTGCTCTAAATTTGAAAAATTTCCAATCTATACCATAGGGGGCCCCCCTATGGTATAGATTGGAAATTGTTAGAAGAATTACCTACAGGCCCCGCGCTGACTTAATCCGGCACCGCTTGCAATGCAACAGGGAAGCAAAAGCCTCTTTTCTTCTGTCCTTGATCTATCGCGGTGTTATAAGTTTTCAAGGCAAAAATCTTTCATTATTTTCTTCGACTCCGGTAGCTCGCTCAGCATGCGGCAGACATTTCCAGTCAAGTCCCATTTCATACTAGGCACAGGGTGGCCTTTTATTTCTTTCCTAAACCTGTATTGTCCCACAGCTGGGCAAAAGTCCCTCACCCCCCCCCAAGCCTTCCACTCTTTTCTGTGTGATGCCTTCTCCGGCCAATCTTTCATAAACGGCCTCTAAATCATCACACCAGAATTTCCTCGGCCTCCCTCGGCGACGACACTCATCTTCAGGGTCCCACTGCGTAACGACTCCGGCCCATCTGTCCCTGTGCATCCTACATACATGGCCCGCCCAATCCCACTTCAGCCTAACAGACTTGTTACCCACATATCGATTCCCGTTTTGGAGCATATCGTAGCGTGTCGTATCGTCGTGTCGTATGTATTCGGTCGCTGACCTTAATTTAATACCCAATATGCCAGAGTAATTCCACTTTGCCCCACCAAGCCCGCCACCCTGGTGTGGCAAAGTGGACTGCCTAAAATTTTGCAGTGGAATATGCCCCACTATTCTGATTTGATGGGGCGGATAACACTAGCATAAACACTTTGTGGATTCTGCCCCACTAGGGTTGGCACCTCAGGATTTGTGTATGAAGGTTAATGAGGCGTAGCCGACGGAGTCCCGCTTCGCGGGACTCCTACTTCTGGGCGGTTTAAAAAAAAATAACCACGAAGGGGACGGCGGGGTCTTTCAGACCCCGCCGTCCCCTTCTAACCTAACCTGTCCGAGTCGGGGTGCCAACCCTAGTGGGGCAGAATCCACAAAGTGTTTATGCTAGTGTTATCCGCCCCATCAAATCAGAATAGTGGGGCATATTCCACTGCAAAATTTTAGGCAGTCCACTTTGCCACACCAGGGTGGCGGGCTTGGTGGGGCAAAGTGGAATTACGCATATGCCACGCTACATCGCCCTTTGGCAAATAATAAAGAGCCACGTAAATGATCTGCGTTTTGAGCGCAGGTGGAATAACTTAATGGTATGTAACTATTTATTATTACAACAAATTTTCTAAATGTAAATTATTTCATGTTCAAATGTTGTGAAATAGAGATCATTATTATTGCTCCAAGGTCTACATTCTGCTCGCCAAGGCCAAAGCTGGTCATGTATTTTCCACAGGCGTTATGAAAATCTTAAAAACAGCACCCTAACACACTATCAATCATCTATCGTTCTACTTGCATCGTCAGCAGCACAGTTGTAAGACATGGTGACTGTGATGGATGAATCATAAAAGATGAAAGGGATGAATATAAATGTGAATAAGACGAAGGTCATGGTGTTTGAAAGAGAAGAGGATGTATCGGTATGTGATGTGAAATTAAATGATTAGAGTGTGGAGCAAGTAACTGAGTTCGTATATTTGGCGAGTCTGTTTACAAGGGATAAAAAGATTGATGAAGATGTGGATAGAAGAGTAAATGCAGGAAATAAAGTGAATGGTGCTACACATGCAATTGTGACCAACCAGTGAATGTCCAAAAAAGCACGACTGGCTGTTCACAATGGTGTGCTGCTGCCTACGCTTATATATGGAAGTAAGTGGGTGTGGCAAAAGAAGCATGAAAGTAGGATAAATGCTTTAGAAATGCGTTCCTTGCAAAGCATGTGTGGTGTGACTGTGAATGATAGCCTGAAGAATGATGTGATAAGGCAACGGTGCGGTTTAAAAGATGTAGTGACAAAAAAATAAAAGAGTATGCTTAGATGGTTTGTCATTTTGGGAGGATGCATGAAGGGCGACTAACAAAAGGTATTTAAAAGGCAGGTGTGAGTGGAAACGCCGGTAGGGGACGCCCTAGGAAGACATATAGTGACCTTACTGGTGATGTTCTTCAGAAAGATCAGGTGCGTAGTACTCGCAACTGGCGTGCGTGTATGGCCAGATATATGAACGTAAACGAGGTGAAACGATTATGTAAGGAATGTAGCAGGTGGCGTTCTGTAGTTTCTGCCTACCCCCATGGGAAGAAGGCGCGAGTTTAAGTATGTATGTATGTATGTGTACCTACTATCAATCGCATTTTGAAGCCTATTGCTAAACCATTGCCTCATATTTTCGGAAATGTTATCTGCTCAACAACGTAAATAACGCAATGATGAACTGTCAAAATGAAAGCCATTCTTACTGATAGTGTGTTATGCAATTACATTGTAAATGAGAGTAGGAGAATGTAAGTGATAAAAGAGCTTGTAGCACCCCGCTTCGCAAAGGTTAGGTTTTCTTTTGGTTCAGAATTTTATTATGAGATGTATGCACAAAAGTTTGAGAATGTAAGCTGCGATACGAACTCTAAAAGTTTACGGCCCCTGACACCCCCTCCCCATTACTCCGCCATATTGTATGGGAATAGTAGTATTGGGAATACCCTACCCACCTGCTTTATTCGCACATAATTAATTTAAATAAACTTAGGTACTCACTGTAAATAATCCTAGATAGGGTGTATAAAATATAACGGATCCTTTCCCACAGTACCATAGCATGCTGAAAAATGCATATCTGCAGCTATTTGTCCACGGATGCACAACTTGATCGCACGAACATCCAGCTAATTCACTATTTTGTACCATAAACTTACTTACTTCAACCATTTTCACTAAAATTTTATTTAAAAAAAGAAGAAATTGAACAGTATTCCGTAGTGAATTCCATGTAACTGCGATTTGATTTACCTAAATAGATCGTATAGTCAATCACTGTTGTTTCGTGTTGCAATGACAAAGTTCATTTAAAATTTTAATTTAAAATGAAGCAGGTAAAACAATGGGCAACATACAATTCAGTAGGTGTATACGTTAATGTATTACGTTATATATTAAGCAATTTACATACTTATAAAATACCTTGAAGCCATAAAAAAATAAACTATAATCTGAACTTTTCCCTAAATGAACAGGCCAAGCATCAGCTAAGGATTTTGTCGATTGGGATGTCTGGGTTAAAGTTCTACATTGGAAAAATTATAGGATAATTTTATTAAAATGACCTAATCCTCCACGATTTTAAAGTTCATTATTGTTTCGTGGAGGTCTCGCCATCTCAGTTGATCCAACTAGACCATGCAGATTGAGCAGTCCAAATTTCCCTACTTCAATATTGCGCCTGATAGTGGAATGTTAAATGTCCTCTCTAAATGGGAGTGATGGGAGCTCATGTCGGCACGACATCTCATGTCAATGTCAATGGGGTAATTTTGTAACACACTAGCAGTAGCTGAATAGCTTTCATTCTGACAGTTCAACAACATTCGTTGCGTTATTTACGGTTTTGAGCAGACAAATTTTTCGACCATATGAAGTAATGGATTAGCAATAGGCTACAAAATGATTCAGATTGTGATAAATAGTGTGTTAAGCAATTAGGGTGCTGTTCCTACTCCTACTGACCAAACCATCTAAGTGCCGTGGGTGGTGATGTCCTCGTTTTTTGGCATTGGATGGTGAACATTCACGAGCTAAAATTATGAAGATTATAAAAAAAGAGCTAAAATAGCTCAACTTCTAAAATAAATCCCCTTAAAATTGTCAACATAGCAAATATAGTTCGAACTTTCGAAGAAATAAAAATTGGGTATTTCACACTTTGAGCCAAAGAGAATACTTTATCTATGGTCGCCACAACACAAGTAAAGTTCTAAAATTCGCCGCTAATGTCGATTGTCGCTGCAGTCGGTAAATGGACGTTTGATGTGGTTGTTTGTCAAGAGTGTCCCATTGTCTGTTTACAGTGAATTATTTCCCATAACTATAATCCTAATTGAAGTTAAAGGTTTTAAGGAGTAGATGAAGGTGTGTATTTATTGGTTGTTCAGTAATATTGTATGTAAAGTGGTTTAAAGTGTGAATAATGAATTGGCGCTTGGGGACTACTATGGTTCGAGTCGATTCATCTCTTTCATGTCAGCTGTACACAAAGATGCTACGCATTTACACAGTAATCGTCGAAATAATGAATTAAATCAGTACTTTTTCCAGGAAATAGGCCTTGTTTCGTTGTTAACAGCCTGCTAAGCATGTGTAATGACTGTATTCTTTAGGTTTATCCGCCGTACTACGGAGGTTATGGACTTGTGTTGTCCTTATTTTTCGAAAGAAGATAATTTATCGAAAAATATCGTTCTATCAGACCTAATGACCCCTCGCGGTGTTGTAAAGGTACATTTTTATCACAAGTACCCATAAAGCGTATAGATTCGAGTCCATATTGTATGAAAACAATCGTATCAGTGTTTACGTAGATATGTATGAAATATGGTTTGTTTTAGCAGCAACGTTTCAGAAAAACCCTTGCAGTTTTAGTTTTGTCACCTTGTTGAGTAATATTTGTTGTAAGTTAAACGTAACAGCATACTCTTCATGATATGTAATTTCTATGCAGAGATCACTGGTACATATAAGTTTTTCTGATAAAGTAGTGTGAAAACAGTAAAACACAATTTTTGTGTAGTGGCTATTCTTAATTTAAATTCTAAAACTATGATCTACATATATATCTTCATAGTAAATTTTGACTAGAGTAGAGGATACCAAAATTTGTATATTCTGATGATAATTTATATTAAGTATTAGAAATTGGGTTAAATTGAGACACAATACTACTTACCAGAAATTGATATCAGCTAATTGTATAGAATAAATTCAGAAAGTCATCTATTTGTAGCTGATATATTAAGATCAACACAATTACCAATATGGTTCTGTTATCAATCAATATTGTTATGATACTGTTGTAATAGTGTACTATTCTGGCCATGCTATACTCCAAATATGTTTTCCATTCTCACAAGTGCTGTTAGATACTCCTTAGACACTGCCTCTGAATTGTTTTTATATGCCTATATTTTAATATGTATTAAATTATTTTGTATGGAGACCAGCAATCATTGGGTACCCCCTTAAATAAATGTATGTGTGTGCAATCAAGCCGCAAATGTATCACACTCCACACTGGACTTCGGCATCTCCTAAGTCTCATCTGTACATATTTGGTGAAATAAAAAACGAGATGTATATTATGTGATATCAGAACTCTATTTCTCATTATCAGTTCTATAGGCAATAAAAACTAACCAAACATGTTTAACACAAAAGAAACAAAATCATTCTCTATTCAGAACAGCAATTTTAGAACCAACTTGAATGGATTAGAAATTGACCTAGTTACATGAAAATAATAATTGTTCATGATTTTGTGGCCTGAGTTTTTATGTTGGTGTGCATTTAAATGAATTTCCATTATATTTTTAGCATATTTTTTAGTTCAATTTGCCTCTAAATATCCTGCAGGGTAAATGCATAACACACTCAGTAGCAATAGCTTTAATTTTGACAGTTAAACAACATTCATTGCGTTGCGTTGTTGCGCAGTTTTTTTTTTCAAACATTGTAAATGTGAGATCTCAAAGATCTTACCTTTACCAAAACAATGTATTTCTAGCAAATATACATTTGATTTGATTTAATTTACTTACCTATTAAAAATGAGTCACTGTACCCACAGGGCTATTAGAACAGACTTTTATTTTCATGGACGGAAATAATTACTTCCTAGGCCGGGTTACTATAAATTTCACCACCATAAAGATCTAACAATATAAATATTTAGAATAATAGTAGGGTTGTTTTGTTCAAGTTTATTTTGAAATGTTCTTGATTCTTGCTGTATTTTTCAGTACAACACATTTGCAAGAAGCATAAAAATAGTATTAACAGAATCATATTGTTTACTAAACGTAATCTATTCCAGTAATTTTCATTTCTAACATGCTTGAAGTATGCAGTTGAAATAAGTAAAATACATGCCATGGAATATTACTTTCTTCAATGGATTATTACTGTCCCTGTAGTGTTTATTAAGCTCAAATTTATATAATTATGTACTTACTGTAAGTTGCATCATAATTCATATTGTATTGCTAGTAGTAATTATTAGTATAAACTTGTATGAAAAACTATGTTATTTGTTCGCAGATTTGAAGAGAATAACTGTTTTAACTATGCCAAACAAAAATCCAATGACCTCTTTAATTAATGTTGTTTTTTATTGTACAGTCAACAAAAGAGATAAGTAGCTAGCAAAGAAAATAACATATTTGCACTCCATAGGCATAAATTATTCCTAATTTAAAAACAGTTTAAGTACCCCACTTGTGATAAAAATATTAGCCCGTTAGCGAAGTGCATACTGAACATTCATTAAAGTATCACGGCTGCTGAATGCTATTTGAATGCACCCCACCAGTTATAACTGCCCACCTAGTTACTTACCTCTTTTGTTGATTGTAAGTAGATTGTTGCCAACATTATATCCTCAATGATAACAACCTCATTTACTTGCAGGTGACAGAATGTCTCGCAACAAAGACAAGCATGAGAGCGCTAGCGGGCGCACTTATCACATCATGTCGGAAGCGGAGCGGGCGTCCGGCCGCCGCGGTGGCTGGACCACGCTTGAGGTAATTGTTTTATCATAGTTACTGTTAGCAAGATTCAATATACTAGTATTCAGCTGCATGAAGCTACACTGGAAGCCGATCCCAACACCTAAACATTAGAGGGCCCTCCAGAATGTTAAGACGTACTTAAGTATCATCACTTGTGGAGGCTCTTTTAATGCACTCCAATAGAATCTTATCGAGTATAATGTGATTCATACATTTTTATAATACCTACCCAGTTACCTACGTAATAAGAATGCGGCTGGTGATGCATTGGTAGTTAATCAACTTAAAAGATAGCACAAGAACTTTCTAAAAGTCATCTGATAGTATTGTTGCTAACTGAAGATACTATCATTCGTCATTATTCTCTTGTATATTATTTTGGGTCGGATTAATATGTTCTCTTCCATACTTCTCTATTAGTCGTCATCTCGGTAGTCAGTCCCTTTCTAGCCATACCATCTTTCATATTGTCCATCCATAGTTTCTTTGGTTTTCTCCTACTCTTATAGCTATCCACGTTCTTACTCAAAACTTTCCCCCCGACATTTTATATCACTATAATATGAATTTATTTTCTTGCTAACAAGGTACAAACATCCCTACTCCTATACTTTTGTTTACAGGATGTTCCTTTACTATAATAGCCTTTATTGAAGCTCGCAATGGTTGTACGTGGACCTCCCTTAAGATAACCCTTATTGCTACCCTTGTGCCAAGTACTTAACCCTTTTTCACCTAACGACTATGTTAGGCTCTCGTTTCAATTACCTCATTACAAAATTCTGATTTGTCAGTATCAGAATAGGAAGGATGTCGGTCAATTTGCACGTAATTATTTTGTCCTTGGACAAACTTGCGGTGAAGCTTTGATTGTTAAGAATATTTATCATCCAATACATTATTTTTTTCTGATTAAACATTCAGTTTAGTTTAATTAAAAGTAGTAATTATCAAATAATTTATTCAGATTTGTGTCTATAGACCGTTTTAGATCGAGCAGATATGTTTTGAAGGCATTAAATATAAGTATTTAAGGTAAATCAGTGGCTATTTACTTGCCGACCTCAATAAAAGATTAATCTATCCTTTTAGGCTAAAATTAGCATTTTGTAAAGGTTAATTCCTTGTTTGCTCTCAAGTAGGTACATACAATGCAAACATACAGAAACTGTTAGTTTACACTTTTGTGTATGTAATAGACGTAATAGTGTCAAGATGCGCCTACGTAACATGTATAAAAGTTTTCCTTAACTAGTCTTGTCGTCAAGAAACATTGCGCGAGAGTGATTGCAAACAAAATTCATATAAGATTGCATCTATTGATTTTTTCTTTATTTGTAAGAAGAAGCGTATGTTTTTAATGTCATTAATTTTATTTGTAACTAGCTGAGCCGACAGACGTTGTCCTGTCCAAATGTTTCTATAGACAATTCCATAGAAAAATGACGTTCAGTTTTTACCGAAATTGAAAAAAAACCGGGAAACTTTCCTATTATTCTTTCCATAAAAACCTCATTTGGACTTTTACGAACATTTTAATACAAAACATAGCCAAATCGGTCCAGCCGTTCTCAAGTGATGTGCTTACCAACGAACATCATTTAATTTTTACCGGGCTTTTCCCGTTACAATTGTCACAAGAGCCTCGGTAACGTAGTCGCAAGTAACGTTGATAAATCAGTCATGCATAATCACAAGATTATAAAAAAAAAAAACTGAATTGCTACAAATCAAAAAATCATGATAGGTACAATAATACTTTCCAGCAGAATAAGTCTGAATATGTGATCTTCCATACCTCAGCTTGGTTGCTGCTCTGAGATGTTGGGCTTATCTGAGATTTTCAAATATGCTGTATTGTATCTATGTTTTTGTCATTAACTAGCGACCCGCCCCTGCTGCGCGCGGTTTTTACGACTTGACAAAACATCGAAATGTCTTTATTATGTGTAAGTTTAATAAGAATGTATGTGAACAATAAACCTTCCGGATTTATTTCTATAAATGATGTTGAAAATCCGTTGCATAGTTTAGAAGAACAACGCGGTCACGAGAAACACACGGAAAGCGACTTTAGTTTATAATAATAATATGTATAGATTTACATTCTCTAACAACCAATTCAACGTTTTCAGGTAACAGGAGGTGTGCGCGCCATAGCGCCTCAACTGTTCCAACTGACGCACCTAACGGCGCTGTACCTCAACGACAACTCGCTGCAGAGGATCCCGACCGACATCAACCAGCTGGCGAACTTGCACACCCTCGATATATCTAACAACAAGCTGAGATCGCTGCCCGCTGAGCTTGGAGATCTTATACAGCTCAGGTGAATATTTGGCCAGATTGTTCAGTTGTTACGATTCGCATGGGTGCGATCCACTTGACCTTAAGATTATTTTCCCAAATTGCAGTATGGCAGTTTGGGACTTATTTTGTTATTTACATTTCTCAAGTACTGTCCTAAAGTCCCAATCAGTCCTTGAACGTCTTATTGGAATAGTATTCTACATAAGAACATGCAATATTATTCCATTCCGCTTTTTATGGTGTCATTAACAAGATAAGTTATCGATATTAAACCATAAACTCGCTTTTCAGGTCACGAATGATTTGCGTTTCTCTTACCTTTCAAGACAATTGACTCTGTCAGTAGGCACATGAAAGTATTGCTATTTTTATTCAACTTTCTCTTTCTTTCAAGAAACGATTTCTAAGGAAAAGTTCTTGTAATGAACGTTACTGGTGTACACGCTGTCATTTGTTAGTCATTACCGTTTTTAATTCACTAGCGATTTTGTCTCAGGCGACAGCTTATTTCAATATCTGTAGGTCAATGATTTTTTAATGAGAAATACTTTGATAACTGTGTAGAGCTATCTTTGTTGACAAGCTATAAAATCTAGTGTGTGCAAAATACTGCTGATAAAGTCTTTTGTTTCTCGAAAATGAATTGCATTGTTTTATCATAAGAAAAACAATAGACAATCAGATAAACAGTTATTAATTGTTTACTTTTCTAATCAAACATGATGTTTCCCGATTTAGTCTTCATTTTTATTAATAAAAGAGACCTACGTTTAGAATGAGATATTTTGTTTGTTTTGTTTTGCCAGATAAAACTTTTATCTAAAACGTAATAAACGTCTATTGACGTGTACCGTTTGTATACCCAAAGGACTTTATAAATAAATTTTATTACGGTTGGTACGAGGGTTTACAAATACGTAGATTTAGGTCTCACTTATCTTATTCAAAGGTATTAAGATATTGTCCCAAATATTATAAGACCTAATCTGATCTTTGTTAAGGACATTATAAACCTTCTCATCATCTTATAAACCTTGTTCTCCTGAAGACAAACCCACAAATAATGAGAGTAAAGTTAGTATGTCAAGTTTATTTTGTATTAAACGTTCAACTACTTAAGTAATACCTACTCTGCAAATAAATGTTAAAAACTTAAAATTAAGATCAAGGTCTTACGAATCCGTTACGATTGGGGAAACAATGTTCATGGACGATTGTCTTACCGAAAAACTACAAGTCTTCGTGAAAGTCTTTGTAAATACGACAGTCATTTATTCGATGCTGTCGTGACCTTCGGATCTATGCGAAGATATTTATTGCTCAAGTCACATCTAAAGATAGCCTGGTATGGCCCCTTTTCGTTTACCGTCCCTAATGGTTTTGGTCGGCTTCGCTCTGATGCATCAAGTTGTGGATATTTTCATCCGATCTTTTTACTCATATCTAATTTTAACGTTTCTTATTTGTCGTATTGTTGACATGTCTAAATTTAACTCCGCTTCAAATCTGGGATCAATATCTTTTGTGATTGTTTGCTGGTATTTTGGTCGAAGGATTAGAACAGCTTACACCGTTTTATTGATCAGGGATTTGACCTTTTAGTCGTCTTCGGCGGAAAGCGGAAAGTCTTCCTTTAACTCCTTAAATTGGGCGCTCTCATACGTAATCACTATGAACGGTTTCTTCATCAATTACATCACGAGTTTCTCTTCTCGTATTAAAAGCAAACAAAGTTTTTACAGTACATTGGTATAACAATCATGTTATTTTGCTTGCATAGTTTTTTGAAGCGAGGTAGAAGTAACACAGCTCCTCACGCCTTTTGTGATCTTTCGAAAACATTCAATCGTTCAATTTTCTTTTGTTTTTTGCAAATTGCAGCTGTTTTACGTTGCATGTTGATCACAATGCGATTCGCGTCTGTAGGAATGATATATTTACTGAATAATTATCATCAATTTCATATCAATCGTCAAACTTTGGTTTGTTCCAGCTAAGAATTTTCATATGAAATATTTTGAAAAATTCTTAGGTGGCACAAATTTCCAAAGTTTAACGATTGGTATCATTTTGATGGTTATTTATTATTCAGTAAATATATCAATCGTACAGTCGCGATTCGCATATTGATCAACATACGACGTAAAGCTGAGCTGAGCAAAAAACAGAAGAAAATTTGAATTTGTTGGGCTGTAGCTGAGGATTCACCTTGAGCTTTAGTTGATGTAGGTTACCATGGTTACCCCCGACTTACACTTGCCTCTAGTTTTTGATAGTCTGAGTGGAAGTTCCTGTATTTTTAAGAACATTCACATTCTAATCATGTCTTTTGGTTTAAACGGCGAAATAATTGCGTAACACACTAACAGTAGGAATGGCTTTCATTTTGACATTTCAACAACATTCATTGCGTTATTTACGTTGTTGTGCAAACAAATTTTTCGAACATATGAAGCAATGGATCAGCAATAGGCTTCAAAATGATTCAGATTTTTATAGATAGTGTGTTACGCAGGTCGCAGGTTTTTTTTTTTAATTTATCTTTATGTTATATTTTGTGAATGTATAGTTTCTCGCCGGCTCTTCTCGTTATGAAACGACCAATTAAAACCGTGCACCTAGTTTCTGACGTTTCATAAGTGCCCATTTAAGTTAGTGAATTAAAATATTTTGATTTTGAATCTGTCTCAAACTGTCAAAAATACCTACCTAAATTTCTTTTTCTGTTATTTTACCTACATTTTAGACTAGTTATTTGACATTGAATGTCGCTGAGATGAGATTGTGACTAGATTTTGAATGTTTCTAACTAAAAAGAAAGAATAAAGTTTATTTCTAACTTAAGTTTGAGTTTGTTTATGTAGTTTCGTTTTGTTTTCTAAGTTTGTTTAATTTTAGTTTAATTACGGGAATTGGCCTTTTGATCAAGTCTGTGATCTCTCTAATATTAGATTAGAGAGATCACAGACTTGATCAAACAAGCATATTACAAATTAGAGGATTATATCCTAGATAAGAATGCTTGCAAACATGCTGGTCTTGCTGCATAGGACAATCTAGAGTCTAGACAAAATCAAACTGGTCGCTAATTTAATTGTATAATTTATACATTTTTTATTATTTTTATTTTGGTGTAGTAATCATAATTAGGACACCAAAATAAAAATAAACCGATCATGTGAATGAGATTTAAAACATAATTACTACACCAAAATAAAAATAAACCGATCATGTGAATGAGATTTAAAACATAATTACTACACCAAAATAAAAATAAACCGATCATGTGAATGAGATTTAAAAACAAATCGAAAAGGCTTTCTAGACTAATAGGGGCTTAGTTACCTGCTTGATTCCCACCAGAAAGAAGATGGAAAATCAGGGTCATTTAATACTGTTATAGTTTCTTAACCATTGTTATTGTCGTTCATGGTCACAAAGGGAAGATTGTCCGTATGTAACACGAATTAATTCCGATCAGTGAGCAATGTTGACCTCGTTTGATATCTCAAACGTTCGACGTGTGTACTCATTAACTTACAAACTGTCGACCTTTAGGTTAATTCAGTGCAACATTGTTGGCCTCAAAACCTGTTTGGTACGTTTAAACAATTATTTTTGATCGTTTTGTACCAAAAATGGACGATAGCGCTATTTTCTTATACGGTAAGGCATCTACATAATGGCTGTAGTATTTACAAAGTTGGGTAATGCTCAGTTCCATTATACAAAAACGGATCGTTTCGCTTACCAATGGTAGTATTTTTTTATCGCCAAACTGGGCATATAAATAGATTCATAGAGTAATTTTACCTGTGATAGTATTTCCATATGCAATGGTCTACTATACAAAGCTATGAGGTGTTTGCTTCATTATTAGTAAAGATACAAGAGTCTTAATTTTAACCAATAACGGTCCGAAAATTATAGGAATTGGCCATAAGAATGATATCCTATTTTTAACCGACTTCACAAAAAGGAGGAGGTTCTCAATTCGTCAATTTTTTTTTTTTTTTTTGTTAGCTCAGTACTTTTTTCTGGGTGAACCGATTTGGATGATAATTTTTTTATTTGATAGCTGGTGCTTCACATGTGGTCCCATTTAAATTTGATCAAGGTCTGACCAGTAGTTTTTGAGTTATCCTTAATACTGCATATTTTTTCCACTTAGTTTATATGGATGATGTGTTAATAATTTCATGTCGCTGTTATTTACACACCAAGTAGTGGTATACGAATTTGTGTGGGGTAGGTACCGCAACTAAAAAGTGAAAAATAAAAACTTTTTTACAAAAAAAACAATCGACTTGCAAAAAAACACTAAAAGACGTGAAAAATAACTTTAATTTCGGAAGTCGGTGGCCAAAAACGAAAATATAAAACTAAAGACACCGACTTCCGAAATTAAAGTTATTTTTCACGTGTTTTAGTGTTTTTTTGGAAGTCGGTTGTTTTTTTGTAAAAAAGTTTTTTTATTTTTATTATGACTAATCTTCGACTTTTAATTGATGATTCAACTATGGATTTGCTTTCGATTGTGAAATAAAAGTTAGTAAACAGCAAAGTTGACTGAGTGTGTCTATTTGGTGCCATGCAAAAGGGCCACGTAGATTGGCAAAACATACGTTAAAGTATGAAGAAAAATGGTGAAGGAAAACATTGTGAGGAAATCGGTATGTCCTAAAACCAAAAACTCAAAGACATGTGAGATTTACTAACCCGCACTGGGCCCGTGTGGTCGATTACGGCTCACACCTTCTCACAGAGGGAGGCCTGTGTCCCACCAGTATGTTATATGCTGATTAAGCATTATGCAAGCTAAAGTATTACATACTCGAAGTGTATGTATAAGTTAATAATCTTATTTCATATTCCACAATGTAAATTGCTCAGTCTCACGGCCATATCTTGCTCAGTTAAGACATGATTGAGTAACAAACATACATTCGGATATATTAGTATACTTTGCAGTTAACTTAGAACTGGCAACGATTATTTTTTGTGAATATTTAAAACAAATGTTTACGTCACTTACTAAATATGAAAAATAATTACGCAAGTATATTTATTACATGGGACTTATCATGACTAGCGAAATTTGGGTGTAGTATAGGCACACCTCTGAATATCCCTTCGGGGATAGCAGGCGTGATGTTACGTAAATGATATTTTTTTGTAAAGTTAAGGGACCTTTCTATTCGTTATCATGTTAGAGTTCAAATTGATAGCACAATGTTACTTGATGTAATCACAATTATATACCTCTTTCTAAAGATTATATTATTATTTATACATTCGGTTTTATCTAACGATAATGATTAATAATATTTATGAGTATAAAAACACGTATATTTGCATTTAGCTTTGTTGTGCGTATAATTTAGTATATATAGTAGATCGCGTATGCAAAGATCCAAGGTCTTTGACCTCTCGCGTGTGTTTTGCCATCAGCGTATATTTGTAAACACTGAGTGAAGGCCTGTTTACATTTTGATTAGTAATTTAAATGTTGGGGTATATTATAACTTGCTGGCTTGGCAACAGTTAGTCACATAGATTGTAGCATTTTTAATTTCCGTCCTGTCTTTTTAAATATTTAGTAGTCCTTAGGGAGGCTGTTTTTTGCTATTTGTAACTGATATGGTCATGATTGCTTTCTACAACAATTCATGAATAAGTAACAGGCTTTGACTAGTCTAATCACACACTAATCAAAGTGAATGTTAATGAGTAAGTTCGTTTCATTGTTTTAAAAGAATTTCAAGACTTAATCAAGTCTTGAAATTCTTTTAAAGAAGTAATTAAATATTTTTATGTAGGTACAGCGAACCGCACTTCAATGGTAACGATTTGAAATTGATAGCACTTTTATGCTGTAGCTGTAAGGGTGATTTTCGTAGTTCAAGTGTTACGGATGTACGGTAGGTAAAATACCCGACTAAGTACTAAAAGTATTTCTTTTATTTTCTATTATTAACGTCTGGCAAGTCATTGAACCCAAACGTGAAGCTATTGCGATGTGTTATTAATTAATATGTATGGTAGTTATTAATATCGGTATCGGTCCGGAAATTGACTCGGTTTAATTATGTTTATCAAGCTGGTTTCAAAATATATAGTTCACCCGGAAAGTATTCCGGGAACTATGAATAATGTTACTCAAGATATTTTTTTTTGTAAGGTAAAAGCAATATTGAGGTGGCCTAAAGATTAAAACCGTCAAAATAATAATACCGTAAGCTTTCGGGCTCAAAACTAACACTGGGCACAAACGAATGTAAATTGTCTGATTATTGAACCCGTCATGACTGATTTACAGTGCAAGGAAATAGGTATCATGAAAAAAAGCCTGGATTTGAAATATGGTCCTTAGAGCCGCCGCTTAATTATTGCACCAATCGTCTTAATGTTCACAAAACTTAAATCTACTGAATATTTTAACATAGAAAATTATAATCAATATTCAGTACCACTAAAAATTTATGTTGGTTGTTTTATTCTAACTGCTAAAGCATTAAAGCATAATACCCTGAGTACTTCATAGCTAAATATGGTATATTATAATAAAACATACAAGTAAGAGAAGTAGAGACCATTTAGCGGTGCTGAAATACCACCTTAATAACAATAACAATCTTTGTAAATACTAAATATGACCTAAATTAATTTATCGGCAGGAAGTTACATGCTAAGGCGAAATTGCTAGCATGTCGACCCAGCCAAATGCTTAAAGTGTAGTGGGTAGTTAAATGGAATTGCCGGAGTTATGTTAGCAAGCACCGTTTAAACCTCAGGTCATGGATACCCAGATTTAGGTGAACAGGAGTTTTCGAGTGTTTGTTTTCAGTTGCTCTAAAATATGATACAAATCCATCCGATTTACCTTTCTGACCTAAACTAGACTTTATTACCTTAATTTATTGACTGTATCGCCCAAAGTGCCCATACTGCTACTGCGCTGTCACTGTCAAATTGTTCCCAAAGACATACAGTTGAAGTGTACCTTTCATCTTCCTGATATTTACACAAAATACATAACAAAAAATATATCAAACACTACAAAATGTACAATGGGTGGCCTTATCGCTTTCTGCGGTCTCTTCCAGGCAACCTTTGAATGGACAGTGATTTGCCTGGACATAAAATGGGGCTGCAGTTGATGCAAATAATAAGTACCTATACAATACACTAAAATAGATCCACAGATATACATATCCTAAATAATAGATACATAAATACATACATACTATAAGCAACGAAAATAAATGAAGAATATAGATAATTACAGTTACGAGAACAAGATCACAACGACAAGTTTATTATTATTAACATTGATAGAACTCATAAAACAGATTACATAAATTTTAAATATTAAGCTATGGATCCAGGCCACTTGACCCAGTGCTGCCGAAATTAACAATTAGGAAGTACAGTCCCTGAAAGCGGGTGAGTTGATTTGAACCCAAAAGCTAGCTACGACAAACGAGGCCACATAAACAGGCTACACAGAAAATCAGACTAGCAAAGTGAACAATAAAAAGGTTTTGAAAGGCGTTCAGAGGACTCCTCCTTTAATATTCGTCTTGGATTCGGATAGGAATTCTTATACTGATATGATCTATCATATCAGTATAAGAATTCCTATCCGAATCTAAGACGGTTTTTTTTTGCAGTTATCTAAGCTGAATATTGTCCAAACCAAATTCTTGGCAAAATTTTAAAATAGTCTGTCACCTTCGGGAAGGCCTTTTGCCCCCTGGTAGCCAAACTACCAGGGACAAAAGGGCTTCCCTCTCTGCCTAGTTTATAAAAAGCAGCTATGTGTCACATCAGTTTATCAGGCCAGAAAATGTACTGTCTTGACTGTCTGTACTATTGATTTTGTCGATGAAAACGCATAGTTGTTTGAACTAATAGGTTGGGGAAAAAGTTTCTTCGCATTTTTTAAGAAGATTCAAAACTTTTTTTAATATAGTTTATTTACATTTAACTAAAGTATGTAGGTACCATTTTGTTCGATAACTTTTTGCTATCTTGTAGGTAGGGACATGATCCCATTGCTATAGAAATTTTGGGACTTCTGATCAAAATACCGCGACAAGTGGTTTTGGCAGTTCTCTCGTGATGTTAACCTGACACTGCCTAAAGAATTCTGAAGAGACCGAAACAGGTGGAAATCTGAAGGTGTAAGGTCAGGACTATACGGTGGATGCATTAACACCTCCCAGCCAAACTCTTAATTTTTGCTGAGTGGCTAAAGATGTGTGAGGTCTAGCGCTATCATGATGAAAAACCACACCTCTTCTGTTGATTAATTCCGGCCGCTTTCTCTCAATTTCTTGCTTTAATCTCATCAGTTGTTCGCAGTAGAGTTCAGAATCGATGGTTCTGCCTGGTGGTAACAGATCATAATTATTAATGCCCTTCCAATCCCACCACACACACAGCATCACCTTGTTGCGAGTTAACCCGGGTTTCGCCACAGTCTGTGAAGCCTGACCGGCCTTTGACCACGACCTTTTTCGCACGTTCTTGTCGTACGAGATCCACTTTTCATCACCAGTTATCAGCTTCTTCAAAAATGGTTCGGTTTCATTACGTCGTAATAAAGAATCACAAATGAGTACACGGTTCATTAGGTTTCTTTCAGTGAGCTCGTGAGGTACCCAAATATCGAGCTTTTTTGTGTACCCAGTTTTTTTCAAATGTGCCAAAACTGTTTTGTGGTCAATTCCCAGTTCTTCAGCTACGTCTTAACTACTGATTTGCCGATCTTGCTCCACTTTTTCAAAAATGGCATCCATTTTATCCGTAATAGGGCGGGCGACCAGAGCGACGTGCATCTTTGACATCAAAATTTCCGGATTGAAAACGCTTAAACTAAATTTGAGCTACTCTCACAGACACTGCACTAGGTCCATAAACATCGCAAATTTTTTTCGCGGCTTGCGTTTTATTTTTACTTTTTTTGTAGTAAATTTTTAAAATGTTTCGAATTTCTTCATTAGATTCACTCATCTTGACAGTACGAAAAACAAATGAAAATCACACATTTTCCTAATTTAAATTTGGAATTATGTTCTTTAAAATTTAAACTTTCAATGATACCAAAACCAGCCAGATACAAATAGCCAACGAGATTTTATTACAAGTTCATACATACTATAATGCGACAAGACTTTTTCCCCAACCTAATATAATAGTAATATTTCATACAGTAATTTTATCTCACGAAGTGTCGCGCGCTTTACTTGTGGTAACCAAGTGTACAAACAACGCTGCGAATGTGTGTGTGTGTGTGTAAAGACTCTCGGTACAGACAGAGACAATGGCGAAGTCGGAACTGTGTGTGTGTACTGTGCTGACGCTACTCGTTTTCACGCTCACATTCACATCGTGTTTGTACACTTGGTTACCACAAGTAAAGCGCGCGTCACTTCGTGAGATAAAAATACTATAACATGGAATCGCTGTTGTGAAATGAGACTTATCATGCTGCAACTTGGCAGATGTCGCGTTCCAAAATAACAACCGTCTCTTGTTCCAGAGAACTGCACCTGCACAACAACTACCTCCGAGTACTTCCATACGAGCTCGGCAAGCTGTTTCACCTTCAACTCCTGGGATTAGGAGGAAACCCCCTCAGCAAGGAGATGCTCTCGATATACAACGACAACAACGGGACCGCGAAGCTGTTGACGTATATGCTCGACAATTTGCAAGGTAAGTGCTTTTATTAGAGTAGACAGTAGAATCGAGTAAGTTAGGCAATTATTAGTTCTAAATAATTTATGTTGCGTCCTTTCTGTTGGCAATAAAGAATATTATCTCTCCATCTAGCTAAGTGACTGAAGAATAAACTCGATAAACGAATTACGATTGGGTGAAATCAGTCTAGCATTTGAGCGAATTTTTTAAATATAATTTTTATTAATAAATCACAATGTGAGGCTCGCCTAATTTTAAAGCACATATACGTAATATTAAATCACCCGTTCTACCCCTGGGTCAGACAAGAGGGGCCTGAGCAAATAAGGGTTCATGTCCCGTGTAAATAGTCCTACTAGATAAAACTAAACAAACGCTGTTTAAATTAGATAAGGCTACACGTTGGGGGCGACCCAGGTCGCTCGTTTAGGATACTAATCGCAGCCAGCGCTTATACCCATTTTACGGCACGGAAAGCATCTTCCGTTAAAAGTATATAATTAACAAACAGTAGCTATAATTAAGTTTAATCTTTTGAAATGCAGTACAATATTATTGTAAATGGAACATTCTAATACTTGTTTACTTTGACGTTGTTATCCTCTTCAATTTTGCAGCAGTCAGCGCCATCTATCCACACAAGATGGCACTATTTTAGTGCTCGTGTTGTAAGCTAGATGTCGCTACGAGTTGCGTTCTAACTTTATTCACACGGATAGCAATAGCGCTAATTACCTACTAAATTAAAACCTGATGTCATCCTCGTGATTTGAAGTTGCCATAAATTCTTACTGGGTTAAGTTAATTTAAGTGGAAAGGTCACCGTGACGCCGCGTTTTTTTATTTACTTACTCTTTTGTTGTTTTCAACAATCTTTTGAGAAAGATGTCACGGAAGAAAAGTTATAGCGT
Source organism: Griposia aprilina (assembly GCA_916610205.1). Lineage (NCBI taxonomy): Eukaryota > Metazoa > Arthropoda > Insecta > Lepidoptera > Noctuidae > Griposia > Griposia aprilina. Next base: position 4,838,737 of record OU744293.1, on the reverse strand, counting down.
TAAAAATTTTCTGTGCTCCAGTTTTCAAAAAGGTATGCTCATTGTTACAGTGGGATAGGTTAAGACAATCACGATTTCGTTTAAAAGTTTCACTTCAAAGATTTTGGTTTAGAGAAAGTTGGATTAAATTAAGATTGCGTAATGTTTTCTAATGCATACAGGAAATGTATTCATAGAATTATGAAAGACCGAGAGGTTATTTGATGTTATATTAAATAACGTTTCTTGAATTTGCAAACGTTTCTAGCGGAAATGGCGTGGATTGTGCACTGTTCGAAAAAGAATAGAGGAAAGTTTTTTTTTTATTGATTCGAAAATGGGCTTTTTGGGATGTTTTTTTTAGGCAAGCATGATAATGCCTACCTATCCGAAGCAGTTGTGAAAAACCAAACCCGATGAGCTGATCTAAGGTAGCTATTTTCATATTAGTCCAAATAAAAGAATACTTGTTAGTTTTCGACCTGCCATGAAAATGATTCACGCCAATAGAGATGAGTCCGATATCATGCCACATGTAAAAATCATCGATATTTTAAAATAGATCATGGAATGACAGCGACAAAATCATCAATGCCTAAACCATTACTTGAATGAACGTGAACTTCGGTGATTTGGACGCGCCGTCTCTGGCGCTGCGAATTGCGATGTTGCGAGGTTCGCGTCACGCGTAACTAATGATAATTTCACTAGGCCGTTCCGCGATCATTTCAGCACTCATCATTGAAGTGACGTCACGGATTAGGAGTGATGTGATCGTAAACTCAACAAAAAATCATTGATGATTTTGTTCCCGTCATCGATGATTTTTTGTCATGATCATGCAGTCATTGATACGGAAAAATCATCACTCAGCAAATATCTCCCCATGTTTAGACATGATCGCAATATAAAGTCAGATTGTTTAGAATACAATTTAATTTTTTTGCAAGTTTGGATGATACACTAAAAATCATGTTTGCTAATAGAATTAGATAGATATATGTCTAGAATTGAGCTTTTGGGCTAATACTTTTTTTATCCGTAGCCTGCTTATATTAAAAACCTTCGACTTATTATAACAAAATAATATCTATCCTTCAACCAGGTTTAAAACAACATCGAAGCAGGTTGTGCATTTCAATCCTTATTCCAACTAATTTATAATTCTTAAATACAAAAACTGCCTTTAAACCGGGTTTAAGTTGTAAATTTCGTATTAAGAACTTTATTCTACTCGGATAACGTTCCAAATATAAAAACTGGCACGAAGTTCCAGGCTTGGACTAAAGTTCTCTATTTTTAAAATATCGCAGCATTATGCTGAGATACGAGCCTTTTTGGCCTCGCACAGGTATTTTTTTTTGTTTTTTCTTTGTATAAAAAATAGTATTCATTTTGTTAGCTTTATTTAAAACTAACAAAATCATCATTCACAACCATCATCCATTCATCATCCATTTATCATTCATTCATTTGCTCCTTTTTTACTGTTTTTATTTACTGTGCGTGTCCCAAATTAAGTATTTATCTTTCTTTCTTTCTCGTTTTGTAATAAGACGGCCTGGGTTTAGACCCCAGTTCGAGCACCCTTGAGTGGGTTTTTCCAAGAAGTATTTGTTCTTCAGAAGTAGGAACACTCATGGATGGGTGACCATCTCTACATATCAAGAACCCTCCGTGTCTCGGAAAGCACGTTAAGCCGTAGGTCCCGGCCGTCATTCGTGGATATTTAGCAGTCGTTACGGGTCATCAGAAGCCCGAAAGTCTGACAACTAGTCCTACCAAGAAGTATCGTATCGTAACTGGGTTGTGGAGGTCAGATAGGGAGTCGCTCCATGAAAAATACTGGTGTTCAGCTGCATCTGGTTAGACTGGAAGCTGACCCCAACATAGTTGGGAAGAGGATAAGCAGATGATGATGAAGTAGGAACACGCACGATTGCGATTTTTGGTCATAAAACAAAGTGTCTACCCTGGCAAAAAAATTATAACTGACGAAAAATTTCTATGCTAGGGGTATAGAATCATATGCTGATTTCATACTTACAGTTTGCGCACTGGTTAAAAAATCATCCTGAAGATAATAATACTTACTTTGACTAGCCCCTGCAGTCTCGACAAATATAACGACAAAAATCAGTCGTTAAGTCTTATCGATGTCAAATTTCTTTAATAGGATTTTCAACCTTATACTTTAGAAATAAAGTTGAAAATCTATTAAAGGAATTTGACAACGATACGACTTAGCGACCGATTTTTGTCGCTGTCTAATATCGAGACTGCAGGTGCTGGTCAAAGTAAGTATTATTATCTTCAGGATGATTTTTTAACCAGTGCGCAAACTGTAACTATGAAATCAGCATATGTTTCTATACCCCCTAGCATAGAAATTTTTCGTCAGTTATATTTTTTTTTATTAGTTGTTCCATACATTTTGACCGCGTAGGTATTGCACTTTTCTATGAAACAGCAGTTTTTTTTTTTTTTTTGATAACCGGCGAGAAACTTCTTCGCTAGAATTGTGTGATGAATTCATGGTTACAGTTTGCGAACTGGTTAAAAAATTATACTGTGTACAGGAACATAGTTCATATTTAAGTGGCATTTTTCATTAAAAAACCTTTAATCATAGAAGACCAAATAATAGTTCCAAATTAACTCAAAAAACATCAAACAATGTGGATATTATTTTATAACGAATGATAAAAGATATTTCCTCATATTTGCTAATAAGAAGTATGTTAACATTGCTAATTAAGGAAATATGAGTTAAAATTATAATAAACGCAAACCTAAGTGCAATCAACTTTGATGCTAACTAGTGATAATTGTATGGGCAAACGTTCGATAGCATCATACATGTGATATGTACCTAACAGGAAGAATTACAATTTGTTTTCAGTCTACAAAAGAGATTGGTATCAGGAAAATAAAATTTTATTATTGCGTGCGTAAGATTCGACTACTCAGCGACCACGCAGAACGGTTAAAAAAGGAATTGTATTTAGCTGCTTGTGAACCTGTACTTCTATAGTTAATATAAAGGAAATAGCACACGTATCAAATCGGAAAGGGATCGTAACCGCATCAACTCGAGCCATTCAGTATTCTTTGTATGAAACTCCCTGCAACGCACACTAATCTGAATCGTAACGTAATCGTCTCGCCTCGGGGTCGGCGAGCCGTAAGCGCGGCGTCGCCTAGGCGTAGTAGACATGGGTAGTTCGCGAACGATTGAAGAAAATGAACTACTTCATTTCGCAAAATAAACTTATCATTCAATCAGTAGTCATTCAAATGTGTCTCTACTTCATTTGCTTCAGCCTTTCTTTTCGCTCCAGTTCACTCATACACGTTTATGTCACTTGACACTTCGTTCGCCGGCTGGTCCAAAGTGTATGATCTATGGGCTGGTCGGCTGACGAGCGACGACGGGGCGCTTCGCCGACACGGTATTATTTACAGTGTAGTTAGCCTAAACACACTGATAAATGAACTTTCTTATTATACTGATAATGTCGAATTTAGCTTACAAAAATGTACGTATACTATAAGAAAAGTACGTTCATGAAATATTATTTATTATCTATTGTTTTACTATTTTTGTAAGTTCTGTAAATAATCAGCAACGGATGTAAATAGGTATGTACGTATATCCTATGAATAATTATTCTAAATCACTGTACTTACATATTTTGATTTTTTTTAAAAGAAAAAAGAACAAGACATTCATACTACTTAATAAAAATAGTTTTGCTTTGATTCATATGTCATGGTTGACAATGCTAAGCCTGTATAAAGTATGAAGAAAAATCGAGATATGAGATAGGTTTATAACTGAACCAGTGAAGTGCATTATTTTGTGTTAACTTATCAATCACACCTTCGATAACTTATGACTATGGACTCGTTCTGTTTTGCTGAACTAAATGAAGTACTGAACTAAATGAGTGGACTACTTCATTATGCGAAAAGATATACTTCATTCATTTCTTTTCACTCACACATTTTGCGCATGTCTAAGCCGTAGCAGAGTCGACGTATCGGAGCTGCTGATCGGCTTTGGTTACGTGCTTACGTTAGGTTGACGGCGGCGCAGCGAAAGGTGATACGGTGACGATCCCTTTCCGAATTTATAAGATCGTGTGCTATGACCTTAAGTCTGAAATCGCCAACCCGTCTTGAGCAAGCATGGTGGCACCTTCTCTGTATGAGAAGAGGCCTTGGCCCTGCAGTGGGACAATAATAGGCTGGTATTATTATACTTATCTCATATTAGCTTCAGCCCGCGCTGCGCCCGCGTTGATGTCGGAAATTATCCCACGGGAACGTGCCACCGGGGCAAAAAGTAGCCTATGTCCTTCCCCAGGATGCCATTTATCTCCTTGCCAAATTTTATCGATATCCATTCAGTGGTTTAGGCGTGAAAAGGTAACATACAGACAGAGTTACTTTCGAATTTATAATATTAGTATGCATGTTGACTGTACCATACGAAATCTCTCTAAACAAGTTGGCAAACATTATCCTAGTAGTGTTAATTTGTAAAAGTAAAAACCGGATCATTATGTAACTAAAATCTTCCATAATAATAAATATAAACTAGCCATTCTAATTTCATAATGTCTAGAAAACTGAGCTATCAACGCTTGCCTTAATATCTCCAAAATAGTAGAAAAAGAAACTTGTTTGGACTACATTATGGTACAAAATATAATATACACCCACACATCTTGCAATATATTCTTATCCTGTAGGTATTGACGCATCCAAATAAAAATAAACTGGTATTGATAACTACGACATACTTTAAACCTGATGTCAGTACCAGTCAGAAAGTTTCCTTTTGTAGTTGCATTTGCATCTTTTCTTTTCGTATATAAAAATGTTCTGTTTTTTTTTAAATTATGCATGCGGAAAAGTATCTAAACTAAACTGGACTTAAATAAAAAATAACAAATTAATACCTATCTATTAAATAAACTAGTAAGAGCTAGAGAAAAGGCTAGCTTTTTAAAAAAAGTAAAGAAATATTCGTCAGAATGGTCGACTTGCTTTACGACGGTCAAATTAAGAATAGTACCGTCCTTGTGTGAGGTCGTATTAACATCACTTTGATGATTCAGCACATTCTATACAATTCTTACCTTTTATGATCATGCGGGAACCTTATGGATGCCGTCCCTTCGGTAGGCGAAAGGCTATGCCAGATTCTTACTATATCCAATGGAGCTCCACCTTTGGTTGATAGAGCGGAAATTGCTTGCGTATTAAAACATAATTTTAACAACGAAAATGTCACAATATGGCAAAAGACAACTCTCTTCTTATTCTGAAACAGCAACATTCCCAAATAAAACCTCTACTTATGTCAGCAGACAATGCAGTAGGCGTTGATATATTTCTGGCGAACACAAAAGAAAGTGCAATATCTAGATTACACATTTCTATAAGTAATAATACAGTCGTGATTTCATCAAGTACGACAGTTAATAGAAGAGGTGCGATTGTTTCAATGAACTACAATGGACCTAGAAAGTGTGAGAAGAAGACGGATAATATTAATTGTTATACTGGTCTTAGAACTATCGGGGTGAGGCGGTCATATTACTTTATGTCCGTGTACTAGAAAGATGTGCTCGTAAGATGGGTGCATTACATTGTCTATGACAGTTCATTTGCTTTATGTGTCGCAGCACTATTTATACGAACGATTACTGCAGTAACCGCCATGTCATGGCAGACATTTAAAATGATGCGTAGTTTCTAATTCTGGCCATTTATTTTTGTTTCGTGATGTTGCGTTTTCGAATTTTGTTGATTGCTTGTATTGATCATTTTTAATGGTTTCTCTCCTATACATTTTCGTTCTTCTTTTCGGAATTAAGTTCTAAATGTAGGCTAGCGTTATTTTCATAGAAAATACAATCTCGTTGGACTTAGCTATCGCTAAGTTATTTTTATCTTCGTTATTTAATCCCCCTTTTTTATTTTTTGGGTGTTGCGTTACTAAGCCGTAGATTCGTCGAAAAGAAGAATTTTTTACTTGGTATTTATATTTATTTACTCTCTATAATTTATTTCTGAGAATAATGTCTGCTTTTAGCACATTTATCTTAAAACTCTTGTCAAGCTAGTGAAATATTTATGAAAGTGGACGTCTATCGGACAAATCGCTTAAGGCACTGATTACTTTGTCACGAATTTATTTCGTCTGCTCGGGTCATATTGAAACGACATTGAAAGTGTCGATTTTTGTAAAGAGAAATTGCCTCATTTGTGGCAGTTTCACGTTGTTACTTTTTATAGCGCTTAGCATATTCTGAACGTTTCTCTCAATTTATATTGTTTTTATAATTCACGTAGTAAAAATCAACAACTCGTAATCGTAGCTTTTCTATAATTCCCGATATCTATAACTTTCTGATTCGTAAAAATCGAACCACCAATAATACTGGTAACGATTGGCGATAAACGAATTACACTCTATTTATGTTAGACGTAATAAATGTGAAACAAAAAAATGATTGCTGTTACTGCTTTACGTGATCAAAATTGCTAAACAAATTCGACTTCTCGGTTATGTAACAGTTTCTTATGTATTGCTCACGCGCACAAGTAAGGTGAAATTCGCCTTTCGCGAGCTTCCGAATTAGAGAGCCCATCTGTGTCAGTTCTGACCGAGATGATCACGTAGGACTAATAAACAAACGGAATATAACAATAACAAAGCTTTTTGTAGGACAAACTCGCCTAGCAAAAAATACCTTGTAAAATCTTGGTGTTTCAGAAAACTCTAATAACATAACAGCAGAAATTGTCATGTTCCTGTTTGACGCTGTTTTTCAAGATTTTATTTAAATCAGCTTCTCTCTATTTTCATACCAATATAATTATAATAGCATGAATCTATCAGGCAAAGAGGTTTCAGATACGTATGTTTTCAGTAAATCCTGTTGAACTGACACATGGTGACATCGTGAATAGTGTTTTTCGAATAAATAATGGTGTTGATTTTTAACCGGTCATCGATAGTCACGAGCGGAATGACAATGGGCCGGGTGTTGCCGGCACAGCGACACCGCCACACGTCGCGTCCGCCGGCGCCATGCCTCGTCCGACCGGTGAAAGTGTTTCGCGAAAGTGAAGCCGGAACCAAACGCGGTGACGTCACAGCGATTTGCGCAAGAGCACCCGGCTATGGTGAGACGTTGCGAAATGTTACCAACCTCCTCCGTATTGTTGAGGATACGTTCGGTGATGCTGTTTTTGTGTTGCGCACCGATGTTACTTTGTTAAGTAAATTACGTCGCTTGTGTAATAGTATTCTGGCTTTTCAAGCTCTTGTAATGAGTCTTGAATAATGTTTATAGTCATTTGCTAGACGTACACGACGGTCTTTTGTTAGGACTTAAGAGTTCTATTCAATCTAGCGCCTTTATGTAAAGATACTACACATTCATTTTGAGAATGAGTATTGAAATATCTGAATGTCTTCGTTTTGAGTGCAATTGAGAATTGTAAGATTTCTTTGCTTTCTCAGAATATTTTTAATTAATTCTCATTCGTGCTGCTGTACAATAAGAAATAATGTGGTCATAAAAATGGAAAGAAAAAGGTAAATGATGATTCAGTCGCAGAGTTTCATTCTATTTTAGAATATCAGTAGTGTCGGGTAGCGATTATATCTTATTATATTGCAGTCTCGTGGGAGAAATGTTCTTTGACAATACGACATTAGCTGGAAAATTATTTTCATGACGTTTCATTTACTGTTCACGTTTGTAGGTTTATGTGCAGTTTTAATGGGGTCGCAGTAAGCACGGTATGTGGCGGCAACACAAGTGCGGGAACACTCGGGGGATTAAGTTGTTTCTTTGTTTAAAACGTCCAAAATACACAATTGTTTTGAATAGCGGCTATTTCACTCACGATGAGTTACGAATTTCAATAAATCAATTAGACACTTTTGTCGAACTTCCCACAGACATTTATTTAATTATTTACAAAGGAAGTAATTTTAACACTTAAATTAATATCCTCTCTTCATACGATATCCTCATCCTTAATTTATCAAATCTATATGTTCATCACGACTCACGCGCACAACTCGTTAGTCACGCACTTATGGACGTTCAAGCTTTGCCATAACGATTTTTGCCCAAACTTTATTGATTTTTGACGATCGGGTGTAATCAGGAGTAGACATTAGTATACTCCTCACGTAGTTACGGAGACTGGGCAGAAATACAAATTCGTTTTAATTAAAACTTTGGAGAACTTGTATCATCTGCAGATTAATACATGTCGGCTTTATTTGTAGCGAAGGGAGCCAATGAAGTTAGGTGTTGGTAATTCTTATCTTCCTTGATACCCTTAGGAACAAATGACATTACAGAAGCTTCTGTAACTATGTTTCTAACCGTGTTAGAGAATTAATGTAGTAGTTTCCGATTAGGTTTGTTGTGTGGATGTCTAATTACTTTGTTTGTGTTGCCATTACAATACATGCTCTATTATTTTGGATCTCAACACCCACCGCCCATTGTGTCACCCTATGTAAAATTCCTACATTTATATCTGTAATTTTTATGGTGTACATAATAAAGAGTATTCTATTCTATTCTCAATTTTTCGGCCCTTTAGCTGCTCTCCTTAGCAATCTCGTTTTGAGTAGCTAATTGCTAATGTAATAATTCATTTAAGGTAAAAGTGGTTAAACAGAATATTCACCTCGTAAGAAGCCTAGCCGTTGTTCCTCGATATTATTGTTTATTTGATACCTGAAAGCGATAAAGCACTTCCAATACCAGCGTAATGTAACTTAACCTTTTCCAGTTAAAATTGATGACTGATAAAATTCATATCTGCTATATTAGTTAGGGTTCGATTACACAGTTCCTGATAGCGGGCGATACAATACAAACTAAGATTAAAGTACCTACTTGTTTACGAGCTGTTGCCACCCCAACGAGGTCAAACAGCCGATTGAATATTAATGGCATCAGGTGCTCAATTGAAGCAGGGATTAAAATGGATAATACGATACGCAACGTAAAAACTTTCCCCCCATAAAATAAATTTACGAGAAAAATGGGCAACTTTCTGAATGAAAATGAGAGTCTGAATTTTAAATGTGTCTGGTTTTTAACTTTAACAAAAAGCCTGCGAAAGTGCCTATTAGAGATAATAAATTTTGATATTAGGTTGGATAAGGGGAGAGCGCTTGAAGACAAATTGTAAATTTTATTCTGTTGCTACGCGAGGGAATGTTCGAGCTTCGGCCAGATCGTAGGGATTAGATGCAAGATGACGGAGAATACGTATGTTTTAATTTTAAGTATTTCTGCTCATTAAAATAAACCGTATAAAGTTTCACTTATCTCTACAGCGATAAGTTATGCAATGTGTTAAAAGGAAAAATAAAATTTTTGTGTGCTTAATTGCTTAAATAATTTGAACGTTCGTATATGAAAAATATATAAAATAATAATAATATTAAATTCAAATTCATTTATTCATTTTGTGAATATAGGGTAAAAATGATACAGATGTTATCTAAAAAAATGTTGATCCATACTATGTCCCGCCAAAGGGCATACAAAATCGCTTAAGTAATCGAATGTCAATTAACAAAATAGAAACAAAAATAAAGTCAATAGTTACGTAGATGTCACAATGTCATGCCAAACACTAATAGTTAATAATATGTCAATAAATTATAGACGGCACATAAACAAATAGGAATTAATTAGTCACAATTTCGTATAAGCACAATAACAAATGCAATAAAAATGGCAATAAATAATATCATTGTCATAGGGGAGCAACATTTTAATTATATAATATTATTTTAATTTGTCATTAAGATATTCATTAACAGAATAATACCCCTTGACAACTTAACAAGTAGATAATACTTAATAATAATTAGAACGTGCTATGTAAACACAAAAAAACTAAACAAAATATAAGTAGGTTAGGTATAGCGAAAGTACACTAGAAAACGTAAAAACAGCGACATGTCTGGAGACTAGCTTTTTTGCAGGTATAATATGAACACCAAAATAATCTAGTTTTTTTTTATAAGTTGACTTATAAAAAAACGAAAACTAAATTTTTATAATGTAGTCGGTTTGCCACTGTCTTTTGACTTCTTTGAACTTAAATTTCTAGTATTAAGCTTAAGTGTTCCATTTTCAGTCACTTAACAAGTAATTTCTCTTTCAAATCAATGTATTCGATTAATTAAAATGTATGCACCCGTACAGGTTGACCGCTACCTTGGCCCAAACAATTTATTAGTAAATGATTCGTTATAAATTGCCTGTTGAGTTAAGGTGGAAGCGCCAGGGAAGCCTGCGAAATTCAAATTTTCTTACGTTTTTTGCAATTTGCAGGTCAGTATCACGTTGTATGTTGATCTAAATATGATTCGCGGCCGTAACAAATATGTATTTATAGAATTATAATCACAAAAATCATCAATACATCTGTATAAGTTAATATTGCCCTGTTGATCAACTATTTCATGAAATCTTGACATTTGAGGCCGATTCTGACTTCAGGAGTTGTATTGCTGATTCTAATGATTATAATTCTGTAAAGCTATATTTGTTACGGTCGCGAATCATATTTTAATCGACATGCAACCTGACACTGACCTGCAAATTGAAAAAAAAACGTAAGTAAATTTGAATTACGCGGGCCTCCTTACCACGGACCTTCACGATCGTCGTAAAACCATTAGTAAGTCATTGCAGTGTAACTCTTATCCCGGTAAGGAAAAATAGAAATTAGAATGATTGCCGAGAGTTTTATCAAACTCACAGCATTAATTCCGTTGGTTACTTTATAACAATGAGATAAAAGTGAAATTGCAATGACTTAATAATGGTTTCACCTCATTCAAATTCGATCGTGATTTAGCCGCTTTAGTTGTCGTAACACGGCTAAGGGCGGACATTGGGCGCGATGCGAGGGCACGGTGGCGCCCTTGCCGGGACTCGGGTGTAGTCTGGAGGTCGCGGATGTACCCTTACTTCGTCCCTAAACACTAACTTTTCTGCCACTAACTCTGACTATGATAACTTGCTAACTTTGTTATTGCCACAAATATAAAGACCCGCCCGATCAAAGCTCACACCGTGGGCGCGCTATTTTCAGAGGGCGGACGTCGGGTGAAGTGCAAGGGCGAAACGCCCTTGTCCTCGTGAAGTTTGAAGGTCGATATGTGCTGTATCGTCCCTCCCATTTGCTCCCCTACTACTTTTTTCAATGTACCCAGTTATCTTTGCGAAAAGCATAAAAAACATTTTGCTTTGGACTCGACTGCCATGCAATTCTGGTAGGTTGCCAAATGAAACACAAAGTAGTCGATTTAAATATATAAAGTGCAATGAAGATAGGCGGGAAGTTAGAGACCCGTTGCCATTATATCTCTAAAGTAAATGGAAGTTTTTTTATGACGTCATGCATGACCCTCGCAAGTTTGCATAGCAGCAATTTCCGAAGAAGGTATCGCCAAGACCGAGGACCAGCTTTATTCGCACGTAATCGACACTGCATTGAAGTGATGTCCTTTTGTAATCGATTGTTTTTTTTTTTTTTTGACTGATTAAAATTATTGACAGGGCCAAGAAGGTTAACAGTTGCAGCTTTAAACAGTCTACAATGACCAATGACAAACGTCTTTTAGCTATGTATACTGTCTGGAGTCCATTAACTTGTCCCGCTAACCTTAAAAAGTGACTTATAGTAAGTTTTAAGAGAATAATTTCTATTAGAAATCATGTTTGCTAATTAGATGGATGCGGGTGCGGTATGTACGTTTATCTTGCAACGAATAAATTTATTTTGTGGAATTATTTGTTTAAAAGGAGTACCCTTGAAAATGCCTTTGTTTTATTGGACTGTAGTAGGTGACATAATTCGTGAGTAGTTAGGAGGTATTGTTATTTGAATAAATCCATTTAATCAAACAGGGCATTTGGAATAATTTTATTTACGATCATTTTGTAGCAAGCAATCTCATTTTATTACAAGGCTCGCATTTCAACTGATTTTCTTTAAAAGCTCATACAATATTGCACATAAGAAGTGCTGACTTGAATTTAGTATTGAAATTCAACGATCTTAATACTTAATAGTCAAACCTCGAGTTAGTGCCATAGATCTGTCGGTAATGACATCTGTACAGATAGTTGGATACAACAATCTTCCGATTTATGGTTGAGTGGAATACAAAATGAGGTTGGGTATAGTTCTTAATATTACTCAGTCATAGAGGCTCGACACGTCATGGTTTATTGCCTCGTAAAGTGAGCTCGTGCCGCGAAAACGCATAACTTTGTATTAAGTTACAATTTCTTTGGCGAGATCATCCATTATACAGTGTGCGCCTAGACACTACTCTCGCAATAAACCCTAAAACTTTACCGTGCTTTTCCTCCGAATTTTCTGTCTGAAATTTTGATAACTACAGCAATATAAAATAATGGTTGGCTAAATTTAAATAAAAGGACTATTGGATTTTAATCCGTTAACTATAAAAAGTGGAGAAAGTGTGTAATCGCTTCAAAGTGCGCTAGTTTCAGATAGATGCGATTCACGTCGTGATTTTCAATCGAGAACTCGTATTACAAACTAATGGCAGTAAACGCAAAACACGAGGTTTAGTGAATGTAACAGATACAGACTATAAAGAAACCATAACGTAAACGCTTCACGCGTTAGTGAAAGTGCAGGCTTTGAGCGGCGCCAATCAAAATCGCATTAGGCCTCGATACAACGCAGGCACATCTCAACATTGTTTTGTTTTTGCTACACGAATACATATATTTCTTTTGTGCAAAATGAAATTTAAATAGATCGTTTGTATAAATATTTCAGCGAATTTGTATCTTCTAAGTTCCATTGCATTCTTATTTCAAATAAATTAGGTATAATGAGTCTCTAATACACTAGCGTTTAGTTTCAGTGATAATGTTGTCACTTTAATGGTTCCGTTGCACTTCATGACTTTACAAACCAGTTATACTTAGTATTACGCTCTGCTAACAACTGCATAATGTAGAGTGCCCATTTAAAATAGCAATTAACACATCGATGATTAGCGTAAACAATAGGTAGTTATCGAGTAAACGGGCCGAACACTTGCGCCGGCGGCGCTTGCTGCAACTGACGGAAACGCAATTACGTGAACATTCACCGGAATACATTGCGCCCGCGCAAATGACTGGTAAAAAGCGCTAAATGTAAATGCGGGCCTATTGTAAATGAATTTTTTTGAGTAAAGAATGGAACACAAGACAAGTTTAACTTTAAATTAAAGGAAGTGTTGTTGAAAGTGAAAAACTCCTTTTTACTGTTAAAAAGGTTTGCCAGGTAGACGTAACCTTTTTCGTAACACTACAAATGCCTTCCTTGTATTGTTAATCAAAAAATGCCCCAGGTGGCATCTAATTTTATGTGAAAGATGAACTTCGGTCAGTTTGTTTAGATACGTCAGCTCTATATAATAATCCATCCAGCAGTTTATTTGCTGTGTATTACCTACTCTGGCCTTGAATTAGCGTTAATATAGCGTGGACGCGATCAGAAAATTCAATTATATTTATTATTGTGAACGTATGTACGGTACACACTATGTACTAACCTTGTTTTTTATGAATGCCTATTGTATATTTTGATAGGCTGTCTCTGGATACAGTACAACCAATATATTATGAAATAACTATGTTAAGGGGCATGCGCCAAGGTAGCCCGCGAAATTCAATTTTTCTTACGTTTTTTGAAATTTGCAGGTCAGTATCAGGTTGTATGGTGATCTAAATAGGATTCGCGACCGTATCGTATATGGTTTTACAGAATTAAAATCATTAGAATCAGCAATACAACTCCTTAGGTTAGAATTGCCCTCAAATGTCATGATTTCATGAAATAGTCATTCAATAGGGTAATATGAACATATAGAGATGTATTGCTGATTCTAATGATTATTATAATTCTATAAAGCCATATTTGTTACTGTCGCGAATCATATTTTAATCAAAATACAACCTGACAGTGACCTACAAATTGCAAAAAACGTAGCAAAATTTGAATTTCGCGGGCTACCCTGAAGGTTCCGCCTTAAGTAATGAAATAATGCGATAATACTTTATAGCCTTACCCTAGACATTGAAGCCGTAACGAATAGCAGCATGAATTTGAAGTACCTCTCCATTCTCAAAAGGAATCCAAAATATAATTTCTGTTGATAAAAATTGAAAGGAGTGGAAATGGAAAGTGTATCCGGTAATGGTCATAATTAACTTGCAAATAAAACATTTGGTGACTTTCGAATGTAATGGTTGGTAATACTTTTTTTTTTCCTTTGCGGTCGCTAAATGCCGGGTGTATGGTTATTTAACACCTGTAAAAGTAATCGTTTTAGCGTACGACAATGTTTTTGTCTTCTTTATTTATACGCCGACCGATAATAGGTAGTCTTTTATTTTATTTATATGTATCGTTTATTTGACGTTTTTATATTGCAAGCAAGTTGAGAGTTGTTTTCATGCTGAAAATATATGTTTACAATCTCTCTCCCTTTATTGCAAGAGTTCCAAAAGTGTTGGTGAAGAAAATCTATGTGATAATACGAACCAAGTTGCCTCATAAAATAATCCTACTAAAATTATAAATGTGAAAGTTTGTGAGGATGGATGGATAGATGTTTGTTACTCTTTCACGCAAAAACTTCTAAACGGATTTGGATGGAATTTGGTACACATTAGTTTATAACCTGGATTAATACATGGGATACTTTTTTATCCCGGGTAGTACGTTCCCTTTGGATAATTTCCGATCTCCAAGCGGGCGAGGCTGCGCGCAAAACCAAGTCTGTCATAATACAGTTAATGAATGGCTGACCAATATAATTATAAATAACAGATTGAGATAAGTAAACGTAGCTATTAAGCCAATTGCTCGGGAATGCTAGGACGGTGAAGAAACAGCACTATTAAAACTGCCAACTGTATCTATATAATATTATGCCATTACTGTAACAGTATTTCTAATTACTGCAAGTCAATACTCTGCTCATCAGACAGAAGAGAAAGCTCCACGATTAAAATATGATGACGCCTTCGGGGTAGCGCACAGACCTGTTTGGTACAGCTAATAACTTTCCCTTACAGATATAATCAGCGATGCTCTCGTAACACGTAACACGTAATAATCACGGTGTTAGTCGGTTAACGCATCTGGTCGAAAGCGAGAGTGGATGGTAAATTGATTTTGTCTAAGCACGCGACGGCAAGGGTCAATGAATCTGAACACTTTCTCTGATCCGCCGTGAACGATCTGAACGATGCACTGCAATGTTACGTGACACTAACTGCAAGCTATTATTGCCTCTCTGCACATGTAATATGAACTAAAGTCGTTTATGCTTGAGGCAGATTGGCGCCGGGATAAAGTCATTTACGGAAAGCGAGTAAAAAGTTCCGCAATCATGGTGGATGGCTTGAAAATACGTGCGGCTAAATGTTGTTAGGTGTCTCATAACCATTTGTTGAAGTAACTTGGATCAAGTCCTATTATAAGAGTGATCTAATAATTTTACTGTCATGGCTCCTTTTCGTTTCAACCCTTTTGAACTGACATTCATAATACCACTCATTCATTCTTTATCACATTATTTACGTAGACCGTACGGGTAGGCGACTCACCCTTTTTAATACACACGTATAAAAAATACAAAAATCAACAATGATACATTTTTTATTTCATTTCAACCCTCCCAGGGTGGGGTCGACGCGTCATTTGCGTGATATCAAACTTTTTTTACTGGTGTCTTTTCCTGTGACAATGACAAACACGAAAGTATAATGACATATGACTATTTCAGACAACATTTGACCTCTTTGTCCGGCTTACTGGAGCCTAACAAATAGGATCAAATTACTAACAAAATATGTAGTTATATTCAGTTATTCATACAATACTTGGTCTGAAATAGAAATGTCTACTCTTTTTGGTTTATTTTCATTGGAACTTCAAAAAGAACAAAGGTATCTTGCATCTTATAAGACTTGTCGAGAATAAAGTAGGCAGAGAGAGAAAAGCTCTTTGTTACTTGTCTTTTTTATGAGACAGGCAATTAATAAATATCTTCATCGAAGCAATAGCGAGGCGTTATAAAATTAAATCTATTCCAATGGCCGCTGCAACAGTGTTGTAGAATCAAATAAAAGAAGCTCTTGTTATTGATGTTTCGAGGCTCCAAGGCTTCATGCTCTAAGAACACATTGTATCAACAATTTACCATCGCCTGAAGCACATTATCTGCTATAACAGTAACAAATCAATTCCTATTCTATACGCTTTTACTAACTGTAAGATACTATCGTCAATGAAAATGTACAAATATTAAACAATTGTGTACGATAATTACACGACGTATCGTGTAAGCATCAGATTTACCTAACTTTCATTATTTGCCTCGAGTCGATGAAAGTTTTTGTTGTTATTATATGAATATGCTAAATGAACTCAGTATGTACGTACGTATCTCAATATATGGTGCTGTACTGTCGCGTGCTAAATGTGAATATGAATTGATTTAATGAGTTCTGTGGGCCTAAAATGGACGCATTGGCAGAATCATATTATGATCTGCGTACAATTAATATCCCGCAATTCATCTGTTTGACAGTTTTGTATGAAGTTTCGTAAAATGGTCCACAAATTATGCATTGCTTTAATGAAGTCTAATGTCAAATAGCAGCTGTCAAACAGATGATTTGCGGGATATACGAATTGTGCGCAGATCATATTATGACTCTGCCAAAGCGTCCATTTTAGGCCCCCTGTTCTGATTGAGTTCGGTGATTTGAATTTTAGTTTTGTGGTAGTTTCGAGGTTGAGGCGAGTAGTTTTTGAAAATGCATAAAATATTAGGTTATGCAGCTTTATTACTCCTGTCGTAAATCAAATACCAATAAAATTTTATTTCGGAGTGAAAAGACTAGACGAATAGAGAAATCACTAGACACATGTAAAAAAAAAATATGTATGCCTAAAAGGTGGAACATAGCTGATCATTCTGTCATAACAACACCTGTATTCTGTACCTACTATGTTCCACAGTAAAGTATATGATTGATTGATTGATTAATTAATTACCATCAAGTAGCTTTCTTTCAGTATAAACAAAAAATCTCTAAAATATTTTTATATAGAATCGAACAAAAGAAACACATTTATCAAAGACATTTATTTATTACTACAATCAAAACAAAAACTTAACCCTCATCTCCAGAACAATCACTTAAGCACACAATAGTACCTACCTACACAAATTAATGGAAAGACGTACGCACGATAATATTCACAAAGCTGACGTTTATCGAGAGAGAGAGGTCTGACTCATGAAGTTCACTTTCACCGTCCCTCCGATACAAGCGCTGTTCAGAGGTCGACGGGCACGTCACAGGGCATGACGAATATTAACAAAGAACTTGGGATATATTTTTTTTATTTAAAAGAGTGTCCATGGAGTTTCTTGCTCGTTCTACTCCATAGAAACCTACTACGCTTTGGAATGGGCAACTGACTTCATCTTTGACCGACTCTTTGACAATTCAAAAGTGGTTGTAATTGGTTTAATTGAAATAAATGCTTTGAGTTTACCCTTTTATTAGAATATGGGTGGTTCAGGATTCAGGATAATGGGTGGTATAGGAGACAAGATTTGACTTCTGATACCTGAAGTTCATTTTCACCGTCCCTCCGATACAAACGTTGTTCAGAGGTCGACGAACACGTCACGGGCTTGACGTATATTAACAAAGAACTTTGGGAAATACCTTTTTTTATGCTTGCGAGGTCGGTTTGTGATAATCTAAAATTAGCTTTAAAGTTTTCAGGAGACAAGTTTCATAATTTAGTTTAATAGCTAACTTATACAGTGTTGTGAAATTGAAGGTCATTTACAAGTTTTCACCGAGAAACACTAACAAAATAAACGAAAAAAATATCGATACAAAATACCTATAACATTAATTGAACAAACACTCTTTTATTTTAACTGAAAAGGTTGTGTTTGCGACAGTTACAGTAAGTTTTGAGTTAGATGCCACAGAAAGCCTATGATTCTATGTATTATTTGTATTATTTAATTATTACCTTTAGTTGTACAAAAACACTTTTTAAACATTATGATTTATTTAATAAATTCATGATTTATTTTATTTGATTCGGGAAACTTGCAGCTAACTTATACAGTATTCCTAAATAATACGCAATTGAAGGCCATTTACAAGCTTCCGCTGATAAATACTAGAATTAGATAATCAAAAAGAGAAAACGTTGGTACAAAATACCTATAACATAAATTAAGAAATAAATATTACACGATTGACTAATACAAACTAAGAATAATTTAGATGCAAACAATTACTTTTATGTAAAGAAGCTTTTCACCAACAAATACTTAATCCTGTGATGATTTAACATTAACAATTATTTAATAAATTCATGATTTCGTTTGGAATCCTGTGATGTTAGAGTTACAAAATTCATTTGGCATTTTTTTGCAAAATTAGGCTAATGAGTAGGTTTTCCAATGTCACTGACAATTAAAGGCATTTTTTACAATTTCATTTTCGTAAAGTGGCTTAATTTTTACATTCTTTAACTTCTTTAGTTTTATGTTTTACGAAATATTCCAGTTTACGTCACAAATCGTTCAGCAAAGACCGTGCTTAATAATCAAAAGTTATGTTTTGAATATGTCAGATTTTCATTACTTTTTACGCTTGTTCAATTTATTTTTATTCGACACCCCTGGCGAGAAAGTGTGCCATTAAACACCCATTCAGGTAGAACAGTCTTCAAAATAATTTACAGCCCAATAAATGCATTTTATTAACGTTGTTTGTTAGTACAGCATTAAAGTTATAATGCCACTTTTAGGATTCCTTAAGTTCCTTATGTGTGACGGTGCTTCACTTTAATATTCGTTATTTTATTGTTACAGGTAAGTTCACGAAACACCCTATAGTATCCGGGGAAAGTGGTAAGTGCGTTTACAAAGATTTATTTTATTACATAAACTTGATTTACTGTCAATATAAGTTCAGATTATACCTACAAACTGTTATTTAAAAGTATAATATACTTGAAAATGTTTTCCTTTTAGCACGTGGAATAATAAAAAACAAAATAAAAAGTACGGTCTACCTATTAAACGGAGCTGTGGTTTTATCTGCTTCGTTACCATTTAAATGAACAATTACAAAAGTTGTTTTCTTTTTTCTGTACACCGCAAGAAAAGTAAACAATGTCGAGCGGTTTAATTGTAAAGCGATTAGGGTTGTAAAGTTTTCCGGTGCATCGACGCCGCGATAGTCGCGTGGCGCGGCGAGTCAGAGGGGCTCCCACTCAAAACTCGCGGCCGCCGCCGGCTCGCACCGCGCTCATTCACTCCAGTCTTCTGCCGACTGTCGCGGCGTTAGGACGCGCGCATTTCGCTACTCGCCTCAGATGTTAGTGTACGATTACGACATCGCGTTGCAACTCGGACTTTTACCGTGACAGTGAAACGTACTTTCACGAATATGGGTTAAACACCCCTTTAAGCGTGATGAGTCCGGGCGAGCGCGCCGCCCTAGGGCGCCGCGAACCCGCTCGCCCTCAGTATGCCACCACCGCACCGGGTTTCCCGCCGCCCTACTATCCACCCTATGGCGTTCCGCACCCGAATGCATGGCTGGGCGCCCCCCTCATATCGATGGCGGGACGTGCACCACCACAGTCCCGGAACACACCAGTTTCCAAGTTAGCTATGCACGCACAAGGAGCACCCCTCATCATACAAAATAGGCACGATCGACGAAAGTACAGCACGGCACCGGAGCAGCGCAACCATCGGCCACTCGCACAAACGGAGCACGTCACTCGAGACCGGTGTGATGCACCCGAGGGAAACAGGCCGCGCAACCAACAGCAGGCGCGATCCACGCGAGGCGCACGTAACAACAACACGGATGCGGTCAGTGTCGCAAGCGATGAAAGTTCCGGCTCGACCAACTCTGAGACTATGTTGCCAAGGATTATCAAACCGCGGAAACGACGCAAAAAGGATAGAAAACCTAATAATATGGTACCGCACGATTTAACAGCGGGTGCGTTGGATCTCGGTGATGTCGATCATTGTGCGGTTTCAGGCTTAGCTTCGTCACACGGCATATATGAAGATACTTACTGTCGAGAAATGTCTTTGCCTTATCGTTTGGATGTAAAAGTGTTAGAATACCCCGAACCAGTGCCGGAAACGTATCGAGTTTCAGCGTTAGGGGAAGCGTTAGAAGCGACCCGATTCGGTTTAGCCGAGGCCGCTTCACCTGCTGAGTCCGCGGTCAGTTCGTGTCAGTGTCGTCTCTGTGACCCTGTGGGACAAATCTGGGATGCCGACTCTATCGCAGATTTGCTTGACGAAAATTCTTGTGGTGATTTCGCGCCTACTAAATTGGAAGAGTCTATGAAAGTGGTTGGACCTCTTGGTAAAAGGGGAGCAGACACGACGTTGCGACGCAGCTGGAGCGATCCTTCATCGAGGGTTCCGGAACGACGAGAGATTAACACCGGCGAAATATATTCTGCCCCTAATCTTTACTCATTGTTCCCACCAACGAGAAGGGCTAGCTCGCCGGAACCTCGCTCTCCCCTTGCTCTAGATATATCCTCTGAGATTGTCACCTCGATGAACGGCCACCGTGACCTGGAAATCAAGTTGTTTTCGACCTCGCCCCCGGCTACGAACTCCGACCGTCGCTCCTTCTTCGCCGATAAAAGTGAAAGTGCTGTGAACAGATGTATCGCGAGCAAAGATCTAAAAGTGAATAGTGCGGTGAATAATAACAACAGAGTCGAATCTAGTGTTAAACAAGATGGCAAAAACAGTGAGGATGTGTCTGGTACGGGGTGCTCATCGGCATTCGTAGCCGGCGAGCCCTCGCGCAACATTTGTGATTTAGCCTTAGTTACTGCCTGAGGTACTCGTGTTCGAGGAGCGCGATATGTTAAGTGGAACTTTAGTGTTGTTGAGCAGTCCAGGTGGCTCTACGCTCGCCATTTGAGCTGGACTCAAATTGTCTCAGCGAGGCATGCACGGAGCGTCTCACCAAGGCCCACAAAAAAATTAGATCTCCGAATCGGTTTCCTGTAGATTCTATAATTAATTTATTGATAACAATAGCGTAGGAAACTGACGGGGGCTTTATCTGGATAATCGTTGAGGTTTATTATTCGTCGTTTATCATAACGTTGTTGTTAGGCGGAAAAGTCAGATGTGTTCATCACGTAGAAAGTTTATTAGAAATTATAACGGATGAGTTATTGAAAGTTACTAGTTATGAGTAGGCGGCGATGCCAAGCAGTTAATAATGTATGATCGGTGGATTCGCGTACAGTTGGTAACTGAACGTGGTTCGGAAATGTTCTGTCGAAGTTGTGCACGGCAGAGTCAAGATCGCAATGTATGATATATTATAAATCAATTGCAATTTAGTGAAACGAGCGGCTGCAGCGATGTTGCAGGCCGGGCGCGCCATAACTCGCCGTGTGCAATTAGCGTTTCACACTACTGACACGGTTCTCGCGCTGCGGCTCCGTGCTCACTATTGCGGTTTCCCGCGGTTTTCACCGCGCGCGCCGTTCCGGGTGGCGCCTCGTGTGCGCACACCGGTTCATACCACTAATGACTTTTTTCATTCCAACTAAGTCTTGGCTCTCTCCGACTATTATATTTTACATGAATATTCAGTTCACCAAACAAAACCGAACTCAAACCTTGCAGGTAATTCTGAGCGCTTATCTAAGAATCTATCGATCCCAATGTTCTTATCAGTATTTCTAATTAAAAACTTTATGAAACAAGCATTCGTCACGAATGAACTATCAAGCTAGAGTTAGATATAAAAAGTTATTGTACTATCGTAAGCGATGAGCACGTTTGAAGATTGCATCCATCACGTCCAAGCATAAAATTCACGAAAGTATCATTATTATAGTCATTGAAGTCATTATCGTCAACACCGCTCATCATCTTTATCATTATTTGCACTTTACATCACGTTTCATCGCCGCGATCGCAAATCTTTGTTAGTGTTGAAATTACTATTATTTCCTGCAGTTACGTGACTTAACTTGCTAAGTGTGTTAATATCGCGTTTCTACGTTCCTCATAGTTACATAACAGGTGCGCTGGAGATAAAATGCCATGATATACAGTTTTTATACAACTTTGTTATCTGTATTTGTTAAAACTGTGTACAGAAGGGGCCTTTTAAGAATTTAAGATGTTTTTACGAGATATGTAAAAAAAACAGACTAAAAAAGAATCAGTACATTTCTCTCACAAAAAAACAGCGCTCTAAGTGAATCAAATATTTCTAAAAGGATCGTTATGTTATGCGACAGTGCTTCAGTTACCAACAGGTATTTTATAAGCGGCACGAGGCTGTCAAGGACCACATCAAAGTAACCGGACATTTTATTATCCGTAATAAAATAAATGGACAACGTGATAGTATTATCATATAATTTGTAAGTTGTAAAAAGTATCGTAAAATCCATTGCTAAACGGCGAATTAAAATCTCCCTTTTCCGTATGTCTGTCTGTCTTTATGTTTATGCGAGGCTCCAGCGGAGTAAGTGATGCCAGATAAAGTTCCATAATAATGTAGATAATGTGAATATAACTAAGTTATTCATGGACTGTACAGTTGTTCGCAGTCTCTATCGTTGGGTTTTACACTCTACGGGCTGTTTCTATGTTTTACGTTTTTATTATATGTGTGTTTGCATATTGCTCGCTGCGTGCGTGGGACGACATGATAAATTGGTTTTTGCTTCACTTTTTTTTAATCTCTACGACAGACTCGGGCGAAGACGAGGAGTTATAACAGCGTCTTGTCTTCTTTACATTCAGTTTAATGCGTGTTAGCGCTAACTTCTCTATGGGGTTATTAATCGGTGTCTTCATTATAATTATGTGCAATATGCAATAATAAGCGATCACTATGAAGTTGGGCCTCCTTCATTCAATGTAAACTTTTTATCGAAAAGGAAGGGGGCAATAGCTTCTTTATTACGTGACGACACGTCTAGTGATGTTGCCTTGTCTATAAACGATAAGTAATCGGATTAGATAGCCGAAGTTATTATTACGTCTAATATTAAATGTGTTGTAATTTCCTCGTCGATGGACATGTATATCGAAAACAAATCCACCCATGAGTCTGTTGTTGAGTTGGGATTTATATGGGGCGTGGCAAACGTGGTTGTAAAACTCAACGATACACCTCACTATATATTATAAACAAAAATAGGCTATGTCTAACATACTGAGTGAATGCATTTTATACATTAAAAAAAAACCTAGGTTTAATGTTTGTTTGTGTATGTTGTGAGGCATGAGTTCACGCTCGCACACTATTTTTGTACAATAAATTACCATGTCCTGATGTAATAGTGGTTGTTTTATTTCAATTTGAAATGTGTTTCGACATAGCCGTTAGTTATACACGTGTTCTTGAACGGTCAACATTTCTTACAGTATCATAATACCATAGGTCTCGATTTGCTTTTTATCGAACCGCGGCGTAATATTCTAAAATTATTTGAATACGTGTTTCATTTGAGTGACGTTATTCACGTTATACAAGGTTCTACGCAAGAATGTATAAGAAAGGTAAAAAAGTTGACCGCGTTACGTAACAAAGGCTTGATTGACTTGAATCATACTATCGAACAACACAATAAGGAAGCTAGGAGGCTGGCGTTAGAAAACTCAAAACATAGTTTGTAAACAAACTGGAGGTGTTTGCGTAACTCTTCAAAGCGACTCTCTATTGTGGTACAACAGCTGGTAACTAGTCGGTTACGCATGTACCATTGTGCTCTCGTTTGCAACGGACACGGTTTGGGTGCCAATTGTTAACAAAACATAAACTAGCCACGTCTGTGATTTATTAGGTAATCACTAATCATTTGTAACTTGATGCCAATTCCTAACCAACTATAGATTTGAATGTGAAGAAAGCTGTCTTGTAGATATGTATGCATAGATATTGTAAATATGTAAGCATATATATTGTAGATATGTGTGCATAGATATGTATGCATACTTAGATATTGTATAGTGATATTTTGAAACTATCTCAGCAATGAGCTAACGTTGAAACTTTTGACTCTAGAAATGTTTTTATTTTAAAATATTCATCACTTTTAACTTGATGAGAACTACTATAAAGCATTTTTTTTAAATCGTTTATTATTATAAAATAAGGCTGGTTACCTTTGGTTTACAAAAATATACCGACATAAACCATCGGTGAAATAAAAGACGTGTAGTGCAGTTGTAGAAGTGAATAAAATGAAAGTTGTCCTATAGGCATGTATGCATAGATATTATATTATATTGTGAAGTTTTAAAACTATCTCCACAAACGTTGACAGAGGTTTAAAATTTTTGACACTCAAAACATTTTTAATCTAAAATATTCGTATTGCCCTCTAGGCACCGCAGTGAAGGATAAACCAATTAGTATCTAAATATTTAGCCATGTAAAGAATAAACCAAAACTAATATTTTTTTTGCATTGTTTATCCAAGAGATCCAAAACTTTATGAAAATTTAATGTCCGCCTTGCCGGGCGACCGATATCATAATGTTTGCGGTGTGTCACCAGAACATTGTCCATTTGCATTACTTTGTGCATTTAACATGGAACCATTTTCTGTAAATTTCGATAGAGTGGAACGTTCACAAGGACGTGGTCTTGGTCACTGTCACGAATGTTTAACTTTTTTATGGTTATTGCTCTTTTATGGAAAAATTACATTCGCAACACGTGTTCGTTGCACAGTAATACTCTGATATGTTCCATTGTCCGTGTATCTATTTTGGATAATTCTAAGAAACTCTTTAAACAATACAACATACGCCTCTTTTTTTGGGTAATCAATTTGGCAACCACACCAACGCAAACTTGATAATGTAGATATAATTCAGTACCGAGCGTACTGGGAGTGTTTTTGTTTCAAGATGGACATATTAATCAGGTGTCACTGCGGTCTTGCTTCACATATTCTTGTTGTCTTTATTTATTTAAAATTTAACCTCTATGTATCCTCGAGACGCTGTCAATCATAGTCTTTAACGCTTGTTATGTTTTTTTTTTTTGCCAATTCTAAATTGCATTTTGTGAACTCTGTGAACACGATTTTCTAGGTTTTATTGGATGTTTGGTTGCATGATCTGCGGGTATCGTATCTACAATAATTCTTATACCTACTGATATTGTGGTCGATTTCTTGGTTTCTTGAATGGAAATGTTTTTCTGTAGATTTCGCTTGATTTGTCGCTGAACTAATTTTAAATTGGTAGTGGCAATTTAAAAAATGGACTGTAATTCCTTGCCATAATACCCCAAACTCTCCAATACACAGA
The DNA here is from genome assembly GCA_916610205.1 of Griposia aprilina. Lineage (NCBI taxonomy): Eukaryota > Metazoa > Arthropoda > Insecta > Lepidoptera > Noctuidae > Griposia > Griposia aprilina. The sequence goes on along the minus strand of OU744293.1, from coordinate 4,813,251 downwards.
TCGATCAAAGAATGAGCTAGCAATCCGCTTTGAACTATATCCAATGCAGATGATTTACGCATCTCGTAATCCACGAATCTGGAGCACAACTTTAGTTGATCTCGTAAATCTCGGCGAGCTATCGTACATTCAGTTGTTTGTTTACGCAACTTCACATATCACGCGTTATTACCACGCATTACTGTTTCTGCGTACATTATTACGGCTTTATTGCCAGTTGCGACACTTGCGACAGAGCACAGCTTTGTAATATGTACTTGTATAATGCGAGGCTACTGCGGATGTAGTCATATTTATTGCAAACTTAGGTTCCGCTCTCTGACCTTTTTGAGAATGCTGGAGGAATTTGGCTTAGTTTTACTTGCAATATTTGGTAGCAAATGTTGAAATTCCGGACAGGAAAATGCAATATGAATTCTCTTTTACATCATTGAAGTTGCCGGTCTAGTGCCCTTAACTAAATGTCTTACGATTAAAATTTCGAAACCAAAAAATCAAGCACATTATACGGATAAAGAATAAGTTCACGGACGTTCAATCAAATACGACATAATTCATTTCGCAAACAAATTGCTAGACCACTTCATTACATATTCACATGACCAAAATAATTATCTCAAGGGCCAATTGTAAAGGAGATTATTTATGTCGACATCAAACACATGGAAGAGTGTAGAATAATTTAAATCAAGCAACTCTGTTCACACAATACAATGACGATCGCACGTGGCGAATGACCTTGCCTCGCTTGGCTATAGAAATCGCCACTTGTATATTATAGTCTCGACAATGTAAGGTAAACATAACACCATGTAGTCAAATGTAGACAATGTTACGCGTAATAGCCGTGGAACATTCGATGGTTGGTTCTACGCTGTTGCCTTGTCGTGTGAGGGATTTGCGACTGCTTTATGGCCTGTAATGTTATGTTATGGCTTTATTTTCTATTAGGGCCTGCGCCCGCGCACGAGTTTGGTTTTCGAACGATGGATTTGTAAAAAATGTTTTCTAGACTATGTTCGATTTTGATAGATACATCGACTCTAGTTTTAACCGTATAATTTGAATGAACTTTGTAATGATTAAACTTGTGATATTCAATTCATATTTAACCAAAAAACATCGTGGATAATGTGTCGCATAGTCTGCTCCGTTTCCCCATGAATGATGGTAAAGTTGTGTCATCGATATTTCTAGAGGTTGTCTTCTACATGTAATGTGAGTGACTTGCAAAACAAATGAAATTGGAACTACATCACTACAGTCCATTCACAGTTATTTTATCTCTGACAGCAGCAACCCAATAGCGACCTTATCTTAATGAGAATAAAGATCGCTATGATTTTGACAGACTTGTATTGTGGCAGCAACCGAACAGCAACCTTATTGCAATAATTATAAAGATCAGGATGATTTTGACAGTGATGCAAAATCAAAGGTAAAATAATTGTGGAAGGACTGTACCTACCAATTCTAAAATATGTTAGAAATTTGGCGTCCTCGAACACTTCGATACTGCATGAGAAGCTCGGGCCCGAATTATAAACAGTGTTCTGTTGACAGCTATTAAATATGCATTAGACTTCCAGGCAGTTTCCGTATATAGTCGTAATATAAAAAAAATTGTAAGAATTCTGATGCTGTGTCCAGAATATTTAAAATTGTATGCAAAACCCGCTTTAAGTTTATCTAAGGCAAAACGATCAATATTTTAGGTAGGTCCACCAAGTTTCCGTCAAATATTTTGGAAATTCACTGTTTAACTGTGAAAATGTTGACTCAAGTGTGCCGAATTTTATGAGTATTGACCTTGTCGATATGTTTGCTGTTATGAAGGGTGAGTTAATTGAAATATGACAGCTGGTTCCTTATCCACAAACAAATAATGCTGTAGATGATAATATAACTCTTATATCCAGGAAGTTACCGCAGAAGATTCAGCAGTCGTATATTAACTTTACGAACCAGTTCCTAGACTTTTCGCAACATTGTACCGTAGAAAGTTTAGTGTTGTATTACATTTTACACTTAAATGGGATCGTAAACCGCATAGCTGTCAACGCCCTATCTATACGGCACGTAGTTGCACAGGGTTAGTTTTCTTCGCTAGCGACAGGAGGCGGGGTAGAAAGCCGGCTGACTTCCGTTCGGAAGTTTCACGCGGCTTTCACTTGCCACCCGGCGAGATATGACGCCTTACCGCACCGCATTGGATTAATATTATATGCTTGAGCAGATTCGATCTGCACTATGTAGAAAACTGACTTCCTTTCCATAGAAAATATCGTTCTCATGGGAAAGGAGATCGACGCCTTTATGTTACTGGCGATAGTGAAAGATTTATAGCTAGTAATTTGTTTATGTTCATTATTATTCTTCATAAGTTAGTTATAAAAGATTTGTTATCTCCTGTTCCTTTGTAGAATGGTCAGAATCTCGGGCGGTACCATTAATTTAATTTAAAAAAGTTCAAATTAAATGTCTAAACGAAATCATTTATCAAACTTTATTTCAAGCTCCGGAGGAGGTAGTCCGCCTCCTGTATCTAATTACGGTTTAATTCACTACACTTTCGAAACGCGGAGAAACAGTAGAATGGAATTTTCAAGCATTTTGCTTCGTAGTAAGTAGGTAGTTCGTTGCTTTTGAGTTGTGTCTTCCTGATCACAGCCCAACTACCTCAGTCGCTTTAAAGCAAGTATTTGGGGAGTTAAACATGAGTCAAACGTAATTGCTGAACAAAATTAATGATGATTTCAATGTTTTTGTTTTTGCACAGTGCTAATGAACCTTTTTAGCACAAAAAAGAAACAATGAGCGATCCTCATTTGTTCACACGCCGAGACATATTTGAAGACAAACAGCTATCCGATGAACAATTTAATTTCAAAGATGTACTGAAGGCTGCAGTTGGGTCGACGTACTGCCTGAGGAACGTGCAAATCATCGTTGTGTGGAATAAAAAAGGCATTTTTTCTTATGACCGTACGTACGATTTGTATCGGCGCAGTGTTAAATCGCATGTGTTCACGCGATTAATGTTAAATGTTCAATGATTTATGTTACGGTGAAAATTTAAATCCATTTTGGTTCCACGTAACGCGCGAGTTCGGAAGGCTGGCTCGTTTAAGCTGTGTGTAATTGTGATTAAATAAAATACTTTATTTTGTTGACAAATATGAAGTATTAGGTGACGTAAAATTAAGATTTTTCAATTGGATAATAATGAATCGCGTCGCAATCGTTTTATCTATTAAATGTTTAAAATCACAGAGTCTAATCATGAACAGTCCAACTTCTTGAGTGGACTTTTGAGTTCCAATAAAAAATGAAAGGAACTGAGTGCTCCAAATAATTATAGAGCAAATTCTGGATGACCGTCAAGTCAAATAAGATCCTTGGATGATGTGCAAATGTATTGTGTCTGATTATATATTGCACCTGTCTGCCGTTTATTAACGATTCCGTTTAGTCATCTAATGAAGTATTCAGGGCTGAACGTCATGCGGTCTCAACGCATCCAACTCGGTCCGGTTTTAATAACAAATCATCTTTACTATTGTGTACGGATTATAGAGAATTACACGCTGATTTCCATTACCATACCATCGTGTGTCGTTTTATTTCGGAACGTTACAACATGATCGTAATTTATGATTTATTTATATCGTTCTTTCTCACAACAACAACAACAAGATTTCTGAGTGTTCTCATTTGACTTTTATTCCGTCTTCCTTTAGATAAAGTAATATTTGTTTGGGCTACGAAAATAAGCCTAATAACAAACAAGCGATATAAATAGTTGAATCAAAACTTATTTCGTCTTCTGTAATTTTATCTTAAAAACATCGATTAACAGTTCATTCAACCTGCCTTTTACAAAACCGATGTACCTACAATGAATTCGTCATTATTCATAAACGCATTTAAGTTCAAGATGTATTCGATTCAATCTTTGTTCCTATTTTCTTTGTATTTTAAAGCTCCGTTTGTTGGGTACCCCATTTTAATTAAGAAATAATTAAATTCAGCCGCCACACTGTAATAACAATTTCTGCCTTGTTCGTTTTGGTATGATCACTTCCTCGAATCGTGAGATGTATCTGCATGTTCATGAAAGTTTATCTCTACAAGCCCACGCTAAGGAAGACGCGAATAATATCGCTATAAATATACGAAAGTAAACCGTTACAATATAAAGCGGGCGTAGCAAATAAAGTTTCATTTGTGTAAGTCTGCGACGGGCGCGGTGCTCGGTGCGGCTCGATGGTGTGATTTCATAATTTTCTCCTGGCAGTTTTCTATGGGCGCGAGCCGATAAAGCTGTTCGAGTCGCAAGAGAAAGCCGATATAGTGTTGCGTTTCCCGATGTTCTTGCACTTAGCTCGTGTGTGCCAAGCGATGAGCGAATAGTATTCATTCATTCATTAACGCTTACTTCCTTATCCTTACCTTTTCTGAGTTCTTGGGTAATTAACACTGAGGCATCAATATTGCTCTCCGCCCGAATGTATTACAGCTTTCCCGTATGGCTATAAATAAAGTCTATAAAATTTACACATGATTGTACTAGGCACCTAAATCCTAAAATAGCGGTATTTTAAAGATGCAGCACAGCATACACATCAAAGGGTCCTCAATTCACTTTGATCACTTGATAAATGTGAATCGTGAAAACCAATGAATAGGAAACACGACTTTTTTCTCTTCATTGCGATGAACTGTAAAGCGTTTAACAATTTTTATTAAAGGGAAGTGTAATCAAGAATGAATTTCACTACTGGTTTTATTTTAACACCTTTATGCTTCTATTAAGCCACTGGGTAAATCTTTCAAACGTCAGATAACGTCAGATATCATTATACTGATAATTTGGAATTTTTGACATATTTTTTACGGAAAATCTGTCAAAAATTCAAAATTATCAGGATAATGATATCTGACGTTTGAAAGATTTACCCCACTATGTATAAAAGTACAAACCGTTATAAGGATATTTATTTATAACGCTCCTTTCTGTGAGCAGAACTCTTTACATTACCTTTAATTTTCTAAAAAATTATGATGTCGGCAATTTGTTTGACATTATCGGATCATCATCAACTTAACCTATCGGAATCAGTTTCAGATAGTTTTAGATTAGATTCAGGGTAGTGACCTTAATGAAGAGTAAATAAAAAACAACTTGGTCCTTTGTGGCGCCCGAATCAGACTTGCTCCTTTGGTGAGGATCCCTTAGACATCAACGCTGTTAGTTTGCGTCATGCGTAGTCAACCATACTCGTACGCACCGGTCTCGCGTCGATACGCGAGCGGTGAGAAAGTTGTTCAGCTGCTCTCTCAACGCGATTGATTCTGTCTCGCGTGTGCAACTGCAGTTGCCTCTCGGGATCGCTGCGTCTGCGTCACCTCGATACGATCAGTCAATGAGCTTTTCAAATACATCACTATTTTTAAAAATAATATCGATACAAAGACTGCTAAACTACCTACTACCAAATATTCATTTCGTAGCCTTATTTCTATGTCTGATCTCTTTTGAGCAGTTTTTCGATAGAGAAGTTTTTTTGGGGCAAAAGTAAACGAAATCGATGCTCAATTTGAATGTTGAGTGGTTTCGTTTTGTTGAATCGGAAATGTAAATTGTATTCTATGATTTCTGTTAGTTTTTAGTCTAGTGACGAAAATAAACTTTAGAATTGGTCTAGCTTTCTATATTTTTTAACTTTTAGGACAGATCATTCGTCTGAAGAAATATCTATTTCGAAACACTAAAAATTATAATCATAAAGAACCACAAATATTTCTACGTCGGTGTTATTTAAAGGAGAATTTTATCAAGGCTCCACTAAAACGAATATCAAACAGTCGAGCCGGAAGGCAAGGACAGATAAGAGCGGGGCTTTATGAAACCGTTCCGAGATTACGTTGGTATCATCGTAAGACACAACACGCGATAAAAGATGCTGAGAGGTCACCGTTATCTTCTTCCTTATTTGATCGAGCGCGGCTTTCATACGTTACAGGGACGTAAGTGCCTGGTAAAGCACTTTAAAAACGATTGGCCTTGAGACGTTAAGTGTTTCAGGTCATTTGAGATTTACATGCGGGTCTCATAGATACAACACGTCCTATATTGAAAGATATAGAATGGTTGATATGGTTCATGGTAGGTACGTCACTTATTTCATTAACAGAATAAACAGAGTATGCCATTATGATAATCTACTCAGCTTCAGGCTTAAAACAGTAACTGATTGATTGCCAAGAGCACCACACGAGTGCACGTATTAGATAAACTAGCGATGCATCTATGGAAAATACACTGTCTTATTACCATTACATGAATTAAACATCCTAATAATACATTCCAAAAGCAATTATGTTCATTGTTACATTGCACATAATGAAATAAATCAACGTCGCGACGAAAGAGTTGATTGAATAATTATGTTTTATCAAGAGGACGTCATTATCCAACAAGTAACAAATTGAGAAAGATGAGTTGAGTACAGGAATAGATGCGGTTTGGCTCTTGGTTCCTAATTGAGGACACGTGACTTTGCAGGAGAGATACCCAACACGTGGGGGCCCGAGGACGCCTGATTTCTATTTAGGAACGGTTTGTAGAAAGCTTAGAACGTTTCACTTAAATAGAGAAAGGCCATGAGGTTTCTAAAAAGGACTATTTCAAGATTCAAGCTAACCTAACTTGTTTTTCGCAAGTTAGTTGAGCTTTTTGGAACAGAAACGTAATTGAAAACCAGGTTGGGATATTATGAATATACTGTACTTATCATTACTATTATTTAGGTACTATTCATTATAAGGTTATTGAAACAGAAAAATCTAAAGTTGATAGGACACTTGTAATCGTGTTTACGGTGGACAAATAGAAAAAATCTTAAAAGTGTTTGCTTAATGTTGTGTTGTGTTTGTGTTGATAGCTTTTGTAAAAGCGAATAAAATGTTTGCATAAAAAATATCAGTAGCTAAATACATTCCACTGAATGGCTCTATCAACAACTTAAGTTGACGACTTTCTAGATTATGACAAGTTTGAATGGGATGTTTTAATTGAATTGCCTTCAGCGTTGCGTGTACGACCTACAAATGCATGACTTGACACATAATAAACTTTGCATCCAACTGCTTCCATGTATATTTAATAACGCATCGTCGGGAATTATTCGAATTATAATTAAATGCCTTTGCAGAGGAACCTGCGTGCAAGTTATCTCTAACAGAAAATTATGTATCGCTATGGAGTTCGATCCTTCCTATAATACGACGTTTAGAGAAAGTTACTTACCATCGAATACATATCCTTATTTATAGACAAGATTTCCTTCTTCGGTTTTAATTTAATTAGCGTAACTGCAATTGAAACGTATCCCGATTTTATTAAATTGATAAAGTCTGATCTTGCTCCCTGCAAATTGTTCGACTAGAAAGGTTATCTTTCCTATTCTCACATTTATTTTCATTTTACAGCTTTTCTAGTCGTAAATAGGACAATTGATTTATAGATATCCACGAAATAACAGGTAAACATTAGCAACATCACCACAGTATAAAATTATCATACAACTGTAATGTACACAGTAATAAAAATTGATACTTGTGGCATACGAGCAAAAGCTATCTCTGATATTGTAGATAGTGAGCATTGGTTATAAACATAAGTACCTAATGTAGTCGTGTTGCGGGAAAGTCTACCGATGCGTGTGGAAGGTCGGATCGTTTACCCCGCAACGTGATATCATATACGTTACGTAACAGTTCAAAGCCTACAGTTAGATAACGGGAAATCAAACCCTAAACATAATGAATTTTGGGACGAGTTTCGGTCGCTCCGTCTCGTGGTGATTTCATCCGTGTATTGAACTGTGCGTGTAATGAAAGCTTTTCGTAATACCAATAAAGTGAGCACACAATCTTATCGTTGTTGTGTCAATGAGTTACTATATTTTCTATGTTTTTGAATAGATATATTTATGTATACGTACATAGCGGTTCTTTCGTTTGAAAAATAGGCGTCTGAATTTTTTGTATGATCAGAATCAAAACACGCTCGTAAATGTCAATGTAGGTGAGTAATGTGATGATACGCGCCGTTCAGGTCGAGCCACTATGTCTAGGTTACTAACCGCTGTCCTATTTACCTAAATAACGACTTTGGTGCTTTAGGCGTAGATAAATCTGGACCACTGTTATAAATACTCAATAGTCACAAAACTTTATTGGGATATTTGTTACCGACAACCTCGTTCCCGAAACAACGCAAGAGCTGGTTTTTTACGACACTGAGCGCGGTCAGATTTTATTAGTTGAGCTAACATTGAGATATTTTTAGGTAATAACTTAAAAAAATACTTTGTTGGCATGTATTGCTTGAGCATTTCCAAGTAACACAGACGGAAGTTCGACTTGAAGTCACGTATTCAACTATAACATTGTTGTTTCTTTTGGAAAACGATTCATCATACGATGTGGAATTAGCCCCCATAAAAAAACATTTACCAATAAAACCACATCCGAAGTGGCGCCTCGTTTCGTGGGCGAAAAAGGCGACCAATATAAAAAAAATGGTCTGGTATATTTGTATTTGATAGCATTGGCACTTTGTGGTCAAACGGGTTACTACGCAGTGTACGTATTAGTGAAACCACAGCCGGTAGCGATTTCGTACTGATCGACCTCGCACTAAAACTAGATTTATCGCTCGTTATTGGTAACTACAATATTTGTTATGAACGCTCCAACTAAATAATACCAACATTACTAACCCTCGCATCCACGCTGAGAAATTTATAGAGTAAAAGCACAGAAAATCTATTTTTGTGCACCACGTGCAGAAATGTTTGATGATCACTTGATCACACACGTGATATGTTCAATCCTTAGTATCTACGTTTCCAAATATATCTCATATTTGGAGAAGGAATATTTGAGTTCAGCAATTTTGTTAAAGTAAAAGCAAGCGTTTATCAGCAAAAAGTTTCTTGAGGAAAATAAAAGGAGTCAGTATATCGGATGAAAAGGAGGGAGAAAAAAGGCTCTGATGGCAGAAGTCTGTAGCGTATCAACGGTACATAAAAGTGGGTGTTAATACCTAGTAGTTTCCATTACGTGTTCAGATATTTTGTTTGAGTTTTTCTCTCGTTTTGTTCTTAGTTTTCCTAAGATATTTAATATTCCTGTGTGCCCCAGTTGTAAAGACGTTTAGACATTTATCTACAGTGCACTTGCAGTTTGTAGGTACAGTTACGATAATGTCCTGACTTCATCATTGATGAAATGATTAAATGTTTGTACTATCACCCACAATACAAGATAAATTCCCAGTCTGCGGCAACGTATTGTTTAAAAAAAAAAAGAAGATTATTCTCATATGACTTATACTTATATCCAATTAGACGATTCAATATTTGAAGTAATTTTTCTGTAGGTAGTTTGTTGTAATCAGTAGTCAATCAAATTAAATTTCTATACAAGTTTCTAAACCCTAAACCATATGGTAGAAAAAATAACATCTGCCAAGAATAAAAACTCCATCAAGTTATTCTTTTTAATTGTTTTAGCTTCAGAATCAGATAAGCATTCACGTATTTCAAGCTTGCCCTAGCTTTTAATATGCATCTCGCGTATTAATGTAGGCAAACAAGCATAAACTAATAAAAAGGATTGTAAATACATTTTATACCACTGTATTCGAAATCATGGCAATAAATATTGGATCAAAGGTACGGTCATATAAATAAAGACAATTGCTCATTCAGATGCCCGAGAATGACCAAGACAATTAATTTATCTAGATGATTTCACCATTTAAATGCTCATCTAGATCGTTCGATTGCTTTTTATTTATTAAGATATTAAACTACTAACGATTATTTATAGCACTCTTTACGCAGACCAAGATAATATATGAAAGTAGTTGATAAAGTTTAATTTGTTCAATTAAAGAATTTTATCTCGTTATAGCTGTTAAAAAAGGATGTGTACTAGTAATGAGATATATCAAGGAGAGCGTTGGCTACTGATTTGTCGAGGAATTCATAGGAATACAGACATTCTTTCTAAATTAACCGGAGTTACCGTGATAGTTTCTCACGTTTGTCAGCTTTCACAATTTATTCCAGTTTTATCTCTGTTACAACAGTTTCAATTCGTCTGCATGTCGGTGCTAGATTAATGAGACAACATTATTTATCACACATTATTAGTAAATTCCGTTGCTGCATTTCGTTTTAAATAAAAGGCCCTAATTATAAAGAGAGTATCTTATTTACCTTTCTCACCGCTACCGTCAGTTTGCTGTGTTTTACGAATACCAACAATCCACAATCCTCCTACATTTATTTCAATTTATTTGAGGTCTGCTCAGCTTCTTCTATACATCTCTATTATCCGTTGTCTCAGTATTCACCTAGCCAAAAGCTATCGTCATCTTTGGTTTTAAATGCTCTTACAACCATCCATTTTCATACGCAAAACTTTCCGCACGACGCGACATGTTACTCACTTCGCTGCATCACGTCCCTAATAGCGTATCAACAATTAATGCATTACATGATATTATATTAGACGCCTTCTTATACCATTAAAAAATCAATGTAAAAGGCGTTTTACATTGTCAAATCGGAGCGTGCAGTGGCGTGACTCGTCACAATTTAGCTGTTGCCGAGGGGTTGTTGGTGACCCCGGCGATATCTCCGACGGCAACACACGGCAGCCATGTCATGTAGGTGTTCCTACCGAATTTGTACATCTAGTTTGGACGACTTTTATAAATGTAGGAGCCAACTTGAGGGGCTGCCGCGTTCGCGTCCCTGAAATGGTTCAGCTTGAATAATAAAATCTGAGGCGTGTCAAGGTTTTTGGCCCTTGTGTGTACCTGAGTTATAGTAGGTACACATTTTTTTATACATCCCGTTTTGTACGTGCTATTTTTGTCAGCTTAGTTTTTGTATGAAGCGAGACTTAAGCTAGATAGATGTTCATTGATACCTCTCAGAACACTGAAGTAGTTTTCACTTCTCGACCTTCGTCCTAAACTGTAAGGATAACATGTCATTTAATTCTGGCAATAGCACTCATTTCGTCGGTAAACACTTATAGAAATATTGCCACATTTATCAAAAAGATCAAAGACATTACTATGTAGTGACAAACGTGACTGTTTGTTACCATTGTAGTGTTGTTCGCACTTAAATCATGCGTGATCGGATGAAAGTACGATTGTGGCGTTATCTCGCATCTTCCCACGGGCGACGCGCGACGGATGGCCTGAACCTATTGTTTCTTGTTGATATTATATCGAAAGAACTACCAACAAAACAATACTAATAGGATGGATCTATTACAACGATAACCATGTCATGCTATACATCATGCATGACTTTTTGTGAAAGCCCCTCCTATAAAAACAATAAACCATTTAGGGCCTTTTAAAACACAGCATGAATAAAAATATAAATACTGCTAATGATGTTAAGGAAAATCGCAGAATGTATTCAACAAAAAGGCGGCACGTCAAATATCGCAAATTAATTGTCCATAATCAATCAGAAAGTCTTGTGAGGCAATCGCTCGTCGTCGCGCCAAATAAAGAAGTCTTACAATACACACTTCATTTAATAAATCAGCTATTTAATTCGACCATCAAAATTCGACAGGTAATCCTTTGAATTTGTTGGTGCGTGATAATGCCGTACACCAAGCGCCAAGGGACCAAACCTTTTTTCGTTTTCGGCCACACTCGAAGCATGACATCGATTAAAATTCCACGGCGCGATCCTCCATTTTTGGGAGTTGACATATTTCTTAAGCGTTGACTGGTTGTTTTTTACGGTAAATGTTCTTGTGGACATGTACAGTTTTGTGTCGCAATATCCCATATACCTCGATACGCAACGCGTGACCACCGGACGTTTATAATGAACGCGTCAGGTTAATAACCCACACAGTACCTAAGGTCCGGGAGATTCCTAACATAATAAAGTTGTCATTATAGCGCCATGTCCTCTTTAATTACGTCTGTGCTCACTATTTCCACCGTGAAATTTTCTGCCAGACAGTAGGTAGGTACAAATTTTACTGACAGTTTCTAGGAAATTTTCGGATTCTCAAGACGAAATGGCTATTCCGTTCAGGTTATCGTCGCATCCTATTTGACACCTCGGGCGGCACAAAGGCGTGACGTGAGAAGCGACACTCCCGTCTAATATATTGTGCAGTATGGCCGGCAGCATCAATTGCATCTCGATACCCCTGAATTTCCCGCAATAACCGGAGCTCTTTTCAATTGCTTGTACGTGTTCAGAACGCGTGCCGCCAACCACAGCTATCGACGTATCTTCGCCCACAATTTCGATAAAACCCTGTGTTCATCACATCATCTCGTTGAGGTGTGCGGTTGGCGCTCAAGTTTTATGCTGACCAAAATTGAAAGTACCAAATCGATCACGAGCATGTAACTAAGTATATGTCTATATCACGTTATTGCACGGCAAACAACGTTTCTCAACGTTACCGCAAGGGCCAATTTCAGAGCCGAGCCTTCCGAGCCACCCACCGGAGTCGGCCTGATTGATTGCTAATGACTATTGTTACGCTGTTACGCAACCCCCCGGGCGAGCCGTCCGAACTGACACCGTACATGACGGCTAACATTACTTCCATACTTCTGCGTCTCATGGATGGACTAAACCGTTTATTTGCGAACAACAATAAACGGATATGTTGGCCCTCGGGAAATCGACGTATCAGTGATACCGGACACACACGGGACTGATCGAAGCCCTGTAATAATCTACGATATTCACCTCCTCCGGCCAAGCAATTTGAAATGACATCAGTCAATGATTGCAGTATATTTTCATTCTCTCGCCATATAATCTGGCGCAAGGTTCTATACAAATATAAAGATGTATTTGCCGTGGGCTGTAAGTGCTATACAGTGGACCTGATTGATTGTTAATGGATATTGTTACGTGATCGCCTCTATTGGGAAGATAATGGCTGTACATAGAGGTCCGTGCCCCATCTGCTTGATTGATTTGACCGTATGAGGTTTGTCTTACAAGTAGCTGCTTTGGTGTTTGCGAGTTCATACGAGGTTTGCTCGGACGAAAATCTAAAGCTCTGGCTTGCAATTGTGTTTCATTATAGTATTCACAGCAGTTAAGTTATTGCTAATGAAAAGTCGACGGAGTGGTTAATGTTATTATATCGCCCTGAGGGTTGGTGTTTAACGGTATGCCGCAAATTAAATGTCTATAATTTTATTAAAATTCGATAGAGAGACTTAAAATTCTGTAGTATTATAGCGCTTACGACAGTCATTGCGTGTGGTGTATACCCTGATTCGCCAGCAATTCGTGACGCGCGATAATCGATCCGCGAGCATCGCAAACTAGCGAGTTGCGATGCCCAGCGACCCGGCAGGCCTCGATCTGAATCAGCACGCGGCCGATTCAGCGAACAGTACAATCTGACCAAGTTGGAAACGCACAACACAGCCAACGACGCCAGAGCAACACACCGGTCGACCGGCCGCGGTCGATTACGATCGCGACGCTGCATCGCCGCACTCCCATTATGGCCTTTTACGTGGCGATTGTATCAATTGTGACGTCGATTATCGAAAACGCGCCGAGGTCAGTTCTCACAAAAAAATCTTTGAATCCATTCATGTGTTAAAAGGGTATGTCGTTTTTTGTCGATGGTCGAAGTAGATACGGACGAATATAAATATTCAGCAGGATATCGTTTAAATTGTATGCTCTTAAACATGTATAATCTGAAGGTGATCAGTAAAGTAACGTAGTGGGTAAACAAAGGCAGCAGGGTCAGGGCGGACTGCCGGAGGCGATGTGCTGCTTGATTTATGAATGCTCGATACCGGAGCCCTTCCGCAGTGTCCGTTGACGGTAACCGCACGGATCTCGATGGACCCTTTAAAACCACCGGTAAATCCCTTACTTAATACTATCGGCGTACGGAGGAGGGGTTGCGGTTATTTCGTGTATATTCATGCATCGTGTTTCCGGTTTCGTGAGGTTTCCACTTTATACCTGTTACATTATCTTAATTTCAAGACGCCCACAGTCTTAGTAATGGATGTGCTTCTCAAAGGCCGGTGACATATTCATACCGTAATTCACAGTTCCACACTATGAGATATGAGTAGTATTACGATCTGATTATGTGCCATTATTGTACGTAGTGTTCAGTTGTAAAATTGATGGGTAGACACGAGATACGCAGCTACTATCAATGAAAAATACACCATTCGAGACCTGTACTTATTCAACCAGGGAATCCAGGCCGCTCCCTGGCATTAACGCATTAATTTTCATCTTAGCAAGAAGTTCTGCGTTCGTATCGGAAAATAGTAGTCGGTGAAATTGGAGCAAAGTTAAATGACTGATACGAGTGCGATCGAACATGTTCTTTGACCACTACAGGGCGTTGCGGTTTCTACTCGATCGGTAACATAAGTAGCCCAGGGCAGAATTAATTATCGACGGGTAGAAGTGCTCAACGGTTTCTTGTGTAAAACGAGACGAGACGCACCATGGGAAAAAGGTTAACTGCATATGCATATATTGTGGACAAGGTGAAATTTCCGACTTGTACGAATGTTCGAAAGTCTTTTAACTTTTTATGGCGTCGCATAGGGATGGCCAATGAAACTTTAATTGTTCAATTACCTTCCGTTTTCGTGACTAGACTTTGGTTACCAAGTGCATTCTAGGAATCAATATATTCTATTAAGTAGCGAACCAGCACTGACGTATTTTTTTGCGTTTTTTTTAAATAATTCTAAGTATATCGTCAATAGGTACTCTTAGTGTTAAACGATCTGGTGACTTTATAAATATTATAGAGTAAATAAAGGTGCATACTATTGAAAACAGCTCATAGTTTTAATAGTATTTTTAACGATAAACCTGATGGTGTAATACATCACGATGGTATAACATCGGTGTAGGGTATCTTAGTAATTGGATACACTTATCGTGGCGGCCCCGGGCGGGTCTGTCCCCGTCTACCGCGTGGATTTATAGCCGCAGCAAATCATTGCGTTCATATCACTCGGCTTTAGCTTCCCTTCAGCGAATACTTTACAAACCGCTAAACTTCTTTTAGCCTAACTTCCGAATCATCGTATAACTTATAATGTCCCCAAAACACGACGACAGGAAAAGTTATTGACAAATCTGTAATATAAATTCGAATACTTCCGCGAATCTCTGCCGTTCTGCCGAAAATATGTATGAAAGTGGTAGACTCGGAAGTCTAGTCTGCTTCATTAATACACAAAAAAAAAGAATATAAATAATGTTAACTTCAGAGGAATGCTACATAAGTTTTAGTTGCTTTGGTTTATTATGTCTTAAGTTATGTTAGTTTATTATATCGTTAACTCTTTCATTTGCATAGGTATTTGAAGAACCGATAACCCGACGAGATAAACCACAATCATAATTTTTGTTTTTAACAACGAGAAACTGTGTTATTCGATTGCATCACAGTTCCAAGAAACTTTACTGGAATTAATAAAAGCTAGCTTGTGGTCCTGATTGCCACACCTTATAAATTGTTCATCTAAAAAACCTCTTAGTAAGTCGCCGACTAAATAACGAACGCAGTCATTAAGTCCTTCATTGAATTTATCACTGCCACAAATTATCAAGGTAGAAACGACATAGTAAAAAAGTTTATTTACTGTTTATACTTCCCAGGTTATAGCAATGGCGACACCCTCTTTTTGGGGTATGGTACCGAAAAGTAATAAAACGTTTTTAACTAGGGATAGGTAAAACAGACGCATACATTGTGTGCTCCTTAATCGTCGTCGTTTTTATCGATGAGGGAGACACTCATTGAACTGTTTTCGATACAACATGTGAGTTCGACCGGATCGCAATGTCTGTCGTTGTATTATCTCTCATCTGATTCGTCAATGTCAGATCGATAAACGATTCTACTAAATCGGCAATGCATTATCCTTTGTGTGGCTTAGCCGCTAAAACTGTTCGTGATAAATGAGACACGTCTTACGTGAGACAATAAATCAGCTTCTTCAACCGGCAAATGCTCTCGCGTGAATTCCTTACTTTTCTTCGTAGCTTTTCGTCTATCTCATTTCCATCGATGTCCAATTTTACCAGCTAATATACTTTTCGGATTGTTGTACCAGCATTGGACGGAGCACAACACGATGCTTTAGACGTGACCGTTCAAACGCTTGGTGCATTGTAACAACAGTTCTACAGCTGGGATCCTGAAGGTTAACGCGGAGACGATCATTTGTATAGCTTTTGACCTCTGATGAACAATGTTACCCTTCGATCGGGCCCGTGATAAATGTGTACACCTACATTTATTTTGAACGACCGTTCAACGATCCTTTTTGTAGTTTTCTTTTGCTTATTAATAAATCATTTTTGAATATTGCATTTGAGTGTGCCAGCTGGTTGAGTCGCGAACTTTGTTTTACGTAGTGTTTAATGGGTCAAGCTTTTAATCACTGTCAGTGGTTGCATAACATGTACATGTATCGTGTTTCGATCCCGTGTTGGGTTGGTAACACCGTTAAGTGTGTCCGGTAACAAGTGTAGGGCTTCGAAACGTTACAAACTCAAGCCATCCCATGCTCGGGCTTGTTTGTAACTTAACGCTTTGTTTCTCACGCATTGGGTTACTTTAATGCTATTTAATGTTAAAGCAGAATTTGCAAGTGTTATTCAGATTGTGAACATTTGCAGCAATTTGTGAGTATGCGAAGCAAGTAATAGCGGAATTACGCTTTGTTTAGTTTATTTACACAACGTGAATTAAACGTAATAAGTTGTTATCCCACAGTCGTGAATTGTCGGTTCAGCACAAAAGTTCCTATTTACATTTAAGCACGCGCCCTTCACAGATAAATCCACTAACGGATTTATTATTTAAGCAACAGAGAGTTTCTTTAGTTATAAACGGACACTGTCTATCTAAATCTTCATCTCATGATAGCTTAGCATATAAATCTTGGAAATTTAGATCAGTAAAGCTTGCGTGCTGGCCTGATTGCGACTATAAACTACTCATCCTGAAACTAGGATTGCAGCTAATCCTAACATTATGTGCGCGCGATCAGAATCCAACGGACGTATTGTCGTTGGTTCGTAAGTAGGTACTGTTTGTTATGAAGAATGTCTACTATCTAGCGTCAATTTGTCAGAAAAATTATATTGTCCGCTTGGTTACGGGAGTTCTGTTTTAAAAGATGAGCACATAACAGTATTGTCATTATCATCATATTAGCTCAGAATCCACTGCGGGACATGGGCCATCTAATTGTCACCAACGATGAACAGTCGCATGAGAATTTCACCATAAAACCACCACATCTGGTACACGGATTGACATAATTCGCCTTTTACGACACCCACGAGAATAAAGGAGCTGACCTATTCGCTGTTAGGAACTGCACGGTGCAAACAATTGAATCGACCCAGTGCATTTCCATTGCATTCGAATGGCATGCAGTGATCTCAGCACTTACTCAAGATAGCGTCATTAGGCGAGAGTGTCAACTGAATCGCTGATCAATTTAAACCTTGTAACAGTTGCACATCTAAACTTTTCTTAATTCATGCTTATGCAACTGTTTCACAATTAATCGACGAGGACTACTCTGGTTACATCATTACTACGAGCGCTCTTTTGCTTTTACATTTATCTTCTTAATTTCAATGCGAAATTGGTATAATATTATTTCCACTAAATATATCTTTAAATTCGTCAATACATTCTATCCTTTGCGCAGATCCTGCGAAATGTATGTGAATGAGCAGTGTGGATATCACGTTTCTTTTGTCTTTAGTAATGTTTCCCGATTTAACTCAAAACGTGTTTTAGGTAGGGAACCTTATAAACCAGCTTCCTAATGCGTCACACGGTCACGTGTCTTAACAGCTGGATGAGAACGTGAGTGGGCGAAATAGGGTAAAGTAACCACGCTGAACGCCGCGTGATCTGCGATTTTGTTTTAAATGTTACGATCCTTTGGCGTTGTTAGTATTCAATCTCGGCCCAGAACGTGAACACGGGAATATTCGAATGTGGTTTTACTGTGAACAACGCGATATAAACTAACATTCCGGTTGCTAAGACTCGATTTCATGCAAATGTCTGTTACTCTGTTACAGCTCCAGAGAGGATCTACAAATTGAAGCTATTTTATAGACAGTAGGAGTTAAAAAATGGACGTTTATACGACTATCACTTGAGCGAAGCCGCAGGCAAAGTGTTGTTTGTAATGATCTGTGGTATCCGGTCCTTATAAGTCTTTTTCTTTACATCAAAGCTTCTTAATCCTTAAGCACAACATTATTGTTCAGCTTCCGGGTCATTAAGGATTATAACTGTGAACTTCGTCTTTAACTTTTTGAGTGTTACTGGTAGAAATAGACGAAGTTGTTAAATTGTTATTTTCACATCTATTCGACCTTAATGATGTGCTGACAATATTTTATTATTATTTATAACGTGCAGTATAGACAGCCGCAAATCCTGGTCCATTAAAATTAAAATACCTTGTGAATTTCTCCATTTGTTTTTACTCACGTATGGGTATTTATCATTACAATTAACAAATTCCCCGGTTTAACAAGCATAAACAGGCTATGCTTCTATTCCAATTAAGAGAAAAACGAGCCGAAGCGTCGCCTCGCCTGCACACCGGTCTTAGGCTATTTTCTACTTAGATTTTTTGTTCCTCGATAATTTCATGCTCATCCTAACGTCCAAGCATTTCTTTTTTATACGTTTATCTTTTATTTCGAGTTCTTGTGAGCGTCCGATCTTCACTAATAATATAACATTGTTATGAGTTGACAGCGATTACTTTAACAGCACTACCAATTTTAATGCAATTTATCCTTTTTTGCGCTGCGGGTTGACGACCAAACTTATTGTCTGTAGTTAAGGATCTAGGGGCCTAGACAAAAACTTTTCTGATAGCGTTAACGCCAGACGCTAACGTCAAAATGTATGGCAATGACATTACGTGTGGAAAGGACATGTAATGTTACGTGTTAAGCAAATGTCAACTCCATACAATTTGATTTTCCGTTGGCGTTAACGCTTACAGAAAAGGGATTTTGTCTAGGCCCGCTGATCGGTTAAGTTGTCTCCATACACGCTATTCTTACGTCACATTTGCGACAGTGATGTGCTGCGCTTATAATAAAGTCAGTGACATTTGTTTAGCTATACACATCCATAATTCCGAGGTCAGGGAACGAAATGTGCCAGGTGAGCTCGTGTCGTTTGCAAAATGGAAGATTAATTCGGAACTTTACGACTCTCACCGCCCACCGTATTACTGAAAGTCGATTTCATTGCTATGGCCCCGTCTGTCGCTGTTATTTCAAGAGGTTGATGTCCGAAAACATCCTATACTTAGGCATGTATGTGGACGAAGTTTCAGTGAACTTTCCACTTGCATTTCAATTGGTGTTTCTAAGGAGGATTTATTCATTCATTTCAGGAAACGAATGAATAAATCTCAGCCTTGTGAGATTGAACTAAACCTTTAAAGCCAGCATGCAATAAATATTGTTCAATGATTAATTATTTTGTATGGTCGTCTGGAAGCGATACAATTAAATACTACTGCAAATATTCCCTCTTATAAAATTGGTTCGAGTTACGTGTGGCCCGAGGCGTAGCGGGCGCGTTTTGAAATTGAAAATATAATTAACACGGACCGCGAACTACTTCATTATAAAATTGAACTGTCTTTTGAACGCCTACCGCATAAATTGTATTAACATTACATCGCTTGTGGAGCTGTTTGACTTTTCTTTCGACTGCTCGAGAAACTTGTTACGTTTCACAGCTACCAGCGTAAGCGCATCTTGGGATATTTTTCTTCACTAGTTTTTTTCTCAATTATATTAGTTACCACCTAAGTACACATTATGGTAAAGCAATAAAAATATTGAGTATTGAGTATTTATAATAAAATTATGCATGATATAACAAGGTGTCATATATCATGCGGGCGAAACGAGTTAAAAAATTATCATTTATGTTAATAAAACAATCCAACGCTTCTGAAATAAATCAATTTTATTCTCGTCGTTAACTCATGCCCTTTGGCATTAAAATATAATATCTGTAATACAATTTGAAAGCTAACACAGCCAGTAATCAAATTCTAATTGTGAAAACGACGTGACATCATTTTATTTATGACCGACTGACTTGACAACCGTTACGATGATGGTCAATAGTAATTAGTCATACCGAAATGCAAATGTCAAGTTGTCGGTCACGCGATGTGATCGTTTGCGACCTGTGTGTGACGAGCCTGTCGACACATTTTATTGATTACCAACAATCAACAGACCAACAAACAGCACCCTAATTGTGTAACACACTATTAATCAGAATCTGAACCATTTTGAAGGATATTGCTAATCCATTGCTTCATATGTTCGAAAAATTTGTCTGCTCAACAACGTAAATAACGCAATGAATGTTGTTGAACTGTCAAAATTAAAGCCATTCCTACTGTTAGTGTGTTACGCAATTACCCCGCAGATCCTGCGCATTGTACCAGTGATCATGATTTGTTTCATTCCAGATTTAAACCGTCTATATGTTATTGACCTTCGTAATTAATATCAATCCCAAGTATATATGCAAAGTTATTTCAACCTTCTGCGGTTTTGTAACTCAGAATACATATATTATTTTCATATGTTGTAAAGTCAATGCATGAGGTCAGCCGATGTGAACGGTTTATTTTTTTATGTTAATTTCATTTATTGTTAATTGATTTCAATCATTAGTATCACAATGGAACCATTGAATGTTGGCCCTATAGTTATGGACGTTCATTGTCCATCAAATACAAGGTTAGTTAGTAGTACAAATAGCAAAGAAATGTTGTTATTGAAACTTTGTGTGGAACTTACCGTCTTTGTTTATAACATGGAAAGAATTTGTGATTTTGTGAGACTAACTCTTCAAGGTCTACAACTGAACTAAAGTTTAAAAAAATCGGTATTGAAATGTTTATAGCTTCTTGTTAGTTTATGATTCCGAGTATTTTATTGCCTGATAAAAAGTAGAGCAATATTATTAAGTATTGTTTACTTACTTGTATTGATGTTACATAAAAAATAATAACCGTTTTAATTTCTTAAACTTACTTGCCATCAAGATTTTCTTTTGCTAAACCTCAATATAAATCACTATTCAAGAACACATTATCTGTCAGGTCGTCCAGTTAGCCATAGCGATGTGTATGTAGGTCAGGCATAATAGGCGATGCCATGGCTCCATCACCGGGGTTGTTACCAGCCTTGTCCAAGATTGAACTAGTTTTTCTATCAATCGAGACGAGGGCGAGGTGATTGTGAACTACGATACGACACGAACAAGTTATAAGCGAAAAGCGTAGGCGTTTTGACCATTGAACTGTTTGACATTGTGCTTGTAAGCTCTTGCGTAAGAAAATTACTTGAAATATGAATATATAATTATTATTTTTAAATATAATTGAGTGCCACTGTTTAGTGACGCAATTTCTAAAGGCATTTCGTTCTTCTACATTCTTTCCCATTTCGTTTACATTTAACCTTATCAAGCCTAACCATTGTTCTACGTTCTGTCGTAAGCATGAATTTTGAATGTTTTGTAAACTATCGTTGTGTAAGAATTTTGATTCACCTAGTTGTAGATTTGTACTGCAAACAAGTTTCAGATGATCATTAAGAAAGTGATAAAAACCACATTTGAAAATATATACGTTATTTATCTACCTTGACTGTACTAAAACACTTCAAAATACAATATATCGATATCATCTCGCTTCGTTTGGATGATTTTACTTGAAACATTGTGTTGGACGGAAGCCAAGATTATGTCTATAGCTGATAATTTTTGCTTTTACCAATATGTGGCAATATGTGTCAAGGCAGAGCTTTTAAGCATTTCATGATAGCTGCCGGCTTTATAATGAACATTCTTACAGTAATTTCTAAATACAAAGTCTGGGAAATATTCATGCCTTTCAATCGTTCTGTTAAGCCATTCGCCATTGTCTTGCTATATATTTTAGACTTGCACCAAGTCGTGAATTAAAAGGTCGCGTTGAACGAACGCAAATCATTGCTTCTATTGAGGTAATGAACTTTATAGATGTGGCTTTGAACTAATAGAACAAGATTGACGTGCGACCGTTGTCGCTTGTGCCGACCAAGGTCGCTGTCTTCCCACTGCTCCTACTGTGTAGTTCTGTTATCAGGGAGCTCTCCGTGTGTTAATAAAGAAAACCGTATGTAAGTGCGCATTTGCGGTTTCCGTTAGCTTCCCTTCGAAATCTGCCCGGAATCTCGGCGAAGATTGTCTCCGAGCTGTCTTCATTGAGGTCACGAGGTTTACGATTTCACTCAATACGTCTAAATACTCACGCTCCGCGACTGCTGCGCTTGTTGATTTTGGAAACCGTTTTATGTTGCCATAAAACTAGCACTGCTATATTCCTACTCAGAACTTTAAAGGGAAAATGCACATCTTTGCGTCATATAATCTCGGAGTGTTATTCGATTTACGACATGTAAATTATTTATCAGCCGTAAATATAGAATTCCATTTCGTAAACGATCTTCTCATTTTATTAACTCAATCAGCTAGTCTCAAATAGCCTCAAGATAAAGCTGAGCAGAGGAACATAAAATTATACGTGGATGACAAAATATTAAAATTACTTTATCAGCTAGTAGAGATGTTATGTATGTATGAAGTGTCTTCGATTTAATGATATCCTCTCGTTTGAACTGCAGTGTTAACTAGATAGCGATTGTTACTAGTTAATATTTAATAGCCCCATCGGCATTGGTGTCAGGCTCGCTAGAGAATGGAAGGTTGTCGATCGGCACACCTCACCTACCGCTGCGGACGTGCAATTTACTTCGCCGCTGCATTCCTGCCCTTAACTATCTCACTGTAAGGCATAATTAGGCTAGGATCCAATACACCAGGCTACATTAATCTACATGCCGTACTTATTCGATTAACCTTTTATGTGTTCAGAATTTGTCCTGCTTTAAATTACATTAATGGCAATAACGGTCGCGCGCTACGTCAGTTCTTGGTTTTTCTTGTGTAAATAAGATATCTTATTATAATTAATTCTAAAGATATATGATGTGCTTTTTATGATCTTGTGCTCCAATATTTCTTTCGAGATTAAACACGATATTGATTGAACACAAAAAGTAGCCTTGCATCTATGGTATTCACGAAGCTATTTAGATGTAATGTAAATCTTAAATAGCAAAGGCGTGGCATTAAGTACTTCGGACTCGTAAATATATCTGTAGGCGCAGCAGGTGACCTCTTAGGTGTTTAGTTCGTGAGCTTGCATATTTATTGCATCCAATTCTCTACTGGCTTCTATTGTAACTCCGTACAAACACACGTACTGTAAATCATCCTCAACCTGTGAGACAGCATGTTTCCTTGTTTCCCTGTGGGATTTACTACTGTTCTGACTGTATTGTTTTGGAAATAAAATCAAATAGAATACTTAGCTGTATTCGTTTTTGCTTGGCACAACATTTATGTGCAGTCCATAACGACTCCTTGGATAATTTAAATAACCGCATTCTCTTATTTGACCTTCAGTAATGTAACAGCTTTGTGCCTTACTGACTCTATTGAGTTCTAATGCATTTGCGCTCATATTGTGAATGCTAACAATCAACGTCATTGTACTCTTAACAGTTTGTTATTCTCTAGCCCATAGCAGATTACAAAGGAATCTGTAATTGGCAACATTTGTCGAGTATAATGATTGCATTTAAACACCACCTGTTTATACGAAATCCGCGTGGGAATCGGTGAGCGCCCGCGGCTCGGCACCAGACTTGCGCAAACGCACCGGTCGGCTGCGGCGACGCGGCAACCGACTGAAGTTTCGAAAACTGTTGCGACTGCGCACCTCGTTAATGCTCCGCTGGCAGACGAGTACAGTTAAAAGAAATTATTGAAACAATTTAGCAAACGTTAATTTTGAATATATATCAACAATTAGGCTACCTAGACTAAAACTTGTTTTTAGACCGACATAATGCAGGTCAGCTTTGGATGCTGATTAAGTGTACAGCGAATCACTGTAACCCGTTAAGTTGCTCGTTAGAAAGAAAAGATCCTGTTATAATTGGGATCGTGTTTTAATATTTATCATGAAATAGCTTTTATCTGATCTTATCTTGATTTTGCACGAATGCGCTTGATAGGTAGAGAGCGACGTAGTTCTTTTGTTTCTAATATTTTACTGGTAAGTACATTTCAGAATGTGCCTTCTAACTATAGATAAGAACGAAGTTGTTTTTGATTCATAGTATGCAAACATCTGCGTAGTTCGCAGAATCATCCATCATTCCTAGATAAACCCAGTCACAGCTCACAGCCCATGTAATTAACCTTATTAAGCCAAGCCAATAACGTGGTTTTCTAACCTATAAACCTACAGTACAAAAGAAGAAAGTCCCGATACTTTTCCGTCCGCTTCATAAATCATAACCTACGCACATCGGCAGCTTTATTTGCCTACACACACACGCAATTGTCAAGACAAACAACGCAAGCCAGCTCCGTAAACGCTTCCGTTGCTCACTTCGACTATTGTTTGCACAAATAGGTGACAAACAACACAACGAGTGAATGCGACCTCCGTAAACGCTTTTCACTGTCCCTCGATTGTCGTTAATTTGGAACTGTTTCGGGCTATTGTAAAAGTGAAATCTTAAACGGTTAGAGCGACTCTCAATAGTGAATGATCCATTTTCACAGTCTTTTACAGTGAACTTGAGCGGAATACATGCTTTTGTTGTTTATTTTTATGTATTTTTCCTCGTGTACGGCGAATATGAAAGCAAGTCCTCACGAGCAGGTGACTTCGAATAATAGATTCATATTTATGTAGTGATACCCAGAAACAGTTCTTTACTAAAGTGACCTTGCTAACTTATCGAGGAAAACATATTGTACACAATTTATTTTGGAATCCATTGTCCTCTATATTGGCTAAAATCGAGACTAACTTGTATTCCAATTAATTCAGTTTAAATAAAATAAACTATACGGCTTGATGAGATTGAGCAAAAAATCGTAAAGAATCATAATTTTATTTACAACTATAAAACTGACATGAATATTGATAATAAATTAAAATTCGCGTGTAAGAATGATGAAGATGTTTGGACTAATTTAAAAGATGTAGATCGCGATATAATCTTTAAACTGCAATGTTAACTCACGAAACGACCAACTGGAACCGTGCACCTAATTTCCGACGTTTCATAAGTGCCCATGTAAGTTTATGTGAAATAAAATATTTTGGTTTAATGATTTCACCTTCATATCGATTTGACGTTGAAATCCTAGTTACGACCGGTTATTATACTTATGGAAATTGAATTTTCATAAAATAGAAATTTAGTAGCCGTTTACCTAAATCAAATTCGACTAGACAAGAAGATTTAAAAAGCTTATCTGGTCTTTAAAATATGTACCTACACATAAAAAAAAAAACAACTTAACCACATCATCCGGATTCCCTTTACTCACTTTTGAACTCCGGCCAAGTTTCAACACGAAACCACAGTCTGAAATCCAACGCAAATGTGATTATATTAAACCTTGAGTTTAAGTTTTTTTACGTCCTGAACTATGTGTACATATGTGAGAAGCGAGTGTTAAGTCTTTGGGCTACAAGTAATTACTAAGCAATCTATGCTACAGAGCTTTCTGCAGCTAACGGATGTGTGACGAACAGACGATGCCGCTAAAGCCTACTATGCAATCTATATATATATATATATATATATAAATGAATCCCTATTTACCTTGGTCACGCCATCACGCGTGAATGGCTGGACCGATTTCACTTTCTTTCTTTTTTTGTTGTGTTCGTTATTGTCAGGAGAAGGATCTTATGAAAAAAGTAAGGAAGTTGATCGGAACGTTACAAAATTTAAGAAAACTTATCGCCCATATTAATTTTACATAACTGTCAGTTGTTTGAAATAACTGTCAGCAATTGACAGAATGCGCGTTGCAAATATCGTTTAACACAGATGGATCGGTTGATAAATGAGTCGATAGTTTTAGTTTTAGTCAATAGTTAAAACTTAAACTAAACTACATATGACATTCATAGTAAAGACAGGACAACGACTGTCGGGTCATCTTGTGACGTATATTTTCTACGCGTGTAGGATTCAATGACGAGCCTGTAATGGCTTCTTGTTTGCACGTAGCCTGTAATAATATACGTCATAATTGCTTCTTGGCGAAACCGACTGCATAAAACCGTTTAATCTTTAATAGAATCCGGTAATGCCATTATTATTTCATTAGCATACAACTTTCAATTACCGCTATTTACTAAATGGAATTAATTACAGTTATACGTTATCGAGGCAAAAAATAAGTATTTAACATTCTCCTTTATCAGCCAATCATTACCTCAGTCACTTATGAATAAGATAAAATAGTACCCACTGTTCAAAGCTTTGCGGTAAGCATCTTTATAATCACGTATCTACTTAATGATTTCGATTGATTCTTCATTGCCTAATTATATCGCAGTCATAAATATTCAAGCGATCATTATTCCTTTATGCATTTAATCAATTTGGCGAGGTTGATCAGCTATAATCAATTCCATCGTTAAACGTTGATAATTAAACTAGTTGATATTGTTAGTTCACTTCCTATTTCGGCAGCGATATAAATATCTTATGGTCTAGGTGTCATAGCTTACGTAAGCGCCTGTGCTTTGTTCGTTTTCGTTCGACAATCGAGTATCATGTCTTTTGTATTTTTTACATTAGTCTGGTATTGGATTTCTTTGCCTCATGTAATACTTACGATATTTTATGTAATACGTATAGTCGTATACCTGTGTTAGCAATTTATCTCATACGATTTTACTCAGGCATGCAGCAATCACATATTGAGTTCAAACATTGTAATTTTACGTAGAGATGGACGGCCTGTTAGCCCATTATGGTAAACTGAGCTTTTCTGTCAGCTTGTTAGGTTTAATAGTATGGTATACCGTAGTAATATGATAATTTATAGCATTACTGTATAACAATCGCTCAATAATTATGTTCCATTCCTTGAAATATAAAATATTAATGTACATTGTTATACTAATGTTATTAGCCCCACAAGACTTACTTAGACATGGAGAATTGTATAAGAATGCTATATTGACGATTGATTAATTGATTATAAAACAATAGAGCTTCTAATTAGTGCCCACGTAACAATCTAAATATTAATACGTGAAGCAAAAGCTTTGAACCCCTTTTTACGAAAATTGTGCGGACGGAGGAGTGTGAAATTTCGCACACTTAATAGTTTGTATAGAGAGGGAGTGAAGAATGCTAATATAAAAATAAATGCATAAATATACATAACATAACATCACGCCTGTATTTCCCGAAGGGTTAGGCAGAGGTGTACCTATAGTACACCCACATTTCGCCAGTTATGTTTAAGTCCCATGTAATAGGGGGCGAGCCTATTGCCATCAACCGGGCACAAATCCAGACTCCGGGCTGCTACTGAGAAATTCCAGATGGAAAAACCCAATAACACTGCCCGACCCGGGAATCGAACCCGAGACCTCATGCTCAGCAGTAGCGCTTGCGACCACTAGACCAACGAGGCAGTCCATAAATATATCAATAAAAAAAAAACATTACACAGACTACCACGCATTTGACACAAAAATGTAATGACATGTTGGTTGCTATTGATTCAGATGACCAAAGTAATGGTTTATAAAAAATAAAGAGTAGAATGAAACCCATTTTGTTTATCCTACAATTTGTCTAATAGATATTTGTGATTTATTTATAATGAATTAAGGTCGAATTTCGACCAATGGGCGACCTCTAGTACAATTAATTATTCGAAATGTATGGCATGCTATGTATATTCTGGTTATTTTTACGTATGTCCATTAGAAACTGTAAATGATATTCCACTGAGTACAATACCGAATTAAACTCGTACTATGTCACAGAATACATTGTTATACCGTGGGATAACGTCACTTTAATTACCACAATACAAGCATTTTCTGCACAAATTGAAAATGTAGCATGACGTATTGTTTGGATTGTTTCATGCAGTTCTTTGTTCTAGGCTGGAACGTGCATGCATACTTGTGTCTCTTTTTATTGTACATCGGACCAAACGAGAGCGAGAGAGATGAAACAGTGTGTCAGTGGGCGCAGGTGAACGGCCGGCATACATTCGCTTATCAGCCGCCGACCGGTAGTGACGTCCTTTCGCACCTGTCGATTTCTGCATCTCGATACTCAGTATTAAAGTTATCGGATGCCGCATCAAATGCCGGTTGTTGGCTAATTTATGCAAATGTAATGACCACAACGAATCGGCATAACAACTGCAAACCTTTAGATATCAACGCATATTCGTAACATTTTATTCTTGCGGCTTCAATAATTTGTATTGAATTTGTATTAATACGCAGTCGAATTAAATGTCTGAATAGATAAACGATAATAGAAAACGTCATCGATATCGATAAAGTATTAGAGTGCGATGCCGTAGTAATAGGAGTTTTGTCATCTTGAGACGATTAAATATAATTGAATCTGCCGAGTAGCAAGTTCGAACCAATCTAACCTCTCACGAAGTCGGGCGCGATTCTGTGCCGCAACACCGAAGAGTATCGTACCACTCGCTTGGGATTTCGCAACAAAATATTACGATTACGATATTGCACAATTCAGATCTCGACACATAGTTTCCAAGAATTCCAAATGTCAGCTTTCTTAAGCATGAAAATCTGGATGTCCTTAACACAAACTTCTGTCGATCGATATTAAATATTCCGATATGCTATTATATCAACATTGTCGTGGTTTTTTATGCATTCTGTAATTGACTTGTAATCGAAGCCTTCTAATTGTACTGGGAATCGATAAGTAAACTGGTTCTTTTTCATTTCAGGTACGTACCATCGGACAACTACGTACGGTTAATTGGAGCCGGGTATGTATACTAACCGTTTTAATAATGATGGTCGTTGCTCGTATGAAAGTCAATGGACTGTACCCTGATTGCAAACCTGTAAAGATTCCTTCGAACAGACTCAATGTCGACTAATGTAAATTCTTCTTGTTTGATTTAGGTTTGACAACAATTTATGTTGTATTAAATGATGATTGACAGACATGGGGATTTTAATGATCTCATCGTCACTAAAAACAGAATTGTAGATTACACTGTTAGAACGTACTCGTGTGTTAATATCTTTCAAGTCGTTGTTGGATGATAAATAACGCTGTTAATCGAAGGTAAATAGGGCCTAGAGGTCACGCTTAGAGGCAAATTATCACTGAAGCTTTAATCAACGGCGCTAGAGTAAACGTCTTTTGAATAAATATACAATTCATCTATGACACTGAGAATAATGTATTTCTCAGACGTTGTTTTGCTGCTGACAAACTTTATTTCTGAAATCAAGATTAGAAAAATGTTGAAATGTTTTTTCACTGTGCCCATTTGATGGAACTCATTAGCAACCAAAGAAAAGAATAGCAATTTCTGGTAACAAAAACTGCATGTCAGTTTGTCAGTGTCCACAAGCGACCTTCGTCATCTAATTCACCAGCGTCGCCGCGTCGGTGTCACAACCACTGAGCCAAGGACGTCTGTGGACCACGATTGACATTGTTTATTGTTTCACCCCTTCATTTGTTCGTTCGTTGCCCAAGAATGACATGTTGTATGAGCTCTTGCAAAAACCTAGCGCTTGGGAATATACGCCCGGATAATTGGCAATTGTTTTCTAAGAACTCAGTGGTTACTCGTTTCTGAAGCAAGGTTTCCACCAACTTTTCCTGTTGCTTACTTTAACTGTGGATAATCTGTGTTTGCAAAAAGTCTGTATTTACATTTTATAAATTGCTTAAGAAACTTTTAAGTCGTGAATGCAAATTGAAAATATGAACTCGTTGAGAACGCTCGGTTAATGGTAGAGTTGAACCTTTATCGACATATTACAGTCGCGTGTCTATCTTCATTGATAATGTCAGTCACTGCTTACATTAGCGTCGTCTATTTTGTTTTAAAGCTATCAGTTTTATTTATTGATTGACGTGTACTTTAATTAATGTATAAAATCGAGGTGTAGTAGTTTTGATTGATTATTCATGAATAATATTATGAATGTGGTGTTATAAATTCGCTCCAAAATTATATATTATATAAGTTTATTTACTCACGGGCCTTGTTATATAATTATTTCATTATTTGACTGGTATCGGTATCAGTCGTGACGTAAAGTTTTTTCTGTAACTGTTACAATATTCATTAGATTAATCGTCAAGAACGTCCGGTTAAACTTATAGAAAATTATTCAAATTATACATATAAACGAGGATAATCTTTAGACAATGTGGAAGGTTAAGAGAATGAAAAATAAAAAATATGGCGGAACCTTCAGGGTAGCCCGCGAAGTTAAAATTATGTTACGTTTTTTGCAATTTGTTGGTCACTATCAGGTTGTATTTTGATTACAATATGAGTCGCGACCATAACAATTATGGCTTTACAGAATTATAATCATTAGAATCAGCAATACATCTCTAAGGCGTCATGGGTAGGTAATTTTGGGGTATGGGTTTCTACGATTAAAATATAATATATGTTAAGTCCGTTTTTCTAACCGTGGCCTTAGCTGACGAGTCTCTTAATTGGATTTAGACCAAAATTGCTATCTTTGTTTTTTTTAATGTTTATTTTATAAAAGTAGGAATATCAGATAAGTTTTTCTACATTGGCTTAGCTCACGTTTGAATACTAGACCTCATCTAAAGTTCAGGCATGATGCCGTCAGTAAATATGTTGTATGTTCTGGTTATATTTATTAGCCTGCAAATAAAGAATATTTCAATAAAGGCCACAAATTCATTTACTTTCGATACGGGGTAAATGCACTGCATATATACGGTGGAAACGATCCATACGTTATTACTGTAAGCTGTTCTGTCTTTTTTCTACTGGTCCTGCCAATGCAACAACAAAACATCTCCATCTGTGTGGGCTCAGTATCAGATATCTCTAATGCCATTTAATTAATGCAAAATTATGACCTACGACTTGGCTAACCTGCGGCACCAAGTCTTGATTCCGGTCAAAGCAGTAAAATTAAATTGACAGACATCTTGACCTTGAAGGGTAATGTTAACATCGCATGTAAGTTGCGAGCAGCCTTGTATTATGATGTGCGAACTAAATATTAGTCGTCTTAGCAATGCTACAAGCAATGCTGGGATATCACGCAATGTCCTTGCGATCTACCTATGGGTATTTGTCAAAAGATGAGGTCATTCATTCTTGTACATAAAAAACGTTAAAATTCAAGTGTCATCTCGGCGACAAGAAACGTCAAAAACTTATGTAGGAAAACTACGTGGTAAATTAGAATTTTTTTTGACATAAATGTAGGCTGACATTAAAATGTGAACGTTCCTAAAAAAATATGGAAAGAAAAAAAAGAAAGGAAATATTTTATTTTGACACGCACAGGATATAAAAAACTTTAAATATTAAAAAGGAGCATTTAAAACTAACAAAATTAACATAAAAACAACAAACATGGAAGTTAACTTTTCCCTTGGACTGAGGATAATTCTTATAATCTGTTATGAAACGACTTAGGGCTATGAAAATAAGTTATTTCATTATACCTGATCAGAACATCTCGAACTTTTCTAAAGCTTTTATATAGGTATATACGTTTTCTTTTATAAGTTCTAGCTTTTGTATTCGTGAGCATTGAAAAGCCTGAAACGTCGAAATTTTCCGGCGAGGGTACCGCAGGTGGGTGGCCTTTATTGTATTCTACAACGTAGAAAAGTTATATAACCCTCAGTACAATCGGCAAAGGAATATTAGGAGTTTATTTATACTTGAGTACTTCTGTTTTAAGTTTTGAAATACTTACATAATAAATTTCCACTGGGAAGATTTCTTCTAAAACCTGTCTTCATTCGATCTAAAAACGTACGTATATGCAAGTATAATAAAATGCATAGCAACTGCTCTTATTATTTTTAATCAGCTGTGCCTACGACTTCATTCGCGTGCATGTCGGAAAAAATTGGATTTCACGGGTTTTATTTTTTTACGCGGATGCCTAATTCAGTTTCTAACATAAAAATATCATAAGTTACACCTTATAACATTAGCTATTTGCCGGTGGAAGTCCTATCGAAATCGGTCCAGCCTTTTCGGAGATTAGCTGGAACAAACAAACAGACAGACAGACACAAAAAATTGTATATACTTTCATATGCAATTAGTAAAATGCTGTTATATTGGCATTACAAACAGACACTCCAATTTTATTTATTTGTATAGATATGCTAGCCAAGTTGCTAATGGATATTGTAATTTGTAATTTAAATATGTACTTGTATCACTCACGCACATTAAAAGCTTAAAGGATTATGTTTTACATGAAGTGTCTTATTTTTACCAGTATATTGTAATGAACTTAAGGCTTTTCTGTACCATCAAGTCAGGATACCTTATTTAAAATACTTACATTGTTATACAAATTGTAATACTCGCAGGTTATTAAAATAATCCTTATGATAAAAAAATACATTGTAACCCAAAAGCAATTTGTATGCAAAGAATCCCAGATGCAAGCCGTTCTATTTCTAGTTTTCAATTGAAATCCACAGTAACAAAGTATAAACATTCAATCAAACTGACGGCTTTGACAGTTATCCTATATCTTTCAGCCACCATTTTTATTGCAGTTGCTGGTTATCTATTTATTATGAGCCCACCGCACGCACGATGTATGCGCTCAATTTGAAATTGAATCTGAGATATACTTCAGACGTGCTTAATTACCATTGCAATAATTCAATGGCTGGTCTTAACGCATCGAGATTCAATTATACATCGCATTTAAGGGATTTACTAGTAATTAAAATGTCAGTTTAAAAATTATACCGCAATATAACCTTCGTGGTACTTGTTAATATGCCCAAAGTTGTGGTCTCGACACTTATCAAAATAAAATATCGAGTTTAGATACATTAAAGACAGGTTCATAATTATAACTCCGCTCGGCAAGTCAGCACAAAATGCGTTAGAAATGTGTTCTGAATAATTTTATAACTGAATTCTGTCTTCATCTTGATAAAAGTTCCAAATTGGGACGTTAAAGGTGTAGTGAAACTTGTTTCAAATTCAGTCTCAAAACTAGTTCCAATTTTGGGACAAGGACTACGATGTCGAGAATTAAACTTCGAGCTTTAGTTAGTTTCTAATTTGGTCTTAATTTCTGTTCAGAATTTTATGTTTCGCAGAACAATTAATTAATGTAGATTGCCTCCCTTGGGAGCAATTTAGAATTGAGGTTAAGTTTTGGTTATAGTCTTGATTTCTAGACTGCATTAGTAAACACAACTTGTCTCGCAACACCGGCTTTCAAATTGACAAGAAGTGTGTTAAATTTCTTTATACCACGTCACTCATTTGCATGCTCTCGTGACTGTATGACGTAACTATTTTCACCATCTGAGACACGCCTCGCTTGCATAATAATGAGTTCACGTTTATTTCGCACGATGTTATGGCAAAAACACCAATTCGCTACCTAAGCCGGAGAAAACTTACATAATAATGGTTGTTAGTTAAGTTACCAGCCTGATAACATTTTCTTATAACAGGTTTATTGAGCAGTTCAAAAAATGAAAGCGGTTTAGTTATTCTTACAGGATCGATCATTTAGTAGATTAAATGTATTGTTTTTTTTTTGAAGGGACGTAATTTTATTAGTGCGTCAATTAAAAATATAGACGAAGGAAAACCTGAGTCCCATTTCAAATTGTTATTTTTGTAGACCTTGTTCTTCTACTAAGGTGCTTTAACTGAAAAATTCATATAAGGTGAATAGGGTTACATTTACCCTTCCTCCCAATGCAACTTTAAATATATAATGTAAAAGCTTTCGTCGCCTTGCTGTAGTTGTTCTAACGTGCGCAAAGAAGAAGGAAAACCTGCAGGTAAACCATAGCTGTTTCCTTATGGTGTCCGCACTAATCAAGATTTACGTGTTACCTGACAAACGTTATTGAAACGACCCGGTTATTCTGCGAAACTGAATCACACACGTGATTTTATGTGATTATAATTTACAAAGTAGTTTATGTTTGTGATTTCAGGTTAGTAGATAAGTGATGGATGTAACCCGCTTCTAGGTAATGCTGGATTAATTTAATATTATCATATTCTTAAGGCGGTACCCCCACCAAAACCTTGCAATAGTGCGTTATTCCGAGGCTATATACTCATTCACCATGGGTAATAAACTACATCTAAAAGCACATTATTAATGTTCGTTATCCTATCATCACATTGCCCGTTCTTATTTGTTTTTATGTGTTATAAATACATTTAAAATCTCCTTATAAAAAAGTGACTAAAATTATTGATTGCATGCATCTTTTCTTAAAGGTGTCGTTCTAATAATTTAAGGATTACACTAATGGATAGATAGTTTAAAAATCTAAATAATTGTCGTTTTATTTTATTTCAAAAGCTCACTTGTCTTTTTTTATTAATATATTTCCACAATGTTTGAGAATTCTATGATATATGGGCGTGCGCAGGGAGCGGGACAGAGCGAGACTCAGCGACGGAACAGAGAAGGACCTAATGCTCAAGGTCGTTTGGTCAGGGAAGCGCCTTAACTAAGAAAAGACCACCGGTCGCATCCGGAGGTGTCGTTTACCGATCATGAGACTAGGTATTAGCGTCCACTTGCTTGCTGATACCATCAATGCTATCATCGACTAACGATCCAGTTATCAAACGTTAACGGTTATGTTGTCTCAAGTTGGACCCCAGGCAGGCACTTTAGTTTATGTTGATTATTTCATCACCACTAATCTCAAAACGGTGAAGGAAAACATGGTGAGGAAACCGGCATATCCTAGAACCAAAAATTTGAAAACATATGACATCCTCCAACCCGCACTGGGCTCGCGTGGTGGATTACGGCCCACTCCCTCTCACAAAGTGGGCCTGCATATTTCCCAGCAGTGGGCACATTAGGCTGATTATGTTATTATGCTTTTGCTAACATACGTTCAAAAATATAACGCGCTCTAATATAGACGTTGACCACGTTATCGCGGCCTATTGGAAGGGAAATATTCACCACTAAAGCGGACAGTTACGATCCATTATGATGATAGATGCTTACCATTTCTCTTCCAAACATGATATGGACATAGTTAAGTGAGGAAAGCAAAACGGCCTGATCGAATATGTATCGTTTGTTTTATTATTACCAGCTTATCCATGTTCCACTAACTGTACTATCAATAAATCTTTTAACCTGACTTGGTTTCCGTACGTCATTTTCGGGTGACCACTGAAAATCAGCGCTATGCTGTGGGTCCCCTATAGCTCAGCATCATGCTGAGCGGAAGCCTTCTTGTCACAGTTACGAACCTGCAGCAGTCGACTATATATGTTGTGTGCTCGTGATTATAGATTTATTTTGTTTACCTATATTTTTCTTTATTATTAGAGTTAATTTATCTTTTTGTATGCATCTGCTTCTGTGACAATTAAACCATTTTTTATCTTTATCAACTTTTATAGGATAAAGACAAGGAAAGATAAGCGTTCGACAAAAAACACGATCAAATTATTTAGAACGCGGAATTGTTTTGATACGCACTCAATAAAACTAGGTGACTACTGTGATAAATTTAACAGAACATTTACCGAAATATTATCTTCGCTGTTTTATATTATTTCATAACATCACGCCTTGTTTCCCCGAAGGGTTGGGCAGAGGTGTCTTATAGTATACCAACATTTCGTCAGTTATGTCCTATGTAACAGGGGGCGAGCCTATCGCCATCAACCCAGCACAAATCCGGGCTCTGGGCTGCTACTGATAAATTCCAGATAGAAAAACCCAATAACATTCCGCGACCTGGAAATCGAACCCAGGACCTCATGCCCCGCAGTAGCGCTTGCGACCACTAGTCCAATGAAGCAGTCATATTATTTCATGCTTTAGAAATATCTATGTTTTACCTATGAGACGTAATACGGCCACCCCGTTACTGAGATTCGTGCCGGTTTAAGGCTCCTTCAAACAGAAGCGAGTGCGCGGCATACGACGTGAATCGCACGCGACACAAAGGCACCGCTCGTCGCGCGACAGGCGGTGCCTTTGCGTCGCGTGCGACTCGCGTCGCGTGTCGCGCCTGTTTGAAGGAGCCTTGTAAGTCTCGACTGGTTTAGGTTTGCATAACCGATTTCGATGTTATATACAGCGGCTTCTCTGCTTAACTAATTATATTACTGTTGTTTCGTCGGATATTATTACCATTATTATTGTTAAAGAGGTTATGTTTGACGAGTCGATTTTCAATATATTAGCTTATTTCTACATAAATTCGTTGAGACCGGATAACGTTTTCTGGGTCTCTTGGGAAAGGAAACTCATTAGACGACTTACTCATTACATCACACGCAAAGTGCTTCTTAATTGATATTATTAACTGTAAAATATAATTGCTTGAGTGTAATATTATATTTATTTAATATTTATAGTAATCGTAAAGATAAACGATTATAAAATAATCGTTTATCTTTACGATTACTATAAATACACAAATCGTAAATATTAAATCTAAGCGTCTTCTTTGTTTATATATCAGAGTAATTGCTTTATGTAACAATACTAGAATACATTATGTGCAATACAAAGTTTTCCTCAGTGATATTTAAAATGATTTATCTGTACATATTATAAATTAAAGTCACTTTGTGTTTGTCTGTGTGACCTGTTCTTCTAAATTACGCAACGGATTTTGATGCAGTTTCACCAAAATTTAGAAAAAAAATATTCCAGAAGGTGTATAATACATTGATATTAAACTTACACATATTAAAGAAATATCGATATTTTGTCAATTTATAAAAGTGGGTCGATAGTTCATTATAAAGTAATTTTAAATTCGATTATGATCGTTTACAACTGTATATTCGAAAACAAACGGGACTGCTGAAGGCATATTTGGTTAACCGATGCGTCGGGATCACTGCTTCCAATGAATAAATAACAGTTCTATTAAAGCTAACGCAAGCCGTTTACATTTCTGAACAGTCTTATGTTTGTAAAGTGGAAACCCTTTTATTGCTCCTGAAATCAAAATATGGAACGCTGTATTATTATAAAACATAGTCACATCTTTATAAATATATTTAATCATTTATACGTTGTTATTTCGTGCCGTTTGTGTGAAAAAATACCTACTTGCTTGCGAAGTTGCTTTCATCGTTCTTATTTAAGAGGCTTACAAGAGCTAAAGCGCGGTCACTGTCGGATTGCATAGAAAAGAAAGAGACGCGCGATGACACAACGCTGGTAACTTATTGCAAAATATGAAGCAATTCAGGATTTACAAAAAATCTATTCATTGGACTAAAAAACTAAAACACTATTACGTTAGTATGTTACTTGTAGAATAATCTGACAAAAAATCAGAATGTTTGCATGTATATTAGTATGGTTTTTAATCCTATTTTTTTTATTTTTAGAGTTAGCTTCCTGATTTTTTTCTGTCATATCAAGTTAATTGTATTATGTTTTCAACACACTATCTAACTAGCATATATCCAGAAGAATATCATATATTTTTCTGATTTTGGTTACTGCAGTGGATCATATATTTTTAGGCATTATAAATTTGCATTTAGGTCATGTAGTCCCCTTAATATTTATCTGAAAACTTAACACTTTACTGCTAAATGACTATGCAGGTATAAAAGTACAGTGAACGTAAAACAAACTTTTTTTGACAATACAATAAGTACCTGACTTCTTTTCTAGAAACCTTTTTTTCTATCATCGTTAGGAGTAAACATAGTTCAAGCTATCAGAAACAAGTCACGTAGTTATAAGACCTTATCTCATTACACTCATTTAATTGGGCTGATGTTAACTGCTGAATTTAGAACGACAAGTATTGTTCGTATGGAATCCGTTGTGAATGTTCTATATCTTTATCATCATGATCACTGTCTAGCATGTTCTCAACTTCCTTGGGGTCGGCTTCCAGTCAAAGTAGATGTAGCAAAAAGAAATGTGTTTTACATGGATCGGCTGATTCTATAACTTTGTCATCAACATACAAATTATTGTCATACATAATGGAGGAACACACACCACACATTACACTACATGCACTACTCTTAAGCAATTGTTATTACTAAGTGAAAGACTTTGTAAATGATATGAATTTGTCCAGATTATGATTACTATAATTAATTCCAAAATTGACCCTGTAAGACTTATCTACATATCTGACTATAATATTATTAATTGACTTCACTATAATTTCTGTTTTGTTTGTTGACATACTACATGTTTATGTATTATTTTCTTAAATTATGTAATAATTTGCACGCCGTAAGGTAGACTGTAGCCGATCTATTTAATTTATGTACAACACTTTATACCTGTACCTACAATCATAGCAAATAAAGTTCTGATTCTGAAGGAAGAGTACTATTTCGAATGGTTTTACGTGAAACAGTTCCAAAAAGCTTTGTTTACCGTAGGGACGTGTACCGTGAAAGTGCTGCGTGACTGTTCGTGTGGAGGCTCGTTTTATTAGTAATGCAACGGAATTCCCGCCGCTCGTTTCAACCCTGTTTCGTAGGAATGACGTGTTTGCCTTGTCGCTATTTCTTTTTAACTTTAACAAGCTTTTCATAGAACAATTTTCTTTTTCGTAGCGGTCTCCTAACCTATTATCAAGCTCTGTTTTCCTTGGAAAACTATTCTTTCATGTTTTGGTTTACAAAGATTGCTTTAGTAAGGGTCATTACAGTTCAATGACCATCATTGTCGATACCTATTGTGAGCTTTTTCTCACTTATCATGATTAGTATTTTGTTATTATAAGGATGAGGTGCGTAAATTGGTAGAAGAAAATGTCCAACCAAAACCCAATCGTTATCGTTACCATAATATCGTTATATAATATCATCTGCAATATTTACCTAATCCTCTTATTCGTTGGCTAGAAACAAGTTATCGTGGTAATTTCCTTTTACAGCGAAAAAATCTAATAGCACAGAATGTGTGCCACCAATCTTGTGGTCAAACATTTAACCAATCATGGTAAAGTTCATATTGTTTTTTCTATCATAGAGTTCAATTGAATTACCTATAGATTTTTCAAATAATTATTCCGCAATAAAAAGTCGATTTATTTTGATAGCTTCAAGCGGATTTTTTCATACGAGATCGTTCAGTTTTTGTGAACGATCATTATTGTGTTACACATCTTGACTGACAAACTGTGACGGCCATGTTAGTGCACAACTATAATTAATATTTTCATACCTGTCATTTTTTGTCTAGATATATAATACTCTTGCGTTCTCCAGTTAATTTGGTGTATTGTTTGGCAATGAAGCGTCTTAGGTTGATGACATATTTATCTTTTAATTTTTTTTTAGTTTTTGAAGTTCAAATATAATTCTCTTGCTTGCTGGACCATATTAAACTGATGGTTATTTTAATGAGATCTGAGGAGGACCTTCAGACCATCTATTAATAATAAAATTCGAAACTATAAAAATGCTTATACCTACGCTGAATATAATATTGTAAACTACCAACATACTTTTGCGGTTGTGCAAACTTTTATTGCATTCAACAATAAAGCTGAAGATACTTTAAAGTAGTTTCAGTGGTTGTCAACACATTCGGTATTTCAATATAGTATGGCGTCGCGGGAACGAGGATATCTTTGGAGTGGTAAAGGTCACTTGGTTTGAGGAGAGACCGGTCAGCCTTGGGCCGTGTAATTCACTTTCGTACTCGACTGTATGGCCCTTCGTGTGGCCTCATTTCTCAACTGTTTGTTTTGTTAGCAGAACTGCGATATACAAGACAGCCCTTTCTTTATGTGTGTAATCATATCTTCTTATGTTACTGAGCGAAAGTTTGTTTATTGAGGGCTAACAAGACAGACCTTCCCTATT
Organism: Griposia aprilina; assembly: GCA_916610205.1. Lineage (NCBI taxonomy): Eukaryota > Metazoa > Arthropoda > Insecta > Lepidoptera > Noctuidae > Griposia > Griposia aprilina. Next base: position 4,773,072 of record OU744293.1, on the reverse strand, counting down.
TGACTGGCATTTAACCTTATTTTTTTCTCAGCCTAGGTACCAAGTGTTAAGATTGGTCCGTATAGCATTGTAGTAATATAATTCTTTTGACATTGATCTAATTTTGGCTTGCTTTACCCAAGTCAATTATTTTCCGCCTTCAGGGTTTAGCAACTAAACATGTGCCTATTATATTAAAATTACAATCATATGCATACAATTTACACGCCTTTAATTTGGTACCATGAGTAGTTGCTTTGTAGTTGCGTGGCGATTAAACCAATTGCCTGGCTTTATAACGAGGAAGCTCATTACTCAGGAGCAAGGCATTAACAAGCTGTTATTGTTCCTTGGGACTGCAACACTATCTTAGTACTATGTATGCACTTCCTTGCTTTAAATTGCTTAACATTATTCTGTATGTAATCTATCTAACATATTGTTTGAATAAAAAATCTCGTACAAAGAATATCTGGTGTGATTATTATCTGTTTATTTGACAAAAACAAATTGTTTAAACGGTTCTTGTCTAGAAGTGTTTTGTGAATGGTCATGTACTTTCTAAATGTACTCAACACAATTTACATAGGGCAGTCATAGACAAAATATATTGGCCATCAAATGGGTGACCAATTTAATCGATTCTGCACTTTCTCGTTATCTAAACGGATGGAACACATAAAAGCCTATAGAAGGATGGAGTTGTGTTACAAGGAAACATTCTAAACTTCATTTTACAGTCGGCTTATACGAGCTTTAAATCTAACCTTTCCTGGTCACCATAATGGTAAGCAATAGGTTTAGTTTTATAACTCTAGTTTCCATTACCTCGGCATGTAGAGTCCTGTGCAATACTAGGTACACTTACTCGTTCATATATCGAGAATCGATTTGATTCAATATTCTCTAGAAGGTTATCGTTTGTTTCGGAATGCTCGTATGTGATTCAACCGATTATTCCTCAGAGATATTCCTTATTTTATAACTAAATCGTTATACTGAGAACATGGTTCTATTTATATAAATATCTACATTTATATATCGGTCGGTATACTTAAATTCACGAATTCCGCTCAGCGGGCCCACGCTTTGCTGCTTGCAAGACTACCGTTAGACTGTAACAAAACATTGCAACGTGAACGAGTGCATTATCCTAAATGCCCATAAAAGGCACTCACTGAATATGTTAGTTTATTTTCTAAAGAAGTATTTTATGCACTTCGGCATGTCATGGTGGTAATTAATTACAATGGTAACGCGACAAATTCAAAGGAAATTCACACTGTCATAATTTAACGGGCAATTAAATAATAATGACCTTAATGGGGCCTAGACAATTCAGAGGCCAACGGGAAGGTAGAAACCCACCTAATCACACAACAAGGCAAACATGATATTAAAACGTAAAACTTGCTTGATGAAAGTACACCTAGAAATAGAAACGAGCTCCGGTAGCGTCGTCGTGCTAATAGAAAAAAAAATCTTATTATATACTAAGAACACCATTAAATGCTACAGATGGAAAATAAATAAAGACGATCAGTGCCACAACTAGGACGTTCTCTGTGTCAATTAGGGGGTAATTACCAACTTGAGCAAAACTATAACATACTTGGTACCGCTATTAAGACGAATTCGGTTAATTAATATGAGCAGTGCTTGGGTTGTAAAGTTTAATTGTATTAGGGGAGGCTGGTAGAGACGTGCTCCATTCTCTGTAGATTTTATAGTGTTCAGAGAATACTCGTTAGTAAAGCGGGAAAAACACCGATGAGACACCCAATCCGACACACAGATCTATTGGAAGGCACATGAAATTGGCTAACACGGTGGGATTACGGACGCCAGAATAATCAAATATGTCTGAGAAGCCTGATGAGATACCGAGAGTGTTTACTGCCTTAGTGGAAGATTGCGGCAAGTAGGAAAACAAATCAAAGTTGCCGACATAACTCTTTAAATTAGCAAGTTGTAGTGGCAATATGTATGCTTGTAGTTTACGTGTCTCGATATTTCCAAGAAAAAGAAACTCCTATAAAGGCTTTGTAATTTAAGATCGTACAATTGTTCCCATGATAATCACGTAACGTATCTTGGTTTGATTTATAATTTTATTATAGCCATGTGTATTAAAATCATTATCACCGTAGAACGATCTAATGTCAACATCCTCATCTCGGACGGTATCAAGCTTTACGAAAGAATCTTACACTATAGTGTCAAAATATCACGGATTTATACACCTATTCTAGCTGGTAGCGGTATTGGAATGACTTTATAACCACATAATACGATAAGATAAATACCATTAACTATAAAATAACACGTTGAAGTATAATAAATATCAATTTACTTATATGATTACATTAGTCTTTGGGCTTGAGCACCTTTGCTTATTTCTCATGCCCATTCCATTATGCTTTAGCGCAGTTACTTCTTGGACGCGTGTGGTTACATAGACCTCACGAATTACGACTGTTCACATAATAGAAAACTGATTAAAACATTTAGCAGTGATGGAAATGGAGCGTACTAAAAGTTGAATGCTGTCCCAAATTTCCTATTCACCTTGGCCCGTCTTTTATTAGGCTAACTAAATGCGTAAGACACTAGATGTAGACGGCAAACTCCTTCATTTCACAGTTCAACAATATCCATTGAGATATTTTTGATGCAGGACAAGCTTACCATGTGTTCTGTAAATTATTCTTACGTCACAGGGTGCGTTTAATCGTAGATCCCGGTCCCAGACCCCCTTCTATATGCGCTGAGGGGCGGCCACCTTGGGGTTTAAGTCGGTAGGTGTTCGACAAACCCCTTTGTCATTCCCAGACGTTGAGCATACATGAAAATATCTACACTAAAATCAAAGAGAAGTCTTGCGTAACATAGGACCATACTATCTATATATGATTTTTCAATATAATATCCGTCTTTACAAGCATCCTTACAAATACCGGCACAGTAATATAGGTTGCATAATATGCAGTATATAGTTATGCAACCAGTAGCGCATTAGTTGGTGGGTATATGCTAATACTTCTGTAGGGCCTGGGCCGGGTCGCTCCGGCCAAGGATATCGCACTGGAGAAGGGACGTTGAGTAACATTCCACTGCTTTTCGTGGGCTTTTAATGTGAATACAAATGATCGGCAACGGGGACTTAGTGGCAAAGTAATAAAACGTTAATTATACAGTTGTGGACAGATGTTTCGTTATTTTATTGATTTGAGCACGCATGGTTAGCCGGGAATTGCTTGAAAGGTGAGGTGCGGCCGCGGCACCTGTGCGCGTTCCTGTTTTAAATAGATCTGTATCTCAATGCGGCACCTTTGCTCATTCTACTTTACTTGTAGCACTTTATAGTGTCATGAAAGGTTTGCTTGTTCTCAAGCGTTATTTAAAAGAGTAAAATTCTAATGATTCTGTTCAAGTTCTTGGATGAAGAATCCTGTTTTTGTTGTTGTTATACCTAATATTTATTCATATAAACAAATCGCTATTGACACTAATAAATGTGCCATAAAAGTATCAATCCCCGCATTATGTTAATCGTTCAATAATACATGACAGCTTTATAATAGGAGTGTACGTAAATTCTAAATCGTAAATGAAAATGTATTTTTTATTCGTTGGACAGTCAAGATGAAACTGATGTCAGCGCACTTATTATGTAAATCCTACCTGCTATCATGATGACTTATTTCCTTCTTTGGCTTCGTATAAGGCTATCTACTACACCGCAAAAAATATTTACTGACATTGCCTTGTTCGCCATATTCGTAGGAAGGATTGCACTTTTGTTGCCAAAAAACAACAAAAGATGCATCCGATATCCTTACTAAACTTATACATCTTTAGTCAAAACGGCTATTTAAATCGTTTATGTGTGCATGTGCAGGTAATATAGCTTCTGGCGTAAAACCAGAAGCACCTAAATACCATTACGCATTTAGGTCCAATCCAGTTTCTCCTCTCAAACGGAATTCCATGAATTCGCACCGGAATTCTCTAAACGACGCAAATTAAATTATTCCGAACTTTATCGAATTATTCTAAACTAAATTGATTTCATTAATCTCGTTTCCTGTATATAGTTCTTCCGTGTGACTATCAATATTGGAGATTTTTCATGCCAATATACATTAATCTATTTGGTCTTTATGTCCATTTCTATCCTAAAATGGGCGCATAGCCACACAGCATGGCAGGTAATGTATCGCGGTGTGGTCACGTTCTAAATAACCCACTTGTATTATATTTCAGTCTGTGTCACGAATCGTGACAAAGCTCCTGTCTCTGTATCATCGTTCACATTGTGCAACCCGATGTGCTGAGCCGGGCCGTGTGCCTGTTCACAGGGGCACGATTACCCAACCAGTTTCAGTTGCGCTCGATTTCCTAAGCCTCTCGATGCGCCATAAGGTTTTTGCCTAGCCATTCGGGTTGCTGGATTTATGAAGCCGCATAGTGAAAGTGTTCGGCGCTTATGAAACACCCGAGCGCGCTGTTTACTACCAGAAGTCATCAACTCATGTCACGTTTTTATTAAACATTTCATCCTTTGAAGCGTACTCGCAGTATTTCATCGTACGCGCCAGTTGGCAGCGGTGAAATTGGTATTCGTTTGGTTAGACTTTCAAAGGGGACATCTGATGAGGCAGGCGCAACGGAGCGCATATCCTGTGACATGCCCATCCACATAACTTAAATGCATTCACGTTATTTGCACGCTTTAACTGTAGTCTAGAGACAAATACACGCCCACTCATTTAGGGGTGCAGTCATGTCCCATAATTCCTATTAACATGTTACCCAACGTATATTTCAGTCATTGTTTTATAAGCTAATGAATTTTCGCCTTACGTCTGCCCGAGCGCTGGCGCTTGCACTGAAAGTAGATTGATTAATTTCCGTTTACTCTCCGGCAACGAACAAATTTACTCTCGTACCTACCGTTCCGACATTATGATGAAAAATGGTGTGTTTTCTGCATCGTCGAATGAATTTTGAATTTGATTAAGAGTAAAACAAATTATACTTTAATGCTGTCCGCTACGTGAAGGTTTTTAGAAGGGCGTGACCACAACGGAAGGTCGTTATATAAATTGCGTGTGACATCATGTTAATTTTGCTGGTCCTCAACCCCGACGTTTTGCGTTAGACGTGAAAAATATCTGCCTATTTTCGACTCCACGAATTAAAATTACTTTGATGTTCCCTAACTGATTACGACTGACTAAATCAGTTTTGTACAATCATCTCAGCCAGCCTTACCTAATATTGTTATAATTGCAGCTATTATTCAGTAGCTTATTTCCTTCCACATTGTCGTTGCGAGGAAGAGAATTCAGATGAAAGGTTTTGTAAAAACTTTATATAAATTAAAAGCTTGCTTAATATGCGAACAATTACGAGGGCGGGTCAATAAGTCCGTGACTTTTGGAATAAAACACAGATTTTTTGATAAAAAAATAATTTTATTTTTCAACGTAGTCTCCCTTGAGCTCTATACACTTTGTCCAACGCTTCTCCAATTTTTTTATCCCTTCCAAAAAAAATGATTTGTCGAGGTCCTCAAAATAGGCCTTTGTTTGCGAGATGACTTCATCATTGGAGTCAAATCTTTTTCCACCAAGCCATTTCTTCAGGTTTGGGAACAAGAAGTAGTCGCTCGGAGCCAAATCTGGAGAATAGGGCGGATGAGGGAGCAATTCATAGCCCAATTCATGGATTTTTGCCATGGCAACTGCACATGTGTGCACCCTTGCATTGTCTTGGTGGAAAAGAACTTTTTTCTTGGCCAAATGAGGTCGGTTTTTTTTCAAATCGTCATTGAATCGGTCCAATAAGTTGGCATAATATTCCCCATTGATTGTTCTTCCCTTTTGAAGGTAGTCAATGTGGATTATCCCGCGTGCATCCCAAAAAACAGTCGCCATAACTTTATTGGCTGACAAACCCACCTTGGCCTTCTTCGGCGCCGATTCACCCTTAGAAACCCACTGTTTTGACTGTTGTTTGGTCTCTGGTGTGTTGTGATGGATCCATGTTTCGTCCACGGTTACAAAACGGCGCAAAAACTCCTCCATATTGCGATTAAACAACGCCAAACCTTCCTGTGAAGTTGTTACACGATTGCGTTTGTGGTCGACTGTGAGCAAACGCGGCACCCATCTTGCGGAAAGCTTTCTCATGCCCAAGTGATCATTCAAAATTGAAACCACTGAGCCATGCGAGATCCCTACGGCTTCCACAATCTCTCGCACTTTCAATCTTCGGTCGGCCAACACCATATCGTGAATTTTTTCGATTGTTTCGGGTGTAGAGACCTCAACTGGGCGTCCAGGGCGTTCGGCATCTTCAGTGCTTGTACGGCCACAACGAAATTCAGTAAACCACTTTTTTACCATTGAAATCGATGGTGCACAGTCCCCATAGTATTTATCAAGCTTAGCCTTGGTCTCGGTAATGGTTTTTTTTCGCAAGAAATAATGCTTAATAAGCACACGAAATTCACTTTTTTCCATTTTCTCCTCAAATTAGTGAGTATTCTGATAAAAATAGCTGTCAAACACAAACTAACTGACGCAGCAAGTTTAAATTTTGACAGGAGTCAACTGACAGATGCCTGTTGACAGGAGCAGTGTTGCTGTTTCAGTAAAGAGGTCAGAAATTCAAAAAGTCACGGACTTATTGACCCGCCCTCGTACAATAAATTCTCTGTGACACGTAGTTGTTCAACTCTTTGTGTAACAAAAAAGAAAAAGGTAGCTTTGCATCGGGCATGGTGCCAAGAGATTATGCTCATGATGACAGTTAATTACGACTTCTTATTGGGATTAAACAATTCTTTGACTTCGTCCAAATTGTTGTTTCAAATTAAAATAAGCGTGGGTGGTGAGTTTTTTAAACCGTCTCTTAAAATAGCCTGTCAAACTAGTTCAGTGACCTATTTAAATGAGGCAGCATCTTCATAAAGAAGAATGTTCTTGTTTATGTTCTTAGTTTTTATGTGATTTCCGGTCAGAATAAGCTAAAGAATGTTTTGCCACAAGGAAGACGAAATCCGATTTATATTACGAAATGGGTCAATACTCAATAACAGGGATCCTTTTTATTGCTGTAATAAAGACAAGCTTAGTTTATTGGGCAACATTTTGCATAATACTTTGGAACATCTCAGTCTCAACCTCAGTACAATTTCGGATAGGATGCATAAAAAAATCTTTTATGGCTAAAAGTTATACAGAAATATTTACAATGTTTTAAAGGATTGTATCAGGTCGTGTACCTTGTGTCGTATTGCTTACTGACGTACATGAATACCGATACAAATATCCGGCCAGACAATACAGGGTGGGACGTTCAAAGTCAGGCAGTCATGCACCGAAAATAATTAGGGCAGTGCAGCGAGGCGCAGGCGTGCCGCGCGGTGACGGCGCACCTCTAACAAATGCGCGAGCGCAACGGTCACCCAACTGTATAACAATATGCTGTTTATAAAGTGAAATGACCGACTGCAATGATTTAATTTAACAGCCATAAATTGTGAACCGTTTTAGTTGAAGAGGACACACATTATTCATAATTTTTCAAGTTAGATGGTCTGTATATCGAGAAAGGTCCTCTGCCGCTTCGCTTCTACATCTACTGTGACCATAACAGCGCAAACAAAGGCTTCTGTAATAATGCAACTTTATAGCAGTGCTATAGAAATTATATTGAGCTTTTCTTCCTTATTTGGTCGTTTTCATTCGATGTTGTCTTGACATTTTGACATTATCTAAATAAATGGTGGAGACGGTAAACATAAAATTAAATTCAATTCTTCTTTCAAATGTCGATGCTCCGTCATAGATAACTACTGCCTCCCACGTAGGAACCTATGAATCTTTGGTATTTATCTGATATTATGACTCGTTGGAGTGCTCATCTCATGGTAAAGTCTGCCTGATCATCCTACGCGTCACATATCAAAGATGGCATCGAGCGATTGTTGGCTTTCTAACACCTCATTACTAGTTTGATCTGTGTGCTGGGCTGCTGTTTCTCTCAATTCGCTTTATCTTGTTAATTGGAGAGCAACACTGTCGCTGTCTGCTCCACTTCTGCCCATTGTTCGAGACACGACACTTTCTAAACTAATCTCTACTTCATATCTAGTTTTAATGACGTAGGGCCTGAGCTTATAAGCCTCTAAAGCTTAAGCCGTTTCATACAGAATGAATATCTTAAGTACTTTTTGATTGGCAGACTCGTATTCAGTTTTAAATTAATTTCTTGCTGACTTTAGTTACTGTAACGTAACTCTAGGTTTCATCGTCTTCACTTATATTTTATTTAGACTTCAAATAAATAACCTAAGATTTATTTTATGGCATTCGCGTTTTTGCTTGTTTGCCAATATTTATAGCTGATTTACGCAAATTTCATACAGTAAACAAATAAATGCATTTTGTCTGATGCGCGCTCAGCGTTATTGTGGACTTTCGACTCGACATTGGACTCTTCATTATTGACCTTAATTCGAGCACTGATTAAAATACCGTGTTTTATGGTGCGTTTGTTATCTAGCCGTGTCTGGGTGAGTGGGTGTGCACGAAATAACTCTAGGATAATTACGATCTCGACATAGCTCTAATTCGTGAGTCACGGCCGAATGAAATGGCACGCGGTCCATGATCGCGTCGCCCGTTCATTCAATTACGCTGCGTGATGTGAATTGAAAGTTATTGTACTCGGCTCAAATTTGTCGTCGGTTCATAACAGATTCTCGAGCTTTCACCTTCTATCAAAATATTGACAATCGCAACAACGATTAGAACACGATCGGCATCGCATTACAACGGAGATAGACTCGTATTGAAGCCATTGGTATATCGGCTTGATCTCTCGACTTTGACTAGAGCCGATAGGTTATAGTTATAGCTATTGCACTTCTCATGTGTTGTACCGATAAACACACAATCATTATATTGTCACAGACTGCCGACGGGTGTGGGTTGACTGGTAACGGTGCGTCGTCGAAACTGGGACACATCGAAGTACGTAATCCTATTATGAGCTCGTTAACGTAATCCCACTTGGACCTCAATTCTGCTTCTGTCTCGGCTAAACTGAGTTTTCTAAAAATCTTCTCGTATGAATAATTTCTAGATAAACTTAAATACGTGTGATATTAGATTCGCCATCGCCCCCTGACGACAAGTTTCGCTGATTCATCAGGAATTACTTATTGATTTGCTTAGAATAAAGCTGTGTAATAAATGCGTCGTCAAGACGCCTAACACGTAGCTTATGACCAATAAGACAATAGTTATTACCTACTGCGTAATATGTAAACAGTTCGCGCATTGTTTTGCTGACTCATAAATTATGATAGATGACCGACTCGGCTCCGCCCTTGATACTGCGTCATAAAATAATGACAACAAATTATACCATTATTATAACTTGACGTCTAGGATATCAGAACACGGCGTAATGGTGCGATTAATTCTTCAGGGAGTGCTTATGTGTCCATAAAACACTTTTATTTATCAAGCACCTCACAATTTGCACTGTAGGCAGCTCCATGTATGACATGTATTTAACGTTTTCCTCATAACCTAGACCTTTGGGGCAAGCCGGTTTTAACAATAGGTACATTATTCAAATGGGTTTAAGATTGCATCGCGGTTGAGATAAAAACCCATACACAAATTGTTTCCGAGTAGAATACGTGGCCCCGAAGGCCCAATTCCTTGAGCCCATTGTCGCCGGCGCGATGCTATCATGCGTGGGCGATGTCACGATAAGTTACATTTGTTAGATCTCAAGTCTGTTTTCATTACTCGTTTACTTCGTGACCTTTATGAGTTGGGGTTATTTGTGCGTGTAATGAATATCATGCACGTCGCTAGTTCATATTCGAGACTGGGCGTGTCCTGCTAGTTACTGGATTGTTGTAGATTTTTGACGAGATACGACTCCCTGCGGAAATATTATGCGACCGACCTGACTGCTCTGACATTTAAAGAAAGGAATTTTCTGTGTCGAGGTAATTCTCTTTATTAGCTCGTAATTGGTCTTGTTTCGCTAAAGTAATAGCCTATTACGGTCCCATACAGTCTGTAGTTGTAAGAATAATGATAGTAAATTGGCTTGTCTAATAAAAAGTGGAATTTATTAGTGGACACAGTTATCGTTAGATATAATTGGTCTAATTAAATTGAAATCTTTGTTGATGTTCATGAAAACAGAGGATTAAAACTACGTGTCAACATCACTGACTTGTAATTGATGTCCACGTCGCTGGCCACCTGTTTATAGTCAAGAAATCTTGAACCAAAATAAATGTAACCTCGTTTCTGTAGAAGCGCACGGCAACTCTCCATATGTTGCGTTGCGGCTACGACGAAGGGCGTCGTCCTCATCTCATCGAATATATTACTGTTTACCTACTGTATGTAGGTACAAGACTAATTAATTCAATACTATTTATTATATAACTGATATTTTTGGGCTTACTGGTATTATATAATGGACATTTGTGGACCTCGAAGGGCTGTGTAGGTGTGTAGGATGTACAAAATTTGATTATGTATATTACCAATAAAGTGTCATTTGATAGAGGTCAAGCCTTTAAACGAGTTGTTCTGGTTTAATCGAAGTGGCCGATCTATCGGGGTGCCTATATCCGATTTAATATTTTTTTATGCTCATCTGATTGGTCAGAGCAGAATCGACGTAGAGATAGATACAGTGATCTTGAGACACTATCTATTTGTGATTTACAAAAATTACTGAAATATTTTTAACATACATCAATTTGGATCATATACCATATTCATCAATATCAGTCAAATTAATAAAAAATAGTTTATCTTCTATCTGACCAAATTACCAAATGAAATGGATGCCAAATTGAAGTAACCTACGTTTACTAAACATAAGACCAACCAATGAATACTGCTTTCCTTTTTTTTATAAAGTCACAAAAACTCCATGCCATCAATAACCTTTAAATACGTGACGTCACATTCGGGATTTGAAGAACATCTCAGTTACTGGAACGCTGCCTTTATCTTCCGATGCCTTTTCATTGGGTTCAATATAAGAGAAAATGTCGAGAGGTACTGCCAAAGATATAAAATACACCTACACTCTTCTGGAAGGAGTATTGGAAATTCGGAATATTTCAAAATCGGATTAGGAACTTTTTGTGTCTGGGTGGCGCCCGGTTTAATACCCTGAATATTTTAAAATTGTGTGTGATAAAAGTTTCAGCATCCTTCCGTTCGTGTCCGCAGGCTATGTTGCATCGATTCTCCCTTTTCATCAGATTATATTGGATTAGAAACATATTTTTTTAAACTTTAAGAGCTGTAACAAGTATTACTCAATCAAATCTAATACGTAAGCTTAATTTGCTTGTTTATCTCAATTGTTTTCTATCTAATTTCTTTACACATAAAACTTATTGATGGCCTTGTTACTTTTGCGATGGTCTGTGCTGTTACCTTCTGATTAAATTTCTTGTACTTGAGTACTACGAAATCACCGTGAAAAGCACGTAGTAAACGAACTAACTCAAACATTTAAAATATCGAACGTACATTTGATAAATAATAGGTCGGGGAAAAAGTTTTTTCGTATTTTATAGGTATAAAGTTGTAGTAAAATCTCTTTGGCTGTATTGTTTGTATCTGGCTGGTTTTGATACCATTATTTAATGGTACTGGTAGTTTGGTGTTTTTTTTTAATTAATGTCATCTATTAGAAGACATTTAAAAAAAAAAGTTAAAACGATTTTCCGCCATTTCTCAATTGTTTTTCAGTCCGCCAAAATGAGTGAATCTAAGTAAGAAATTCGCTACATTTTAAAACTTTAGTACAAGCAATGAAAAATGCGACACAAGCCGCAAAAAAAAAATGTGACGTTTATGGACTTGCGCAGCGCAGTGTGAGTAACAGTACCTAGCACAAAGTTGGTTCAAGCGTTTTCAGTCCGTGAATTTTGATGTTAAAGATGCAGCTCGCTCTGGTCGCCCTGTTACGGATAAAGTCGATGCCACTTTTGAAAAAGTGGACCATATTAATAGTTACGACATAGCTGAAGAGGTTAGGGGTTGACCATAAAACAGTTTTGACCCATTTGAGAAAGTCTGGGTATACAAAAAAGCTCGATAATTGGGTGTCACACGAGCTCTTAGTCTTGAATTTGTAGGTATAATATAAAATACGAAAGAACATTTTCCCCGACCTAATATTTAAACATAACATGACCCATCTAGGAACATTAGAACGGTGGTAAACCGCGTTTCAAAGTCCTATTGAAATTGTTTAATGACCCGCGTAACTTGAATGCGGACTGCTAAGTAATGAAGGGGAGGTAGAATGCTCGCAAGCTCCCAACTGACGCACTTGTGGACTACGATTGGTTGTTCTACTTACAGAACGGTTGGTAACAAAAGCATCGTTAGCGTTGGCAATAAGTGATCATTCAGTTTGCTCGGCAGTTATATAGGCTTTAGGACTTATGACCTGCGGTTCTACTCCCCCAGCACAAAGTTCGTAGTTACGGCCGAAGTTACGGGCGTTACCTACTCCTTATGACTTAAGGTCATAAGGTACGTTCGGTTTCCGAACTAAGAATGAATAGCAATATGATTTGACAGTTGCCTACGCCCGATGTGATATGCCCGTCCGAAAAATTTAATATGACCCTTGTTTTGACCGTTTAACTGTTTTCAGATGGGTCCGTATCTTCGTTGACGGACTTAGAGAGTAGACCCCCGGTCAGGGGACCCGGTCCTAAATAATACTAAACCACTTATTTATCTTTTTTTGCCTGTCCTGGTTCAAATTTTTTGAGGTCAACTTGTTTTTCTCTGCTATGCTCCCCTTTTAACCGTCACATTATCATTGACCCCCTTTTCATTCTTATCATCCCTTTAACAAACCATCTTAAATAAGACTAACTAGAACCACTAATATTGAAATCTATGTCGAAATATGCAGCAAAATATTCAATTATAAGGTGTACTGCGTAAGGTCATTAACATTACTGCGGTCTACTCACCTTTTTAATGAACGTTCATTAATTGTGACATTAAACTTAACGTCAAACAAAGAAAGATCCATTATAATTTGTACGAATCCTGGTGCGTTGAAAGAAACATCATAATAATATTTATTAGCAGTCGTAAACGCCAAATGACTATGAATTAATTATAGCTTTACGTCATTTGCAATTAACAGCAAAATTACGGTGATGTCGGAACAAATGATTAAATGATCGGTTGATTTCTATTTTACTATTCTTTTAATTTGCCATGAGTGACACACGCCAAGATGCATTGAAGTAAATAAAAACGTTCTTAATGTTAGTACGGTAAGCCCTCGTACCTATGGGCTATTATTTCTATCACGCACTGAATTTTCAACGTACTGGTTAGCGCAGAGATTTGAGAATTCAACAGAGGAATTTTGACGCACTGGGATGCACTCTGTTGGATTCTCAATGCTCTGCTAGACACCGAGAAGTGAAAATCCAGTGCTTGATAAAAAAAAGCGTGTTAAAAAGTCGCCCGTGCGTACCTGGGGTAACTTGGTTAACTAACAGCAACACGGCAACGGTCTACTGCTATTCCCGTTGGCATCCTTTAGGTAAGTAACCCTAAACGAGGCTGTTCAAATTGAGGACCGAATTCGATACTTTCATATTACTGATTGAATTATCAAAAACTTATGCTAATTAAAAATCGATTAACCCCATCTTTATCAACCAGTAAGGTCATCGTTCTATAAAATAGTTTACTCGTAACGATAAAGTGTACACTGCCCTCAAATACAAATATTTGTAAACCCTAAATTACCATACCAAATATCTAATCAGCTAATCACTGATCAAAAGAATAACACATTAATATAATTGTAGTTTTCAGTAATTTTTCATAAAGACGAAAACATATTTTCAAAACAATGCATACTTGGAAGCGGAGCAGTTTGGTCGTATTTCAAGATCTCACACGTAAAGCTGTCAAGCTTTCACTTTAATGATCAATCAACCCCTAGACATATCGTGATCGCTTTGAATCTACTTTAAATTGTGTTTTTTATGTGGAATATCAAATCTACATACATTAATATTAAAGTTAGTTCACAAAAGCTATGAATCTTTCACACGCACATGAAAAATATGAGAATGCTATAGCGAATATACACAGGCATAGATAATAATCAACTACTAAAATATAAATCACTTGCGAACCCCAGGGAACCCACTTCACATGAATGTTCTATGCGTTGACTTTATGTAACTAAGAAACTATTAACTAATCTGTGGTAGACTGTTAGTACTGTTGTTGGGTTTGAATTAATCGGATTAAATGTATTTACTCCAAGCCTTTACAAACAAACTCGTCCTTGTTAAACTAAGTATGACGATGATGAAGGAAGCTATTAACGTGTCACTGAGGCTATAGCCTGACACGCGGCTTTACTCAGAAGCCGCCAGATCAAATTACGATTAACCTATTCTATACAAGATACCATTGTGTTACATTCTAATAGTTCCATTGAAACGGACTGAACGCATATTTAACATTGTCAATTAACATTATTATTGATGATCACAAGATAATCTGTCATTGATATATTACTCATGCATGAGAGATCCGTTACAATGAATATTGAATTACTCGAATAGGATGTAAATTCTCTTTGTTAAGTAATATTAATGACTGCTCATATATTTACAGAAAACATATTTTAAAAGCAAAGCTACGAAAAGTAAGTTTGTAATTCAGTAAGAGACAACATCTATAAAACAAAGCAAAAGCTCTTGTCTATTAGTGAATTTAGATTCCCCTCTTCAATACGTGATATCCTTGGCCGCAATGTGGCTGTCCCTTGCCCTACAAATTTACAACAGCCTAAAGGCATTCTGTGTTGCATGTTAACGTTCACACCAGAATATACACGCATGATATGTAGATTATAAACCTTAGCAACGAAGGGGAAAAAAAACACATGCTCGTATTAAAAATAATACTTTATTCACAGCTGTATGAAAACTTAATCGACTAAGTATTTTACACTATTTTCAGAACTATTCACTGTCTTCAGAATCATGTTGTACTTTTATCACTGTGCCGGTTTGTGCGTCATAAATCGCTCTGTTTAGAGGATCATCATCGTCTATTATAGTAAACTTTTCAAAACAATGAGGTTCGTAGTAATTCTGATCAGCCTTGAATATTACCTCACAAATAGCTTGTTGCACGGAATTTTTGGTAGCGTCTGAATATTTCTTCATTTTATTTCCTATGAATGACGTAAATGATTTAATCTCCTCGTCTCTTTCTGCTGCCGTTTGACTGGGACCCGGTGTCGGATGCGATTTAGGAGCCATAGACGTATCATCATCATTTTCTTGGGCTGCTTCTACTACCTTTTGGATTACTTCTCTCTTGACGGAAAATGACTCCCGACGATATCTTTTCATTGGTACAGGTGTGCCGATATGGTTTCTCAATAGTGTGTTTTGTAAATAATCAAATGAATCATCATCTTCGTCGTCTTCTGCGCCCTGGAATAATTAAATAAAATACTAAATGCTGGTCATACTGCTTGTGGACTGCCAAACTAATGTAGAATGCAGTTCGTTAGAAAAAAAAAAAAAACAATAACTGAGCTAATTTAAAAGTACATTACCGAGGTAATAACTGAAATGCATGGTAGATAAACAGATGACGTTACGACAGACGGTCTTATCTGCATTCATACTGATAACCTAAAAAAAAATAAGAAAGATGTTCTTACATTTAATCGTCGTTTTCTTTCATTTTCTTTATCCATCAAGAAGGCCATATCTTTAAATGCGAACCACGTGCTCTTGTAGGCTTGAGATGGATCTGTAAATAATATTATATTCGTAAGTAAACATTACCGTAATTCATTCTACATTAGAAAAAACATACAATAAATAATTATGTTACCTGATGTTTCCTTGATGCTGTGCATAATTTTGGCTTTTTCTCTTCGAAAAGATGACATTAATATTATCATCTTGTGTTTACATTTATCTGGCGAAATATTAACTTTGTCGCCTATCTCGTGCCAAGCTTTAGGTTTCATAGTCTTTTTAAAAAAGTACGGATCCTTTGGGTCCCACAGAATAGGTCTTGCTCTAAATTCTCGTATCAGCTGTATACATTTGTCTTCAGTCCAATCGTCCGTTATTGCCGTCGCCATATTTTTAAACTTGCAACAAGACACGCGTCGATTCAGGTTCGTGCGAACGCTACACTGGGTACAAAATGGCGGCCGCCGGCTGAATACCGCGGTCGTGCGATGTGACGTCGCTTTGACGTGTTGCAGTAACCAACAGATATCCGGTCGAACAGCCATCTCTTTCGCACGGTACGCGTCACTGGTAAAGTGTGAGTGTGTCAGATACGTTTATCGCTGTTGCACGTGTTAATCACGTGTTTACAAGTGGCGGTCAACGTACCGATACTGTAGCGGATCTGTATTAGTGTGTGTAAGGGTGAACATGTGTTGGGTAAAACGAGATTCGTTCGTATTTCGTTCGCTGAACAGCTCGGTATTTGCGGGACGTGCATTATTGACAAATGGCGGACGCTTGATGATCAATGATGTGATTTATTTCTGAAAGTTCATCATTTAAATACACATTTACGTATCAATGTTTGGGTGTTTTAAACTAGGTGCGGCGACGGCTCCTTGGTTACTTAACAAACAATAAACCAACCTTTTGATGGAGACTATAAATAAAATTACGGACTAAGCAACTAGAATGTAACTTGCCGTATCTGTTGGTAATACTGTGTTTGAACAGGATTTATCCAACGCGTATCAGCTCAGACTCCGCAACTTCCTGTTTACGCTACAACCAGATTTAGTTGATCCTAACCGCTTACAATACAAATGATAAATTCCTAGACCCGTAAGGAAGTCATTGTTGGAATAAGAGCATTGCATGTTGTTTGTACACGGTTACAATTCAGCAAAATACTCATTGCGTAGGTGGGTAGGTTGTCGGAGTGAGGTCAGTACTTTACAGCTTACAGTTCGTAAAAATGTCACTTTCAATGCTTAGTCTAAGTCAGATGGTGAAGCAAATTCAAGTAAAGCCTCCAAAACGTCATTCACATGCATTTCAAAGTCACTTCACGTGTCTGTTATGAACTTGTGAGGATGAATCTCTGGATGCCAATGCGTGAATGCTACGTCCAGATGATCGATTGTGAGATAGCAGTTTAGATAAAGACATGAGACTACAAGTTGTCATGCAGCAGCGGCAGGGCCGGTTGTCTGTCATTTGTACCGAGATGCATGCGATTCATGTTATCGGTAAAGTTCAGCTCGCTGTGTGAATGCTAAGAGGGTAGATTAGTCATGCGACGCACTCCTATGTTGTCGTTCACACGCGTCGAACACAGATGTACGAACGATAATAGCTAACAATAAACGTACCGGCTTTATATAAGTTTTCCTTGGAAGGATATATCTGTCGTTGACGTTGTTATCTATCTACCAGTTGTTATGTCTCCGCAACCTCTATATTATGTAAACTCATGAGAACGCTTGCTTCATTGTGTTCTATGCATCCTAGCAACGCAACAACACAGTTGTGAGTTATGTCTGTCATACATACTAAATTGAAACGTAAAATGACCATACATTTTAAACTTGAAGCATTTCAAATGTTATTTGGAGAGGTAGCATGTTCTTGATTTGGATATTCTAAAGTAATACCTCTTCTTGTATCGTGCCGTTAATTCGAATATCAGTCGCATTGCCTAAGATCACAATCAAACTGATCACTTATGTAATTATTAGGATCACAACATTCTTAATTATATCTGGGTCTAATGCAACTATGCACTTACATAGTCGTGTCTCGAAATTAGTAAGTGTATATGCTCATTGCTCCTCCGGAAATATTGCTAACATTAAATTACGGATTTTAATTTGGGTCAACTATTGATCGAAAGCCGAATGTGGATCAAAAGCTTTAATTAAATAAGTCTACTTCTTGAATATCGAGTAGCAAAAACGCACCATAAATGTGTAAACCTGGGAACTTGTTCCATCACTTTATGATCAATTTGCGAGTGCGGTGCTCCTAAGCAGACTATGTCCCATCTGCTAGTGTCCCAATTGGCGGTTCACCTGCACCCTCGATAATCTGAACAGCGCCTCTGACGCCGCATTTAATGTGGTCACCTATTGGGCCCAAACATTATTAGCAGCATAGATGTACCATCGAAACGAAAAGAAGAAGAAAGTAATCAATTTAATCACTTCCTATATTCTGCGTAAGATGTGTGCCGAAAAGAAATGAGGTGAGCTATTCAAGGACCGGAATACAGAATCCGATGATAAAAAGAACGTAATTTAATTGATGATAATAGCCAACTATTGATAAATTTACTAAAATGAAATAACGGCCAACTAGCGAAGTTTCTTAATCATTTTACCCCCGCCGTAGTTGATAATTAATTACAAAAAAAAAACTGAAGTGTCCCCACCGAGATAAGTGAAACATTATAATACCGTTAATACTATTCCATTTAACGCTATGCGTGCATACAACATTTTCTTGGTCCAAGATAATGTCGCCCAGTTCAATTAGCACGATTAACCTGTCACAGTAATGTTTTACTTCTATCAATTACTCATGCAAATGGTTCCGTTCCATGAATATTCATTCAGCTCGCTCACGAAGTTATTCTTTTTAAATTACCACCGTTACTCACTTAATTTTCTATGTAGATTAAAATAAAGGCTGTCCATTTACATGAACCCAAAAAAAAGAAGTATTTACAGACTCTCAGCTTTAGAGTTTTACATAGAAATTGATGAAAAGATTCTTATTGAGTTCATTTGGACATCTATGTCCCATATAGCATGCATATAGAAACAATAAACAACATATTACGAATTCACGACCATGTAGGTCTGTTCTATAAATGATAAATACATGTACTTAGAACTATCAGTATGAGTAAAGCGTATCACACACAAATTGACTTGCGAAGGCCGCTATTTTAACGTTCGAAAAGCAATAAAGCAATGTTTCAACCATTGTCCCATTCAAATCCGGGTTTATTGAAATATTCGCGTGTGTGTGAAGTGATGAAAGTTAATGGTCACCATTATTCTTGTCGGTGGACGCTGTGACGTTGATTTAAGCCGAACTCTTCCGAAAGCGGACCTTGACGCTGCTGCGCTGTTAAGTGTTAACAAAGTTATTGTTATGTCCGAACAGCTACTATGAATTATTGTTTTGTTTGCTCTGCCTCTCGGACATGCTGGCTGGGAAAGAAAATTTTGCTTATTAAATTAGAAACGCTGGTTTCATTTCCAATTTGTGTGATGTTGCAAAGTAGTTTTGACTTGCTATTTCTACACTTTTTTTCACTGATATTATCCGTTTCTACTGTCTCTTCGATTTATGGTCTATGTCATTGATTTGAGTTTAGGTTTTTTTTTTAGATCTGTTGCTCTTTTTAACAAAGCCTTTAGATAATAAAAAGTGATTCGTAGGTAGATATCTAGTTTTTGCCTCTCGTTTCCCGCATCGATAGTAGTGGTTACATTGCAGCATCGTGACTTGACACACTAAACCAATAAGCGCCTGAGTTTTATATTGCATAAATCAATCGAAGCGTGAGTTGCTTACTTATATATCTGGTTCATATAACATATTTGAGTCACAATAATGACCTATCATAGTGAATATAGTGATATTGATAAAAGTTCCCACGCTACCTCTAACATTCAACGTAGGGTTGTGAATACACTCATCGTGTTAATTCGTTTATTTCCTTTTAGCTTCTACAATCCTGTACCCATTCATAATTCCGACGTATCTGATTATAGATTTATCATTTTTATTTCATAATCCCTATTTTGTTGCAGGTAAGCCCAGGAGACGCGACCTTTCGGACTCGGTAAGCACAACTTCATACAAACCTATCATCTACAACAAAATAAGACGCCACGTTGTAGATTATTATAGCCAACCCTTTTTTCATCCCATTATTTGTTATGTAGTTACCTGCGCTGGACATCCGTGGAATATTTATTTTTAAAAGTAACGTCTTCATTTCATTGTATGAAACTACCTCTGTATCAATTCTTCGTATTTTAAACTGGTTGTTTATCGTACGTTTATTTTTTTAATTTGCATACTAAAAGTGACATTCAACTCGAGCGGTATGCTATTCGAAAGTGATTGTATTTTTATTACTGTCGTTATTTCTTCTAAGACAAACAAGGTTTAGTGTGCCTGCTCGTAATTAAGTTTTTGTCATCGCATACAAATGGCGCCGGTGCATCGCATACGTAATACGCTGCTATATTATCTGTAGTCAGGCTTTTAATATTGGACTGGCTTCTCATATTACTTAATTCAATTCTATTTAATATACTGTTGATAAACTCAGAAGGAATTATCTTCACGTCTGTGGTTGAAAACACGCTTTCAGACGTACAGACGATTAATGACTATTAACTTTCCAACACATTTCGTCGTTTGTTCGCTTCAACTGAATTATGAATCGATTTTCCGAAGTTGCATTACCAATCGCGTTTTAAGTATTCCTGGAAAACTCTTTCCTACTTTAGTTCATGTAATTTTATTTGCATTTTCTGTTTTTAGAACGCTTCCGATATGATCCTCGTCCTTTTCTCCTGAGCTTGTTTTTGTGCTCCTGATTTATGTGCTTTGCGAATTGTATGTTGCTAAGTTGATTTTTTTGCTTAGCGATTAATTTTATGTTGTTTTCTTAGACGAGTAAGTACACATCTTGCATTGCGCGTCACTTCCTCGTTGACATTTAACGATAAGTAGGTACCTATCTGATTAAATAGTTTTTCAGATCTTCCTGATAAACGAAGTCTTTTAAAACAAAAACAGAATTACAAAACGATCATGAAGTTGTAAAAAATAATAGAGGAAAATACATAAAACGGTGACCCTACGTTTGACTCGAGTCGTAATACGGGTAATACGTGACTGCAATAAGGAAGGCGTTATGTCTACAATAAAATCGCTGTTCCGTCCGAATACAGTGGCAATCTGCACTAAAATCAACTGGTCAAATGAAGCGTCCGTATTCAATGCGGTTCCGTTTGTTGGCGGCCTTGAATAAGCTAAATCCGCAGTGATCCGATTGTAGTACCTAAGAGAGCGTACATATGAGACCAGATTTTTTACTATCAGTCATCGTGCTCATTAAAACGCTACGTCTAACGATAAACATCATTCGATGTATTGAATGTATCCTTATCCGAGATCTACAGCGATCGCCGCACGCACGAGTGGTTTCAAATCCTTTCGATCCTTCACGCGGAATTCGCTTTATATCTATCCTTTGATCACTCGCTATTCAAAGGTAGGCTACCATTTGCTTTATTCCGTGTCTTAGTTTAATACACCCTTACTGCGATAACTCTATTTTGTCAGTAACATTAACATTTAGTACTTAACTGTTTTTGTTAGTGTCCTTGACGCGTCGGGTCTCGTACGCACCTCGCCCTGTGAAAGAGGTCAGAGGATGAAAAACTTGTTACGAAAAAGCGGGCTTTCTCTTGTAGCTCCGTGGGAGGTGAAAGTCGGACGGCTTGTCCTTGAGTCCCTAATGTAAGTTACAAACTCGCTGCGGGAACAGTATCTAGTTTTTATGGCACTTCCAACCGTGTTAATCGACAGAATAGATTCCCTTTTGGGATTTTTTAGGTAAATAATTAAGCAGCACAATGGACAGTGACCAAAGCATTAAATAAAGCATTAGTAGCTTTACGCGTATGCCTTGCACCAAGGCCTTTCCATACATACACCTTCATGGTCGAGGAATCCAAAAACGGACAGAAAGAATAATTACCATCAGTATTATGTTAATCAATTCTTTTAACGACGCCGCATGGGGCCAAAGTTGGAGTTGAACTAATAATTTGAGAGAACCCATTTAATAGTTATTTCACAACTGGTTTCAAAATAACGATAAGTTATGCACAGCTGTCGCATTTGATGGTTTAAAACTTTATAAAACTAGAAAAGAACAGTAAAGTTGCTTTTTTCATTGTCGCACGGCGATAGCGCGATTTTCGTATTAGTCACTTCGCTTCAAAGCAGGACGATTTCGTGTATTTAATGGGGTCGATTTCAGAAAATCAAATAAATGGTAATATTTACCGTTATTGTTGTTCACTGTTACAAAAAGCTTTACTGCCGGCCAACGATACGGTCCGTAAAGTCGGACTAAATGCAGTAATGCGAGTACTAACACTGCTAACATTACTATTGTGTTGTCAGTGTTTATCAGTTTTCACCAGATAACTGCTAAATGTAACTTGGGAACTGACTAAATGCCTTACTAAACTAAATGACATACTGACTAAATCATTTTTCAAAATGATATGGAGATGCTCAAATGCTTAAGGTATTAGCCGACCCCAAAAATTACAAGTTGATAAGTACGATATGAAAGGCTCGCATATATACTGTGACGAAGCAAAAGTTTTACCTCGAACTCAGGGCTGGTACTTATAATGTGACACCATTCCACGACTTTAGTGGAGTATTTATAAAAGAGACGCGACATCGGCTGTTACCTGAGGGTAAATGACCACCTGACCCATATCCGCGTCCCGACTTTCACCAGCGGCCATTCACCCGGGAACCAGCGCATAAACATACGTTCCAATTTCCAAAATGGACTCGCACGGAACGAACGTAGTCCACATTAATTGGGGCGCATTCCAATTAAGTCCTCGTTACGTACGCCTCTTACGCAATTAGCATCGTCCGGCTAAACCATTAAGTGAACAGGCGCATCCAATTTTTGAAATGAGAACAGTTTTTTTCTGATCCGTTTTTAGTTGTTTTGTCCCTTTTTTTTGTTTACCCTCTATGTTCTGTCAAAATGACAAGTCCGAACTCCGGAGGCTTGGCTTTCCCACATACGCGTTACATCCTGTCTGATTTCGCCTTGTTTCAAGGAAAAGGGTCGAGGGCTTGTTAATGAGCCCGCAAACTTCCAGTTTTATATGAAGCTATTGTGGAGTTGGATCCCAGACCGGCAACCCTTAGGGAAACCAGACATTTCATAGTATGAACCAGCTTTTACGAAATGCATGAAAAAGACAGGTTGTCACATACAACAGGTTAACGGAACGGTTGTACTTTGAACGATAAATATCCTCAACGCTGCAACATCAATATTCTTTGTCAAATCGGTTACAATTCAGGTTATTGGATGCCCCGAGTCTATTGTCAAAATCGATTTCCCACAAGTATCGAAACGATTGCAAAACAATCGAGGTTTTGCTGTCAATGTCGAACGGGATGTTGATGCTAACTAACTTATAATAGAAACCGAGATGGAAACTTATAGATCCTATAGTATACTCTAGAAATGCTGTTACACGATGAACTATTAAGATTATTTATTAAAGTCATCTGTTTAGCTTTCATGTGGTCCAAAACAGACTTGTGTTATTGTTTTCCGTATACAAAGAGATCCTTTTGATGCCGGTGCCAGCACAATGATCTGTATTTAACCAATTCATACCACTATTGTCCTTGTGCCGCGGCTGTACACAAAAGACCTGTTTGCATAATGTACTTATCTTGCACCATCTAATTAAGATCAAAATGTACGTGTATTTTGTTTGTAACACATGGACGGACTGCAAATTATGTATTGCACCTCAAGAACGTATTACTGGAAAATAGCATGTGGCAGAATTCACAACAGCAAGGATCGATAAACTGAAATGAAATGACTGGCGGTTATAGTTCAAAGAAAGAATTATGTTAAAATGACTAACACAAGCCTCACCAATATAAAAACATATGGCTTTGTTCCTCTATAAAACCTTACGCTGAATAAAATGAAAATCGAGATTGGGATGACGTAGTATTTCATGAAAACTTTGTGAATAAAGTAAACAATGACAAAAATGTAATCAAAGCAAGTAAAGCTGGTCCAGTTCGACGGGCGGTCTGAATATAATCGAACAATGTCGTAACAAAAGACCAAGCAGATTGTAAATAAAAAAATATTCCTACAATATGGAGAAGTGGAAAGTCTAAGGCAACAGCAATTTACGTAGTAATTGAAAGTCGATTCCAATTCAGGTGCAACGAAAGCGTTTACTGCGCGTAACACGAGTTTAGATAATATAATAGCTGTACTTTCTAAAAACGTTTCTTATTTATTTACATTCGCCTTAATTTACAATAAGCTGATAAGATAACTAATTTATTGTATTTAGGCAAGTCCTATGACCAAATTATCTACAATGAAATAACGCAGTTGAAATGCTTACCTTCAGTTAAATTCAGATCGAAATACCGAGTTGTAGATCTCAACATTTTTACAACTACGTCTCAGTAATGTTAGCTTGAACCCTGGAACTGGATGCAATTATACCTCTGGGAACCTCTCATTGCGCGCCCTTCCTCATAGCATGGTACTTTTTTGTATAATCATGCTCAAAAGCTACTGCAGTGCATTGAAAAACTTGTATCTTTGGAGGTAAACCGGGTCCGTATTCAGAACTAAAGGGACAAGTGGGCCTTGAAGCAACGCCGCTCCGGCCGACCGCAGCCGACATGCAGTAAAAATAAATAGGTACACAAGAAGCCTTCGAACTAAACAAGGTTACATACGGATAGGGGGCATGATTCAGACACGCCGTGATTCGACGTTCACTCGAATGCATCGCGATTATCTGTAATATGCGCGCCATGTGCGTTTCTGTTTGTGCGGTGTGTACTCGAGATTTCGCTGTATAAATGCTGATTTTAATTACATTAAAATACGGTTCGTTTTGCAACGTAATTGCTATCATACGCAAGATGCGCGCTCTGAGTACTCGAGACAAAGGATTCAAATTATTTTTATTTGCCCCTGTTACCGCTCAATCTGGACTTCGTTGCGTTACTCGCTTATTTTTCCCGTTGATTGCTCAATGGTCCCATTCACTGTAAAACCTTATTGTCTTCTCTGTGCTTGTACCTTTTGTCGAACTCGTTGTTTTTGTGTAATTCCAAATGATACTTATCTCGGCCATCACGAGCATGTACTGTTATATCAACTAGTAACAAGTCAACAATTCGGTCGCAGTATTTATTTCCTGCGCGCTCATTATGAGCATCTCCAAAAATTCAATCTGCAGTTATCTAAATTGAATTATAGTCTTATTTACTCTTGTTATAAGAACAGTCGTGACTTAGCTCAACGATTTCACCAAATCACGCTGAGTTTTTGAAAAAATCGTTTAGAGATGCATTTTAAGGTCCCGGTTACTTTTATCGAATAGCATATCGATAACTCATTGTAGTCCCGTGTCATTGGTTTTTTGTTGACGTGTGTGTTAAATAATCAGTTTTGCAACGTTCGGTCGCATTGTCGGTGCGGAGCGCGTGCGCCTCGTGGGGGCGTCGCCCCAGTGAAAGTGTGAAAGTGAGGCGAATGCGCTTGCACACCGCAACTACGACTGTCTATAAAACCTACCATATACGCGCTTTTCAAATTTATTACTAGTTATTAAACTAACCTTGCTGTTAAAGACTTTTACTAATCTCATTTTTATGCCACTTTCTAGTAATTATTATCACTTAGTAACTGCAAAATATCTCCTAAATACTGAGACCAAATCGATACAACAAGTATCAATTTGGTCTCAGTATTTAGGAGATATTTTATAAGTATCAATTTAATTCTAATCCTTTTAAGAGTCAAGTCCAAATAAAATCTAGACTAGAATTGTAACTCAGTATATGTCGCAGTTAAAATATAAAACAGTCACGATTTAAACTATAACGAGAGGAGATGAAAAAGTAAACGAGGCTTGCGAATAATGTATCTGGAGCGCAGCCGGCAGTGGTGGGTCGTTGTTTGTGCTGTGTGCGCCGACGTACAACCGACCGCAACTGCACAGTGCACATATTAACATATCGTATCCTATATTATACCAACCTGAAAACGTCACTCCTGAACATGACGAAAATCTCTTCCAAATTGAATTAAAATGCAGTTTTGGAGAAATTATGCTACGGCCGTTGACTGATAAATTAAAAGTGTACGCACGACTTCATATTGTAAAGCTATACATTTCCAGTATAAGCTGAGTTCTCATTGTACGAAAAGTCTATACGATGCGAGGTCAGTTAAAACTGGAAATGTATAGATTGATATGTAGCCGTGTGTATGTAGTTTTTTTTTAATTTAATCTTATTTTACATCCCAAACAAATTAATAACTGAGAATCTCACGGGTATAGCAATAATTAGACATAGGAAGAAATTAATTTTGTATGTTGTGCTGTTCGTTTTGTAGCTGATTTCTTTTCCAATTAATTGATTCCACATTAAAGCTACCGTGTTTATTATCTTCGACAACCTTAGAAAATATACAACTGAATAGTTTTATAGTAAGTAGATTTCTTAATGACTTGTAAAACTATATAGACGTTATTTATGTCGAAGACGGTCATTAGCTTAATCGTATCGAGATATTTCGTGTTTACCTACCACATTAATCATAGTTTTCCAGGAACGTTTGGTATTCGGGCACTGACATCGAATAATTGTTATTGCGTTGTTTCCGATCGAAATACGCCCAGATTTGTCTTAAATCATCTCGAAGCAAGGCTTTCGAAATGTATGCGACACATAAATATGTACAGTGCGGAATAATGACAGTAAATTATCGCAGTGTCGAGTCATGTAATTGTACCGCAATCGATGCGTTGCGATGCGACCTCCATAACTGTAAAGCATCCTTCTCGCCGATGAAGTGTGGCGAAACAAATAATATTTTAGCATCTCTAATGGTCGCATCGAGATACGTTGCTTTAATCACGACAGTTTCACAATTTGATATTTCCGCGTATTGAACTTACGAAGTTGACGTTCATTTGAATGTTTTTATC
Organism: Griposia aprilina; assembly: GCA_916610205.1. NCBI lineage: Eukaryota > Metazoa > Arthropoda > Insecta > Lepidoptera > Noctuidae > Griposia > Griposia aprilina. The sequence goes on along the minus strand of OU744293.1, from coordinate 4,746,129 downwards.
AATTTCATGGTTTCTTTTTTATTATTGAGCAATTTCTGTAAGATCGCAAGAGTTTATGACAAATACGTGAGACAAACAAGAAATCCAATATTTAACTCCAAAATTACTCTCCACCATCAATATAGAACATTGATGGTGGAAAGTAATTTTAGTAATTTAATTCCAAACATTTCTCTACACAAAATAAAGTTTGTTTCCTAAAAACAGCAATCTTGCAGATGGAACGTTTTTCCATGACAATTCAGAATCACTCTGTTTTACATTAGACATTGTATTGTCAAAAGCGACTATGAAATGTGTCGTAATAGCCGCTACAAACGCTTCTACGAATGCTATCATTTTCAAGCGCGTGCGCTAAACGCTCAACTTGTTTGTATAATACCCCATGAATATGAATTAAATGTAGATTATGTTGCAACAAATTGCATTTTGTCAACTGTACTCGACGACAATGTCCCATTTGTATGTGATTATCGTCGCTGCGTGGTAAGTAATTTAGTTAGTGCTCCGTACGTAAGAATGAAGAAGTAAGTTTAACGGCTTGTGTCTGTTGAATTTATGATGAAAGACGTTCATGTAAATTCCATCTTTGTTATTTGTCTGCACCGACAATTCCAATTAAAGCTTCACTACGCCTAAGGCTACGTAGACAGTAGTAATACAAGACTAGATTCTGTTCTGAATAAACCAAATTCCAGTTCGACATAACTATGCTAATGAATGAAACTCATTTAGTGCAATCTATTGAGTTGCCTCAAAGTATGTCGTACCTAACTGCTTTTAAAACTGACATGAGTAAGTTTTGCATTTGATGAAGTTTGCGAGTATTTGACACGCCTAAAGAGAAGAAGTTTGAATCCAATGGAAATAGTGCTTAAGCCTTGAATAAAGATTGGTATCAAATAAATAAATTATGCAAATAGTAAGATGTATGGCCAGTCGTCTCCTAGTGTCGTGTCGTGTCGGGCTTATCGCATAGTCGGTGCATTGAAGCTGGCTCAGATTGTTATGGGACGCATGCTACCATGATTAGTAATGCATGATGCTCGCTCTTCGTGTAGCTCTCTCCATTGTGCAGCGCATGACGTTTCACAATCTTTTGTATATGCAACGCCAGAACTCGTCATTCTTTCATTGTAGACCACAGTTGAACTTTTTGTACGGTTTTTCTTATCTATCCCGCTTTGTGTTGGTTCTCGAGCATTAACTAATGTCCCCTGTCTGTCAGATGATATCGGGCCTCTCGTTAGTGGCATTGTGGCACCCACGCCGGGCCCTGCGCGCGGGCCTAATGGACCACTGACAGGATTACCTAAGAGCCGTACGATCAAACGTTTACCTGAATGCGCTGATGATTTATAGACAAATAATTTTGCTCACGATCAAGTTATGCTAAAACTTTTTTTTTTTGTAAGTAATTTTCAAGGCATTCCGGACTATGATTCATAAGTGTCAAAACATAAGCTTTGCGTAGGTGTGTGACAAAACACGAAATCTCAAGAGCGTGTGAACTGATGTGCTCTGGGAAGACTACCAGTGATGTATCGGTCTCACGCGCAGCTGATGTTATCTAACTTCGCGTTCCGAGTTCCGACCTCTCCTAATCATTGATCTTTACGTGTCTAATGGAAAATATCATGAAAATTATAACAAACTTATACTGCCTCTTTGGTCTTGTGGTTGCCAGCGCGTCTGCTGAGCTTGAGTTCCATGTTCGAAACTGGGGTCAGATTAGTGACTGCTACTACATGGACTCTGACTAATTGCGGGTGTACTACACCTTAACCTATACCTTCGAAGAATTCTCGAGTGAAATTTGTGATGGTGAATACTGTACTAGTTGATTCTGTTTGTTGCTCTGTTTTTCCAGCGAGAAATCGCTCTCACTCTTCAAATTCGAACGCGAAATCGTTGTGATTGTCTTGTGCGCGCTCTCGCGAGCACGTTATCTAATACACTTCCCACAATGGATCAGTGCTGAGCGCTCCGACACAATGCTTCCGTCGGCTTCGGTTCCGCTCTCGTAAATTAGGTAAGTGGTGCATTTGACGAAACTTCACTTTTTCACCGGCCCACTTTACCCCGCTGCGCGCTGTTGAATTTACCAATCTGTAATTTGTTTGCTGCCGATTAGCAACGCATTAATCCATAAAAGTTGATTTCCACGCCGTCTCGAGGGTCCATTAGAGAGCTGCCGATTCGCGACGGGAATTCATGCGATCTTTTCGCACGACAATCGGGAGCGAGACGCTACAACTAGAGCGACTAATATTCAAATGGACCAGTTTTAGATCAATCTAATACCTGTTGCTTGAACCGACGCCGTTCTGCATGTACCTACTGCTATGTATCTAGTTCATTTTTATTCTAACCTTGAAATACACGATTCTCTATATTTTATTCGCCAATTTAAGACACCAAAACAATTTTATTTAGATATTTAAAAGTATGCATGTATAAAATTAGCAACCGCTACCGGCGCGGCGTGTGCTTTGGTGCGAGTATGTAGGTCGATCTAACTCAACGCTACACTTTCGTTGGCGATATGCAAATCAGACCGTGAGCCCAGTAGTCAGTCGGCGCCTACACTATAAAATTGTTTGGAAACTGCCTAATCGCCTCGTCGTTTTGCAGGCTGCACTCGGTTTCTGCAATATTGTTGTCATTACGATCATTACTATCCGGTAATTGTCGGATTCACCGCGGCTGCTTTCACCTCAATTCAAACAATTTCCCGTGGCTCAGAATCCGCCGGGTCCTGCCGCAGCCTGTAGCATTAAGTGCTCATATTGCAATACAGTCGCAGCATTCACCCAGTAATGTGTGGGAAATGGGCGTTCCTACTTTTTTTAATTGCCTTGTGTCGGCTGTGCGGTATGTTATTATTGCGGAGCGAAATGCAACGCGGGCCACAGAAGTAAGGCGCCTAGCTGTCTCCGGACAATTTCGTTGTTAATTATGTTCCATCGGCTGGCTGGCTGCTCGGTGGCACGTCTGGCCTGTAACTGCTGCTTCGAAAGTAGGCAACGAGTGTGTGGTGCTTGATGCACGTCAACTACTCTCGAATAGTATTTTCGATGCACAGCTGTTGTGGGTCGACGACCTATCTGCGGAGAGCCCACCGTGCTGTTTTGTTTATGCTTCTATTTCTGGAATAGACGTTCTAAGAAATAATTTATTAACTCAGAAGCGTCGGGCTTAGAATATGACACAAGAGACCCTTCACACCGGATTAATTTATGAATTTTGTAAAAAAAAAAACACTCTTTTCCTATATCTTTAAGTTTACAGATCTTTTCAGTTCATCATTAGTCAGCAGTTAAATTAAACGCAGAATCCTAATTCGAATTTGTCGTTCCATTACGATCGTGACCCAAAGACAACCCGATTCGAATTCGCGGTGACGATTGTCGATGCAGCCTCGTTTCCGCACTCTGTGCTCACGTCTGCGACGAATCCGGGACCATTTTGACACACCACTAATTAACTTAACTTATGAACTCGAGTTTTTACTTCAATTCTTTTGCTCGTTATAAAAGGTCAATCCGGCTTTAGATAACAAAAAGGTCGTTAATGAAATGAATATTTATAAAGCATTAAGTTTGGAAAAGCTGTCTTTGGGTTTTCGGTTTTCGCCAAAGCTTATGCATATACTGAAACATCTGAATTGAAATATTAACAAAACTATACCAATTCAATGTTGTTTACCTAAATATTGTCCCTTTATCGAGATATGGCAACCTCAACGTTTTCTACTATTAACTTATCTCATTTCATGACATCAGATAACAAGTTCGCTTATTTAAATTCTCACCGTCTACATTCCCAATCCGAAAACCGCTTTAAGCGGTATATTCATTACTATTTTAGCGAATTCACTTCACCCGTTACTTAGAGGCCTAGATGGCTAAGCTGCTGGAAAGGTACGTTTATTATCTGGTATTTGGCACAATACCGCTGTTTCGCTGTAAAATAACATACTCTCTTGATGAGTCTATTACGTAGACATGAAATTGTACTTTACTACTTGCATGTCCCTACCGCAATGTTGCTTTGTCGTGTCGTGATATACATGCATTGCCATTATTGCTGTAGAATATTTGATAGTCTATTCAGTATCGACATCGGTGTATCTAGGGCATTTATATAAGTAGTAAACTTATTTGTCGTTATGAGGAAAACTGTTCATCTCCAGTAGATCGTGTAACTGTATGTCGCATCCGCAAGCACAGCATCTAATCAAAGTTAACTTATTCTCAAATTCAAATAATCAAATAATCTAACTATGATTCATTTTACGATGTTCTTTAAAGTCTTTCTGTCGCTATGTAACAGTTACAGAGAGACTTATCGACGAATGAAAATTTTGCTACGTTAGAGAGTTCGGCCGTAAAGCGTATGATGTACAAAACGATTCATAACAATTAAGCACTTTAATAAACTTTTAACGCGATAAGCACCCGTAACTCATACTATTTTTTGTACAAATTACGCTTGGAGAATTTATGAAATAGCTTTATTTTCTCAGTATGAACTCTTTAGCTCGTAATTAATTCGTATAAGTAGGCAAGTCGTAAAAGCTTTAAGGTGCGTTTAAAATAAACAAAAGAGAAAAATCCTTTACCACCCCAAATTATTCGGTGATTCTCAGAACGTTGGGAACCTTCGAAATAAAATACCAAGGCTCAGGAGAGTAGCCTTAACTTTGTCTAAGATCTTAAGACCATAATATTCTAAACATAGTACCTAAATACGGAAAAGATAGAACTTATCAGATGCTCTAGCTCTGTACTAGCTCAGTTCGTCTTATCTAAACGCAGCTTTAGATGTGAACTGCAATGAGTCATCGGTAACGACGACTCGCTCGTGACGTGAAATGCTAACCTGTAATTTAGACTAAGATTTACGAGGTGACTCTCGCGGTGATTATAGTCATTCTGAAGTGTGCGGCTGCCAAAATTAAGAGGTTACAACGCGCAATGATAAGTGGGTACATGCACGATTTAAATGTATCTGAATTTTCGCTTAACATCCAGTCTTTTAGGAGTCTGCAGATGCAGTAAAAATCTGCAGTTATTTCGTCATTTATCGCAGTGTTTAAGAATTCGTGTTAGAGCATGCAAATGTCCATTTAAGAAATGACACATTCTCATAAACCTCTACAAAGTCTAATTCTGGCAATTGGTGAAACCTGCGTATGATGATAGTAGATGCTGGCATTTTCCTGGTACAATCTCAAGTCGCATCTTACGACTGTTAAGACCATACAACACACCGCTGACTTTATCTATGCATAAATAAAACGATTGCACGTGGAGAGTAATTTGTACCAAGATCAAAGAATTCATAAAATATGATATGAAAAGAGTGTTATCTTGATAGCTGCAAAAAAACGTAACACAGTAACAAGTAGATTGTTGCTAAGCACACTCAACTTCTATCTGATTGCTGTCTAACTGGCTTACTGGATTAAATTTTACTGCCAAAAAACGTTCAAAGCAATAATTAAAATCCATCAGAACCCATAAACAAATTCCCATAGAATCGATTTGCCAGTTTTTTGTGCAATGCTTAAGTTTATAGATTGAAGTCGTCACGTTTTTTGTTACATCATAAAAACATACACCGTTCACGGTGCTCGCCTAAAATTATATTTAATCATAAGCTTTCAACTCGCCTTTCAATTTGAATTGCCAGCGATTTTGCATGTTTAAAATACTTTTTTTTTCTCTCTCTGAACTATTATATTACTATCGGTTTTTCTCCCATCACGAGTTTAGTCATTGTGTACCGCCAAGATTTTTTTTTCTAGAACGGCTGCCTTGCCCATAAATGGCGTTATTTCCTGCCTACACCTGCCAATGGTCATTCCTTGGCAGCCGACGCGTCGTCGCCCGCAATCAATGCCTCACGATTAATAGCAAGCCGCAAAAACGTCGGCTTACCTTCCTCAACTGTTTTTTTTTTTTTTTGCGGGCAAATGTCCTTTCGGTCGATTTCCGAACACATGCATTTGGATCAAAGAAAAGCGGCCCGGGAACCATGTTTATTATTTTATATGAATTGTCATTAATTTAATTTATATTATGCCCATAAAATTATAAAGATTTATAGTGCCTGCCTGCTATTCGATCTGATTTACTTGTTTTATTCTTTCCTAATTGGCAACTCGTAGTTGTGAGACCCTTAGAGGTCGTGACTACTTAACCGGACTTTCCTGTGGGTGCCTTAAGCTAATTCACAGCTTTCAGCCAGGGGCGAATTTCTTAAATTACTAGGTAACCGCACGCTAATGGCACCCCCTGTGGGATACGAACCTCGGCTTAGGGCGTCACTGAGGGGAGGACAGCAAGGTGGGACTGGCTGGATCGAATTTTGATCATTATTATTATTAATCGGGGAATTTAAAGCTACAGGCTCAGCTACGGCGCGGGCTGACGCTTCGTCGAGTAAGGGTCGGGAGGGACAATTACGTCGGGGGCGTCGCGAGGGACCTCGCCGGCGAGGTCGGAACGATAGCGGTCTGTGTTTGTGTACTGTACTGGTGGCCCTACTGCTCTCCTGGAGGAGGGTTATGGGGTCATCGGGGTCGGCTAGGGTATGCCTTGGATGGCGGGTACGACTGATACGGGAGGGGGTACAACTAGCAGCCTCGACAACCAGAGGGTTGCCATGTGAGGCCGCGGAATCAAAGAAACGCTTGGAAATGCGTTTCATGAATTGGACGAATAGTGAGGATTTTAAGATCGAGATGGAGGATCTCGTTCCGAACGAACCAAGGGGAACCGGTTGCCCTACGGAGGAACCGGTTTTGGAGGGCCTGCATCCTATGGATGTGGTGGGGTTTTGTGTGTGCGAAAACTACACTCGCATAGGTCATGATTGGGCGAATGCACGCTGTGTAAATGCGCAATTTGCACTTGAGTGACAATTTACTGCGTGCATTCAGTAGGGAATGGAGTCTACCGAGAGCGAAAGCGGCGCCCGAACGCGCCTGCTTTATGTGCACAGCGAAGGAGTGGTGCTTGTCCAGGATTACACCCAAATATTTGGCTCGCTTCTCCCAAGGGATAGGCTTGCCGAACATGGTGATCGGACTGGTGATTTACTTGGTCACGCTGCTACCTATATGTAGCAGAAACGGCTAATAAATGATTTCAAAATCAAAACCCTGAACTATGCATACTGTCTGTTTCTTGAAACAACACTGAACAATGATAATGTTCAAAAATAAATGTGAACATCCCGCCAGAATTTTCCTCCTATTCATTTCAAATACGTTTTGTTGAGATCAAAGTTCAAATCGCTTCACGAACGAACTGTTCTCGTTGCGGAGACAAGTCAACACTAGGCGTCAGTTTGAACTGAAGCTCAACTGTTCAAGTCAACGCACTGTAGAATTTTCTTGGGAGAGTTGGCTGTGACATCGAACCCTCGTCAAATCTTGTACGAGATAGTGGTACTACCCGACGTCTTTACAGCCACCAAAGTCATTTGCCAAAACCCCTTCAAACAGCTTCATTACGACCAGCTAGTTTCACTGGCGAGTTGGCCGTCTTATTGATTCTTGATGGGCGGTAAACGTGACAGTTGGTTACATTACACCCACTGGCGGTTTCATTGTAGAGAAATTACTTCGTGCGATCCATATTTTATGCTGATAGGTCTATTGACTTCTTGATGTACGTGTTTGCGTCGTTTATTATTAACATTAACATTGCGCACTAATTGATTCAACAATATAGCGCTAAGTGTTTATTTGTGGGCGTTTTAAATGTTTCACTTGCGGCACATGGACGTATTTACTGTCTCAAATCTATATTTAACTGACCAAATGTCGATTAATATGTTTACCACACGTGTTCACAGAAAGGGCCATGACAAGATTTTGCTATGTCCGAACTGATAAACAAAGTACACAACAAACAGGACAAATGTTTACCGTGCTGTCACAATAATGATGTCACATGTCTAATGTAGTGTGTCTACTTGTCGAGATAACGACAACTTCAGGTTGTTCACCTTTCACGAGGCTCATTGTAGTCGGAGCATCGCATGACAAAATACAATGAGTATGTTTTGCGCTGCGCCTAATTTGAAAGCCAAAAGTGCAAAGTACAGATACAGTTCGCGAATAGTTCACGGACTATTGCTTTGTGTACGCTCCGATATATTTACGAGTGGGAAACGTTGATACACGCTCAACAGTTATGGCAACGAGGGCAACATTCGTTGGCAAGCGCCCTCCGACGTATAAATATTCAAAGTAGGAGATTTATTGCTACGACATGATGTGGTTCAGATCACACTGATAATAACAGATGACTGTAGGTAATTTTAGACTTATAAAACAAGAAAACCACACGACAGTCGTAATAAATGATGATTGGTACCTGCCAGTCAAGAGAATGATGTTGCAGAAACAAGATATTCAGCTTTATAAATGTGTGAAAGGTTACTCCTGTACGTTATAAATGTCCGAAGCTATTAGCTGATATATTAGACGTTCAGCCTCTTTTTCTTACTTCTTAAGGATTTCATTAAAAGCAAAATTAACGTGAACCGCCTACGGCACAAATGCGTTTGAGTAAGGCTTTTGAGTAATCTCGAATATCCATATTAATTGCGAAAGTTAATTTAGTGCGGCTCTTCAGCAGCTTTCTCACGCAAATTGGGCGTAGGAGGACGTTTTCTAAATATTTCACGTCGCCGTTGCGGCGTAGGAATATTTAATGATTTAGTTATTTATTGTCGGACAACGCACGCAGAGTTCAAGAATCCGACACATGAGTTATCATGAACTTCGACTCCTCTACATTACTGACGGTGCGCACCTTTCAAAGTAATATGATTAATGACACAGCTGTAACTTTATGTACAAGGTGAGCATTGTGTCCTTCTGATATCCGTAAAGCTTCATACGGCTTTCCAGTTTATCGTGACTGATTGCGGGAAAACTTATAAATACGATCATATTATCACTTGATGTCCATGTTAATAACCTATCTTTGAAACGTCTGTTATTTTACGTAATCCGAAAGAAATTAAAAAAAATCTTTTAGAGCGTTAAAAATCTCCACAGTAAAAATATGACTGAACAGAATCTTCATATTTCATTAAAACACGGTCAACGATCTTTCTTCGGAAAAAAGGCGAGCAAATAAACATCTTTTTGAATACGACAAGAAAAAGAAAATATATCCATTCGTTTGAATAACAAATTCGGCTACCGAACCAACTTAGTCCCGACGAAAATATAAAATGTAGTAACAAAAGCGCTTGGCTTAGCTTCGAGTTCTGACTCCGGATCAGTTCAAATGCCTATCGCGTATTTGCAGTCGCCTCACGACTTCACTTTCACTAGAAAACTATCAATCTCGACTGTCACGCTTAAAAAATACATTGCGTACCTGTGTCAAGGGACTCCGTTTTATTCTTTTTCTGATTTATCTAAAGAATTTGCTTGAAACGAGTTAAAGTAAGCATTTCTTTCCACTATATCTGCTGAATAGAAGGCTTTGTATCTGACGTTTATGGTTCTGGATAAAAAAATAGTTTTGTGGAATTTAGGTCATCGATGTCTTCTTTTTCGGTGTATTTTATTTCAACTTAGTGAGTGACTCAGTAAAACAATAGCAGGTCAGTCTGAAATAATTCATCACTCTGGTCCAATTGTCTCGCCTTTCTATGTCCAATGGGAACTGACAAAAATGTACTGTCACTGACGGATGCTGAATTGCTGAGTCAATTCCACTTCTGTCCAGTTTACTGAACTTGGTACGAAACAATAATCTAACATTTCTCCTTTTCATTAGTAACTATCTTAGTATTAATCTTAACGTTACGTTCTGTATTAAACTAGGTACTATTAAAAGGTTATTGGCCTACCATTGTGTACAACCAATTATCTGCAGTATCTTGTTAAAATAATAATAATTGAATCGAGCGTGGGTACACAATAGACGATATTGCGCCTATATTTGGCATTTTAATTACATTGCACCATTATGAAGACTAAACAATTACTCACATCAGACGAGAGTTTAACCCCTCGTTCATGTAATTTGATCTCGGCGTTTGTGGCGTCATTAGTTCAGCAGATAGGTATCCTATTTTAATATTAACATGTCAAAAGGAACCAAAGCTAGGGAATAAATTTAAAGTTAGCAGACTTGCCCCGCGTGGTTTAGCCTTGCCTTTTCTTGAATGTTATTTATGGACGATTAGCTAATACAGTAAGTATACAAATTTGCTCCAATTGTTCTGTAATTTATAGAAACGAATTCTTTTTAAGAAGTTTTAGATCGTAGATTATTTTGTGTCTACGAAGTTGCTACGAAATTCGTAACCTCGTAGCAACAAGGTTACGAATTTTAGAATGTCAGTACTTACAAAGCTGTCTTATTTTATCTGACTATGGACGATAAGCTACTAAACTTTTTGTACAATTATAACTTCGACTTGCTTGCTTGTTTCTCGTAATATTATGAAAACAGAATGTAATCGAACTTATAAAGATAATTGCTTGCTATTTCGTATCCGTATTGCTGTGGGAATTAAAGTAAACAGTATTAGTTCCTTATCTACCATTTAAATTCTACTAGTAGGCTGAACGTAATTAAAGCAATACATAATCAGAGTCACGTATATTCCCATTGATTTTCACCGTTAATGCTTTAATACAATTAAACCCCTGAACGAATTAAACGAGTGCTTAAGAATTTCATAATGAGTTCTTAGTTACGAGCCAATAATTATTTAATTAAATGTTAATGAGAATGACTTTTACTAAAAATATCAAACTTAATTAAAAACGAAAGTCAAAAATACCTTTACAGCGCTTCTTAATGTATTTCAAAACAAGTGCCACATGCAACCAAGTAACCAATTAGCCGTTTAACTGCCTATAAATCAAATTGCATAAGCGCAGTTGACGCATCCGATACTTTCCCGCCGCACGCAGCGACCTCTGCACGCGGGTTGGTGAACTATTGCACTGCGGAATATTTTACGGCTACGGCCCAGATCCTTTCACGAGTAGGGTGTAAATACACCTGCACTTCTTAGGACATAAAACACGCAACAGATGCCGCGATTGGCATGGCCACCTACTGGGGCCAACTCATTTAATATACTCGTAATACCTACTTTTATTTACCATGGACTCGAAAAGAAGAACCATACCATACTGCAGGATTCGTCTTGAGGTGAAGAAGCTCCTTACAGGCATTGCGGCAGGATTGAGAAAATCTCAGGATTTTTCGATCTAATCAGAATTTTTATTTTTCCATGTGGTAACCCTGTTCACGAGGTTCAACGCACTAAGGTTATCTATAACTTCTATGACGCGAACTAAGTAATTGCCACGTTTTTTATGTTAGCTGCGACTCCGTGGAGTTATGTTTTTCCTATTCTTTTAACTAGAACGTTTAGCGTAAATGTATCAGCGTTTTGTGAAATTATGTAGTGCTAAGAATTAACTGTGATGTATCAGCTTTTCTTATACTTAATTAGAGCAAATATCAAGTTCATCGGTAAAGGGACAAAAGCATATTTTCACAAGTTCTTGCTATGAAAAAGAGATTGAGTGGTAAATAATAAAGCTGTTCAATCACACAATCATTTAGTTACGTAAATAAATTGCGGTTTTATCTTTTGACATCCGCAATCCACGTATTTCCTAATTGTATTGATGGCGTAGCAGACTGGCAACATTTTGTATGCCTGCAACAATCGTCAGTCAATGTGGTAATACATTTTTTTTATCTGTGTAGCCCTGGCTTGGCTGGCTGGCCTGGCTTGTACTAGGAGTTCCTGTATCACACGAGCCAGTTGTGTTAAATTTTATTTTGTATATAAAAATGTTGAAGATCAGACGTTTTTAAATCCTCGCCACGCTGTTAAAGCTCAGGATTTAATTCTGTTTTTAAGGATCAATTGACTATACTCTTGTTTGTTTCAAGTTTGATACTTTCTCCTTCCAATAAAATTTGGCTTAAGCAAAAACAACCTAAACAACAGAACGGTCACTATGGAAACTGCTCCAGTATTGACACGATGCCCTAGTGCAGAAAAAATAGTTAGAGCGGAAATTTAACACGCCTCTTCACGGCAAATAAAACTATTCGATACAGAATGAGTTGCCGAAGTATTATTTAAACAAGACTAAACCAAAGTACAACACAATAATTAAACATAGGTACATGAATTAGTAACGGAAGCTGAGCGAGCGTGTTCGGTTGATTAAGCGTCGCCTATCGTCGGGGAGGCCGCGGTGAAAGGTTACAAAGGGTTAAAGTTCACTAGTTATTATCACCTCATTGCCTGTGAAATTGTTTGCTAACTAGCATCCTCTGTGTCCTGAAAGCTTCATGCTCATTAGCGAGGCACACGACAGATGGGCGGTGATTAGATATATAACAGGGTTCTATTTTGGGCAAACATCAAAGTCCCTCAGTGACGCGTATTTTTAACCGACTTCAGAAAAAGGAGGAGGTTCTCAATTCGTCTGTATGTTTTATTTTTTTATTTTTTATGTGTGTTAGCTCATAACTTTATTCTGGCTGAATCGATTTGGATGATTCTTTTTTTATTTGATAGGTGGTGCTTCACATGTGGTCCCATTTAAATTTGATCAAGGTCTGACCAGTAGTTTTTGAGTTATCCTTAATACTGCAGATTTTTTCCACTTAGTTTATATGGATGATGTGTTAATAATTTCCTGTCACTGTTATTTACACACCAAGTAGTGGTATACGAATTTGTGTGGGGTAGGTACCGCAACTAAAAAGTGAAAAATAAAAACTTTTTTACAAAAAAACAACCGACTTCCAAAAAAAACACTAAAAGACGTGAAAAATAACTTTAATTTCGGAAGTCGGTGGCCAAACACGAAAATACAAAACCAAAGGCACCGACTTCCGAAATTAAAGTTATTTTTCACGTCTTTTAGTGTTTTTTTTTGGAAGTCGGTTGTTTTTTTGTAAAAAAGTTTTTTTAGCACTCCGACTTTAGGTTACACTTTTACTTCTGCGTAATCAAGTGCGTATAATTCAATGCACAGGATTTTGCTGACGTGACACTACTCCAGAAAAGGACGTAATGGATGTTGTATTGAATTCAGATAAGGAAGACGTTTTCCAGACGGCATAGACCTGGCACGTATCTGTCATCCTAACTGTAATTAAGTTAAAAGCTATGTAAAAACAAGAATACCAGCAACAGGCTATAAAACATCCCAGTAATGTGTTAAGCGGGCTTCCGTTCGCATTATCGCTTCAACTAGGCAGAAAAAAGAGTCGTAGACACATTTACAACAACGCTTGTAACGAGTTCAGATAACACACGGTGATATGCTTTAAGCACTAAAACTACACCAGCCCGCTTATCTAAGCTTCCGTTATACGCTTGAAAATAATTTGTTTTTCTTTATGTACGGTCACCAAATGTGATAAGTAACCAGGGTCGTCGGCTACAGTTGAAGTTTCGTAAGAAACCGATGGATATTTTCGAATAAAATTTAATTTAATTAATATAATACAAACAGTTCATTTATCAAATAAAATTTCATTTGAAAACATTCATCGGTTTCTTACTAAACTTCAATTTTATCGACGACCCTGGTTATTTATCTCTTTTGGTGACTGCACGGCTACATATCAAGCTGTACATTTCCAGTATAAGTTGATCTCGCATTGTATAGGATTTTCGTACAATGAGACGTCAGCTTATACTGGAATTATATAGCTTAATATGTAGCCGTGTGTACACCTGAAACTACCATGACAAAGTGTTAGCGAGCAGAGCCACACAATTTTTTTTTAAGTTTAATCCAGATACATGTAATCTTTTAGACAAATCTGTCAACTTTTCTATGAACTAATGTTTGTTTGTCATTTGAAATACTGCTCTTGGATCTAGTGGTCGCAAGCGATACTGCTGAGCATGAGGTCTTGGGTTCGATTCCCATGTCGGCCAAAGTGTTATTGGGTTTTTTTATGTGGGATTTCTCAGTAGCAGCCCGGAGTTAGGATTTGTGCCCGGTTAATAGCAATAGGCTCGCACCCTATTAGATGGGAAACTCAAAAACACAGCATTTATTTCAAATAAACCAATTACAGGCACTTTTGAAATGTCAAGGGGTCGGTCAGTCAGAAAGATGAAGCTAGCTACTTAGGGAGTTAGGGACTTAAACACAACTGGCGAAATGTGGGTGTACTATAGATAGGTACACCTCTGCCCAACCCTTTGGGGAAATAAGTCGTACTGTTAGGTTATGTGTTATATTGATATTTAGATGCGATCGCATCTGTTACCATTTATCATCATCTTATTTAAAAACACACGAACGATGACATGCGTATGTTTATACTTTATGCACGAGAATGGGAAATCGATCACTAGGCACTTTCACGTGGCATGAGTGTATTAGCTCACTGATACAATACACCTCACCGGTTCACTTTCGCCTTTCTTGGTCACGGGCCGCCATAGTTCACGATCGTCACAGGCTCCTTAGCCACTGGTATTCAAACGATACGGGAAAGTTTTCAATTGACCTTTACATAAATATCATTGCTACTGCTACTCTCACCTGATAGTTAGCCTTTGCCATGTCACACTTGTTAATCGTCCAGCAACTAAATGGTAATTACATTCACGGTAATGTTAGGAGAAGTGGGACAATGTTTCTATGCGGTATAAACATGCCACTCACTTGGTCATTAATTACAGCTTATTTAGGTACTAAATACCTCGCCACTTTTAGCGATAGTAAAAGTTACTGGCTGCGTTTTCAGCGTTTGCCTTCGAACATTGTCGTGGTGAAGGGAGATGTTCAAGATTTCTCTTCATACTAGGGCTTTTCTTGTTAGTTGTCGGTGATGGGGTCCCTTCTAAATGCCCAGTGAATTTACCATCAAAATACTGTCTACTTTCACCGCCTATTTCACCATTTACTGACGTGATTTGTTGCATGTCAAACTTGCAACAACTTTTATATCGAGTTATCTTCGGTGATCTTTTGATCTGTTGCAAAATTGGTTAGCAATATCATGAGTCATGTGGTTTCTTTCACCTGTAACTCTTGAGAACATGCTTTATGTATTTCGATTTATGTGCGTTTTAAATAACTTCAAGCGTGAGTTGTTGCAGCGGAGTTGACTTATGTACACTGAAGTGTCTGAGGTAGAATAGCTTCAAGGGTATTTTCATATCTAAATTGACTAATAATTTTATAGATGGCAGTCATTCTTGAAAGCCAAGGTAAAGAAAAATGTGTACAAAAACAAAACGTGTGGTATCTCCTACGCCGTAACAGTATGTAATTAAATTTAAGTAATTAGTAATTAATACCACATAATAAATTGATGAATAATAAATTTAGGTAATCTATACAATATTCTTTAAACGTTACGGCTGTCATTAGTTGCTTACAATTCCGCATAACAATGGCCCCAGTTGAATTTAATCGGATTCCAACCATAATTGCACAGTGAAACATTAATACACCTTTTCTGATAAATCAATATTTCAAAAAAAAATCGCGAAACAGCATACAAGTGTTCACACCACTTTCCACCCGTCATCATTACTCAAACTGTCATTTACAACTCATTTTATTGCCATTCATACAATATTTCAACAATAGCTAACGAGACCTGATGAAGTAAAAGTTGCAAATGCATACTAATGCCCCATTGTTACTTTCTACCGAGTCGTTATAACGTATCGCCGACATCAAATGTGATTGGAGGTCGACACAGTAATAGGTCCCGACTGCGAACGGAAAGCGCTAGAGATGATTGTTTCAATATTTGCTTTCATATTTCATGGGTGTGTCTCAAATACATACTTTTTGTAGAGTACTTCACGAAGACATTAGTGTAACTGCGCATTAGACACGATTTTTGTATGGAAGTTAATGTTCTTTACAATGCACGCTTTAGTACTACTGCGCTAGTTTTCAGTTTCAACCACTGAACTTAATTCAGCAAGTTGGTCACGGTTTTATTGCATTTTTATGTGTCATACTCATTACCGTTCTATTGCATTTTAAATGTTGTTAGCCAAATGCGCATATTTTGATAACATTGTATCGGTATCAACATCGCCACATGCGAGCTATACGTCATACTGACGTCACGCAAATCCTGCATCAGCAAGCAGATTTTACCGCGCGACTAGCATATATACAACGTCCCGACATTAACCGTCGGGCAGTTGCCCGCCAGACACAACACCCGTCTGGTCGGAGGATCCTCCCTTTTCCATAGAGTATGAGTGAGTTTTACCCTGTTCCTCATACCTCTATACTGGTGACCCCGAACTTGAACGTCAGCGCAGTCTTCGTGCAACTACTTCAGCGTGACGTCATCATCATCACTTCCGCAAGCTTTAGAGCGGCGAGTCACACAGCCAGCCAGCACCCTCGGCTTCAACGGGTATCCTGACCACCAGCATGCAGCGACCGCGCATACCTGGTCATCACCCTCAGCCTCATCAGCAACAGGGAGGATCCTCCGACCAGACGGGCAGTTGCCCACCAGACACAACACCTGTCTGGTCGGAGGATCCTCCCTTTTCCATAGAGTATGAATGAGCTTTACACCCTGTTCCTCATACCTCTATAACATTTTGAATAAAAATATTAATATTCAACGAAATCACCAGACAAGGCACTAACGTTAGAGAAACGATAACATCAGACAAAATGAGCAGAAGAACACAAAGATGTTTCATTTTAAATGTGTAGCGATATGCAAATAAGAGTATACAAATTGAATGGATGGCTTCAACGTGGACATATTGGCCCCCAGATAACGCGAGGTACGCAGGCGATATTTGGTCGACGGCTGTTTGCCGTGGCGTGTGCGATAGCGATCTGACTGAACGAGCGAGCAATTGCCTTGTTTGTCGTGCCGGCGACGCACTCGATACTACGGTATGCTGATACCAGCCCGATTGGAGGCGGCAATTTGTTGGTAACGATTTATTTTATACACACCTGTGCCTCCTGATCGCTCCTGGCAATTATACTCGATATCATGATAACTGCTCGCCCATCTGTCAGTAAACATTATGATGATCGTTTTAAACCCCGCGATTCCGACCAGCAATATAATCCACGATTTATATTTCGCGCAACGCCTTCCCTTCATTTTGTCCATCGTTAACCTCGTTATTTTAATTAAGGTCTCCCACTTTCATAATCTTTATCGTTTTCGGGTAAAATATACCTACTTGAGCAACTTAATGTAAAGCTCATGTAAGGTACAAAAGTTTATTTTATGCTAATCTTGAAATAACTTGTCCATAACTGTTATTCAAATGCTGTTACGAATACGAAGATAAGAATTCGCTCATGCACGTGAATGTATGCAGTTCTAAATGTCCCTCGTTTGTAAATGTTCAGAATATTAGTCACCGAGCATACAGTAGATGGCTAGATTCCTAACTCTGGGGAGGTCCGGTAAAGTGGGTAATACACAGTCGGCCATGCCATCGCAGCTGGAATGATATGACTGAGCCGTTTTTGAGCTGGCCCTACGAACACGGATACATTGACGTCGCCATTTGTGACATTTTGATGGTAGATTGTTCTGTTTACATACGAACGTCTATGGGCCACCTTCTAGAAACCTGCGTGTATTTATACGACTTATCCTGTGCGTACATCTTAAGTACGCACCGTTTCGGTCATGACTCCATTCCGTATTGTTTCTACGAAAGGAATAGCAAATGAAGCGTTCACAACAGACAGATCACTTCAACAGTTGAAATATGATCTTGGAGCGATGGACAAAGTAACTTTTCACTTCACCAACACCATTAGTTGTATTTGGTAATCAATCAACATAATGTTCACCTATTAGTCAGTCGGTTCGTTCACCTCGCCTTTCAAGGTCCAAGGCGTGCATTATTTTAGCGTCGGCGGCGACCCACACACGCACTACTATGCACATTTCCAAGTACGATGCACTAGGTTGGTGGAATGAGAGCGCGTGATATGAATACACTAGCGATTATCTTTCCAGTGTAGATTTTATCAGTACGTAAAAACCTCAAGAGAATCCTGCCACACCCTCGTGAAACGGTGCGGACAAATTGAATCTTTCCGTAACAAGGCCGTGTAATCACTTTTATAACAAAGTATTCACAGTGGACCGTCAAACTATAATAAAGCTCGCAAATACCGGGCCGGTAGACTTGATTGTTTTTGACATGGAACACAGTTCATCTAATACAGATAGTAATCCAATAATCGGGTACTGATCTCAGACATATTTAATAGTTCCATTCTTGGGAGTAGTAAAAGTTTCAGCACTCTTAGTGTAAGTGTTCAATTTACGTAACAATAATTGTGTTGTACGATTGTCTAGTTGACAGCAGTCCATTAGTGACAGAGGTGAGCGCGCGGTGATTTACGACGGCCATCGCCCTCCTTGATGGCTCCTTGTATCTCTAAATGAAACTCTCATACAGTAGCTGGTAGCCAATTACAGCTAACATTTATCTCATGGTGATTTGAATTCTCAGGTGGATGACACGACCGCACAAATAATTTTGAAAATGTTTCCTTCTTTTAATGTGCCCCTTTAAGAGCTAGTGTCACGCGACAGTTTTCATTTGTAATAGGTTTATTAGTTTCTTGTAATTTTCCAAGTCATTAAATCTTGTAAGTTTGTGAGAGATTCATAAAGACTCCCCACGTGGGCATGCGCGCGCGCTGCTTTTTTGCTCGGTAGCACATCGTTCGTCATTACGCGTTTATTATCTGTTTGGCCTTGGCCGTGAACGGTCGCGCAGGAGGACACACTTGCGCGTGGGCAAATACGGTGGCTACACAGCGTAGGTACCGCAGAATTTTGAATCAACGCAGCAAAAAACTCATTGTGTCCATACCACGAAATGTTTTACTTGACATTGCACAAAAAACTATCCATATTAAATTAAAATACCACATCTTTCGACGTAGTTAGAATAATAAACCTATTTAAAAATAAATATGTACGCATGTCTTTCAGTTTTTATGTAATTATTCCAAGAAATTAATTTAGCATTAGAATAATGTGTGTTGGATGAAGTATAACAAAAAGCTTCTTAGCCGCCACCCCCCACTGTGCATGTTACAGCTAAATGTTAGCTGCGTCTACAATAATAAACAGTAACGTCATATAAGTATGTAAGATTCATGCGTAGGATACGTTACAAACGTTTAAATATTAATATTAGCCAAGTAAAAACTTATATAACTGACAATTCCATAATATTCTGAAAGAAGATTAAATTTAAGACTACACCACCGTAGTTGATCTATTTAAAGTTGTTAGAATTAGCACTTTACAGTTCAACGGGGTCCATTTGGGTCAATTGCAACAATCGGGAGGTTAGGCAGGTCGTTAGGTCCGCCCACTGTCCGCCGTCGGCGTGCGCCAGCCGACCTATTCGACGATAGCGCATCCGCTGGCGTGCTCATAAACACACATTTGCTTACTCCTTCAATTACGTAACTCGCCTGTTCGCCCCCACATGCAATTATTTACAATATGTGCGCAATAAACAGCTATTTGCTACACGCACTGCACAAGTGTACGCCCTTTGAAGTGAACTAATGTGTACTCCGCACAAGATTCTTCATCTTTGTAAGGAAGCTTCATTTCCTCACATTAAGCAGCTTTCTAAGTGTCGTCATCAAAATGGAGTTTATCTTCAATGAATGTTGGAGTTTTATTGAATCTGTGACGGTAAAATGTTTTAAAAGGTGACATCACGCGCTTTTCGCGAAAATATGTATTTTACGATGTCGTCGCCACATTGTGATAAAATCACCGACGAGGTCATCATACCGATCTTTAAAACGATAGGTACACGATTCAAGTGAAAATTTTCAAGTGGGATGACTTTCCAGAATTAGCTCGTAATTATTTCAACATTCCGTTTTTCCGCATCTACGATAAGCTCGAGAATTGTTTAGTATTCGTTCTACTGGTTCTACAGCACAACTACATGAAACTAAGCGATTCCGAGCAAGCCACGATCCATGAACATAATAGTAAAATCACTTGATGAAAGCTTTGCCCGAACATATCCAAGCTCGCAACAAAATGAATAGACTATTCCAATGTAATTCTCGACCAGCAAACACAGCTTTTATTTATATCACTTTATTTGTTTTGTACTTCGCCTAAAAGTAAATGGCATGTAAACTTGTAAATGCATCGTTAAGCGATGGGAATGCATACCTATATATTTCCAGTTGTTCGACGTGCGCTCGATGGATTAGTGGAGAATTTGTCCTGCATATAAAATGTCATACGCGCCTATTGAATGCACAAAACATATCATTCATTAATGTCACATTACGAAAATGGATAAATGCAACAGCATCATATAAATGTCCAGAATGACAGCACTTACCCGAGTTGTGGAGTCAGATCACGCAGACGACATGATATGCTCGGGGACTGTATTTCTGTATTTTCGCTTATAAAATAACGCCGAGAGACAATGCCGATGAGTAAACGGTTCGGTCACGTATGTGCTTAAAAGATCCTTTATTCGAAGCGTGCGCAAAATATTGAAAATCATTTCGAACTACTTATATGGATTGTCATATCAAAATATTATATTAAGCTTTTCACAGCTAAATAAATAGGCTCCAATTTAATATTTGCTCTAGAATTTGATGCAACAGGAGGATACCGGTTTTTGCTCGATCGGCTCCCCGGCGTCTAGCGAAGATACGATAGTCAATGGACTGAAAATGTTTTGCATGGAATTGATTAACCCCGTGGCCTCGGCGCGTTTGATATCACTCCTATGTTATTGTTATAACTTTTATGGTAAAATATTTTATTTATTTGGAGTTTTACTACCATGTTTACACTTCTTTTATTCTTCTTATTTTTACTCGGCTATGTTTATGAGCTTTTTAGCCTTGTTTGCGTCTTGAAAAATAACTTAGCCATATACGGCCGTCCGTGACCTGCACGAGCACATTCCATATTGTAAACTGCTGATTCGACAGATAGTTGATGCTAATATTCAATCAGATAAAGAATGCTCCTGTTTTGCAAATGTCAAGTCGTATGATACACGGGGCGTTCTCACGGTAGCTCTTGAGAGAAGAACAGAGAAAGCCTTATCTCATGTATCGGAGCGCGAACAATGTGAAGAGCGTGTCGATGCTTATCACAGCCAGCCTATCTAGTGGCTGTAGTGCATTCGACTTTCACTCGCGCCGCCGCCACGCTGCCGTGTCGCTCCTAACACCACTTTGTTTGTGCCTGTCTTGTCTTGTTAGTATTGTCGGAAATTGTGACGAGGTGAGGAGAATCGATGACTTCTCGTGAAAGTTGTATCAGCACGAATCTTTGATTCCTTTTGCCGCGTCGAGGTACACGCAATTCGAGATAAATACAACATTGTTTACCTCAAAATATGTAAAGTGCGTCACTCCAGCGGCAGACGGAACAGCTTTTTTAGCGTTTAATATTCAATAACACATCCATAAACGTCCATTGTGTCGGTATGGATTATGGGTGTTGGGGGACGCCGGTTGCGTCGGCCGCGCATGTTAAAAGCGAGCCTGTCGTGATTTAGTGCAGGGCCGCGGCGCGTACGCAGCCCACGGGCCTAATTACAAAGTGAAATGAGGCGACAACGACGCCCGCGCTCGCGTCCGCCCGCGATTCCACTCTTGCGCCCGCCGACGGACAATAACTAACTTGTTGAGGTGACAATACCTTTTACGCCTCTTCTATACTCGAAAGGTTTAGGTAGTTAAATAAAGGTAAACAAATGTTATGTTACATGTTAAACCTTTTATTTCAAATGTTAAAATCATATTATTTTGAGTCCCATAATAATAGGCACTATTCTGAATCTGAATTTGAGGAACTATCTGTCACATTAATAATAAAGCGTTCAGTGGTATCATCAATTATTTTGTCTAATTTAGGCAAACATTTTTTGTTCTTCTTTTATTACATGACCCTCGCAACTTTTCCAATTCTCAGCAGTCACATCAGCTAAAGTCTCTGGCAAAAGAATGTTTAGGTCAGACATTTTAAATGTTTTGTGGCAGCCGTAATACAGTGACACCATTTAACATTTTGTCTAATTCATCCACAACATAAAAGGCATCTGGTTAACCGACTAAACGTAATACCTGCTACTTCAGTTGCCATACTACGTCACAGGTGTACTCTTCAATTTAGCAACGTTATCTAATTCGTTGTATTTTCTAAAAAGGTTTAGGAAACCTGTCTTTTAGGGCTGTTTACAATAGACAGATTACAAAATATTATACTATTTTATAAATCTAATAAAAAAATTGTGCTCAAGCAATTACATGTACGAAGAGTATAGTTTGCGAATAAATTATAAAGTTTAACATACATTAATAAAAGAGGAAACTATCGTATAAACCGCAAATAACTTAAAAAATGCACTCATCTAGTCCACTGGTTATATCGATAAAAATCTACAATAAACTACCCGAGGTGCTCAGAAATGAGGGAAAAATTGCTATTTTTACTAATAAATTTAAAAAAAAATTACTAAATAAATGTTATTACAGTATAAATGAATATTTAATTGAAAAATCCATATAGACCATAGATCCATAGAACTGACATAATAATATAAACGAATACTAAAAATTTAGATTTAATTAATTTAATTAATAATTAATAGAATGTTATCTTTAATTTTACTTAGAATAAGTTTTTTTTTTTGCATGTATAAATTTGTCCTCTTCCTTAAATTTTCCTATAAACCTTTCGAGTATAGTTCAACATGCTTACATTTCTCCATAATATATTTAAAATGGACATTAACATAACTAACAGAAATAAAAGTTATAAAACTTGAGAACAGAAACCTCATAAAACCACCGCAATGAAATAACTGTGTTCCATACTTTCAAGTAAGGGTAAAGGGTATAAACACGTAATAAACACAACGCATACATAAAACCCCGGGATATAAAATGTTTACACACAACTTAGCAAAATTAAAAGACGCTTCGAGCACAGAAGTAAACATTTCATGACTGTACTTATAAAAATCTGCCAACACTACATATCAATAAAAAGAAAGACTATTGAACATAGTAGCGTCCTATTTTGGCTAAGAACCTCCGTAATACCCATCCCATCCTTATCTTATCTAGAATCAAATCACAAACCTCAGTTACAAGATCACGAAAGCCATGTTCGAATTAATATTTTCATTACAACATTCAATAGATGTTTATCTGAGCATCAGAAAGCAAGCACACTGTTAGAGGTATATAACCCATTACATAATTACAGAGCGACGGGCGTTTTCATATTATGATTTACGCACGAGTGGCCGCGGTCCGTTGCTACGGCTCAACTTTGGCAAAAACACTCGGCAATACCATTCCACTTAATTTTGCATCCGAATGTTGAACTAATCTCAAACGATTTTCGTCAGGCATTTCTTTTGGACCATCTTTTTTATGCCAAATATGGTAATCGAGTCTTTAACTTTAACGTGCACGTTGCGAGCAAACATAAATTGACATCAATATTCCATTGAACAATCAATCAGATACCGGCCAAGTGCGAGTCCGACTCCCACACGAAGGGTTCCGTACCACAAGGCAAAAAATGCCGAAATAAACACTTTGTACGGAGACCCCTTTAATTATTTACTTTATATTATTCTTATTACTAGCTTCTGACCGTGGCTTCGTCCGCGTGTATGTCAGAAATTATCCTACGAGAACATGCTACCTGGATAAATAGTATCCTATTATCCAAATCCATTCAACTGTTAAAGCGTGAAAGGTAACAGACAGATAATAAATGTTAATAATCTTTTTTTTATTTTATTAAACAGGTTTGTATGATTTTAAATGTCTAACTTATAATAAATTATATTAATTAATTTGAATATTATCATCAAAGCGCCGCCATTGACTACGTATTACCTGCATATTAGCTAAGTTATTGCACGCTCATAAGCGAAGCGCGTGAGGTAGTGCTCTACTCTCGCCTTACAATGAACAAGTAATTCCTTGAGCTAAAAATGTCTCTAATTACTTCTTATCGCACTTGTAGAATAATATTCACACACAAACGTCAAGAAAAAACACTAGTTTCAACACTCATGTTATTTTCAAAAGACATTTTGGTATTTAAAATAATGAAAAAGCTGTTTAAAAAATATATTCTGTGGACGTCCGTGTGTCTGCAAGTATGGATCCTGGCGTGGTCACGATAACTCCCGAAAAGCTTAAATAATCAAATCCATTTTTTTTAAACGCTTTAGAATTATCGAGGAAGTCGGTTAAAACTAAGTCCTTTAGAAAATCACGGTCTAATTCAATGTAGTTTAATTGTAATCTATATATATATATATTAGGTCTTTACCTATGAAATTGCCGTTCTGCAGTACTGGCCATTTCAAATCAAAATAATTTTTGTTTGGCTAAGAATTCTAATTTCAAATTAATTTTATTTTAAAAACATGGATTTTTTTTTCTAAAAGTAGTCATTTCTTTATTGATTAGTGTTACATTTTCATCGCATTCCAATCTTTTTCGTCATCATGGATACGTTAAAAATTCGAGTAATTATGGAATATGAGTACCGTCGTGGCAGCAACGCGGCACAAGCGGCACGCAACATCAACGACGTTTACGGAGCTAACACTACAAACCAACGCACCACCTGTTATTGGTTTGCTCGCTTCCGTTCTGGAAATTTCGACCTGAAAAATGAACCTCGCGGTCGTCCGAAGACTTTGGTCGACAATGACGAATTAAAAGCGATTGTGGAAGCTGATGATACACAATCTACGGCTGAATTAGCAGCAGCTTTCGACGTTAGCGTCAAAACAATATTGGTCCATTTGCGTCAAATTGGCAAGGTAAAAAAGCTTGACAAATGGGTGCCCCACGAACTCAATGATCGCCAGCGCGAAGTACGCGTCGAGACGTGCCTTGCACTGCTCAACAGACACACAAATGAAGGAATTTTGAACCGCATTGTTACCTGCGATGAAAAATGGATTCTGTTTGATAACCGTAAGCGCTCAGCAAGTTGGTTGGATCCTGGTTCAGCACCTAAACAATGCCCTAAACGAAAACTTACCCCTAGAAAAGTGATGGTCACTGTTTGGTGGTCTAGCGCCGGTGTGATTCATCACAGCTTCTTACCAAACGGGGTGAGCATTACTGCAGATGTGTACTGTGAAGAACTGAACACAATGATGGAGAAGCTGGCGCATCTCCAACCAGCATTGGTCAATCGCTCGTCTCCGCTGCTCCTGCACGACAACGCGCGACCTCATACTGCACAGCAGACGGTCTCCAAGTTGCAAGAACTGGGGTTGGAAGCTCTCCGTCATCCGCCCTACTCACCAGACCTTGCGCCTACAGACTACTACTTTTTCCAGAATTTGGATAACTTCTTGGCGGGAAAAAAATTTAATACCCGAGAGGCAGTACAAAATGCCTTTGAAGAATTTGTTGCCTCCCGTCCAGCTGATTTCTTTAAGAAGGGCATCAATAAACTGCCACTGCGATGGCAAAGATGCATTGATTGCATGGGTGATTACTTCGATTAATACAAATAAAAAATTCATGAAAAAAATTCGTTTAAATTTTTTCATACAAAACGGCAATTTCATAGGTAAAGACCTATTATATAAAAATGAATCCCTATTTCCCTTGGTCACGCCATCACGCGTGAACGGCTGGTCGGATTTCACTTCTTTTTTATTGTTGTTGACGTTGTGTTCGTTATTGTGTATTGTAACAAAATTTAAGAAAACTTAACGCCAATATTAATTTTACTTAACTGTCAGTTGTTTGAAATAACTGTCAGCGGTTGACACAATGTGCGCTGCAAATATCGTTTAACACAGATGGATCGGTTGATAAATGAGTTGATAGTTTTAGTTTTAGTCAATAGTCAAAACTAAAACTAAACGACATATGACATTCATAGTTAAGACAGGACAACGTCTGTCGGGTCAGCTTGTTACTAATATAAAAATACGACTGGGCATTTCGTTCGTTGTATATTTTTTATAGAATTGAATGAGATTATGAGTCGTGCACTTTTGGATTTTCAAATTGTTTTTTTTTTATATCTTCAAATTGGAATAACTTTTAAGCGGGTGGACCGATTATAATGAAATAAATACTAAAACAAATAATGGCTCAAGTTACGGGTTCTTTCTATATTTCCAATTACTTAAATCTCATAAAAGAGATACACAAAAATTTCAATGATCCTGTGAATATTAAAATCATCCCCTATTTTATCCCCTAGGGGGATTATTTTACAAAAACGTTGAAACATTTTTTTTTCTTACCAAAAGTATAAATTTAAATTTACATAATTATCCCTAACTTAATAAATTATGCTAAGTTTCCCATACAAGCTTTCATCCCCTATATCACCCCCTTTTAGGATTAGTTTTGAGACAAAAAGTAGCCTATGTCTTTCCCCAAGATGCCATCTATGTCCTTGCCATATTTGATCGAAATCCGTTCAGTGGTTTAGGCGCCAAAAGGTAACACACAGACAGACAGAGAGGTAGACAGACAGACAGAGTTACTTTCGAATTTATAATTTTAGTATGGATTTGTTGTTATAGCAGCAATAGAAATACTCTGTGAAAATTTCAACTGTCTACTACGTGTCCATTACGGTTTATGAGATACAGCCCGCTGACAGACAGACGAACGGACAGCGGAGGCTTAGAAATAGGGATTCGTTGGCACCCTTTGGTTACGGAACCCTAAAAACAAAGTACGATAACTACTGCCCATCTGAGAGCAATTTGAGCGAGCTAAGAACATACATCAAGTTATGTAAATCGCCATTGTTTTTTCTTGACTAAATGTCGTCACATCGTAAGTGATGGACATACAAAATTCGGTTCTATTAATCTCCATTGAACGGTATGAAGTACTTCAATCATCTGAACAAGTTACATCTTACATGACATGTCCCGACAGCTGTTATTAATTTCTTTCAACAGTATCAATCAATATGTTAATGAAATTACTGAACTGGTTCCAGTGACAGCTTCAGTTTTTAATTTAAAGGGAAAATTTATGTCTTGGGGAGTTATTTTTCTTCGGTATGCACTACCACTTCCCACAGCATTTTGATCTCATTAAAAAGTTCCGTTGTTTTTTCTATAACATAGGTTCTAAGCATGTTTGTTTTATTTTCATAGATTTTCCGAGGCGAGTCATTAAGTTTTTTGCAGTTGCGGTTCCGATACCGTTGTGGTAGAGACCACCGCACGCTTGTTGATTTTTCGCTCGAATTGATGTTTCGTTGCGTATTCTGAACAGAACAATAGAACAAGTTTTTTAGGTGTCTTTGTTCGTACAGCAATGTAGATAGTAGATGTTAACCAACGATACAAATGAAGTGAGAACTTTTTGTCCTCGCCTTCGTGAAATATTATGAGGTTTCTACCACTGTTGATAGCTTTCAGTAATGAATATACATGCACGATCTACAATTTGAAATGATATTGCAACTTTTTGCGAATGCATACAAATGATTTATTTCATCCACAATCAGTTCCAGATCAGTTCCAGATTTTTTGCAAATCAAAATCCAATATCGTGTCCACTGTGATCTGCGCCTGCTAGACATCTGTTCTCCGAGTTTTCACTGATGATATTAACTCATTCTTGTCATTTTGTTTCAGTTTCTGCCACTCTTCCGCCACAGAGGCCTTGGATACCATTGACCCGACCGAACAGGACTCGTCCGACTTGTAAGTATTTAAGAACCATGTTTACCACACAATTACTCTCCCAAAACCAATATTTACAATAACAACACGAGTGTGTAATTACTGCTCAAACATTAATTTAAGCGATATCATCGAACTTGTGCCTTTTTATTCGTCGTAGTAATACGATTCATAGCCAAGAACGGCGCGAGATTATTTAATAGCGATAACAAAAAGCTTAGCAACAAGTTCGTCATTAATAAAGTGTCATAGTGGCATGTATGGGCGCGGCGCACGCGGCCCGTCTCATAAATAATGTACCAGAGCCCGCCCTACCATTGCAACGGTAATGTTTTCACCCGTGGGAGACCCCAGGGATACTAGTTTCGGGCTGGTTAGCTCCTAACTTGTAGTCTTTCATCCGATACCGTTACACAGTTAACGTTGTATGACATTTAAATAATTCCTAGAGGAGGAGCTTCCTCGTCTACGAAAGATTTATCATACCATTTCACAAATCAAGTTGTGAACCCTAAGGCCCTTAGAAATATTGCTATAGAAATGTCCTATCTTAACCTTGCTATCTCTACTTATATCTGGAGATAATAAATTTAGCGTTGTAATAACATTATAAATTGCGAAGAATAGGTACCACATACACATACATGTACATGTCCCTATTAAAAAAACCTTGTACTCAAAGTAAACCTACTATGTTATTAACATCTATTCCTACTTGCTCAACAGCATTACCGTGTGCTAAGCAAGATGCAATGCGATAACATCGAGACGATCTGTCGAGGAACGAGATAAACACACTTAGTAGAAAATCTATATTCAATGCGCCTGTAAGGCATAGATTTTCTTACGTTTCTTCTCAAAGCACTTTATGGAGTTCTCTGAAATATATTTTAGCTTGCAGTTCTAAGTAACAAGTAATCGTGAAGAGGTTGCCGGCGGAGTTTAGATCCCGTCACGCGTTCCTGGCGCACTCATGCCGCTTCCCGACGCACGATGCGCGTACCCAATTTACATAAATCAAAGCGGACGCTCGAGCCTGGCAGGCGCGCGAACACCTTACACCTATTGGCAATAATTAATATCGTTTCACAAGCCACATTCCTGATTTGTTAAAATACTCGCAATCGCATGGATACTCGTATGGACGTTTGCCTCATTGCGTAAATCAGGCCAGCGATCCATGAAGCTGGACACTTATACAACGATATTACGCGTTCAGCCTTCTTGTTACATGGCGACTATCGTATACTCGTATTTACTTAGAATCAATGGAGCGTAAATAGGAAGCGATCTACAATACACCTAGAAACCGATTCAGTCGATCGCGCTTAGTCGCTCTCATGGTCAGATTGTACGGGAAGAGAGGAAATGCCCTTCGTCTCGCCATTCGCGGATAAACAATGCACAATGAGAGACATTGGCTGCGACCTCCTCGCATCCGTGAACCCGCGGATCCCGCAAAAATTTATATTGAAACTGGATAACTTACTCTCTTCAGACAGTGAATAAATCACATGGAGACGTAAACATGCCTCGCAGACGACAGCCGACAGACCTTGAGACTCCTTCGTTCTCATAAATGCGACGTATAAAAATCAATTGATGGCTGTGAGGTATATTGCTCCAAGATTGTGTGACAGAATAAATTCCAACACAGCTTGTTTACAATCTGCACAAAGTAAGTCAAACTATAATGTAAATACTTTTAACCTTCATGTTTCAACACTTGTATTCTTAAACTCTTGATAGGTGACCTTTCTAAGTCAGTTTATGTAAAAATTCATGAAACAACGAACGTTTACAACACTTGAATAAATAATTCCTATGTCTGTCGTGATACAAAATACCCACGTAATGGCATTGCTAATACACAGACGGCAGTGCGCCTCCCCCCATTATATTCAGATGAGACGCGATAGCTAACTGGTTTTTTTTTTTTTTTTTGTTACCGCCATAAACTCTGGAGTGAGATGTTCTGATCGACACAATCTTGCAACGTAATAACTGTTCACACCATCTCCCTGTTCTTAAATCATGCACGATTCTCAGACTCCGTGGCTAGCTAGCCGTTACCCCCCTACTTGTGTGATTAATGTGTGTTCATGATTTAGCGAATTCATCTTTGCTCTCTACACCTGTCAGTAATTCTAAGAGAAATCTGGCTCTCAACACATTCGATTTGATGCATGGCGTCTATCTCAACTTAGAGACCTGTAGGCAATTTGTCATTTTCACTAGTAGAATTTTCTAGAATGTTCTAATCGTCTATATCAGTAATTGCAGTAAATGGAACTAATGAGCTGTCATTGATTGTGCAGTTATGATTAGCTTTGTTTACTGCTTTCTTCATTGTTATGTCTTTAATCAAAGAATGGAATAGTCTCTTCAATAATAATTAAATCATTATTAAACAAGTTACAATACTCAGAAAGTACAATTGCCTTTGTAGAAAAATACGTACAACAGAAGGACGCTCCCATGGCTTCGACGCCAGATGTCAATACTTCGATACTGCCTTGTTCGATACAATTACAAAACGTTTCGACGCAGTTGTACACTTTCATATGCAACTGTGGACTCAATTGCAATGACTCACCATTTTAAATTCACTCATTCGTATCCTAAAGAACTTTGCTTCATCGATTGCAATATTTATTCTACCGTTATTAAATCTGAATACACTAGCAACTGATACAGCAATTAATCACAATTAAAACATTACCATTAGTTACTTCTATTAGCTGAAATTTAATTAAAATTTGAGCGAAATCGCATGATTCCTTCCCATTAGCTGAAGGAAATCCATGAAGCAGTGCGGTCGGCAATAAGTGCCGATTCCACGTCTCGGCTCCCACTAACAACATCTTGTTAGCACATATTGAGACTTCTTACGTCATATTGTCGATCACACCGGGCTCTGACCGAACGTGATCTAATGAGATCTTTACAACGCCAATCCAAATGGAAATCTTTGCATACTTAAATCGGTTTTAATGAGCTGTGTTCACTGCACAAAAAAGCATGTGTTGATCTCTCACGAATGGTATTGATATACAAATCATTACGCGAGCGTGACTATAACCGACCACGCTAACGGTAACCATTGAGCCTCCAACCTCCAAAGAGTTGACTGCTGGATGCCGATTACATTAATGTATGATCTGTGTGCTCATGTAGGCATTCACGCGCTACACGATGAACATTGCGTTGTTCAGGATAAACGTGTAAAAGCGAAGTGTTGCGGGGCTACGCGAGCGGTGCAAATACCCAGCGGGTCGTCGTGACATGCCTCACTAGTCGGCCGACTTCCGTCGCCACACCTTTTCCTTTTTACTTTTATATTTTTACTAAACGCACTAGTAAGTTTACTTTACAATATACATACATGACATCTTTGATATGCCCACGCTTCGGCGCTAAAACCATAACGTACAGCGCACAATGGTCGTAGCTATCAGGAATATTGTAACCACACGCAGTTAGTGTCACCTTCTCCCATTGTTTGTGCTTCGTACACGTACTATTTCATCACCGTCGTCGATTTATTTGAAATGAAGACACGCGTCCACATGTTCGAAAACATTACCATTTATTATTGTGTTGGTGTGGAGCTTTCGTTTCGCCCGTAGTTCCTTAAACAACGAGCGATTATCGATGCGTGTATTGTTTCGCGACATTTGGCATGTGCGCCGCGTCTCGTGCGCTCGCATCGGGCATACAATGGACGTATTTGAAGCACGTGCTGCGGCCGTATTGATCGTCGCCGAGTGTCGCCAGGTGACTTTGACTTTGTGTCGATTAGCATGAGCGCGAGCGCAATGCGCGATCCTTATCAATTTGTCCGGACTACGACTCCGCGGACGATCTCCACGCATTGTCTTGTCCTTCCAGCTGTCGTGTGCCCGTCACCGCTGCTTTGTCTTACAACATCCACTCCCGGTTCTTTGTCCGTTGATTGACTGAGACCGGCTCGATTAAATCTAGATAATTGCATCGCCAAGGTCTTCCACGAAGTTGACATTTAGACGAGCGGCCCTCATCGTCCTGCGCAGCGCGCCTTTTGATTCGCGTAATGAGACGGGTGCGAGCGCGCCGCGTCCGCATAAATCTGAGATAATGGTGTGGAGCGTGAGAGAGCACGGTCGTGCCACCTTAGTTTACGTAATAAGTGGATACGTTGAAATGAATCCGTCGCTTATAGCTCGCGGAACGCTTATGATGCCCAATTTCCTTGTTACAACCTTCCAACCAATCTGGATGAGAACATTTCCGTTTTACATAAATGTCTCCATTGTGCAGAATGGCTTCATCACATACGCATGAGAGTTCTTGTTCAATTTTTCATACGCACAGATCTTACGCCTCATATCAGTGCTAAACGACATTCCACAAAATCTGAAACTGTTGAATATTTTCAATCTGCGACCTAAAACAACAAGCGCTCGGAGCATCGGCCGCCGCGGCCTCCTGTGAGATATGATTAGAAAAAGCAAAGCCATTGAGTCGCGTGCCTGCCGCATGTGGAGCGTAATACGAGTCTCATTTTAATTGGAACATTTTTTATCTGTCACGCGAATTGTACGGACACTGGTAACAAAGTGTCGGAGGCTGCTAATTGGCGGTGATGCTCACCCAACATGGTGTCGTGAGATAAACGACGCAGCAACACCGACGTTGAAAGAATTACAACTTATTCAGAAGAGTCTTCACGTTCCGTGTTTATGTGGGGTTGCTGCCGTACCTAAGCTCATCCAAGTGACACGATGAATGGTCAAGTCCAAAATTAGGATAGTTCTCTGTAAAATCCGTAACTAAAGAAGTTAAGTGTTTTAATATCTTCCAGACATAATAATTATATCTATATATCCCTAGATGTAGCCTGTGTGCTTCAAATTATATATCATTAATGCTCTCAATAATACCGGTCGTCCTCTTTTTCACACACGTCGCGATGCGTCTGTCGTCAAGTTGTCACACCCAATAACTATTATTTGGATTATGAGTATTAAGGCTCCCGCAAATTGGCGCGATGTGACAGCGCGACGCGACTCTAGTAGTACAATTTCTATGAAAAATTCATGGAAATTGTTCTACAAAAGTCGTGTCTCGCCTAACTGCGGAAACCTTTATGGTTTAAACACGCAATTGGCGGGTACTCTACTTATCTTTGAAAACGGAAAAATTAGGCCCTTTCTCGGCATGAGATGGCAAAGAATTCTTACTTGACAGTTGTTGACAGTACTCCAAGAAGTCTCTTTATGAACATACAAATGATTCGCTCTGTTTTGTTTGCAGGTATATTTACAGTAATGTGTTATAACGTGCTATGTGACAAGTACGCGACGCGACAGATGTACGGATACTGCCCCAGCTGGGCGCTCGAATGGGACTACCGGAAGAAGGGCATCCTCGATGAGATCAGACATTACTCCGCAGACATCATCAGCTTACAGGTTAGTACTTGCTGTTTATAAACCGTCACATTTGAAATGAATGGGGAAAGTAGACCGAGGATTTGATAAGTCGCGGGAATCGCTGGTTGTAACAAACCCTAGACCAGTTGTTGTGGCGATAATTAGGGGAGATCTATGCCAAGTAGCGGACGTCTTTTGGGAGAAATGATGTCTGGAGGGCAAAATTGTACCCAATTATAAGTTTGTATTATTCAACATGGTGTTCGACTCCTGTTTATTAAAGTGGATGTCCTTCGTGACCTGCTCTGTACCTACATGGTCTAACTGAACCATACAAATTGTTGCAACAAAAAAAAAACAGTTTAGAAAACATAAACGTTTTAACTACTCACCAACAATTTGTTAAAAACAAGTAATAATTAGCATGTTTTCTTTTATAGACCTTACTGAATCTTTTGGTAATATTAACTTACTTTTGTATTTGACTGGTGCTAGACCAAAACCAATCGAATGCCCAAATTTGTACAGGAAGTCGAAACAGACCAGTTCTACAACTTCTTCCTGCCGGAGCTGAAACAGGATGGGTACGACGGCATCTTCTCGCCAAAGTCGCGCGCCAAGACCATGGGCGAGTCCGAGAGGAAGTACGTCGACGGGTGCGCCATCTTCTTTAGATCTGCTAAGTATGTGCCGTTTTTTTTTACTTCATAGAAATATAATCTCTTGCCACTATCCCAATTTATTTTGGGCAGTACAACATGTAAGAAAAAAAAAAGAAATAAGAAATCGTTTTTATTTTCTCCTATTCCTATAGCCATACACAATCATACACAGAACTCTCCTCACAAAATTTTCCTCATTCCTCCGCATCACATGTCCTATGATAGTAGAACACGTGATCAAAATGATGACGTGTACAGTAATCTTGGGTCGGATGATTTAATATTGTTTAAAAAAGAAATTAAAGTTTATAAATAAGTCCATCAGGACTTCTTGATATTTATTTTGTCTTAAAACTGTGAGTTTTAAAACAGACAAATCCTATAGTGAACATGCATGTCAAATCGAAAGCTCTCAAACTGAAAATAAAAACTTTTCAATATAAAATAAAAGAAAGGATTGTGTGGTTTTATGAAACCACGGCAAAAGTGAAACTTTTTTTCACATTATAGACATTTAATTAAAAACCTCCTTCCTTTCACTTTATCCCTACTCCGCGGCCGACCGTCACGCGACATGCAACACACAGACGAAAAAGTTTGAGACGATGTAATAAAAGTTTCACTTTAATAATGTCCATAAGCTCTTAGATTTATCTTCATATAAGAGCGACGATGTCAATGCGCCCCACAACGTATCGCTTACCATACACACAAGTTATAACTGAACATACTCCTTAAAGTCCAAGAAAAAAAAAAAAACTAGTGACTTCATTTCATCGCGCCGTTTATAAAATGTGTTAATAAAACTACTTTTTTTTTTTACTGTCTGATCTTGTGGTCGCATGCGCTACTACTGAGCTTGGCAAGCTGGCAAAGTGTTATTGTGTTTTTCCATCAGGAATTTCTAAGTAGCAACCCGGAGTCTGGATTAGTGCCAGGTTGATGGCAAATGGCTCGCCCCCTTTTACATGGGACTTAAACATAACTGGCGAAATGTGGTACTACAAGTACCACCTCTGGCTAACCCTTCTGAGATTACCGGCGTAATGTTATGTTATGGTTCTTTTTAGGGTTCCCTACCCAAAGGGTAAAACGGGACCCTATTACTAAAACTCCGCTGTCCGTCCGTCTGTCACCAGGCTGTATCTCATGAACCGTGATAGTTAGACAGTTGAAATTTTCACAGATGATGTATTTCTGTTGCCGCTATAACAACAAATATTAAAAAACAGAATAAAATAAATATTTAAAAGGGGGCTTCCCATACAACAAACGTGACTTTTTTGCCGTTTTTATAGATAATGGTACGAAACCCTTCGTGCGCGAGTCCCTTTCGCACATGGCCAGTTTCTTTTTTTTTTTTTCATGTCAACATTGTATTGCAGGTTTGCCTTAGTGAAGGAACACCTTATAGAGTTCAACCAACTTGCGATGGCCAACAGTGAGGGCTCAGATAATATGTTAAATCGTGTCATGCCGAAGGACAATATAGGGCTGGCCGCCCTTATCAAGACGAAAGAGGCGGCATGGGAAAACGGTGAGTACATAATTGTAGCATGCACTTGAGTGCGTGTGGCCCTGAAAGTAGCGGTGATAAATTATTGATGAGCCGTTTTGATAATGGATGATCTCCTTTTCTATTAGAGACAGGCGTCTAGAAATTCATTTGTAGTGGAATACTGACAAGATCTAAGATATTTGCAAAATCTATTTCCTCAATCTTGAATGTTTAACAATGCAATTTGCATTAGATCCAAATTACAAAATAACGACTCGTTTATATTCAAGTTTCAAGTAATAAATAAAATAGTAAACCATTCCCATTAAAAATTCAAAGGATGAAGCACCCACCTTAGTCCCAAATTCTTAACATTAAATAAAGTATGAGCGGACGCTTACGCTTCTAGCCCTTAATTGAGCCGCTGACGCAAACGTTGTAATTTAAATATGAATTTATTAGGCCTCTTTCGCTTCTCATCCTTATAAATTTATAACGCCACTGCGGCACTGGTCTGCGGAAGCGAACCAACAAAAAACTGAAGTAACAGGCGAAATTTCAACGTCATCGCATTATGTAGGAACCTACTTCCTTTTCAGACCGATCTCGTCAAAGCTTGTTCTATAGCCCCAAAAACTATGCATACAATTCAGACCACACTAATGCTACGGCTACATTGTCTCGATAAAGCGAAATACTTTTTTTTTTTTGCAAATGTCATCTCGCAGGTCAACCTAGTAGGTTGTCGGCTGCTTAACCGGGCTTGCCTCAGGGTGCCTCAATAAATTAGGCCTCCAGTCAGGACTTAAAAACTAATCGATGACACGCTAAGGGCACCCCCTGTGGCGCTCGGACCACAGCTTAGGGCCTCGCTGGGGGCGAGAAGCAAGGGACAGGCTGGATCGGATTAATAAAGCGAACTACACTTCATGCGGTCTCTATATACCTATAACGGGACGTCGAGTGGTGTGAGAGAGAGAGCGCGCGAAGTGTATTTCACCTTATTGCGACAATGTAGACGTAGCATAACATAAAAAATATATCTTAATTTAGTTTTAGCAAAAAATATTTGTAGAAGCTTCGACCGTTGCGAATTTCTAAAAGTATTCGATAAAAAGCGTGTCGGTTTTTTCTGTCATTCTGTCTCGTAATTATCAGGTGTCTATTAACCTAAAAACTGTGCAATCGATTTCTTAGTACTTTCTCTATACACGAAACACGTACGTGCAGTGGCCAATAAGAATAAAATAGCAGTTGTATTTGTTTATAAAGATTTTATTATTATTCAAGTGACAACTTTTTGCTCCGATGCAATAATGGTATTTGTACTATTCGTAGACAGATTCTCCATATTTCTGTTCATGTTTTTTGGCAAATCATTAGGGTGCGGCTCAACACCTACATCATCCTATCTATGGTACCAAGCAGGCTGGATTGTGCGTTTGTGGACCACTGCTGCATGTTACCGGCTGGGCCTGTCACCTTGCAGCAGTGATGTCACTTATTGCTTCTGTGTTAATGTTTTACTAACATAGTTTGTAAGTAACACTATGAGTCTTGACTTGCATTAAAGATTATTAGGTATTATTAATGTCATTTAAACCTCATCATCTTATTAGGATAAGCTAAAATGACGTGTTCACAAAAAATATAATGATTTCCATCTACCAATTCTTTCTCCACTTAGATTCTGCAGCTAATAAATTACAATTTCTAACTTCCTCTGTAAAACCACACCATACGAAAAGTAATGGATAAAAGTTACTAAGTGGAGATTGGTCGCCTATCTACTCTGCCGACATTAGTACTTGCCTTCGATCGACTATTACCTGAGAGAGTTGATATAAAGGTGTTTCTAAACGGGCAATATTTTACTGCAATGTGGCTGCAACACAGTGGCCAGCAATACCAGCCAGACTATGCAAAATTGTAGTAGTGTCCTGGCCATATAGCCACACATGTTTGGTATGGCCATGCATTTTCACGTGTGTGAAGTAAGGTCGAATCCACAAACTTGTCTATTTCTTTTAAAACAATATAAGTCGCTGCAACAAGTGTGATTTCGGCAGCCAT
Organism: Griposia aprilina; assembly: GCA_916610205.1. Taxonomy (NCBI): domain Eukaryota; kingdom Metazoa; phylum Arthropoda; class Insecta; order Lepidoptera; family Noctuidae; genus Griposia; species Griposia aprilina. The sequence continues at coordinate 4,708,720 of OU744293.1, read as the reverse complement.
TGTTGCCTGATTGTGTGGACCGTTTACAAGTGTGCATCATGGGCCATATACTCGTAGTTACAGATATATTGCAATGTATGGCTCAGCCATGAGCTGTAATAAAATGTTTTCGAGATGGCCGAGCAATCGTTGCCGATAGTACAGCCACACATTGCCGGGAAAGTATAGCCCGTGTAGGAGCGCCTTAAGCAGCTAACTTTACGGGCGGTGTATACTTATGGCACATCATGACGTCATTTCTTTCTAAATAGGGTAAGACCACTTCCACACATACCGTCATAAGAATATTGCCATAATTTTCATTGGAAAAATTAAGCCGTCACGTGACAAATACAAAATAGTATCAATTTCGAAAAATCTAAACTATTTTGTATAGAAAATATGCATGAAAGGATGGTTAATTAAAGGAAATAAATATGGCATGAAGTGACTGATAGCTGGTAGCACACTGACGTTTATTTTAAAAGTCAAGATGACAGATTCTCAATACCATCGATCAATCAAACTATATAAAATTCCTTCCCCTAGCTTGACAAAATAAACTTAAATCAAAATCTCTAATAAAAACGCTTATAATCTACTCTAGGCACAGATCGCAGTTTTTTCTCATCAACTGTTTGTGTTATTGGCTGTAGTACCTGACTTGATTCCACAGGGATATCTTCATGAGTCGTATCTGTTGCATCACAGAATACTTAGTCTTTCTCTGTCGAACTTTCACTATTTCCCTCCTCTCCAGTGTCCGACGCACTTTCATCACCGGGTTCGGTTCCAATTGAAAAAGTACATAATAATTTAATACCAAAATTAAGTTCGTAACTCTGCGACAGAGTGTGGCGACGCCATCAGCCAGTCTGACCTGCCGCATTAAATGTTTCACATCAAAAAACATAGTAGTTTGAGGTCATATAAGCATATTTTTTCTGCTCATCACAATTTCCTGACATAATGAGTAATTTTCTAAATAGTTGGGTTGGTTTACAATCGTGTGACGAAATATGCGGGTTCAATAATGTGACTTATTTCTGTTATTCGCGTGTTGTGTTTGGTCTAAATTCATGATAATTACGTCCACACATGCCAGTGTGCACGCACCACATTACAAGTCTAGACCCGCCATTAGACATTACATTTACTTTTACTCCCAGTTAAACATGGAAGTAAGATATTTGCTATTAAGTAAAGTGCGTTCTAAAGTGCATGATTATCGAGGCTATCTGCGGAGTGATGCCATCAGCGTTCCTTTAGTTATCGCTTCATAACAGGGGACAGGGATGAATTTTATTGAATGCCCTGCCTTTACGAAGGAAGGCTTTAGATTGCCTATCATCTGGAACCAATAGCTTTTGGCGATTCAAGAGCTCCTTCCTTCCTTCGAAATTCAGTTCTACGGAAAAATTCTTCAGTCTGCACGTTCTTTATTAGTGATCGATGGTCTGCACTTAATTATATTATCTGAGCGAATAATCTCGAGTATTATGTATTAATTTACATGTTACAAGATGTTCTACGAGGTTGTATGATAGTGAACACACACACACACAAATTACCAGCGGGGTAATTGCGTAACACACTAACAGTAGCAATGGCTTTAATTTTGACAGTTCATCAACATACATTGCGTTATTTAGGTTGTTGAGCACTTAAAATTTTCGAATATATGAAGCAATGGATTAGCAATAACCTTCAAAATTATTCAAATTGTGATTGATAGTTACGCAATTAGCTGTAGCATGTAGCTTCTTAACTTCTACGCAATTTTGATCTCTTGTTAAGCTGAGTTTGCAATTAAAATTTCAAGTTTCACGAATTTGAGGAATGATTAATATAATGTGGTTAATTATTACTAAGTGTTTTGCTGTTGAATATTATCATTTCTAATTGCATACTTACATACTTTGTCTGATGTCAAACATGAAAATGTGGAAAGTCATATAATCTTTTATTCAAACGGAGGTTTTTATATCGTTTATAACCAGTAGTGTTATAAAAAACTGCTGTTTGCCTCTTATTGTCCATTATGCCTTTGAATAAACTGTTTACGACTGATTTAAGGCCATCTGAATAGCCCATAGAACCATTCGACATGCTTCAGAGTCAAAAATACACATTTTTGGTTACCTGCTTTGCCTAGGCCCCGACCGCAATAGTCAAAAGAATAGTGGTCGTCTATTTACTTACTTTGTTTAAACTGACAAAATTTTCGGGAGAGGATTCCTTCGATAACATTGATTGATGTTCGAATCGGCACGGAAGCGTATCGAACGGTTGTGAGTAGCTGTGCTGAAAGCTTTTGCAGATAATTTAAGCTCAATTGATTTATTATGTTTTTTTCCCCGTTCCAGGACTACCAACAGACTCATCAATGCTAGGCCAGCCTATTTTAGTATGTACCGCACACATCCACTGGGACCCGGAGTTCTGCGACGTAAAGCTCATTCAGACTATGATGCTTAGTAATGAACTGCGCTCGATTCACGAAGACTCTGCGCGGACGCTGCGTCTGGCAGGCCAGAGAGATAACGTGCAGCTACTGCTGTGCGGGGACTTTAACTCGCTGCCTGATAGTGGTGAGTGTAATGTACTGACTTGCTGTCAAGCGATTTTGAACCATGTGCGGTGCAGCTATTACTGCCACCTTGACCTAACCTGTGCTAAAAATTCCCTACCAATGTTCTTGGACAAAATTGCATAAACCAAGTTAAAACCTCGAAGCATTTTTCAGGATACTTGAGACGCGGTATCCCAGCAATGACTCTTGGTGATCTTTGATTCCCTGATCTTAGTTTCACAAAGTGCTTAAAGTTCGACATGCAAAGATACTAGTAATATTATTTTCCTTTAATAAGAAGCATCTAATGTTTTAACCTTAATTTTCAAAATCTCTTACGCTATACATATTTCAAAATCTCTCACGCTATACACATTACAAAATCTCTCACGTTATACATATTTCAAAATCTCTTACTCTATACATATTTCAAAATCTCTTAGGCTATACATATTTCAAAATCTCTCACGCTATACATATTTCAAAATCTCTTACGTTATACATATTTCAAAATCTCTTACGCTATACAGATTTCAAAATCTCTCATGCTATACATATTTCATAATATCTTACCTTGTACATATTTCAAAATCTCTTACGCTATACATATTTCAAAATCTCTTACGCTATACATATTTCAAAATCTCTTACGCTATACATATTTCAAAATCTCTTACGCTATACATATTTCAAAATCTCTTACGCTATACATATTTCAAAATCTCTCACGCTATACATATTTCAAAATCTCTCACGCTATACATATTTCGAAATCTCTCACGCTATACATATTTTTTTCCGGAATTTGATTTATTTCGCATAAGACTGTTGAATTTCCTCTTGCAACAGAATGATTAATATCCATGAAAATCCAAAACGATAACTAACAATTCGTACAACAAACAAAGTAGACAGATCTATCGATCTGTTTTCTCACAGTACGCTAATAACTTAGCCAATTTATTCGCCTGTTTGTCATTTACGAGTGGACCCAAAACAAAGATGGGCCCGATATGGAGTTAACGACATTGGCTAAGCCTTCGATTACTGGGTTGAACACAATATATGGGTGGGTTTATGTGATTTGTGGACCAGTTAATCAATTGCTCAATTTTCTACTTTGTTCTTTTGATTCTTAAACTCTTTATACTTACCTAATAAAAACGATTTTATTGCTGGATTTTGTAGGTCAAACACCTTTGGACAAAAAGTAATCTGTATTATTTTGTTATCTTTTATGCAATTTTGACAAGCTTTTATTTAATAACCACATACATTTTGACCAACTTATCTGTGAAATGGACGTGTTTGGAACTAACATTTTGAATAGGACATAAGATCGTTTTTTTTTTTTAACTTTTGTATTTTTGGTGACGAACAGCGCCACCAATAATTGCACAGTTAAGTTGGTAGTATAATACTGGTGAAGTGTAGAGAGAGCAACAATGATATTCCGATAATACAAATAAAAATAATCATATTTTTTATTAGCTTTGTGGCCTACTGCTGGGTGAAGGCCTCCCCTTTCATAATGTTATCTTCCATTATTTCTATATAAAGGCCAAGACCTTGCAAGCTTATTGTACGGGAATACAGTGTCAATTCAGTAGGAATTTTTAAGGGTGATAGTATATCCCGGGCCCCCGACTGGTGGTAGTAGAAGAAACAGTAAGGTTTTAGTCTGTAGGAGTCCGACATTTACCCTCCGTTCCCCCTAGACGGAGGGTATCCATGAGTATTTCCCCACGGAACAAAGGGTTGAAACCCTATAATAACCATTAATCATTGCTTAACTAAATCCTTTGTGTCACATTCCAGGCGTGATAGAGTTCCTATCAGCGGGTCGCGTATCGTCAGAACATCGTGACTTCAAAGAGCTCGGGTACGCAGGCTCACTCCGTCGCATGCCCGGTTCAGAGCACGAGTTCACGCACAACTTCAAGCTAGCCTCCGCCTACAGCGAAGACATTATGCCCTATACTAACTACACGTGAGTATTGATAAATGATATATGATTTTATTTCTGTAAGTAGGTTTGTACAAACACTTTTACACGTCAATTATATTTTTTAAACTAGATGAGGTCGGCGTTTCCTATCTGACTACTCTGAGGAGTAAGGCCGAAAAAAACTCAGAGGTCACAGTCTCTTTTAAAGTCCAGACATAATCTTGGTCAGATCATGTGAAGACCATGTAGATTGGTATCTGAAATGGTCTTTTGAGGAAAGAACTAAGTACACATATTGTTGGAGCAGTGTTGGCTTACAATGACCTTAATTATAGATATTAGGACAATTAGACTAGACCGCTTCCAATCATTGATCGCTCGCTGCCGGTCTAACCAATATCGAATAACGAATTAGTGAGACGGACGTCAGGTTCGGGGGTATTTAACCAGTTAAAAGTCGCCTCGCAGAGATTCAGCTCGACACTTTGCCTTAGCAACATCGTCTGCAGGAATCTCGGATAATTTTTGAGTTCTGTCTGTCACCTGAAAAATCCTACTAATATTATAAAATAATGTGAAAGTTTGTTTGGATGTTTGTTACTCAATCATGCAAAAACGGCTGAACGGATTTGGATAAAATTTGCACACAGATCGTTTATAACATGGATAAACATATGTGATACTTTTTATTCCGGTAGTACGTACTGTTCCCATGGGATAATTTCTGACCTCCACGCAGACGAAGCCCCGGACAAAAGCTAGTATCTTCATAAAGTTTTAATACTAACAGATTAAATGTTTATCTTCTGCTTTCCAGGTTTGACTTCAAGGGTATAATCGACTACATATTCTATAGCAAACAATCAATGACGCCCCTCGGGCTCTTAGGACCCCTGTCGCAGGATTGGTTCCGAGAGCACAAGGTGGTGGGATGTCCGCATCCACACATACCTTCAGGTGAGTTACTGCATAAAAAAATAACCTTTAAAGTCAAACACACGTTCCATGGTAACTATTTGAGCTTGGTAGCGCCTTTATTTTGTAGCTGTAAGGGCGGTTTTTGTAGTTCGAATTCAAATTTTGCTACGTTTTGTGGTTTTTGGACTTAGATTTTTATTTTTGTCTACGGTCGAAATATTTTAAATTTAAGAGTAAACGCATACTCTAAAAAAATTGTAAAAAAAAAACAGACGAATTAAGAAGCTCCTCCTTTTTAATAAGTCAGTTAAAAAAGTGTAATTTGCTAGTTTAATAAGTAGTTTTTTTATTAATTGAATGTTCGATGATGTATCGCAGACCACTTCCCGCTGCTGGTGGAGCTGGAGATGTCCCCGACCGCCAACGCGAACTCCAACGGTCTGATCGGGCGCAGGTAGCACGCGTCGCCGCGCGCGCCGCGCCGCGCCAAGCGACACCTGCACACCTAGCGCCCGCGCCGCGCCCCGCGCCCCGCACCCCGCGCCCCGCCCGAACTGAACCCTAGCCACACGAACACTCGACACAGACAAACAAAACACGCTCAGTGTTACCTAGTTTTTAAATAAGAACCGAACTTACGACGATGCTTCTACTATACGGGATCAAATTAATTTGCGAAACTCTGCACACGAGATGGATAATGATATCTAAACATAATAAAACAAACAAAAAAGTTTTTTTGTTTAAAGATTTTTTTTGCAGTAAATGTCTTAGGTAGTGTTGTTACTTGAAAAAATCTGTTTTTTTTTTCTCTTGCAAACTTCACAAACGTAGTGGTTAAACGATTAAAAATGTTGTGTTTAAATATCGGCACTCGTTACGTGAGTTTCGCTAGCTAATTTTATTTGACCCAGCACCCAAATTGCGAATCACAATCTGATTTATTTTGAAGGATATTGCTAATCCATTGCTTCATATAATGTTCGAATAATTTGTCTGCTCAACAACGTAAATAACGCAATGAATGTTGTTGACAGTTCAACAACATTCATTGCGTTATTGTCAAAATGAAAGCCATTGCTTACTGTTAGCGTGTTAGGCAATTACCTCGCTGTAGTCGGACCAGTATATCTTGACAGTTGAAAGCGTATGGACAGCAATAAAATGACCAATTCAGTTCTATGCTTCGTTGTCTGTCAAAATATATCAGGGGCATTATAGTCTTACAAAGAAGCGTTTGTCTATAGTATATTAAAAATAGAAAACTATAACTTTTTATATGGCGTTAGGATGTGAATGCGTTTTGGAAGAAGTAGTAGCCGATAATGAGGTCTAACAAAAAAGTCTCACTGGTACTTTTCGGCACCTCGCCCTGTATCTTGTACGCGTTTTGAAACATTAAACATTGCCCGAGCTTCGATTGACATTTACCTCCAGCGTGCGCATATGACATGTCACCACTATCTATTTCATAACTCACTCTCATAAAGAACAAAAACTTTGTGCACGACTCTGGGTAATTACAATGAACTGGTCGAAGATCTACGCATTGTTCATAGTTTTAAACGAATTTAGCTTTTACTACGCCTTGTTAAAATTCTCTAATTAATTCCTGTTTCAGTCCACAATGCCGCGGTCGAATATTTCAAACTACAACCACTAATATCAAAGTTCACTCTAAAATAATCTTTACAAATATCAGTAACTAGCTTATGAATCGTTTATGTACAAATAATTTAGTCTTAAGTACTTACTTAAATCATCTCGTAGTTATACTCTGCGTTGTTTTTGTTGTGTCGCATGGTTTGGATATTTCCGTCTCCGGACTCGACGTTACTCTAGTTAATAATTTCAAATGTATTTTGTATACCGTTACAGATGATAGATACCGAAAGTCGTTTTCTTTTCACTGGACTATTAGTACTGTAGTATTTCTTAGTATCCACCTAGTACTTTGATACTGTCTCGAAATTTTATTTTGCTCAATATTTAGATGTTAACATGACCCAGTTTAGACAGCTTGTAAATTTAATTAGTTAAAGCGAATTAGATTTTAACTATAGTTAAATGAACGAAATATTTTAGAGAAATATATATAATATTATAATCAATTCCATTTTTTTAAACCGCTAAATTTCGTGCTTAAGAGGTGTCGTGACATGATATATTTTTGTAAATGACTTGTAGGCAATATCTTAGCACTGCCAATGTATGATACACCTCGGAGAGTACAAGTGAAGCGGTGCGCTCGCGCACGTTGTTACAACTACTTAGTTCAACTTGTACGTTTCAGTGAATAGATAACGGGCCGGGAACTAGTATTATAATAGTTAGATGCAAGGAAATTTAAACATGAAGCCTTTCAAATTTTTAGGAGTGATTGTAAGTTAGTTTAGTATGTGACGAATGACAGTGCAATTGTTTATAACGAATCTGACTAAAATTACGTAGTTGTAATTTTAAATATTGATTGATTCAATAAAATATGAATGAACTAAATGAGACCTACGCTTATTGTGTCAATAAATTTGTATGGGAGAATGGTAGAGATACATATTTTTTCAGTCGATTACGGCGGCAATTTTACGCTTAGTTTTTCGATGTATTATATTATACAGTTGAGGAATACAATTAAAAACAGCTACAATGTTGTTGTCTGCAGAGGAAAATAAAAGACCTAAGCTAGAGAGCGCCACATTAGATGTTTCTCATTTTATACTTGCTTATATAATTTTCTGGCGTCGTGAAGGTTTTTTATTTTTCAATTAGCGCACGTTTATCACAATCGATTTCAAAGTTAATATTAATTTCAATATCTACGTCCTCATAATGTGTGAGTGTTTCAAACGTCCATTTACCAATTAGTGATTTAAATTCCTCCACTGTATATTATTTAGATAATATTATTGGGATGTAAATGCAATGTACGTGTCTGTGAGGCGATCCAGTCACAAGGGACTGAGGACCCTTGCGGCTCGAACGGTACTACTCGTCGTGGATCAGTGAGACTCGTGTTCTGAGCTTACACGCTTTCTGTTTCAACCTTACAGATGTTGGTACGTATCGGAAGTTTACACGGAGTAATGACTAGATGAAATGCTATGTGCTTGCAAAAGTTTCATTCTTGTACTAAAACAACTGTGGTCGTGAAAGTCGCTTACTTTGGCTCGCTTATAGCTCATTTTTCGCGCATCTTCCCGCACCTACTAATGAGGGTTACTTTAATTCCAAATTAGAATTCCATTTGTTTAGTTACTTCGTGCATCCGTCCCGACGTCGCGACGAGAGCAGCGTGCGCGCACGCCTCGTACTTACGTACTTGTCATACATATACATAGTGCGATATAGTTGGTACTTTCAGGGCCGGGTTGTAAGATAGCTATCATAAATCTTTAATAATGTAATAGAATATTTGAATTATTTTTGATACTTAATTAAGTATTATAAAGTTTTATATAGAGACCATTGTTAAATCTAACACTGCCTACGAAGCGACATCACGTGTGTGCAATAAAATTTTAATATCTTAAGTGATAATGTGAGGTGATAGTGTTGTTTCAGAAATATTTTATCTGTCACGAACGTTTCTGTGTTGGGACAAACAACTGGTTACTACAGGCTTCCATGGAGGTACCTACGGAACAATGTACACGTAGTGGTGGTTAGGTTCATTCTATTTTATTTGAATAGGTCGTTGCGTGTCCAAAGCACAGTCCTTTACAAGAAGTTTGATGTAAACCTGAAGCAATCGAAGCAATGGTTATAATAGTAGCGATGAATATAAAAGACGTTGCTGAGATGTAATGTCTGCTGAGTGCCTTTTGTAGTGAGGTGCTGAGCCGTTGCCTCCACACCAACACTTGCATCCGTTTACTTAGGTAATAATTTTGTTAACGCCCACGTCTCTTGAAAGATGAAATATGCTTCCCAGAACATAGTTTATTCATTTGTCCGCCGTATTATTTGTAAATCTCAAGTGTTACGTAAACTTCTTGGTCGTGAAGACTGTCTCACTGATCGGTAAGTGTTATTAAGTGGTTTAGACATTAGACGGCATTTCTATCGGTATAGTAGACTCGATGGCGTTCGGTTCGGTTGTCGCGGTACGGTCGCGCGGTGTCGGCGTTGAACAAAAGTAGTGCGGCGGCCGCTTGGTCGGAGTTAGGTTAATTGTGGCATCGAGTGTCCCAACAAACTACTCAGCGAGACTTGTGTACCCCTCCCCTTTACCTCCCGCACCTCTCCCCTCCCGCGTGCGTTATAGACGTCTGTGCGTATGTAAGTGGAGAGTTGTATTGCTTTAGAGTGTCTTGAGTTTTATACGAATGGTCTCCTTCGGCGGTATGTCGCCGCCGGACGCCCCCCCCTAGGTGTAAGTAGGTTATGTTATGTGACAATCGAGACCCTCCCCCCATTTTTCAATTACGCATCATTGTTAATTCACAAAATAATTATCGTTAGCTCTTAAGGTGTTTCATTTAGTTTTGTCGAAACAGTTCAGTATTCGCGTCGTGTCACGAGAGGTCCGATCAAAAATTGCGAAACGATGTTAGATGCATTTTATTTTTTTAGTTCTTGTAAGTTTTTTAATTGATGTCCCGGAGGCGTCCGACGGTGAGCCGCTCCACTTTTAGTAATAGCGGGTATAGCATACTGGCGTAGTACAAATGTTTGTGTGGGTGTCGATAGTTTAGTAGGCGTGGTTATTGCGTCACGTGTCTTGAAGCCTCTGATCGGTCGGCGTGTACCTTTAACCCGAGACACGCGTTAGCGACGTTGCCTTGTTTCGGATTGGGCACTCTGATTAGTTCCACTCCGGGTTGGACGGTCCTGAACATGCTAAGGTCTTGTGACATTAGTTACCGATCACCTTGCGTCGTGTCGCGGGGACTGCGTCGATCAGGGCGCTATGTATATTACCTAGTCATTGGCGCAGGTTGATAAATCGCATCCGACTCGCTACAGAGCGACCGATTTTGAAACCATCCTCTAACAACATTCAAAACCGCGTCGTTCTTGCCAGCCGTTTACGATCGATCAATCTCTTGCGCAATGTTCTCGTTGTGAAGCGTTAGTTGTTTCATCGGAATAAGTAGTGATATTTACAAAAAAAATTAAATCACTTATATTATAAATAAAAACTATTTGGACCACTGCATAGTTGTATCTACGCTTATTATTTTTTTTGTCATCTCCATCGGAATTATTTATATCGAATAATTGATTTTGAATATTTTTATTATATTATATTATTATGTATATCAAACGACAGGTGCTGTTGTATTTAATTTTTAATGTTACTAATGTGATTGTGATAGGGATACGTCTCTCTTGTAATCTATCTGATGTATTGTGAAGAAAAATTAAGCCAAATCATAAAAAGGGTATATTGAATTATTACTTTTAGGATAAATGGAGTTAAAATGAAGTTTTATACGAATCAAATTTTACTACGGACGCTGTATAATTTTCTAAGTACAGTAGATTTTAAATCATATCATGATGATCTTGTTCTAGTTCTCGTGTAAATTAATGTAGGTTTGTAAGATTTGTGACGTCACACGTCGGAACTGTTCCGTTGCGTCAGAGCACAAAGTATGGAGAGTCGTTACCTAAGTCTAGTGTATATTAATATCTATTTACATTTGCGGCGGAACGGTTCCAACGTAGATTTTACAATTTGCCTTCATCGCGCGCGACAATTTCAAATGTTAAATTTAAGTTGACATGAGTATTTGAAACGATCCAATGTTTTCTCTTTAAAAATATCCACATATAGATTTTTTTAAATAGTAGTGAGTATTTTTGCATTTACCGTGTTGTCAGTAATTATACGATACAATATCTTATGAAGCATAATAACTATAGGGCTACGTACAGTCGACCTCGGAACAATAGCAATACAATAGGGCAACAATTATCTGTTAAGATTTGGCTTCACACGATTCTGAATTCTGAGCTATACTTACGCGGGACAATAATAAAGCTACTCTTACAGTAGTACGTGCATCTCGCTTGCATATCACAATAATAGAAACGACAAAAATGTTTGTGAGTGTGTACGACCTTCACTCGTTTGCAGATATTTCTAAGATGGTGGTCTTGTGTCTGACCTAACACCAACATTCGCATGAACAGTTTTTGAATGGAAACTCATCAACTCTTCACTCGAATGAAGAAATATGCAACAGTGAGGGGCCGGACACGACTTGTACCATAATATTAGTTAGATAAAGCCTGTTACATACTTTTTTTTTTTAATATTCATACAAACAAAAAGAACAACACAATGCGTAAGTATCGCTTATGAATAATTTAGAGCTTTATTGCAACAAGTTTATCTTATTTGTAGAACATATATGATCTCTTATTTTTAATAGAATTTTGATGGACATTTTTACTTAATAGTTGTAGCAGTGTGTAGCGTTGAAATAGGACTTTATATCGCACATTACATTTGTTATATTCCACTGTAAGTATATTTATTGATTTACGAAAAACTGATGCCATCCAAAATTGTGAAAAGCACTTTTTGTTCGCTTCGTTGAAACCTCTCCGCGCTTAATCATTATTGTATCGTCTTTTTAACTACATATTTCAATATCGTGCTATTGATTATTCCTTTTGGAATCATTTTTATTTGTACATATTTGTATCATATTACCTTCATATCTTTAATGTAAATATTCAGACTTCTGTGTTTGTACAATCCTGTTAGTTCTTCCAACGGGAGGCTTCAACGATGCTACTAAGTTTTGGATAGTGATTCGAATTAACCACGAGAAGCCTTCATGTTGAGTGTATATTTTATTTGTAAATATGTAATTTCGATAACAATTAATGCTAAACAACGAGCGAGCCGTCGCATAATGTCAGCCGTTTGGACTTCTGCGCACACAACCAAGACACTGCTATGGAACACTTAGGCCTTCACTTAGATACGTGTGTCTATCACGATGCACGTCAGACATTCCACAGGCACCGAATTAGCTCAATATGAAAGACTGTTTGAGACTTTACAAAAAAGGATATCATGATAATTAAAAATATTTTCTGAAGCACCTTAACGAGTTTACAAAATGTGTTTTATGGTGATTAATGATAAGATCGCAATGTTTAACTCACTAGTATGTAAGGACAAATGCTTTACGACACTGTGATAGACAATACAAATTTACCTGAGAGACACCATAGGCATTCATGAGAAATTGTCTTAAGGAAATGGAATGAAACAAAATACTCTCAGATTTAGAAACTGACACCGCTTGATTTTGTGACCCTTACATTGAAGTGATAAGCGCGGTTTCAGCAAAACACTTTAATTTAGATTCTTAAAACTCTACAAACATACACACAAACTCACAGGAACAAGCGGTGTTTGTTTCTCGTATAAGTGTAATAAAAAGATCTATAAAGTACAAAGCGTATGTGCAGAAGTTCGGTCGCGGCTCGATACTGTGTTCGAGCGGTAAAGTGCGTGCGCAAGGTGTGCTTGAATGTGCCGGCTGCGGCAGTTGTTAGTGTGCGGCCGCGCGGCCCGCGTCTCGCTGTTCTGTTTGTTGATACATTATGTATATTTGAAGGAATCAAAAATTATAAGATGAATTTTATTACTAGAGTTTCATTTTTGTAATTTAATGTATTTTTTATCTACCTACCTATTCCGGGGGTCGTGCTATGACGTTTTAAAGCCATCGTCATGAAAAAGGGACGGTGCTTTTCGTTATGTATGGCTCCATCTCGCTCTCACACTCGAACAAATATGGCTTTAACATGTCATAGTACGGCCCCTGTGCTTTATAGCATCTGTTCTCTATAAAACCTTACGGGTGAACAGAACAGATAAGGCGGTGATTCGCGTGAACAGATTATCCTTCACTGAAAGTCTTCCTGAGGCTCATCGTAAGAATTTCTTATGACATTGAATACTGGACTTTATTTTAGGTGTTTTAAAGTGCACATAAGCCTGCGTGGGATACTCCAGTGGCGAAGGTTCCATACAACTCGATTCCTACCGGCTTCCCTTTGAAAAAATGGCACAGTCAGTATTCTATAGACAAATAATATAATCACATTAAAGATATGTACTCCAGCTTACCCCTTACAAAAATTGAGGCTTCGCTACTGGGATACTCTAAAGCAGTTTTGACGTGGGCATTTATTTTCTGGCAACTTTGTACTTTATGACACTTACAAAAGTTGTTATTCAAGAAATAAGAAGATCCAAAGATCTGTGCTGCTTTTGGTCTATACTGAACCTAACAGATAGCATAGCATCATGCCTTTATCTTCCGAAGGCTTGAGGATAGGTGGATCATACTACTCCCACATCACCCCATAATAAACAGAAATAATTCAATCTATTGGACAGTGAGTGTTTTTTGCTGGAGCCACAAACAAAAAAAAAGTAATAACTGCAGGAGGCATAGACCCCTAAAAAGAATAACAGCTGAAAATCAATTTTATATACACTTTTTATTAATAAACCTAATATATTACACTATTTCACTACAAATAAAACTATACAATTAAATATATTTGAACACAACATCTTTGAAACTGTCGACGGTCTGTAACTCAAGGGTGATGGGACACTGCAGCCAGTTGGCCAATAATTCTTCAGTGTATCCAAGGAGGAAATACATTTTAGTGGGCGATACAGCACGTCTGATAATCGCTGCTACTCTTATGTGGTTGAACTGACGCTTGATAATGACCTGGAAACATGAATTATAGATGTTTTATTGTTACGTTCATGCAATAGATTTGTATGAAATAAATCTTAACATGGCATAAAATATTGGCTGTATTCATCTAATCTCTAGACACAAATAAAATCTTTTGTGTTAGAGTTGTTCTGAAAATGAAAAGGCCCTATTGACAAACTTGGGAAATACATCAAAAACATTTTCAATCTATAAAAAAAGACTGGGAATATGGCATGCATCCTTACCTCACTACAAACAAGTCCATGCCAGGTACCACTCATAAACCTCCTAATAAATTCATCTTCTACGGCTGTCTCTGAGCGTCTGAGACCATCTTTCATACTTGCTGAAACAAATAAAATGAGAATTTGAGCATTGTAAGAATATGGAAAGCAATCTGTAGGTCTAGTTGCGAGTATCCCACAGTACATAATATATACATGATAATACATTCCATGCTAATTTTGGCAATGGTGACCGTTTCAGTGGTGTAGTAAAAGCAATGTCAGTGCCAGATTATGTCTACAAACAGGGATGTGTATTGATATAATTACTAATAACGTAAAACAACTGCCTAGATGTTTTGAAATAATTAATATGCTTACACAGCATAGGAAAACTGCCGCTACAACACGCAATAGCTGTATATTTATTTTAATGTTAGTATCCAATTATGTAAACACATCTAAGGTCTATGTTACAACAAAAAAATCCTTCTTTCCTTTCAACTTACAAGTATTCCACGAGTTCCATGATTTACGATGAGCAATGTAATGTGGAGGGTTTGCCATCTCGTATGTCAGTGGCTTGTCCCGTTTCTTTGTGATCCTGTACTTCCCTGACACCACTCTGCATAGCGGAGCAGACGTGTGCAGTTGAGACGCTAGTACGGGCGAACATTGCGCTATAACGCCAGCCGTAGCGAAGCTTGACTATAAACATACAAACCAAGATTAAAAATTTATCAACGTGAAGTTATAAAGCCATAATAAAAGTAAAATCTTATTTACCTGGGCCATTTTTATTATAGAAGAATTCATCATTGTAGCTTCTATTTAGTTAGTCCAAAATATTTAGTATTTCGTATGATACAAACGAATTGATTGAGGTTATATTGTGAAAGTGTCAGCTAACATCTGTGTGATAATGTCAGTGTCAATATGACAAGTCATTGTGCGTTTTGTTATTACTGAGGAAATACGAATACAATACCGCATGCGTACGGAAACTCGAAACAAAGTTAGTTTCAAAGCCACATAATTCAGTATGAACTTTTATTCTTTAGGTTTATTAGATTTGTCAAAGAATAGTAGACGGTTGGTGTAAAAAAAACGATTTTCAGCCAATGGATAGTAAAAATATTGACGTGTTGGTTAAAGCTGCCTATGGATATGGACCTCTGCAAAACCTGAAGCGTTGCCATTCTAAAAAGAAATCTGAAATGTCGCTTCTTCCGCCTGTAACTGTAATTACACCGGCACCCATACCCTTCAACGAGAACACAAAAACGCTTGGCGGCAGAAAAATATGGTGGTAACTTTGATTATATAATGTCTAGATGGAGCGTCGCCCTACAATCAAAACAAATAAAACGAGCCAACAATTTCAAGCATGTGTGCGTGCCGGCGGTGTTTTACACTGTGCGTCTTTGTCTCTGTGTGTGTGAATAATGATACTAGCAACTACACTTCGCCCATAAATCACATATTAAAAAAATAGACTAATTAAATAAGATAAGTTTTAGGTGTATGTATGTAGTATTATTCCGTTTTAGTAGTGTCTTTTTAATAAGTAGTTACTTTCTTAAATAATTAAAAAGCACTATTTAATTTAAGTAGAGTTTTGTGTGAATGTTGTATTAAATCAGCTAAGTTAATTAAAGTAGAATTACAATATTTAACTTTTTAGGCAGTTTGTATTTGGAAATTTGAAATGAAAGATCACAGATATTAGGAATTCATTTTTAATTATAAATAAACACGTTTAACAAAGACATGGGCTATAATAATTCCTGTTAAAAAAAATACCTATATTAAACAAACAATTATTAAAAGAAAACACGAAAATCATGAATGAAATTACTCTTGGCACCTTTGAAATCGGTTTATTGGACCCAATGCAAAGATAATCTTTAAAATGGGCTCATAAACAAAAAAGTTATACGCGCACATTATAATATATACAGTATGGAAACCACATATATGCAATAAATGAAACCACATACTTGTTATCGCCTTTTCTGACCATACACAAAAAATGGACGAAATCGGTCCAGTAATTAGGTAAAAAACTAGAGTTCTAATTTTGATCAAATTTGAACAATCTGTAGAATTGGATAACTAGGTCAATGATTCAATGAACTTGAATCCTTGAACATTGAAAAGCGACGTTGCCATGCAGTGCAACTTACATATCACGACGCTGTTACGTATTCTACTTACCTATTTGCCTAAAATGTAAAATCGGTAATACCTAAACGACAAGCTGGAATTAAAAAAAAAAAAAACAAATACAAAAGAAAAAAACATTTAAAATGTAATACATTTTATTTCAACGTTTGAGTGCGCAAACTAAGTGTATGTGGAGGCCGCGGACAGCATCGCCCGACTCCCCGCGTGATCTCCACCGCCGCCGTTGCTCTACGCAAATACATTCGTTTCACAAATGTATGGAATTTAATACTGTTACGGTACGGCCCACTTGCTCTCACAGACAGGAAACCTGTGCAGTCAATGTGTGCAGGAAACATTATAGGCTGATTATTATTATTTTTCAATACATGAGTACTTGAAATTACTGTTATAAAATACTGGCATTCAGCTGCACCCGGTTAGACTGGAAACTGATTAGTACTTGGAAATTTGGAATTGCCTTTTGACCTGCCACGGCCGAAATTTTGTTTTGCAATTTACACAAACATAAACTATCACTGGCATGCGCTAACATTTCCTGCGGGTGTACGTAGGCAGCGGTGTCTTTGGCGGCATGTAAGATGCCGCCAAAGACACCGCAACAGGCGGCTCGAGACATGCGGCGTTTTTCAAAGGCGGCGGTCATTGTGAACGAATTTTGCGGGCGGCAGGGAAGGAGGGGTGCGTGTAGGTAAGGACACCTGTTATTGACTATTAGGGAATAATGATCGATGAACAAAAAAAACTGTTTAGCTTTAAATACTTAGGGCGTAGTGTTTTTATTAGAATTATCGTGCTCTTGTGATAATTATAAAAACACTATGCCCTAAGTATGTATAGCTATACAGCTTCTTTGTTTAAGTATGTTGTGTAAGTTCTTGTTAAATATTCAGTAGATTTAGAGATAAAATTAATGAATTAGAAGTAAACAATAACAATTTTACAAGTTACGTAGAAGCAACCTATTAAAAAAATCGTACCTACTTACACGTTTACTAGTCAGGAAGTCACTCCAGTCCAATCGTACAAAATTACTAAAACTTTTTTTAATACTTAATCAAATCAATAATTTGTTAAAAATATTAAAACAATCGAATAACACAAAAATGCTTGTATTTTAATGCCTTGTTTTGGTAGTAGGTAAGTAAGTGTAAAAAAGTATCGTTAAACGATAATTGCGCCGTTAACCCTAAATTATGACTTTTATTATTTTCGCCATTTTTGAGAAGTCTCGCTTTGTCAGTTCACCGCTGTCTTCCGGGATAGTGTATCGTGACTTTCGCAGAGATTTCATAGCTACTTGCGCGCATTGCTTCAAGTGATTTTAGCAAATTAAACTGATAAATAGGTCCTTTTTTTAAGGTGAAATTTACATTTATTTGCTACTTGACTTTGTGAGTGTATAAATAGTGTTTTTAAGTTTATTTGTATTTATTTTTTACGGTGAAATTGACACTACTTGACTTTTGTGTGTGTGTACCCGTGTGTTTTTTAAAAAAAATGCCAAGACAACAGCATTTTTACAGTGCTGCAGAGTATACAGACATGGTTTTATTGTATGGCGAAAGCCGCCAAAATTCAGCCTTAACTCTACGTACTTATCGTGAGAGATACGGCGCAACTCGTGTCTGCCCTACTAATGTCCGGACAATCCTGGGGGCTGTCCAATGGATCAGAGAAAATCAGCACATAGTGCCGAACACTCATGAAGGAGTTGCTCCGCGTCACGTTCCATCCTCTTTTGAACAACGAGTCTTAGACCATTTCTATCGGAACCCAACTTGCAGCCTTAGACAAGCTGGGCGTGTGTTTAGAGTGAGCCATAGAACAATACATCAAGTGCTGAAAAGGAACAAAATACGTTCTTATAAATATGCAAAGGTTCAGGCGCTGCTGCCCCGTGATAAGCCGATTAGAGAGTTTTACTGCCGCTGGGTAATTGAAAAATCTCTCAAGACCATTTTTTTTTTATCAGATGTGTTTTGGACAGATGAAAGCACGTTTACTCGGAACGGCATGTGGAACCGACAAACCATGCGTCACTGGAGCCATACGAATCCCCATTTATTTAGAGAATCAACTCATCAGTACCGTTTTTCCGTTAATGTTTGGGCAGGCATTCACGGAGATCGAATAATCGGCCCTGTTTTTGATCAACGGAAACCTGAATGCACAGAAGTTTCTAGATGTTCTTAACGGCCCGATAGCACGATATTTAGAAAGATTGCCTGTGGTAGCTTCCAGGCGGGTATGGTTCCAGTTAGGCGGAGCTCCTCCACACTCCGTACTCGTCGCGAGAGAGCGGCTTAACACCATGTTCGGCGAACAATGGATTGGGCGCTATGGCCCCCACAGGTGGCCAGCTCGTTCACCCGACTTCACTCCTCTAGACTTCTTTTTATGGGGCTTTATTAAAAATGAAGTTTATTCGCGGGTCTCCGAAACCGAAGATGAACTGCGCAATCGTATTGTCGCTGCCTTTGACAAATTAAAAGCCATGGCTCTGGATCCTGAACGAAATTTGTTGAGCAGGCTTCGGGACAACATTGTGCGGCGATGTAACTTGTGCATTCAGAAACGTGGTGGACATTTTGAAAATGTGAAAATTTAAGTTTCCTTTTTTTTACTAATGTGCAATAGTTGATTTAGTTACTTCAGTTCAGTTATCGCGAAATAAAAACGTGGCGGTAAAAATGAACTAAGTGAATTTTGATTTCATCGAACATTGACAAACGATCAAACGCCAGCGCCGACAAAAAAGCCGCCATTGGATGTCACCCGCGTGCGTAGGTAGAGTTGCCGCTCTTCCTGAGGTCAAGGTACGTTTTCTAAACAGAGTGTTTACTTTTATAGAATTTATTTTGATAATAGGTCTTTACCTATGAAATTGCCGTTTTGTATGAAAAAATTTAAACGAATTTTTTTCATGAATTTTTTATTTGTATTAATCGAAGTAATCACCCATGCAATCAATGCATCTTTGCCATCGCAGTGGCAGTTTATTGATGCCCTTCTTAAAGAAATCAGCTGGACGGGAGGCAACAAATTCTTCAAAGGCATTTTGTACTGCCTCTCGGGTATTAAATTTTTTTCCCGCCAAGAAGTTATCCAAATTCTGGAAAAAGTAGTAGTCTGTAGGCGCAAGGTCTGGTGAGTAGGGCGGATGACGGAGAGCTTCCAACCCCAGTTCTTGCAACTTGGAGACCGTCTGCTGTGCAGTATGAGGTCGCGCGTTGTCGTGCAGGAGCAGCGGAGACGAGCGATTGACCAATGCTGGTTGGAGATGCGCCAGCTTCTCCATCATTGTGTTCAGTTCTTCACAGTACACATCTGCAGTAATGCTCACCCCGTTTGGTAAGAAGCTGTGATGAATCACACCGGCGCTAGACCACCAAACAGTGACCATCACTTTTCTAGGGGTAAGTTTTCGTTTAGGGCATTGTTTAGGTGCTGAACCAGGATCCAACCAACTTGCTGAGCGCTTACGGTTATCAAACAGAATCCATTTTTCATCGCAGGTAACAATGCGGTTCAAAATTCCTTCATTTGTGTATCTGTTGAGCAGTGCAAGGCACGTCTCGACGCGTACTTCGCGCTGGCGATCATTGAGTTCGTGGGGCACCCATTTGTCAAGCTTTTTTACCTTGCCAATTTGACGCAAATGGACCAATATTGTTTTGACGCTAACGTCGAAAGCTGCTGCTAATTCAGCCGTAGATTGTGTATCATCAGCTTCCACAATCGCCTTTAATTCGTCATTGTCGACCAAAGTCTTCGGACGACCGCGAGGTTCATTTTTCAGGTCGAAATTTCCAGAACGGAAGCGAGCAAACCAATAACAGGTGGTGCGTTGGTTTGTAGTGTTAGCTCCGTAAACGTCGTTGATGTTGCGTGCCGCTTGTGCCGCGTTGCTGCCACGACGGTACTCATATTCCATAATTACTCGAATTTTTAACGTATCCATGATGACGAAAAAGATTGAAATGCGATGAAAATGTAACACTAATCAATAAAGAAATGACTACTTTTAGAAAAAAAAATCCATGTTTTTAAAATAAAATTAATTTGAAATTAGAATTCTTAGCCAAACAAAAATTATTTTGATTTGAAATGGCCAGTACTGCAGAACGGCAATTTCATAGGTAAAGACCTAATATTTATTTTGTTTGAAAATTTAACTTTTTTAATTTACGGTGTTTTATTTATTATTTAATTTTGCTATACTTCTGTGGACTAGTATTACTTGTGGTTTCATTTATTGCATATATGTGGTTTCCATACTGTATATATATTATAAAGAAGTACAGACGCATTGAAAAACTCCACCTCTTTTAAATCGATTAATAAAAGTACACCAACTAAATAATATAAACGTAACCATAAACCAACTAATATACCCCCAAAAAAACACGTTAAATTGGGAGAATGAAAAAAAGAAACTGGCAACACTGATAAAATATGGCGTAATTTGGTAATCTTAGAAACAAAAATAAATGTATGGTTTTTTGGTTACTTACCGATGACAGGTGATGTGTTTGGTATTTTTTACCCTTCCTTTATAATTCCGGCACAGTTTAATAGCACATACCGTCATTTTTTTCGCTGTTAATTGTTTATTACTTAGCGCGCGTAATGCGTAGTGACACCAAAGCGGCACGATCGGCACTAATCGGCGGGTAAGAACATAGAGGCCAACAGTTGGCCGATATTTTTTGACACGTTTGCCCGCATTTGATGCTCTATCTAGACATTATATATTCAAAGGGTGGTAATGGTGGTAACTACCTACTTCCCCGGACGAACTCCTTCACAAAGAGCCATAGCAAAGAGCTCTATTACTACTAGCTACATAGTTGGTTACTTTCCATTATTGGTAAGGTCTAACATTAATAGTTTAAAATAATTATTCTAAGAGGTGCTCATGAATATGACTTTTTGAACTTTTTTCCCTTTAATAAGAATTAGGTACCTACCTACGGTCTGAAATATCGAAAAATTTGGTAAAATGAGCTTATCCTGTGCATGTGCACAATCAAGATTCTTGTGCATATGCACAGCTGTTTTTTTATGATTAACCAATACCTAATTATTGTTACGCTGACGAGTATGTATTGTTAGGTTGATATACTTACTCAATACTCAATACTCAATCATTTATTGCATTCCACAATGTGCTTGTGGTAATTTAACATTAGTGTACCAATCGTGGACCCTGTCGGGCACAGCAAAATAGAAATTTGAAGTAAGAGGACATATTTAACATGCAAATAAAAAAATTATTCTGAGTAAAATTAAAGATCATTTATATTATCATGTCAGTTCTATGGATTTTAAAATTAAATATTCATTTATACTGTAATAACATTTATTTAGTAATTTTTTTTTTAATTTATTACTAAAAATAGCAATATTTCCCTCATTTCTGAGCACCTCGGGTTGTTTATCGGGTAGCTTACCTACACATTTGCCTATTTTAATTAAGTATCTTTATCAAGCGTTTTAAAAGTCCTAATAAAAATCCTAATTATTTTCATATCTCATCAATTACAGTTACGTGTTGTTTAACGACAATTTTACAGGTGTTTGTTTCTTTGAATAAATCAGTAAGAAAATAGCAATGGATTTTCGTAAAAGAATTACCTTCACGAGATTTTATTTTGTTTTTGTGTTTTTATTCACCTTTGCTTGCTGTATACATGGTAAATATGTTAATATTTTTTATATCTAACTAATATTCTAAAGAGAAAAGATTTGATTTTTGGTTTGTTTATTACGCTATAACGAACGCTAAAACGGTTGAACGGATTTGGATGTAATTTAGCAAATGGGTAGACCATGACCAGTGCCGGCAGTCTCGACTAGATAGCGACGCTGTCACAAACTACCGATCGCTAAATATTAAGGTGAATCCTCAGTTGTAGCCCGCTAAATTCAAATTTTCTTTAGTTTTTTGCAAATTGCAGCTCAGTTTTACGTTGTATGTTGATCAAAATGCGATTCCCGACTGTGGGAATTATACATTATATATATTTATCGAATAAAAATCATCAATTTCATATCAATCGTCAAATTCAATGAAAATTTTAATTTGTCGGGCTACAACTGAGGATTCACCTTAATATTTAGCGATCGGTAGTTTGCGACAGCGTCGCTATCTAGTCGAGACTGCCGGCCCTGAAGGACATAGGCTACTTTTCATCCTGGATAGCAGATGAAGTCGCGGGCAACAGCTAGCGTTTTATATTTTCTTGGTTTGCACCAAATTAATACTAAAAATGTTAGTATTTTGTACAAGTCCTTATGTTTCTGGGCTGAATCGAAATTTGAAACTGCTTCACTGAACACTCAATGTAGTTTCACCAAGTGACGTCAGTTAGGTGGTTCCCTTGTACCTAGCTGATAAATCCTCACCTGTAGAAAACCAAAATAATAATCACAATCATAAATTAGGCTGAGAACCAGCACTTTTTGAAAGTCAGATGTTACAAAAGCCCTCAAAGAACCTCTTTATAAACTCTCACCCTTCACTAGGTACCGACTTAAAAATTTTGGACTGGGAAAAAAAATGGCGTACTTAGGTAACTAAATCTCCAGCAACAAGTCTCTGTCCGTAGGTGCACAACGTACCTACCTATAGTTTTAAGAACTTTGGATTCTAAACCTTTCTAATAGTTTACCTATATTCGACAGCACGGGTTTCGAGAAAGTCATTAAGTAGCTAAGCCTACCTACTTATCTTTTTTCTTCATTCTAAATATAATCCTATTTCTCCACGATATGTTACCACAAGTTATTTCATTCTTTGGTAGGTACTTTAAAACATCGTAAGTACATTTTATCTACTGCACTTTTATTCTTACTTACATTTTATTAATCCACAATAGGCCAGGTACGTACGGGCGATTTTTTTTCGCGCACTTTAGTGGTGAGAGTTGAAAATCCAGTAGTGCGGTTTCTTGACGCGCTGTGGTGCAGTTTGTTGGATTCTGAATGCTCGGCTCAACACCGAGAGTTGAAAATCCAGTACGCGATAAAATCCCGCCGCGATATTTTTATGTCCGTGCACGCAGCGTTTATCGTAAAGATTATGACGTAACGAGTGGTAATTTTATTGATGTCGAAATTGTTATGTTATGTAGGTTAGGTACCTACGCAAATAGTTTATTTATTTATTAACCGACTTCCAAAAAGGAGGAGGTTATATGTTCGACTGTATTTAGGTAAGATTTTTTTTTTTTTTAATGTATATTCACCGATTTCTCCGTCAATTGTGGATCGATTATGAAAATTCTTTTTTTGTTTGAAAGTGTATGCTCTCGAGGTGGTCCCACTGTCACCTAGTCAGAATCTGATGAGGGGATCCCATGGAAATCGAGGGAAATCCTCAAATTTTATAGGCACACGTCTATACGTGTGCCTATAAAATTTGGGTATTTTTATAGTAACTCGTGCATTTGCTCTCGGAAAGCACCATTCGGTGAAGTGGAACTGATGATGAAGACCAGAGGTGGCCACCGGAACTTCTCAATAATAAGTATTTCACGGGTTGCGATTCGATTTTAATATGGTTGCTAAGCAATTCATGCTCGTCACAATGCATATGGTGAAATGTGGCTTCACCATCAGCTCCAGTGGTTTTGGTTCTTAACAGGAGAACTGCTCAACAATTAACGTCCCTGCGTCGGGAAAAGGAATATTTTGTAAAAGGTGATGAGCAGTTGACATTAGGCTATTGCAACTTAGATTTATTTATAACTGACTCACAAAAAGTGAAAAATAAAAACTTTTTTACAAAAAAAACAACCGATTTCAAAAAAAACACTACAAAGTTAAAAATAACTTTAATTTCGGATGTCGGTGGCAAAAAACAAAATACAGATACAAAGACACCGACTTCCGAAATTAAAGTTATTTTTCACTTTGTAGTGTTTTTTTTGAAGTCCGTTGTTTTTTTTGTAAAAAAATATTTTGGAATTTTTGGAAAACTTGAAGCTAGGCATGTAACAATAGTGCATAATTATGTTAATACCTAACAAAAATATAGTCAATTACAAGTTTTCTCAAATATCTAGGTAAACCAATAAAAGATAAGTATGTAGGTACCAACAGACCAGACAGCGTCACTATGTGGGGACCCCTCAAGTTTTAAAATGTTCTAAGTTGTTACGATTACGAGTTCTAAAGACTTACTTTCAAAAAGAGTACTTACGGCTTGTCGTGGATATGAACCATATCTACGATATGAACGCATCGCCCAATGTCACCATTCAATACCGGCCGATTTAACCAGCTGGCCAGAGAGCTCATTGCGATTGCGATGAATTTTTATACTACTAGATTCTGCCCGCGACTTTATTCGCGTGGAAGTCGTAAAACACCAAAATATACTAAAAACACTGCGACGTTTTTAATAAAAATCCCCTATTTACTGCGTTTGTAGTTTTGGTCTCAGCAGCCAAATATACAGAGAGACAGGACTGGTGACGCCTTCAGTACCTAGCAATTTCCCATTACTTGCCATGTTATTCATTTTTAGTGAATGAATGAACGCCAGCGTTTCTACCTGCATACCTAACGGCACCACACTGATAAACTGACTAATACATTCATACAGATTATTTCTGACGAACGGCTTTCACTAAAATAATATACCTAACAGTAGATTGTAAACACACGGGATTCCTCATTCACAGTCACCTAGATATTTATTTTTATTATAACCATAGATGGCAGAAGAGGCCTAAACTTTGTTTTTCTGTGGACGTTTTACGAACTATCATAATATAATAGTATACTAAAACAATCAATTGTTGGGAATCGAACATAGGTTTAAAGCAGTCATCGAACCGCTAAGCAAGCTGTGTTGAAAGTTGACTAAAATAGCCGTTCTTGTATTATTATGTCATGACTCATGATTGACTGCATTAAATAATCATTTAAAAGGTTAAATCTATAACTATCTGCTATATTCGTTCCCTATGCAGCCCAGTGAAGTAGTGGTATAATTCGACTGTTGTCATACACTGGTACCTTTATGTGGTATATTTATGTGTTCTGTCTCATCTCAGTCTCATTTCCTACGAAATGTATGGAAAGATTTTATGCGGTTTCTGACCTTTCTAGTACTCAAACCTCAGTTAGCCCGATAGAGTTTTTGGATCGTTATAAGAAACAGGATAGCAACATTAATTTTTTCTGTGAAAAACTTCAATTTTCATGCTAACTGTATATTTTTATCAAAAACTCATAATACAGATCAAAATGTTTCAAAAAGTTAAGTACAGTCTCCTAAAACCGTCTTCTTGTAGCGACAATTATTAAGGTACCAGCCCTTTATTGCCCCATCTCAATAATCCACCCTGCATAGTACAATAACATACTTGGTAGTTGTAGAATTTCAGCGACGGTAATATAGTTTTTGGCTTCGGTGGCTCTAGAAAAGGATGCCTGGAAGGATATGGGGAGGCTTTTGCTCAGCAGAGGGACAGTGTAGATTAGCTTAAAAAAAACAATATATACTTATAGTGGAGACGAAAATACGACAGTAAATGAAAACACTGGCAATACTTATGCAGGAGAATTTTGGAACTATCAAATAAATTCTAACACCGAAATAACAAAAGCGATTATTTCAAACAAACTAAATAGTAGTGACGGGCCAACTATGGGTTTTGCCCATCTTTGACTAGCCATAGTGACTAAAGTATTGGATATATTTGATTGAATTTTTGTATGCAGACTGGGAACATCATTAAATATACGCAGTTTAATTTATTGTCGTATTGTCGTCTCTACCTTATGTATAGGTTCGACTACAATCACTATTATTTACATTTCAGCAGAAAGCGCGTCCCGTAATGACTACAAAAAATCGCTGATTATCCAGGAAATTATGAAAAAAGTATCCAACCTAACATTGGGTGCCTTATCTAAAGCACCTCATGAAACTAAGGAAACGATTTTAAAGAAAATAGAAAATAAATTAAGGAAATCTGCAGAAATGATTGGTCCCGATGCAGACAAACATATTACTTTCATTATGGAACACTTTAAAGCGAAGATTAATGACTCTTTCGCTGTAAAGGAAACGGAAAACATTCAAGATGATATAGAACCAAAAGAAGAAAGTGTTATTCGTAGAACTAAAGAAGAAGGTAAACAGGCTCCGGAAACAGTAGATTCTGAAACAAAAAAAGAAATTATAAAAGATATAGCAAATAAAATTCAGATTCTTGCGAAAGCATTTTTGAAAGATGCCAAAACAATTGAAAATAGGCAACAGATATTAGAAAAAATTAAGAAAAGAATTATGGATTCCACTAAACAAAAGCACATACAGCTTCACAACAAGCACACGGAACTTAAACTTTATAGCAGTCTTATAGCACAAGGAATCGAAGTATCCATGCGTAAAATGTTAAAGAGTGAAGCAATTGGAAGGCGTATGAACAGCCAGGTATTACCAAAACCCGTTTCAGAAGAACCCTTTATAGTAGCGGTTCACAAGCCGGAAAATTCAACGAAAATGGAAGAAAACATTTTAAAGAAAACCATGGTCATAATGGATCTTGAAGAAATTAGTAAATATAGGGACCTTATTTCACAATCATTGAATGGCACTTCTGTTGATCCACGCTGTGATGAAATTGTGGAAGACACATGTCTTAATATACAAAAAATTAATCAAATACAGTGTGACAAGGGAAAAGCTATACCCGTTGAAAGTCTTTGCAACAGTGTCTCTGACTGCTTGAACGGCGTCGATGAAAAAAACTGTGCTGCTCAAGGTAAAAACGTGCTAAGAACTAAGAACCTAAATACGTACAATGTAAAACAGGTTAAAGGAACCCTGCGCGTGTCAAGTATTCGATATATTCTTAGCTCAATATTGTCCAACCAAATTGAAATATTCGAATACCTCTCGTTTTCCAAGTTTTGGAATTTAATGTCTTTGTCAACACTAACCACCTAACTAACTATGTAGTAAGTAACGTTTTTTAACTAAAATTACAGCCATGAAACAAGTGCGTACAGCTACGAGAGTTATGTCAGAAGTTGAAGCATCTTTAAACCGTAAATGTTTCGCAATAACTGAAGATAAACTTCTGATGTCACAAAATCAAGTTTTACGGAATGTATTACAGACTCAAATGAATTTCTTGGAGAAACATGTTACACCATTTCAAGGAGCAGAAAGCGAATATAAACTCCTTGATGAGAAGTTTGTAATAGCGACCGTAAATGATGTAAATAAGATATTAAGTACGTTATCTTACGCCCTGGACGGTGCGCTTTGTGCACGTATTTCTAATCCAGCACATCAAGGCAACAACGACTTTCGCAAATTTAACGACATTGAGGTGGATTTACTTGATGAAATTGATGAAGAACCGAAACAAGCCGGTTGGTCCCCGAAATCATGTGTTTGTTCAGGACAATTTTGCAGCGACCCGCCGACATGTCCGGCCGCATGTAAACGTGTATGCTGGCAAAGATACAGTTTAAACCACTGGGGATGTCAGGCCCTCAATGGTGCTACCGCTGTCTCTCTGAATGTCGTTTGTGACGGGAAACTGGACTGTTTTGATGAAACTGATGAGAACTTTTGTATAATAGGTATTTATAGTATGTATATACCCAGTTCATTTATTCTTGACGAATTAACGAATCCACAGAATAATGAATAATTAATTGTTTTAGATGGGACTTCCTCTAAGTTTGAAGCAGCAAAATCGTACAGCAATTTACTAGATTTACTGGCAACTAAATCTAAATCAAACGAATTCATTAAAAGCCATAATACGTTGCTTGCATTGCATGGTTTAGTTCGCAAGCTGCAGAAGCAATCTATTAGAAAAAATATTGACATTCACACTATAAAGTCTCTTAGAGATGAGGCTTTTAACCTGCTCGTCTCAATTTATGATGATTTGTTGGAAACGGTCAACCTAGACGAATTAGATGATCACTATCTCATACTACTAACTATTAATGAAAAATTGGTTACTGCCCTTAAAAGTTCTCACACGGGCAACGAAAATTTAATATCACCGGAAGGGTGTTATTGTAGAGGTGGACTTTGTGCTCTTCGCAGGTGTACCAAGCATTGTATTCAGGCTTGTTTAGCGGAACCCTGGCTAACCCAATTTGCATGTAATGATGTTAGGAACCTTACTATACCTATTGAATCAATTTGTAACGGAATAAAAAATTGTCCTAAAGAAGAAGACGAAAAGAATTGTTCAAAAGGTAGATAAAGAGCAATGAATAGTTTTGAAGTGTTTCTAGTAGTATTCAGTTTAACTCATTAGTATCGTGGCTTTTGCAGAAATTTGTCGAGGACACAACCTAGTAATGTTACGTCATGATCTAGAAAACATAGGAGTGAAGCACAAGGGTTCACTCATGGGAGAAGTCATTGAATCTTGGAAAGCTAAGGTAAATTTTGCAAAAAAATACGGTCATAACTTTCTATGTGAAGGCATTTTACGTTGGTTCATTTTGATGACAACTTTCAGGTTTCGGCTGCCTTGATTGTCGCAGAGACTGCTCAAAGGACTACTCGTAAAGTACTGGTTGAGATAGTTCACCGTCTTCTTCAGGACCTCGTAACGGCATTCGCTGCCATGGAGGACTACAGGAGATCCAACTCTGAGTATGCACTGCAAGAATTTAAAGGCATAGCTAATATAGTAATGCACACGCTAAAGTCTTGTACTAATTAAAACTATTGATGATTTATTGTACGTTTTATTAGCCTCTGCACACATCAATTGTTTAGGGATCAAGGTGTCTAAAAATATATTTTATGGCCCTAAAATCTTTATTTAGATTGATTAAATAAAATGTTTTCGTATGTGTAGATCGACGAAGTATTATATGATAAATGATTTAATTTTTGTACTCTGCTTTTGCATTAATAAAGACTTCGGAATTTTTGCTTTTGCTGGATTTTTCACCTTAGTTAATCCCGACATTAAAATGTGATAAAAAGATAAAACTTAAAGTTTCTAATTATTGCGTATTATAAAAAAAATAGTAGTCTGTATTTCCGCCGTCAACGCGTATAACACAATTGCAGCGATTGCACACCTACTCAATATGAGTTCATTTAAATCACGTTGCGGAATGGCTGCCCACGTCCGTTGTAACAGGCGAAAAAGATTTTCTGGTGTGTAATACTCGTATGGCATCGATATTTGGCAGAGCTCTTCTTTGAAGTATATCCCATGCGTGCTCAATGCCATTCAAGTCTGGCGATTGAGCAGGCCATGGTAGGACGTTGATATTAGCTGCGGCAAGTGTGTTTGCTACGATTCTGGCAGTGTGTGGACGTGCATTATCATCATGCATAAGCAGAAAAGAAGCACAAATTGGATCCGCAAAGGAATGGCAACAGCTGATATAATCGTTTCAGCGTCAATCGGTGCATTGAGATTGCCTCCGATCCAAATCAGTTCGGTTCTTCCGCCGATTCAAATATCCGCCTATGTAATGATTGTTCCACCACTGTATGCATGGACTTCCTGGCATGATTTAAACGTTCTTGGCATCCAGGTGGCCTCCAATACCATGTACGTCTAGTATCTGGCCTCATACCAAAACGAGATTCGTCAGAAAAACACACAAAACGACATTCTTCTTCTACCCAATTTCTGTGTTCACGACCCCATTCAAAACGGGCTCTGCAATTGCGGGGCTCAATAGGTGGTACACGTAGCGGCCTTCTGGAACGGAGATTGACTTCATGCAAGCGATTTCTTATGGTTTGATCATTTACTAACATCCCTGTAGAGCTATGAAGCCTCGTAACCAACATCATCAAGGCACATCATCATCGTCGAGCAGTAATTTGTAAATAACGATCTTGTCTGCGTGTGGTGATGCGAGCTCGTCCTCCATGTCGCTCTGCCATACTGCCAGTAATGGGGTAACGTGTCCAAAGTTACTTAGAACACTTTGCGTAGTGCCCAGAGCGATTCCCACAGCACGTTGCTGAGAACCAGCTTCCAACATTCCCAAGGCTCTGATCATTTCTTCTCGGCTCAAAGGATGTCTTCTCTCCATAATAACGTTCTCTTGTATTGATTCCACTCAGAAGTATGGCAGATTTTTTACTGATGTGGCTTAAAACCCGTTGCAGGATTATATAGGAATACGAATTAACAGAAGACTTTCATCTTTTGACCGAAATTCAAAAAATATTCCCTTTTCAAATGACGAAATTTACTAAAAAGGAGTTACAAAAATATAATAAAAAATACAGATTTTTAGTAACAAAAACGTGCTAGATCCCTAGACACTTTTGATGTGTGTATCTTTATGAACATTCATACGATGCGATGCATCATTTAGTATTTATTCAGCGTATCGTAGAATGACGAGTCACACTTCACTCGAATAGGTAGTAGATACAAATATGGTGGTAAGGTGGGCAAATCATAATATCATTAGGTAGGTACGTAAGTGGGCAAAAATCATAGTCATAAATTAACATTGCTAGGAATCACTCTATACTGTTTATTACTTAACAACGTGCCTAATGATAATATGGGTCAGTTAAAATATTGATTCATCATCACAATCAGACAGAGATGCATCCAACATTTCAAAGCGTAGTAAAATGAGCTTGTTGTAGTCAAAGAAAAAAACAGAAAGAAATGTAAAGCAACATCCAGAATACGTCAGATAGATCATCGCGATTAGTCATCCACCTGTCTCTACAGAGTTTAACACAAAGTCGATTCCGTCTGTACGCTTAGATCTTTTATACTTTGCAACGGATTTTAATGCGGTTTCATCAATAGACAGAATGATTCAAGAGGAAGGTTTATATGTATGACGGCGCGCGATTATTTAGTCGATTTATTGTAACACTTTTTAAAAGTTGTAATCGTTTATTTTTAATCTGTGGCTTAGAATTTACTTCTTTAGTGGTATTTTTAACTTAGAGCGGGTAACACCCAATGGGGTCGTGAGTGTCATGGCGGCGTTGGCGAGCACATTGTGCACAGAACACTATTACTCCTAGCGGAGACATTGTGTTGCGATGTTGCGATCGTCACGCGGTGCACACGCACAAATCCATTGGCTCTAAATGCAAGTTTAACAACTATTGTGAGTCTCGTTGCGATATTTGAAAGTAAATTAAGTGCGTTATTTTGCGAGTATTATTTTCCAAACACCTGCACGTACACGCCTATGATGAAGGACCAACAGATGACGGATCAGCAGCGACACGTGGTGTCTCAGCCGCTCGAACATCCGTCATGTATAATACATGCATATTAGAGTAAAAAACAGCCGAGAATTGCAAAGATTTATAATGTGATGTCGTAAAAAACATATATATTTTTGTGCGCTTAAATTGCATACGCTGACTAAACCTTACGGGATAGATCAAAATAATGTACTACGGAATTTTATATCTTAAAAAGATCTATAAAAAAGTCCAGGATGACATATGTCTACCATTTAGGCGAACGCCGTTATTGGCAAAACTTTGTCAGTTGCAGGATCATCTTGCAGGATTGGAAATAAAATACATTAAACATGCTCCAAGTAGGATGAACATCAGTTAAATTTTAATTTAACCCACAAACTCGACGCAATGGGCTTTTAAGACTGAATCTGAAAAAAAAATAGGCATATTTATTATGCTCTACTACCCGAGAGGAGCAAAGAACATAATTTACTCACCTACGGCGAGGTGTGAAGCCGGGGCGGGTCGCTAGTAAAATATATAAACATCTGTGCAAATGACAGTTCTGTAAGGTATATACCATAATGTGTTTTCTTTGTTGAGAATTTAAGTTCTTTAATCATAAAATTTGTCTAAAATAGCCAACACATCGTGAGCAGCTTGGTACTCAATGCTATTACTCCTTTTCTGCGCATAAAGAGGCTTTCCCTGCAGAATTGCAGGTAACAGAATAATTAACAAAAAATGCTACACAACAAGGCAATCTCACTTTCTTTTGCAAATTATTGATCAACGTAATTATCAAACCACAAGAAGGACCGCTTTGTTATCAACGCGTCGTTGCCCTAATGAGTCACATTTGTAATAAAATACCAGCAAGTCGCGGAGACAAGGCAGTCACTAGCGAACGAGAGCACTGAAAACATGGCAGGTGAGTTTACAAGATAACATGTGATAAGATATGTGATAACAATAGTTGCTAGAATGTACTGTTCTTAAATGATTATACATTTTCTTTAATTTTCGTGACATTAGTTTTGTGGTTTTTCGTAATGTGACAAATTGTCAGCATTTGTAATCTTGCTAAACGTTCAGTTTTTGTAAAACTTGTTATATGTAAGATAATGGAGAAGTGAGTTACAAATTACGATCTCTTTTTGTAAGTGTAGAATAGGTACTACTAAGAAAAAGTTATTTGTGTCATCAATTAATTAGGTATGTACTTTCAAACATTTGATATTGCTCAAATAGTTTGTACAGATGTAGTTTTAAAACAAACTCATATATACATTTTTCAAACAATTCATCGTAAAAAATAGTCTGATTTAAAAAAAAAAAAAAATTTTTATGAAATACCTAAGCAATATCACATATATAATATTAATTATTTAAACAGAACCATCTAGATGATATTATTTGGTCTGCGCCCGCGCTGTGCTCATTATCATGTAAATACTTCACGAGCAGCGCTTCATTTGTTTTCAGCTGAAACAATGCAGCTAAAGACTGCGATGTAGACTAAGATGATTATTGACCCACTTCTGTTTATTTATTAGTCATTATTTCTATGAAAATATCATTTAAAAGACATAGATCTATCTACTGCAAGCACCCCGTCACAATGTTGAAATTGATGACTTGTAAAAGGCCAATGAGGCCCTTATCTGAGCTTATACCGTAATTAGTCACGGTTACAGCATTGCAATATATATAGGACTAAACAGAGACACTAATAACTACCCATTAACAAAATTTCTTAAAGGCCTAATCTAATCGCTTCAACAAACATATCGACCAATCAAATCAAATCAAAATATTTTATTTCACATAAACCAACATGGGCACTTATGAAACGTCAGAAGCTAGGTGCAATGACAATATTAATGCCCCAAGGAATGATAATTGGCCCCACAATTTTTATATAAAAAATATGTAATACGGAAAACCTCAATCTTTAGATAACTAATAAGGTAGGTATGTCCTAGACCAAATACTAACTAACATAAGTAGTACTTCATAAGTAGATAAATACTGTGTGTACAGGATATATCGAGTACTTATTCAATACCTGTATCTAATCTATGAGACCAAGGTGCTTTTCATCGATAAACAATAAAGTGACATATAGACCTAAAGTTGGCACAATAAGACGAAGTACCTACAGTGAATGTAATGAAGTATAAACTAGTAAACATATGTTGTAAAGTAAATAATAATGATGATACTGATGATGATGCACTTGACTTTATTGTTGAGACATAGATATAGGTGCAAGCACTTCAAAAGGGATTCCACAACTGCGCATGAAGTAGCATAATCAGCCTATAATGTTCCCAGTCCTGGGACACAGGAAACGTGAAGTGCAACTAGAAAATATTATTTGTGAATAAGGAGAGAGTTTTTTAATAAACTGATTAGATACAGAGCATGTTGCTGCACCAATAGGCTTTTAAATAAGAAATATTTGAATCCAGTTTAATGAAGACGGAATTGCCAAAAAACGCGAAAATAATAGTCTCTTTACAAAAACAAACACGTCTATCATGGTTTCTGATTATAGTCTGTTATCTATAAGATTGGTGATTAGGGCTCGTCATTAGACGTTTCTTATTTACTAGGCACTTGATTAATACTCCCTTAGGTACTTGGTTTATCAAAGCAGTGCAAAAATACAATAGAAGCAACGACTTGTGTCGAATCAATAGCACTTTTATTGACCACATAATAATCACCGTGACTACTGGATCGGCCAAATTAATGATACGTTAATACATATTTCTATAATGAACCATTAAATAGTTTTGTGGTGGGTAATTATCACAGCATAGTCAAAATGATGAATATTTTGTTCTATAATGTGATATTTAACAAAAATTCTAGTTTGAAAATATTTACGTTATTTAAATCCTCATTATAATAGCACCAACTGTAGACGTGGTGAATAGTAGCAATAGCAACTGACAATTGCCAATTAATGTAATAATTGTATGCATATGTAGTAAGTATGCCTTAGTAACTTTGCTTTTTTCAATTTGAGAATGTACCAAAGCATCATTGTACAGATCGGCCGTACTATGGTTGGGGCGCACCACCGCCACATTACCCTCCTCCTCCCGGTCATCACGGACCACCCGGACACATGTACCCCCACGGCCCCCCCGGGGTAGTTTTCTACCCTATGCACCCTGCATACTTCTACCCTTACCCGGGAGGACAGATACCACCTCCCCCTGATGGCGGAGAAGTCACTGTGGTCGATAATGCAGAGCCGGAATTGCCCGGAGAAACTGTCGAGTTGCCGTGGAGTAAGTCTGGATTGGGTTCCCGGAGATAGCACCTTCTTCTTCATTATGTTAGGAGTCTAGAAAGGTTATTTCTAATAAGGAAACTTTATTTTAAATTGCATTTTAGTTATTCATACCGCATTGCAACACTTTTTCATGAATACAATTATAATCACAGTAATCACTTGTAAATATTTGTTATCAATACTTACACATCATTCTTACACGAAAACACCATCGCATTAATAATGATTAATCTAATCCAGGTCATTTTAGTTTTACCGATAAAAACGCGTGATAAAAATAATTTCGCAATGAATCGGTGGAAACAAATATTGTAAAATATTATTACAACTGAATCGATAAGGATTACTTGAAAATTTCGCATTTATTTTCCTTATAACGTACTCACACACACAATAAATGTAGGAATTTACCGAAGGTGTTAACTCTGAGTAAAAGCTTGATTGTATCGTACGCCATGTTTGGGCCAATCCTCTTTATGGTGACTGTCCAATCCAGACTTACGTCTCACCATGTCAATGTATAATTAGCTTGTTATTGTTTGGAATTAGAAGTCTTCATCCATATAGAGTTTTGGCCGTAGCTTCTGTGTTGTCAATATTTTGTGGAAAGTCATTCACTACCATCTCCAACGTGTTCTTCTTTCTGGGTTTATTGAATTTCTGTTACACAATTTGGATTACTACATCTTGTTGCCATTGTCTTTTTCATTACTATTTTTTCATGAGATTATCATCTTTGTGATCGTTTCTTCCAAGAGTGGTACAAGACCTACTCATATAACACCCAACTTGATTATTTAATGTTTGTTAATCATTGGCAACCTTTCACTTTGGGTTTCACTCGTCTCATATCTAGCCTAAATTTTATTGATGATATAGAACATATCCTTGGCTTGTTTTATTTGCACTTAGCGTGTGGCTTTTCATCTACACAATTTTACAATCAAGGTTCAATTTCAACTCGTCTTCATCGGGAATCTTTGTTAGATTCACTGGGATCTTCTTCACAATAATAAGCAGCATTATGTCGTAAAATAATCACTGTCATACCTAAAGGATTAAGTAAAAACAAATTATTTACCCTTTGCTGTCCTATTCCAGGTACATACCGTTGGGTCCCGGCATGCTTGAGCCAGCGCTCGATCCCTCCCGGCGCGCTGCGCGTGGGCACCGATGCCGACGGTGATGAGATCTACGCAGGCAGGGCCCCCCATGAGGGAGACATCCTGCCCGCCAAGGTCATCCCCAACAAGAACGCCTGCTACGTCTCCT
The DNA here is from genome assembly GCA_916610205.1 of Griposia aprilina. Classification (NCBI taxonomy): domain Eukaryota; kingdom Metazoa; phylum Arthropoda; class Insecta; order Lepidoptera; family Noctuidae; genus Griposia; species Griposia aprilina. The sequence continues at coordinate 4,672,400 of OU744293.1, read as the reverse complement.
GGGGTGGCGAGGAGATCGTCAAGGACCAGTTCGAGGTAATTGTCAGAATTATATAAACCTGTAAAGTTGTTACAAATAATAAAAAGTAATTGTTTTCAGCGTTTTCATGCACTTGGATTAGTAGCCGGAAAATCATTTGAATAGCAGTAAGTAAGACCACTTTTTGCACATCGTCATTCTTTGGTCTTGTGATTGTATGTCAATCTTGTTGATGCTTTCTATTTTGTTCCTGTTCTGATTATGGATCAACCTTTTTTCATGTCAACCATCAAAAATTAGCGTTATACATATCTTAGAACGTTATCAAATTAAGTATTCCTGGCATCTGCAAATCTACCGTATAATGAAAAATTCTTAGTAAACTAACTGACCATAACCTTGGTTTCAGGTCCTGGTCCCCGCCATGTTCTCGTGGCAGTTCTCTACGGAAGGCGCTGTTCCCCCTGGCGCCGTGGCCGCAGGAGTCACCGCTGACGGAGAAAAGCTGTACTTCGGAAGAGTCACACACGACGGATGCACCACGCCAGGCAAGGTACGGAGACAGGGAAACTATAATTACATCATCTTTTGTAGATTTACAATCTTGTAACAAACAGACTTGTTGAGACTGAGGAGTTTCTTGCGCCACTTAATTCCAGCATAAATAACAAGGAAATGATGAAGGCACATATTGCTCATTTTTTGGCAGATTACAATGAAATATTATTTTAGTAGGTATTTATATATTTTTTACACAAACTGTTGCATACCAGTAATAATTCAACAAATACTGGTTCTTAGTCGCGTTAGATATTAAGAGCCCACAACGCGAACGCGAATCGCGTTACATTGAGAAAAGTGGAAAGAGAGTAGAGAGGCCTTTGTCCAGAAGTGGGACAATACGGGCTCTTAATATCTAATAATAATAACATATAGTAATCAATAACGCAAGAGTTTATTCTGGATTTATATCAAGAGTTTTCTATACGACCCGTTCAGATATTTGTGCGATATTACTATTACCAGTTTCTCTACTGAATACACTCACTTATGGTTATAAGCAGACCTCTGGCATTCCGGGAGTGACACATGCTTACGTCACTACCCAGTTGCCACTTTATCGCAACAAAACACGAATTATGGAAACATTTTCAGTCACCATTCTGTAAAAAAATAATATAAACCATTTAAATTTTCGTTTCATTTTTCTAATCAAACGAAACAATTCAATTTAAACATATACCAACGTAATTGTTAGTTAGAACCTCTTTGTTTTATCGGATTCGCACAGGTAATAAAGGCGATTGGGGAGTTATTATTACACACTACTGGTAACACAGCGGTGATGACGTAGGCTTGTGTCACTCCCGTGACCGGAATGCTATACCTAGCGAAGTATATGAATATACCATGGTTATAAGTACTTACTGCTAATCGGGAAGCATAGCCAGAAGAACCATGGCAGACAATTTTAATCCGTGATCATCCATATCTAACCAGACCTTCATCTTTAATTCTAAAAGGCACCATAATAATAGCTTATCTTCAATTACAGATCCAGCCTAGTCACGGCACCTGCTACTACCCCTTCGATGGTGAAGAGAGGAGCTCAGCTGAATACGAGGTCCTCGTCCTCATGTGAAATAACACTAACATTTACCTATTTATACTGTTACATTATAAAATATAAATAAATAAACTATATGTATATATATTACTTAAGCTTTATAAAAACAACTTCCTTGTGTCAAACAAAACCAAATGCATTCAAAATTGTGGTTCTTTTGTGGTTTGTATACTACTCATGACGACTTTTTTGTTAGTGAAATTAGGTTTTGTAATAGTGCTTCCAATGGATTCCAATCGATTTATAAAAATACACCATTTACAATATAAGATAAATCGTGTTGTATATTCGAAAACGTAAATCCTCTACAGTTTTGTTAAACTGTTAGAAATCAATTAAAAAGATGAAATTAAAAAAAAACAGTCATTATTTACATCGACACAGGTTTACTAACTAGTGTAGGTACATTTTTGTAAAGTGAATTAAGTAAATAAAGAGTCTATCGGAGACGTTTCCGTAAATCTAGATTTTTCTTAACAAATACCAAGGTTCTTTATTTTGTTTTTATCTTTTGACTCGTCTCTTCTATCCTTGCAGAGTGATTCAGATAGTTTTTGCAACTTTACTTTATTTTTGTGTGGTTTCATGAATTGTGTTTGCGTTTTTGGTTCAGTGATTATTTATTGCTATAATTCTTCTTCCTCTAGACATTAGTATGAAAAGTTAATTTTCATTTATCATTTTCCTCAATACATAGGTAAATTGTAAGTACATACAAAATGATATGGTAGGTATATGTATGAGTCAAACCTATATATTTAAGTGGAATATTGATAAAGCGATCTATCTATCTTATCACGACTGATTCACTTCACTATTATAGATTGTGTCGATACAATGTCTTTATTTATTTCAAAATAGAAGATTAGATAGAGTATATATCCGAGGAAACCTTGAAAAGACAAGTTTTAGGCATTTGTAATGCTATGCCTATTGATGCGCGTGAGCACTTGCTCATAATTATTGTTGCGTCAGAAATATTGCCAACATTATAGAGAGGCAGCAGCAATCTAACAGCAGACAAGTAGGTACAGACTCTGGGCGCACCTATAGGCTGAATAGGCCTATGGTATCTTTCTGGTATTTAGAACATCGATACTGAATAAGAATAGTATTTATTTGCAAGAATACGAGTACAATAAGTTGTCAAAAATATATGTTACCTGAGATAACTGGTGTGCAAATCTTAAATTAAGGTTTTAGCACAAAAAGAAAACCCTATAAAAACTACATAAAATCAAAAACAAACAGTGTTTAAATCAATACTGCACATCATAATATCATCGATATCACTGATTTCTGGTGATATCTCAATTGTCACACATAAAAGCAATCGATTTAAAAAAATGTCTGAATATTATATCGGTCAAGGCCTGAGTGAGGTCATTGCTATTTTTAAAACAATACTCCGCCTAATAAATAACAAAAAATATGACCATTCGCACCCCAAAACAAAGATGATCTAAGCATACAGTTTTTAATGAGCTTTCCCGAAATCGTCAATCTAGGCGGTTCTGGGAAGGCTCTTAGAAAGCTCTTGGACTAGAGGCAAAAATTACAAAAAAAAAATGATAAAGTAAACTTCTAGTTAAAATGCAGATACAAATGATTTGGGTTGCAAGGTAACGCGGTATGAGATATCCATAATCACATGAATGATAGATACGATGAATCATAATAGTGGGACAACCGATGTGCGCGCACGCAAGCCCGATTTGCATGCTGCGGCAGTTCGGCTCATTCCATCATTAGCCACCGTAAAAGCCGCGCGTGTATTTTGTTTACCAACGAATTTGTTACAGTAAACATTGTAAACAAAAAGTGCAGTTTTTAACTGATTGTTTTTATTCCGAAAAACCAATCAACTATGAAGGCCGTCATCGGTTTTGTGATGCTCAGTAAGTTTTGTTTTTATTTTTCTTTCTTGTACAATTCTTACCCTCCTTAGGTACTATGTAGGTACTTCTTTGTATATAAAAGCCTTCAAATGGTGAGACCTTTCTCCAGAATTGTCACTACAAAGCCTCCTGGAGAATTTTTCATATTTACTATTTTGAACTAGCGGATCTAAAGGTGCTAGGCAAATTAATAATTATGTAATAAATTAGTTAAACCGTACACAATAATTTCTTTATAACCATGAATCTTTATGCCATGTGTTCATTCTTAAGAAATCACCTGCGAGGATTATTAAGTATGAGGCATTTGAGAAACAACTATCAATTTCTTAAATCCGACCACAAACTGATATTGTAACCACAATGAGATCAAATGCGTGTGGTTTGGGTACTTCAACATTATGTACAGTCAGCATAGGAGATAAGTATCCAGGGTCGCGGGTATATTTTTAGTTTACTAAGAAACCTATGAATAATTTCGAATGAAATTTAATTTGATAAATTACCAGTTTGTTTTCTATTAATTTAATTTTATTTTATTCGAAAACTTTCATCGGTTTCTTACTAAACTTCAACTATATCCGGCGACCCTGCATACTTATCACTTTTGCTGTCTGTACCTAAGCTGTTAAGTAGGTAGCTATATCTGATGATGACCCCTTAGATCATGAATAGGTATTTGACCTCCAGGAAAACTCCTTAACACGACGATCAATAGAAGTTTGATTAGCAAAACTCGATAGAAGTAAGAGTCCATTGGATAAGTACCTACTTACTAGTGTCATTACTCATTAGCCTATGGAAGTGCTGGACATAGAAGTCTTTAATCGCACACCACTTATCTCGATCCGAGGCTTCTCTCATCCAGCTAATGCCAACTGCTAACAGCAACCATGCGAACATTGTTGAGTCATCTAGCCTGAGGGGATCCTACCCAGCTTTTCCAGTGCAGACTCTCAATACAGTGCAGAGGCAAATTATTATCAGCCAATGCTGATAATAAATACAATTACATAAATATCGGTATACAATTATACCGATATTTATGTAATTTATCTAATAACAAATGCAGTCTGTTTAACTATCATATTTATCACGTGTTTCGTTTCTATATTTAATATTTACGGTTTCTATTAATTAGATAATAAAATGAAAATTCACATTGAGCGCGTAAATTAACAAGTTTTTTTTTTCTTGTATTTATGATTGTTTGCTATGTAAATAAATAACAACTTACATATAATTAATTAACTAACAAACTATTAAAATTAAAATATAATGACTTAACCTAACTAAAACGATTAAAAAACTTAAATATGGCGTCGAAAAATTCATCCGCATCGCTGTCGACTGGTAATGTACCCAAGAGACTGGCGGCATTGCCACATTGTGAGGCAATGCATAACCTCCGGCCAGCCCTTGTGTCACAGGAAGTGTCAACCGGCAGTTTTGTTTACAAGTGCCTTGGTAAGTATAGATAATTTCCTAATTTAGGGCAAACGTAATTTAGAAAATTGCTTTACGTTTTTCTACTTACGTAACCAATCAAGGATGGTATTTGGTACTCATACATTATGTTTTATATTTATTTATGAAAGATAGGTAAATATGTGCGGAATCCCTTTAGAATTAGTCCGCTGATTATGGCGACCATAGAATCACTAACCATCACTTACCAAGTTAGATTATGTACGGTGTACGCATTTGATTCGATTTGATCTGATTAATTCATGTCAATTTCACGCAAATTCGATTCGTTTTTGCTAAGCCGACCACAGAAATAACATGGGCAGTCGCTGTTAAAAAAAAAAAAAGACTCACTATCAATTATCGCGATAAGGTTGAAGATCATCCGGTCTATTTTGTAGAAATCTCACGGTAAAACGTAGGTAGTTTTTAATAATAATAATAATAATTTATTTATTCAATAGACAACTAAGGTCCAATTTCAAAAATATTTCTTACAATAATTCTAGATGTTAGTAAACAATTTAACTTATTTGTTATGTTAGTACTTACATTCTACTACCGATAGGGTGGTTTTTATAAGATGCCTCATTATGGGGCTTTCGCCAGGCTCATCAGCAAGAGTTTTCAGGAGGCTGTTGCCACTGTCCCGCAATCTTGTGAGAAGAGATCTGAGATCTTTCCACCTGAAGCTAAGGATTGGGTATTGACAGCTGACTTCAAGCACACTTAACCTAACTTTACATTGTGAGATTTTTACAGAAAAAATCTGTGGGTGTGCTATAGGTACACCTCTGCCTAACCCTTCGGGGAATACAGGCGTGATGTTATGTTTATGTTTAAATCTGCCGTTATCGATCTAGGGATCTTCAAGGACTCGCTGACTTTTCATCTTTGCTGCCAAGAAAAAAGTTGTTACTAAATGGCTACCCCGCCCGAATATTATCAGCGTCAAATCGATGCCTCATTTATTCATTATTTTGACAAGAAATGGGATACGAACCGAGTGGGTAACTTAAAGTTATTAATTATCGGAAAGTTACTTTGCTTACTTTCAGTTTCATTAAACAGAAATCATTTAATTCTAATCATAAAGGCTCGCGGAGTTTGTGGTGGAATTCCAGAATTATTGATGCCAGCCTGTTAATCTGATATTCATAGATATACCTGTCTACCTTAATTGGCTATCTGGATTATTAAGATTACAGTAACACTTGCAGTGGATGGCTATAGAGTAGTGGAAGACCAAATAAACGATAAATAGCTTCTATGAAAGATGATATAGCTAGAAAAGGAAATGACTTGATAACGGCTAATTGAGATCTAAGAAAGGAGAAGACATGAAGCGCCCTCCCCAAATAAAATGGTTTATTGGTAGCAGGAGGATGATAATGAAGATAAAATATTTTCCAGTGACGAAGTCAATCTGTATGATGATATTCAATACCTACCAGTGTTTCTCGGCTTAAGCATTTGTTGGTGAAAATCTTCTTCACGGCAAACTAACTGTTTGCGTTTAAACAATTATTTATTGGGATTAATCGATCGTGTTGCACGTATTTTGTTTTTATTATGTTATGCTTCCTGCCGACCTTTTATTGTTTTTGCATTTAAGAAACTTTTCACAAGTACCTAAGTTACCCGAATAGAATACTATCCTACTAATATTATAAATGTGAAAGTTTGTGAGGATGGATGGATGGATGTTTGTTACTCTTTCACGCAAACACTACTGAACGGATTTGGATGGAATTTGGGACATAGATTGACCATGACCTGGGTCAGAACATAGGCTACTTTTCATCCTGGATCGCGCACGAAGTCGCGGGCAACAGCTAGTAAAAAATATTTGTAATGACGAAAAAGTCGTGATGGCCCTGTGGTTAAGGTCGCGCCTCTCATGCACGAGGTTGAGTCACATGGTGTTTTTCCGGAGTTTATCTTGGTCATTACTAACATCGGTGAAGGAAAAACTTCGTGAAAAAACCTGGACTTATAGTCAACTAGCTTCTGCCCGCGACTTCGCCTGCTTGGATGTCAGAAACTATCCCACGAGAACGTGCCATCTGGACAAAAAGTAGCCTTTGTATTCCCCAGGATGCCATCTATCTACTTGCCAATTTTTATCGAAATCCATTCTGTGGTTTAGGCATTCAAAGGTAACATACCTATAGGTTGTTTGTGTATGTGAGTTTGAATGTTTGTAAACGCACCCACAATACAGGAGAAATTCCTAGTGTGGGGCAACGTTACTTACGAAGTGTGGAGTCTGAAATCGCCAACCCATCTTGAGTCAACGTGGTGACCAATGCTTACGCCTTCTCTGTATGAGAAGCGGCATTTACCCTGGAGTGGGAAAAGAATAGGCTGGTATAATATTAATATTATTAATGACGATGATTTCTTAATTTCCAGTGCTGGGTGCGGTGTCAACGGACATGGCGGGCGAGTGCGACATGGCCAGCTTCTACACCGAGCTGCGTTGTACGCCGGTGGCTCGGGAAACTGGAGGGTTGTGTCCAGACGCCTTCACCTGCCCTGATCTACATCCTGATCCCGCTATGTGTTACTATAAGTAAGTAGAGAGCGTTTTTTGATTGAGTTAACATACGAGGGATCGTTACAAAAATGCGATTCACTTTAATTAAGTACTCAAACCTTCTAGCCCTTTTCTGAACCTGAGCAATGAATTTTCGTAAGTTGGGTTAGGTAGAATCTACGGGGTAATTGCGTAACACACTACAGTAGGAATGGCTTTCATTTTGACAGTTCAACAACATTCATTGCGTTATTTACGTTGTTGAGCAGACCAATTTTTCGAACATATGAAGCAATGGAATAACAATATCTTTCAAAATGATTCAGATTGTGATGATAGTAGGTATGTTACGCTATTAAGTTGCTAGTTTTTGAGTATATTTTGAAATGAACAACAGTCATTTTTTTTTTCAAAGTCCTCGGTCATTTATACGCACCATTGTCACTTTTGACTCATCAGACCAAAAAGCCTTAAGACCTCAAAAAATTCCAACAATACCACTAAGTATATATAATAAAATTGTAAATATAAGCACCCACCCAAGTCCTGACCTCGTGGAATACCCAGAAACACCCAGCAGTTAAAATGGACAAAAAGGCGGTGACCTCTCGCGCGGCCGTCGTTGTCGCCGATTCGCCTGCTCAAGGAAACACCGCGACCTTGCGCTTGATCTGATGACAGTTTAGCTATACTTATACTGATATAATTATTAGATAATGATTCTTAGGATATAATACTGGTAGGATGGTTATGTACAGCTTGTTTGGCCTCTAAGTTTATTTTTGTGGCAAGACAACATATTGGATTGCATGAATGTGAATGAAAATAATTGATCAATTTTCATTATGGGCTTATTGAAAGCAACGTATGTTTGTAATTCAAACTAGGCGCTTAAATTGTATTTTTCTAAGCACCGTTTTGGAACAAGATGCGCATACAATTCAAATCAAACTAACATTTTTGATATAAATCAACCTTAATAAGATAACTTTCGCCCAGGGAAATGCGAAGGGTAATATCAGAAACTCGTTTGATGAGGCGTGTCCTAATAAAAACTCTACCGATTTAAAATTTTCGACAAGTTTTGTAATTAATAAAGTTAAGTGTTGATTACCCAATTTTACACGCTTTAAGTTCTTTACTTTTAATTAACTGTGTTGAACCGATCGAACAACTTTATGAGCCTGTTAATTAAACAACTTTATGGATAGTATTGTCGAGTGCTTTTTGAGTACCTACAAAGTAGGCTTTATTTAATGTCATTTATACTGAGGATTTGTCCCTGTATTTTCTTTTATCAATGTTCTCAGGGCTCTCACTTTTTATCAAATATTTCTCTTTTCTATTTCCAATACATCGAATTCGGAACATTGCTATTTAAATAGATCTGCCTCTAGCTTTTTTTTCCTGGCGTACAGTGCCAGTGAAAGAGTTATTGATCATTAGGATAAAAATATAAAATTTCTTTTGTATCTTCCGAGCTATCTCGTAGTAAAAATTGTGACCGCGATAAAATTTACGAGGAGCCGGGAATAACACCTTCTTGCTTTTAACACAAAATTAAACGTTATCTCATAAATTACGGTTCTTTACTGTATCCACGACATTTTGTAAATTGTAGATACTCTAAGTAAAAATAGCTTGTAAAAAAACTTTTTTACAAAAAAACAACCGACTTCCAAAAAATAACACTAAAAGACGTGAAAAATAACTTTAATTTCGGAAGTCGGTGTCTTTAGTTTTTGTATTTTCGTTTTTGGCCACCGACTTCCGAAATTAAAGTTATTTTTCACGTCTTTTAGTGTTATTTTTTGGAAGTCGGTTGTTTTTTTGTAAAAAAGTTTTTATTTTTCACTTTTTAGTTGCGGTACCTACCCCACACAAATTCGTATACCACTACTTGGTGTGTAAATAACCGTGACAGGAAATTATTAACACATCATCCATATAAACTAAGTGGATAAAATATGCTGTATTAAGGATAACTCAAAAACTACTGGTCAGACCTTGATCAAATTTAAATGGGACCATATGTGAAGTACCACCTATCAAATAAAAAAAGAATCATCCAAATCGGTTCACCCAGAAAAAAGTTATGAGCTAACACACATAAAAAAATAAAATAAAAAAAAAACATACAGACGAATTGAGAACCTCCTCCTTTTTGTGAAGTCGGTTAAAAAGGAAAGTGTTACGAATTTGTATTAGGATATTGTTATCTAATTTATTTTTTACTAGCTTCTGCTCGCGATTTCGCCCGCGTCGATGTCTACCGGGATAAAAAGTAGCCTATGTCCTTCCCCAGAATGCCATCTATCTTCTTGCCAAATTTTATCGAAATCCGTTCAGTGGTTTAGGCGTTAAAACGTAACATACAGATGATCAAGGCCCATAGGGTTGTAGACAGACAGAGTTACTTTCGAATTTATAATATTATTATGAAAGTATGAATGTGTCAAGCAACAACTTATTGAAGCTAGACCAAGTGCATTTAAAGTTTCTTACATTTTCCTAAGCGCCTTTTTCACACCATCTTAACCTCAGTTAACTTACTTCGTGAGTGCTTTCCTTAACCATCGACTACCTGACTCATTTTCTCCAATATGCAAATAAAGGGCGCCAATCCAGTCTAGACTTAACAAATTTCATCACGTAGCAAGCCTATCTAAATAACCAACGTAATTGTCTATTCCAGAGGCGTCTCCTACGGAGACAGATCCCCGATACCACAGTCGTTAATCAGCAACCCATGTTCGCAAGCCTGCAGTTGCAGCGTGTTTTCCGGAGAGCCACAGTTCAGTTGCGCGGCCGTTGACTGTGTGGAGATCTTCGACAACGATATGGAGCAGCAATGTATCAACACCTATGAGGTAGACTCGTGTTGTAGCACTGGAACTGTTTGTGGTAAGTGTTCTTGTGTTTTAAATGTCGTCTATTTGCTTTCAGTAATGGATGCAGATGTGACTGGAATTTTAAGAGGAGTTGATAAGAAATGAGACGTTTTAGTCTTTATTGCGGAAAGGTCTCGTTTGATAGGTTGCTATGATAGTTTAATTTAGTAATTACGTAATTTATTTCCTCCTATAAAATTTTGCTTACTTATACGAATACCTAATCAGTAAGCACAATTGCTTAGTTATGTAAAACGTGAGTGCTTTCAAAAATTCAATTCTCACAAGGAAAAAAGATGAATGCTCAAAAAATTACGTCGCTAACTCATTTGTTCATCTCCATCTGTAAACAAAACATCCGCTTGTTTCCCATATGGAAATAACAACCCATCACCACTGAATCTATGGCCTGTTGGAAAAGGAAAACAGTCACGAAACATCAACACACTGACTTATGAGTTCATCAAATGTAATTAGATTTCAATAAACATTAACTATGTACCTATTCTGTCAAAATAAATCAATTGCTTACTAATCAGCCACAATTCTAGATGACACACTCTTTAATGGTCTTAACACTATGGAAGACAATAAGGACCTCCATATAAGCGGTCGTAAAGATCGGCGCAATGGCAGGATTACTATCAACGATCTATTGTCAACTTATAATGACGATGAAATCCACTTCCAGGTATCGAGTACTATTAAAAATACACAACACGTCATGTATAAACTCATAAAACGTTCTTGATATTACTTATGCTTCCTTAACATCATTATAAAACGCAACGTCTGTAAGTCTGTCCCGTATAAGTATATAAGTATAACCCGAGCCACTTATCCGATTTACGTGATGTTTGTGATTCAAGCTCATGCCATAAAAAGCCAGACCACACCAGCCGGCAATGGTAGTTTTAGTCTTAGATATGTAGTGTATATTCAGCCGTTTCGTTTCCGTTTCCACTGCTGGGACATAGGCCTCCTCTTTGTGTGAGAGTGCGGGCTGTTATCCATGACCATGCGTGCCCAGTGCGGGTCTTCGATTAATACCTACGCAAAAAATAACTCCTTAATCATCTGATGTATTGCAACGTCTGATACAAAATCAATATCAATTATTATCTTTATAAGGACTTTAATAATGATGATAGCAGCTTTACCAAGAAGATCACCTTGATTTAGGTCGTGACGTAAAAAATCGTGTGTTGTTTATATAAATATTTATTTAAAAACATTGAAAGGATTGCCTTTTGTTTGCGAAATAAACTCGGCTAAACAAATTGCAACTTCATTGGCCGTGTGCCAATATGTGATATTATGACCTCTACTTTGTGAATATTTTTGCAACTTGGAATTCGATACTTTTCGTGGATTCTTAGCATTCTTTTTAAGTAGGCCTTCAATCAACAATAGAGGTACGTAATTAGTTACTTTCGATTTCACCTTATCATTCGAAATTAATCGTGCGTGAACCATGAATTTACAATTCTCCTATGCGTAACTTGGTTAACGTTGTAGAAGTTGATTAGTGTTGTATTTTCCACCAAGTAGCCTGTAGCCCTGATTGCAAATTCACCTATATTTTCCAGGCAAAGACGCAATAGCCCAGCTGGCTACTTGCGAAGTCGATGGCCAGACGTACCGCGAGGGTCAGACTTACCAGCCCAAGAACACGCGCAAGACGTGTGTCTGTACCAAGGACTTCAACGCGACTGACAATGCTGCCTACTGCCGGGATATCAACTGTGGCATCGAGATACACTACCAGAATGATCTGCTGCAGAACTGTGCTCCTGTGTTCCCCGGGAATATGCGCGGGTGTCCTATTGGATTTGAGTGTCGTAAGTTTTTTTTGGACTGCTATGAGTTTAATCACGAGTATATCAATGTCAGCAATATCTCCCCAAAAAAATCTAGTTTAGACTTTATTGGGAAGATATGGCAGATGTTAGACAAGGTGTGCATAGCAGGTACCTAACCTATGCACACATTATTTATAGTTTTACTTATGACTTAGATCAAGAATTTTACCTGAGGGCCTAGACAAGTGTCAATCGCTTTCAAAGCGTTTCGTATGTCTACAACGACTTTCAACAAGATTAACATAAGCTCTTCGGTAGCTTTTGTCAATCTAATATATTTTTGAATTTTCCATCATCGTTATCGCTGATAGAATGTATTGGATTGACATAAGCTGCCGAATAGCTTATGTCAATCCTCCTAAATTAATGATTGGTCTCGCTGCGCTCAACTAGATACCGCCGCCGTACTTGTCAAATGCGGCAACAAATACTACGCCGAAGTCGGCGTACCCGAGCCAGTCACATTGCAAGCTGTGTGTGGTGTGTACGTGCCGAATGTTTTATTACATTTTGGGCATAATCCGAAGTAAAATGCCAGTTTGCGTAGTGAAACTGTGTAAAAATAATACTACAAGAAATGAGAAGGACACTGGGATCACATACCATCATTAAATATCGTATAATTTCGAAATTTCAACATAAAATAACATGAACCCTAAACGCCATTCAGTGTTGCCGCGTATACAAGAATCAAGTTCCCCGTGGTTCAGATGTTATAATGTGAATTTATTGTTTTTGTACTCTATTATATAACATATTTAATTTATCTAACCTAGTTATTATACATAATTATACTTAACCTGTTACTATAAATTATTTAATGTGTATTTTTGTAATCTATACACATAAGGTGTAAAAATGTTAGCTGACCCTATTTCGAGGGGTGATTCTACCCATGAAACTGAACAACTTTTCCCAAGGAAAATGGGTCGAAAAACTAAAAAAAAATCGTCTTCTCATACAAAATGCTCAATCAGCTGATTGACATACATGGGAAAGAAAAAAAAAAAAAAGAAGTATTTTCGACCTATGTTCCTGAAATGTAAACTTCGTGTCTGTACATCGAAAATATTTGCGAAAAAAATAATCGAGGAGATGGGATGGGAGATGAGAAGGATACAAGGATATATAGAAGCAACAAAATTCGATATAAATAAAAGCGGCCACATTCCTCTAGATCGTATTTTGTTGCTTCGTGTCTCAATATGAAACTTTATAAAAAGTATTAGAAAATTCTTGTCACACTTACCGAGGTTCCCTACTGAGCGTTTTTCATATTTCCTTCTCAGTCACGAGATAATATTTTTTTAAAAGAGTGGCGCTAGTGAACCGTTGGGCGCCCCCTTATGAATCGCCTGTAATTTTGTCTCTATATCCGTCACCTTATTTTACTATCCCCACTGACTTGTCGAGGCAAGTTTACTAACCGATTATATAATGTCATATTTTTCAACAGCGACTACAAAGACCAAAGTGGTCCGTGGTCTGAACATCCGCAACCTGACGGCTTCGTGCGTCTTCGGCAACACGACGCTGATTGTCGGTGATGAGGTCACCGTCGAGGACAACTGTACCAAGTGCACCTGCAACGTACCACCCTTCGTGACCTGCGTCAGGAAGAACACCTGCGACTCGACAGTACAGTAAGGGTTTATTTGGAAATGGAAGGGTCGGTGAAATGGAGGTGGGAATGTGAGAGGATAGGAAAGGTGTCAAATATGATGTGTGTAGAAATTGTTAATTTAGTGTAACTAAAAAAGGTGAAGAGCAATTGATGTATAAAAGTGTTTTTGATGTTGAGATGTTTGAATACTGTATCCAAGGATATTTATATATTTAATGTTATGTTTTATTATGAAATCTGATGTTAAAAAATGATTTATGATAGATAATAATATACGTAAAAGCTCCTAAAAAATACATTTTAAGCAACTAATGTTGTGTAAGAGACTTTGGAGGCACTTATTAGCGGGAAAAATTGTTTCGTAGAAAACAAACAAATTATTTAAAAAATATGATATAGGTTTGTTTTATTGTTTCATAAATTGCTTATCGGTAAGAATATTTATTTATATTGTAAATAAGTACCTAGTAACTTAATTTAACTTAGATCTGACTTAAACACGAATTAGGAATCACATGACATTTACTTAACATAAATATAACATAACATCACGCCTTGTTTCCCCGAAGGGTTGGACAGAGGTGTATTTATAATACACCCACATTACGCCATTTACTTAAAATAAGGATATTTACATTATGTACACATACACAGCCTAAGAGGACCTTTGTAAATTAAATTATTATAATAATTATTTATATTATTAAACTATGTTGTGACGACCTAATAATACTTATTTTTAAGTGCTTAATTGTATAATAAAATCTTGTCTTATTAATAATGAATCACATTATAGAAAAGATTATAATTATTAAAGTACTTATTACAATTTTTAATATTATGTGTTTTACTTTCGATTTTATTTCGAAGGTACATTGTTGGCTTTGTGTAGCTAATAATATAATAAATGCTTGTTATGGCAGTTTTCTTAACTAATTGCACAAATGTAATATTATTGTGCAAAGTTCTGTGTTCTTTAAAGTTATAAATTGCGATGTTTTTGAGATCCTATACCTAAACAATAAACACTTATTTAATGATAAGGTGGTATATAAATGCAAAGGACACTAAAAAAATTCAGCAATTAGTTCGTAAGCATTTCTTTCATAAATTTTCCCCCTTATAAGTACTGAAAGCCCACTCAATTTGATCACTTCTTTGATTAGTTGTTGCTATTTCGGTGTCAACGGCTAACAAGAGTTTTAACAGCTAGTTTACTGATCAAATTGGTTACACTTTCGATTGATATTAAAGGGGTTGCTGTTTTCATTCTGAAGTCCAATCAAAATTGAGCCTGTGTTGCAATTGTTTTCGAATTTCGTAGTAGTTTTCGTGTCGTTTAACTGAAGCAAGCCAACCCAAGTTCAACCCTGAACATCTGGTAAGGTCTTCCGACGTCGCGGATGGCCACATCGAGGAGTGGCAGACGCCCTGGCTTGTCAGTTTGGTACTCAACAATGGTGCGTGCCCAGTTCGGACTCTTGTGCTGTGGACAAAATTATCATAAACAAGCTGACCCGACAGACGTTTTCCTGTCTTAACTATGAATGTCATATGTCGTTTAGTTTTAGTTTTGACTATTGACTAAAACTAAAACTATCGACTCTTTTATCAACTGATCCATCTGTGTTAAAGCGCATTCTGTCAATCGCTGACAGTTATTTCAAACAGTTTTCTTAAATTTTGTAACGTTCCGATCAACTTCCTTATTTTTTTATTTCATAAGACTCTTCTCCTGACAATAACGAACACAACAAAAAAAAATTAGGGAAATCGGTCCAGCCGTTCACGCGTGATAGCGTGACCAAGGGAAATAGGGATTCATTTTTATATATATAGATAGATATATTGAAGTCCTTCGTTTTGAGAGGCATGACGATGAAGCTACTGAAAATTGTAGTTGATTAATGAAGTCCTTGTTCTCGGGTGTTCTGTTATCAGTGTTGCACAGTTCACTAGTTTTCGGTGCGATGAAAGGAGCTGTGCTTAGTCTGCGAAGTTTACCAGCATCCTACTTGCGTAACACTATCGTTTTTACTAATGTCGTTACGGACGCATTTTTTTTTAATAGTATAAGACTGGAACTTTAATATAATCTAGTAATTTTGCTTGAATTAAAGTTGTTTTTTTTTTAATACGACAAAGTGTCAATTCTAAAAAAAAAATTATTTCAGGTTTGTTCGCTTCAATATTTTAAAATCGATTTCTTAAAAAAAAAATGCGGTAATAGATATAAAGTGTTATACATTCCTAAAAACCCCATTGCATGTAGATTTTAAAGTAATGATAATGTTGTAGGGTTTTATGATTATATTTCTATAAAAAACAACTTAACAATAAGTGAGGGGAGCAAAATACAGTTTTTTAACTTCTTCGAGACTTTTGACAGTTACCGTTGTCTCCCGATGCTTTACATTTGATGTTGTTTTGTAGCGTAGATGTTCATAAATATGTTTATAAAAATTAGCTGCGGATACGTGCGGTTTCTGAAGTTATCGTGAAAAGTATGACACAAGTCAGGGAACAGAAAACCTCTATCTTTTGCGGTTTCTAATGTGAATAGTTCACTGATTAGTTTGCGGTATATTTTATTTAAATATTAATTATATATTGATAATAGGACGTACTATCTACAGTTTACACTCAATTTGCGGTACAACTTTAATCAATAAAATGCACGCTACCCTTATTTATCAAATAATATATAAAGAGTGGATTCACTTAATATCGCTAAATATTATAAATTCGTAATAAAACTAAACAGACGTTTGATTGTTACGTACCTTCGCTGAATTTCAAAATGACTACAACTTTCAAGTATTCTAAGCGTTAATTATTACTCCCATACATCGAAGGAGGAAAAATACTTGGAGCTTTAACAACAGTTTTAAAAGCAAACTATCATGTTTCTGAAGACAACATCTGTTTTATTATCAGTGATATTCAAAGGAATCTTATTTCCTTCTTTAATAGACGATGGGCAGAAGCATAGTAAAATAATAATAATAATCTTCAGTACATAAAATTTTAATTCATGGTGAAAGTATCATTAAGCATTTTGCTGTGCTTCCTATTGGTCAACTTTCAAAAGATGCGCAAGAATCTCGCAATAAGGATTATAAAAAAAATCGCCTACATCATGCCAGGAAGTGGTCTCGTACGGCTACAAATGAGGATGTATTTCATACTCTTCTCTACACATCAGATCCATACATTTCCAGTCTTAGAAAAACATTTAGCAGAAGTGTGAAGTCACTTGATGAAGATACCCTAGATCTTTTAAAAGTGAACTTAAGCAAGTGTATGCTTTATATTAATATAAAATTTTTTTTTAGTATTCATTTCACTTAGAAATTTCGTAACCTAAAATGTTTTATGAGATAAATATTTGTAATCATAATTTTAATTATTTATTTAAATACTAAAGAGCTATATTACTATTGTTTTATAATAAACTAATGTAATTATACATTTTATTCACAATATAAATAGTGTTGCCCCTAAGGAAATAAATAAAGACTATTTGTAAAAGTTTTCCTTTTTTTTTTCGTATATTTATGCTTTAGTAAAATGATAGCATCTGAACGTTATCTAAAGCCTTATTTAATATTCTATGCATGTGCAAAAATTCAAGCGTCTTTCTTGAAAAATAAAGAAGTTATCGATTTTTGATCTGAAACAGACCTCGATCTTCGATAGTGCGCCGGACGTAAAATATTAAAAAGGACGGCAGCGTCGTCTTTAATTTAAATGATGTCAATCGTATACTTAGCTTCTGTGTTTGTGTTGTCTTTTTGTGTAATTTACGGGTATTATGCTTATATAGATTTTGTGACTATATAGGGTCAAATTAAATTAGCTAGTGAAACTGCATACTCGCTAAGGGTATATCCATTATCCATATCTAAATACGAAAGTTTTTATAGTGTTTATATATGTTTTTGGTTTGCCTAAAGATCTTTTATAAAATCCAACATTAGAGAAGGTAGGTATATATATATATCAATAGCTGTGTCATGAGTATTAACTAACCTGACATTCATCCAAAACCGCCTTATATCTCAGCCTGTTGTTGGCTTTAGGCAATATCTCCGCGTCGTTGTAGGCCAACAACTTGATGCCTCGTCTGTAGTTGTTGGTTGTCGGGTCGTAGTAGCCAATGGTGTTACGGCAGTGGAAGGTCACGTTCTGAACGGCTTTAGATGACATCAGCTGCAGGTATGTAAGTTGCGTGTGGTCTGCCTTGTACGTGATCTAGAAAATGACGAAGAGATTTTTGAACAGTGCATAAGATATTTCAAGAGTCAATTACTTATTTTATCACATTGGGTTCACAATCCCAACCTCAGAGGGTGGAAATTAACACTAACAGTTTTAAGGGTCAAAGTGGTATTTAAATATAATGAAGATCTAAAGGGATGGACCCAAAAGTAGATCTTCTCATTTGTAAAACTGAAAATTTTCCCGTTAGTAAATATAGGTACCAGTCTAATGTTTCTAACCATAATCCATGACTTATTACTGCTGATTTTGAATCGAAAATCTTAGGGTACAGTATAATCATAACTGCAAATAACACTAAACAAATCAAACTCAACACTCACCGTAAATCCGTTGTCTATCTCACTCAGCCAGGGCTCATGCTCCTTGCCGTCATACGCGATGTCCTGTGACGTCATCGGCTTGGGGAACACACAGCTGCTGCCGGTCTCCAGGTCGCAGTACACTATGATCGCATCGTTAATGTCGCCGCCATTCGGGTCGATCCAGTATTGTCCTGAAAAATAGGAAAAAAAAATCATGTTTTACTTCGGTCTGATTTACTGTTGTCTCGAGTAAATCAAAACTCCGAGCAAACCGGATGAGAGGAATTGCGTACTTTCAAGTCATGGTAGAAGCGGTGAAACCGTGGGGATATACCGGCTGGATTCTGCTATCTCCCATTGTCTACAGAAAGTGGGTATTTAGGTTTACCCTCGTGTAAGAAATAAAAGGCAATTCTGACTAGAACTGTGCTTGTCATAACTTAGCAATAAAGAAATCAGGTCTCAGGTATTTTAGGCATACTTATACCGACAAGTTATACTTTTTTGGCAGAAGTTTGAATAAATTCAAGTTAAATTTACTTAAGAAGGTTCACTTTCTTACCACTTTCAAATTCAGGATGATGATACTTGATATCCCCGCAGGTCTTAGCTGGCGCTTCCTTAGAACCGTCTGGTTTGAGGAACTTGTCAAGAGACACCTTCAGTCGTTCGTATGCCTTCATCACAACCTCTTTGCGTTCAGCTGCTGTCATGTCTTCTTTAAAGAACCGAGGAGGCAATGTGTTCGGGTCATCGCCTAATGGATCTGGGCCTTTCACTGAACCTGTGAGAGCCAAAATTAGTTATTAATTCATTATATCTTGAATAGAAAAGGATTTTGTTTATTTATCAAGTTCTACCAACAGCTTCTGTATACAATATATCTTAAGTAGGATAGGGAACAATTAGCCATGGATTTACACAGTTGCCAATTATAGGTTTACCAGTGTTCCCAAATATTTCTGAGAACACTGGTGATAACACAGAACAATGAAGAAACCCCCCCCCCCCTCTCGAATTTAGGTGTGGCAAAATACTTCTTAAACTTAAAAACAGAATACTAATATAGCATATCAAGAATGAGGAATAGTCCGGAATTGTAGGAAGCCGTCTCTATCTATCATCTTTATGAGTCAGTCTTTATCTTAAACTCGACTTACTCGACACCCGTTTAATATCTGTAAAGATATTGTTGTGAATTACCTACACAACTATTTCGGGAATATATAGCGTCGAATTAAATTTGTTAGCCAAACTTCGCAGACGTATTGATAACTGAAAACAACCAGTTGAGGAGAAAATTCTAAATTATTTGACATAACATCATTTTTACTGACCTTGTTGTAACATGGCAGTTAAGGCAGCAGCGTCATAAGCTAGGCCCTCTCCAGGTGGGCCGGGTGGTCCAGGTGGACCCGCAGGTCCTAGGGATCCGTGTCTACCAGCTTCACCAGGAGGTCCACGGCCTCCGGGCACACCTGGTGGTCCTTGCAGACCAGGGCTACCGTCGCGGCCAGGGGTTCCTTTACGCAAAAATTATGCAAGTGTCAATGACATAGTGGCACATTAATTACCATTACCACAGTATGACTGACCAGTATCTTGTATCTTATAAAACTCTTTCTGTTTAAATTCGATGGATAATCGCACAAGACTTCGTTTAGTAAGTTTAGTTATCTATTGATAACTAACTATAACTGTTGTACAATTATCCATTGAGTATCTTTTAAAGTTACCTCGTGATCCGACATCTCCGTCCTTTCCAGGTGGTCCCATTTGTCCTGGTAATCCCCGTTCTCCTGTTCTTCCTGGGGCGCCGAGCATTCCGGGTAGACCTGGCAAACCAGCATGGCCCTTAGCTCCATCTGCGCCAGCCTCGCCTCGCTCTCCCTTGGTTCCGTCAAGACCGGAAGGTCCCATCTTGCCGGGAGGTCCATGACGCCCATCAACTCCAGGTGGTCCGCTTTCACCTCTAGGTCCTCGTTCGCCGGTGGGTCCGGAAGGCCCTGATGGACCTGGTGGTCCCTAATAACCATAATTCATTTGTATTATTAAAATGTTTGTTGAAATGATAATTATATGACATAAAATTATTTTACTCATATTTTTTTTTGATATTTTTATATCTGACATAGGATCCATAGAACCGTTTTTTTTTAGTAATACTACATTTGATGGAATTTTCCATTTTGGGATGAAATATTATGATTCAGGCAAAACTCGGTTGTAGACGAATCTAGAACGTTAATATCGTTTTCTGTATATAGAAATATATATATGTATACTTAATCCCTAAAGGACGTTGAAAGCGCTTATGGCAAGTTGGCAAAATTTTACAATTTGTATTTCTGATATATGTACGGCTACATATCAAGCTATACATTTCCAGTTTTGGCTGACCTCGCATTGTATAGGCAGGCTGTCCGTACATGAGAAATAATAATATTACTAACAAACAACTTCATAAGCTTGAACAAATTGATATTTTTGTTATAGTGTTGGGCAGAGAACAAAGTTAACAGATATAGACTTAATATTTACCTGTAAGCCTGGTGGTCCACCTGGTCCCGATGGGCCTAGAGGTCCAAGGGGTCCCTTATCACCAGGTCGTCCAGAGATACCTGGTTGACCTTGCTTGCCCGGACGCCCCTCTGGACCCGGCTCACCCATTGGTCCTTGCGGGCCTTGCAGACCCGGAGTTCCAGATTGTCCTGGAGCACCGTCAGCACCTGATTTTCCTGGTGCACCACTTTCACCCTACAAATATAAAGAAGACATTAACTTTTTTAAAGCAATGTGTATAGGATTGAATAAAACCTGAAGATCTTTCATTACATTGACCAAAGAAAACAATCAATAATATCAATTATTATAATACAATTTTATTAGAATAGGTACCAATAGTAATTGTAGTTTTTTCAGGTAGTACTTTTATACGAGTATTAATTAATTTGTGAAAGATACCTGAGTGCCTCGAAGTCCTTGTGGTCCAGGTGGGCCTACAATGCCAGGTAATCCAATTGGGCCTCTCTCACCAGCCGCTCCGGGTGAACCACTGGGACCTTGCAAGCCTGCTTCACCTTCGCTGCCTCTTTCACCCTTTGGTCCTTCAGATCCCTGAGGACCAGTCATGCCCATTGGGCCTGGGGCACCTGGTCTGCCTGAATCGCCAGTAGATCCTTTAGCGCCGGGGATACCAGGTGCACCTGCCGGGCCTGTGCTTCCTTGTGGGCCCTAAACACAAAAACAACATCATTTCTCCATTTATATTTGTAATTTTTATGAAGGATTAAAAATAATGATTGACTTAGTTTAGTACCATGCTCTATAGATAATGTACTTACAGGTGGTCCTAAATCTCCAGGTCTTCCGGGCAAACCAGCGTGTCCTGTTTCTCCTTTCGGTCCATGATCACCGCGACCGCCCTTGGCGCCAACTAAGCCTGGCAGACCACGTGGGCCAGATTCCCCGGGCACACCTTACCAAAAACAATTAAATTATTAGCACCCACTGCTTGTATCACAAAATCACAAACTTCATCGTGAGCAGACAGGATAAACGGATAATTCTAAACTAGAAAGTAACATATTTGAATTACCTGGGCTACCCGTATTGCCTTGTTGTCCCTTCGAACCACCGTAACCTCGTTCACCCTTCAGACCAGGCATACCAGTGAGGCCAGGTGGCCCAGAAAGACCAGGTGAACCCTGAGGTCCAGGCTGCCCTCGTTCTCCTGGCGAACCTGGGGCTCCTAATTCTCCAGGAGTACCAGGCGAACCAGGTTCTCCTCTCTCAGCGGGTTCTCCAGCTGGACCGACGGGTCCGATTGGACCCTGAGGACCTTGTTCTCCTTGGCGACCTATGGTTATATCATATTTTTATTTGCTATTTTTGATTGCTTTTTTATTGAACGAATGAAAGAGTAGCCGTCTTTCCGTTGTCAAAAGGTATTAATTACAAGGCAGAAGTGAGTAGTAACGCAGGAAGGGGACGCCCTAGAAGGACATTGTAGTGACCTTATTGGTGATGTGCTTCAGTAAGTTCAGATGCATAGTACTCGCAACCGGCGTGCGGGTATGATCAGATGTATGAACGTAAACAAAGCAAAAGGAGTAAATATGTAGGAATCACAGCAGGTGCTTTCTGTAGTTTCTGCCTACCCCTATTGGGAAAAACCGTGAGTTTATGTGTATGTATGTATTTTGTTATTTTTAATTATTAAGTAAACACTTCTTTTCACTCAGTAGGAGCCCAGTGGATTACGGCCCAGTTGACGACAATAAGATCGATTCCTATTAAATGGAACTTAGATATTACTGGCGAACAATGGGTTTTAATAATAGGTAAGTAAGGTAATTCTTAAATATAAAAATGATGGTGGAAAAACTATTATACAAAAAAATGTTTGACCTGGTGATCCATCATTGCCCGATGGTCCTGCAGAGCCTCTCTCGCCCTTCTCCCCAGGTGCTCCAGTAAGTCCTCGTTGTCCAGGCATGCCCATCGCTCCCGGGGATCCTGGATGACCTTTTCCTCCTCGGAGTCCTTCGGGACCCTAAGAAGTTAAATACATAGTAATAAGAAAAAGAAAAAAATAAGCTGTTTTAAGGAAACAACAAAGATGAGAGCAAAAAATTCTTATGAGCTAAAATTTCATACAAATATAGATTTTTACTATAGTACTACTTTACTATTAAACGTTTAATTTTGACTTTCAATTAGGTATAGTCACATCCTCATCACCGTACTTGTTCGACTATTTTTGACTGCTCATTGCACGATAAAATCTGTTTTACCGACTCAGCATTTTATATTTCTTTGTAATGTCAATACCGCAAAATGTCATTCAGCCATCTTCTTGACATGTTCGACTGAATTAAAGCTGTGACACTGCCGGACTCTCGCAATAAAAAAAGTATATATTACGTAAAAGAGCTAGGCATTGAAATGGTTTTAGGTTGTTATACACTCGACATTGGTCAAAGGTGTATGCTATTTTGATCTTTTTTATCAAGTATTTACATATAGTTTTCTATGCAGTAGTCTGCTCAGTACGAAAGCTTCAAAAGGTATTAGGTATGTGTCAACTTGATAAAGGAAAAAAATTAAAAACAGACGAAGTAATAAAATAGTTGGTTGTATTTTAATTTATTGTATCTTACCGGTGGTCCATCAGGCCCTTGAGCGCCAGATTCTCCCTTCTCTCCTGTGCTTCCAGGCTGACCGGGTTGTCCTCGATCTCCAGTAAAGCCTCTCTCTCCACGAGGTCCTGATGGTCCTGGTGGCCCGGAAGGTCCTGCCATACCTGGTCCTCCTTCTTTTCCTGGTGAACCTGGTAAGCCAGCTGCTCCTGGCATACCCTGGATAAAAGATAGATAGGTTATAATGCTTCGGAACTTGAACTATTAAAAATGTTGTTCTAGCTTCAAACGGCCGAAAAATCAATGACAAATAAAATACAAATATCTTCTGTATACTTTTATAGCAAGTGAAGTGAACAAAGAAAAGTATACGCTATTTACATTTTGTGTGTACGCATTTATCCGGAAAAGTATATTACTGGTGTGTGCATATACTGACAATATCATTTATTTTAATAGATGAACTGGATAGTTAATGAATTTTATGCGAAACATAATATTATCGTGAGGAAATACTTACAGGGAATCCAGTAGGTCCCGCAGGGCCTGACGGACCTCTTTCACCCGCTGGTCCAGCGATACCCTGAGGTCCCTGAATACCAGTTGCACCATCTCGCCCAGCATCACCTTTTGGCCCGTTAGGTCCCGCCTGGCCTGGATCACCGTCTTTTCCTGGTTCACCCTATTGAATACGACAAAAAGTTAGCTGTTTGATTGCAAATTGGTTTTAGAATGATTTTTCATAGAAATTGACATCAAAGCTAGTTTACTTACTTGCAATCCCCGTTCTCCAGGCCCTCCCATTAAACCAGGTTGTCCTTGAATTCCCTGAGATCCTTGCTCACCAGGTCTTCCATCAGCTCCCGGTATCCCCCTCTCACCTTGAGGACCAGTCTTTCCTGGCATTCCAGGCCTTCCAATAGATCCTCGTGGTCCTTGCAGACCTTGCTGTCCCGGCCTACCAGGATCTCCCGAGCTTCCCTTAGACCCAGGTAATCCAACACCTCCTCTCTCTCCAGACTGACCTTTAGATCCAATTGGTCCATCTGAACCAGGAAGACCTCTCATACCCATTAATCCTCTTTCGCCCTGGGGTCCAATATTTCCAGCGGGCCCTCTAAGACCTCTCTTTCCACGTTTTCCCTCTGGGCCCATATTACCAGGCAATCCACGAGGTCCTGGAGAACCAGATTCTCCCCTTATTCCGCCATCACCTTTCTGACCTCTTTCACCAGGTTGACCCTTTAAAAATATAAACAGTTTAAACTCATGTTCAGACTTCATATCTTAATAAACCGGCTCCTAAGGGTAGTAGCGTGATGTTTAATAGCCTATAACCTTCCTTAAGGATTGGGATGGCAAATGCAAAAATATATTTTCATATCCAACTGGTAGTTCTAGAGATTAGCGCGTTCAAATAAACAATCTCTTCAGATAAGTACAGTACTTTAGACATGAATAAGTAGACATCAGTATAGATTATCTTACCGGCATTCCTTTAGAACCAGGCAAGCCTGAATCTCCAGCCATACCCGGCAGCCCTCTAGGTCCAGGGAATCCTTGTGGGCCAGACGCTCCCGGTTGTCCATGCACTCCTTTCTCGCCCGGGATTCCGTCACGACCAGGAATACCAGAGGCTCCTACTTCACCAGGTTGGCCAGGACGACCTGCCTCTCCTCGTGGTCCTTGCATCCCTTGACTGCCTTTCGGTCCATACAGACCCTGTTCACCTTTTAAGCCTGGGGCACCTGGGAATCCTGGTGAGCCTGGTTTTCCGACATTACCCTGAGGGGAAAATATTGTTTCTTTATTTTTTTTTATAAAATAATCTTTATGTCAAGAACTATTTCCGCTTGTCTGTGCCAGACGCTAATAAGAACACACCTGTAGTACAGTTGATGTAAAACCACGCTTACCATTAATCCTTGAGGTCCTGGTGCTCCATCAACACCTCGGACACCCGGAGGCCCGGGAGAACCTTCACGACCTCTTTCACCTCTAGCACCAACAGGACCCTGGTAAAAAAACAATAGTGAAGTCCATTAACAATAGCATTAATTGTGTAACAACCTAAAATGAAGCTTTGATTAATTATAAGTTGATACACAATTAATGCTAATTGCATATCTATGAGCATCATTTTTTGAAAAAGTAATTTAACAAATTTTACTAATACTTATTAAATATTTTTACTCAGGACAGTCGATTAACTTTCCCGACACTACACAAAAAAAAAAACAATCTTAACAATGCCGTACCGAGGGTCCAGCCGGTCCCAATGGCCCAGGAATTCCAGTTGGCCCTTTTTCTCCTGATAATCCTTGTTCACCCTTAGCGCCATCCCTACCGTCGAAACCTCGATGCCCTTTCAGTCCTTGGATACCGGGTACTCCTGGGGTTCCACGAGGTCCAGTCTGGCCAATTGCACCTGAAGGACCTGGTTCACCATCTTCTCCGGGAGAGCCCTAAATAGATTATCAACACATATTTTTTTAGTTTAGCAGTACATATTTGTTGAGTTATTCAAATGTTACGTGTACATACTTTTATATGAGTTCATACTGATTTTATTCGAAAGTAGCGTTAACTTTTATTTGTCTATTATGACTTGACAATTTTTTTTTTTTTTTTCTTACATCTTTTCCTGGTAGCCCTTGGGGTCCTCTTTCGCCTGGTGGTCCTAGCTGTCCTGGCAGCCCTGGTTCTCCTGGCTCGCCACGTTGTCCTTGGAAGCCTTGCGGGCCGGGTGGTCCTTGTGGCCCTAATATACGAAATCCAAAGCTTTAAAGGACTGTTTTTTTTTATTAAAACGTAAAAATTATGAAACGCAATTTCTTATTTATCCATTTGGTAGTGTTTCAGAAACCAAGACGTTTTTAAAGAGAGATTTTTGACATGCAGACATAGGGTCTTACCGGGTATTCCTCTAATGCCTGGAGTGCCGACTGAAGCTTGCATGTACTGGTACGGGTCGAAAGGTGGACCCTTATCACCTCCAGCTGAAGCCGCCAGTTGAGCCAAGTATGCATTTACCTAAACAAGTACAATTTTTTTGAGTCGGAAAAAATATTAAGAGGGCGTATTTTTGAATTCTGACTTGGTGTGTCCAACTAGTGTTATTTGCAGTTTTTTTTAAATCACGTTTTCGTGTTTTTTTCAATTATAAAGTATTCTATCTTATTTTAAAAATAAACTTTCTAAAAACGTTGGTTAGAAATGGCCTCGTCAATGTATTATTTTATTGTGCAAGAGAGGAAAGGCCAGGGCATGTGTATTGCGTTTTATTGAATGCGTGCCATTTTATTGAATTTTCATTTGTTTATCTAATTTTTTGTAGCTTCATGTGGTCTGAAATAAAGATTTTGACAATTTTTATATTTGAATATGAAGCTTGTTTTTCTACAGTTTATTTTTTAATTGATGCATTATTTAGAACATAAACAGCTATACTTCTTCACTTCAGTCTGTTCAGAATCTACAGATAAAACTTACATCAGGCATCTGACCAGCGAGTCCAGGTATCCCAGGGGCCCCAGCGACCCCGGTAACTCCGGGTGTTCCCGGAGGTCCCGGCGGGCCTTCATCTCCTGGCATGCCAGAGTACCCGCGCACCGGAGTCTGCGGCTGCGCAGCCACACCGACGAATACTGGCCGAGTTGGAGCTGCAGAAATAAGATAGATAGAATACTATTAATACGTGTACGGCACATAATATGATTGATGTGTAAAAGTGTTTATACAAACCTACTTACAGAAATAAAATCATTTCACATGTAATTTTTAAAAATTATTACTTATGGTATCACAAAAGGCGATCGTATCCCCAAATGCGATCGCGAATAAGGGCTAATTTTACCAAAGTCAGATATGTTTTATCCGGTGAATAAAATTGACGTCGGACAGTTCTAGTATGTAAAAAACTGTCAAAAATTCAAAATTTATCTCAGTACAATAATTTGTTCTGAGAATTTTATTCTCAGGTTATGACTTATTCTAGGTATAAAAGTTTAGTTTAGTTTTAGTGAGGTAACAATCCCACACTCCCCGACCTCCGTCCCCAGTGGTCGGGTGCCTTTTGACGGTATCCCCCGAAAACAAAAAAAAAACAAAAAAGGAATAAAAGTTTGGTAAAATTCGCCCTAACTTGGTTTGTACAACATATAGTCAAATTTTTATGGTAGCTAGCGATAATTTTACTCTTGGTGATCAAAAATAATAATAAAAAACTAAATATTTTGTTCCAAATAGAAACCTACATTTATACGAAATGTCAGAAATTAAGTACGTGATATTTTCCTATGGAGAAGCCGGCAAGAAACTCCACGGATACTGTTTTAAAAATAATTGGTTTTTACAATGTTTTCAAATTACAGTGCCAATAGGTATGGGAAAATGAATTAGTATGTACTGTGACAGCCGTCACTGTGGTTGTTATGTGGCAGCCACCGCTCAAAAGTCAAAAGTCAAAGCATTTATTTCAAATAGGCACATAACAGGCACTTTTGAACGTCAAAATTTACAAAAAAATTGAATTGATTCTAGTTGCCCCTTCCAAAAGGTAGTGTCGTATGGAGAAGAATGGGCAAGAAACCCCACCGTTACTCTTTTAAAAATGTTTTACAATATGATGTATACATTAGTTGGTCTTGCTCTCCTAGGAAACCGTAGCCTAAAGGGCCTACAACGTTCTCACCCCGTTATAAAAGACCACCATCTACCATCCATCCACCACCATCCACCACTATAGGCAGCCCTAATACATGAAATGAACATAAAACTAAACTGCCAAACGACAAATTAAACTTGAAGATAATAAAAACTTTTTTACAAAAAACAACCGACTTCCAAAAAAAACACTAAAAGACGTGAAAAATTACTTTAATTTCGGAAGTCGGTGTCTTTGCTTTTGTATTTTCGTTTTTGGCCACCGACTTCCGAAATTAAAGTAATTTTTCACGTCTTTTACTGTTTTTTTTGGAAGTCGGTTGTTTCTTTGTAAAAACGTTTTTATTTTTCACTTTTTAGTTGCGGTACCTACCCCACACAAATTCGTATACCACTACTTGGTGTGTAAATAACAGTGACAGGAAATTATTAACACATCATCCATATAAACTAAGTGGAAAAAATATGCAGTATTAAGGATAACTCAAAAACTGCTGGTCGGACCTTGATCAAATTTAAATGGGACCACATGTGAAGCACCACCTATCAAATAAAAAAAAAAACATCCAAATCGGTTCACCCAGAAAATAGTTCTGAGCTAAGACACATAAAAAAAAAAAGGATACTTGATTAACATTGACAACATATAGGACTAGTTGACAAGGCAAGCAGGCACGGTGGAGCAATAGACTCGCCTGGCGTGGCACTGGCAGACAGCGCAGTTGTCTCGCTTCCAGTTGATGAAGATAAAGAGAACATACCAGTGGTAAGGCAGGCAGGCACGGTGGAGCAGTTGACTCGCCCGGCGTGGCAGTGGCAGAGAGTGCAGTTGTCTCGCTTGCAGTTGATGAAGATAAAGAGAACATACCAGTGGTAAGGCAGGCAGGCACGGTGGAGCAGTTGACTCGCCCGGCGTGGCAGTGGCAGAGAGTGCAGTTGTCTCGCTTCCAGTTCTCTCCCTCAGACCAGGTGCGGCCGATGTCAACACACTTGGGACTTGGTGGAACTGATGACAATAATGGCAAGAAAATATATTTCCGCTAATACATTTAAGGATCGTTAGCATATAGAACGAACGTTTTGAAATATTGGTGATTCTTTGCTGCATTAGTAATAATAATATAATTTTTTACGTAGTAAAATAGAATCCAACCACACGTCATTTTTTTTTAATAATTATAATTTTGGTATGATTATTTCACTGGGAAAACTATTTCCACAGCATAATAATGAAATGCCTGCACGTTGTTATTTAAAATTAATGAATTCATAATTTAGTTCCAGTAGTGTAGTAAAGTATTAGAAAATTATTTACCTCTAGGCGTCGCTCTTCGGTAGGTCGGTGTGCCTGAAACAAAGCTCAATATCATCACAAAATAACACGATACAGAAGACTCGGACAAGAAAAACTTTATTGAAGAAATAAAGAAACTTCGTTACAAGGAGCAAAGTCACAAGCTTAGTAATAAACTCACTGCTGGCGGATTCGCGGAAATCCCTCTCGGCTATTACCGCTGGAACAAGATAAATTAAAGATGTTTCACCTACTATTGTACATTACTTTTGTCAGACAGATGAACCCCTAATTCTCAAACGATACTGTTAAAGCTTTTTTAGCTACAATACAAGTTAACTAAAGAGACAGTGAGTAAGTAATTCATCAACTCGTCCACATGCCTAGGGCCCATTTAAGACGACTTGCACAAAATCAAAATAAACAATATTTTCATTCTGCAACTCGTTCTACGTTATTATCAAAATGAAAAAAAGTACAATCAGTAGCAAAAATGTTACTGTGAAAAAAAAAAAAAATTTGTTAAGTAGACCTACAATTAACAGTAACGCTCTACAACGCTACCTAGTCATAAATACTTCAATAAATAAAATAAAATTATAGTTTACCGTCTACTTTAGAGATATGGAAATGATAAGAAAAAAATGCTTATAGTTAGTAAGTAGAGATTCTTTTCAAGATTAAATTTTGATGACCTTAAGTAAACTTAAACTCCAGAGATCAATTTAAATGACGAATCCACAATTACTTACCATTTTCGTCCTCCCCAAAGGGATTGTAGTCGTCATAGGTATCCGGATCCTGGGCTTGTGGCAACTCCTGTATGATCTCCTCGCGGAGGGGACCCTCGGCCAGCTCCTTGCAGGCAGCTGGCAGCACCAGCAACGCCAACCAGGTGGCCTTCAACCACCGCATGACTGCCTGGGTGGACAGTGAAGAAGAAAATAAAGTTTCAGGAGAAATATACACAGATGTTTGTCTAAATTGGACTCCTTGAAAATCATGCAACCTTCGTATGAAGGCTGTAAGAAGGTCTACGCAAGAGGATCGTGTTGCACTGCATGGTTAATCTATTGAAGAGACTAATACGATCTAATAAACTCGTAGAAGAAAATAAAAATCGTATCTAGTTCGAGCTACTTGATCATACAAAGTGGCTGTACCTGCAGAGAATTTACAAATCGGTCCAGACAAATAAGAAAAAAAAAACAAAAAATAATGGTCAATAAAATGTCTATTGGATGCTATTAACTCGAATTCCTATCAATCAACAGCGCCATGTCGAAAATCTAGTAAGCATTGCGTACATTGAAATATTTAAACTATAGATCTTCATAAACGACAATATAAATCAATGTTGACGATACATTAGCGTCATAGAGTGTCCAAGGCTATCGAACCAGGTCATCGACTCGGCCAGTCGGCCTATTCCTCAATCAAGTCATCTAACGATGTCATGAGCAAGCAGCGGCCGCTCCAGTAACCTTTCTAACAAACACATCTGTCTGTATGGAGATGACAACCAGCAATTGGCAACTATAATAATTAATTTTAGCGACCGACTCCGTGTCTGAACCAATTTGTATATTAAACAGAATAGTCTATGATTATTTTCTTTAAACGGTTCCAGTTTCGTTTATTGAGATTTCGGCAGCTTAATTATTTTAAAGAATTGCGAGGTCGTTAACACTTTGCTGTTACTTAAATATAAAAGTGACACAAGTTGTAATGAAGGTTGCAATATCATTATGGGTAGCGTAACATATTTGGATTTATAACTCATAAACAACCTTTGGAGGAACTTTATGACACATCTTCACGTAATTGGACTACCGAACAGCATTTTATGGTCACCTTTTCACTTTCACTGCTCGCCTATCAGACAGAATACTTAAACAAATGCCGAACCATGTTTGACTACGTAGGTATACATTCGTATATACTGGTCTGGGAACGGGTTATCATTGATATCACTGTCGATTTTAAAATTTTCACTAAGTGACAATTGATTCTCGAAACTTTCGGTACCCATTTAATATGGTCTACGTATGCAAATATGTCGGTCATGTTTTTCACCACTGAATCAACGTGGACTGTATTTTCCCGCACCATGTCACAGAATAGATAATAGTTCCGACGATTGTGGCCTTCAAAATAAGTAGGTACCTATACAGGGTGGCCGGGACATCGACGTGCAACCTGTTACCATGGATTCTGATACATGATTCTGAACCGACTGACGAAAGTTTTCAAAACATGGAGCGTTGAAATTTTTCGTCAGTTATAAAAAAAAAAATATGTTCCATTCATTTTAACCGTGTAGATATTGCGTATTGCACGTTTCTATAAAGCAGCAGTTGTTTTTTTTTTTTTGATAACTGACTATAAATTTCCACGCAAGGGGGTCTAGAATCATGTGCCGAATTCATCAATTGGTTGCAGTTTGCATTTCAATGTCCCCTGCCACCCTGTATTTAAAACCCACGGTCTTATATCGAGCTTGTTTTTGAAATAAGAACCTAACAGAACGAAATACAGTTCCTTTTACAGAACTGACAACTTAGCCCGGTCTTTATTTGTCAATTTTGTATTAAGAAATTTACAAAACTCGGCATAAAGTTCGAAATACAAAAACTGGCTCGAAGGTTTCGGCTCGGGCTAAAGTTAGATCATGTTTTGAAATAAGACGGTATATGTCAGAAACGAATTAAAAAAATATACATACAAAGATGTAGAAAGAAATTCGAAATAAGACATTGGTTTTTTACAGGAAGGAACCTTTTCAAGCAAATTTTCCGTACCACTAACCATTTTCCAGCCCAACAACTTACTGCTCTCCTCCAATATACTTATGTATGCTGTTCTACTAAACTAAATGTATTACACAAAAGCTAAGTGATAGGGCAACATTAGAATGTTTTTTTATGCAAACCAATGCAAATGGGTGCGATGCAAGTATTGCAAGCGCATCGAGGTATCCGCATCGATATCCGCATAATGGTACATATTGTGGAAACAATATGCCACAGGTGTGTGCTCATGTGGCTTGTTTATTAAAACGGTTCGTTTGTATACACGGTAACTATGTGATAAGTTTATGTTACGATCCTAGTCCCATACAAAACTGTTTTAGTAAATACTTAACTAGGAAAAGCATTTTTCTTACATACCAGTCAGTAACCTACTTATTTTCAGACTACAATAAATCTAATGAAATTTTGTTGAAAATGTCTTTAACCTTATGAAGATTACAAATCAAAATCAAATTACAAACTAGACGATTTACTACTATTCGCAGGTTAATTGATATAAATTCAAGAATTTTCTGAATTGTTACTATGCTCTAAGTACAGCACCCATGCCATAAGATTTTTGGGGTAATCGCTTTCAATTCAAAGATTTTCGTATTTCAACAACATTTTTTGACAGAATTACCATAAGCTTTTCGGAGGATTTTTCAATCAAATAGGTACATACTTTTCCACTATCGCTATCGCTGATACAAAGTCAGCCCTATTGTCTAGGCCCTCTGGTTCACTTTTCAGGCGGTGTCGGTGGTACTGTTGGTTATAGTCCGAAATTCGGGCGTAAAAACACCCTTTTAACATGACTATAATTCTCATCGACCAAAGAGGCCATTCTCCCTGGCAGTTCCTCCTGCTCTAACTGTCATTATGCTACATAGCATTAGTCGAAACTTTACGGCGCCCTGAAGTAGAATTCAAGACCGACGTAGGTGAACGAGCTTTATTGCTATCTAAGTGCAACTATAAAAGCTTTTCCGAACCGTGAAGTTAACACCGTCGCGCGTCGGTTAGTAAATCATTTTCAGTCGAAGGCTTGTGAGTTGCTACAACGGAACAAAGTTAGATAGAACCCGTTTTTGTACTAGAGAAAGATTACAGGCAGTTACAGGCGAGATCGCCAAATCAGATGCTATTTATGAAATAGTGCTTCTTAAATAGTATCTGATTTGGCGATCTCGCCTGTAACTGCCTGTAATCTTTTAAAACAGGTTCTATCTAACCTTGTTCCGTTGTAGCAACTCACAAGCCTTCGACTGAAAATTATTTACTAACCGACGCGCAACGGTGTTAACTCCACGGTTCGGAAGAGCTTTTAAAGTTGCACTTAGATAGCAGTAAAGCTCGTTCACCTACGTCGGGTATTGAATTCTACTTCAGGGCGCCGTAAAGTTTCAAGTGTCAAGGAGTCTTGGAGCCGATTAGATGAAAACTATAACTATATCACACACTTGGAAAATTTACCCTGTAGGTATACAATACTTCTTTGTAGCTAGAAACTGGACAACGTAACGGATGAAATCAAAATAGCTCAAACACAATATTTATATGCAAAAAACAGTGTCACATACCTATGTTATTCTTGAGATAGATAGGGGGTTGCGCGGCCCGCCCGCGCCTCCACGAATGCGCTGCCTCCCGCGGAGATACCAATAAATATGCGCCTACGCATGACCTGTTAGCACCGTCATCTATGAGCACAGGGGGCGACAACCATTGGTTGATGTAACCTGCTGATTTTTAACCCAGTAGGGATTTGAAGATTAAATAAGTTTGTTACCACAATAAGATGGTTAAGGAATATAGCTTAAGTAATTAAGTCATAAGTCATTTATGGCTGCAAAAAGAGGCATAGAGAAAAAGACGTAACCGAAATTTTGCTATGTTTTATTATTATTATAAGCTCCTGTTAAACAGAGCACCTGCCATCTTATCTCTACCTTGGTTGACTGGTTTCGAGTACATGCAGGGTAAAGAAAGAACTTTTATGCAACTAAAACATTTTGAACAGAATGCAGTACAGGTTGCTACTACACCAACAAGTCCTCAGCACTTGTAAGGAGCGTTTCAAAGGTACTTGCGAGCTGGTTTTAATTTTAAGAAATTTTGATAGGTACTTAACACGTTCAAATAAACATTTCAGCGTTTATTACTACAAGGTATTTTGCATAGGAACCTTAGATCATTTAAATGAAACTCTAAGAGAGACCCATGTGTAGTTGATAGGTTTCCAAACCCCTTACTCAAAATTTATATTTAAGTACGATATAGATATTGTCCTCATTAGGGATTGGCCTGTGTAATCAGCTCAAAACAACTTTCCTTTATTTTTCACGGTAATATAGCATAATCATCTACTCTTAGAACAAAGCAAATCGTTCACTGAGCATGATAGTCACGCGCGGTATGTGCTTTATTCTCAAAAGTCAATAATAACGATAAGCTATAAGAGCTTAGTCGTTAGACAATTTTCTTTTGAATGTATGGCTAGTGGTATGTTTTTCAATGATAAATGATAAATGATAAATGAATGATAAATGATAAATGATTTTATTTCTGTAAATAGGTTTGTACAAACACTTTTACACGTCAATGATATTTTAAAACTAGATGAGGTCGGCGTTTCCTATCTGACTACTCTGAGAAGAAAGGCCGAAACAAACTCAGAGGTCACAGTCTCTTTTAAAGTCCAGACATAATCTTGGTCAGATCATGTGAAGACCATGTAGATTTGTCTGAAATGGTATTTTGAAGAAAAACCACACAGATTGAGTGGACCTGTCAATAGCTTAACAACACGGTACAACAAGCAATCAAGTTGCACATTACATGCTGGCAGGGCCCATGAATTCAGCACGTGATTCTAGACCCCCTAGCGAATAAAACTTTCAGCGGTTATAAAAAAAAAAAATCTGCTGTTTCATAGAGAAGTGATAAAAGCATTTTTTTAAATTAAAATCGATGAAAAAATTCAACCCAGGATGGTTCAGAACCATGGAACTGAATCCACGATATACGGTTGCGCATCCCTGCCACCCTGTACAAAAACGTATTCCAGTTACCTATGTTACCAAGAAAGTTAAGCCCGCACAAGTTTGACCAACGACCTGAGAAGGTGGCCGTCAGTGAAGGAGCTGTCGCTGGAGATTCTCGGAGGAGGATGACCTGCTGGACATGAGTCTGGCCAAGGTATATGATGCAGCAAAGGTTATGATGGTTATGATGTAGACCCACGACCTATTCTAACCCATGGGTGGTGCATTTGCAATCAAGCCAAACATTCGTATTAGATTCCTGTAGTAGAACTACAAATATCCCCCCTAAATATTGTGCTGTCTCAAGCTACATCAAGAGCAGCCTAAGCATGTCCAGCTTGTCACGATGTATATACGCTTGCACATGCATGTGCATGATACTCAAGCTCTGGCCTGACTGCCTGATGGACACAGTAAGAAGAAGAGCATGCAAGAGCAACTTGTAAGTTGAAATATTTGTTCCCTATAGGTAACAAATATTTCACTAACTTTCTGACATATCTTTGTATTGTGGAGTAAGTATTAAAAGTCCATAGGAATATTTTAATTACCATTTAAAATTGTAATAAAAATGTTGCTCGCCCCTATTTTCAGTAAATAACTAGGCCGCGAAGTAATGTGTATTTAGTGTGGTGTATACTGTCGCGATCACTAACGCACCAATACTAAAAGCAAACGACCGCTTTTTAATTGTACAGGTCAACGGCGCGCGCGCCGATTTTTATTGCTAAGCGCCATTAGATTGGCGACGGACGCTCTTGTGAAAAAGCTCTGTAATTAGAATACGATTTATGGGTGGCATTGGTTATATAGACATTAAAGAAACAAAATTAATTTATTGGGAAAGGAAATCTATCTGTTTCATATAAACAGGATGGCAGAGACATTGACGCGCAACCTGTTACCATGGATTCAATGCATGATCCTGGACCCCCCTGCGTTGAAATTTTTCGTCAGTTATTATAACAAAAAATACCTGTTCCATACAATTTGACCGCGTAGGTATTGTAAAAATAGATTTGATGGCGTCACACTAAACGAATAAGGACTTTAATTTTTTTTGGAAGTGTACAAATAAATTAAATAGGTACTAGACCTGGCATCCCAGTGAGTGACAGCGGTGTTTCTAGCCCTGAAGACATCGCCAATGTTTTTAAAGAGCAATTTGAAGTAAAGTCACCCTGAGGACCAGCATGCGGACGGTTTGACGCTGAGACTCAGGGGATGAATATTTCACTTTTAATACTTGCTAAGGATATTTATGGTGCTATTAGGGGTATGAAGGGAGGAAAATCACCGGGATATGACGCTCTCAGCGTGGAACACCTCAGGCATGCTGGTTTCCACCTTCCTAGAGTACTTGCAATGTTATGTAATTTGTGCATAAATCACTCACACCTACCCCCTGCCCTGATGAAGACTCTGGTGGTACCGATTGCCAAGAGTAAAACGGGGGATGTGTCTGAAAAATTTAACTACAGACCTATTTCGCTAGCCACAATTGTAGTGAAGGTATTTGACAGTGTGATTAACTCATATTTAAACAAGCATGTTAAGTTACATGACGCTCAGTTCGGCTTTCGTCCTGGCTTGTCGACTGAGACTGCTATTCTTAGCCTTAAGCATACTGTGAAATTCTACACTGACAGACAGACCCCGGTTTATGCCTGCTTTCTAGACCTGTCGAAACCATTTGACCTAGTGTCCTATGATATGTTATGGCAGAAGCTAAAAGAAACGGGCCTACCGCCAGAGTTGACATCACTTTTTAGGTATTGGTACCTTAATCAGAAGAATAATGTAAATTGGGCGGGTGAATTGTCGAGTGAATACAGACTGGAATGCGGAGTGAGGCAGGGGGTTGAGCTCGCCCTTGCTTTTTAACCTATACGTGAATGCGCTGATCGAGGAACTCAGTCAAATGCCAGTAGGGTGTTACGTAGATGGTGTCAGTGTGAACAACCAACAACAACAACGTTAACAACAACGATATGCCGATGATATGGTTCTGCTGGCTCCCTCGATTTGTGCATTACGGAAGTTGCTTGCCGTATGTGAAACGTATGCGGCCACACACGGTCTGAGTTATAATGTTAAGAAGTTAGAATGTATGATCTTCAAAGCGGGTACAAAGTGCCCAACTGTTTTTCCACCAGTGTTACTCAATGATATTCCTCTTAATCGAGTATACCAATTCACGTATCTTGGGCATGTGGTTACGGAAAGTCTTGTAGATGATGTAGACATGGAGAGGGAGCGCAGGGCATTGTCAGTCCGGGCGAACATGCTGGCCCGCAGGTTCGCTCTATGCACAGACGCGGTGAAAGTAACATTATTCAAAGCGTACTGCACATCTCTGTACTCAGCGAACCTGTGGTTCAGATAAACCCAAAGGGCTTACAATTCTCTGCGCATCCAGTTTAACAATGCCTACAGGGCGCTGTTACGTCTGCCGCGCTTCTGCAGTGCGTCAACAATGTTCGCTGAGTCGCGCACGGACGGCTTTGATGCCACCTGGCGCAAAAAGACAGCCTCACTGCTAAGCAGATTGCGTGGGAGCAGTAACAGCATCCAAAATGTCATAGGCAATAAGTTAGACAGCCCACTGGTGTGCAGCCTCACCCAGAGGACTAAGTCTCTCTTAGTTATTAGGTACTAACATAGTATTTAAGTTCATACTAACAATATAAATGTAAATTCAAATTTAAATGGATCAATAGTTGTCTGAATAAATTATATTATTATTATTATTGTTCTTTTCTATGACACAGCTGATTTTTGTTTCGATAACCGACGAAAAATTTCTTACGCTAGGGGGGGGGTCTAGAATTAAGTGCTGAATTCATGGTCACAGTTTGCGCGTCGATGTCCCTTTTTTTTTTTTTTTGGGTGGGAAATCATCAAATGACCTCTCCCGCTCTGGGCGGAGCGGAAGGGCGTGTCAGACTCTTACTGACTAAAACCCACCCGTGTTCCTTCAGTTGCCTGTGCGCCAGGGCCATGGTAACTCTTTCGAACAATCCGCGACCCCGGCAGGCATCGGCCCTATCGGACCCCGTCAATTATGCTGACATCTCTTTGAGGCGCGCGTGGAACACAACGCGCCATCGACCCGGGCCTGGTCCTTACCGGACGGCGAGCTGCCCATTGCTCGCCGTCCGCAGGCCCGCGCCTACGGTGGCCGGGAGTCGGCTATCGACTCCCGACGCCCAGGGTGTCTCCTCCTGCGGCGACTAGGGGCGTGAGGGCGCAATGATTGCCTCTTCCTCACGCGCTCCGCCTCCTGCGTCGATGTCCCTGGCACCCTGTATTCAGTCAACATAACAGCAGTTTTCAGAATTTTTGTCATAGATTAAGTGGTTTATCTTCATGAGTACTTACACCTACTGAAAGATTATCATTAAATTCAAAGTCAACCTGTATAACACAAACTACTAATTAGTTTCTCTAATCACTGAGATATGATATGCTTAATACTAAGGGGATCAAACGTTCTTGAACTATGTTCATCCACCCATTTCAGACTTACAGTTGATTACAGCAAACACAGTATTTACGGTTTTAACACTTTATTTTCAAGCAAAAGTTACAATATTATAAAAACAATAATAATAATTAGAATACCGGATATTAAGCATGAGATTTTCAAAAATAAACAAAAATATCAGGAGTAAAGTAGACAATAATTTCAGAAGTATAAGTTAAGTAAAGTAAGTAAGTAGTTAAGTTAGTTAGTTAAGTTTTTTTAAGTTAGTATTAGTTTTTTTTTATAATCATAACATATAACTTAGTAACAGTAACATAGGTTAGTGAAAAAAGATTAAAATTATTTTCCATTGTTCATTAGGCGAGTGAAATAGTCGGGGATGCAGATAACTGTATACCTACATTCATAGCAAATAAAGTTCTGATTCTGATTCAGATGCTTCATCAGCTCGTATAGTTTCTGAAGTTGCATCGTCATCTCTGGCAAGGTTACCACGCTGCTATAACCCACCTGAAGCGTTCGTACTCATTGTGCACGCTGCCATTGTGGCCCCAAACTAGTCTGTCTCCAATGTGATCCGTATTCACATCCAGCTTGAGTCCTTGACTATATTGACAATTTATTATGAAGAACACCAGAGTACCGTTTTTAACCAAAGGCTCCAAATAATACCTATGCCTGACTTCGTCAGACTGAGTCGAGCCCCAAGCCTTTCTGTCTCCAATATTGTCCACATTAACGTCCAATTTCAAGTACATATTGCGATGAGTATTGTACAATTTGAATGTGACTCCGTCTCTGTTCCACAAGGGGAGCACCTTCCAGCTCACTCTTTCACTTGTTATTTTACATTGGTTATTGTCACCCCAAGCGAGTCTATCATTGTAAGAGTCAAGGTTCACATCGAGTTTCAAAGGCTGTTGGTATTGCTTATTGACTATTGTCACAGCGTCTTCGTTGAAGATGTTTTGGAACGACTGGGGGAAATAATTGCGAACAACCTCTTTAGCCCCACCGTGCCACAGTTTATATGCGAGGGACATGACGTTTCGTGGAGCAGAGCTGATAAGCCTCGTTACAATTTCGTTGACGAATTCACCACCAGTAGTTCCAAAGTTTTGGGCCATGTTCACAGCGGTATCATAGTTCCCGTTAACGACATTATTGTACCATTCCTCCTTGAGAGTGTGAGTATTTAGAAAAGCCACGGGATTATCATAGTATGTCAATCCTTGAAGTTCGCGAGGCAGGGTTGCACCAGGACAAGAGGTCAAGCCTTTTTTCTTCAATTCGACGGCGAGCATCGAGATCTCTTGAGAGTCGCCTTCCACTCCGTACACGACCACCTTGCCATGATCTCTGTTAACAATGCGAGCGATGTCCTTAGCACAGCTGCTGGTCATGTTTGCTCCCACGACGGTCACGGTGAGAACGGAGGCGTCTTTGATATAGCCGCTGGTGTCACAGTTGGTGTAACTGAGGACGGGGATCCTGTTCGGTATCTTGCTGTCTAGGTCCGGGCCGCTGCTGACCAGTTGGTACTGATGATTAACATTGTAGCAGTTCGAGAAGCCGCGAATGCCTTCTTCGGATACGACCTTACCTTCGCCCCAGTAGTCAACATGTTGGATCAGGTCATCGAGGGAAGCAGGTATCTTCACCAAGTCATACTCTCCTAGGTAAGGAACTTCGGAGTAAGGCAACCGCTTGTCGATGTTTGTGATATAGTTTGGTCGATTGGCAAGCTTCCAGACAGTAATGGAACGCATTTTGAAGTTCAGTGCGCAGATTAGTCTATAAACAATGAAAAATAAAGAACTGTGAGAATAGAGAAAAAAAAACTGAGAATTCGGAGCCCAGCGACTACGTAACGAACCAAGGATATCCGTGATACGTTTCGTCGTCGCTACGCTATTTGGTGTCTCTATTAGGGCTATTTGGTAGTAACCCAAACTAAAACAAAAAAAAAGAAATATACAATAAAAATCCTAATAAATTACCTATACTAATTTACGAATTACTAAAAATGGGATGTGCAGCCAGGATTTAGAGAGGGAATGGACTGTATGGATCAGATCTTCTCCCTAAGGTGCATAGCCGGAAAACATCTGGCAAGGCACAAGAAAGTCTACTGTGCTTT
The DNA here is from genome assembly GCA_916610205.1 of Griposia aprilina. Lineage (NCBI taxonomy): Eukaryota > Metazoa > Arthropoda > Insecta > Lepidoptera > Noctuidae > Griposia > Griposia aprilina. Next base: position 4,631,361 of record OU744293.1, on the reverse strand, counting down.
CGTTGACTTGGAGAAGGCTTATGACAGTGTGTGGAAGGAAGAACTGTGGTCGACACTATCCTTGTACGGTGTGGACTGGCGCTTGGTACTCGTACGGGCACTGAAATCTTTATACAAGGATTCGAGTGCTTGTGTTAGGATAAGTGGGGTATACACGAACTGGTTATGCATATCGAGGGGTGTTAGACAGGGTTGTGTAGCGTCACCATGGCTGTTCAACTTGTGCATGAATAGTTGTCTGACAGATTTGAAATAGGGTGAGTGTGGATTGACGATGAATGAGTTGCCTGTCAAATGCCTTCTCTACGCAGATGATCAAGATCTACTTGCATCGTCAGCAGAAGTGTTGCAAGACATGGTGACTGATGGATGCATCATATAAAATGAAAGGAATTAATATAAATGTGAATAAAACGTAGGTCATGGTTTTTGAAAGAGAAGAGGGTGTACCTATCGGTATGTGATATGAAATTAAATTATAAGAATGTGGGGCAAGTAAGTGAGTTCGTATATTTGGGGAGTCTGTTTACAAAGGATGGAAAGATTAATGGAGATGTGGAAAGAAGAAATGCGGGAAATAAAGTGAATGGTGCTACACATGCAATTGTGACCAATCAGTTGATGTCCAAAAAAGCACAACTGGCTGTTCACAATAGTGTGCTGGTGCCTACGCTTATATATGGAAGTGAGTGTTAGGTGTGGCAAAAGAAGCATGAAAGTAGAATAAATGCACACAACACAACCGGCGTGCGCGTATGACCAGATGTATGAATGTAAACGAGGCAAAAGGAGTATGTAAGGATCGTAGCAGGTGGCGTTCTTTAGTTTCTGCCTACCCCCATGGGAAGTAGGCGTGAGTTTATGTATGTGTGTGTAAATTACTAATGAATCAAACACAAAGCTACTTACCAACTTGAAGTATACACCTATGTATCCACAGTTTTCAGCGTTTGCCGGCTCTTATATAGTAAATATTTTTGATAGGCATACTAGTTATCAGTTCCGGTAACCACAAGTTACATACAAAAATGTTTTTTTTTAGGGAAATCGAGCCGCAAAACGATAAGTTCTTTACATAGATAAAGGTAGGTACCTACGTAAATATAACATGACCTAATTAATATTATGCCTGTTAAGCAGTACACCCACATTTCGCAAGTAATGTTTTTTTCTTCTACACGTTTCTTCTCTCGTAGACACTATATAAAATTAAATAACGTCTAACAATAATAGTGTAAAATATTAAGTTTAAACCTAAGTAGGTACTCTTTTACTAAGGAACCATCGCTGAAATATCTAATACAAAACATAATTATGCTCCATAAAATGCAATACCTTCCCGATGAAAATATGAAGCATACTTTTACTTTCAATGTAAAATGACGGCGTACTTGGTTATCAATTTTCCATCTTCTCAGAGTCAGTGACTTGAAATAATTACAACGTACAACTAAAAATATCCCCACAGTTTAGTTATTACATTACATGTACGTAGTTGATAAAGATAAACGGTAAATGAATGGTCCGAGGCACGCGTCCTTCGAAGGGCGACATAACAGACAATTGCCCTCAATGCGCTTCGCCGAAGCGAACCAATTCAGTTCACTATCAACTTGCTGATTGATCAATCGTATTCATGACGTCATTATATGAATGGGTACATTCTGATTTAGGTCGTAATGTACTATAATATAACATATCAAGTGGAAAATCACACCTGCATCCTCCGAAGGGGTTGTCCATGCCTTAGCGGCGAGCCATGTGCCATCAGCAGGGCACAAAACTAAACTGCGGGCTACTACTGAAAAACTCCTAATAGGAAAAGTCAACGACATGTTACTTTGACCAATGGTTTAGCATAGTATTAGCATTGAACCCACGAACCTAATTGCGTAGCACAATCTATCAAGATCTGAATCATTTTGACGCCTATTGCTAATCCTTTGCTTCGTATGGTCGAAAAATTACTCTGCTCAACAACGTAAATACCGCAATGAATGTCATTGAATTGTCAAAATGAAATCCATTCCTACTGTTAGTGTGTTACGTAATTACCCACCGAATCATTTGGAAAGCCTATTGCTTTTACATTGCTTCATAATAGGTTGGGGAAAAAGTTTCTTGGTATTTTTTAAGAAAATTCTAAACATTTTTTAATATAGTTTATTTACATTTAACTAAAGTATGTAGGTACTATTTTGTTCGATAACTTTTTGCCATCTTGTAGGTAGGGACATGTTCCCATTGCTATAGATATTTTGGGACTTCTGATCAAAATACCGCGACAAGTGGTTCTGGCAATCCTCTCGTGATGATACCGCCTAAAGAATTCTGAAGAGACCGAAACAGGTGGAAATCTGAAGGTGCAAGGTCAGGACTATACGGCGGATGCATTAACACCTCCCAGCCAAACTCTCTTAATTTTTGCTGAGTGGCTAAAGATGTGTGAGGTCTAGCGTTATCATGATGAAAAACCGTGTGCTATTTTGTGTCGAGCTATTTTGTGTACCCAGTTTTTTTCAAATGTACCAAAACTGTTTTGTGGTCAATTCCCAGTTCTTCAGCTACGTCGTAACTACTGATATGCCGATCTTGCTCCACTTTTTCAAAAATGGCATCCATTTTATCCGTAATAGGGCGACAAGAGCAACGTGCATCTTTGACATCAAAATTTCCGGATCGAAAACGCTTAAACCAAATTTGTGCTACTCTCACAGACACTGCACTAGGTCCATAAACACCGCAATTTTTTTTCGCGGCTTGCGTTGCATTTTTACCTTTTTTGTAGTAAAATTTTAAAATGTATCGAATTTCTTCATTAGATTCACTCATCTTGACAGTACGAAAAACAAATGAAAATCACACATTTTCCTAATTTGAATTTGGAATTATGTTCTTTAAAATTTAAACTTTCAATGATACCAAAACCAGCCAGATACAAATAGTATAGCCAAAGAGATTGTATTACAAGTTCATACATTCCCCAACCTAATATGTTCGAAAAATTTGTATGGTCGACAACGTCAAAATGAAAGCCATTGCTATTGTTACTAGGTTACGAAATTTGGTTGCTGGACCCAAAAGTACAGTCGCGCTCGCGTCCGCTAGACCAAGAAGGTAATTAAGTTATTAAGGTAGTCTCCACAAGTACAATAGAAGCATGATCAAATATCAGACATGGCAGGGCAGCAGATTGTTTAAAATTCTTTTGTTTTTTTTTTTAATAATTACTGTCGTTTTCCTAACCAAAATATCTGAATCTTTAATTAGTCAAGGAACACTAAATGAGTTACCAAAGATTTCTCTGCACATTGCACAGCAAAGGCAGCTCGGCTATAGAATATTAAGTATCAGTTCACTCCCTTATCCGTTCAGTAGTCCCGCGAAAGCCTTACCGGGTATACGTGACTCAAGGTTGCGAAGGACGTAAACAATAGTCTGTGTATCAAAACTTGTACACTGGTCGTTTATCAGTGTCTTTAGTTGGCGAAAAATTAGGCTGTGGCTTACTGATGATTACGGGATTTATTGGGTTACGGACAGATTTAACTAAAGTCGTTAAAGTTTTATTTATTTAATAAGGGTTTATTTAATAGTAAGGTCTTACAAATAGGAAAAATACCTACACGTTATGGGATTGGGTTTCTAATTAATCAATCATAGAATTTATACTAAAATTGTAATTAAAAATCACTGCCACATGAACGCTCTTTAGATTTGTGCGTTCTACGTCTGCCTACATTATTTATCTTCGAAGCTTTTTAAGATAGCGAGTGTTTTCTTCAAAAATAAAATTGCTTAACCAAATACCAACTAACTTCTGATCTTCAAAATGTACGGATGGTTATTGGAGAGTGTCCAGTACTTCATAGTGGTAAGTCCCCAGTTTTTTTTTACTGAATGTTGTGATTTTTTAAATGACCATCTACTATTCCTACTGCTAGCTTTCCCATATTCTTATTCCGTGATGCCTTTTGTGAGAATTTTCTCATGAATTCATCCAAGACCTAGCGTTTCCTAGGGATGCTTGACGATGGTAGCCGTCTTTAAACACCAATGTTTTAACTTGTCAGATAAAACGTTGGTGGGTACCTATCGGTAGGTACCTAGTTATTATAGTATTAGGAATTTAGTGCAGCATTAGTAGTGGCAAATTAAAAAAGGTATTTAATTGGTTAATTACTTATCTAGTTAAGTTTTATTATTGCATCCGTGTCTATGTTGCGCGATATGTATTAAGTGGTCAATGACAAGCAAAACCACGAAAATAGATATGGTGTATAAACTCACTAAATGAACTAATCTAAAAGTATGTGTAACTACCTATACATATGTATAGATAATTTGGAAACTTATTCATCAAAAGTTGGCAAAACAGGGTAGGGTTGTGTATAAAAACTCTGTATATTTTCTTGTGGTATACATTTTATTAGTTGCCACACATAGCATATTGCCAATCTTTTTATACCTGCAGCCTGTGGGTCAATTATTCGCAGCAGGCATACAGCGACCTGCGTGTCCAATATAATATTGCACTCAGGGTACTGTTGGGGCTGCCATGGCGTTGCAGTGCTTCAGGGATGTTTGCTGAGGCGCGGAATGATGGCTTTGCCGTTATCGTTAGGAAAAGATGCGCCTCCCTACTCACTCGCGTTCGTGGCAGTACCAACACTATACTGGGTGTTTTTACTGATCGGTGGGAGTCCCCCATGCTGCAAAGGTGGGTGCGGCTTCATGTCGTTGTTTAATTTTGTTGCCAATACTAACATTAGTTTTTTAAGTACATTGTTACTAACAAAATATGGACCTGGTCTGACATAAATGTTTGTTATTATTATTATTATAGTAAATATTAAGATAGCCAAGCTACCACCACCAGCCACCAACTAGTTCAACCAAGGGATATCGTGTTGCCCAGTAACTGGGTTGTGGAGGTTAGATAGGCAGTCGCTCCGTGTAAAATACTGATTTGCAGCTGCATTCGGTTAGACTAGAAGCCGACCCCAACACAGTTGGGAAAGGGTACGCAGATGATGGATCTGCCTACATCTACCCTCTAGTGCTATATAGATCGGCTTCTTTGTACGAGCTAGACTGTTTCTAGGCCGTGCGGACAAAACTGAAACTTTTGAGCGTAGTTCCTTAGACACCCAACTCTTTGCCGGTTTCCCAGGTTATATTTTAAAAACTGTTTCATCTTCTGTCTAAACTTATACATATATACACTTTGGTATACATAAAAGTTGTTGGAAAGTTGTTAAAAGCATTAAATTACATTTCTTAAAGAACAAAATAGGTGTTACAAACTACAAATTACAATTACCTATACGTATACACAAAATAGGCGTTACAAGTATATATAACTAACCATGCTATTTTTGGTTTTCCGCGTGCCCTATCTGCGATGGCTCTCTTGATCGTATCTTATCGCTAAACAATAATAAAAAGAGTATTAAAACTCTTTTATTTTTTCTTTACTCCAAAATAAAAAAGACGTTTTACAGCATCAGAATACCGCAACGATGTTTCACTACGTAATTTAGTTCCGAGTAGCTTTTCTTTCGACGCTACAGGGTGGAGTATACAGTATAAAATTGCTATATACGGTATAACACTGCTGTACGGAGAGATGTTGCGTCGTCGAGGGCTCAGAATTCAAAAAATCTGTACTAAGCTGTCATAACACGTCTTCTTAGCTCTTAAGTCGAATATTATGACTCCAGGCTCAGTGTATGACGCCAAACCTACCAAGTCTCATCTCAGAAGAGATAAGACTTGGTAGGTGTATGAATACCTTTTATGAATAGCTTAGTTATCAACGCCGAGTGGTGTAAACTAAAAGTTATGATGAAGAGGATATTCGGCAACTATCCTGCTACATTCGACCTTATTTTACTATTCGGCTAGATATCGGGTAGTGATTTACTTTCTGCTCTGACTGGTATCTGTTCCTTCTGAGAACCCCTAAACCTTACCTCTTAAATCTCAACATTAAAGATTATTTATGATACCCTCAAACGGGGTGAATAGGAATGCAGGGGTGAATCGAGACGAAATGTTAAAAGGGATTTTACACACACATACATAAACTCATGCCTTCTTACCATGGGGGTAGGCAGAAACTACAGAACGCCACCTGCTACGATTTACATACTCCTATTGCCTAGTTTACGTTCATACATCTGGTCATGCACGCACGCTGGTTGCGAGTACTACGCAACTGACCTTTCTGAAGAACATCATCAATAAGGTCACTATATGTCCTCCTAGGGCGTCCCCTCCCGGCGTTTCCACTCACATCTGCCTAGTAAATACTGTTTGTTAGTCGCCCTTCACTCATCCTCTAAACATGACCCAACCATCTTAGCATACTCTTTTCAATTTTATGTACTACATCTTCTTTTAAACCGCACCGTTGCCTTATCACATCATTCTTCAGCTTTTTTTTAAAGGGATTTTAACATTGAAATAATATAAGTAGTTTGTTGCCAACAAGGGCACTTAATCTTTAATACAGTAAACACATTAGAGTCCTTTTTGGCAACAAACTATATTATTTCAATGTTCATTCAAATTATTTCAATCCGTTTTAAAGCTTCGCCTCGATTCAACCCTGCATTCCTATTCACCCCGTTTGACGGTGCAGTATTTTTCCTTAACTTGTAAGTGATACGTGTGAACGTAAACAAGGGTAATTAATTATCTATATTCTATTATTATTAACGACCCATCGTTATCGTAAGGGTGGCAATTAATTAATTACTCCCACAATGACCGGAAGGGCGCGGTAGCCCGTATCCTACTTTGTAGCTTATATACTTATAATTTCATAGGAAGTTTTATTTTGAAGATCCATGTTTGTTCCAACTCCGGATGTTTGTGTCCACGGGGTGATCATTGGTACGTTAAGAAATGCCAGGACAAAAAATATAAATCACAATTTGTTCAAAGTACTATAGCAACAACAAAGGACTAGCATCTGCCCACGAATTCGTCCGTATCCATAATTGTTTTAACATTTTCATATATACTTGTATTATACTAATAATAAAGCTGAAGAGTTTGTCTGTTTGAACGCGCTAATCTCTAGAACTACTAGTCGGATTTGCAACATTATTTCTCCATTTGATAGCCTAATTCTTGAGGAAGGTTATAGGCTATTTAATATCACTACTACGACCCTTAGGAGCCGAGCAAAAAGAATAAAAGTCAGAAAACGAAGTAGAGGCGTGGGCGGGCGACAGGATGCGACGTGGTGGGTCGGAGGCTAAAATCTCACGCGGACGAAGTCGCGGGTAGAAGGTAGTAAAATACGAGTATATATCCTATGACACTCGGATAAATTGCAGCTTCCCATTAGTGAATGAATTTTCGGAATCGGATCAGCCGTTTCTAAGATTACCCCTTAAATACAAACTCACAAATTTTTCCTCTTTATTAGAATCAGAATAAGAATCAGAACTTTATTTGCTATGATTGTAGGTACAGGTATAAGGTGTTGTACATAAATTAAATAGATCGGCTACAGTCTACCTTACGGCGTGCAAATTATTACAAAATTTATATTAGTAGAATAATTATACTCGTAGATAACAACGTGATAAGGGCAGGTGGCTAAATAATTAAAGCCGCACGGGTCGGTCGAAGGATAAGTTACGCTTGCCGAGGTCGATCCATGAATGGGTGACTATCCATTACATATTGAAACCCTTTCGTCCCTCGGAAAGCACGTTATACCGTTGGTCCCGGCTGTCATTTGTAGTTACGGGTAGTGAGACGCCCAAAAGTCTGACAAACAGTCTTATCATGTGGTAGCTTATTACCCAGTAGGTAACTCCGTTGTGGAGGTCAGATAGGCAGTCGCTCCATGAAAAATATTGATATTTAGCTGCATCAAGTTAGATTAGAAGCCGACCCCAACCTAGTTGGGAAGAGTTTATAGAGGTATGAGGAACAGGCTGTAAAGCTCACTCATACTCTATGGAAAAGGGAGGATCCTCCGACCAGACGGGTGTTGTGTCTGGTGGGGAACTGCCCGACGGTTGATGTCGGGACGTTTGTATATATGCTAGTCGCGCGGTAAACTCTGCTTCCGCGATGCAGGATTTGCGTGACGTCAGTGTGACGTGTAGCACGCATGTGGCGATGTTGATACCGCTACAAGGTTAGGCAGATGATGGTGATGACAGATATTAACGTGGCTTGCACCTAGATTAACTCTTCGTATACGAATTAGATATTTTTATTCTGTACAAGCTATAAACCCTATGGGGTTTCCCATCAGCAAAAATTACGAAGTTCCATAAAAACTTTCCACCTCCTGTTTAATCCCTTTGGGTGATGGCTTTTTAAAAATTCTGTCTTAGTGCTCACCTTCGCTATAGCCAGCGACTGTTTCTAGACTCAGCGGTTTGGGCTAAACGTAGTCTGTCCATGAATTTAGTATTTATATTTTCTTTATATATATAAGTAACCAGGATCGTCGATATAGTTGAAGTTTAGTAAGAAACCGATGGATGTTTTCGAATAAAATTTAATTTGATAAATTACCTGTGTTTTCTCTATTAATTAAATTAAATTTTATTCGAAAACATCCATCGGTTTCTTACTAAACTTCAACTATATCGACGATCCTGGTTACTTATCTCTTTTGGTGACTGTCCATATTATTATTATTTTAAGACTGTTTGCTTATATTTATGTAAATATCTGGTTTAAAAATAAACATTAATTGGTAATATAATTTAAAAATGAAGACTTTGGCTGCTAAAGTATGGTTGTAGGAGCCTAAACGCATAAATATCCTATATGCATGTATTTTCTTGTATGTATGACACATGTTTAAGCAAATAAATATTATCTTATCGTATCTTATCTTATCTTAAATAAACTTGATAAAACCCATCCATTCAGAATTCATTCAACTTTATTATCGAATAACAATTTTCATTTTATTACTGCAAACTCCTTCCTTGAAATGCCAAAAAGATAAAAGTACTTGAAACGTGAAAGCCAAGCGATTTAAAAGATTTTTCATTTGCGAAAGAATTTGAAAACTCCGTTGCAATTAAAAACGTCCGTCGATTTATTAAATAAAACGCCAAGAACACGTTCCCCTAAGACAAATCGAATAGCTCCCATAACTTTGTATTTATCTTGAAAACTTGCAAGTCCATTTTCTAGTTCGAATTCGGATTCCTTATTAATTAGATTTGGCTACTAAATGGCGAAAACTTTGCAGTGAAGATTTTCTTCGATGTATTTATTGGTTTGAATTTAGGATAAGTACAAACATATTTTTTTTAATGTTGCGTTTATCATTACACGAAATACATTACCTTACAAACATGCTATTTTACAAAGACTCGATCAATCATGAATATCAATCGTGAATATCATTCATGATTGATTGAGTCTTGAGATTGATTTTTGTGTTGGTAAAGACCTCATTATTTTCAGTTTAGTAAATCTTATGTAAAGGAAAGAAAGGAAGGCAGACCATAACGGAACAAAAGTGAAACAGGCATGTTAATGCCTTCCTTAGCAATTTGTAGCAAATAGCGAAGGATCACGAAAGGACGGATCACGTAGATAGAAACCCAAATGGTAGTCACTGGGATTTTCCTGACGGGTAATATTGTGCCAGAAACGGCAAATAGGGGTGAAAATCGAAGTATATTTCACTTCATATCATATAACGAGAAATACACCAAATGTGTCGCGAACGACAAGAAGACGTGAACAACAAACATAATTCACAGCCGGGCACTGGACAGCCATCAGTGTTGCAAACAAGGAACATTACGGTTGCAAATAAAAGTCACGAACTCCGACGTCACGCGCCCTATTACGAAATTAATATTACCTGTCCATGGGAATACGTGGAAGGAATACTAAGCTAAAATCATTATTTTTATACCGCCATGATTATAATTATGGTTCGGCTATTACAACATATAACAATTTATTGGTAGAGATTTTAACAGTCTCGAAAGTAGGTGCGATTGTTTTTTTAACCGACGAAAAAAAAGGAGGAGGTTCTCAAGTCGACCCGTATATTTTTTTTATTTTTATTTATGACCACGCATAACTTTTTACAGAGTAGTCCGATTTTGATGATTCTTTTTTTAATGGAAAGAGTATACCCCAAAGTTGGTCCCATTTAAAATTGAAAAACGAAATCCACCCCTGAGGGTAGAAAAATAGGGGTTAAATGATTTTTCACCTACAGAATGTTCCCTTGTGAACCGATTCTGTTGAAACTTGGCACATATACGTAGTTCTAATGATGCTTCAACAAAAAAGAGACCTGAAGATCATCTGATGATGGAGACGGAAGACAGTCGAGAGGGCTCCTCGACAGCTTACAGCAGTTAGATCGTGTCTGGGCTTATTTCATTCATCTTGATGAGAACTTTAAGCCTAGCTGGAGTATGACTGTCAAAGAGGGTGTGATGTTGGGTACGGAAGGCAGTCGAGGGAAGTTCTAAATATTAGCAGTGAGAGCATACTCAAAACATTCAAAAGCTTATAAATTAATAAAGGTAATATTTATTACAGCTATAATGAGCAAATCCTTAACTTCTGGCATATTCCCTATAAAATGGAAAGTGGCAAAGATGGTGACTATACATAAATGGGATAACAATTTCAACATAAAAACTATAGGCCCAACTCAATTTTGAGAGGGAAGCCGATAGTAGGATTCAGCTGGGATGGGCAGCATTTGGTAAACTTCATCTGTTCTTCTCGTCGTCTATACCGCAGTGCCTAAAGACGACAGTCTTCAACGTGTGTGTCCTACTGGTTACGACTTACAGAGTAGAAACGTCGACACTCACGGTGAGACTGGTCCATCAGTTTAAAGTCACTCAGCGAGCTATGGAGAGAGCTATGCTTGGAGTCTCTCTGAAGGATAAAATCCAAAACGACGTTATCCACCAGAGAACCAAGGTAACCGACATAGCTCAAAGACTAAGCAAGCTGAAGCTGCAATGGGCTGGTCATATCTCTCGTAGAAGTTCAAGAGTGGAGAACCCGTTTAGGCAAACGTAGTGTGGGGCGCCCGCCAGCCAGGTGGACTGACGACTTGTGAAATGCGGCTGGCAGAAACTGGATGACGAGAGCCAAGGATCGGGCTCAATGGCGTTCACTAGGAGAGGCTTACGTCCAGTAGTGGACGAATATAGGCTGATGATGATGATGAATGGTGCTAAAATAAAGAAATGTATTTGAACTCAATGAAGTGTTACTACGTTAAATATACAGGAACAAATAATCTTATAATTAAAGGCAAAGTAATAATAATATTAAAACAGACTATACCCATAGACACAATCAGGTAGCAAAAGTCATCCATCAAAAACTAGCACTCAAATATAAACTCATAGAAGATATGAACACTCCTTATTACAAGTACGTACCACAAACAGTTATACAAAATATCACTCTAAGACTAAGTACCAAAGTAAAATATGTTAACTTCAAATAAAATAAACCCTCTCTATACCGAGGTGCCTAAAGAACAACGCCTTAAGTTCCAAAATAATTATCATTACTCGTCAGAATAATTGTACGTGTTGTATTTATATTCTTATTGCCTACCAAAATGGATAAATGCTCACCAAATCTAACCATAGAAGGTCGACATCAGGGGCACCCCGAAGTTCGGTTGGTTAGGTTCCTTTAAACCCTTTAGACAGAAATAGGAGCCCCGCTTAGCGGGGCTCCGTCGACCTGCTTATTAACTCTAACCCACGCCGACCGACGTCAGGGGCACCCCGAGGTTTGGTTGGTTACAGAAATAGGAGCCACGCTAAGCGGGGCTACGTCGAGCTATCTTGGCAGGTAGTAAGAAATTAAAAGACGTTTATAAATCTTTATGGCATAGAATAAAAAGGAAAATAGGTTCATTTCTACAATACTTTATGAAACACAATTTGGTGAGCATTTATCCATTCTGGCAGGTATTTCGAATTTGTTGGTAGTAAAATAGGCACTTTTCTGGTAGGCGTTTAAATATAAGCCCCAAAAAAGCGTCCAAGGTGCTGGGTTTTTGTCATAAGACAGTGTACTTTACACTTTGTAGTTGATATGTAGCAGAATACTGTAATATGATGTGGCGGCCGCACTATGCTACGAATAGTTTGCGTCTAGAACACGTTCAAAAACGCTTTGATTGGCATCTAGCTGTTTCTGTTGGCATAGCTAAAAAGACATCTTCTTATAAAAATAGCTTGAATTTCTTCATAACTTTAGAAGAACGAAGATGTTTAAAGGACGCATTGTTTGTATGTAAATTTCTTAAATGAATTATCGACTAACCACCACTGCTCGCACTCAATATCTTGCGTGCTCCGTCCGTCATGAATTCCGCGTAGACCTGTTACTACTCTTTGTCGTCCACAGAGAAAATCGGTATAGCATACAACTGTCTATATGCTAGGTTTTGCAAGGTTTTACTATGTAATAGCGATCTAATCGATTTACACTTTGAATCCCTAAGCTGAAATCTAAAATTCTTGACTGTTTGTCTGATTTGTTATGAAACCTTTATGATGACTTTTGAATCTAGCATATTTTTCCCCGGTATTAAGATTGCTTGAAAAGTTGTCATGTACCCAAGTCAATTAACATAATTTAATTTGGGTAATGTGGTGTTTACCTTAAAGTACCTAATTAATCCACTGTACTAAGTTTTAATAAAAAAAAATTTTTTTAAGGTATCTGTAGTGTAAGCCATTGTTGGTAGTCCTAAATAAATAAATAAGTTCATTTATTTGAAACGGAAACTGAAAAGCGAAAAATAAAAAACTTTTTTACAAAAAATTAAACCGACGAAAAAAGAAACTGAAAAGCAAAAAATAAATCTTTCAGTCTAACTAAGCTCTTAAATTAATGTAAATTACAAATTTTGAGTCGGCGCCAAACATTACAAGGCGCCATGAAAACTTATGGCAGCTTGATTGATCGTCGTTAATCGATCTGCGGTGATTGCTTGGCGCCGACTCAAAATTTGTAATTTACATTAATTTAAGAGCTTAGTTAGACTGAAAGATTTATTTTTGCTTTTCAGTTTATTTTTTCGTCGGTTTAATTTTTTGTAAAAAAGTTTTTTATTATAAATTCAAATCGTAGTATTTTATAGGACGAATGTGGAGAGGAAATATGGCAGACGATTCTTCGGGAATCGGGCGCGAGGAATACTGTCTTCAGTGCCACTCAGGTAAGTTATAATCTACCTATATATCCCTACCTACAAGCATAAAAAAGTATTGTATCTATCTAATCAGCTAACTAATAACTACCAATTTTTCTTCGTCGCTTAGCAATTTCCAGATGCCTTAATGCTGCGACTCGCGAGCGCTCTCGCTCGACTAATCACCAAAGATCCGAACAGCCCTGCACCATCTAGGCCAAGCAGCCCAGCTCCCAAGAAAAAATCAATCAAAACCAAACCAGGCTGGCGAAGCGCTTCGGCCCGCACCGACAATAGATCCCAAAGCTACAAATGCCCCTTCACAGCCACCAACGCCTTAAAAAACGTTACCAAAAAAGAAATCGACTCATACAATTCGTCAGAAGAGATACGGTCATCAGTAGCAGCATCTACAGGCAGAATCAATGAAACCAGAATCAGAGAGGAAGCTGAAATTGTCGCCCGAGAGTTCCATAGGAGGAGTCTTGGTTTTAAGTTCGAAAACCACAAGGTTAAGGAGACAGTTGAAGAACCTATTCCAGAAACAAGCCAAATGGAGGAACCAACTCAAAGTGGAATTGCTGGAGAAGCCGCTGCTATGGAGAAGCTGGTTCCTGCTTCCGAACCAGCGTCTCCAGAGACTGATACTGTTAAAATAAACTCTATACTGAAGTCGACTGCAGCACGTAAGACTAGCTGCACGGTTGCTCTGGACGTGTACAGACGTCGAGGGTCCAACATCCCCCCCTCCCGGCAGCGGATGAACAGCATTGGCCTGGTCAGTGGAGACAAACTCAACTATATGAGGGAGAAGTTCGGAACCCCTGAGAAAGTGATGCATTTCTTCGGTAGATGTTTCGTGAAGTTCTTCAGTATTTACGGGTAAGTTTAATGATCAAGTAAATGGCACTCTCTTTATTGGCATTTCCTAGTTTTTTATAGCAACACAGATATTATTGGATAAAAGTTAAGTTCATATAATCTCCAATTTTCTTAAATTAATGTACTTTTACGGATTTTCGGCTCGAAGGCACTGATATTTTCTCGATGAGAAAAGTTTCTTAAGCTCTCTTTACATTTGTTTTACTTTAGGATAGGCGGGAAAGGCCACATCCCAAGAATAAACGCAATATCTCTATCTTCCCATTTTTATGCCAAATCTTTTTCGTAACATATAGTACCACTATATAAGATCTCAAAGCAAATTTATCTAAGGCCCCGCCAATATCGAGTTGTCGTTGAAATTGTTAGAGGCTCAAGGCTTCAAATCGTTCCCAGTCGATATGCTCCGACCCCGATAACCGATTTACATATCGCACTGATAATACAATACTGTTGTAACTCAAACTGTGAGTTTTTTTCAGAATCGACGAAAAAGTGATTATTCACTTCATTATTTCTTTAAATATGATGTTATCTCAAATTTTACATATTTTGAGTTACAACAGTATTATGTTATCAGTGCGATATGTAAAGAGTCCTATTCATACATACAGTTTAAAAATATGGCCCGTTTTTTAAATGCTCTAAGCTTGGCCATAATTGCCGATGTGACTTGTTCTAGCACGCTTATATTACGAACTGAAAGTATGTTTTTGTTATGAAATCTAAGAACCCACATTACACCTACTTCTAGTGTGCGTGTCTATTCGAAACTTTGCAAATGAAGTTTATTTAAACTGGGTACTTTTTTTTGTTTATTTAAGGGGACTACATGACCTAAACGCGAATTTATAATGCCTAAAAATATATGATCCACTACAGTAACCAAAATTAGAAAAATATATGATATTCTTCTGGATATATGCTAGTTAGATAGTGTGTTGAAAACATAATACAATTAACTTGATATGATAGAAAAAAAACACGAAGATACCTCTAAAAAAAGTTTTTAACGTTTAAAAACCATACTTATATACATGCAAACATTCAGATTTTTTATCAGATTATTCTAAAAGTAATATACTAACGTGATAGTGTTTTAATTTTTTAGTCCAATGAATAGATTTTTTGTAAATCCATAATTGCTTCATATTTTGGAATAAATTACCAGCGTTGTGTCATCGCGCGTCTCTTTCTTTTCTATGCAATCCGACAGTGACCGCGCTTTAGCTCATGTAAGCCTCTTAAATAAATAGTGTAGCGTGTGTGCGTGTGTGTGTGTGTAGTGTAGCGTGTGTGCGTGTGTGTGTAAGTGTGTGTGTAGTGTTTTTTAGTGTTTTAACGAAATCATTTGGATAAAATATATAAGGTAACAGACTTAAAATAATATTAATAATAATATGTACATGTATACATATAGAAAAAGAAGGTAAGAATCATAGGGCATCAAAAAATTCGTCCGCATCGCTGTCAACAGGAAAAGTGCCCAAAAGGCTGGCAGCATTGCCACGTTGTATGGCGATGCTTATAGTTTGGTCAAAAAAATAGGCCAGCCCCCTGGTCACGTGAAGATTCGAGTAGGTACTTAAATAACTTTCCTGCTTTTACTTAGTTGGTTCATAATATTATACATAGCGTAAAATATATTTAGTTTCGACCTCAAGAAATCTTTTCAGTCGTGGCTCTTTCTAGCCGTAGTCATTAATCTTAAGTTAGGAGGGTTGAAAAATTTAAATGCTTTTGTAAAGATTAAATTGGCAACAGTACCAACCGCGGCGCGGGTCAGCAAAAACGAAAAAAACCGTCTTTGAAAGGCGAGCTATGCTGAGCTCCTGAGTTTGATTCCTAAGTCAGACAAAGTCGTATTTGATTTTCCTATCAGGAAATTCTCTGATACGATACCAGTCCGAAATCTGAGTTTGTAACCGGTTGATTGCTGTTACATGGTACTTATATCATAACTGGCTAAAATTGGGCCTTTCGAGCAACTTATAGGCAGACTAGGATTTCCCTTCGAATCGGAGAAGACAGGTATCATGTTTATTTATCTTACTTTATCTCTTTAACTAATTCAAACTCATAGAATACTGGTATTCAGCTGGTTAGACTGGAAGCCAACCCCAACATAGTTGAGAAAGATTAGGCAGATAATGATATCTCTTTCACATATACCTTTTCCCACAGCTACGACACCATGATCCGTGCAACCGGTCGCTACTTCTGCACGTTCCTGCAGTCCGTAGACAACATTCACGAGCGCATGCGGTTCACGTTCCCGCGCATGCGCTCCCCTAGCATGCAGCTCACTCGTGCGCACAGGCACGGCGCTGAGCTCGTATACAGCAGTGGCAGGACTGGGTACACGCATTATCTTATGGGTAAGTTTTAAAGCTAAGATATCAAAGACACAATGTTGATCATGGCTACTAGCTGATTTCGACCACAGCGACTGCATTTGATGAATCTTTGAGTGGTGGAGAGAGGAAATCTTAAATGTGCTGCTCTTAAGACACTAATAGCCCTATATTAGCAAACTGAGAGTCTACCAAGTTACCTATAAAGAATTCGCTCTCCGGCTCTCTAACCGACGAGGCTTTGACGAGCGACCAATAGTGGGTCCATCTAACTTTCTGTATCTCGGTTTACTAGAGATGGGAGTATGCATGGCACGTACTACTGGTTATCCCAAATCCTTTTCACATGTGCTGAGGATGTTCACCGTGAGGTTCTCTAGTAGCCTAACATAACCTTATCTTACGATATTCCAAGATATCTCAACCGTACAAAAAAATAGGAGATTGATTGCAACAGATGACTGGATCTACCGTTGTAAGACCTCAAGCCATAAATATAAATTATTGCGTTGCTTTTTTAACGACTACGATGAGTTAATGAGTTTACGCAGACAATGTTAATTTAAATCCATATACTAAATGAGGTCACATTTCAGGTCAGCTGTACGAGATTGCAGAGGACATATTCTCGCTCAAACTGAAGGTATCAGTAGTGAAGGAGAGCATGGAGGGAAACTACTACGTGGCAGTCCTGAGGCTGGAGTTTGATAACAGCGATTATGTAAGTATTTTGTACATCTCTTAGGTAGCATTTTAAACACGATAGAGAGAAAGTGTATCGTAAACTGAAGGTGTTCTACAGGGTACAACACTATACTCGAAAGGTTTTGGTAGTTAAATAAAAATAAACAACAAAAACCACGTGACTCATCGATGCTAAACCTTTTATTTCAAATGTTAAAATCATATTATTTTTAGTCATATAATAACAATATGTTCTATTCTGAATCTGTATCTGAGGAACTATCTGTCACATTAATAATAAAGCGTTCAGCGGTATCATCAATTATTTTGTCTAATTTAAACAGTTTCTGTTCTTCTTTTATTACATGACCCTCGCAATTTTTCCAATTATCAGCAGTCACATTAGCTAAAGCCTCTGGTAAAAGAATTTTTAAGTCAGCCATTTTAAAAGTTATATTTTTCTCGGCTAAATATCCCTTCACTTGAGCCCGTGTTTTGAAATATCATGTCTTGTCTTGAAACTATATCTGTTTTCAACGGATAACACTCTTTGGGCCATGTTTCTTCTACCTAATTACTGAAACACATTTCTCAATGTGTGTTTCTCAAAGGATGAAAGAGGTCCTGTTTTGAAGCGTTTTTTCTTCGGTGATGGAAATGAGACTACGGTCTGGCTAGGCTCGGGTTCACTCATTTTTCAACCATACGAATTTAAAAACCAATAACGATAAATAACAAAAACTTACAATAAATAAATAACAAAAACAAAATAACGGTTAGAATTCAAATTATTTAATATATTCAATATAAACAACAAATATATTCAATTCAAATAAAGACAAACAAACAAAATCGAAACGCACACGCAACATCGCAAATGTCGAGAGTGCTATCAAAGGCGTCTGGTTAACCGACTAAACGTAATACCTGCTACTTCAGTTGCCATACTACGTCCCAGGTGTACTCTTCAATTTAGCAACGTTATATTCTTTGTATTTTTTTAAAAGGTTTACGGAACCTGTCTTTTTGGGCTCATTACAATAGACAGATTACAAAATATTATTCTATTGTATAAACACAACAAAATAATTGTGCTCAAGCAATTACATCTACGAAGAGTAGTTTACGAATAAGTGATAAAGTTTAACATACATTAATAAAAGAGGAAACTATCGAAAATAAATTTAGTTTTGTTGTAACGTATTTTTAAACAAGAAAGTGTCAACTATAAAAAACTCTTTTTACGATTTGTTTACCTTTATTTAACTACCTAATCCTTTCTAGTATAGGTATATTTAAGAAGTTTTACTGTTAGCTATTAGGTATAGATACACTTTAATAATATTAGTATTACTAGCTATCATCCAAGTCAATAAAAGTTTTAAGGTTGCTGGAAAAAATAAATGATTGAGTCGTAACCATGAAAAATTGCATTTTACAGCGTTCCGGATCTTAATTGTGAGATCTTACTTAGGATTTTATGATAAGATCAGTAGGTACCTAAATAACTATATTAACATCTAGATTAAATAATATTTTCTTGTGACAGGTTGTATTTTAAAGAACTATTAGGAAGGACTTTTACATCATTATCTTACTAATATTCATACTAGATCGATACCAGTTAGAGCCAAGTTTATTATAATTTCTTTACGATTCTATATAAATCAAATCTTTCTTTAAGCCAAAGATTTTCGAAGCAGAATGAGTGAGTGGTAAGCGAGTCAGTCTTGCGAATATGGTCCATCCTATAGCTATACCTATTTAGTATCTTTTCAAATTAAGCTCAGTATAAAGTTACCGGGCTCACACATAATTAGGGATGTAGGACATATGACTCGGTAATAAAACATGATATTGACATCTTGTGTCTATTAATTATATTTTGTTCCCAGGCTGAGTAGGAAAGTGCCATATTTAATGCGAAGGAACGAGACAGAGAACTTGTTCTGGAAAATTCCGCTTAGTTGCCATTTGATCATAATTTCTCAGCAAACTGGGATCACTTCATAGGATAATGTAGACGACCTTATATCCGTGCTTACTTCCTTATCTTTACGATCATTTACCCCAAAAATATATAAGGATCAAAACACGTAGGTATTTTGCCGACAAATCCATCAACATAATCCGCCCTACATGACAGCCCCTAATCGTCAAAAGACTGATAAGATAGTTCATTCTCCCCGTCATAAACATGAGTAAGCCTCCTTAACAACGAAAGATTTGGTGATAAACAACCCCAAAGAAAACAGAAACGTGAGAAAACATAACTACAAACAAACTAATTATTTCCATCGTCGTGTTTTTTCTCAAGCACAACGATCTCAAGTCTCAAAGAAACGTTCTACAACAACGCTTAAAACATATCAAACGAATTGAGTGCACAAAGGACTAAATAAAAAAGAAGTACAAAATAAATCGCCGATACTTGTCCCGGTAATGAAACAATCTCGTTCAAACGAGTGGTATTTACAATAAACAGCTATTCAGAATAGGCTATTGTCCCTCTACCTGTTACCCCATTTTATTAAGCCCCTCTATACTGCGACACAAGGCTTATGAATAAATAACAGTAGCTTTCACGGGTTCCCGAAATTGCTATTGACCCGTAAAAGTGGATTACGGCCTGTGTTTCAACTAAATTAAATCATTCGTATGGCCCGTGTGTATATGTCGAAGGCAGATTGTATAATTCGTCATTATACATACGGCGCCGTCCGTTTGCAGACTATCGCCGTTATGTATAATGCCTAAGGCAAAATCTATGACGCCTAGGCGTTATGTAAAAGTCCTTAAAATGCAATTGATGATCCGATCGCCGCCGTATATCATTGTCATTTTATGAAATTGTCATTCAATAGGATTATATGAACTTAGAGGGTTGTATTGATAATTTTAATGACTATAATTCTGTAAATACATACTTGTTACGGTCGCGAATCATATTTTGGTCAACATACAACCTGACACTGGTGCCGATTCTCTTGTACACCGAACTAAACTAACTAAACTAAAACTAAAATTCCTTACTTTTGGCCATGAGAATCTTAGAGCTATTCTGTCAAAAAATATCTCTAAATTTAAAAATAATTTTGACGCAACTAAAATTATTTTTTTAACCGACTTCACAAAAAGGAGGAGGTTCTCAATTCGCCAGTTTTTTTTTTTTTATGTTTGTTACCTCGGAACTTTTTTCTGGGTGAACCGATTTGGATGATTCTTTTTTTATTTGATAGGTGGTGCTTCACATGTGGTCCCATTTATCAAGGTATCATTGATCAAGGTTTGACCAGTACTTTTTGAGTTATCCTTAATACTGCATATTTTTTCCACTTAGTTTATATGGATGATGTGTTAATAATTTCCTGTCACTGTTATTTACACACCAAGTAGTGGTATACGAATTTGTGTGGGGTAGGTACCGCAACTAAAAAGTGAAAAATAAAAGCTTTTTTACAAAAAAACAACCGACTTCAAAAAACATTAAAAGACGTGAAAAATAACTTTAATTTCGAAAGTCGGTGGCCAAAAACGAAAATACAAAACCAAAGACACCGACTTCCGAAATGAAAGTTATTTTTCACGTCTTTTACTAATGTTTTTTTTGGAAGTCGGTTGTATTTTTGTATTTTCGTTTTTGGCCCCCGACTTCCGAAATTATTCAATCGCGACTCTACGTTTTACTTGTTTGCCCTACCCCGTGATTGTTTTTAGAACCGGAGGCACGCATTTGGGGCAGCCTCGACGTGTTTTATATGGAATTTTTCACTTTTTTTATGGAAAATAATGAAAATAATGTTACCCACATGTAGAGTTTTAGGGGTTTAAGGGTTACATAATGGGGGTTGAAATTTTCATTATTTTTGCGATAGGACACACTATGTTAGAGATATATGCAAAATAAAATTTAAAAAAAATACAGTACTGTTTTTGCACCTGAAGTCGAGGTGTTGTGTTGAATTTTAGATCATGACAACTTATTTTATTCCACACCTTTTTAATCGCGATTAAAAATAGCCAGAGGTAGTTAGAAAACCAAAATTTTAGGTGAAACACGTCAAATTCAGAATAGCAAAATTGGCATTTTCACTAAACTAATAATTCAGTGCCATCTTAGTGCTGTCAAACTAAAATATAGTTAAGTTGTGTCACTTTAGTCTATTTGAGAATGAGAAATCGTCGTTTGACAGGAATAAACGAAATTTTAGTGATTTTTTGTCTAGTTTAGAGAATTTTGTGACAACAGAATCGGCACCACTGCCCTGCAAATTGCAAATAACTTAAGAAAATTTGAATTTCGCGGACAACCTGGCGATTCCCCTTTAACTGAATAGAAACAGTTGTCTAAAAGCAAGGCAAATATTGTTTTCCTGAATATATTGGTGGGCAGTACTCTGATGCGTGGGGATAAATTGTTGATGATTTTGATTGCCATGCAATTAGAATTCCTGCTATTCAAATGCAGTCTCTGGCTAGATGCAAATAATTTATTTGGGCTTCTGCAACTCTTTTTAAAATACAAGTATTCATAAATTTCATTAAGCTCCATAAAATTTTTGGCGGTTATCCGGGTCGTAAAACACGCTCAAGAGTCCTTGTAAACTAGCGTTCGACGGAATCCTACTAATAAATAAAGGGTAATAATTAAAAGGTAATAAAAGGGTAGGTCATTATGATCTTTTGAAAAAATTAACAGACAATCATTTTATTTTTCGGCGGTTGGTAAATTAGCGTGACAGTAAAATATTAACAATAATAAAAAGAAAATTAGTCGGTTATTTCATCCTACAATGTCAAAACGAAAAATACTCAAGTAGTGTAATAAATGAAAGCCAATATAAATGATGGAATGGGCAGTTAGGTAAATAGTTCGGTAGTTCATAGGTTTGGTTAGAATTGAGAACAATCGCGCGCGAGCCGAGCGAGCGAAGCGAGCGATGCCGCGGCAACGGCCGTCGAACGCTGCTTCCAAGTTAGATTTCTTAGCGACTAATTCCGATTTGTTAACTGCCTACACGTAACTGCCCATTAAGCCATTCTTTAAATATGTGTTATGACTCATTTTGGTTTAGTTTACTGCTCTGATTTTACTCTCGAACTTGTTAATAATCATGGTGACCCTAACATGTGACTCTCGACGAAATGGATGCGATCAGGAGCATCATCAATTTGCCTTATTATTTAGTATAATGACGAATTATAAAATCGGTGTGCGACATATACATGGTGGAACATAATTATTCACTAAAGACAAGAATACCTTCAGTAAATTGGAAACGAATTTATATATCACAAACTACAACTTAGACGTGACAAGAAAAAGCTCAAGTCTTACAAGACAGCTAAATTTTGTTTCATCCCTGTATACAATATGGGTATGTTTTTAACTAATATCAATTGTGCTTGATGAATTAGGAATCAGTCTGATTGTAAAACTGGTAATCTGAGAAGCTGAGAATTCTGCGGGTTGGTGACCGGCTCAATATGTACCCTACTTTATTAAATTACAAGACTATCAGCTAAATACCAAAGAAACGAATCTAATTGAAACTAATCAAAATATATTTCCAACAAAATAGCTGAAACTTGAATGGGTCGTAAAATTGCCACTTGCAGTACTAAAATAATAACATTTGTAATGAAACATTGCCCCAATTTCGGTGTATGCACACATAAAATCAGGGTTTACGATCTGTATAACGTGCGAAGTGACAAATCATTGTTTGAAACTCTCTCTTATGTGAATAAAGATTCTTATCATTATCATTATTATCTTCTGTAACATGATAGTGCAAAACTGATTCCTTATACTGATACTATAAATGTGAAAGTAACTCTGCCTTTTTGTGTATCTGGCTGTTAACTTTGCATGCCTTGATGCATGAACAGATTTGGATGAAATTTGGCACACGGATAGACAATGACGCGGGTTAAGACATAGGATACTTTTATCCCGGTAGCATGTTCCCATGGCCACAAACCGACATAGCCCAAAGACTAAGCAAGCTGAAGTGGCAATGGGCTGGTCACGTCTCTCGCAGAACCGACAATCGGTGGGGAAAACGAGTTCTAGAGTGGCGACCGCGTTTAGGCAAACGTAGTGTGGGACGCCCGCCTGCCAGGTGAAGTGACGACTTGCAGAAGGCGGCTTGCAGAGACTGGATGAGGAGAGCCAAAGATCGGGTTCAGTGGCGTTCACTAGGAGAGGCCTACTTCCAGCAATGGACGAATATAGGCCGATTATGATGATGATGATGTTTCCATGGTATAATCTCTGACCTCCACACAGGTGAAGCCGCAAGCAAAAGTATATATAGTATATTGTATTATAGTATACATTGTAGTATACATATATCTATGTACTATGATTACAACTTTCCATCAGTCCCCAATTTCGTTGGGATTTTACTACTTGCACTACAGCTACTATATTTTTATACTCTCACTGTTACATAGTGCTTTTTTTAAAGTTATTATTTTGATGAAGGTAAGCATATTATGGAACAAAGGGAGGCCTATGACCAGCAACAGGTGAAGTCAGGCTGTGTGGTGATGTTGATGACGATGAAGCGTATTTTGGGTGACCTGCGTGTGCGTCCTGCAGACCGTTCGATGTTTCCAAGTGGAGTGTGTGAACGTGAAGCTATAAAACGTTTCTGGAGAGAGATAGATAATGGTGTACTGTGTACAGTAGATAATGGAATAGCTTAGACGGTTAGTTCGCATTGATCGTGTGATATTAGTTCACAGACGACTGCCCGCTGCGTACTGTTCGCAGTTCTATTAATAGGCATTAGTTCAACTTCAGCTGGATTAAATGCGGTTTTGTCTTACATGTGACATACACCGACTGACTTCATTACTGTAGGCATTTTTTTCTTCAAGCCTTCACATAACGTAAGTAGAATTTTCTGACTTCCCGAAGATTGATAACTTTGGGCAGGTTGCCGTTGAGAACTACGGTTGTCTTAAAATAGGTGGGATTTTTTTGCTTTTATGGTGTCGATCAATGGTTCTTATATGCCTTGGGTAGGCTACTATTTTGACTCTAGCTTTTACTCCTCACCTTGATAATTATCTAGAATTGGACCCAACATTTCCATTCAATTCATGTAGTCGCCACTCTGATTAAAATACACACGTAAAAATCTAGACTTACAAGAATCCTATCACTTTGACTCTCATTTACTTATCTTAAATGAAAGGTAGAATAATATCATAATCATCTTCTATCGAGACCACACGGCTAGCATCCTTCGTAATAAAATACAGTTCTAATTCACCTGCAAACAATTAACACACCTTGTAAGGAGCAAGAGTGGTGATCAGAATCGTTTGCACCAAAACAGTCGCATTGACAGACTATTGTTAACTTTGCCATTGTCTCCAGACTGGTCAGGACCTTGTCCTGTAAGACAAAACCTATATTAAAATTACGATTTACAAGAACGTACCTTCCATTTGGGAGGAAATAAAATGAAATAAAGGTTATCTAGTTTAGCCAGGAAACAAACCAGGATTGTTTTGCTACAGACATTGGTCTTTTAAATTACATGGTGCCCAATAAAGAGAATGTTATCCAAGTATCTCGATACCACTCGAAACAAAGCAATTTTCACTGATTCTGAATCTGTTACATGAAAACAAAAAAGAAACGAAACGCAAATTCGAGATTTCGCGATGATCCCGGACTCCCGAAACTGATTGATTTTGGTCCCAAAGGACATTCTGACGGGACCAATGGATTGGAATTTTAATACCCATTTATTTTTCCAACCATTTGGTCCCTGAGGTAATAATGCCAGTAGAACGTTTGCAAATTCAACAAATTGTTTTTATCGATTCAAGTGAAAATAGTTACATTTGACCAAGTAAAGGACTAAAGGCTAACTTATAGTACTTAATAATAATAATAAACAACAAAACAAAAAAAAAAACACTTTGGAACTGTCTAACTTACTATAGTGGACCCCCGGTAATCCGGCTCCTGTCTAATCCGGCGCCCCCTGTAATCCGATATGCCTAACACTGTTGAAAGTAGGAACACAAACATTATTTTGACAAATCTTCACTAATGTAATGTAAGATAATGCATGATTGTATGTGCATGATTTTTTGTAAGTTCTATAGTATTAATGACGTTAATTTTATACTAAAACGTGGAAGGGGTAAAATATATTCGTTCTTTTTTTTTCACATATGAAGTTCCTAGCCCTACTTATTATTTTGATTTGTAATTTGCCGGATTACAAGGTAATCTATTTTTTTCAAAAAAATCCGGACTATAGGGAGTCTGAGGCAGTACTCTATAACTCGACAAACTCGATAGTCGGACGCTGCCCTGCAAAAAAAAACGGAAAACGGAATTGACAAAAAAAACATATAGGTAATTATCGAACGTAATCACAAAATTTCACGAGAATCGGTTGAGAAATGCGACCTGTAGAGTTGAGGAGACACCCGGACATCCGGACATACGAAAGCATTTTTGCCCAAGCTGAAACGGAGACGCTTCGCTCGCGTTTCGCGCTCGCTCGGTGAACTAGGAACGTATCTGAATTTCTTGTCTAATTTCGGGCCCAACCGGTGCTAAAGGCTCGTTACTGTACCAAGTTTATACTTTATAAAAATCTTAATCATCTGGAAACTACCTTTAATCTGTAAACAGACAACTAGAATCCCTTAGACGGTAGCGTTCCTACACTATTTACATACTAGTAGAATTTTACTACGCCCGCCATCCTCTAGCATACACATAAACGAGGCACATAAATGTACCTACATGAATCTACTCTCCGCGCGGACTGTTTACTTTACCAAATTAAAGGTTGAACCCTGAATAAAATATCGAGATGTTTTCTCTCTGAAATACATACACGATACGCAGAAATTTAGAATAACATTGGCTAGTCAAAATATTTTAACAGAATAAAATTACAAGATACAGCTAAAGCTAAATTAAAGCTTAGGTTTCGTTCCGAAGTAGGTACGCACGACTACCTAATAAGCTATACATTTCCACTGAAGCTGACTTCTCATTGTACGAAAACCCTATACAATGGGAAGTCAGCTAAAACTGGAAATGTATAGCTTGATATTTCGCCGCACCTAAAAGATCTAATACCTCAAAGTCATTATGACCATAATCTTGAAATTAAGATAATGTTACAATACGAGTACTGTCTGCTAATCTGTAAGATAGGCAGAGCACGTAGAATTAAGTTTCTACTTTATCTAATAAGGGTGCTTGCATAAAGAAGCGGGTTCCCGGCACGGACAAGTCGGTACTTATCGGTGCGGGTAAAATAGTCCCGTGTTAACAGCGCTCACACATAAAGAAACGCGTAAAACATGTAACCGTTTCTTTTCAAAGATCAACCGGTACCGACCTGTACCGGGAGTCGGGCCCGAAAAGCACCCTAAAACACGTCTAAACAGGATAACAGCCGAAGCACAAAATATACTCAAATTAAATATAGACATGTTCGGGACATAATCAGCCTATAATGTTCCCACTGCTGGGACACAGGCCTCCTCTCTTCGAGAGGGAGTGGGCTGTAATCTACTTCGCGGGCCCAGTGCGGCTTGGTAGATGTCACATGTCTTCGAATTTTTGTTCTAGGACATGCCGGTTTCTTCACGAGGTTTTCCTTCACCGTTTTGAGAGCAGTGGTGATGAAATTATTTACACAAAGTAAAGCGCCAGCCTGGGTTCGAACCCACAGCCTACAACCCGTAAGTCGGGGCCGATACCACCACTGCTCCATTGGTCGGGACAATTAACCTGAAAAGAAGAAATAACGCCTAAAAAGCGTTGAAAACTTACAACAACATTTAAAAGATTCTTGGTCAGCATTCCGCCAAGCAATGTAACCAACTGTGTTTTATCTCAGGTCCAATCACTAATGCTACGGAAGAATCTGCCATGTCCCCTGCCAGCAGTACCAGCCTCCTTGTTACTGCAGCTGTTCCCCTTCGGAGTGCTGCTCGACAGGAGAATGAAGATCCTGAAAGCTGGAGAAAAAGTAAGCTTTATAAGAAATAAAGGGTTATATGTCGGCAATCCGTGGGGATGAAGGAGAGGGCATTTGCAACCGAATGACCCCTGATGACCCCGATGCAATTAATGTCAACCATTTTCGAGTAATTTGAAATTTTATATTTTTTTGAAGATAATCTGGTATCTTATTGTATCTCGTTGGATAGCTGAGAAGTTGTACATGTTTTTGGAATGTTCTGCCGATAAAGTACTTCCGTATTTTTTTTCAGAAATCGACTATTTTAGCCAAAGAACCTGTTCAAAATGATAGAAAATTGTAACGATTTGTAAAACTATTAAAGAGTAGCTTTACCCGACTCGGCTTCGCACAGGTAGCACTAAGTATCTAACACCTACCCTACCTACCCGCCCTACCTACCCACCCTACCTACCCACCCTACCTACCTACCCCACCAACCTACCCTACCTACCTATCCTACCATACATACCTACCCTATCTAGGTAGGTAACCTACCCTACCTACTTTCCCTACATGCCCTACCTACCTACATACCCTACCTACCTACATACCCACTACCTACCTACCTACTCTATCGAGCTGACCCAGACCAACAGACGTTGTCCTGTCAAAAAATTTCCTTTGAGTTTTCCCTTTTTTTACTTTTAAACTAAAGTAAAGAGGTGAATAAAAAAAACAAATCGGTCAAGCCGTTTCGGAGTTTTAGCGAGACTAACGAACAACAATTAATTTTGATATATATAGATAATTGTCATTTTATGGTTTTTTATTATGTATTGAAGTAGAAGCAAATAATAATAATTTAAAAAAAAACATAGTTACATCGTTTTTTTTTTAATTAATTTTCAAAGTTCTGTAGGTAGGTACCGCAAAAAAACATATAAAATGTCCAATTACTGGATAATGGTTGACATTTGTATAGGGGTCATCCTCATCAGGGATCATTTTGTTACAAATGAATTTACTATGATTTCGTGTCTGAACCAAATTACAGTTGGTGGCTGCGTGGGGTGGCCCTCTCAACCGCATAGAAAAATCTGCTATCGCCGAAATTTTACGCCTGAGGAAGCCTAAAGTGGCTTTTACATGGGACAAGGTATGTTTTGACTAAGCATACATTCTCAATTCCTTATTCATTTCGAAACCAAATATTATCAAAATCTAAGGATCTAGGGTTTCCTAAATCAGCTTGAAATTACCAAAACATTACCGAAATGTGTGTGTGTGTGTTATGTCTTCTATAGCAATCCTTAGTACCGTATTCTGATCTTATCCTTTTGTCATCAAATCGTAGCAAGAAGTTTATTGTAGTATCTGCCTTCTCCTGTAGGAAAACGGCGTTAGTTAATGTTTATTTTCTCATTCAGGTCGTGTGCATGCAGACCATGATCTTTGATTTGGAAATGCTGCGCTACCGTGGCACTCGATATGGTGCTGAGGTCAGGAGAGGCTCACAGGGTGCTCGCTCCATCCTGTTGCGAGGACCCATCTATCTGCTGGAGGAGATAGATGCGCTCATATTTCTTTGCAGTCCAATGTTAGTGAATACACTCTAAGTAATTGTCTTTCGTCAGTCTGTGTCCTCGACAACGAAACTAGGATGAAACTAAATGATGATAAAGGTGTTAATTAAATAATCAACTCAACTTATGACTTAAATTGAAACAAAGATAAGCTATTACAACAAGTCAATACGCAACAACATAGTTAAGTTACAGCGTTCTAATATCTTATTACACGTTTCTCGATATCGTAATAACAACTCAAAGTTTGATTCACTTTCCTTAATTTCAGTTTCAATAACCTGGATGAACTGCATCAAGCCGGGCTTTCAATGGCCGACATGAACGGGCATGGCCTCTCCAAAGAAATGCTTCTGCACGGTTGGCAGCACCTCTCCCGGTTGGAACTGCTCTTCGAGAAGGCAGAAAGCAGGAGTCTTTCGTTAGAAAAGTCCTGCAGACTTCTGGATCAGTGGAAGAAGAGAGGGGATCAGCTGCTGTATTCTATGATACCGAAAGGAATTACTGAGCATTTGAGGGCGGGGAAGGATCCTATGGCTGCTTGTCAGGTAAAGTCTAACAAACATTAAATCAAACACGTAATAGTTATTTATGCAACTGTTGTAAGTATAATAAGGGGTATTAAAATACAAACGTGGGTTTAACACACGAGGCGAAGCCGAGTGTGATAATAGTATCACATGAGTGTTTTAATAGCTAATTATGTACAGTTGCATTCAAGACTTTATCTACACACATGATATGAATCCTGTATAAAAGGTTCTAAAACCATAGGGTGTTGTACAGTGCTAAAAGAACTATGTAAATTCATGGAACGTTTTCGATTTCTTCGCTGTATAGCCTTCTGCTTTACGTTTTAACAAGCCAATTAAGTTTGAATATTTTGAGATATCTACGTTGTGATTAATAATCAGCGTTATTTTGAGCATGGAATAGAAGGTCCATAGAGATGCAGATTTCATTTTTTCTGATAATTGTTGAAAATATACTGTACATCACACACACACACACCTGCACATCTTCAGACAATGATGATATTTTCCAATTCATGAAATCTTGGTACGCCTTTTCATATTGTTTTCTCGAGTTTTCTGGTAACAATTGGTTAGAAATGTCCTTTGCTGCATTAAAAATATCTGATGGTGTGTTATCAAAGCTTATATCAGTCATTTATGTGAACAACAAAGTAGGTAATACATTTTTGCAATACTAATATCGAACAAAAATGGCGGGATACGACGTGAATTCGACTATTAATAATTATGGCGTTGTGGTAGTGAAACGTGCGTGCATGACAATGTTCTTTTTTTGAAAAGGAGTTGCTTATTGAAATTTAGTACAACATTTAGAAAACACTCGTTTGGATGATACTCGTATTATGGTTACTATGACACTGGTTGTTTTCATGTTGGCAATAAGCTAACTGATTCAGATTTTTTTAAAAGGATTTATAGCATGGGTGTAGATAAAATAATATTGTGGATACTCTTCCGACGCTACGACACGCTAAGAATTCGCTACGATCTCGCTACGAAAACGCTACGCTACTATACTAACTCCCTATGAAAACGCTACGACACGCTACGAAATCGCTACGCACGAATCGAGCGCTCGTGAATGCAGTACAATTTGCGGTTGCTTTGATGTGATTTAAGATTTGGTTTTTCAGGCAGGCAGTACACATAAATATATAACAAAATGTATTCGTAGGTCTTAGTAAACTTAGGCCTATTAAATTTTGGACGAAGTAGTCTAAAAAGTTAATTTTGGTTTTAGAAAGTTTATGTTTTACTTCCTCATTTAAATATTATAGTTTGGCAAAATGGACCAAATTATCTTTATGATCAACTTCGATTTTAAATATGGCCATGTACGACCGAGCATGGACACAAGCTACTCTTCCCATTCGTATGGGAGGCCGGGGCGTCCGCAAGATTTCTAGTATTAGTTTATTCATATCCTCGGTTTAAGGCATTGATAAATTAATTAGGAAAATCCTAGCCTCCACGTTGATTAATTTTGATGTGCCGTGCTTCACCGAGGCTATGAATGCCTAGAGAGTCGCTTGCCCAAATTCAGATTCACCCAACAATCCATCTTCCCAGAGACGGTAGGATGAGCCGCTCTGCAGAGTAGTACAGAACAATTAACCTGACACGTCTGCTACTACTGCGGAGCGTGCGCGCCTGCTGGCTGTGAATAAGTGGGAGTCGGGTCTTTGGCTTCATGCACTACCGTCGTCGAACATAGGCACATTGTTAGACGACACTACTTTCCGGCTTACTGCTTCCCTGCGACTAGGAGCTCCTTGTTATTCTGCTCATCGCTGTCACTGGGACGAAATTGTCAACAGCTTCGGACACCACGGCCTATCTTGCAGCCGAAGTGCGGGCCGTTTAGCGCAGCACGCGAACATTAATGACATCATCCGATGAGCTCTTGTCACTGTTGTCGTTCCAGCTATGTTAGAAGTGTTAGGCTTGGCACGCGATGATGGCAAGAGACCGGACAGCATAGTCTTTATTTCCACAGAAGGTGGATAGGCCTTTAGTGTGGGACGCAACGTTTGTCGATACTCTTGCGCCATCCCATCTTCTTGGCTCGGCGTGCTGTACCGGCACTGCTGCTGCGGCTGCGGAAAACCTCAAGCGGCGAAAGTCCGAACTTATCGGTAATTAAATTTTCGAGCCGTTTGGAGTTGAAACCCTCGGGCCGTGGGGTCCGAGTGCTCATGGTTTGTTCAACGAAATCTCCAAACGGCTGGTTGAATTTTCCCGTGACCCAAGGGCTGGCTTTTATCTTGGCCAAAGGCTAACCATTGCCATACTACGTGGCAATGCCGCCTGTCTCTTGGGTACATTGCCAGTCGACAGCGATGCGGAGGAATTTTCCGACGCCATATTTTAGTTAATAGTTTTAGTTAGGTTGGGTTATTATATTTGTATTTTAAATAGTAAAAATGATAATATCGATTTACAAACATAAGACTGCATTGTTGCATTATATCAAACCTGCAACGATAGTTGTAAGGGACATTCTATAACATAAATTAACTCGATCGTCTTAAATCTAAAATATGTTTATCTACTGCAGGCTTAGCAGAAGCACCGTCTTGTCGACGCAAGAATAGACAAAAATGACGTTTCGTGAAGACAGTACGACGGCAGCAAAGTAGAAAGAGTCAACTGCAGTTTTTACGAAATTCAGTAATTTATTCACGTTCACCTTTTATTTTGCTTATATCCCGAAAATGGTGTGTCCTATCACAAAAATAATGAAAATGTCGACACTCTTTATGGGATCTTTAAACGCCTAAAACTCAACATGTAGGTAATAATTTTTCACATTTTCCATACAAAAAGTGAAAAATTCCATTTTTCATTCCATTTTTATACTTTGTGGCCGTCAAGTAAAAAGTTTTCTACCGTCTTTAGCATGGCGATTAAAAAGTCAAATTGTCTTCACTACCTTAGACAACTGTCTTCTGAAATAGTCTACATTAAAAAGGACCTAGATAACGATCGGTAAAAACGAAAGACAAAATGACAGATTTTAGAAGCATTTTTACGGTGCGATGTCAAAAATGTAGAAACGAAATGTCAGTTTGTATGGAAATAGCCTTGTCTATTCTTCGAAGAGATGGAAATGATGGAAAAGAAATCCCGCTGATGGAAAAGAATGCTAATTATCTGTTTCATTTGTCATAACTTTTTGTTCTACATAGTAACGCCATTTAACTTGTATTATGTTTCAGGCGTTTGAAAACGTGACAATAATATTCTGTGCTGTACAACTGGCGGAGGCCGGGACCCGAGCTGATGTCATGCAGGTGGTTGCCTACATGAACGACGTGTACTCCAGGATCGATAGGCTCCTTGATACTCATCGCGTTTATAAGGTAGGCAAGGATACCTATTCTATTTCTGCTTATTATCTAGTCTTAGCCATTTCGGCTAAGTTAAAGTTATGAAATCAGGCGTTACTTTACGGAAATCCATGACAGTTACAAGACAACATAATGTTATGTAAAAATATTTAATTTTAATTCCGCAATCCAGGCTTGGATGCAGTATGCAGTTCGTCCCCAAAAATATGCACGTGCAGAAGATGAGGTTTATTTCGGCTATTAACTCTGTTTGATACCCGCTGGTGAAGTAGACGGCATGGTTGCCGCAGTGGCTGTTCGATTTGCTCTGCACTCCGTGTCATAGGTTCGACTCCCGCACAAAACAAATGAATGACCTACTTATATTGTGTCTGCTTATGAGGAGATTTTATGGGATCTTTGTGAATAAACCGATACATCAGAAATCACAAGAATGGGGACACTTTAAAGACAAAACATGGATTTCGAAGTGTCGTGTCTGTAAAACAATTAAGCTAATTGAATACCTACGTGTTAATCTTCAGGTGGAGACAGTAGGCACGGTGTACATGTTGGTGTCAGGAGCGCCTGAACGCAGACGTGCGCACGCGGCTTCTGCAGCTAGTGCTGCTCTCGCGATCTCGCGAGCCATCCCTGCACTTACTATAGGTAAAGAATTGGAATAAAATCATCTGTTCATTGTCGGCTGACTGCTATTCGAAAGACACCTAGTGTGTTGGATCATTAAGTTCCCTTCAAAACGGCTGAGCTGAATGGTGCTGATCCATGCGTCATGTTCGTGAACGGACGCCGTCCGCGTCAGCGGGGACTGGTCATTTCTTAGCTGCCACGGCTTATTTTAATTTAATTTAATATTTGAATTGCTTTTGTCTTTTCATTACGGACGCTTTTAACGTTCTGCATCGTTCTCACATGCATAATTTCAACATGAACGATGTAACGAATATTTTGTAACCATATTTTGATTTAAAAGAGTGTCCATGGAGTTTCTTGCCCGTTCTTCTCATAGGTACCTACTACGCTTTGGAATGGTTAACTAGCTTCATCTTTCTGACTGACCGACCCCTTGACAATTCAAAAGTGCCTGTAATTGGCTGATTTGAAATAAATGCTTTGAGTTTGACCTATAGCACAGCTGGGACAAAAATCTTACAAAATTACTACAGTCGATCTTTGCAGCGATCTATGCTTTTTATGAACATTTATATTGAACAACTTGCAGCCAGTTTCTCGAAAGAAAAGAGACTGGGCGAAAGTGGTATATGCACCAATATCGATATGGTTGTGATATTTCTGTAAGGATACCTACCTCATCTTTACGCTTGTGCAAAGTGGCATCAAAATTGGACCCGGCGACATTGAGAAAAAAAATTGATGCCTATCGATCCTGTTTCTCAGGACCAAAAGCGTCAATGAAACCAACCGAGACCTAGAAATGTCACAAACGGCAAAAATCTTTTCCCTAAAATGATTCGTACTTGGTTTTCAATCCAATTAACCACGACTTTTTATAAGTTGACATATGAAAAAAGAAAGTCACCTTAATATTGTTGAGAATATATATTTTTCAAACACATTTGCTCAAAAAATGAATTTACGATGCCTGTGTACATGGTTCGAAAGTTAAAAATTACGCACCATACAACGGAACGTGCGGTAAAATAGGTACTCACACCTAAGTACCTGTTTTACCGCATACTCCGTTGTATAGCGCCGTGCGTTTCCTTTACGGTTTATTTTTAATTTCCATAAAAAATATATAAAAACTACACCAAGGAGTTTCACATTACGAGGATAAATAAGCTGAATAATCGAACCTCCTTGGAAGCGCTTTTCCTCAATACGTTTGTCTCACTTTAATACTAAAGAGAAAAAGAGAAAATGAGACGAAAGATGTAGTTCTAATTTTCACCAGGCGCACGTGGCGCCCTTTGCAATTCGCGCCATTTTTATATTAGAAACGTCAAAGATTGTTGCGACGTTCCGACTGATATTTAAATACAAAGTAATACTATATGAGTTCAAGCGAGGAATCCGATATTAATATTATGTACTGTTTTCTCGCAAATGTGTTGAAAAACGTTGTATGACACACGTGCGGAAATTGATACTTACAAACTCGTGACTATGGTAAGCCCTCGACAGCTTACCGCACTAGTATCATAAATAACTATTTAAAAACATTTTTTTTCTTTGAGGTAACGACGAATCATCGAGTTTTAGATTGCGTCTATATGGTGGTCATAGCAGTCAGTATCTTTAACTATTAAAAGTGTCTATTCAAACTACTTTTTGTATCTCTAAGCACGATAATTTCTTACAAAATTTACATGTGCCAAATGGTTAAGTTTTATTTGTGACTTTTCTAGTAGTCAAATCTCAGTTGGACTAGCAGAGTCTTTTAATCTTTATACGAAACTGCATCGATTGGCACCATAAAAATAACACTTAAGAATTGACATTTTTTAGCTGACTGTACCATTTTATATGTACTGTACCATTTTGTATAGATAAAGTATAACCTTCACAACTATAAAAACCGTTTCGCTATTGGCCCAGAGACCACTCCCCATACAAATTTTCCCAGTCTCCTTTATATGACAAATTGACAAGCGCGCGTGAACTGCTGCGATTTAGCCACAGAACTTAATCATATACCTACTCTGATTTATCAACAGCCGTCGAGTATATGCCATTTCTGCAAGCGTTGCTTCGGCTAGAAACCTAAAATGTACCCACTTATTTTATATTTAAGTATAGTACGATACAAACTTAATGGCGGCTCGGAACATGAGGCGAGTCGCTGCGCATTAACCAATTCACGTGTCAGTAGCGGTGAGGGGTGAGGTACTGCGCAGCGAATAACGCTCTTCACAGCCGCCATTAAGTTTAAATCGTACTATACCTCCTCTGATGTGTCAATCTTTTCTTATTGAATACCAACAGGCATCCACACTGGTCCAGTCGTTGCTGGCGTGCTCGGGTTACGCTTGCCTCGATACTGTCTCGTGGGAGATACCGTCAACACTGCGAGCAGGATGCAGACATCTTCTGAGGTAACAAGTTACTTTTCTTGTACCTGTTAGCAATAGCGTAGGAGGCAGGTATAGTGCCAGATGACCCCTCCTAGGATTGTTCCTAATTCACCGACTGAAGTCAGTAACGTATTGGTCTGAATATATGATACATCAGTAATCTTCAGATAATTACGCATTTCCACACTCTGGGCGACAAAGTTGGGAAGAAACATCATTACCCATGGGGTTCAGAATCTCTAGGTATGCTGAAGACAAAACAATATTTTAGTCTTTCTTTTTTCTCTTTCTAAAGAATTCTCTTAAAAACACATGAAAAAAAACATGTAGGCGTACGTAGCGTATTATTAAAGGCTCCCAAAGCCAGGCGCGACGCGACTCTTGTAGAACAATTTCCATGAAATTTTCATAGAAATTGTTCTACTAGAGTCGTGTCGCACCTGTTTGCGGGAGCTTTAATAATTATCTGCTTCTTAATCTTTCAGCCTGGCCGGGTCCAAATATCAGCAGTCGCAGCAGCCCAACTACCAGCTGGGAGGTTCCGGCTCAGATCGAGAGGACTCATCAAAGTCAAGGTAAGATCCCACTCATAGCGCAGAAACATACAAACTTTAGTATGTCATAGGAACTTAGGTAGTTGTAGAGCTCTGAGGGAAACAGGTACCTCTACGTCCTCTACCTACGAGGTATGTACCTACGTCCTTACCCATTTCGTTGCTGTGTTCAAGTTTCAAGGGCAGGTAGGTACAGTAAAATTTAATGTGTTCTTAATGTCCCTCGGCAAACTTCGTGTTTCGTCGGTCGTCGGATTTCTATCGGTTGCCCCTTTTCACTTAGTGCAGATCGGACGCTCTCAATCGACTTGGAAGTATATAGAGTACTCTTTTAACTTAATATATTTTTTTAAAGGGGGAAACTGACGAAACATCAAGTTTGCCGAGGGACATTAAGAACACATTAAGTTGTACGGTACTTATGGCGGTGTAAAGTTAAGGTATTCAGTTTCATTTCGGTTCTTTTATCGCAGGGCAAAGGCACCATGGAAACATTCTGGTTGGAGGGGGAAGTGGAGGAAGAAGAGCAAAATGAAGCATTACAACTGTTCTCCGTATTATACGGTGATGACTGAATATTATGTATGAAATACGGTACAATAGTTTTACCTGACTTGCATGCTGAACTTCGAAGAGCGTAGCGCTTACAATAAAAAATAATAAAAATTCAGATATAAGTAAGGATATAGGATTTCTTTTTTATCCATTGAGTTTAGTAACTCCATGTTTAGTCCAATATAGCTTGGACTTCCTTTATTATTAAACAACAATTAATTGTTGTTTTACCTTAGGGAATTTGCGTATATCTCTAGCTATGAAGTAGTCGAAGTAACGACAACAGTAAAAGGCAGATTCTCGTCCCGCTTTTGGACTTTGGTAGTGACATAATTAATGTCTTAGACAAACTAAGCAATATCAACGTAGGTACCGTAATCTGAATGAATTAGAATAATCGATTTTATTATCGTAAACAATGTCTTTTAATCGAATTAATCTATCACGAACCTACTCTTTATCTTTATGGTAGCTTCGAAGGCAATTAATTGACCGTCAATACTGATTAAATATTTTAATTTTATCTGTTAGATATAGAACGGATTGCGTGTATGTGATTATGTTGACGCAAAAACATAATAGATTTTGTTCTTGATTATTTCCCTACTTTTTCATGAAGTAAGGCTTTATGTGACAATACCCACTCAAAAAGTTTTGCAGTCTTCTTCATAGTTGTATATAGGGTAAATGTTTAACCAGTGCGTAAACTGTAACTGTGAAATCAGCACATGATTCTAGACCCTCTAGCGCAGAAATTTCTCGCAGGTTATCAAAAAAAAAAATCTGCTGTTTCATAGAAAAGTGCAATACCTACGCGGTCAAAATGTATGACACAACTAGGTAATAAAAAAATATATAACTACCGAAAAATTTCTACGCTACTGAGTATATGCTGAATTCCTGGTTACAGTTTGCGCACTGGTTAAAAAATTATCCTGTAACCAGTATAACTAGGTATGTAGTTTTTTGGGCATATTGAAAAGTTTTAATAAAAAATAAACTTGTGTAAATGGATTCGTAAACAAAACACATTTTGCTAATATAGTAATAATTTTATATCAACAGACGAATTAAATTCGTATTATTTTTTGTTGCTTTTTTTATAACTTGTTTCAATTAGGTACAATATTGTGTCTTATTACTAGGCTACATAAGATCAACTATCGGTTGAGACAACAATATTATGCAACGTTTTGGAACCGAGTTGCGTGGGAGTTGTTTATTGGTCGATAGAACAGTACGACAATATATTTAATAGCTCACTTCCAAAAACATATTTCTTTGTATATTGACCCGATAGGTATACTTACTAATAATAGTTTAATTATTTAAAATTCAATCATTATGATAATCACAATAAAATTGTAGAAAATAAAGAAATTATTTACATATTCAGGAAAATATTGTAAAATATTATTCATTATTGTTGTTGCGCTTGATTGTGTACAGAAAAAGGTGCAAAAATAGAAAAACAAATGTAAACAAAAGGGTTCATGGTACAATATTGAAATATGGTATAAATGTAGTAAATGTATACTTGTAACATTGAAGTTTAGATAATGTACTGTACGCTGGTACATTATACAATATACTTCAATGACTTGTAAGATTGTTTTGTTAGAGCATACCTACCATTTAGATAGGAACGGCAAAGCTTGAATTTACTTTCATTTTTAAAGAGTAAATAATTGAAGTATATTTGTTATTTTTTGCAATTAGCGACACTGTCGGTCCAATATAGTTAAAATCATTCACATTTTTTTGAAGACTTCTCATTAGGTAATAAGATTAAGATATGAAATAAATGTATATTCTTCTTAAAACATTATAAAATCATGATTGGGAATTAAGAAAGGTTGTTTTCTTTCATGTAATTGATTAACTCCAAAATGGAACCACTTAAAAATGTCACAATCCAACACAAAATCACGATATTCTTCTGATTCCTAACCAATTCAGTGTAGTTTAAATAGTCCCATTCCGCGACAAATATGACTTCGAGCATTATTTGGTAATAAACAAACTTAACACGTGACCATAATACATACAACAGGTTTATATAAAAAGGTACGTAAATGATAGTAACCCACTTCGTTTCTATATTTTTTCTCGCTCGTACATACATTCAAAGAGCGAGAGACATATGGTAGGTAGGGTTGCTATTTTAAAACTCCTTTCGTTAATAAACAAAATTATACAATAGCCACAGACAAGAATTTATAGCAAGTTAAAATACTGTCAAGATTGAGCTGAGTTTTTCTTAATGTAATTATAATATTTTCAAACTATTTTATGTGGTGTCAATTTTAATTTCTTTCTAATTAAGAAAATGAGTTTCTAGTACAAACACATAGTTGGCACTAAGGTTCATTGGGACGGTTAGATCTTTAACGATTCCATCGACTAAGGTTTACAACTTTACGTAAATTTGACTAATTTAAACAAACAAATAGGGTAAATGCATCAATTAGTAACAAAACATTAGTTTGTAGTCAACAAAATTGTTGTAGCTAGAGCACAGCCGGTTCAGTTTCATTTTTTTAATACATACTATTACTTTCTATGAACAAATTAACGAATGAATTCATTTATTAAAGTTTACTTTAAAATTGTTTTCCAACGCTTTTAAATATTAGAAAAAAGTGCATTTTTATACGTTATCAACTATTGAGGTATCGCGTTTAGCCTTAACTAATTTATTTTTCTACAGGCAGAATTTTAAACGTTCTAATTTTAATTGTCCCATTCGCTTATGTTGGTCCATAGTTGATATAATATGGATCTGGGAGAACTGAACTTTAGACAGCATTGTATCGAAAAATCGTCCAATGACGGGTACTTAATTTTTTTAAATCTGCTTTCCTAATCGCCTGTGAAGTGGCGTTTACCTATGATATAGAAAGTGTAAATATTTGGATTGTATACAATTCACTAACACGTTATTATAATATAATTATATCATATGAAAAAATATGCTTCACTGAGAATAATGATTCCACGAACATTCAATGGTGGTGGCGCGTTTTTTTGTCATAATTGTGACACTAACTCCTTTATTTACAAACGTTGCTTAAAGTTAAGTAATATGATTAGCGACTGTTTAACCATACATTTTTGACGTTTAAAGGTCTCTTAACTGTAATCATCGTTTATAAATAAACCCTTAAGTAACCAGCAGCGCGGTAAGTCTGAGTTTTTCTTTCAATTTCTTTCACGGAAAGAAATGTTTCAGCCCTAGTGATGGAATATAGTTTCGAGCCTGGGAGAGGAAACATAGTATCGAGTCCTAACGAGAAAATAGTTTCGAGCTCTCTTGTTTCCCCGCGGTGGCGCGAACTAAGTACCTTTTTGCTACCTACTTTGATTGAACTCTTTTATACAAATGGAGGAATGGACACGGACAATTAGGCATTTAAAAGTGCTCTAACTCTTCCCATTTCACTGTAGAACAAAAGTTAAGGCACTAGAATAGACAATAGAAAAAAATATAAGAAAGCACTTAAAAATACTTATAAAAAAAACTAAAGTGCGTTGATCTTAATTCGCTGTCACCAGCACCTAAATAAACAATATCTTAATAACAATACAAAATACATAAAATAAACTTTTGGTCCTCAAACCTTTGGAAATACAACAATCATATCAAAACAATGTGTAACGCATTCTTCAATAAATTAATAAAAATGTTGTTCTTGATATTATCGTACATGACGGCTCTTTTGCGTACAATAGCTACGTAAGTGAAACGGAATGAACCTTTATATTACTATTACATTACTACAATGTATATATCATGATTTCTAAATAGTGATTCATAATATTGAATAAATATTGGGATTAATGCATTATCGTCGTCTAAAATATTTATACAGTATTCATTTTATTGTTAAATAAGTACTTTATTTAAAGGTATATCAAGTATGACGAATCTTTAAACGACTCCATTTAATATAAGTGTGGTGTTCAGTCTTTCCATTTTTATACAAATCTGGTTGAAAGGACATAGATAACACTCGCTCATCTATATTATTCTAGTAAATCGAATTTCATACAGTTCTATCACAATAATGCTGTGTAAAGTTATTGCAATGTTGCAATCAATATTCTTAGGTCTAAGGAATGTCGCTTAAGTCTAGTTCTGATTACTTTTTAAAGAGAGCTGTGACCTCCTCGATCGTCCTATTCTTTGTCTCTGGCAGCTTGAGATACGTGAAGATGAAGAATAAAATGAGGAGGACAGTGTAAGGCAAGAATACGTAGTTGCCGAATGCCTCCGACATGGGAATGAAAGTTAAGCCTACGATGAAGTTAGCGAACCAGTTGACGAGGGCACCAACACTGACCGCGGCGCTGCGGGCGCCCTGTCCGAACAACTCCGACAGCAACATCCAGGGGATCGAGCTCGGGCCCACGCCGAAGAACGCCACGTACATGAACGTGAAGATCACGGCGAATATGCTCATTGTAGTGTTGTTCTCGTACGTGAAGAAAGCGACGGTCATGAGCACAGAGAACACCGCCATCCCGGCGAGACCACCCAGCTGCAGCGTACGCCTACCCAGACGATCCATCAAAGGAATTGACACCAGAGCCATTATGAACAACATGCTACCGACACCGATTGATGACAACCTCGCATTCTCCTGCGTCAGTCCAGCACTCTCGAATATCGTCGTGGAGTAATACAGAACCGCGTTAATACCTCCCAGCTGCTGAGACAGATGCATCACGACACCAATAATGAGAGGCATTCGAAGTGCCCTGATCACAAACAAGTCCCGAATTGTGAACTTCTCTTCCTGTCTGGCCGCGCGGTCCTCCTCGTGCATGTCATTGATCTCGTCGTCAATTTCGCTCGTGCCGCGGATTTTAGCGAGCTCTGCCCTTGATCTCTCCTCATCGCGGGCGACCAGCAGCAAATAACGAGGACTTTCAGGCGCAAAAATAACCATGACAAACTGAAGGGCTGACGGGATAATCGCAAGTCCAAGCAGCCATGGCCAGCCTTCATTACTTCCCAGGATCATATCAATACCCAAAATCTGTGCACCAACCAGTCCGAATGCAACCGCCAGCTGGTTTACTGTTCCAAAGGCACCTCGCAACCTCACGGGCGCTACTTCAGATACATATGTGGGTGATGCAGTCGTCGCAAAACCGCAGTTTACGCCTATTATGAATCTACCAATAATGATCATTTCGACAGAGTCACCCAGTTTGCTGAAGCCCATAAACACAGCACCGAGAACACCGATCATCGAGTTGACGAGAAGGGCATTTTTGCGGCCGTATTTTTCTAGCATCCAGCTGGCGAAGGGACATCCGATCATACCTCCGACGGCAAAGATACTGACGATGATGCTGAATATAAGGCTGGGGCTGGCTTCATACTGTTCCTTGATGAAGTTCTCGATGAAAGGGCGTGGAGCGTTGATGACGCCGGTATTGAAGCCGAACTGCAGCATGCCGAGCACGGCCGCGCTCACCGCGTACAGGAGCGCGCCGGTCACGCCACCCTCCGCCATCTTCGGCTTCGAAGATTCTGAAATGACAACAACAAAATACCTTAAATATCTGTTGCTTAAACAAATACATAGTAGAGATATAATCTTATCAGATTCAGGGTGTTAAGTGATCAGTAGCAAGAGGAAATGTTACATTTTGATAAAAGATAAAACTGCATCCAATCTTGTAAATCCAACACAATTCACAATATTATGTAACGGTTCTATATATCTAGGTTGTTCTGAAAAAACCTGTTTCATCACAATGTATAGTAGTGTATACCCGTCATTATGCAGATATAGTACAATATTGGAGTCACACTCTTATTATTGGTTTTTTTTCCTAGTGGAGTCGATAAAACCAGAAATCCAACTCTAGATATAACAAAACATGACCTTGACGTTTGACAATTAAAAAATATATCGATTATATATCTACATTCTACACGTAGGACATTCGAACAAAAATGAGAATAGTATTCAGGATTAATCACACTGATATCCTCGAAGCGAAACGAAACTCTTGCATATATTCAATGTAATTTGAAAAGCTCAATTAGAAACAGATTGCAATTTGTAAACATTTGAAAACGATTTAGTATGTTTTTTTGTTACACACAGAATTAATGACTTCAGGAAAACGAATGACTCAAGCACTTCCGCCAGATTCGCAGTTGGTATTAAAAGTATTGTAGTTTAACGCGGTTACGACAAAATCCTACTCATGCTTATAAAAACATTACAGAAGAACTCCCAAACAGATTTTAGCTTTAGAATGTTCTAGCATTGCACAGAATCAGTCATTCTCTAAAATCTCAAAACAAGTGAGACACGTTTAAAAAGAGAATTTTGAAGTTGCATGTAGCAACACGTCTAAAGTTATTATATAAACTCTCGAAAAACTGAGATACACTTGCACCACCATCAGAAGGATCTTAATATTACTGCTACACTGTATTTTTTTCGACCAACGTTCAACGTCCAACATGAGAAATGTTTTTACTCGTCTAATTGTTATCAGCTTTATAATATTGCTCTTTACTTTGAATATTACATATTTAATCAATTTGATAGTATTTACAAAAAAGGAAATAAATGCTCTAATAAAGAAAATTGAATTTAACTTACCGGAATATTTCATTACAGGATGCGTGGAGTCGTATCGAGTCGAGATACGGATTAGTTATAGTTTTGTCCCCGAAATATTGTTTTTATCAATCAATAAAGATAAGAAATCTGATCAACGTTTGAGATAAAGCATAAGATAAAAAAAACAATTCAAAATAACAATATTTAAGCTTCCTATCTTGATGTCAGGATAACCGTGTTACTAGGGATTGGGAATACCAACCGACACGCATAGATTTCTTGGGATACATTCCCTAAGACATCTATGCGTTTTGGTTGTTTGACATTGTTTACGAGAAGGGTAATTAATTATCACATCTTATATCACAACATGAAAGAAGAAACATAATGTAGGTACTAATAAATAACTGTATGGGCGGATAACCTGACGGCCCGCAACATTTCAATACTGAGAAGACCACAGAGAGCAATGGCCGTCATGGTGATAAGAGGATACTGTACGGTCTCCTTCGAGGCGGCAAGCCTCTT
The DNA here is from genome assembly GCA_916610205.1 of Griposia aprilina. NCBI lineage: Eukaryota > Metazoa > Arthropoda > Insecta > Lepidoptera > Noctuidae > Griposia > Griposia aprilina. The sequence continues at coordinate 4,587,547 of OU744293.1, read as the reverse complement.
GGCCGGATCACCACCCTGGGATCTTGACGCCAAAATCCTAGCGCCACTATATCGGTGGCGCCGCGGCGCCGGGACGCGCTGGAGCGGGGCTAGCACCTGATGCCTCGTCATGTCGAAGTGTACAGGGCCGAGCTCCGCCAGACCCGATTGGTGGAGTGGGAGCAGCGACTTGCACAACCCAGCGCAGGGCACGCCACTATAGCGGCGGTAAGACTCTTTACGAGGGAGTGGCTGGAGAGACGGCATGGCGCCCTTACTTTCCGGCTGACACAGGTATTGAACGGACATGGGTGCTTCGGAAAGTACCTGTGCCGCATAGGCCGGGAACCGATACCCGGTTGCCACCATGGCAGCTGTCTCGACGACACGACGCAGCACACCCTTGAGGAATGCCCTGCTTCGGCAGTGCAGCGCCGTGACCTCGTCGCGGCGGTCGGTGCTGCGGATAATCTCTCGCTTCCGGACATGGTCCAGCCCATGGTCGGAAATGAGAGCGCGTGGGACGCCGTCGCCTCATTCTGTGAGGAAGTGATGGTCGCAAAGGAGGCGGCGGAAAGGGAGAGATAGAATACAACCTCCCTTCCAATCCGTAGTAGACGCACCGGGCGCCGGCGGGCGCGGAAAGATCTCCAGCCGCCTTAGGGTGAGGCCTGCAGGCAACAGACTTGGGCAGTTTATTGCCTGAACAGTGAAAGGCCCGAGACGGCGGAGCGCCGTGTTCCGCGCGCACCTCTTTCAAGAAGAATTGCGGCCGTATGCGGCCGCTAAGAGTGACGGGGTCCGCATGAATTATTGCGGGACAACTCCTGGGCGGCGGAGCGTGATGAAATGCGCAAGTGCTCCAGGACCGGCCAAAGGTAGCAGAAGAACACCGTGTGGTTTTAATCAGTAAGAGTCTGACAGACCCCTCCGCCCACCCCAGGATCGAGGACATCCATTAAGACTTCCACACGATAAAAAAGGTACTAATAAATAAGCCAGTCATGTAAGACATCGTAGGTCGCATTAAATTGCACTGTACTGATTTATTGGGATGTTGTTAGGATAGATATCAATAGTGTAAAACTAAGTATGCAGCTTCGAAAGACCTGAACTAGCTGCGTGGTGCTCGAATAACTATGAAATGTTCGGAATTCTATCAGTTTTTGACTTATAACAGAGTCCGATACTAAATTTGCTCTCAAAAAAGAATGATTAACCACAGGCGTAGCTCTCTATGTCCGTCAACGAAGATACGGGCCCGTCCGAAAGTAGTTTGAAACTTTGGAGTGAACCCTATACCCAAATTAACTTTTTCGGATAGGTATAAAACACATCGAGAGTAGGGACGGCCGTCACATCGTGGTGTCATTCATTCTTAGATCAGGCCCCAAACTAATCTTACGTCCGTAGGTGATACGGAGTAGGAAACGCCCGTAACGACGGCCGAAACTGCGGATTTTGTGTTATGACCAACTTGTAACATCAAAATGAGAAGCGCACTTTCTTCAAGCTGACTTACAACATGAAACAAAATGGTAACCGCTATACCTATGTAAACAAATGACGGTCTACCTACTTATTTGGTTAACGAAGTGCTTCCACCTAATGGCTTAACACTTTTGTATATTATTTGACCGAAAAATATATCTAGTCCAATTACTTTCCACAATAATGTAATTGTATGTTTACAACAATTGGTTTTTTTTTTTGCGTATACATGGGTTCGGCTACTGGATATTATCAAATGCTGCTGTTCACAATATTTCTTTTATGTACGGAAACAATGTTATAATAAATCATAACACTGTTCCGTTTATATTTCTCAATAGATCATTTAGCTTATACACCACTTAAAACAATAGGACAATAAAAAATATATTTTACTGCAACTGGGAAACAAACAAACATAACCCACGCTAAGGAAACCGTGCGGCTACGCCAAATGGTTGATGATGAAAAATACATAGTAGAAAAATCAAAATTTTATTTGAAGTAAAAATGTGTAAGAGAAAGCTTTATGTCTAAAATAAAATAGCTTGATTCGACTAATATCCTAATCCTAAATATCCATACTAATATTATAAATTCGAAAGTAACTCATTTCTGTCTGTCTGTCTGTATGTAACCTTTTCACACCTAAATAACTAAACAGATTTGGATAAAATTTGGCAAGGAGATAGATGGCATCCTGGGAAAGGACATAGGCTACTATTGGTCTCAAAAATAATCCTAAATAAAAGAGGGCGATATAGGGGATGAAAGTTTGCATGAGAAACTTAGCATTTCTTAAGTTAGGGATATGAAAATTTAAAATGCTTTTGGTATGAAATAAATAAATATTTGTGTAAGCGTTTTTGTAAAATCACCCCCCCCCCCCCCTCGAAGGGGGTAAAATAGGGAATGATTTTAAAATTCACATGATTATTGAAACTTTTGCGTAGGTACCTGCTTTTAAGAGATTTAAGGAATTGCGAAATATTGTCAGAAGCCCGTATTTGAGGTATTTTTATTTTAGTATCGGTCTACCAGCTTAAAATTTATTACATTTTGATGTTATAAAATAACTTATCTAATATGTAGGTAATACGTGGCCAATGGCAGCGCTACAATGTTTCAAATTAATGATGATATTATTGAAATTAATTATTATTATTTTTAAGTTAGACATTCAGAATCATAAAAACCTGTAAGGGGCCATTCAATTATTACGTAAGCAGAATTAAAGTAATTTTAACCCCCTTCTCCCCCTTGTCAGCAAATGTAAGCAAAGCTCTTATCCCCCCCTCTTAGGCTTACGTAAACATTGCAATTTTTTTTTAATCTGTTCTGTTTTCTTTATTGTTATTGATGAGTCTAGAAATAAGGAATTTATAGACTATTTTAATGCCCATTTAAGTAATTTCCCTACTTGAGTTCTTTCTAACTTAACCATAAAACACCGTTTAAGAGCGAGTAAGAAATATCAATTATTTTGGGGAATCCCTGAACATGCTTTTCGCTTTCGAACAAGTAGGGTTGCCATATTTGTCCAAATCAGAATTACTAAATTTTGCAGAAAAATCAGAAAATGTAAAAAATATTGCTGTCGTAATCACCATCCATTCCCGCCTGTCCCCCATGACATCAAAAATAAGCAAAGCAAAGACCCGCCCACCCGCCTTTTGTGCTTACGTAATACTTGAATGGTCCTGTATAATAAAAATAACAAGATTATTTGCACTTATTATCTGTCTGTCTGTTACTTTTTCACGCTTTAACGGCTGAATAGATTTGGATGATAGGATACTATGTATTTATCCCGGTAGCACGTTCCCGTGGGATAATTTCCGACAACCACGCGGGCGAAGCCGCGGGCAGAAGCTAGTAATATTATAAATGCGAAAGTGAGTTTGTTTGGATGTTTGTTACTTAATCACGCAAAAACGGCTGGACGAATTTGTATGAAATTTGGCACACAGATAATTCATAACCTGGAATAACACATAGGATACTTTTATACCGGTGGTACGTTCCCGTGAGATAAGTTATTTCCGACCTCCACACGGGCGAAGACGCGAGCAAAAGCGAGTAAAAAATAACAACAACGTTTCTATTCGCAAAACGCAAGCAACGGGCTTGTAAAACAACGTTCGAGAAGTTTTCATCACAACGTAAACATCTTCAGATAAAATATCCTCGTTTGCCTTGGTAGACGAGCTTAATGCATAATGTAGATTGAGACAAGATAAAATAATAACTTCACCTCGATAATTTTTCAACCACTGATGCAGCCCAAAAATCGATGCGACAAGAAGAAGCTCAAAAATAGTTAATACTAGCTGTTTCCCGCGACTTCGTCTGCGATCCAGGATGAAAAGTAGCCTATGTTCTTTGCCAGGTCATGGTCTATCTGTGTACCAAATTTTAACCAAATCCGTCCTGCCGTTTTAGCATGAAAGCGTAACAAACAAACAAAGTTATTTTCGCATTATAATATGAGTTACTAGCTTCCGCCCCCGGCCTCGCCCGCGTTTTTGTCGGAAATTATCCCACAAGAATATGCTACCGAGTGAAAAATCTATCTTGGCAAATTTTATCGAAATCCATTCAGTGGTTTAGCCGTGAAAAGGTAACATGCAGACAGAGTTACTTTGTCGAATTGGAATTGATAATATTAGTATGGATAATTACCTGCAATATCGTGTCATTAGACTTAATTAGTACAACCACGTAGTGATAGTGGTGATTATTAGATGCTTCTTACACCACCATTTGTAACTCAAATAATAATTTGGTAAAACCCATTAAGTATTAATGAACCAAAACCAGTTTACATTTTGTATTAGTAAAAAAGTTCATATTTCCGTAGTAAAAAATACCATGATGTTCATAGAATCGTAGAAGAATTATTTTAAGTTTAACTTGAACTACAAAGAAACTCGTATTGCCAATTAGTCAGGTAAACTAATAATAACAAAGTACAAGATTTTTATCGCTTTTTACTACTATCACGAAAACGAATTGCAACATAGATTTAACGGTAAAGAAACTACTTTTTACAAAGTAGTTGCATTTTTATTATCGACCAACAATAGACCTGAAGCAATCGACAATATTCAAGATAGGGTTTGCAGAGTTGTTGAAACACTTTCAAACAAGTAACCAACAATGCTAAACAAAACAAAGCATTAGTTCCGCTTGACGAAGTGGATAATAATGGGATGTAGAATAAACGAACGAGTATTCAAAGATACGAGTACCTAAGACTAAGTTTTAGTAGGTAATACAAAAATACTCTAATAGACTTTCTTAGAAGGTCATGGTACATCTCGGCAGAATCTCCGGGATTGATGCTCAACCATGAAAAGAAAAATGGCAACGTCGCAACTTGGAAGTACGAAAACATGCGATCTTTTCTTCTACAAAAATATTTCCCAAAAGGCATCTGGCATAACAAAAAGAGCCCTGAAGCTATGACAAATTATGCGATAAAAAACAAAATTGTCTAAAGCTATTTGTAGAATGATGAATTATTTACTGAACAGTAAATATTACGTTCTGTATCAGTGTGTAAACATTTCATGGCATGAATAAATATTTTCCACCTGACCGAAATCAAATGAAGCACAGACTGATAATATATGAAACGGTGAAACGACAGACGCAAAACGTACAATTATGTACTTATTTTTCTACACACAAAATATTGTATAGAAATCATGTTCTACAAATATTTACGCACACGAACCGGTAACTTAACTGGATAAGTTCCAAGTTTTATTTTTAGTCTCACAAAAAGTATAAGTTACTATAAATGCCGACAAGGTTGTTCTGAGATACAAGGACTTTAAAAGTAGGTGACAAGGCACTTTCAGTTCGAAAAAAACTTATTCAAGGAGCTAAAATTTTATAAGGAAAAGGACAACTTACCAAAACAACTAAAAATCCAAATGGACACGTTAATAAAAACAGTATTATAGACACTACGAATAAACAGCAAGATGTTAACGCTGGTGATGGTGAAAACAGTGTAGTGAAGGCGACGGAGCAAAACGCACTGGCTGCAGTAAAGGTCGTACACAACGGTGGGATAGCTGTCGTGAAGCTCAGTACATATTGAACATAACGACCGACTTGCATTGAGATATTCAAATCATGCTTAACGCTCCACGTGGTTGATTACTTAGATACATATCTAGATGTAGAGACAACTTAATATTTATGTGTCATTGTAGATTTAATATATAATTATTGTTATTGAGAGCTGGGGAAGTAGCGCGCATGTTGACACGCTTGTTTTCTATGAAATACGAGACACTGAGACTTAAGATGAGTATAGTGTTGTGTAGCATTTGAACAACTATGCCATGTAAAAACAGTGCATGTGTTTTTATAGAAGTCAACATGCGTGACGGCGGATAGTGATCACGAAAAATACCACACGATCCTAGAGGTATAGTTGTGGAAACCGCGAAGGTTATGTATTTAACGATACTCTTAAAAGTAATTATGGAGCGTAGAGCTTTTTATTACAGTAGAAACCAAACGGCACAATTACTTAAGAATAATTATGAAACGACCCAAATGGCGTTAGCCAATTCATTCTTGATCGATTAATTCCACGAAATTCAGTACTGAGCCACCAAAAGTAGATCTAACGCTTCTATTACTGTAGAAATATTTAAATATTGTTGAATTGATATGAAGCAAACACTGGAAGCAAATGTGTCGCCAGTTCAGCCAAATCTTGAAACTACTGCAACAATTATACAGGGTGTTTGGCAGAACGTTGAACATACGAAAATGGTGGAAAGGTGGGGTCATCTGCTACTTACTTAGCCCTAATTTATTTGGCCCTGGCCCCTTTAACATTTAAAAAAAATTTTTTTTGCTTTCTCCTTGTTTCACCACTTTCTAAACTTTAAAGAGTATTTTTTATTAAAAATGGGTAAAAAAGGGCATTTTTTTTTTATCTTTAATGTTTGAAGATACTTATAAAATCATTGCTTTATTCAGATGTTAGCTAGAAAAAAAGTTATGAGTCCTCAAACTTACAGAAAGATAAAGACGTAAAAAAAAAAATGCCTGTTTTACCCATTTTTAATAAAAAATACACTTTAAAGTTTAGAAAGTGGTGAAACTAGAATAAAGCAAAAAAAATATTAAAAAAACATATCCAGGGGACCAGGGCCAAATAAATTAGGGCTGAGTAAGTAGCAGATGACCTATTCACCATTTTCGTATGTTCAACGTTCTGCCAAACATCCTATATATTTTTTAAACAATGCTTCAAGCATTGTTCATAACTACGTTTAATTAAGTACGATTACATGTAGTAAATAATTTACATTAGGTCTCACGAACCACCTGCGGCATTGTTGATTGGCAAGGTCACAGAACAGCAACAAGTTGACGCTATGGTGATAAACCTTATATTATAATTATCATTAAGGCGCTACCCCGAGCAAAACCTTGCGATAGTGCCGTATTAAGCGGCTATTAACTCATTAATTAAGAGTAATAAACTACATCTAAAAGCACATTATTAATATTCTTTATCCTATCATCACATTGCTCGTTCTTATTTGTTTATATGTGTTGTATATACATTTAAAATCTCCTTATAAAAAAGTGACTGAAATTATTGATTGCATGCATCTTTTCTAAAAGGTGACGTTTTAATAATTTAGGATTAAATCTAAATAATTGTCGTTTTATTTTATTTCAAAAGCTCACTTGTCTTTTTTTATTAAAATAATTCCACAGTTTTTGAGAATTCTATGATAAATGGGCGTGCGCAGGGAGCGAGACAGAGCGAGAATCAGAGACGGAACAGAGAAGGACCGAACGCTCAAGGTCGTTTGGTCAGGGAAGCGCCTTAATATAATGTGGTAGTCTTTGGTAGAACATAAACAGTGGATAACAATATCAATCATTTTGATAGTACTATATTCTACCTTACAGAAAATGAGGTAAAACTTTTGTTAAAACAGTTGCCTGTAATCAGAATTATTAGGGCACTAGCAGAGTAACAGCTGACTATGGTAGATTTTCAAGTCGATCCTATTTTCATCATCATTATCAGCCTATAGCAGTCCACTGCTGGTCATGGTCCTCGCTAGTCGCCTACTCACGACATTTAACTCGATCTTCGGGCTTTTTCATTCAACAAGCCAGCGAAGATCGTCGCTCTAGGGCCCCAGCTAGCTTAAATCCAGCCAACCAACAAACACTACGTTTGCCGACTCACGTTTTTCACTCAAAAACACGTTACTTCTACTCCAAAGTTCATTAGTTCTCTTACGGCTATCACACTTATTAGTTATGAAGTCTTCCCGTATTTCGACACCTGCCACTACTTTGTTAAATTACTTTAATTACAATATTCTCTGTTGTCATCCGTGTCAACATGAAATACATCTACACACATTCAGTCTTACAAAACAATGGTTGCATTGATTACTGTAATCTTATCACTTTCATTAACATACTTTTATTGGTAAATCGTATGCGTCGTTCTGGTAATTTCAAACAATAGCTATTACAAGTTAATTACACTATTATTAAGTTTCATTCCATTGCTATACATATAAGTAAGGATAAGAAATCAAGTAAGGGAATTCAAAATTTCTAAAAAAAGTTGGCTTTTATTCAGGGTAGGTTGATCTATTGGTAATTAATGACAAACTATTTGTTAAAAATACACTCAAAAATATAAAAATAGATAAATAATCGCTTCCAGATTCCACTTCCAAATAACTGGAAGATCATTATAAAATGATAAAAATAACCATAAAATTATTACATAAGAAAATAGAAACCGATGCAATATACATAGACCATGCTTAAATTACTACACAAAAAAAAACAGACATTCTAACCAAAATAGATATGGCAATTATTAGTGCCAAGTTCGTAATTACAGAGACGATCAAAGCCCTAGGTAATAAGAAACATAACCACGACAAATAATGATAGACAACAAGTATGCTAACAAGACTTTACCTTACCTAGACATGTAATCCTATTCACAATGACATGAAGGAAGACGCTAGTTAAACATAATGATGGGTTCTTTTGCCATGACGCTTTTTGCATATCATCGAGAATGTTGATTGTAGAATCATAGGCATACAAGATATATTACGAAACATGCTCGAGCAAGAAACTTGTTTTAAGGCTGACGAGATTTTATAGGTGCTAATTTTTTACTCAAATGAAGTCTTGAACACAGGATTGTGTTGACCGAGCCAGACCGAGCACACAGTGGCACTCAAACTCCTTAAACGTTATATAGGGTGATTAGTGACCGATACTTAAACACATGATTGTACTTATAATAAACAAACAACTTTCCCAGAGAAACTCACCTCACTAGAATATTGAGTACCTAACAAGAATAATACACCATCCATCAGCTGTAATTTAATTTAGTAATAATCCCTTTTTACAAATAAAATTATTCCACTTTTAGCATGCATTATAAATTTTTAATTAATGTAACATGAGACAGAACGGGGTCAAGGGACTAACAGCTGATAGCACGCGTGCTATCCATACGGTTGTCTCCCACAGACAGGCGCGACGCGACTCTTGTAAAACAATATCCATGTTTTTTTTTATAGAAAGTGTACTAGTCGCGTCGCGCCTGTTTGCTTTGCAGAGTATAACATGCGATAAGGAACTTGGTTCCAACCGGGTGTCCAACAACACCTCTCGTTTAGTTTTTACTTTGCCTTTAAAAAATTCAGAGCAAGTAAAATATGTCGCAGATATACAGACCGTAAGTACCTCTAATATTATGTAATTTTTCCTACACTGAATCAAGTTGTATGAATGGACTTAATCATAGTAATCACATCCATTCAACCTTACGATGTTCTATTTGCGGAAAAAAACACTCATCTGTCGGTCATTTCTTTGGGTCGGAAGAAATTACATACTATTTGTAACATTATTGGGAAATTGGCCCGAAATAAGGGGAAATTGATCTCCTTTTTCCCGAAAGTCCTACTATAATTTTCTATTTGATTAATTTCTTTGCCAAGTCTGTGATAGCCTCAGGCATATAGCGGTTATCTGTTTTCAGGTTAATAAGAGTTTTCGGATAGGAGTGTGTAAAAGGCTCTTTCCAGACTCCAGTAGGCCTTTATTATTTGGAACTCTAATGAGATTATAGTGATTATTATGTGTGTAGGCAACCTTATACGATCCTTAAGTGAGGTAAACTTCTCCCAAATCTTGGAACATACATACGTCTGGAACTGGCAAGATAAAATATGTAAACAATACACAGCAAAAGAATCTGAATTATGTATAATCAAATTATGTAAACAAGGACGATGTTTATGTAACTAAAGACGTCGGACGCAAAATAATACCTATCATTAAGTACATTACAATAATACAATGTATATTATTATCGGTTCTGTAAAATTCATGCTTACTTACTTAGTATTTGCAATGATTCATACGAAGCTAAGTTAACATATCACTACTAATATCCAAAGTTCAGAAATATTGAACTGCAAGATTACTGACAAATACGTGCACTTACTGGACATGTCCACTCAATCTGTTTGGTTCTTTCTTCAAAAGACCATTTCAGACACAAATCTACATGGTCTTCACTGATCTGTTTGTGACCTCTGACTTTGTTTCGGCCTTTCTTCACAGAGCAGTCAGATAGGAAACGCCGACCTCATCTAGTTTAAAAAATATGATTGACGTGTCAAACCTACTTACAGAAATAAAATCATTTATCTTTTATCGCTGATTGAAAAGCCTACCTTACCCTTTGACATCAGGTGCTTTTTATAACTCTGGCTTGTTCTACCACTCTACGGGTATCCCTAATGAGCTGCATTTCGTGGTTTCGTCAAACTAATACCATGGCTAACTCTGTTAATTATCTGTGACAAAGAATGAGTTTAAGATTAAGAGTTAAGGCTTCCTCAGACAGGCGCGATGCGACTCTAGTAGAACAATTTCAATGAAAACTTCTACAAGAATCGCGTCACACCGTTGCGTCGTCGTCGCGTCGCCCCTGTCTGCGAGAGCCTTTTAACTAAAAAGGTAAAGATAAGACATAATTTTCAGTCGACTCAATAGACAGACAATAATTTCATCGTCGTACCTACTACGCACTTATGTGTCTTTGAATACTACGAGTACCTGCACTTATTATAGGTAAGTATTAAAAGATCAATAATTACGTAATTTGTATGTACCCCTCAAGGTACAGGCGTCATTTCCCATGGTTTTCCCCACTATTCGTAACCCCAACGCGCGTGCTAAACCGCAATTCTCACCACAATATTGTAGATGTAAGGTCTTTTATCAGATAACTTTTATTTAATTTACCGTACAGCAGTTTTGGGTTTGTTTAATAACGAGTTAGCTCTGAATGAATTATCGAGCCAATCGAAAATATTTACATTATTTTCGATTGGCTCGATAATTCATTTTCAATTAAATAAAGGAGGTAATTGCGGCAAACGGCAGAAAAATATATTCAAAATGTACACACACTCGGAATAAACATTCAATGCCACCATAACTTCTGGGGACAGTTATAATTACTATGGACAATTTGTTACTTATTTAAGGCTTCTACAAACAGGCGCGACACGTGTCGCGCTGTCGCGTCGCGCCTGTCTGGGGGAGCCTTTATACTTACCTATAGAGAAGCAACCTTCTTAGTGAATTTACAAAAATAATAATGTACGACTAGTTTTAAACAACATTGACAAAACAGCAAAAATGTATAACAAAATGATTATGCAGCTTGATATACATAAGGTTTTCCAATTATCTAGCACCCCCAGCGTCAGAGACTATGAATATTTAACTAACGTAAATACACCGCAGATTGAAATCTGTTGTATAATCATAACTTCATTAATAATGGTTCATTTTCCTCAATAAATATTCTTATTTTATTCTTTATATTATACAGGGTTAGTTTTCAAAGACCAGCCAAATTTAAGGATGTGGTACAGACCATCAAACTGAACAACTCTCTCCATGGGACCAATATCATCATCGCGAAAAATTTATCAACTGTCCCATACAAAACTTCAATACCTACTCGACCCAAATGTATAGGACCGCTGATTTTTTTTTCGCGATTACGATATTGGTCCCAAGGAGAAAATTGTTCAGTCTGATGGTCTATACCACACCCTTAAATTTGGCTGGTCTTTGAAAAATAACCCTGTATATATGAATATGCTCTCAATTCGGCTTATTATAATATTTTAAATGAGAACGAGGAGAACTGTCCCACCGTAATACAGTTTTGAACTAGTACGGGGTCGGGGTGAATCGGTTTCGTAGCAGCCAGAATTATTGTGCATGGAGTTACTAATTGGGTAGGTATCTAATTTTTTAGATTCATAGAAAATAAGTACTAGTGTAAAATTTGTTGTAAGGTTGTTATTCTTTTGGCAAAATATAAAGATTATAAAGATTATTTTATTCCCTATATATCCACAAACGTGTAATTTAGCCGTGCGCACAATCACCCCCCAACCCCAGCCCCAGCCCAGCCCAGCCCAGCCCAGCCTTATCCCAACTATGCTAGGATCGGATTACAGTCTAACCGGATGCAGGGTATAAACGTATTTTACATAGGGCGACTGCCAAGCAAGCTGTGCGCCCGATAGAATTATTACCCATCGGCAAAAATTATGAACTTCTATACAAACTTTCATCCCCTATTTTAACCCGTGATTTTTTAAATTCCTTAAAGAGGTCCTTAATATAAAACAGTAACTTAACACTAACACACACACACACAAACCCTCATCCTTTCAAACACACACACACATACAGATACACACCCTTTCAAACAAATACACACCCTTTTAAACACAAACACACACCCTTTTAAACACACACACACACACACACACCCTTTCAAACACACACACACAAACACACATAGACACCCTTTCAAACAAACACACGCACGCACATACACACCCTTTCAAACACACACACACACACATATACACACCCTTTCAAACACACACACACACACACACATATACACACCCTTTCAAACACACACACACACACACACACACACACACTTGTTTTACAAAGTTTCAAGATCCTAGACCCAGCGGTTTATGCAGTGCAATGTCTGTAGTGAATTTAAGGACAAACGAAAGACATATCATATTTTATGTACTGATAATAAAAGGAATTCAATCACCTAAAAATTATTCCACTGCGCCGTGCATTTTTTTTTAATTTAATTAAAACTGCAAAAAAATATTTTATTTTGATCGATTCAACTAAAATCAACCGCATCGCTGTTTGGAACTTTATTTGTTGCCGCGATGCGCTATTGTCAATTACCAAAAAAATTGCTTCTTACCGCGGCTGCCAATTATTGTACTATCGTACTTGAAAGCATTTTTCAACAATAGCTATCGGTACTCTATGTGACCCAAAAGCAATCCGATACAGATTCAAATACCCACGGTGTAAGTAAAAGTGTAAACACGATCTAACACTTTAGAGAAAGTCTGGTACGCGCCGGGCGGCGGCGAGCGGCGGCGGCGGCGGCGGCGCGGCGGCAGTAGTCACTACGTCATTGATGTAATCGTCACATACCGGCACGAGACGTGCTTAGAATAATACCAATATGAAAAGATGGTGAGACTAACTAGATTAAGTTATGGTCTGCTTGCAGAAAAAAAATAGTTTTTCGTTAAAAATAAAGCTAGCAATTTTATGCTAACATCGGACAGCAGTATTTTACAACACAGCTAGGACCATCACTTGCACCCAGGCTCTTCCAAGAAGGCGCTATTTTCCTGCAGGTTTAGAAAAATTAACATAGAAAGTACAGATGCAGTGAAATCTTCAGCATGGTTAGTTGAATATTTTGTCACTTGCCAGAGCCATGTCAGTTAGTTCTTCGAGTAGGTACAATTTATGTCTGATGTCGATGACTTTTGAGAAAGAGAACTACATATATCCTATAGTTAGATTCCTTGGACAGGGTGATGATCAATATACAAAGCATCAAAGGGGTCTTGATAGACATCTCAGAACTGTTATTTTGTGAAGGAAGGAAACATTTTCAAGTTAAACAAGCGGTACAAAACAAAAGTTTCGTGTTGAGATATTCAACGTGCAAACGAGTTGGGGTTTGGAGGAGAACAGCCTGTTTATTATTTACGCACTGACGTAAGCAAACGGCTGATGGAAGAAAATTTCATAAGATATAAATAAAACAACATTTAAGCTCATTTAGATGAACAATAGCATATAAATGAGCATAAATGTTACAGAGATATAATAATAACAGCATACGTAGGATAAAACATCATCAGTCGTCTTGAATATTTTGGGCCAAAGATTTTTTTATTCATCTCGAACAAAATCGTAACTGTAAAACTTACTACTGATGAAAATGAGAAATAAAATCAGTCAGTACCTAGTACCAAAACAAATCGTACGAGCAGGTTGTTAAACGGACAAAAACACACCAATGTTTTGATATTTTTTATCACTTACTTGAAGTGCATGAATCTTTATGAAATAAGTCACGAACTGCTCGATATAACGGACGGTGAGACGTGGAATTCCAATAAATACCTGCAATACCTACTGTGACCTAATTCTTTGTGAGGGAGGACAATAAAATGCCTACCTGAGTAATGCTGAACGTTTGACCTACAACATTAGCCTACTGACATTTATTTATGGATTTGTACCCGATAGAAAGCATTAGGCTCGCCTTGGAAGAAGACGATATACAGGGTTAGTTTTCAAAGACCAGCCAAATTTAAGGATGTGGTACAGACCATCAAACTGAACAACTCTCTCCATGGGACCAATATCATCATCGCGAAAAATTTATAAACTGTCCCATACAAAACTTCAATACCTACTCGACCCAAATGTATAGGACCGCTGATTTTTTTTTCGCGATTACGATATTGGTCCCAAGGAGAAAATTGTTCAGTCTGATGGTCTATACCACACCCTTAAATTTGGCTGGTCTTTGAAAAATAACCCTGTATAGGTACACATCAGTAATATGCGATTATCTGGATTTGGTTGAACCCGATGCCCCATTGGTGCTTGGTAACGATGGGTACACTACTCACTTGATATCATGGCTTCATGGTCTAGCAACTACACGGCAAAGGAACTAATCGACGCTACTGATAACGCTAATTTCGTAGCTAAGTTCTTGGTTCTGGGACTCAATTTAGATTGCCATCGATACGCTAAGAAGAAGAATGGCATTAGCTTTACTTTCTATTAGATGAAAAAAGGATACAATACAAACGAGTCATAGAGGAAATGTAAATAAAGAACCTATAAAATATTTTTAACAGGTTTGAGTTATAGCCAGGGGGGGAGTCCTGTCTAAAGTCCAGAAGTGGACTTCGACGTGTTGTTAACCTTAATGACGGCTAAGACGAATGACAATGAATAGCCGCAACAACAATTTGTAGAAGCGAGCCACGTTCTGTGCAGGACATGTTCAAACAATGTCCATTGTCAAATAATTGTCTTTTATACTCAAGTAAAAGACAATTATTTACGGACTCTTGGAACGAAGTCGATTTGTTTTTAGAGGTGAATAGAGCATTTTTGAAGCAGCAGATTCGAGTACCTTCCATAACTATGAATTCACTTCCTGGTATTTTTTTCTAAATACCTGTTAAGATAACACACATAACATCACGCAGATCAGCAGGGTCAGAGTCAGGCAGAGCTGTACCTATAGTACACAAACTTTTCGCAAGTTTTGTTTAATTCCCATGTAGGTAATCAGATAACACAGACCTACAACGAAATACCTTAATTAGGTGCAAATTGTGTTTCTCCTAGATTTTTGTGTGCTGATTACGGAAAAAACCATGTAAAAAAAAATCCATCACGTTAGAATTTGAGAAACTTATTCGATGAAAAACTGACTCCTACAGAACTGGCAGCATGGATATCGTTAAAAGATGTTATTAAAAACTTTAAGAAATCATAAAAGCCCCAATTATGAAAATATTATAAATAACATGCTCCAAAATTTCCAAAAAATTGGTTCCCTTAAGAGTCTCAAAGTTATTTTCTTTCATCCGCATTTGAACTAGTTTCCACATGATTTAGGAGCATTTAGTGAGGAACCAGGAGAAAGATTTCATCAGGATATAAAGGAAAACGAGCGCAGGTACCAAGGAAAGGGGAATATTAGGATGATGGCTGACAACCGCGTGATAATCCAAACCGGACTCAAGAGAAAATCGATCAACATAAGCTTCGCAGAAAAAAATAAAAGGTTCCATAAGCCTAAATTTTTGTTTTAAAATGTTGATCTAAATAAAAAATATCTAACTACCTACTCACTTATTTTTTTATTTTATTTTTAACCGAATAACCCAATTTTTACCTGACTTTTATAAATGTGTATTGTAGAAAAACACTGGCGTGACAGAAAAAAAAGCCGATTTCAGATACGTGTTTAGGAAGGAGGTCCCAAAACCCTATAAATCAGCACTAAAGTCAAAAAAGGAAAGTGTTATCTGTCATAATAATTCTGTGATTCAATTTAGGAATTCGTAGACGAGCGCTCTATACTCAGGCTCTATAGTAGATTCTTAGATATTTTGTCCGTAATCGAAAGTCAATTTCAGAACAAAAATAGCAAACATCAAAGACTTCATTATAATAGCTTTTCAATTCTAACTTCGTACTAAAAACAATACCTTTGGCTTGGCACTGACATTTAACGTAAATATAATTCCCCGAATTGTGATAACGTTCAATGGCTTCCCTACATTTTCGTAAGTCATTAGGTCATTACTCATTAGGTAAGTGCTTACTTTCCCGATATGATTGTGGTGTTTTATATATTTATGTCTTCTTTTATTGTTTTCACTACACAAACTGTATAAACACAATAGTTTCACGCTGGTAGTCACGAATTCACAAAGTCGTGACGTCTTGGAAGACTTTAGACAGGTCACAATGCAAGAATATTTATTTGATAATATTTGAGTCCTTTACCATTAATAAACAAATCACATTCAGTCCTGCGGCTTAATACAGGAAAACCACTGTCTTTAGTTAGTGTCTACCGTGCATCATAGTCCTGTATGTGTCATCTAGAGAAGCCAAATATCAATTAAGGGGACTACATGACCTAAACGCAAATTTATGATGCCTAAAAATATATGATCCACTGCAGTAATCAAAATCAGAAAAATATATGACATTCTTCTGGATACATGCTAGTTATATAGTGTGTTGGAAAATCACGACGATACCTCTAAAAAAATATTTTAGCGATTAAAAACCATACTAATGTACATGCAAACATTAAGATTTTTCTCAGATTATTCTACAAGTAACATACTAACGTAATAGTGTTTTAATTTTTTAGTCCAATGAATAGATTTTTTTGTAAATCCATAATTGCTTCATATTTTGCAATACATTACCAACGTTATCATCGCGCGTCTCTTTCTTTTCTATGCAATCCGACAGTGACCGCGCTTTAGCTCTTGTAAGCCTCTTAAGTCACTCTAAGCAACAAAAAGGGTAGTGGGTGTATGACGCAGATGTCAAAGGATGACGCTTCAGCTACTCAGCAATGAATAATTTATAACTTTAACACGCAATCTCAACCTGTTTTCATCAATTGGTAGATTACAATAGTAGATTGTTACACAAGGGGCTAAAATGACCCATTATATACAAGGTAGTTTTACTCTCCAAGCATTAGCGAAGGAGTTAATAGAAACCGACGTATAATAGGTTTTAAGCGCCGTGTGTTACACTCTACTTTTCCCTACGATTGCGAGAAAATAAAATAATCCAATACAATATTAAAAATAAATTTCGGTCACCAATTCAATAAATATTGTAATTACAGAAAAATTCTAAAGATTTCGCGCCAATGCCTTTTTTAAATTTCTTCTGTAGCCGCAACGCAATGCACGCATTCTACTGAGATTGCCGCTTTTAGTTCCATTTTCAAAATTAAAATGTTTCTTCTTTTTTATGAAACAGTAATATATGTCGAATCTAATTCATGATTATTCTACTTATCAACAAAGACTTTTTCGTTTTTGTAGGCTCGTTGGTAACAGACAAATAAAATATTTTAAAAAAAAAACCCTAGAGGAAAATATGCTATTTTATCCCCGCTCTGGTACGCTACAATGACGGACTTATTGAGCAAGAGTAAGTATACTTTTAAATAATTTGTTGGTAGGAACCTAATATGTAATCGAAGGCGTGGATTATTGGATGTGATTCTTGTTTTGTATCCGGCCGTTCTGCAAAGTTCATCTGACAGGACAGCTACTTATATCAGGGGGCTAGTGAGCGAGCTAACCGGTCAACAGAAGGTCCCAGGTCTTTAGCTCCCGATTGGTCCCAAACCATGAACCAAGGAGATCGCAAATAAAGAAACTTCTTATATTGCACTGCTTACGGAGGATTTCTAGCTATTGAAATTGCCGTAGATACCTATTTACTCATACGTTTTTAGAACAAGCTATTTAGAAGACTTCTAGACCGTCAATTACTGTTAAAAACGGTTTGGGTTATCCATTGGGTCGTTCGATTAACAAGCATTGATAGAGGATAACAAAACGGGAAAATACGAATCCAGACGGAAAACTCTGGCTCAGCAATCATGTTTGGATTAGCAAATCAGGAAAACAAATCATTGCTTAAATTACTTAGGCAAATTAAACTTCCCATATTATTTCATTACGTAATTAAAATATCAGCAATATTGTATACGTAATAAAAACAAAATTAATATTACTAACCCATTAATTTCGTACCTATACCGCAGCGATTTTTCCGGTGTCAGGAAATAAAAGTGAAGAGCCAGCCAACACAATTTTATGAGCGTAGTAAAACGATTACCGAATTGTATATTTTCATGTATATAGAAGACAAAAGCGTCTAACTGCATGAATTTTCATTAGATAACCGAGTAACGACCATTAATGACTCCTAATAGAAAAGACGATGACATGCATAGCGCGACGAGTCGTAGAGTTATCGTGAGCGCTTATAAGATAATGAAAATAAAAACATTGTAATTATTAATTTTATAGGTAAGGTAGGTAGGGTAGGTAGGTTTGTAGTGTTCTTCTGGTACTTCTTGCAAGTGCGTAATGAAACGCTTTTTTACAAATATAATGATTGATTGCATTAATTATGATATAATTAAGGAAAAGATCCATCAGCAGTGTTTGACCCAACATTCTCTAAATATAATATTATTGATGTAAGAAAATGTTATATTAAGTAAATAATACTGGAGTAAACTGACCAGTGGCAATAACAAATTTATGTACTTTCAGCGAGTAGAAAATTTTACCCATAGTGAAACATCACTTTGTTGAGCACATTTTATTTCTTTTTGTTCGAAACACATTATTTAATTGTTACATTAATATTAATTTTTAATTGAGATTCTCTTCTTCGTTGTATTGATTGTTCTACTTCAGTAATCTATAAAATTAAAATAAAATACTGATGAACGGCTGGACTGATTTAGCAAATTTTTGTTTTAAAATGTTTGTAATAGCCCGAGCCAGGTTCTTACAGAAGGCAACATTTAAAAAGTTGACAGGAAAACTGAAAATACATTTTCTACAAGAATTTTATATGTCTTATTGAAATTTGGACAGGCCAATGTCTGTTGGGTCAGCTAGTTAATAATGTTGTATTATATAATTATGCTTTGGCTAAAACTCCGTATTCGACTTAAGAACATGATATTCTTATTACTTTACTAAAACTAAAAAAAACCTTATTCTATCTTCTTTTGAAAATTATGGGTAAGTAAAAATAAATGTGTTTAAGTGTGTAACAAAATAACAGTCATTTAGAAAATTGTTTAACTACTTAGATACATAAATAATTGTGTTTAGGTACACAGATAATAACATGATTACCTTCAAAGGACACAGATCAAAATTTGATTCACTATGATAAATAATTTTATTTCTGTAAGTAGGTTTAGTAGATACAAAGCTTTAACACCTCAATCATATTTTTTAAACTAGATGAGGTCGGAGTTTCCTATCTAACTACACTGAGAAGAAAGGCTAAAACAAACGCAGAGGTCAGTCTCTTTTAAATTCCAGACACAATCTTGGTCAAATCATGAGAAGACCATGTAGATTGATGTCTGAAATGGCCATTTGAGGAAAGAACAACACATATTCAGTGGACCTGTCCAGTCAGTGCACGCATTTGTCAGTAATTGTGCAGCTCAACTCAGAGCTTATGGAGCTCAATTTCACGAACAATACCAAAGAAAAGACATTTGGGTAGGCCACATAAATTACTCAAATTGCCAGATCATGATTAAAACTAACAGAGAAAAAAAACAAAAAAGCAATGACCCACACAGTCCTCACATTCACTATAATTAAAATAATATAATACTTTACAAAGTAAATACTCATGTCATTACATAGAATTCATTAATGTTAAAGTGTATAGGTATATAAAAATTTGAACATAAACTTTGAGGACTATGTAGATTGATGTCTGAAATAGTCTTTTGAGGAAAGAACCACACAGATTAAGTGGACCTGTCCAGTCAGTGCACGCATTTGTCAGTAAATGTGCAGCTCAACTCAGAACTTATGGAATGGATTAGGTAGATACAGTATTTTACAATATGTTACTTGCAAATAAAAGACATTAGTTAATATAGATTTATAAGAACATTGAAATATTAATGATGAGAATTAATTATTCTGTTCACCAATTTTAAATTAAGGATAGTATATTAAATAATACAAAAGAGGTTAAATCTTAAAGACATACAGAAACTTTTTTAATTTTGCAGAAGAGGGTTTTTTGTTTTTATTATTGGCATTCTGTTTGATGGTTGATAGATAATTTAAAATTAATTTCTAACCATTGCCCCATAGTAGTGCTCCATAATTATCACTTTGCATTGTATGAACTAGTCAACAGTCGTAACACAACTGGAATTTAACGCGCGTAAGTTTAATGAAACCGGTTTTTCATCACCCACCGTCCAAACCTTCACGCAGCTAAAAATACCGCAAATCTAAATATTTATTCCAGTTGACAGAGCAAACAAACCTTGAAATCAATTTGAAAAATAAATGATATTATCAAATAAATTAAATAGCGTGTAGCGATGCGAATTGATGCATTAGACTGTGAACGAATGCTACGCATGGGTGTACCTTCGTACGGTAACGTAATACTTTTATCCAAATAAATAACTAGTCTCCATTTTTATACTGATTACTACACCCAAGATAAATAAATTAAACATCAATTTCTAAAATAAAACAGACGAATTCGCTAATAAAAAGATGAATAAAATAATATTTTTGAACATACCTTTCTAAATTGAAGCGAACTTCTCTACCGGAGTGTTGGTGTCATGTTACAATAATTGTATTTGAAAAATAATTCATGCGCTGCATAAGAACTGCCGGATAAATGTACCGTCTTTCTGAATTATTAAATTGGAGAAATAAATAATTTAACAATCATCAACCACACCGCCAACTACTATTTGCCAACTATACCAGCGCTCTGTTCCACCATTGTTTACCAATCAGAAAAATCGATGTCACAAATGACAGCAGGATAGGGAGTCGTCGCGATATTAGGAGAGAACGAGACAAAATTGCCAAACTTAATTAAAATAATTCGTGTAACAGGGCACTTTGATTTTGATTAGTCGTTTATTTCATCTTCAATAGCCCTAAGAAATGATATTTTTTACTTATGTATCCAAGATCTCTGCAGAGTATTGTGTATTTGTGTCTATATCTATCTAAACCTAGCAAGTTAGGAAATAATCGAGAACTAAACTGGAAAACCCAGCAGATAAACGAGAATCATAAAAAAAAAATAGGATTTTTTTATTAGAAAGCTGAAAGAACTCATTCTTACTTTCGGACATTGTACTTTTTCAAACACAGAGCATGAACTTAAGGGGCATGCGCCAAAGTGGCCCGCGAAATTCAAATTTTCCTACGTTTTTGGCAATTTGCAGGTCAGTATCAGGTTGTATGTTGATCTAAATATGATTCGCGGCCGTATCAAATATTTATTTATAGAATTATAATCATAAAAATCACCAATACATATCTCTATGTTCATATTACCTTAATCAAAACAACAAAAAAACATGACATTTGAGGCCAATTCTAACATAAGGAGTTGTATTGCTGATTCTAATGATTATAATTATGTAAAGCCATATTTGTTACGGTTGCGAATCATATTGTCATCAAAATACAACCAGAGACTGACCTGCAAAATTGCAAAAAACATAAGTAAATTTGAATTTCGTAGGCAACCCAGCGCTTCCCCTTTACGGAAGAATCTCCCGCCCAGCCCTGCATCGAGGCGTTTCCGTGCTCTGTGGACTTTTTTTTTTTATTTTGGCGTTCGGTAACTGTTTGAACAGTTGAATGAAGTGTTCAACTTCCTGCCGATGCCATGGTATCTTTATTTTATTACGTACATTAATTTGCTTTAAAAATTCGTCTTTGTTTAATTTTAAACCCATAAAAAATGATAAATTAACTTTAATTTCTATTACTTTTGCAAGTTTAGAATAGACTGACCCTGAGCGCGAAACTTTCCGTTATAGAATATATTATAATATTTAGCATTGCTTTTCCAAATCGCTTCCATCAGAGCCAGGTTAGCTGGTTAGTGGGAATAGTGGGACGAAAACAGAGATGACGGATGCACTGCTATGCTACGCCTAAGCAACTATCTCGGACTGGATCGATACAAGAAAACAGCTGTCAGCTGTCGAATAATTTTTGTTTGTTGCGCAATAAAATAATCAACGTTTACAAGCAAAAACAACTTACGACAACCGGATTAGCAGATAAACTCACCGGAAAAATCATCAAGTTCAACTCATCATGGAAAAAAATTATTTCATGGATAAATTAAGGATATTTTTTGGCCTAAGACAGAATCCGCCTCAAAATGATTTTAGAAATCCGATATGGAGTTCCGACGATGAAGACGACGGTGATGAACTTTACACTAGACACGAAATGGAAGATTTTAATGATATCATTGACATGCATGAAGATTTCTCCAGACAGATGTTCGATATACTCCAATCTTTCGGTTCTATGTTTGGGGATGTCAAATCATTCATTAAGGACTGCCCCTTCGATTCCCTCACGACCATCCACCCACTGTCTCCGGAAAACAGTGACCAAGAACACTTCAACGGAGATAATATAAGAGACTATTACCTGAAACCAGGCTACCAAAAACGTCCACAGGAAAATTTTAAAGAAGACAAAGATTTGGATGGAAAAATAACATCTAATGATATATCAGGACTTTTTAAAAAGAAGAAAGACGCTACTCCTTTTACACCCTTTAATGGAGCGTTGGTGCCAGGTCAATCATTCTGTCAAACCATAATCACAACCAGTGTAACAAAGCCAGATGGATCAGTGGAAACCAGGCGAATAGTGAAAAATGGCAACGAGGTGATAGAAGAGACCATCACATCTACGTCCACAGGAACTGACACCCGGATGCCGCCAAATACACCAGGTTTGGATCAATTATCAAGTCCTGGCTATATTTACCACAATGTTATGTCTGAACTTTCCTCTTTATTTAGACATTTTCACTTAACTCGTTAATATTAACTCACATTTCTGTAGTTGTGTATGTTAGTGAACATTTTGTGAAAATATTAGTGTAAGATAACAATTATAATATTTTCTCTTTCTTGCAGCGGAAGTAAATTGAAATCGATAGCTACAACTATTTCTAGTATTTGCATAATGATATTGCAGAAATATAGATGTTTAAATGTAGCTAAAAAAAGTTAATTCTAGATTCTCAATGTACAGTCAACTACAAGAGTTTTAATATAGTCCTTCACCTTGTAGGCTTGATATTACAAATTGTCGCTTAAGTTCGAACCTCGCACCACGTAAGTAAAAAATAGCAACTTTACAAGAGAGTGAAAAAACTGCATAATTTGATATAGCCACCATTACAATAACATTTTATATTTTAAAATTAGACCTATTAAATATAGGATTATTATTAACCTGACTCTTTTCACATTATGTTGTGATATTTTATTACCCAAAGTGCATGACTTACATCTTTTTGTTATCAGAAAAAGAAAAGCCAAAAAAAGACATTACTCATTTATATTTTTAAAGTACAATGAGTATTTTTTCCTAACCAAACATGTATCCTTAATAGTAATTACCTACTTTGGGTCTAATTGCACTTTTCTCATTATCTATTATCATATTTTGTACTTGTGAGATCCATACTAATTTTTAATGAATAAATAAGTCTTTTAGCAACTGCTGTGTCACATAAGGCGGATCACACACTGCAACGTACCACGCGGCGGGGCGCGGGAAATGGAGACATATGTTTATTGAATTTGTATGAAAAATATCACGCGCGAGGGCGCGTTGTCTGCGCCCCGCAGCGTGATGCGTTGCAGTGTAAGATGCGGCTAACTATAAAATATTTTCATACAAAACAAAACAAAAACTCGAAAACTTCTCAAGAAATAAACTTAGTAAACTTTTGTATACAATAATAAAATATAAATTGCAAGAATTTGAAACCTTATTTATGTGTTGAAACTGTCGTAAAAATTATGACAATCACTAGGAATTAATATTTTATAATGTTTCAATTCTTGTATGAGTCCACTAAACTTTATCTGTGATATTGGCAGTGTGCTTTCGGCAAAACGCTTCTTGGTATAGGTCTCCTGGGCAATAATGCGAAGTCGTCATCATAATTCAGTTTATATTTTATTAGGTATCCAGGTTCATAAAGTAATACTCCTATACCCGTAACTACTGGGTCTTTAGCAACTCTGCCTGGTTGAATTGAATTGTACATGAGAGATTAATAATAATCATGGAAAAGTCATTGTTAAGAATATTAACATTGTAACGAGCTTCTTTTGAAAGAGGCCCATACTGCGATGGTAGGTTGATGTCTGTTTTTTTTTTCTCTTGTTCTCTGTTAATGCTTTTCGTTTTCATTACCTCCTGCAGCATCAACATCAATCTTTTGAATTCAATTCTGTTCTTCACAACTACAATTTGGTTTGTTAGATCTGGTTCTTTCTCTTTGCTTACTTCTATTACTTCTTGTTCCGTTATTATTCCTGGTTGTTCATTCAACACTTCTTCAGTTTTCAGATACTTACGTCTTCTATTTGTTGTGTTATTGATGTTCCTATAGTTTGTTCCTTCTATTTCTCATGGTGCAGCTACAATTTTTCTTAGAGAGAAGCCGAAGTTTTTTTTTTCAGTTCTTATAAACGCTAGATAACACCAAAATGAATTAACTCAAAAATGTTATGAAATGTTAATTAACTCAAATTTCTTTACTTTACTTTACTTAATTTAATGCCATCTATGGTCAAGTTATGTTACTTATGTTTGTCAATCAAAAAATCAAAATCAATTAAGGATTGAGTTTGATCAGTGGATCACAGAGTTTGGCAGTGAAAATTGATTGACCAACGACATTCAACATTCACAAAATAATGTTATATTCGGTCATTTTCGACTTTCAAAAACGTTTGGTTATTTAACCGTTGGTTAAAAATAAATGGTAAACTCGAAACAAACGTCGTTTGTTTAAACAACTGTTAAATGCTGACAGAACGGTTACGTAATCAATAATTATGTTGTAGTTGGTGAACTCTGGTGGTTAAACTAAACTGGCTTGGCTAGTTCGTTTAAGTTAATCATTCGATTACAGTGCTTAATCAATGGTTAGTGCGTGGTGAGCAGCAAAATATTGTTAAAAAGCCTTTTATGGTTTAAACAGGTGTTTAAAATTTAACCATCTGTTGGTGAACTCGGGTCTTAATCAATGGTTAGTGCGTGGTAAACAGCAAAATATTGTTAACTAGCCGTTTATGGTTTAAATAGCTATTTAAAATTTAACCATCTGTTGGTGAACTCGGGTCTAAAGAAGAGTGGTTGTTCCGAAGGGAAGCCGATAGGAATCGGGTTGTATGAAAGCTACGCCCCTGTCTTCGACTAATGTAATGATTTCTTGTTCAGCCATTTATTTAATAAATCGTTTCCTAAAATGTGTAGATAAGTCTGTGCAACTAAACTAGAAATAGCTGTGTCTTCATTGCTAGATAAAATTAGGATAATTCAATTATTTAAATCCACTTTTTCTAGATGTGAGAGTTGGAATGTAGTATTCTATTTAGCTGGTTTTGTTTTAATTTTTTCGCGGGTATTTTTTTTTTCTTTCGTTTCGTCGTCGTCACTGCTCATTTTTATTTTTTGTTGAAACCGGAAAAAGCAATTATTATCTCATTTAAAAAAATAGGTACCTACTTACCTATATTCATGATGTCAATGAGAAACTTAAATTAAAAAATTCAATTAAAAAAAAATCAAAAAAGATTATCGTGAGGCAAACTAGAACTAAGGTTACTTCACAACACAATGTAACTCTCGATGCGTGGTAGAATCAACAAAACGTAAGTCACGCATACACTTTTAACATAATTCTCTATCTAAAATAAGCACTTTCTAATAAAAAATAATATCGAATTTAAAGAGTAAAAATATCTAAAAACGAATCAAGTTTGTATTGATTCGTTTTAAAGAAACGAATGATATTTCGAAATTTCTTACCTTTTTACAAGCTTTTATTTTGTTTTTTCGATTAAAAGCTGGTCCCGCAAACAGGCGCGACGCGACTCTAGTAGTAGAACAATTTATTTCTATGAAAAATTCATGGAAATTGTTCTACAAGCATCGCGGCGGCGTCGCGCCTGTCTGCGGGAGCCTTGATTCTCAGGAGCCACCGGTAGTTGGTTCATAACGATGGAACTAAACTGACTTACGTGCTGTTTCCAGAGGTTACGACTGATTGGTGGATTCCGTGTTGTTACATTTTACTTCATTTTATGAGTTTCTATTGGACGTTGCTTGTTTCTCATTGGCTGAAACAACGCTTCTTCAGCTTCTCTAGCAAACCATGGTATAATATACTTCGCCAGGTATAGCAATCCGAGACACAGTGGTCACGTGGGAGACACAAGCCTACGTCATCACCGCTGTGTTACCAGTAGTGTGTAATAGTAACTCCTTAACCACCTTTATTACCTGTGCTAATCCGATAAAACAATGGGGTTTTAACTAACAATTACGTTGGTATATGTTTAAATTGAATTGAAAAGCGAAACTACAATTTAAATGCTTTATATATATTTTTTAACAGAATGGTGACTGAAAATGTTACCATAATTCGTGTTTTGCTGCAATAAAGTGGCAACTGGATAGTGACGTAAGCATGTGTCACTTCCGGAATGCCAAACCTTGTTTTTTAGACCATGTAGCGAACGGCATCAAATGACAAAATCGAGAATATTTTACTTACGTGGTGTTAGAACTTAATGCGACGAAGTATTTCTTCCATAATCTGTAGATTCTGGGTAGTATAGGATTCTCTTACCTTACTGTTATTAATAATATTGATCAAATAAATGTCAACTTACTTTTGAATTATAATATTATACTTATTAGAACCAGTGTTTTCTTATCTCACAAATTAAAAAAAAACCTTTTTTTTACATGTGTAGTTAGCTACCTCGAGCATACATTGTCCCTAAGCATTGTAACACTTAATTTAAAGGTAAGTATGGTAATTACAGATCAAGATAATAAACTTTTGTAGGTACGTATTGTATTCTTATCTCACGAAGCAACGCGCGCTTTACCTGTAGTAACCAAGTGTACAAACACGCTGTGAGTGTGTGCGTGGAGACGAGTAGCGTTAGCACGTAACACAGACACACAAAACACTTCCGACTTCGCCATTGTCTCGGATGGCACCGAGAGCTCCTGCGCTTACACAGACCTTCACATCTTGTAGTGTATAGTTGGTAACCACAAGTAAAGCGCGCGCGTCGCTTCGTGAGATAAAAAATACTGTATTTCGTTGAGTACAAAAAATGTGGAACAAATAAAAAAAAATCAGTCCCACATAATTTATTAAATAAATACTATAATTTTATTAACGTAACCTTAATTACATTATGCAAAAGTCAAGTGACAAAGTTACAAAAATATTACAGATTACACAATGTTTTTTCAATTTCGTTCTGAATTTAGTAAATCTTCAAGTACCTATACTGTAAAATCGCCCCATGTACACTACACTGTCTCTCTCTCTATATTTCGAAAACATACATAAATTCGCAGTGAACAGTACAAAAAATAAAACAATTTATTTTCGGAAGAATTTAGTCCTCTTAAATCATGTTTTCAGTACTTATCACATAAAATTCGTTCGTTCTGTTGACTTTTAAAAATAAAAATATGTATTCAGTAACCTATGCATAATTCTGACGCTAATCTGTTATTTTCTAATAACTTAAGCCCAACAATTTTTGTCACAACTTTGTCGCATCACTTTTACATGTGATTGTACTTTCGCATTCAGTCGCAGTAGCAAGCGTCGGCCGTGTTGCTCTTGATCCATGTCAGGTATCGGTTGACCCTCGAGTATACTCCGTACTTGTCAGGTCTAGCACAGCCCTCGCCCCAGGACACCACACCTGAAAACACGGGATTTATTGACGTATTATAGCTCCCGCAAATTGGCGCGATGCCACTAGTAAAGCAATTTATATGAAAACTTCATGGAAATTGTTCTACAAGAGTCGCGTCGCTCCTATCTCAGCCTTTATAGAGTGACGTGACGTGACGTCGATGCCTGCAAAGTGCGAACTAAAACTATGTATGTTGGAAATTCAAACAACATTTACAACAGCTGACACTTGAACAGTCGAAAGTTAAGAATTAATTTATGGAAATGAACCAGGTTACCTAGCACTGACTGATAGGTACCTAATCTGGTAAAGTGCAGTTTGATCGAGAAAGACAGCACTCAAGATCTCTTCATCTCAGACTTTTATAAGTACAAAAGGAATAACTAACTTTATTAGAAAATAACCTACTTACTATACAATCAATCTTTGGGATATTTAAGTAAATACTATTATGCAATGAACTAGACTTTTATGATCTTGTTGGGCTAGGCCAGCAAAACATCCACATAATCGCAAGGAATCACGCCTAAACTTAGCCAACTTACTACTACATACTCGTACCAAAGCCAACTTATTATGTGATAGATTGGCACACTTGATGGAGTTTCTGACGGCCCACCTCCGATCAAACAGAAACCCATCCCCATTACCATATGGATAGGTGGTTGTAGTACTTTCCCGGACAACCTCTGTCACAACGACCTCCATAGCCAGAGACAGGATAGGTACTTTCATCTACTTACCAACTTCCTGGTACTTCTCGGTAGTCTCGTTGAACACATGCAGGGGTCCGCCGGAATCGCCCTGGCAGGCGTCCCGACCGCCGTCAGGCTCACCAGCACACATCATGTTGTCTGTGATTCGTCTGCCGTACGACCGGTCCTGACACTCCGAGTTTGATACTATTGGCACTTTCACCTGGAAAAAATGAAACGAGGGTTTTACGGACCTTAGGTATGTAGTATTCTCTAATGAATGGAGGTAATGTTGGTAGTTTACTGCCGAGGTCTCTAATCTGAGCACAACTGCAACTGTGCGTCTCAGGTCATCTCTGGTAGCATCACAAGCTTCCCGTAATATTCGTTACCCCGTACGAGGTACAGTCAGGGTACACATTGACCAGTCCAGTAAACAACACTTTGTCCTTTATAAGGATATCCTCGAAAAGTAATTGCTGGATATCATTGCTTTTAGACCAAACTGCCGCTGAAGTCATCAATGACTTTTAAAATACAGTAGAGCGTCGATTATCGGAACGTCGCGCGTCGGTCACCCGAACGACCGCTTAACCGAACTGCTAGTAGTCATTAGATTACATTGTATTCATATGAAATTAATTTATTATTTTCGTTTAGTTACAGTTTTTCATACAGTTCGATTATCAGAAAATACCGGTTTGCGAACACCCTTGCGATTTCATCAGTTTATTTATGTGTAGATCATAAAAACAATTTCATACCTCCTGCAACGTGTTCGAGATGGATCCTCCTTCATCAGTAACACCCCAGCCAATTACAACGCCACACAGGCGGGTAAAAGACAGTCCAGCGGTAGGCAAGCAGACTGGGCGCACCCTATGGTCATCATCTGCCGGCTCTGGCTCTGTGGGCGTGGTGGCGGTTTCTTCAGTGGTACTGCTACCGGGACTGCTCGTGGTACCCACTTCTTCATCATCCCTGCGTACACGCTTTACTGCGCTGCTTAGGTCAAGCTGAGGAACAAAAACTTAACATTAATTGAATGTTGATAGAGATATTGAGGACTGCCTTCAACATAAATTGAAGATCCCTAGGCGGAAGTTGACACTTGGCTTACCGCGTCCGCAGTCTCCAAAGCGACCCTTGGAGACTGCGCAAATCAATAATTAATTTAATTTCACTTGTTTCGGTTTTGTAAAGCTAGCTAACCATCGCAATAAAGATTTAGATACGTATATCTACTTGAATTTTAAACTCTGTTAGTTATTCTAGTCCTGAAGGGCCCGTGAATCCAGAACAGAGCTTTTGATCAGCAAATAATTAAATCGTGAATTAAAAGTAGATGGTCCAAGGCAACCGCAAGAGTATAAGTCAAATAAATTCGTTAGCGATGAGGAATTTCAACGCTGCATAGACAAATAATATTCATCCACGAACGTTGGAAAGTGTGGATTTATCTAGATCGTCACGCAATTCGGCTTCAAAACAAACAGTAGCTGTTGCCAAGTAGTTTGTTCACGTACAAGATTTTAATGAGCGGAACGACGTGATAGAGACAAACTTTGTCTTGACACGTCTTAATGTTTTGTCTTCAACTAAATCATTAAATTGACAAATACATGATTCTAACGTCTCTACCCCCATGGGAAGAAGGCGTGAGTTTATGTATATGTATGTGTTTGACTTCTCTTTTTGAAAACAGTAATTTTCTTCATTATTGTACCTGTGTAGGTAATGCTGGCGAGTAAATGACTAGGATGTGGTAAAGGGCGGGCGTTTTGGGGGACTGTCTTATGTAATTTTGTCGTTCAATAAGTTCTGTTTCTCAGCCTAATTTTAATAAATCGGTTTTGATTTAATGATGTATGAAAAAGTGTAAAAGGTCATGGATGGTCATGGTCCCACCGACTAAAGTCAACGACCGACATCGGTCACAATTGTTCATATTCTACAAATACCCGCAACATCCGCTCTTTCTAAACTTATAGTTTCTATTGCTATCATTTGTTTAATTTGGGACCGTAGTTCTATTTTCAAATTCAATGCTGTGCCAGATTACCCTTTTATCGAGCCTCATCAACGCGATGTCGTTGTCATAAGTGCCAGGGCTGTATCGCTGGTGACGTATGACTGCCGATACCTTCCTGTCAATGGTCTTCGTCTCATTGGGGTTTTTGGTGTCGTGTTCCAGTAATCGAATTGTAATGCGCTCCTTGCGGTACCTGTAAAGTGTCAATAGTAGTTTAGTCAGATCAAAACAAAACACCATCATATTTTTAATAAGCTCATAGGTGATGAATTGATTAGTAGGTAGAAGAGAAGTGGAGAGTACCTAGTTAGCTATTTTTGTCGAAGTTGCGTCTCCAAACTCGTCATTTTCTAAATACACCTCACTGCATAGGGTCATTAATCTATTACCAAATCTAATATGGTAGTGCAACTAACACTAACACTTAAATTTCTTGCTCTCGGTAACTTATCTTAGGCCTACGGTAGGTACAGCATATTGTAGGTCTAACAAATGTTACCGAGAGCAAGTTAACCTACAATCCGACTTTCAAGAGAATGCATTCCTGACACCTGTCAGTGCGACAATCCTAATAGATAACTAATAAAAACCAAATTCGCAAAACACGTATTCGTTGAGATTCGTTTGTATGAAACTGACGGGTGTCAAGAACGCATTCTCTCGTCTGCCAGACTAGTGCTAGTTTTCGAATACCGAAGCCAAATAGCAACATAAAATGTCCCAGTTTACAACCTTGACAATGGCAGTCGTATAATCAAATCATCGTGAAAATATGCAACTGTTTTATTATCAAAAGCATTTAGATGCGTGCGGCAGAATGCATGTGGCATGAGGCCAACAGCACGATCATCACCATTTCACATAAACTTAGCTATGATAGGAAGGTAGGCAGGTACAAATTGGCACTAGTCATTCAATGGTGTTTTTGATCTCGATATCGCGTTGTTAATTAATAAACAAAATGCTTTGTTGAAAGTGTTCTCAGAATTTGATGAATATTTGCTATTGAAGGCTAACAATCTATTTACCTTCAGCCTCTTTATTTAATAGTCTTTGCTGATATAGAAAATTAACTACATATGCCAACGCAATCTACCTAGGTAAAAGCTGATCACAAAGGACGAAGGGAAAGATTGCATCCCAAGTAGTTGAAATTGCTATTTGGAGAAGTTGATAGTGAGTTATTTACCTACTTTGCACAGGGCCGTCTTTAATCTATTGGAGGCCCAGGGTTTTTTTTCATAATGGGGCTGCTATGGAGAATGCAGGACGCAAGAGCGAGTCAAGCGAGTTGCCCGCCTCGGATAGGTTTGGTTTTCTTTTGAAAGTTCATACAGAAATAGGATTTACTTTTTACCACTTGTGCGGAAAAGTTTGAGAATTAATTAAATGTAGGATGTATAGAGAGAGGATGCGAGCTCGAAAATTTTAGCACCCTATCTGGGATTTACTTAGCTTTTCTTTTGACAGCTTCTAGCTACGGCGCTTTCAGGAACTAGGTGGCCCCATAGATCGCAGGGCCTTGGACATTTTTCCAGAGTGGCCAATGGAAAATACGGCCCTGTATGCAAAATAGCTATCATGTGGTGCTTATTTGCCCATTCTATAATAGCTGGATCGTGCTCAAAATTGCTAGATAAAATAAAGCTAATTGCAGCACCAGATACATACCCAGTGCAATGCGCAGCGGTGAGGACATACAGATCATTGATCAGGGATCCGCCGCAGAAGAACCTTCCGTTGTACATCAGCATCGCCATCCAGGGGTACTCGCGCTCTTTGGTCTCGTACCCACCCACTATGCGCCGCTTCGTCCGGGCCACGCCGCATTCTGGAAATTGGCAGGTTTGTGTCAGGAACCGGCTATTAGTTATATCGTTGTGTGATAAGAAAGACTAAATAGCTATTCGTGTTTATATATAGATTATCATACAAGCAAACCGTGCACTGACACTTCAAATATTGGAGTTTAATGGATGTTTATTCCCATGTTAGGGTAACTGACGACGTCAAGCTAAACTAAATTGTCCTTAAGCAGCATTGAAGTACCAATACTCCAATAAAATTCGACACTAAAATATTGTTGGCACCAATTTAGTATTAGTTGTTACTTACGGCAGGCAGGGCAGCTGGGCGGAGGATCATGAACGATGACGGGACTGGCCGTGGTAGTGCTGCCGCCGAGCAGGTTATTGATCCAGTCGAGTAAGCCCTTCTCGTTCTCTTGTGGCTCGAGGCTCTCAGCCCGACAACTCGTTACGCTGATGAGGCATACCAGCAGGATCACCCAATTCATCGTAGTAAATATCTATAAACGCATAATAGATGGTATTAAAACCGACAAATATCATCGTTATATCAGCCGGAAGATGCAAACTGCTGAACATAGACGTCCAAACAACGCCCTACAGACAGATCCTGTCCTGCGCTGCCCGTATCCAGCAACCATGCGATAAAGTGTGCGGTCGGCTAGTGAACACATGCATTTGCTTCAAAGTTTTAGCCGACCTTTGGACGACGTCAAGTTAGAACTGCTGCGAGTGCTGTTACTTTTTCATGTATTCAGGAAACCTTAACAAGGCCTTAAGTCCATTTCCGCAACTTACATCGTAATCACAATTAAGCAGTTCTTTACAGTTCATTTCAACTTAGTCGAGTATTAATATAATCACGTTTCCAACGAGATTGCATTGCTGATAACGTTGCCGGAGAATCAAGGACACGACAACGTGACCGGGTCAAAAAACCCGCTGCGGGTTGCCGATGTACCGCTAACTTAAGATCACTCATCAAATCAGCATCCATTAGCATTTATTTTGTTTTTTAATTCGATCGGAGACTCAAGTCACGTCTTTGAGGGACCCTAAGGAACTATACTGCGAGGTAATTGCATAACACACTAACAGTACGATTGGCTTTCATTTTGACAGTTCATTAACATTCATTGCATTATTTACGTTGTTGAGCAGACAATTTTTTCGAACATATGAAGCAATGGATTAGCGATAGGCTTCAAAATGATTCAGATTGTGATTGATAGTGTGTTACACAATTAGGGTGCTGGACCCTAATATAAATTGCAACTTTGATCGCCAAAACAAAGGATGTACCATTTTCCTTAAATCTCCGCAGCTCAGTTGAGGTCAAAAGATTTATTCTGATGTAAAGAAAGTTTTCTCTTCCAATTTGAATATTTTTTTAAGGTCGAAAGTGTTGCGAGAGTTGGTTTCTACGAGCAGCTTAGGTCCCCACCTCTGACCTTGATGATTTTTCGCCGCACATTAGAACCACTTACTTAAATCCTTAGGTAAATGTGCCATGAATATCATCATTATCATATTATTTTCATGGTTTTGTGCTTTATGAAAATTAAAAAATTGGTCTCATATCACCACCATTTAACTCAACTAGGTTCTTGGTGATTCGCTAGAAATCGTCTTACAACATAATCGAAACGACTATAAATAATCTGTTGAATCGTAAGTGATAGAATAAAATTGTAATTTCCCGATTGGTATGCGCGCAGCGTGTGACTCCGCGGCTCCCGGGCCTCAAGCGAGTAGAGAGCCGTCGGTTTTCCTGCTCCCCGACTATTTCGCGGAAATGAAAGTATTTCGACACGTATAATAGAAATGCCCTTTGCAGGCCCATTACTAGATATACAAGGGTTACAGTAGGTATTGTAAAGGCCTGTGAAAGCTGTGCAGCCGATTGGATTATCGATATGGCATCTTATGGATGATGAGGTCTTGCCATGCTTTGCCGCAACAATATTCGAATAACAGAGTATTTCTTCTATCCTTTGTTAACACGGAAACAATAAGGTTTTAGCTGTGATTAATAACTAAAAGAACGACATATTATTGGAAATATCTGTGTTTTCGTAAACGTTAATTTGAAATGCATGTCATGCAGTTTGCCTGAGATGAAACAGTTGTATGCAATTTCGATAGCATAGATAGGTATTTGTGTCACATATCTGAAAATGCCTATGTAGAAGAATAGTACATATGTATAGGTATTTGAAAATCAATGCTTTGAATACTATGATTACTAATTATTTAACAGTTGACTTAAAATTAACCAAATGCGGGTCCACTCTACATACCTACTTAATTAATAGATTTTCCTGTTCTACTAAGATTTCAGGGAAATTAAATTACTAATACACAACACTGCACAACACGACCACGAATAAAAAAATCAAGGTTAAAAATGAAATCGGAACTCACGAGGAGGCAACAGTTAGCAGTGCGTAAGGAGGAGGACGAATGGCGGCTGACGTTGCGCCTGCGCCGGACACACTACAGATCGCAAACAGCCAGAGCCCAGGCTGCCAACACTTTCTCCACTACGTTCCACTTAGTCCTGCCCACCGTGTGATGGTCCTACACCCGCACAACCACTTATAAACAACCCAGTAACGTTGTCATTCATTCCATAAGCAATTTTTATGGAGTTATTATCTGTAATGGTGTAATTATAAGCATTAGCGAATCATGAGGGATCCTAATAGATGCCTACTGCGATAGTATTTGTATCTAGTAACTGTATCTCCTTGTTATGTTTGTTTATGACTGTGTTTAGATGCGGCGGTATGTACTGCTAATCACACGGTTTAAATTCGATTTTTTTATCAGGACATTACA
Organism: Griposia aprilina; assembly: GCA_916610205.1. Classification (NCBI taxonomy): domain Eukaryota; kingdom Metazoa; phylum Arthropoda; class Insecta; order Lepidoptera; family Noctuidae; genus Griposia; species Griposia aprilina. Next base: position 4,552,096 of record OU744293.1, on the reverse strand, counting down.
TAATGTTATATTTTAGAGTATCTACCTTCTTAATTACCTATTTAGAAAAATTATAATACATCTACAAATTTTTGCCCTTGCAGGATCAGCATATAAGAATAGTTTGCTGTAGTTAATTCTGCAGGTTCACTTATTCATCATCCGGTATGATTTGCATGACACAATGAGTTGGGCTTCTGGATTTGGCTTTATAAATATCAAATACCTATTATTCTCTAGTAATGTTTGATACATTTTTGGGACCAGTACATACCTACCGGTACGTTTATATACCTACTTAACGAAGTCTAAAATAATATACTCGTACTTATTGATCGTGCCTAAGCATCAAGACCTGCACTAGAAAAATAAATGTTCAGAAATTGAACTGGCCACCGAGAGTAAAAAACAAAAAAAACTAGACCACAAAAAAAAAAGGCGCGAGTACTGCAAACCGCTTTGCTGTTAAACTACAAATTCTCACAAAAAATTCGAATGATGATAGTGATTTGACTCTGGAGTACATTAAATCAGAAGCTATTGGCATTGCCAATAATCTGCTCCCAGAAAAGTGCAAGGAATCGTACATGAAAGTCTACGACGACTTTTACAAATTGAAAACTATAAAAGGCTTCAAGTCTGTATCTGAATCAGTGCTTTTAGTCTACTTCCAGCATTTCATTAAACATAATATTCAAATTAATACGTACACCAAATTACTGGCATTTTTAAAAAGTAAATCGGAAGGACATCGTGCTAAGAAATCAAAAGTTTTCACAGCTCAAACTGTGGAAACGTTTCTAAATGACGCTCCTGACCACAGCTTTCTTGCCACAAAAGTAAGTACTTACCTAGTGATTTAATTTTAAAATAGCTCCATACTTATACTTACTAGCGACCCTCTCATGCATCAATCGCTTGTGTGCGATCGACTGAAGCGAAGTTAAATATTGTAACCTTCGTTAGATTTATATGTCTATTATTATACAATTATATGTGTCAATCAAATCTAAGAAAGTGTATAACTTGTAATACATAAGAATTAATAATATATATTAAAGTACTTAACTTCCCTTCCTACTTATTAACCTATGTACATGTCTATTTTTGTTACTTGATTTTTGAAGTGAATGGCGCTTGTCGTGGAAATAAACTCTTAAAGTTTAAAATAGAAGAAAGAACGGTAATTCGTAATCCGGGGAGAATACGTAAGAATTCTCGAAAAGTACGTAGCTCTACGCCCCTGTAACCTCTAATTTAACATATACTACTACTAACAGACACTAACCGATTTTTTGTAGCTTATAATAATGGCAAGTGCACCAGGTAAGTCATTGGCAAAAATAAGATCAGCCCAATTCCGAAAAAAAATGTTAAATACCTGAAATTGACAAATGCGGGCCATTGTTTCAGGAGAACATTGGCTTCTCTATTGGCGGATTCAGAAGCAGACATGACCCAGATTAAAAGACATGGTGGATGTAAATCTGATGTAGTAGCGAAGGGCTACATTGAAAATTCTTTATATAATAAGACACCAAACTAAAGACACTGTCAATAACTGATCCTTGGACACCTTTGTCACGCAACCATCCACATCAAAACACTATTCATCTTGCCCGCTACCTGAAGCACCACCTTCACCAACATTCACGATCCAAAATCATCCTCAGCAGACCCAAGTTTCTGAAACTTTACTCAACAGCAATACGCAAATAAATTCGACCTCCAGTAAACGTACCGAATAAACACATACCTAACTTTGTCATTCCACAACTGGACTAATGTATCAAACATTACCTTTAACTTTTTATAAAATTGTTTTATATAGGTCTACTAACTGTAATAAAATTGTAATTGATGACCGAACGAGCTCGAAGCGCGAGCGAAGCGTCTCCGTTTCAGCTTGAGCAAAAATGCTTTTGTGTCCGGATGACCGGCTGTTCTCCTACAGGTCGCATTTCTCAACCGATTCTCGTGAAATTTAGTGAGCATGTTTGATAATTATATGGTAGGGGAGTAAAACGTAACATAAATTATATTCAAGCCATTTCGCGCCCTTTGCGTGCGCTTTTTGTTTTAAGAATTTTGTTTTAAGGTGCACGGTGAACATTTATGTGGTTTTAAGATAAGCAAAAACTAGTTTGAATAAATACTTCAATTATAGTACTTACCTACTATTGCTTTTTATTGTCTCGTAGATGGTGTGAAAAGTAGAGTATCCACCTCGAAGAAAAACGTGCATTCGTCTTGAGCGAGCTTGAATCCCTCGCTGAACTCAGGGTTCTTGTCTTAACTCCCTCGCTTTGGTGCATTATCTTATATTACATATAAATTTAAAAAATAAGATAAAAGTAAAGAAAAGGCGACAGTGGACCTGTAGAAATATTGTTTTCTTTAGCAGGTTTTATGCATTCCCCAACAAGAAGCTGTTTGTCAGACGGTACATTTAAAAATCTAGAGTTTATGAAAGAAAATTCTTCTTTTACTGATAAGGTAATAGGCTAGAGTTGGATAGTTATAGTTACATTACGTAACACCTGGGCCATATACCACAAAACTAAAAAAAACTACAATTTAAAAAAATCTTCAAATTACTAAAGAAAAAGTTACTTATCAATTTTGTCGAATTGTATACTTGTAAAGTTTTCTGATCTATAGGGCTCTGTACCTACTTGTACCATATTCCAAAATTACAAAAGCAATAATAACTATGTATGTTATATACTATAATAAGTTATGAAACTTTCAAGTGTGTTAGTTAAAGTCGTTCTTACGTTAGTCATTATTACAATAAAAAAAATTAAGGCACATACGACAATTTATTTATTATATTAAAAGGCTCTGAATGTATTTTGTAATTTGTATTTTAAATACAGGACATGCTAGAAAGTATTTTGTAATTTGTATTTTAATTAAAGCAAATCATGTATTTTGCCCAGCCCTAGTTATAGTCATTTGGTAATTAAGACTGAAATTACTTATGCAAATAAACTCTGATAAAAATTATCGATCCAAAATTGCTAAGTGCATACGGGTTATCTGTGAGAATATGTTTTTATAGAACCTAACGAAGGATTATTGATAAAGAAGACGTAATGGGGTGGATTTTTTTAAGGCAATCAATCGTTGTGAATTCGTTTGCTTTGAAGAAAATGCCAGGCGTTCAAAACTGAGTAGATACTTTATCAAGATAATTATCGCAAGTCTGAAAAGAAGAAAAGTAGGTATTTTGCTACGTTATGGACAAAACTAAGCATTTATTAACACCCAGTTTCTAAAACGAAAACCAATGTCAAGTGATTGGTTGTTCATAATTCAGTCAACCAATAACAGCAGTTGACAATTCGGTAGGCAATTAATTTTTGTGTTGATTTTTGTTCCAGAAACTGGGTGTAGCTAAGTACAGTTACCCCCAAGCGGGGTAGTTTATTATAAATCATCATTTAAGTACTATCTCGAATTTAATAATTGGTATGAGTTCAAACACAGCACCGAAGGGACGCCGACTTCGATGGGTGCTCGGGGGCTCCAGGACCAACGAGAGGTAAATACTAGATGCGAAGCACCCATGAGAATAGACATAAACATTGATCAAAGAATCGGCTTAGACCCATATCTCTTTAACATCACTTGCCGCGCGGTAAGACGTCTAACTAAGTACTTACGTTACTACGTTGTTTGCGATAAAACCTTATAAAGCGGGGTGCACAAAATTTCGATCTTGCTCTCGCTCGAACTTGCATCGTGCATTTTCTTAATCCAAAAGATTTTCTGCATAAGTTATCAAAGTAACTCCTGTTTCTGTACGAATGGTCAAACGAAAAGTTAACCTATCCGAGGTGCTAATATTATCGAGCTCGCTTCGCTCGCAGTTCAGTTTTCGGATTCACCAGCACAAACTACTTTCAGTAACACACTAATAAGATGTACCTATGTTAGTCGGTGATGCATTTAGTAACAGTGTACATTATAAAACTAAGAATAATATTAATCTAATATATAAAAATCTCGTGTCAGTATTTGTGTTTCGAACTCCTCCGAAACGGCTTGGCCGATTTTTATGAATTTTTCTGTGTATATTATGTTATATGGTTGGTCTGAGAATAGGTCGTAAAGTATATTTCATACGGCTGAGGGTGAAACCGCGGGGCGCAGCTAGTAATTAATAAAACTACTGAAAATACTAGTTTTAGGACAATTTGGGGTAGGTTGATTAGATTGTTTTAAAATATTTTGTTGAAAATATTTAATTAGTGCAGGACTTAAACATAAAAAAAAATATAATGCGTTCTTTATTAATCTATTATTGTTGTATCTTTCCTTACTTAAATTCATAAAAATGCAACATTTGCCTTACCATAATGCCTGTCTGTTCGCTTAACGTGAATACTATGGACGTATTTAGATGCGATTTTCAGGATTAAGAAGAAGGCTAAGTAAAGGAAAAAGGCTATAAAAAATATCCCCCCCCCCCTCCCTCATAGGCTTATGAGTAAGAGTATGAGCATCCACGAGGTTTCCTAAAACTTTTTTACAAAAAAACAACCGTCTTTGGTTTTGTATTTTCGTTTTTGGCCATCACCTTCCGAAATTAAAATAAATTTTCACGTTTTTTAGTATTTTTTTTTGGAAGTCGGTTGTTTTTGTTGTAAAAACGTTTTTATTTTTCACTTTTTAGTTGCGGTACCTACCCCACACAAATTCGTATAAGTACCACTACTTCCTAGGTAAATAACAGTGACAGGAAATTATCAAAACATCATCAATATAAACTAAGTGGAAAAAATATGCAGTATTAAGGATAACTCAAAAACTACTGGTCAGAACTTGATGAAATTTAAATCGGACCACTGTGAAGCACCACCTTTCAAATAAAAAAAGAAAAAGTTCTGAGCTAACACACAAAAAAAAAAACATGCAGTCGAATTGAGAACCTCCTCCTTTTTTTAAGTCGGTTATAAAGTCGGCGCCCATGGCACCGATGTACAGCACCGTCCCCAATATTAATATGTAGCTTGTGACAAAACTCAACCTTGAACCAAGTTCAAGTAGCACGATCAGTTTCAGATTTTTTAAAGATGAATATTGTGTGTTCCTTCAGAGAGTGAAGAGGGGTCGAGATGAGTGACGTGAATAACATGGTCATATGGACATCCATAGCCTGATGAAACGACGTGAAGCGCATCTAAGCCCATTTATATATCCTTTATTAGGTTAGGTCTAAGCTAAGTCGATGCATTGACCTAAATATACTCATATAGATACTCAGATGATCGATGGACCACAAGACCGGTGCAGTAACTCAGTTAGTCGAAACAGTTCTTAAAAACATTTCATTTTTATGCAGCCACATTTACATACTTACAAATTAAAATTTTTGAATGCAATAAAAAGAGAATTCATTTGCTCCTGCAAGTTGCAACAGCATCGGCGTAAAAATAAAGATTGCTCCAAAATATAACATTAATTTATCTGTCACTTGTTTCTACTTATCATTTCCAACTACCAGTCGTAACGTAAACCATTGTTTATCATTTCTTAAGATTTTATCAAAGAAATATTAAACTGCTGACCACTTTGCTTACAGGAGAACAAGCTTACTTACTCATGTTTTTTACTGAAATGAATCGTTATCTCCATATTTTGGGTAAAGTTTAAGAGGCTTTTACCTTTCTACCCGCAGAGCAGGCGCCATTCCGCACATTGTAACTAGGCCAAACAGGCAGTATCGAGCCGAGACAACAATAAATTCAATACAAGAAACAACAAGATTCTGTAGTTTTATAAAGTTATTTTTCTTGTGGAATATACTTTGCAACGGGAATCATGTTCACTGATGCCATATCTCTGTACAAATTGCGTGACGCTGTGGCAAAGTTCCATCACGTATAAAACTTCTCTTCGAATTGATCCATCCATTCATAGAACTTAAGTTATGTCATGATATTATGAAGCACAATATCTTGGTTTATAGTAGGTAATGGTCCCAAAATAGATCCCTGAAGGACACCCCATTGAATCTGTGAAAGCTTTAGTATCTTCTACTCTTTTTTTCTTGCAAAGCAATAACCGAATTTCTTAGAATTGTATTCATTAGCGAATGGAAAAAATACATTAGATGTTATGTCGTCTATCTTACAGAGAAGAACTTTATGTCCCTTGTCAAATGCCTGTTAGATTTCAACTAAAGCTGGGCCAATTCGAAGAACGAATAAAATCCAGGATTAGCGACTCTATGATTTAATTTGGGAGTAAACCGATAACAAATGAGGTACCTAATTAGGTAAATTTAAGTTTCATTAAAAACTTAATTAGGGAATTCCCTAATTAAGTTTTTAATGAAACTTAAATTTTACTACTAGGTACTACAACTGCAGCTTTATTCTTCCCGAAGGATTTTACATAAAACATGCTCCAGAGGGTTAAGTAGAAGTGAAAAGTATCAACTTACACCCACATTTCAATATATGTTTCTCCCGAAGGTACCTATTAATAAATCAGGCTGTTTGTATCCTTGGTATCCTAGTATAAAACTCGTTAACACATCGATACAAACCTAAAATATCGACATCATTTATAAAAACAGCAAACAGCCGTACACGTAGAGGCATATAACCATATCACAAAGTGATAAATTCCGTGATCACCCTTAATACTGTTGCAATTCAGAGAGGTTACAATGAAATCAAAAAGTGGAACAGTACATGGTCAGAAAGTATGCAGGCCGATACCGGGCCTTAGCGGGCCAATGCTGAGCCAAGTGTGTGTGTGTGTGTGGTGTGTGTGTGGGTGCGTGTGTGTGTGTGTGTGTGTGTGTGCCAGTGCATAGGGTTTATTTTATTTCACAGATTATGGAGGCAACAATAAATATGATAAAGTTGTTATTACCAATGGTTTTGATCGAACTGTAAAAGAAAGTTTTCGTTCGAGTTTTTTTCTTGTTGTGACTCGAGTCCTGTGGGTCATTTTTTTTATAAATCATGACTGGCAGTGTTTTGTTGAACGTCTTCTTCTGAAGATAAACTTATGATTTTGATGAACATACCACTTTGTAACTTACAAAGTGGAAATAAACAATTTTTTTCATGATCATAAACGAATGTTAGCTATTGGCAAACACATGCATGCATGCATGGCATGTTGGATATTACTGTTTTTATGGTTTGTTATCACTTAAATTGTATTTTTTTTTTACTTTTTGTTTTTACCATAGGTTATCACTAGGTATTTGAGAATGTTGGTTCACCTGTTATTGGCAACTGTATAAGCCCATGGCTGTTACCCACTGTTATGTGATATTTTTTTATACAGAAGCTGTTGGTGTACCTTTTTTTAAATAAATAAATAACACGGGATTAGGGAAAGCCACTAGACCGTGCAACGTGTTTGTCTTGCCACCGCGTGTCGTAGTGCCGTAAGGCACTGGCTGGCCTATCTATACAGCCAGTAATTTTGTAATGGATGTAAAAAGACCCATTATCAAGCCTAGGGAAGCACAGCGTGCTTGATGTGATGGATTTTTTTAAACCTATCTATATCTATCTATATCTATATAACTATATCTAGGTATTTTTCAGAATTTGGCGATCTTGCATGTCTCGATTGGCGTAAAGAGCAAGCAAAATAAAAATTGATTTCTCGGATAGGTAATAAATAAAAGATAATGGAGATTTCACATAAAAAGCTATGTAAGTGAAAGTGTAAAAATAGGCAAACTAATACGGCAAAAAGATAAACATAACTTCTTGACGGCATTGATTACAACGCAAAAATAGACAAGAAAGTGATTGAAACTTTCTTCAGACAAAAAATAAACAAAAAAATGCATCGCGTAATTCTTTTATTTCTTTTAATTTAATATTCAACTTAAACCAATCAATCTTACCATACAAAAGCAGAAGAAGACATTTAATTATCTTTAATGGACTACTGAAACAGCGCATTTGATATAGGACTTGGATTTATTTATAACATTAAGAAATCGTTGAACCCCAGCTGAGAGAACTCCACAATAATTTGCATTCGATTTTAGGAACAATACGAAAGTAAACTTTTATCTTCCAAAATAGGAAACAACATTTAAAAAACTACCGAAGTAGGTACCTAGTAACTAAAATTAAATTATCATTCCTTAAAAGTCTTATCTAAACCATAGTAACTCGCTTTCATTGAAATTATACACCTCATTCATTAGCACTAACGGAAATATCAAAAATATACCAATCGAAATGAAAATGGATTGTTTAACAATAGTAACCCGATTGAATACAGTGAGTAGGCGTGCATCGTTATCTGCAACATACGGGTGGCCCGTAGCCTTGGCACCGTTGCACATATCTTCAGCACTACGCGGCTCTTTCCATGAAATTAACCTTCAAAAACAGTCACAAGGTCACCCAATGTTTGTCTAGACAAGCGGTAGGTAACCCTTTGATAAACATTTCGTAAAACAGGGAAATAACCCAGATAGCGCCGAGATTTGAGGTTGAAGTATCAATGTTAAGGCAAGGTAGCACTTCTTCGATTGTTCATTATTTACGTGTTTTTGTTTATCGTTTGAAATCAACATTTAGGTTACATATCTTTTTAGTGCGTCCGCTACGCTTAGTTTACCGCGACAATAAATTATTATACGTTATTTACACATGCTGGCATTACGCACAGGATAAATCATAATATCAATTACAGTATTATTCCATGGCACTCGACGTAAACAAGAAAGTAGAATGGCGCCGCGATGTTATTCTGACGGCCGCTGCGAAGCCACCGCACTGCCCCTGCATTCATGTTTGTTCCGAAATATCAAAAATTGCAAAACGTTCAAAATACAACGCTTTAATCCCGACATTACGTAAAAAGTTGAGTAAGATTGTCCAAATATAAAAGAATTAAATTGAACCACTCGAGCCATCCGGCACTGGGTGAAATTAAATGCACGTTGCGTAACATTCAAGCTCGACTTTCTGCAAGGATATATGCGCACTACACGCGACCCACTCTCGGACGACTTCGCGACATCCTTTCTATACACACAATACTCAAATACCAGGTTATTTTAAGACGCACTTCTTAAAATTTAATTATGCTAAACTAGCCGCAAGCATAACAAAGTTCACACGCATACATATTTATGACGATTAATCCAAAGACTGTTAAAACTTAAAAAGAAAACACAAAGTTAGAACTCCATGGTTTCTTTTTCGGTGAACAAAAGAATCGACAAACTGCAAAAGAAATGTGTAGTCAAGCGCTACTTAATCAATTTCACCAAAACGCGTCGCTTCATGGTGATAACCCAGACATTAAAGAATTCGAAGCGATCAATTAACTAATTCAACGTGAAAGCGATCATATTCATTATTATATCTGCACTCTTTTATGGAATGCAACAGGACCCGTGTCCGTTTAAGGGCCCCTATTCATTAGCGACAAAATACTGCTTTACCGAGTAATAATATGACATAACTAACTACGGAACTTGATTTTCTGCTACCGGTCGCACGCCAATGGCAAGCCTTGTGTTGTATATATTTATGCATGTTTAAGAAGAGGGCTTGACTCTTGGCCGTGCATGCCTGTAAGAGGCGATCGGATGATGCTGATGCATACCAAGCCGCGCCACCACATTCATTTGCAGTAAATATTCGTTAATTTAACAGATCGATTGAACCAGATACCCTACACGTGAAATTTTTATATTTACATACTGATTCAATCTGAATAAGTTATTTAAATTAACAATCTGCCATAATAATTCGAACATTTTCAAAACGCATTGCAGCATCTATAGCTTGAGACCTAGTAAACGCAACCTATATAAGTACCTACGCATATCTTTAAAAGTAGAACGGATTAGAAGAATCAATGATAGCCACTGCGATGGGTTGCTCAATCAGCTCCATCGCTTCAAGGTCATTATCTAATCCGGTGGTCCTTCCACAGTCGCCGAGCGGGCTCGGCGCGAGTGGGGTGACGCGGCCGCCGTCACTCGCTCAGTCGTCGCGTTGCCGTGAACTTGGCCTGATCTGGTCTGTCACACTGGCCCCGAGGCCTTATCTGAGGCGCCGCCCACGGCCTATAATAGCTGGGCCGGCGTCTCCCCCTGACTATAGAGTGGGCTGTGACTCCGACAGACATGTTTCGCGTCCTCTGCTTCCTCGCTGCTGTTGCCGCAGCCGCTGCCTGCAGGCCCTGCAGTGAGTGACCCAACTATTATTTTCAACGGCGGGATTTTTTTCAGCAGCTTTCATTATTTTGTGTTTTAGTGGAGTGCTTTTCAGTTTAAAAATTTTGGAGATTTTCAATTTTTTCCTGAAATATTTTCACGCTTACGTATGAGGATTATGAATAATTAGTGTTGTTTTTCTAATTAATATTAATTACAATTTTAATAGTTTTGGTAAGTAAAATTAATTATATTCCCAGACTGACCCTAAAGTCAATGAAGTGGTTTCGTAACCAGCGTTTCCATTGAGGAGTATTTGTTGTGACAAGTGGATATTCTTACACAAATTTTAATTTCTAATATCTTATTCAATAGGCATTACTTCAGTTTTGGTTATGTCACAAAATAAGTGCTAATAGTTTGAAGTGCTTTTAGAGAGTGGTCACTTACTGGCGTTGCTTATTGTCATATATGCCTGTTGAGATAAAACCGCTGAGATATTTTCACAAGTATGTTAAGTGCCCCGGATGTGTAAAGAATGTCTTCGAAATGTTGAATTTATTGCCTGTTACCGATTAACAATTACTTACATCCGCGACTTTAGTGTTAAAAGCCTACCTTGCATACTCGAGCGTACCGTTGAAATTGGTGCGAAGAAAAAAGGCTTATTTTTATCGTATTTTTGATCGCAATTCGCGACCCAGTTTGCGACAATACATTACGTTTGTAGTTACGAAAAATGCACATTTAGTAAAATGCAACATGAATTCTAGTGCAACTATAAAACGATATCATTTTGGCGCGAATGTTTGTTTACTAACATTGCGTTCTCTAATATGCAAATTAACGTTTGTACGTCGGCTTCTAATGGATTAAATTACGTTTAATATTAATATTCAAAGTGACATTGCTTTAAGGTTGGATTCCTGAGATTTTGCATCAACTTTCGGTGGTTCAAAAAATTCCAAACTTATAAATATAAAATCTAAAATTAGATGTACAAAATGGAAAGAAAAACCCCTATTGGGGAAACAGGCGTAATTTATATATTATGAAAAGGAAGACGCTGATGGAAATCTGGATAAAAAAGAAAAGAAAAACTTTAACAAAAACACAATCCAAAAAAAATTGACGCAAAACAAAAAATGTCACTTTCGAAAACCAAATGCAGATAATGTCATGAGGTCAATATCAATTGGTGGCACTTGTGGTCTGCGTGCTCTTGTGTTCATAACAATTGCTTAATTATTCAAATATCGCTTGACATGTCCTCAAGTAAACAGGACTTGACCTGCTTCTTTCTCAAAGGAAAAATACTTGACAGGATTTTTTTGAGACAAATCTATCTTTAGCTGATTTATGTAATGCGTCAAAAAACCCAGTTATATATATTCGGTTAAATAATTGCTTCTCCGTAACGAGCGTAAATTCCAAAAAGCTGCTGATGAGATGATAAAGACCCTAACTAAAGATTCTTCTAAACTAATATTATACGGAGGCAAAGTTGTTTGTAAGAGGAATATAGTTCTCTAGGAAGTACCAATTGAAAATTTTCGTTCATTGATAATTATATATTACGGTATAATTGACTACCACGCGAACGGAACTCGTAGGAAGAAGCTAGTATGTTATAAACATGTACTAGTTTAAGATGCATTTCGGAAGATCGGAACGAAATGAAGCAATAGCCCCAAAAAATATCTAGAGGCCTGGATTTGTAAAAATACACATGTATATATACTGATCCAGCGAGATCCTATAGGCAGCAAGCTGATCAAGCTCCTAATTAGTCTCAAAGTAGGTATGCACCTATGATGAAATTTACCTGGGAGCTGTAGCATTAAATAGACTGTAGAGAGCTCATTAGAATTAATCATCATCATCATTCTGCTTCTCTACTGACGATCTGCTCCGCTTCCCTTCATTCATTCATGTCTTCTTTAAACCAATGCATCTTATCTCTCTTAAGTTACTCATTTTAGTTCTCTTTAATGAATACACTCTACGCATGTCAACTTTGAAGCTAAATAGTCGCAACTCCTCTTACAGCATGTGGGGTGGCTCGGGGTGCCCGAGTGGTTGGTGGAGAAGCTGTAACTCCTGGAGAGTTCCCCTGGCTGGCAGCACTGAAGAGAGATGGCAAGGTCATCTGCGGAGCCACCGTGGTTGCGAGAGACCATCTCATCACCGCAACGCATTGTGTACATGGGTAAGTTACTTGAGCTCAGAAAGATCGTACCTACTGAAACTCTTGCTGAAGTTTTAAAAATTGTTTTCGTTATTTTCTCTAAGGATATACTAGATATAGATTCTATTTTTTCTAGACCTAAAACACAAGGTCCCTGTCTAATGAACTATTTGAAAACAATTGTCGGCGTCACACTTCCTAACGAAGACAAAACCGTCGATATAAATCCCGAGCCCTTTTAAATTAATCAAATATGCATCGAACCAAACTACTATAAAAAAAGTCAATAAAATTGGTACTTACCTTAGAAAATTATTTCGGGTGAAACATTTGTTTATTTCCGAAACAACTTTGTCACAAAACTAACAAACTCTTCATTTGGTTTATCAATAATAATTTCCTTATTAAAGATATACCGATAAAACGGGGTGAATAGGAACGCAGGGGGTGAATCGTAACGAAACTTTAAAAGGGATTTTAACATTGAAATATTATAGTCTGTCGCCAAAAAGGACTCTAACGTGTATACTGTATTATAATTAACGATTACGTGTCCCTGTTGGCAACAAATTATATTATTTAAATGTTAAAATTCCTTTTAAAGTTTAGTTACGATTCACCCCCTGCGTTCCTATTCACCCCGTTTTACGGTACAAAAAAACACTTAGGTACCTCTCAAATAAATCCGATACTTCACCATCATAATGTTTTCACAAATCATACTCCCTGTTACGTAAAGGTCCCATAGCCTTGATAGCCTTGATAACTATGACTTTGACTTCGTAACAAAATGAGCGTAACACCTTATCATTCAAAACAAAGCTACTTCGAGGTCAACCTTTAAGGTTAAATGAACTCTATGACATTGGTGCCGATTCTCTTGTACACCGAACTAAACTAACTAAACTATCACTAAAATTCCTTACTTTTGGCTATGAGAATCTTAGAGCTATTCTGCAATAAAATATCTCTAAATTTAAAACTCATTTTGACGCAACTAAAATTTAATTTGATAATCGCGACTCCACATGGTACCTATTTGTTTGCCCTACCACGTGATTTTTTTTTAGAGCCGGAGGCGAGCATGCGTGGCAGCCTCGGCGTGTTTTATATGGAATTTTTCACTTTTTGTACGAAAAATATTTAAAAAAATAATACCTTCGTGTAGAGTTATATGGGTTATATGGGTCACATAAAGGGGGTCGAAATTTTCATTATTTTTGCGATAGGACACACCGTTTTCGAGATATAAAAAAACTTTAAAAAAAAATACAGTACTTTTTTGCCCCTGAAGTCGAGGTGTTGTGGTGAATCTTAGTTCATGACAATTAATTTTATTCCACACCTTTTTAATCGCGATTAAAAATAGCCAGATTTAGTTAAGACAACCAAAATTTTAGGGTAAAAACGTCAAATTCAGAATAGCAAAATTGCCATTTTCACTAAACTAATTATTCAGTACCATCTTAGTGCTGTCAAACTAAAATATAGTTAAGTTGTGTCACTTTAGTCTATTTCAGAATGAGAAATCGTCTTTTGACAGGACTAAACAAAATTTTTGTGATTTTTAGTCTAGTTTAGAGAATTTTGTGACAAGAGAATCGGCACCACTATCAAATTGGCGAATTATTTTAAACAGGACAAGTCCATCTTTCTGACTGACCGACCCCTTGATAATTCAGAAGTGCCTGTAATTGGTTTATTATAAATAAATGCTTTGAGTTTTGATACATAAATAGTGCCGCGCTTTGAAAACTACCGTGAGGCCCGAACTCTCATCTCATATCGGTGAATCAAAGGATGATATTTACACTAAATATGTATATTACACAAATGATGAAATCAGGGAGAGGCAAAAGTCGAAATAAAAGAGTTGGATCATATAGTTACTAAGTAGGTAGTTGCTATAGTGTAGGTATATTACAGATTTTGAAACATCCATAAAATACAATAAAAATTTACAACAGTAAAAGTTTCAACAATAATAGCTTTGACCTCATCCAACTATACACACCCTAAAGCTGCAGCCTTATAGTTATTAACATCTCAATTGCGACAGGAACGATGAAATTTCTTAACACCTGTTAAAGATCAATATGGAGATATTAAATATCGTATTACTAAAACCAGAAGCTTAATCTGATATCAATCTCGAGCTCTCGCAATGCCAAATCCTTACAAGGTTACAATAACACTGTATTTATAAATTTTACACTCTCTAAATTTTTATTTAAAGATTTGATACCGTTGGGATCACACCATGTTTGGGAGTGAGAAAGCAATCGAAAAGTGGAAATCGAAAGTAGAAAACATTATTTAAAAGGATTCCATTACAAGTTTTTATTCGTATTTACAAATATGAAATTACAGTATTTACAATTAAAATTAAAATACAATAACTTAACCTGACTAAAACTAATAACAAACTAAAATATGGCGTCGAAAAATTCCTCCGCATCGCTGTCGACTGGTAATGTACCCAAGAGACTGGCGGCATTGCCACGTTGTATGGCAATGCTTAGCCTCTTGTCAAGGTAAAAGCCAGCCCTTGGGTTATGGGAAGTGTCAAACAGGCGTTTGGAGATTTCGTTGAACTAAACATAGGCACTCGGACCCCACGGCCCCAGGGTTTCAACCCCAAGCGGATCGAAAATATAATTACCGTTATGGTTATCATACTTTCGCCGCTTGAGGTTTTCCGCAGCCGCAGCAACGGTGCCAGCACAGCACGCCGAGCCAAGAAGATGGCAGGGCGCAAGAGTTACGATACATGTTGCTTCCCACACTAAAGGCCTACCCATCTTCCATGGAAATAAAGACATGCCGTCCGATCTCTTGCCATCGTCGCGAACCAAGCCATTAGGTTCTCAAAAAGGAACATCGAAAGTCATCTGTATTTGTGACTTTTTTAAACATTGTTGCATGTTCGTTTAAACTTGTTGTGATTCTCTTCGCTCTGAATTGAGTTTCATCTCAGAGTTTAATTTATAGTAATACTTTTCCTTTTTAATTTTTCTAATTAGGATACCTCGTTTAACTTCTTCTAATGACCTCGCTCGTCTAATGAAGTGGTTTTTTTTGTGTCATTTCCCCGACATCAAAAAGGAGGTCAAATGTCATATTCATTCGGTAAACCATTCAACGATCTAAGCATTTAGCCTACACCAATAATTACTGCGTCGGGAGACTCGATGATGGCCCACTAAATGATTTACTGACACATGCCTTTCTATAATATCAATTTACATGTGCAAATCAAACTATTAATCATACAATTGACATGAATATCTCATCATAAGATAATAATGGTTTTACGGTTCCGTTGCTTTGGACAATCTGCAAACAATAGTCTATGTAGGAGAGTTCTAATTGGTGAAAGTGGATTATTGACTTAAATAGAGGCTTCAGCAAGTCATGTCATCAGAGAATTTGTGGTCAAAGACGTGCGAACACCTGTCGTCTGTCGGAAGTCATTGTGGGTGTTTAACACCTCCATTTAATTCTTTATGAGGTCAAGCTTAATCATTGTATGCTGGAATTTGATGTGTCTTGTCATCGTACGCACAATATATGATTTTC
The DNA here is from genome assembly GCA_916610205.1 of Griposia aprilina. NCBI lineage: Eukaryota > Metazoa > Arthropoda > Insecta > Lepidoptera > Noctuidae > Griposia > Griposia aprilina. The sequence continues at coordinate 4,536,182 of OU744293.1, read as the reverse complement.
GTCCAATGTTACAGAGTCGTCGGCACCTCAAAAGCTTTTGTCTAATCTAACTGTAAACGTGAGTAATCCGAAAGAAACACTCACTTTCATTGACCGTAAAAATTAATTTAATTGGTGCCATCTTGATATGAATCATGAATGAAAGTACTATAATTTTTAAGTTTGAACTCTCACCTCGCCCAATTCCCAGTGACACTTGTAGATGCCAAGAGCGTAATGTTAATGCAGAAAAAAAGCTTGAAAGATGTTTGTTGAGTGACGATTCTCGATCCTTTTTAAGTTTACCGATATTTTTTAACAGGAGCCAGTGATTACATAAATTGTCTGCATTGCCAGCTACTAATAAGTAAGGGGTAAAGCAAGTTCTACTGTTAACCACGAACGATTTTGTTGGAAACCGGTACATGAGCGACGGAATGTCCCGTAAGGGTTCCGCAAGGAACATAATTAGTACCAACGTTTTTTTTTTCCTGAATGTGCAAAATTATGTAAAGTACCGTTTGCTTAAAGCATAATTTGGGTGTATTAACATTATTGCAAATAAAAACTAATTGCTTGTGCACGCAAGAACCATAAGGAAGATGTTTCCGTTACTCAAATAAGTAAGTGGTTATATATAAATTCGTTTCAGGTCCAGAACCTTTCCTCATGTTTTATGACGAGCTCGGAGTAAGGATTAGAATTCCTGGAAGGTCTCCGTATATTATAGTGATTTTGATCACAGTGCTCAGGTGGTTTTCAATAATATTGTTGGTTTAATATCTTACCCCTTTCTTTTGACTATGTTCTCCAAACAGCTAAACATTAATTTAGCCAAGTGACCACCATTGGCTAAGTAAATAGCTATACATAAGCTGTTTAACCAGCTGTCTCAGCTTCGGTGAGATGACCTAATACGAGAGCATGAAAAATTGTCAGATCTGGAAAATAATATCAACAACGCCATTATTTATAGGCCTACCCTAACTTACATCACCAGAAATGCTGACAAGACCAAGAGCATACAGAACCCTGACACTTTTTTGAAATCGAAGAAACAGTTACGTACTTACAGAATGCATTGCATTTAGTTAAAACTTTTCACGGACTTTGGTTTTAGTGATGTTTTAATTAATTCCATGCAATCCAGATAACTGTTAAAATCTGATAACGGATGCGTGTGTATGTTCGTGTATGTTCCATGCATGTGTGTATGGTACTGAGCATTGCCTCCTTGTGGGATATGTTTTATGGCTTCGCATTTGACCCTCAATCCGTTCCTGCTTTCCTTACATTATGAGGGGGCAATAAAATAATGTTGCAAGTTGCAATCGCACAAATATTTTTATTTATGTCAATTTGTTACTTACGCATTTTATTGTGAGTGCCACTTCTTACTTTCTTATTCGCTTTCGACAATCATAAAATTACTGAAATCGCAATATTGTCTGTTGGATGTTAACTGTAGACATTTTTTGCAAAAGAAAAAGAAACATTCTTTGTTCAGTGTGCAGCTGATATAAATTGCTGTACGACCGATGTCTACACTCGTCATTCCCTTTATCTACTCTAATTTAACACCCATTTCAGAAACCTGTAATTCGACCTAGAATATTACCTTCTTACGTCTTATTTTCATAAAACATCGTCCATACTTTGCCGCAATATTAATTTACATAACAAAGTACATGCAAATATTGCCCTTAGGGTCTCAGAACAATACATGTGACCTTTAATGTTACCGGCACACTTTCTTTGTGGTTACGTAAAAGACCGTTTTATTAGCAAACTTACAAAATATTTGCGTTGTAAACACATCCAGAGCCGACCCTGATTGGTACTTTAAAAGAAAAAACATGTTAATTATTTGAAATGCGGTTTTCTTTGAAGCTCCAGAGATTGTACTTTGTTATACCAATTACAAAAACGCAAGAATTTTTCTTCATGTTTGAAGTAGTCACGGACATTGTAATGACGGCTGCTATAATGTAGGGGACTGATGGAAATGGGTTTCAAGGCGCTTGAGATAATTATAGGACTATCACTATGCCTAGCATATGGATGGATGAAGAGCCAGGGCGAATGAAGCAAGGAAAGCCGCGTCTGCTCTTGGCGATACGCTAACCTCTAAACTGTTAGTTTATAGGTAAGTAATGCCAAAAGTGCCCGCAAAAATTAAATAATATTAAATAAAGTTACTTTCCCCAGGAAAGGTTTTAGGTGTCCCTAAGGGTATCTTAGGTCCTTTGTGTAATTTGGCAAAGCAATTACATTTTGTGTAGGTAGTTAAAATAACCGTGTATAAAATTCGTATCATCGAAATCCTCCTTAGGTAACACTTCATAAATCAAGATTCTTGCTGAGGAAGTTCCGTCTACAAATCACAAGTGGATAACGTATACTAAAATAAATAACATTCAGAAATGATGCTACTTTCTATCTAAATAAATTAAAAGCAACGCTGTAAGCCGAATAGCTAATGAAAAGCTATTATTCCGCCGTAAGGTATAATCTCTAAAGCTTAATGTAAGGTAGTATTGTGACATGATCCTTTTACATTACACTCATCATCATTATCATCATGTTAACCGAAGGACGTCCACTGCTGGACATCGGCCTCCCACAAGCACCGCCACTTGGACCGGTTCTGTGCTTCCCACATTAAGGCGCAACGCGACTCTAGTAGAACAATTTCTATGAACATTTCATGGAAAATTTTCTACAAGATTCGCGTCACACGGTCGCCTCACGCCTGCCTGCAGGAGGCTATACACTCCTATGCCTTTAATAAACGTGTAAGAAAACAGCCCCAGACTTCCCGTGCGAGTGGGAGAAAGGGAAAAAGCGAGAGGGAGCAGCATCCTCCTCTGAGCATATGAAACTAAACACTGCTGTTTGCAGCCCTTTTGACATCAGTGGACTGGAAGGGGAGTTACTACTACGTATGATTATTGAGGGATATCCCACATCATGAGTCATCGACTCATCGCAGACACAAACATACGGTCAAAACTCAATTCTGCGACCGTTTGTATACAAATCGAAGTAAATATACATACATATGTATGTAGGTAGGTACCTAGTGTACCTATCTATATGATGTACAAGTAATTTATTACCGACCAGTGCCGACCACGACCTGAAAATATTTGTTTGAGAGTATAGAGGCCAATGTTAGATGGTGCCTCGGTTACCTTGATGTTGCATGGCCTACGTAGACCTGTAGAATTATTTAGTTAGGTATATGAGCACTTGCCCCGCGAGTTTGTCCGCTCTTATTTCGGAACACCTCTGATCAACGTTTGTTAAACGGAGTTACGTCTTCTTTTTTTTCAAATCGGTTTATAAATGATGGAGTTCTGAAGCAACAAACATAAAAATGTACAACCGAATTGAGAACCTCCTCCTTTTTTGAAGTTGGTTAAAAATAGCCAGACCTTCGCACAAACTATTATGGATTCAAACATAATTTTAAAAGTATTGAGAGCTTGTCAGGTTTTTACCCGGAGAGTTAAATGGTTCAGTAGGTAAAGGAAGCCGAAAGCTGCTCCACCGAGCAACGGTTAAATTTTATTAGGTATTTTTCAAAATTAATTTATTGACGTGTGGATTCACATTTATGCTCGTTTCTTATTTTTTTTTTAAACCCAACCAATTGCATTTTTACCCATAAAGCATTTTTTTAGGCAATTTTGGCATTGGCAAAATTTTGGTCGTGAGCTCTCGTACTATATCAGAGATCATTAATTTCATATTTCATAGCTCATAACATAACATATAATATAAGGTAGTTACCTCCTAAAGGCTTCCGCAAACAGGCGCGACGCGACAGCACCACACAAAAGTACCACTCGTTGCGCGACACGCGGTGCTTTTGTGTCGAGCTGTCGCGTCGCGCCAGTGTGTACGTACCTTAATTCTCGATGCCCAGTCTACTTTTACTTTAGGTACCTACTCTCGTTTTCCTCAGTCTGTATTTAATTAAGTAGGTAAGTAGATGTGTTTGTGAGTTTAGTTAATTCCAGACTCACAAACAAATGCCACACACGAAGACTGCCGTTAAAACTAAATTCAGTAAAGGCTCCCGCAAACAGGCGCGACGCGACAGCATGACACAAAGGCGCCGCTTGTCGCGCGGCACGCGGTGCCTTTGTGTACGCTGTCGCGTCGCGCCAGTGTGTACGAGCCTTGATACCTTTTTTAATTATATTTCAGAATTTAATACTGGTTAGGTATTTTTTAGTTCACGTTTTTATCATTTTTCGCATGTAAGTAACGGAATATGAGCTATGGAGCCGTAAAGTTACATCACTCCAATGAGGTTAAGGTCGCGTTGGATGCGCTCGCGATTCTTTTGTCCTCTCCAATAGCCACGTAGTGTCGCGTTCCGATTGTTTCGTATCACTTTTAACGATGTGTCCTGAATTTTAATCGATATTTTAACGAGAGATCGCATATATGAAAACAATTTAAATGAAGCGTGAAGCTGTAATACAAATACGGAGATAATTTCGATCATTTATTGGTGATAAATGTCGAATTAAGTACTATTTTGGTAAAATAAATATTTCCTTTATAATGTTATAATAACTGTACTTACATATTGAGCTTGTAGGTACAGTTAGTAACAAAAGGTTTATTGGATTTGAATACAGTTGGTTTAATACGCTGTCGGGCCATAATTTTATTTTGATGACCGTACCATAATTTTTTCTGCCCACCTCCTAATCTAAATCAATGCCCTTCAATTTAAATATTTAACGGTGAAAACCAGGTAGCGAAACTTGATATAAGTGGCTTGATATTCATATTAATTTACAAACCATTTTTTTTTTGTCGTTTTTATTAGCTTTCAATTAATAAAACTCAAGCAAGTTCAAGTGTCCTTTGGAAGGACAACGATAGGTATGTTTCAATCAAATTCGCCTCTGTTTTTATTATAAACCTCTCCACTACACACCTGTGCAACTAAAAATGGACTAACGTTTATTTATTTCTTAATTTTCAGGATCGAAGCATCCCGTCTCTCAGTTCTCGTGGGTGAATACGACGTAAACAACTCGAGATCCGACGGATTCGAGGTGATCCATGTGATGCAGCATCCAGACTTCAACAGATACACCTACGACTATGACATCGCTGTCCTGAGACTAGCTGATCCATTACCAGATAATCTGTTTAGGCCTGCCTGCCTACCCGGTAAGTTAAAAAGCTAAGAACCTAATAAGCTAAACTTTTTTAGTTATATTGAATATGTGTATGACGTGTATGATGTGTATATATGTGTATGATGTAAATACAATAAAAATATAAAAACTGGCTGAAATCTCAGGAAACACTAATTGGGTGTCACTAATTAAATAAAAAAATTCGTTATTTTTTCTTATTTCTAATGACATCCACTTATTATTTTAAACTAATGTAGCCAGTACTTACTATTTACATAATTCTTTAATATTAAAATACTTTTTATGGATAATTTACGTAAAATTATCAAAGTTTTCTAAAAATATTCTGTAGAAAAACTTTTGTGCAGTTAGCTTTTATTTTATACGAACAAAATAATCAACGACAATTATTTTAACTGATTATTTTCAAACCGTACTAAAATTCTAGATGCTGAAGACCTAGATGGTCTTGAAGGAGATGAAGCAATAGTTACTGGTTGGGGCAGCACTGTCGAAAAGGGGCCCGCTTCCAACATCCCGATGAAAGTAAGGAAGTGCGCGCGCGATTAGAATGTGTTACGATCACACGGCCATCATAACTAGCATTACAATGTAACTGAACTTATGACGAGAATTTAATTAGGTATTTAAATCATTTTGCTGATTGTAAATGGATCGTGTCTCATTCTGATCGTGTGCGTAGGTATTGTAAGTTCATTGTTGGCAACTTAGAATAATAACGCGCGTTATTATTCTAAGGTTGGCATAGTACTTTTTTAAGATATGTAGGTATTTGCTTTTTCTGGAAATGCTCTACAGCTACTCAGCTGCATCCGGTTAGACTGGAAGACTTAACATAGTTGGGAAGAGGCTAGGAGGTATGTTGAACAAAATATGATTTGCGACTGTAACATGTATTTACAGAATTATAATCATCAATACAACCCTCTCAAGTTTATATAATCCAGCTGAATACCTTTTTCAACAAAAAAAAAACCTTTAGCAAAACACGTAAGGAAATTTGAATTTCGCGCGCCACCCTAGCGCTTCCTCTTAGCTGATTCTAATTGCGAAGTGACCTTGCCTTGTGCCCTGAGGAGAGCATTTGAAAAAGGAATGAATAAAAACAAAAATCAGATCTATCCCAGCAGTCTACCGCATCAATCTCAATAATACAACTCAGTTGCCACTATAGCCAGGGGTGAATGGCAATCAGAGACCCCCAGCGCATAGTGTCACATCATTTACGACTGATATTACATTACAAATAAATCTTGTAACAAATAATTTTTCAGTCTGCTGTGCGTATCTGGGCACAGGAAGAGTGTTCAGGCGCCGGTTACGGTCGCAGGAAGGTGACGCCGCGCATGCTGTGCGCCAACGCACCTGACAGGGATGCCTGCACCGGTGACTCCGGCGGCCCTCTGCTTGTGTCGCAGCCCTACTTCACACTTGTTGGTGAGTTTCCTACCTTCTGATGTATTAAGTAGGGCCTAGGACATTTAAATTACTCATATTTTTCGTCAAAGCACAACTCTGCAGTCTCAGCTCTGAGGAAACGATTAATTTAAGTGTCCCAAATGCCAGAGTACCTACTAGCTCTGACTACTTCAGATCCAGAAACTTCCTGTGATGGATCTATCAACGTCCGAACCCTGGCGTTTTTGGATTGCCAATTCAAACGGTTATCTCACCGTATTATATTTATCAGAACCTCGTTTATCGTAAAAAGCTGAATGGTTTTTGCTCCTTAGCTTCTAACTACGTTCTATGCTTATGCTAAATCATCGAAAAATAAATCTTCTTTTAATTGCCGTCTTTCTTTTTACAGGTATCGTGTCCTGGGGACGTGGATGTGCCAGGCCGGGGTACCCAGGCGTGTACGCCCGTGTTGGCCGCTTCCTGCCATGGCTCCGTTTAGCACTCCGTCATGCGTGCACCTGCCAGCCCCCTGCCTATGGTTGATACTTGACACAGACTAATCAAAGTTATTGTGGGACCTGTAAATAGTAATTTGTTAACAAGGCCAGTAGTAATAAGACCATGGACTATAATGCGCTAGAATGATGGCAGCTGAAAGCGCGGATGGAATAAATGGAGATCTCATGCGTTTTTATTCTAAAGAATACATGAACTCTCGCAGTTAGCCTTTGCTAACTGCGAGAGTTCATGTATTCTGTGCATTTTGGCCTTTACCTTGTGGAAAAGGCCAAAAAAAACTCATCGAACTTTGGTTTAGTTATCGCGTTCATCAATAAAATAGAGTGCACAACACTCCATTTTATTACTTACTTACTCCGTGGTTAGTAGGAACCATATTCGGACCGCATTTGTAGGTACGGTATGAATGTATTATAAAATAAGTTCTGGAACTCAGGCCGCCTAAATGCTATTGTAGATAAGTTAGGATTAAGTTTTGAATTTTCGTTTTATAATTTTAATTTGACCTAATAACTGCATAAGCATGATCGTTTTTCATCAATCTAAAAATTTAAGCAGTCTTTTGAACTGCTGCTACATTACATACGATGATTTAGCACCTAATCAGACATAAGCAATCATCAGTATTACAGTATGATAATTAGATATTATATTACGTATATGATTTTAGGATTTAGTAACCAGTTTGGCTGTGATTACTTTTAAGATAGATGTTACTGTATTTGTGAAATCACAAATGGTAAAATATTTTGTCGGAAAATATTTATTGCACAAAATGTGGTAAGAGACTTATGATAAAAAATGTAATTAAATCGTATAAATATTATTTTGTTTGATTATTTACCCCACACGTCCTATTCAAACTACTACAGACAGAATTTCGATTGGCATTAGCTTGCTACCTTGCACTGGTAACACCCGATACTCGACAAATGAAATACCATTACTAGTTAAAACATATAAACGGAAGTAATGATTTACGACGAATCTTAGGCCAAAGTCTTGAATATTGATAATAAATCGAGTTTCGGCTAAATAAGACGTAAGTACAATAAACATACCAATAGTAATACAGCTGTACTATGTGAACGCACCTCACTCTGTAGGCGATGGCTATGCTCCCGCGAAAATTTGACATTTGACGTTTCGGACGCTGATGTCAGCTGATAAACGATCTCGAGAGGAATTAAATAAGAATTTATCACAATATTTGTATGAAATTATTATATATAAACTGTAGAACGTTACTCTAACGAAAGATATTTGCTAGAATGAACTTTTCGGACAATGAGGGCGTGAGTATGACCTTTTTTTCATGTTGTAAAGTGACTCAACAATGTGACTTGTAATTAAACAAAGTTTGCCTTGTTTTTGTGCGATATATATGTGCTATGTAGTCATGGATATCCAAATGACTTTGTGCTGGAGGTCACTGACGTTCATTAGTTGGAAATCCTGTGTTTACAGGATGATACTTCGAGCGTTGAAAGTACCTCGAACACCGATAATACGTCACGTAGCGAAACTCCAACAAATTCGCGTGTGAAGAAACGTAGACGAGGCAAGAAAAAGACTACGAAACAAGTAAAACCGCCGTACAAATTCAAGTAAGTAAACAGTAAAACCCATTTCAAACAATATTAAATACAGACCTTTGTGGTTTTCTGAGTTCATACTAAACATATTGAATCCACAGCTGTAGTGCAAAAGAAGACCATGGCCTGCCATTGTTTGGATGTCAGTTCAACCACCACTTGGGTGAAGGACAGCCACAGGTGTTTGCGGTGGTTGGTAGCAACAGAGTGTCCATATACGAGTGTCCTGACTCCGGCGGCTTCAAGTTTCTCCAGTGCTATGCTGATCCTGATGTATGTGTAAAACAGATTATCTATTTTATTAACAGTTAAGTATAGGGTATATAGAAACGTTGTGTTAATAATAATAATAAAATTGATAGACAAGATATGACAATTAACCTTTAAATTCATATAACTTAATGTTTGTCTGTAACTGTTAGTGCTCTTCATATTCTACACAGCATTACCCAAACTATGTAGTGTCTGTATCTTTGAGACTAGAAATACTCTTTATAACATAATATGATCATGGAGATATATAATGGTTTGTTGGCTATGGAACATAAAGTGATACTGATTTACTAACAGGTGGGCTACTTGCTTATTTGATGACCCAATAACATGATTTATTGAAATATTTTCCTTAATTTCATTACATATCAATATCTATGTGATTAAGAGTGTATTTCTCCAAACCTATTTTTATACCTAGAATAAATCTCATCCTAAGAATAAATTTTGAATTTTGGACAGTTTTTCTATACTAGAACTGTCAGACGTTAATTTATTCCCAGATAAAAGATATCTGACTGGTAAAATCAGCCCTTAACCTATTAACCGCCCCAGTCGGATTAATACGACGAATGTTTTGGAGTCCGTGCCGCGTCAGTCGTATTCATACAACTGAGAACCTATGTTCGTTTTTCGTTTTTTATATCATTGCACAAACCAATTTTATCATAAATCGACAAATGCCTAATTTGTCGATTTATGAGCTGAGGCGCTGGGGGCACGACAATTCATGTAAAACCAAGCAGTCAATAGGTTATTAAATTGCCCTATTCATTAGACAAAAAAATTACTTACATATATAACAATTCCACAAAGGTTGAAGAAACATTCTACACATGTGCCTGGTCATACGAAGAAGAGACCAACCTCCCTCTCCTAGCGGTTGCAGGCTCGCGCGGCGTCGTGCGCGTCTTCCAACCCTCGACGCAAACCTGCATCAAGCACTACATAGGCCATGGACACGCCATCAACGAGGTCAAGTTCCACCCAAGAGACCCGAACCTACTGCTGTCGGCAAGCAAAGACCACGCCTTACGATTATGGAACATCATGACAGATGTTTGCATAGCCATCTTTGGAGGAGTTGAAGGTCACAGGGATGAAGTACTCAGTGCGGATTTCGATCTCAAAGGCGAGAGGATCATGTCTTGCGGCATGGACCATTCGCTCAAGCTATGGCGTCTAGACAAGCCGTCCATGCATGAAGCTATAAAGCAGAGCTACAGTTTCAACCCACACCGGGCTTTGAGGCCTTTCAATTCGTTGAAGGAACACTTTCCAGACTTTTCTACCAGAGATATTCATAGGAATTATGTGGATTGTGTTAGATGGATGGGTGATCTCATTTTGTCTAAGGTAATTAATAGAACCTACAATAATTTATTGATTGAATTTCCTACAAAATATTCATTTTATTGAAATTAACCATTTACTTCATGTTTTGCTTCAGTCGTGCGAGAACGCCATCATCTGCTGGAAGCCAGGTCGTCTCGAAGATCCTGAGCTTCGTCCCGGCGACAACTCGGTCACCATTGTGCACAGGTTTGACTACAAGGAGTGTGAAATATGGTTTATACGGTTCGCAGTGGACTATAGCCAAAGGGTAAATGAGAAGTTTACAAATACATAAATACAGATACCTACAATTTTACTCATACATGCATAACTTCATGCCTGTATTCCCCGAAGGGTTTGGTAGAGGTGTACCTATAGCACACCCACATTTCGCCAGTTATGTTTAAGACCCATGTAATAGGGGGCGAGCCTATTGCCATCAACTGGGCACAAATCCAGACTCGGGGTAGCTACCGAGAAATTCCAGATGGAAAAACCCGATAACACTGCCCGACCAGGGAATCGAACCCAGGACCTCATGCTCAGCATTAGCGCTTGGGACCACTAGACCAACGAGGCAGTCAATACTACAATACAATACAATGCAATTAACAATACAATTTTACTCCTCTTACATAATATTATGTTAAATTGATATTAACTGGCTAAACCGCACAATATGATATAACAGCACTACATGAATGCGTTGTATCCTATTGCAACATGAAGCATGATTACATTTCTATAATTCTTAGCATTGCCATTCCTTTATAATCACATAAAGCTACCATGTACATCATAAAATAATTTGTTTCCCTTGCAGGTAATAGCACTAGGCAATCAATGTGGCAAGACAATGGTGTGGGAGCTCGGCAACGTAGCGGGCGGCTCGCGGGTGTCGCAGCTGGTGCATCCAAGATGCGTAGCAGCCGTCAGACAGGTATGAATGTTTATGTCCGTGACTACCGCAGGACCAACAACGGCAATCGCTTCCATATTTGGTAAATAATTACTCAATTGGTACTAATTAGTACTCGTACCACAAAATTGGTACCTTAGTAGTTTTCGAGAAAATCGTCTTTGAAGGTGGTCCTGCGGTAGTCAAGCTCCCTTCAGCAGGACCACCACGAGCGCCGCAGAAGGGGCCAAGCTACAGCTATTCTAAGTATGCAAATAATTAGTACCCATAAATATGATTGATTTCATTAAAAAAAAACATACTTGAAAGATTTGTATTTACCGAGAAATCAACGACGATAACTTTCGTGCGCTCGTTCAGCAGGACTACGACTTTGAATGTTGATTCCAAGTTTGAGGAGCTTGTCGCTTTCCTCAAACCTACTTAGACAATTAATACCCTGCAAGATAAAATTAGTACCCAAAATTCAAAATGAGTACTCCAGTAGTTTACGAGATATACCATGCCATTGGTGAGGTAGCGGTGGTCACGGTGTTAAATTTTCATTTCAAGATTTCCCTATTATAAACTCTGTGATTTCTTCCCAAATTTATACAAAAATTAGTACTTCTAAAGAAGTTATAGTGACCAAAACTTCAGATTCCTAAGTGGTGTATTTTAAGAGAAATTAACTTTCATTACTTCTGCTCGAAAACTACTAAGGTACTAATTTTGTTGTTCAAGTACTAATTAGTACCAATTGAGTACTAATTATTTACCAAATATGGAAGCGATTGGTGTTGGTGCTCCTGCGGTAATCACGGATATTGAATGTTTTTATTTCGTATCAACTTGAACCATACAGGCCCACTCCTCATTGTCCAGCCAGGGAAATTAATTGTTTATCAAATTATCATACTACGTCAGTTCATAAAAACTACAAATGAACGGCAGTTGTGATTTGATTTTATGGGCAATTTAAGCTGGTAAACTATTAATTATTTATTAGTTTTAACAATTTCGGCTATTTTTCTTTTACTAAAAATATTTCTCTAAACGCTGTTCCAAATAATTGAGCAAGTAAAAGGTTACAAACTGATCGTAATCATTTTCCTCAGGTAACGCTGTCCCGCAATGGCAAGATCCTGTTGACTTGTTGCGATGATGGCACCATCTGGCGGTGGGACCGAGTCAGCAGTAATAATATTTGATGAAACATACGTAATCAAGCAAAAAAGTCTGTGATTACGAAATCTTAGTGATGTGCATGTATGTGAAAATGGACTTCTAGCAAATGTTATACAATCTAGGATAATTATGAATTATAACTGAATGTTTTTTGTTTGTATAAAGAAATCTTTTCATACAATGTGATGATCACAATAAAACAAGACTGGCATTAGTCTATGTAAGCATTGTATAATTTCAGTATGGATCAGGGAGTATGAAATGAAACGGCAATGTTTTATGACAAATTTTATTTAATGACCAACAAATTACTTCTACTTTATTTAACAAAATGAATCACAGGGGCCAAGGTGTTATCTCGTGTTCACTACTCGCAGTTAATGTTAGACACATACAAGGTTGCACTACGTAACCAGGTGAGTCCTAAATATAAGTTATCATTTACCACCTAAATCTAAACACCGATAAACACGACCCTACGTAAGTACTACATTCCGAATTAAACATTATCGTCAGTAATTCCAATAAACTAAGTCTAAACTAACATCCATGACTGCATAATTGAATTTTAGTCAACTTCCATTTAATTCAGTCTTTAAAATTTTACAATTTAAAACGAGCAATAAAGACCATAGAAACAATAACCAATGTACAAAAATGTTAACATCATTATTCAATTGAGATCATCGAATTACAAAAGTTTTGAGTTTATTTTTTTATGTATTTAGATTAGATAATTGGAATACAAATCACGGAACTACAATTATCTAAAACAAATGAGGCGATACAAAATTAACATAGGTATCTACAGTAAGCGTGGTACAAAACATCAGTCACAACAGGGACATTGAGCTAAGACGATACGAAGTACAGTCACACACGCTAATCATAGGGACAACGAACATACTACCGAACTAGTACCGCCGCACAGTGCCGGCTGTCGCTGAAAACCAGCGCTGGGTCTCTGTCTTGCATAGGGTCGGTAGCATTATGCTGAGCGATTGCCGTTTTGCGTGGATGTGACGCATATTTTCCCACAACTCTTTTTTTATTTTTTATTTGTTTTTTTTCTTTGCGTCATGTTTACCGCAAATAAACGTATTTTCTTTCTTTCTAACTACCGACCACATACGTTAACGACGAAGGTATACAACAACACATAAAAATAGTTAGCAAAGGGATAGTACGAAGTAGGAATACACTACGTGAGTATCATAACTTATATATCGAAGTAGGATTAATTAGAACACAATGCTAATAGTCAATTTATAATACTACCGACGATTGAGATAACTTTCTTCGAACAATAACATATAATAGATTAAATTAAAAACCCCTGACACAAAAAAGCTGATGACCTTGAAACCGCTGAACCGATTTTGATAGAAACATGTCTAAGAACCACCACACCGCTAGAAAACCTGCTTTCAAATAAAAAAATACCGCATCCAAATCGATCCACCCGTTTAAGAGCTACGGTGCCACAGACAGACAAAACACACACAGCGGTCAAACTTATAACACCCCTCTTTTTGCGTCGGGGATTAAAAACACAATGACGCGAATATTAACAAATTAATATCAACAACTAACAAAGGTACGTACATACTCTTCAACTTCGTAAAGGCACGTAACGACATCATATAAACAAACCATTCAAAACAATGGTTAACATGGTGTTGTTACATTATTGTTTTAACTTTAATGTATGATTGTCATTTAATTTTAATAACGCTTTTGACTTTCTGTGATTGTACAACGTTAGTGATGGATGTCCTTTACATGTTGCATACAGCTACATTAATGTATCATCACTGTGCAGTCTGACACAATGATTTCTCTTCTATTTGCTGATGTATCGGAATCAAGCAACCTAAAAGACCATTTCCCGTTAACAATCTCAGAATTTCTGGCTAAAAAGGCGTACTGGCACAGAGAAGTTAACAAATGGAGTGATAATGACCAGCTCAAGAGATCACCGCGAGCTTGCTTAACAAGATAATCGCCTTATGCCTCGGGTCGTGTGCCTGCAGAATCTGATAGATAAATGATAACAGAACATGTGCATTGCATGCCTGCTTCAAGACTCCACTCTAGACGTGGCTTTTGAAGTAGCGTTAACGAATATTATTGACAGTGCGCACTTTACATTCCAGCGAATGCGATAAACATTTGCCACTTAACTTATCACTCCATTTTCTTAAATCTGCGTGACTTATGACACCTAATTCTATTAGTGTTAACGTGAAATAATTTCAAGGTATACTACATCTGCGTTATGCGATCGTCACTTGCTTCCGTCATTAAGTCAGGAATGCTAACTTACGCAACCCGTAACAAATCGGCATATCGCTTTATCGTCATTAAAAAACATGTGAACGACACCATACAATCGATATCATAGACGTAATACAACAGTCTGCGTCAATCGTGAGTACATGGAAGAAATAAAACGACAATCTCTTAGTATTGGACTGTAACCGATTTTAATACTCGTTAGAATCGATTACAGTCCAATGCAAAGCCTTGCTATTTCAAAGTATCGTCGAATTCGCAAGTGAACTAGGCGAAGCAGCCTCTTAAACGAACTATAATTTGCATTTCTGACTTGTACCCATTATGACAACAACAAACACAGATAATCAGCTGTTCCTTCGATGGAGAACAAAGCTTACAATCTTGAATCCATATAAAACGTCGTAACTCATCTATAAAACATCCGAAAACGGATAATGTGATACTAAACACTACTCTACGACTTTTACATCAATTACATACATATTATGATAGTTCATAAAGTGCTACAATATAATATGAATTAACACTACATTGGGGCGGTTGTAATACTTACATTAAATAGGGGAACGTGAGAATTAAATTAAAGTGTTTGATAAAGACGAATAGATAAGATTGAAGATTTTTTTAATAAAAAAGTTGATTGAGATTTTCTTCGCTTTATTTACTGAACAGCCTAAAGTTAAGGAGTATTATAATTACTAGTATATTAGAGAATATTTTTAAAAACGATAATATTAGCTACACTGATACAAATGCTTTTGAGTGAGCTATGTTCATTAATTAGGCTGTCCAGTAAATAATTACCAAACATGCATACCCAAATCTGTGCCTGAAAAGTTCCTCTCTACGATTCCCCATACTTTTTCCTACTGTTGCATATAGCATGCGAAATACCCTTTAAGCGATTTAGCATCGACCAGCTCCGTTTCGACG
This sequence comes from Griposia aprilina, assembly GCA_916610205.1. Lineage (NCBI taxonomy): Eukaryota > Metazoa > Arthropoda > Insecta > Lepidoptera > Noctuidae > Griposia > Griposia aprilina. Next base: position 4,520,574 of record OU744293.1, on the reverse strand, counting down.
TGATCGCCTTCGTAGTAATATAAAATTACTGTTATTTCTAAGTATATAATTTACCCTGACTATATTATTTGACTAGATTCTTTGAGATCGAGTAATAAGTTATAAATTCGGAAGCCAATCCCGAGGACCTTTAAAGGTATGAAGGAAAGTCTATTTCTCCAATACACGGGTACTTTAAATAAGTCATTATATTATCAGTTTCTATATTATTATTGTCATCGAAAAATGAAGCTAGTACAAAGAATATAGAAGTCTTAATTTGAGTTGCATTTAGAAACTATTGATAAATTTTCTCTATATTAATTTCTGTCCTTTTTTCACACCTTTAAATGGTCCTTTACCTACACTAAATCTACGGGTGGATCACAACACCGAGATAAGTATGCAAGTACCATTAGATAAGAATAGTTACGAGTGCGAAGTTATCTAGTTACAACTAAAACTTGCTGGGAAACTAGTTGCGTTAGTCACAGATCCTAGGAATGTTTTATTTATATACAGGGTTATCGGTAATATGTCAGCAATCCATTAAGGGGATGTAGGGGAGGTCATTTGCAACCAAATGACCCCTCTTATGACCTCCATGCTAATGTCAGCCATTTCCGAGTAATTGTGACGTTTTATATTTTTTGGCAGTATACAACTTCAAAAAAATCATGCATTAGTATTTTTATTTATTAAAAAAACCAACGCATGATTTTTCTTTTTATTATTTTTACCTGCTTCTACTTCAATACATACTAGTCAACCATAAAAAATGACAATTATCTTTAATAGTATTTACATAGAGCTACAAATCGTTACAATTTTCATTATTTTGAGCAGATTATTTGACTAAAATGGTTGATTTCTACAAAAAAAAACACGGATGTACTTTATCGACAAAATAAACCAAAAACATGTACAACTTCTCAGCAAGCCAACGAGATGCAATAAAATACCAGATATCTTCAACAAAATATAAAATGTCAAATTACTCGAAAATGGTTGTCATTTGCATAGGGGTCATAAGGGGTCATTTGGTTGCAATTGACTTCCATACATCCCCTTAATGGATTGCCGACATGTTACCAATAACCCTGTATAAGTATATCTTACATGTATAGATATTGAATTAGAATAATGTGATAATGGACATTTTGGACAGTAGCAGGTCCTAGTATCGGAAAGTAAATAATAAGCTGAAATGTATTTTAACGAGTATCATAGAAGTTTGCGCTGTAGTATTCAATATCATAAATTCATATTTTGTTACAAGTTGTAAAACCTGCTTACATTTTTATTTTACTACTAGATTTTATTTGTCATAAAATAAGGTTAAGACCCCGGTCGGGCAGAGCTTCGTCGTCACGACTGTCGCACTTACGAATGCCGAATCAATAACGCGATTTTACGTCAGATACATAGCTCCGCAATACTAGAGCTGTCCACCTAGGACATAATATAATTACATGTCCTATCATAAAACTACTCAAATCAACGTGAATAATAAATTCGCGCAAACTTAGAATATCAATCGATTTTCTATCGTGTACAGACGCGCACGAAACTACGTAACCACTAATCTAAGTGAAAACGTTTTAGATAATATCGATTGATGCATCTTGGAGACCAATCTGAGCTCTACTTGCCAGTTAAATTAAGTCAGTAATCCGAAAAACGACAAAGATTTTAATCGTTAGATTCGCCTCGACTGCGTCAAAAGATGGCCACGTTACTGTTTCCATAACATTGATATTTGGATTGTATTGTCTCGCTCACTCATACTGGAAATCGTATCTATAGCTCTATGCGGGAAGCGAGAGCTCATAATTTGCAGCATGGAAACTTATTCGGACTTGTACGGTGAGCGCATGTCAAACGATTTAAATCTTTGAAAGACTGATGACACGACGTTATCGAGAGCCGAGTGCGAAAAAAGACGTCTATTTCCGAAATATACAAGTGAAGCCGTACACAATTACATTCACATAACAACAATACAATTACACACATAATGCTAGCCTGTTATTGTCCCACTGCAATCTCTTCTTATACAGAGAAGGCATGATGAGCATTGATCACAACGCTTTGCTTGCTCACTGCGTGTTGACGAATTTAAACCACATAATTCACATTTCCACACGATGTTGTCCTTCACTTTTCCTTGCGATAAAGTTACTGACCTAGTCCGTATAAATAAATCACTTTCATTTGAAAGGTCCTGCCATTCCATTAAGATGATTATATTCATGTTACCAAATATTTGGCGCAGTGGTTGATTGACTTCTGCGCTATATCGGGAAGTGGATTACCACTCGCAACATCCATGTCTCTGGTTTACCGATAGTTGTGGTATCTAAACGCTGTCACGATACAGGATGTTCTAGATAGGGGCAACATTTAAAAGACGCGACTTTTTAGCTTTACTTTGACAGTTCTTCAATGAGAATGATTTACCCACACAAGCCAAACGGGCAAAAAGAGTTCACACTAAGCCTGTCTACACAGATTTCCTGACAGCATGCTCGTAGTACCCTGGCGCGCAGGACACCACGAGTAGAGGCTGCTAGGTGGGCGCGCTGGGCTCGGGCGGTCACCTGACGCGGCCCGAGGGCGAGCGCAGGTGCGAGCGTATGTACCCGGTGCGGTAGTCCATCGCGTCGCGGTTGCGGCCCGTGGCGTTGCTACCCCGCTTGCGACTGCGGCTCCATCTGGTGGGAGGATTGTGATGCTTAGTTTTGGATGTGTGGAGGAACATGATCCTGAAACCAGGAGGGTGAACTTTGCTTGAGTAGGTTATTCAGGGTAGATTGGGTAACTACATTGGTTCTAATTTAGATGTTTGTCTAGGGTATTTAAATAGCAGTATAGGTCGCTAAGGGTGTCTCAGATCTAACGATGATCTGAGTCTTAAACAAATCTAGGAAATTAGTTTTGAGTTTTTTTTTACGAAATTCAATTAAATGGTTTATAACTTTGGTTCTAATATTGATGACTCATACAACAAGTTCGTAGTCGACCTAGTGAGATCATAAATTGCTGTCATCGATAATCATAGAAAAATATATCTTTATCATAAATTTTCAAAAGGTCAGAATTAGAATTAATTAAATTAAATAATTTCTTACCTCAAAAGCCTCATGATATAATCGGGCCAATTGTCCGGGAACATGACCAAGAAGAAGCCGACCCCGATCAGTATCAGCCCAGCTAGGTTCATGCCTTCGAACTGAACTCCGTACAGCACAACGTCCAACGCTACGAAAAATATGAAAAAAAAAGTTAATCAAGTATGCATCACATATAATGTCATTTGGTGTAAAAAGGCTTTTATTTTTATATAGATTCTTCTAAATTTTGTGAATATGAGAATGTTGTAGACCTAACTTGTAGACTGTAGATTTGTGGACCTTTTTATATTTTGTTGAGTACCTGTTACTTGTTGACAGGCCTACACTGTCCTCCCATATCTATCAACACTGTAATTGGAAACATTGTAAAAGCCCCTTATTTTTAAAAGAGTAACCGAGGAGTTTCTTGCCGGCTCTTCTCCATAGGAAATAACCAATTGGAACCGTGCACCTAGCTTCTGACGTTTCATAAGTGCCCATGTTGGTTTATGTGAAATAAAATATTTTGATTTTATCTAATTTAATCAACCAAAGCCTCGTTTACAAACACAAGGAGAGTAAGGATTAAACACAAAAAAGCGATACGTCACCTTAACGATTCTCGCCTACAAGTCTCGCATGAACATTCTCGCTTTGCGGTCGAGTAACTCTCCTCGTATAATATAAACGAGGCTTAGCTATCCGAATCAAAGAAATTATAATTGTTTTGTAAAATTAGAAATAGCTTCGTTAATTTACCTGCAGAAACAGGAACTGCCGTAATAAGGGAGAGTGAAACAAATATGTTGTACGTTATGATGTTGCCGAATTGAAATACCAGATGGAAAACTGAAAAAGAAACATACTGTTAGCTTCCAACATTTGGGTTAAAAATATAAAATTATTTTGTTAGTAGGTATTTATTTGTAAGGATATAAGCCGAAATCTGAACGTACGTATTTACGTGTGTCCTGCTGTGTTTACAACACAGAATAAGCGCAAGTGCATAAAGTTTCAAAGAAGCTATTTTTTGATAAGTTTAAGTTCTGAATTGAGCTGCAAGATTACTGACAAATGCGTGCACTGACTGGTCAGGTTCACTCAATCTGTGTGGTTTCTCCTCGAAAGACCATTTCAGACACAAATCTACATGGTCTTCACATGATCTGAACAAGATTAGGTCTGGACTTTAAAAGAGACTAGACCATGACATATGACTTTGTTTCGGCCTTTCTTCTCAGACTATGCAAATAGGAAACGCCGACCTCATGTAGTTTTTAAAATATGATTGACGTGTAAAAGTGTTTGTACAAACCTACTTACAGAAACAAAATAATTTATCATTTAGAACAAACAGCATGCAATTCATATCAATGACCTATTTCAAACAAGAATAAATATCAATCTCCTAAAGAAGTTAATTTCCGTCACCACATAAGAAACGGCTTTGTACTTACTGAGCAACGCAATGCTAGCAACGAGTAGGCATATCCAAGGCATACGTTGTGAAGGCAGCATCTCGGAGCCAGTGAGGTAAAGCGCCAAGCACAGTGGCCACAGAAGTGACGCGTTCACTATGCCCAGGATCGAGAAGAACAGGGCGCGTTGACCACAGTTCACGTCACCCATCACTTTTCTGAACAGCACCTGGACCAAAATTGTGATGGGTTGCAAGAAAGTTCGCAGAATATAAAGAGGCATGGGCGAATATTGCGTAAAACGTTAGAGTCGCGTTTCACACTCTCCAATTTGGAAATTCGAGTGCTGATAACTATCTACAGTAGGTACTTACTTTCCCATTGTTTCGATTTGGAACGATTGGCCTACGTGACATCTTTCATTTTATTGATAGGAAGGACACTGTGTGGGCGGCCTATTTTGTTTGGCTACCAATTTGGTGAGTGTCTGTGGGTAAACTTTCAAAGGTAATTTGTTTATGCCTTTCCTAGTCTCAGCGGCGAAGAAACTATGCTTTCTGCGGTGATCAATGTATTTCTAAGGTGTAAAATATTTTTCTACTTTGATCGGTTATTGTTCGACCGATAGGTCGTCGGCGCGTTCACTAAGAAAAATGACGCTGTGTGACGTCAAATGCAATTAAGGGATTATTTTCTGTGGTAGGAAGATCCATTTATACACTTATGACATTATATGATTATTGGACCTTTATCTTCATACTGTATACAATTGGAAGGGAGAACAGAAATGTCCTAGGAAAGCTAAAACTTACCCTAAATATGGCGAAACCAGCGGCGGCACAAGCAGCCAACACCACGCCACCAAGAGTTGAGCTGCCCGTGATGCCATCCATGTACGCCAGGAGAGCAATACCCGTGTCACATAATATTGCTGCTACGATCTGAAATATTATTACACACATACATAAACTCACGCCTTCTTCCCATGGGGATAGGCAGGAACTACAGAACGCCACCTGCTACGATCCTTACCTTACATACTCCTTCCTCGTTTCGATTCGTTTTATATTGTTATGAGACGGTATCTCTACAGGGTGACTTGTAATTTGACGTATTCCTTCCAGGACTTCTGGAATTTCTCCGTAGCAGCCCGGAGTCTGGACTTGTGCCCGGTTGATGGCAATAGGCTCGCCCCCTATTACATGGGGCTTAAACATAACTGGCGAAATGTGGGTGTGCTATAGGTACACCTCTGCCTAACCCTTCGGGGAATACAGGCGTGATGTTATGTTATGTATCCTTCCAGGACGTGATAGTGTAACCCATTTGCAACAATTAAGCACCCCCATAAAGCCTAGGCGAATACTCAAGGGATACAAGAAAACTAAATTTTCATGTATTTTAGAAATTTTCCCAGAACTCGTCTCTAAATATCACTTTTCTCTAAACTCTTGAATTTAATATTCTTCGTTGCTATTCCATTGGATACCTGATACTTTATCAAACTTTTCGATGTAACCAAATGTTCTAAAACATTAAAGGTTAAAAGTTAAAGGAAGAAGTTTATTAAGCATTTCCAAAAATCATTTATGCATGGACGTTGACACCAGTTATCTCAACATTTTACTACGGCATTAAGCGTACAAATTACGGGGCAGACATCTTCATTTAATCAGCTATCTAACGAGGTACAAAAGAGAACAAACAATATTTAGAGATGCCGATGAAACAATCGATAATGCTGGCAAAAGTCGAATTTGCAAACTGTTGAAATATGAAAAAATTATGTGTTAATTGAATTAATTAACTGGTTTACCAGTTATCTCAAAACTTACCTTTAATTTTTTTACAGTTTGATGTTTTAGAACATTTGGTTACATCGAAAGGTTTAATAAAGTATCAGCTATCAAATGGAATAGCAATGAAGGCCATTAAATTCGAGAGTTTAGAAATAAGTAATATTTAGTGACGAATTCTGGGACTTTTTTCAAAAAATACATAAAAAATTAGTTTTCTCAAATCCCATACATTTTCACCTAGGCTTTATCAATGATGGGCTTTATGGGGTGCTTAATTATTGCAAATGGGTCACACTATCACTTCCTTTCTTTTTTTTATTTTTTTTGGTGGGAAATCAACAAATGACCTCTCTCGCTCTGGGCGGAGCGGAAGGGCGTGTCAGACTCTTACTGACTAAAACCCACCCGTGTTCCTTCAGTTGCCTGTGCGCCAGGGCCAGGGTAACTCTTTCGAACAATCCGCGACCCCGGCAGGCATCGGCCCTATCGGACCCCGTCAATTATGCTGACATCTCTTTGAGGCGCGCGTGGAACACAACGCGCCGTCGACCCGGGCCTGGTCCTTACCGGACGGCGAGCTGCCCATTGCTCGCCGTCCGCAGGCCCGTGCCTACGGTGGCCGGGAGTCGGCTATCGACTCCCGACGCCCAGGGTGTCTCCTCCTGCGGCGACTAGGGGCGTGAGGGCGCAACGATTGCCTCTCCCTCACGCGCTCCGCCTCCTCCTTCGCGAGCATTACTGCTTCGCAGAAGGAGGTGACTGCTTCCTATTCCCCCTCGCTCCGTACCATGGCCTGAACCAGGGCCCGACGCGAGAGATCGCCGCCGCCGATCGCCGCCACGAGGACACGGCGGTGCTCCGCCCAAGCCGGGCAGACCTCCACCGTATGCACCACCGTGTCCTCCGGTCGATCCACACAATGCCAACATCCGGGCGTTTCCTCCCGCCTTATCCGAAACAGGAACCTCCCGAAACAGCCATGTCCGGTGAGGACCTGCGTCAGGCGGAAGGTGAGGACGCCGTGGCGCCTCTCAAGCCACTCCTCAAAGAGGGGACTTACCGCCGCAATTGTGGCGTGCCCAGCGCTGGGTTGCGACAGTCGCACTCTCCATGCCGCCATGAGATCCCGTCGGAGCTCTGTCCGCTGTACCGCGATTTCTTGCGGCAGCGGAGTAACGTCCCGGCGTTTCGCCTCCTCGCGCCACTCCCAGATGTGCGCGAGGACTTTTGCCTCCAGATCCCATGGCGGCAATCCGGCAAGGAGACTCGCCGCCTCGCAGGAGACCGTGCGGTATCCCCGGACCAGCCGGATGGCCATGACCCTTTGGGACGCGTTCAACCGGCGTGCTGGTCGGAGCCTCAATGAACGCGCCCACACCGGTGCCCCGTAAAGGGCCATGGACCGCACGACCCCCGCGTAGAGCCTCCGGCAGGAGGCTTTTGGACCCCCTAGATTGAGCCGCTTCAAGGCAGCCCCGGTCCGGTCCAGTCTGGGAGCCAAACGTCGGAAATGCTCGACGAAGTTCCACCGACTGTCGAGGACGAGTCCCAGGTATTTCATCGTCGACTCGACGCCGATGTGAACCCCTCCCGCCATTATTTGGGAACCCGCGAGTGGCGCGTTCCGAGGACCATGAAAACACATGGCCTCGGACTTGTGCAGGGCCACCTCGAGTCCCAATTGCCGGATCCTCTCAATGACTGTCGCAACCCCCGCGTGTCATTATTTCGGCCGCCGCCTGGTGCGACCTCCCCTGCGCCAGGACCAGAGTGTCGTCAGCGTAACAAATGACGCTGACGCCGCTAGGGAGGTCGGCGCGCAGCACCCCGTCGTACCCGATGTCCCACAGATGCGGCCCCACGACCGTTCCCTGTGGGACACCGCACGACATCTCTCGCCGGTTCCATTCTCCCTGGTGACCGGGGTAGATGACGGCCCTGTCCGTCAGATAAGCCTCGACTATGCGACAGAGGTAGGTCGGCATCCGGTGATACCGGAGTGGCTCCCTGATGCAACTCCAGGGCAGGGTATTGAAGGCATTGGCGATGTCTAGAGACACCGCCAAGACGACCCCACCCCGGGCCACAGCATCCCCCGTCGTGAGGGCTCGCACGTGCATGATGGCGTCCACCGTAGAGCCCCCCCCTGCGGAAACCAAACTGGCTGTCCGCCAAATCCGGCCCCACCCGCACCAGCCGCCCGACGAGGCGGTCTGCAATGAGCGACGAAACACGTTGTTTCGCCGCGGTTTCGTCGCTGCGGCAGCGCTGTTCGCAAGGCTGAATCCTTAGAAAATAGCACCACTGGAAGGAATACGTCAAATTACAAGTCATCCTATAATTACAATAATTTATTTATTTTAGCATTAGTCAAAAGTAGCCCACCAGGGCACACGATTTTTTTTTCTGCTTATCTTAGCTGTTAAGATTCTTCGTAGCATTAGTGTTGAATTTCTACTGTAAGGAAACACGAAGTATTTTGTATGCTTTCAGATGTTAAAATGGAGTGTTCTCTGTTCAAATCTAACGCCTTCAAAATTCCGTGCTAATTGACATTAATTGAACCCTAACTCGCAATCCGGGCAACATGATCCCGAGAGCCTATTCGTGACTACGATTTAAGATTGTAAAAAATGGTAAATAAAGTATGAGTTTAACTAACGGCACTATTTCCGGCCGTAGCGAGCGATAGTGAAATCGGGCTCACGCAAACACGGTGGGCCTTAGGGCATCTATAGTCTACGAAAGCCAAAGTGGCCCTCCTTGAGAAGACGAAGGGTAGGTAATATCAAGCTTTTACTGAGTAACTAAATCAAACGAAGTAATCAACTACTTCACCCCGAGTGTGCGAGGTTCCCTCAAACGTTCGCCGCTTCTCCGCAAGGCTTTAATTTATCAAACCACAGTTCTTTTATTCTCGGATGGCAATTTAAGATTGTAAAGGCCGGAGGTAGTCTTATAAGAAAAGAAAGGAGAAAATGTATGTAATCTGCTTTCAATAGTCCTTGCCTAAATCTTGTAGTAAGTTCTTACGCTGCGATTATAAAACACGATGACGGGATGCGTGCGGCGCGGCGTTATATGTATTAGCTGTATGAAGCTGATCTCACATTTTCTCATAAAACGCCACATCACACGAACCATACGCCGCCGTAACGTAAAGCATAAAAACAGATTACTTCGTATACAAGCGCAGCTCGCGCTCCGAATGTGTTAAAACCGCGCTATTTACCCTACAGTTTTAGGGAGTTTGATACGCGCAATTTCGCTTGTATACGAATTATTATTTCTTTCTCGGCTGTCTTCATCACTCACCCTGACTCCAACAAACTGCTCGTGTAGAATGACCCATGACAGGAGGTAGATGCATGATACATTGGTGGCGAACAGTGCCATCACATCAGTGGAGAGCAAGATCTTCAGTGCATATGTGTACATGTAGATTGTTACTGTCCAGAGCAGGCAGAAAAGTCCGCATCGGCTTATGAAGCGTGCTGTTTGAAAGAATATGGTTTTTACTAATGCATGCTCAATTTTTTTTTATGATGCTACTGGTAACCTGGTGAAAACGTAATTGGTAACTACATCAGAGGCTTGCGTTGCCACCCTGGGCGAAACATTATTTTCAATAGTAACTTGCCATGTGACTTTTCAGCGAAAAGTCACATGGCAAGTTACTATTGGAAATAATTCCCATCCTGACCAGAACCAAACAGGATGTCAGGTCATGGATACCAGCTAGAATCATTTTAACCCAAACAAGAACTATTTTTCATTCTGTATTTTTTTATTATTCCACAGTGCCTGACTCCTACCAACTAAGGTTACCTTGATCTGGCATATGATCATCTCAGGTCATGCTTAATTTTTTAAGGCTGACCATTTACTTCTGGCTTTTATGTCAGTCTAGATATTATGTGAACCTTATAATATTTTTATACTAATACCTATTCTAAGATTTACTCACCAAAAGTGAACCCTTTCTCTTTGAAGTCACTGAAGGCATCGAACACAATGTCGTTGGCAGACTTACACTTGTTATGTATGAGCATTACTATTAGGTAGAGGGGGTAAAAGAATATCAACCAATTGGTGCAGAACCAAGCTGTAAAGAATGGTGCATTGTAGAGTTGCTGAAACAAAGAAGAACACATTCTGAATCTAAAAAATCCTCCCTATTTGTATTATAGAGATGCTTTTAGACTGCAGAAAAATATAAAAAGATTTTATTAATAACATGAATGATGATAAAAAATCTGCTAGTTTGATCAAGATTCACTTGATTTGTTTATTTATTTTTTGAGGACCTCCATCAAAGATGTACACAAAAAGATCACAATTAAAAAAAAGCAAATCAAAATTAGAAAAGCAATTAAATTTTTAAAGTTATCTTAATCATTTAATATTATTATTATAACTTTTGTCTGGTGTGGTGCACTCCTTCAATTACACAAAGAAAGAAAAAGAAAGAAAGAAAATATGTTTAATTAGAGGGCCACAGCTTGCATGACTGATACAATATTGGTGGATCCAGTAGGTTTCCATGGCATATAACTATCTCCAGATCTGGTACAGTCATGAGGCATGCACCATTTCTGTTGTACTGGCTGATGGTAAGTCTGACCAGCTCTAACATCACAACTTGAGATGAAAGCTAAAATTGCTATTGTGATAAAAAGCATCCTAACATAATAGAATCATCATTCTTACATTTGTATGTTGCCTAGTAAAGTTATTGACCATGGGAGAAGACTCAGTGCTGTAAACCATTCCCTGACTGAAGGGTGGGTATTCTTCAAGGTACATGTGCTTTATACAATGTGTAGATGTGACCCAGCTGGCTGTTAAAGTTAACATTACACAAATACCATAGTATATCTGAAACAAGGAGTTTTATTTGTTATTTTTACACCATTCATCTTTACCCCCACCTTAATAGGTGGCATTCATTGAGGACCTGCAGTCAGAACAGTTCCTCATTTACCAGGTATATGTCCTGACAGGTTGAAGCCTTTACAGTGATGCACCACAACTCGGTTCAGTACCATCATGAGTTTTTGACAAATCAAACTCAAAAATATCTAATCAGCTGTCCTGATACTGAGGTTCTTACTAAGCTCAGTTTCATAAAAAAATAGAAGAATTAATAAAAGTGCAACTTTTTGTTATTTATTCATGAAAACTTTAGACTGATCTGTCACAGGAGTTTGTTGAATATTAGTTATTCCTGTGAATATTTTCGTAATCAATGCGAATATCTAGAATACTTAGATCCCAAATTAACAAAAAATACCTTTTTGGCGAATTTTGAGCAACAAGATCGAGGGCATTTTTTGTCACGCAGCTGACGCTCTTCATCTTGACTGCTAGTGGCCGACTCACTGTAGGCCTGCTGCAGCGACGGCTGTGTGGTTAGCGGAGGCGCCGAGCACACTGATGCCTGCGGAGTAAGCGGAGCCCGAGGACTCAGAGGTGTAGGTGGACCATTCGGACGGTCCCTGTCTGCATCACCACCACCCCTTTCACTCTCCACCACTTCTTCGCTCGTTATTATCACAGAAGGGGCACGCACTCGTTTGGGGTTGAAAATAGTGGGCAAGTCGTCTCGAGCCATCCTGCTTAGTTTATTTCCAAGTACACATAATGCAAATCCACCACAACCATTTTTAATTCAAAAAATTCGATTTCACAGAAATTCTTACATTTAATTTGGATAGGTACCGTATCATTTTCCAATTAAAGTCAGAATCTTTAATAAAAACACTACATGCACACACACTAATTAATAGCTCTTTAATCATAACATTGCGACCGGCAAATTATAGAAATTGTAAATTCTTTGAGACAATTATTTTTCACACCAGTATTTTCATTCATTTTCTTGTTTTTAAAGATTTTCCTAGATTTGTTTTATTGGCAACATTTTATGTTGCAAATTAATTAAAAGTTCACAGACAATATATAATTTAGTTAAACAACACGCGGAAAGTTCTGTTTTGTTCGACATGGTAACATTTAATTACTGTCAAAATGTCAATCACATTTAATTGGCCGAATAGAAAATCAACTTAAACCCAGCTCATCGATGATTGGTGGAACCGAAAGAAGTTGCCATGTTCCAGACAGAAATTCTCATGAAATGCTTGACTAAACTATGTACTCATAATATAAATGTATCATAATATTATCATGTTTGCACTAATATGTTTAAGTAAATTTCATTCTGAAAAAGACTTTCAAGAATCATTCCAAAAATTGTCTATGGAAATGAAAACAGCGCAGTTTAATTTTTAAAAAATGGTTTATTTGATCAAAAATCATACAGATTTACTTGCATCATAAAAAAGATTATAAAAATTACTTGGAAATTATTTTTATAACATGAATAGTACACAAAAAGTACAACAAACAAATTTTAACTGGCAGTTTATAGTCTTGCGCAGTACAAAAAGAAGGACAAAATATTGTTTATGAGTAGAATTTCGCATTTTTGGTGGTAGATGGCATCATGAAAAGTTCAAAAATAATACACCAGAGGGAGATAATTGGTTAGCCTACTTGAAGCATCCGGGAACCTCGCCATAGTAGTAGACATGGCGGGTATCAACCTGGCTAAATGACGAAATAATTTTTGTTTGGTAATATAAGATCGTGTTAATTTCGTAGAAAAAGTGTTGATACTAAAAGACTAATTAAGTTATATTGGATTAGGACAAAGATGCAGAATGTTGGACAGTCTGAAAACCGAAATATCGATAAGGTGAATGTGCAACTTGATGTGGTAAAATCGTCCACTCCTCAAAGTTCGGCTTCGAGTCCGGCCAAATCTGAAACCGAAACGTATTCAGGAGCGCCTGCCAAATACATGACGGACTCTTCGGAAAGCGAGGATGACTCTGTGTCCGAGGTAAAACGTGTTTTGTTTTCGACAGAGGCGGTGGCAGTGAGGGAATGTGATTATCTGTACCGCTCTAAATACTGCAAGGGACATCTTGTACATGTCTGCTCTAACCGTACAGTTTCTTCTATTACCGAAACTACTCTTCTAGCAGCAATATTTGCTTGAAATCGTGCGTAGCACGCTGAAACGGACTAATCTATTTTACATTCTGAATACGAGTACGTCGCTTGCCAAATATTCCGTAAAACGTCAGAAAGTCATAAGTACATACGTACTACTGAGTAATGCATGAAATTATTTATGCCAGCCGCTCCTAGACAGTATTCAATTGATTCTTTGTAATTCTACGATGTATAAGGGCTAATCCGCCGTAAGAGAGTTTTCATTGTCTATTTGTGTTTTGGATAAGGATTGATGTGCGGTGGCCATGTTTCTCCGATCACATGCATTCAGTCGATGTAAATCTCTGAATAATGGATTTTCATGACGTTATTTTACTATGAATGTGCGAATTATATAATTTTCTATTGGATTCGTAATAAAAATTGTCAATCATGGAATGTTTTGTGTCGTCACGAATGACCAAGTCGTACAAAACGTCTAGTGATATTCGCGCAAAAACTACGGTTACTGGTGAATTGCAAGGACCATTGACAGTAATGATTAGCTGTAAACTCGTCCTTACGCACCACATTGTCAGTACATCTCACATGTTTCTCGTTGGTGTTATAGATCTTGCTGGCTTGTTTGTGCCTTAGCAGGCCAGACCTGTTGGTAAGTCGAAGACAACATTACTGAGTGGCAGTGCCCAGTGCTACAGCTTCACCAACAACAATAGCTGTTGCAGTTTGAGTGACTCTTACCGTTAACCTGCATAATGTGTGTGCTATGGACAATTACCACATATATTTGTTTTCTTCATGTTGAATGGTCCTTGTGATTCTAACATACTATTTATCTGAATCTAAATATTTCCAATCTATGTTAACATTACTAATCTGTAAACTAAACATGTCTTGAAATGATTCAATATTGTGCTAAACATTGAAGTTGAATGATCTAAAACACTACAACTAACCTATAATGCTTTTGGTGTTGTGAAACTTGGAGTGTATCAAAATAACTGCTCTAATGAATGTTAACCTTTGAATCATAATATGATTATTATTGGAATACTAGCTGCGCCCTACGGTTTCACCTGCAGCGGTATGAAATATATTTGACAATCTATTCTCAGACCTACCAAATATACACAAAAAAAAACCATGAAATTCGGTCAAGCTGTTTTGGAGGAGTTCGATAACAAACACTTTGACATGTGATTTTTATATATTAGATTGAATTTAAACTAGTTATTTTTTTCAACAACAGTGATATTCCTGCATAGCTTTATATTATTTACTTAAAATCAAGTCAAAACTTTAAAGAATAACAATTATTCCCTTCTCAAAATAGTTGGAACACAGTTGTTTTTATTAATTTTTAAATTGATGTTTGTAAATCAGGCGGAGATGGAAGAAGAAGGTGGTGGTGCAGAGCCATCCAAGTTCCTGCTGTCCCACGATGACCCGGAGCGGGCCGTTGACCCAGAAATGCAGGCGCGCCTTGAAGCTCTGCTTGAGGCAGCTGGTATGTTACCCATATACTACTAGTTATGAACATTATAAAACTTATGCAATGGAAAAACAACATGTATTGTTCACGCAGATACATATATGCTCTTGCTTGTTATAGAAATATCATTATACAACAGAAAGTACTTATTTTTACTTGTTATTAGGATCACATGTTATTTTAATAGTTATGCACATTATTCAGTTGACATTATAAACAATAGAAGTAGGTAAGTACTTAGTAGAGCTTTTAAGATGATCTTGTGGTTCATAGATTTCACCACTACCTTAAAAGGAATTGTTGACATCTAACCCCTGTTTCAATATTGTTAGCTCTGTGAATCAGTTTCACTTAGTTTAAAATCAATGCTTTTAATTATCATAAATTACTGTAAGTCTAATGTCCCTAACCTTTGTTTATTTTAATTCACATATTTATTTGTTATCCTGTTATAAAACAATGTGCCTAATTTTCAAAGGTTATAATATAATAAAGCATTGTTCTTATTGTTTATTTCATTGGTTAACCTCTAACTATATAAAGCCAGAAGCATCTGTTTCCCATTCAATGTCTTTAGTTAATCACATTTATTTGACTGCTCCATAACAAAGATCTTGCACCAAAGTTAACTCAAATAATTTTGTTTACAAAATAAACTTTCTTCTAACAAAATACGAAACATCAACAATTTGATATATTTTATCAAACATACAAAACATTAATTAATATGTATAAACCAGAAAAACACAATGACTGTAATTAAGCTTTTGAAGGTAAACAACAAAATTAAGTTAAAAGCTAATGTTCACATGTCAGTACATGATATTTTTAACAGTGTTACATATTTTGAGTAATTGTCATTTTTATTTCTTTTTTGGACATCATCATATCATACTTTTATTAAAAATAGTTGTTCCAATCTGAGTTGAATGAACTTTGCATTTTAGTATAACACTATGTAAACAAACAATAATGTTATTAGTAGTTTATATTGAGATATGTTGATGCGCTCATTTTGCTTTATTTGCAGTTAACACTTCTATATTAAATACAAAATTATTGCTATTTACCCAATATCTTGTTTTATAGTTAGTTGTCAAGTGCCTTAAGTTTTAGTAATAGCAAATGAAAAGCATGTCTAGAAAATACAGTCAGCAACAAATTAGGTGCTATATCAGAGATATTTTAATAATATTGATCAACAAGGCTTATGTAAATATTGCAATTTATGTTAAGTTTTGCATAGTTATTTATATAATTTGCATACTTGATAGTGCAGTTTTACAACACTGAGATCATGTCACTTTTAATTTACACATACACAGTCATACAACTAACAGATGATCTAGTTTCACATCATTAAAAAATGTTCACTTTATCACTAATGAACTTTAAGAAGGAATAATATTGTGGACTTATAGTAGAGTAGATTATTTTATCAAGGAAAAGGAGGTTTCCTCTTACGAGCGCATATCTTCGCGGGCATGGTATGCATATTTAAGTAGTCAGGAAGCTAGTGTTCGGCTGTTCGGCCATTTACCACTACCGGTTTAAAGTAAACGCGCAGTACTTATCTATGAGCAGCTGTTGGTCTGTTGACACGCGTGACGTCGCCGATCAACGTCTGCAGAGAGCGTCCTAAGACAGCAATTTATTTATTTCATGAATTTAGGTAATAAAGGTTCTCAAAATCATGCTCACACCCTATTTTTTAACTAATGCCAGATATTAATCTCGTTCATAATGCGTTCGCGCCTGCGTCTTCACTCTTTACATATTATTATTGCATGCCTTAAAAATCATTAAAACGTTCACATAGGAAACTTCTGTGCGCAATTTTGATGGATGACTAGTGTCATTGATCAAATTTTCTTGTCATGGTTCCTACTTTGTCCTTATTTTTTTCACAACACAGTTTCCTAATTGATAAAAATGTAGGTATGTATGTGGTAGAAATTAAATCAGCATTTTCAATTTAACTATGGAACCGCACAAGTAATGATGGACACTATTAATTATGTTAATGTTTTGAGTTTTAATTCACAACGCATAAATGCACCCTCATGCCTGCTTATACTAAACCACAAAGAGATATTTGCATGAATTGGACTCGAACACGATTTCCAACGCACCGCCTCGCATCGTGCTGGTAGACTTGACATCCGAAATGTGCAACGTCACTTGTAAGAAGACGCGCCACTCTACGCACAGGAGAGGCTTGGTCCAACCTGAAAGCAACAGCGACTTTGATCACTACAAATAATTATACTAAGTTATGCATAAGACGACAGACTTATGTATCGCTTTATTTTGCACCATTTATCTAATAGCACAACAAACTTAAAATGTTTTTTTTTTAGAATCGAATTTGCTGCGGCGTAGCATACACAAAAATCTCCAAATTCAGTTAGATTAGAAAGATCGTAGCCGAGTAATATTAAACGCGATTGATTTTATAATATCGCGCGATAAGCCGCGCTTAACTCCTCGCCAACTAATAAAATATGTAGTAAAGCGGTAGACTATACGTCATCTCTATCGCGGGCTCCGCTTACTCACGCCACGGCCAGTGCCCCATAGCAATTGATAAGCTTCGAACGCGCATTCGATTCTGTTCGGCGTACCGCGCACGCTACACTCATGTCTGGGACTCCGCGGCCAGATGTTAGCGTGATCCACGCATTATCTGTTTCGTAAACAATGAGTTTTTGATACAATAAATTTATAATGTATTGCTAGCAACAGTATAGTTGAAAGTGATGTGTGAATGCTCGACATTTTATGCGCTGTGTTTTGTGAGGACGTAGTATTTGCATATTGTACATAGAACAATGTACAGTAGGTACCTATCATTTAATTATTTTTGGTTTTATATATTTAATTTATTGACTTCACTGGGAAGGTTAAAACTTGTTACCACATGAATACAGGGTGGCACAGACATCGAGGCGCAAACTGTAACCATGAATTCAGCACATGATTCCAGACGCCTGCGTAATTTTTTTTGATAATTTATAAAAAAAAAGTGTAATACCTACGCGGTCAAAATGTATGGACCAGCATTTTTTTTTTTTTGTAATCGACTTAGAATTTCAACGCAGTGGGGGTTTAGAATCATGTGCTGAATCCATGATAACGTCGATCTCCCTGCCACCATGTATATATTATCTACTATATAATATATAACAACAAAAATGCCAGTTCGTTCAATAAAATGACAACCTTTAAAATTCTGTATTGTCCTTACGTCCGGCAGGCAGTCATCTCGAATATGGTAGTCAAAGAGATAGGGCGATTCTGCCGTGAAGCCCAATAGCGTTCAGATAATTGACGAAATACCTTAATTTCAATAATGCTTAAGGCGACAATAAGTGCCAGCGATCTTGAGCGAGTGGGAGGAGTATGCGAAACTAATAAGCGAATAAAATTGCACAGAGCGTCAGCGTCTACCCGGACATTGGTCAGTGATGCACTGACGCCCGTTGCCCGCAAGAGCGCCCGCTTCAACGCGCATTAAGTTTATTCGCAAAAACAACCCACCTTGATTTATCAAACACAATACAAATAAAAGCCGTAGACAAAAATTTGAGTGATTAAATTGTCTTTTAGATGGTGCAGATTTCATGAAAATACACCCGATAGTTTTTGCGTGATTATCGTTTTTGTGTTCGCGTTAGACATTACTTTACAAATTAATTACACTATGTTATAAAAATATAATTTCAAATATTCACATATCAAATTACGAAAAAAGTAGTCTAGTTTATCATATATTTTTTTCAAACAAATAAGAGTATTCGTTTAGACGTGATGTTGTTCAATTTGAAATCATTAAAAATCGTATATCTGCGCCTTAATGGCTCATATTTAGAACTCTGTAGTTCCTCACTGACTGACAATGAGAGAAGTCGTCATATCACGAAATATTCAGCTTGAAAAAATCTTTCCATTGGCATATATCTTCACGCTATTGGGGGATGCGGCAGGCTTAACGTTCTGTCATGCCGCCTGACTCTTAAAAACATTGATACTAAAACGGGATCTAGGAGGCCAATGTTTTAAAATGTCCGTTTATAGGCTTGGAAGATGATGTTTGCAAAGCACAGAAATAATGAAAGTTAATTAATTGATGAAATACCAGAATTTCAATAATACTTAATTACTCACATTTACAGTTCTGTAGCTCCTTACATACTAACAACCAAGAGAACCCATAAGAAATATTGTCCTTGATGAGATCGTTTCATTAATGTATATCTTACGGCTATAGGATGCCAAGAATTCCTAAGTTCGGTGCTCAATTGTCACCTATTTAGGTCATTAACTCCGAACTGACTAACAATTGGCAAAAGTCGTGTGAGTAGGAAAGGTTTTAATATAAAAGTTCTTTCCATTGGTATAAATCTTATGGCTATTGGGCTTCAGGGTTCCATACCCCATAGTTCGCTGCCCATTCTCCTTTAGAATCCGAATTACCTATGTAGTGCATTCAGACAGATTGAAACGAATACAAAGGAAATTCACGAGATACATAAGTTACAAATTTAAAATCCCTTATCTAAGTTACCATGAACGATGCGTTCGATTTCATTTATTTCCACTTGTAACTCGGAGAAATATATCTGACATATACGGTTCCTAGTGAAAACAGGACAATCGAGGATTGAATGTCCAGAACTTCTTGTTCCACCTCGACATTCTCGTTTGAGAAATCTTCTCTATGCTCCGCACGCTCGCATAATTTATCGTAGTAGTTCCTATATGATTCGCTAAGTCAAAGCATTAAGCAGAATTGTAAAGAACGAACACCCCTCAATCGATTTGTTTGTAAATTGTTAGGCGACCATCAGTACTATTTTATCAAAAAACTGTATTGTTTCTGATGCAGCCTAATAGTGGTTTTATGCATGCATTTCTGCCTTTGCAGGTACTTAATGTACTACCTAGGTGATTACTATACTTAGGCCCACTTGCACCAACAATCATTAAACACGTTTAGCGCTAAACGAGATTAAAACATAATTCTGTTTCTGTCAAATGTTTGAAGATGACAGAGACAGAATGATGTTTAAAACTCGTTTAGCGGTAAACGTGTTTATTGATTGGCGGTGCAAGCGGGCCTTAGTAAGTTCTTTTAATTGATAGTTAATCAAATAATCACTTACAAAACTTGTACAACAGTAAGCCACCCAAACACTATAAAATAATAATAGAAAAACTTAATAGTAAAGCTATTTATAATGAATGAATCAGTCGTTTATTTTCTGGTTTTTAGTACACGGTGTTATGAAAGTACAGTCAATCGAGTGTCATTCAAAACGTTACATGTAACTAAAATATTAATAAATAACGGGCGTCATCAGTGTGACTTGTAAAATAAAGCACAAGCACAACCCGCCTTGACCTCTTCTCACACATAGCTGCATTCACTATTTGTCGGAGTAAGTATTTAATAAATCGATAACTTTCGTCAGTCTGCTACGAACACAAAGACTAAAACTTTAACACTCCTGAATTTAGTAGATTTCAACAATAGACTATTACACAGGATTAAGTACGGTACCATGGGTTTGATTATCATGTAATGTAATATAATAATATAATGCAGACTAAAATCTACTTGGATACGACCTTGTTGTAAAGGTACATACCAAGTTGCCAAGAAAGAATTTAAAAGTAAAAACTTTGAGCACACCTATATCATTAATCTGCCCACACGTTATATTCAACGCCTTGTCGTTTTCCGTAAAAGTGCATAAAATATTTGAATTTGTTAAACATAAACTATTCATGCCGATAATTTGTAATATATTTTATAAATAAACAGCGGTTTGTTGTTTCGCCCTTGAGAAAATAGAATTTCTTAAATAGTTGGAATGTCCTTGTCGATATAATTTATAGTTGTACTACTCATAGGTGGCTGGTTAACCCATGGGTATCGAGGCCGGGATCTCTTATTAACTAAGCTAAAATTAATTTGGAGACGAAGTAGAAATAGTGTTGTATTGTTCTGTTGCAAGTACGGAGTTTTCTCATTTCGGATATCTCATTACGGTATCGGTATGGCGAGCAATCGCCAGTCACCTAGTCACCACACAAGTACCGCGGTTCGTGACGTAACTTGTGCACGAACAGCCGCGGAAAAAGATCTCCCTAACGGCCGCAAATGGAAGCGCAACACGCGGACGTAGGCTATTCAAATGTGTCGTGTTATATGGAGCTTCACTGGAATTTAGGGCTCGTTTGATGGATCGATTTATTCGTAAGGCTTCCCTGTTCCCCTTTATAAATAGCTGCGGTAGAAGCTTAGTAATGTCTGCCTGCCACACAAAGATCACTCCTGGTGAAATTATCTTTATAACTGGAACGGGTTTGGATACACGTAATAACACGCCCACCAGATTATTATTTTTCCTAGAAAAAAGTAGATATTGGATCTAAAAATTGTAAACCATTTCTACTCTTCTCTAATTTTCCATGAAAAATCTGTTTGTATAGCACCTAATGAACAATTTCCAAGAAAATTGCTTAGATGTAGTGTTAATAAGTTTATTACCTATCCGCTATTTTTAGTTCGCCGCAAAAATAACTTTGCGCTTCACAATATCATTATGAAATACAACGTTATTGTTGCGGTCTCTAACATTGACATATTATGTAGTTCTGCTACGGGATCCTATAATGCGCGTGATCCTTTTTCTATGGGTGTCTCATATAAATATGTGTTCAAAGATTGTATTTAAAAAGCCACGTTGAAAGTAGAATTAGATGAGATTCTGTGCAAGCTTCATCTTTATTGGTGTAGTCACAGCAATGGATCTCATAAATAAATTCTTAGAGCTTAACGCATATTTCTGTAGTAGAGAATCATTCAATGATAAGTACTAATTAATTAATTAACAAATGTTCTTAGATACAATAACTATTCCTAAAACTATTAAAACACATAGAATATGTATGATGAATTCATTGCTCTAGAAGCGCTCATCGCCATTTAAAGTGATTCAGTCACAGTAAGAAATCAGTTGGAAATCGCCGAGAAACTTGTGCGGTACATGTTGAATGAAATGTGTAACATTCCTTGTGCCCCCATTGTGCCATCTTGTACCCCATTGAATTCCTCGAACACGAACAATTACACAAAAACAATATCTTGTGAAATTATTAATAGTTTTTATACTGTTACATAATACAGGTTTATTAATATGGAATCTGCCTAAACCGGCAACAGTTATGATTGCTTCCGTTTGTCAGTTCATTCAGTATTCATTTGAAGACAACTGTTTGATTGTTTGGCTCCTAAATTAGGGATCCCACATAACGTCCCGCGTGATAACGGTATGCGCCTAAATATTCCAATGCTTTGATGTCTGCGGAGCGATGTGTATCTGAATGAAATGACTTGAAATGATCACAAACTTATTTAAGTTTCACATCATTTGTTCTAAACAGTGAAATTAAGTTCCCATGTTTCATTTAAATACGTAGAATAATTTCCGATCAAATAATGCTATGTTTTTCATCTTTATGTAATAACCTCAACTTTATTACTCCGAGTGAATGTATTATCTAATTATGATGTTGTGTAATTAGAAATTACTTAAGAAAAACATGAAAATTATTCAAACAGCGTCCCCAGGGCTTTGACTTCTTTATGTTAAAAGTACGAACGGGCAAGTTTACCTATCTATGTTGTTAAGAGTTGGATTAACACACTTCTCCGAAGAATCTTTGTAACTTGCACGATATATCCACATGCGATATAATTTAACTGAATTGGACAAGGCATAGATGTTAGGATGTACATAAAAAATCGATATGTTAAATTGAAGGGTGGTAAAAAACAATTCAATTACAACATCTGGTTTGCATCATTTGAAGTTGAGCTATTTAGTAAATCGGCCTCATAATTCTCATTTAGGTTGTAGAGAAAGTTAGCTATAAATAGCGCCAAAGTTTCAGTCATTAATGCTTTGTTGTGCAATTAGACTAAGGATAGTAATATTAGTAATGTAATAATATTAATCAAAGCTCCCACGATCTATAATGCTTAATTGATATATATTTGACAATCTGACGCCTTATTAGCTTGAGTAGATACTTGACGAGCGTGAGATAACAGATTCAGCTGCGATAGATGTTTTGTTTATGCGTTGATTGATCGGAGAAAAGCACCAAGTGACGTCATACGTGTATCTTAATTAGGAGAAATGGAATGTTGTTTGGTTTAGGGAGCGATATGTTTATATTCACGTAAAGTGCAATACAAATCAAGTTTACGGGCAATAAATTAAACAACGGGGGTTTTTCCCGAGAACAAAATAGTTTTAGCTGATATTGCCATCCAAACATTTCAAATTATGATTCAATAAAACACTTTTATCGAACGGCCGCTTCCGACACGTCTACGGCTGCCGTCGTCGACAACTTGCCGCTTGTGAATTTGAGCACCGTTCTCAAGTATACGAGCGAGCGTCACGTTGCAGACGGTAGCCGCCGACGCGTCGACGGCTGCCGTAGCCGCTGCAGTTGCCTCTGCCGTTGACGTGTGCCGCTCTTGTGTATGAGGACTTACATCTCACAAGCGTCTTCTAAAGCCCATTTGCACCGCCAATCACTAAACACGTTTAGCTCTAAACGAGCTCGGTTTCTGTCAAATGTTTGAAGAGACAGAATGATGTTTAAAACTCGTTTAGCGCTAAACGTGTTTAGTGATTGGCGGTGCAAGTGGGTCTAAGAAGATCAACGTAAGTGGCCTTGCAAAAGCATTTGGCTGCTATTAGTTAATGTTATAGGCAGACGATCATCCATCTAATTAATTGATGCATCTTACAATCTGCGTACATATTGGCGCCGGAATCACTTAGAACATCTTAGCTTTACAATTCGCGAGCTAAACCGATCTGACTCATTAACTACTGAATAGCGCACTTGTATCATTTACTTAGTAAACCTTTTATCAGAGCTAAAACATGCCGTATTTACTGACATGCGATTTTTATCATTTTGACAGTGTTTGCCCTTGTCCAATCATTTAACTTGTTTAAAGGTATGACAATGATTGGTAAAATAACTATAGGCACTTTTAAGGTCGTATACAATTACCTAGACTTTTAATTATTTGTATTATGATCTTTCCTTCTCTCAGAGAGGAGGCCTGTGTCCCAGCAGTGGGAACTTTATAGGCTGATTATGCTATGCTTTATGATCGTTCTGTTGTAAGTTCGTTGTTCATAATTTTATAATTTTTGTTAGCTTGTAATGGATCTAAATCTAGCTTTACCTGAGAAACATCTGCAGTGGTCGTAACGATTGATTGCAATGCAATTTGCGGCCTAATCATATTTAATGATAATCATAGGCACTTTGGTTGGATTATAGTTTCTACTATCATTGAAGTGTCATGACTTTAAAATCTTATTCAGTCGTTTGAGGCGTTACACAATCGGTGAAGTAATCCTGTTTCAAAACCTTATGCCCTGGTAGTTAAAATGGCACAACGGGTTTTTGGAAAAGAATCGGCCTTGTTATAGCGTCGCCTATGTCACGGACACCTGTGCGAAAGTCTAATTCACAAGCTACATGTGTCATTAACGCCCAGGGGGTCTACCCCCTAATCACGA
This sequence comes from Griposia aprilina, assembly GCA_916610205.1. Classification (NCBI taxonomy): domain Eukaryota; kingdom Metazoa; phylum Arthropoda; class Insecta; order Lepidoptera; family Noctuidae; genus Griposia; species Griposia aprilina. Next base: position 4,496,127 of record OU744293.1, on the reverse strand, counting down.
AATCCGTCGTTTTGGCCGGAGATACGGGCGTATCCTACTCCGTGTCACCTACGGACATAAGATTAGTTTGGGGCCCGAACCAAGAATGAATGACAGCACGATTTGGCAGTTATCCCTACTCGCGATGTGTTGTGGCCCGTCCGAATAATTGAACTTTACACTCGTTTTGCGGATCAACAACATTCGGACGAGCCCGTATCTTCGTTGACGGACTTAAAGAGTAGACCCCCTGGTAGTAGACAATCAAGAAAAAATAAAACATATTTTTTTGTTTTCATACTAAGGTTTTTCTAGTGCCATGGTCCAAATGCCATAATTAGGCAATGAGCAGATGATGGACTATTTGTCCGCTGGTCAGAAATGACCGCAATGAAATGGCAGAGATGTCCGGCAGTCTATTTGTCCTACGTGTTAGTTATTGCATACATTTCCTTACATTCTATAGTCGTGGACAAATTGTCCATTGTTTGCTCAGCGCTCAAACTTAGACGTTCCATTACGTCGTTCACGACAATGTACCCAAGTAATTCACCCCCCACCTTTCCCTACAGGCATCGGCAAGCTATCCGGCGAGGGCAAGCACCTCGCCGACCCGGAGGTGCTGCGGCGCCTGACGTCGTCGGTGTCGTGTGCGCTGGACGAAGCCGCCGCCGCACTCACGCGGATGCGCAGCGACCAGCCACCGCCGCACCATCGACACCACCATCAGGACAAAAAGTATGACTGGCATTACTCATTTTTTTATATACAATTTACTTATTTGACATAAAACGACTAAGGCAAATTACATTAGTTAAAGACTTGACTTAGTTTTCTTCTTACGGTGGTCTCTGTTCCCAATCCCCTATATTCCGATTTACTCATGTCCGTCCATTACAAGTTCCATTCACTTGAAAAGTATTTAAAACCAAGTTTCATGATTTGATGATATATATTTACTTAAATTTGTAAAAAAAAACCTTTTACATACTTACCATTTTTTTTTTAAACTAGATGAGTTCGGTGTTTTCAATCTAAATTGAATAAAATGAAGCAATTTAAAGAAGCGAAGCTAATGCGGGTTGAAATTAAATTGCTATCATACTTTGACGCAGTGCCCAAGGTCCTAGATAAGTCTAGATTTCTTAGAAGCAATCTTCCTCAGACTTCATTTAATTTATGACTTCTACTCTTATTTTGCGTTCAGTTAACGCGTAGATAAACTCACGCCTTCTTCCCTTGGGGGTAGGCAAAAACAACAGAACGCCACCTGCTAAGATCCTTACATACTCCTTTTGCCTCGTTTACGTTCAAACATCTGGTCATACACGCACGCCGGTTGCGAGTACTACGCACCTGACGTTTCTGAAGAACATCACCAATAAGGTCACTATATGTCAGTTAATGCAGTGTTTTATTAAGTAAAATACACCATACTAATAATTAGTACAACTGCAAACCTTTCTTGATCAAAACACATAACATTTAAAAAAATATTAGATTGTAGAATCTACAATGCCATTCCGCGTCGCATGTTTTCATTTAACATGTTGACTGGTGAAGTTCACTGCAGATGATTCATCCGGAGAGCACACACGACTAATCACATGTGTTACATAAATCATTGTCTAAACCATCCTTGTATCTAGATTTTATTCGATAATACGATTCAAACATTGAATCCCGTCAAATAATCATATGACCCTCATGCATATTGATCTAACCTCTTTTAAGGTTGGTTAATAAATTAAAACTGTAACAGCTATTCTTAGACGTCTAGGGCCTGTCGTCTGTGATATAGTTTGGAAAACACATTCAACAATTCTTTCAGACGACCTGCTTAGCTATTCACAACCATTCGACAAGCTTCGCAGGAGAAAATGACACATTTTCGGTTACCTCATTTGCCTAGACCCCATGTGCAAATTAGCTGTCGGAAGAATAGCGGTCATCTATTTGGTTTAAACTGTCAATATTTTAGGGTTTCGGATTTGTGAACAGCGTTTAGAGGACTCCTTCGATAACATTGATTGATGTTTGATTCGGCACGGAATCGTATCGAATGGTTGTGAATAGCTATGCTGCCCCAATTTTGGGTCGGTAGTAGAAATAAGAATCTATAACCTAGTTATCTTTAAAAGGAGAATGAAGTGTGGAACTAAGGAAAGTAGGACACCCATGTTTAAAACAACATAGTCAGTTTTAAGTTTATTCACATTTATTGCAATATCATTGCTACACAAGTTGTAATGAGTAAAAGAATAGAGTAATAACAATTTAAAAGAGACAGACAACAACAACTTTAATATAAAAGTAATCCTACATTTATGAAACAAAATTAGTGTCCATTTTTTTTTAGTAAAATATGCCTATGTAAACCTTTAAACCTAACATATAAACCTTTAATTCCATAAGTAGTCCATATTTGCATCCAAAAGTATAATTGTAACTTGACCAGCTTGCATAACTGTTAAACGGTAGCATGACTTGAGTTCAGTCGAAGGTCCCAGCCGCTACATGCGCACTAAGGTTGAATCCTCAGCTGTAGCCCGCCAAATTCGGTGTCTTTGGTTGTTTTGCAAATTGCAGCTGTTTTACGTCGTATGTTGATCAAAATGCGATTCGCGACTGGAAATTTGTTACACCTAAGAATCTTACATGTGAAAATTCTTAAGTAGAACAAATTTCAAAAGTTTGACGATTGATATGAAATTTATGATTATAATTCAGTAGGTATATAATTTCTACAATCGCAAATCACCTTAAACGTACATTTAAGACAGCTTTTTACGTTCTACACATGGCTCGCACGCATTACCGTGTAAACAGTCGAAGAATGCTCGGTGTCTCGACATGCGGGCTGGCAATACGCACATTTAACATTTATTTTGTTGTTGGACGTCGGTTTATGTGACACCATTATCGTTTAGCGTCTAGAACTGTTTGTTGCTGTACTTTGTCTAGATATTTACAGTTCCAAAATTTTTTTTTATTGCCTACCGATTTTCCCGATCGTATGATCAAACAAACGATCGTCAAAACAAACTTTTCTGTTCCTGTGATTTTTGTATGATCAACGTGTCGGTCGCCTATAATCGAGCTTATTGACACCTTTAGAGTTCTTAGTAATGTTTACAGTAATTTATTTATTTGCGTGTTTCGGGATTGCCCGATCGGGAGTTGATCACGCGAGTCATTCGCAACCAGTCGGGCAATCCCAAAACGTTCATGTGAGTAAGTTCTTACAAAAATAAACATGAATGTGTCTCACGAAAGATGTAATAAAAAAAAAACTCAGCTATTATTTCAATGTATTTGTTACACGAATATCAGCGACACACGATTCTGAATATAAATTATCTGATCTAAATTTACTTGTTCATTAGTCATTCTTTTGAATATTTCATTATTATGATTACCCCTGAATATCTTGTAGGGTCCTAATTTGGTCAGCATTTGATCTTAACATACCAAACGTTACGTCAAGATTTCTTCTTTCACCATAATCACTTCACTTCACTTCGTTCATAGAAACTATTTAACATATTCGATTTTCCTATTACGTCACAGTTCACAGTATTTATTTACTGTTATACATAATATAAATTATCATAATGTTATTACTGTTTTCATTTGCACATTATCTGTTGTTGAAAACATGCCGTAAACTCCTACCGTTTTTTTTATGAATTTAATAAATTGTAGATTGCTAACTCTTTCCAATTCCACTAAAGCCAATTATTTATCGATTGAATGTTATAATGCATCGTCATCAATTATTTACTGTATACGTTAAGGCGCTGCCCAAACGTAGGACACCGAAAATGCTCAGTTTTTTGTCGCACAGTTAGGCGTAGTGGTACATATTAAAAGCCAGAAAAAAATTGAGCGTATTATTAAACGTTCAAAGAAAAGACTTAGATATTCAAAAATATTTCATTAAAAAAAAAAGTATCACGATAAAACAATCGTAAAATAGAGCTCAATAAAATATTCTTTGCGGCATAATTAAAAAAAAAATTGAGCGTAAGCTATTATATGTATTTTATGTAATGATGAGAAGGGAATTCAATCAACTAGAGAAATACTTAAACATTATTCCTCTCAGCCGTGCATTTATTTTTAAATTTAATATAAATGCAGTAATACTTTTATTTTTGGTGGTAATTCGATTCAACTAACATCAAATGCTTCGCTGTTTTGAACCTTATTTGTTGCCGCAATGCGCTATTGTCAATTAACTAAAAATATGCGTCTTACCGCGCCTTAACAGGGAACACCGCGTCTGCGGAACACGTGTAGTGTTATTTTCTTTCTTCAAAAATCCATAATTGCCCTGTGTTTTCTATGTATAAATTCGTTTTCCCTAAGCGTTGAAGTTTTAGGGTAGGGTGGGTAATTTTTCCATGATGATATCCCGAGAATTGAGTAACCTTTGTGTGCGAGCGGGAAGCCTCTCGAGTTGACGTCTTCCATGTATGTCCGCGTCAACTCGATGAGACCGTCTCGTGACAGTGATTGTTTAAGCTTTGATCTTATCTGATTTTGGTATGGCCATCCATATTATATGCCTTTGTTATTCAAGAGTTGATATTCTGTGACGGTAATGGTTTTAGTCAACAATGCGGGTCGAGTGCCACGGGGAGCACGCCGACGGTAGCATCGTCGGTGGGCGCGGATGGGGCGCCGTCGCTGGCGGAGGCGTGCTCGGACGGCGACGTGGGCACCGTGCGCAAGCTGCTCACGGAGGGCCGTTCCGTGCACGAGACCACAGAGGAGGGCGAGTCGCTGCTCTCGCTCGCATGCTCCGCGGGATACTACGAGCTCGCTCAGGTGCTGCTAGCCATGCACGCGAGTGTAGAGGACCGCGGCATCAAGGTAACGAAATGCAATTTATTTTTGAATCCGAATACTAACAAATTTAGCATAGTAAGATGAACAGTTTTCTTAATGCTAAGCCTAATTATCAAAATCAAAAAGTGGGCTCTGAATCTGAAAACAAAAAAAAAATAAAAAACTACAGCAACTCAAAACAAGCTCAATTTTGAAGCAGTCTTATGCAGTTCCAGTTATTTTAGTTCAATCTAAGATTCGTTGTATGTAACCTAGATACATAATACACGTGAAAAACATAACCCTGTCCTTACTGCCGCGCCGCTGGGTAAAGAATAAAGACAGAATGCACACCCTTTACCACTTTCCAGTGTTTTAGATGCGAAGGATCGATTCGAATCGACTCGTATCGAATCGTGGGTCTAGTGGTCGCAAGCGTTGAGCATGAGGTCCTGTGTTCGATTCCTCCGGTTCCCAGGGCGGGCATAACGTTATTGGATTTTTCCATCTGGAATTTCTCAGTAGCAGCTCGGCGTCTAGATTCGTGCCCGGTTGATGGCAATAAGTTCGCCCCCTATTACATGGGACTTAAACATAACTGGTGAAACGTGGGTGTACTATATACTACAGGTACACCTCTCCCTAACCGTTCGTGGTTTACAGGCGTGATATTAAGAAGAATAACTGAACAAACTCTCCACCGACACGTCTCTGAACTAAGTCTTTTTCACCCCACAGGGAGACTGCACACCTTTGATGGAGGCGGCGAGCGCGGGTCACGTGGACATCGTCCGGCTGCTAATCGCGCACCAAGCCGACGTGAACGCCGTGTCGGGCTCCGGCAACACGCCGCTCATGTACGCATGCGCCGGCGGCCACGAGGAGTGCGTGCGCGCGCTGCTCGAGAGCGGGGCCAATGTTGAAGACCACAACGAGAACGGACATACACCGCTTATGGAGGTAAAGTTTAATTAATTTACTGACAGATAACGCACAGTCTAAATTACTGAGTCTATAATCATGCGATTCATTCCCTAAAGGGGGTAAATAGGGGATGAAAGTTCGTTATTTTTGTCGATGGGGAACCCCGTCGAGCACACGGCTTATACCTACATTATTTCATCTCGGGTGACGAACAGAACGACACATGTCCAAACAATTTTAGCAACATGGCACTCAATTGTAATCAGCATCGTCCATGGTTGACGCATTGACATCTCTGCAGTACGTATGTATGTAATCCTTGTAGCTCCGACTAGCGTCTCTTTCCCCTTAAGTTCGGTAGCGTAGCTAATAGTCCAGACTGCCGCAATATGAATTTGAATGTAGATTCTATCAGGATCCCATGGTCCACGACTGAAAACAAGCAGACTGACCTGCTGTTACTTGCTCATCATCAGGCGGATACGTGTGTTCTCTCATTTTTTAAGCTTTTCCATCAGCTACAAGTCTTTGATTTAAAACCTTTGCCAATGGTGTTTGGATAAACTGGACGAAGTAATCTGAACAATACAATGTAATGACATAGATAACCATTGCACAGCATTCCGTATTTATCGCGAATCCAACTCCAATGAATCATAAGTCACACACACAGCTATTTTGTAGATTACACATAATGTGATTAGTGAGATAAAATGCAATTTTACATTTTCAACTGCATTTGATTATATCCGAAACCGATAGAATATAGTCTGCAAGAGGTGCGTCCCAGTTTTGTCGACATTCAAATCCACTCTTGGGCCCCAATTCTGTATGGTAATTATTATTCCCCGCGTAATCTTACCACGTCAATATCGTGTCTTGTGGAAACGGTTTAATTTATTTTATCTTATAGAATACGTTATTAGAAGATGTCGTGGTTAGGTAAAGAATTGACGTGGTTTTGAAGTAAGGAATCGTTAAGTGGTCATAGTGAATTAGGGCCCAGGGTTATGAGTTCAAAGACAGTTATTTCTTTTGTAAATTTTATCACGCGTGCTCCGGCTTTGTTTATTTTATATCTATTATCTTATCAGGATGCAGTATAAAGTGCATTAATTTATTTGTAAACAAACGCGATTTTGTAGTTATGGACATAAAGTTTTCAAGAGTAAAATGTTCCAAGTGTTATTCATTGTGCCATCAAAATTGTCCTTACAGCATCACTAAAACAATATTTTTTCCTCCAACCAGGCGGCATCAGCCGGTCACGTGGGCGTTGCAAAGATCTTATTAGAACACGGCGCCGGCATCAACACGCACTCGAACGAGTTTAAGGAGTCGGCCCTCACCCTCGCCTGCTATAAAGGCCACCTGGACATGGTGCGCTTCCTGCTGGCGGCCGGCGCTGACAGGGAGCACAAGACCGATGAGATGCACACCGCGCTCATGGAGGCAAGCATGGATGGCCATGTGGAGGTGGCGAGGTTGCTGCTTGATTCTGGGGCGCAGGTTAGTGTGAGCAAGACTTTATTATTTTATATAATATACATTAAAATAGCACTATTTTTATCATCTTCTTCCATCGAATTGACATATTTTTTTAAGACAGGCTCTGTTTTATGGCTGTAGTAGTCTCTAGGGCACATGTCTTGTCTGGTAAGCCCAGTATACCGCCTCCGACTTCTTGTATCTTGTAGACATATTTTGGGAAAACAAAATTGAGGGATAATACAAATTACATTTGTACAAAAAGTTAATACGAAGAGTATTTGCAGCATCTGAAGCTAGTTAAATCGTGACGCATAGAGGTCCTCGAAATCGTCGTTTTCACACTCCACTTTTCTGATTGGCTATTTGAATTTAAGGACCCTTCAACTCGTCACAAAATCGGTTGCATCCGGAACTTTATCTAACTACTGGGTACAAGTAAACTCTTCATTTAATTTAGACCTGTATGTTTTTTTTTCGGCTGTATTTTCTACAAAATCGGTGTCGGAAACCGGATCTTTAGCATAACATTTTATTGATTACAATTTTTTTGATAAAATATTTTGTTACTTAATCAAATCTTTGTTTCTATAGGTAAACATGCCAACGGACAGTTTCGAATCACCACTGACGTTGGCGGCATGCGGCGGCCATGTTGAATTAGCGATGTTGCTGCTAGAACGAGGGGCCAACATCGAAGAGGTCAACGACGAAGGTTATACGCCGCTTATGGAGGCCGCTAGAGAAGGTATAGACACAAGTGTGCCGTTTTCTTTGTGTGTTGGCGAGGGAAATGTTTCAAAACCATAGCTTTTTGCCTTACTTTTCGCCCAGATTTTTTGAATGTCACTCGCGTCTGTCACGTTACTTTCGTTTATCACTATGTTTTACAAAGCTTAAACATTCATAAAACCTGCTAGAATATATTGCAAGGCTTTTATGATTATAGTTGCCTAAAATTTTATAAGATGGCGTGAGATGTTAGAACAAATAAGCAGTGAAACTGGCAGTCAGAGCTAGTAAAGAAAGATTAATTAATCTTTATTCAAAACGAGTTGTCATATCGCTCATTATTGGCTTTCTATCTTTCCACCACTCTTGTTTGACGCATAGAGTATGCCTAAGAAGGCATTAAGTCCACCTAGTATCCTATAGGTACTTTATAATTACATAAAGTTTAATAAATTCTTCCTTCTAAGGTCACGAAGAGATGGTGGCACTCCTGCTGGGTCAGGGCGCCTCGATCAACGCGCAGACGGAGGAGACTCAAGAGACGGCGCTCACACTCGCGTGCTGCGGCGGCTTCCTGGAAGTCGCCGACTTCCTTATCAAAGCGGGGGCTGATGCCGAGCTCGGAGCGTCCACGCCGCTCATGGAGGCGTCGCAGGAAGGACATCTTGAGCTTGTGCGGTAAGTACTTCATAAAATCTTTGTTTATTCAGTAATGTTTTGAAGTAGGCTCATTGAGATGCAATTAAGTACATATCCTTCAGTTCTGAAATACTTCAAACTGTAGCTAAATTGAGAAATGTAGACAATTGAGAAGGAACTTAAAGCTACCAGTTCTGTTAGGGCCAGGTTATGGCCTCAAGAAAAATATTAGAAGCAAATCTTTGAAACTATACTGTCCTTTTGTCGCACGCATCCTGTCAGACTGATCTGACGCAGATTTGTCTGTTCAGAATGATCTGTCCATGCATGGTACAGTCCTTTCACAGTTATTCTACTTCTGACGGCAACCCAAGCAGCAACCCTATTCCAGTGAGAATAAAGATCACTGTGCTTTTAACAGGAAAACAAAATCAGAGTTAAAGTAACCGTGAAAGGACTGTAATACGGTAGTATACGAGGTTTTAACGCACTCATCCTCCACAGCTACCTACTAAACGCCGGGGCAGACGTGAACGCCCAGACTCAAACGGGCGACACAGCTCTAACCTACGCGTGTGAGAACGGCCACACGGACGTGGCGGACCTGCTGCTGCGCGCGGGCGCGGAGCTAGAGCACGAGAGCGAGGGTGGCCGGACTCCGCTCATGAAGGCCTGTCGAGCTGGCCATGTGTGCACCGTGCAGTTCCTTGTTGGAAAGGTAAAATTGTTTATTCAAATTAGGTCTCGGATTCAGCACACCACAAAACGTGTGTACCATTTATCTAGTGTTTTAGCTGGAAAGAAATAGTGGTTGAAAATGGAAGCATACTGGTTTGTCTATGATAGTCAATTATTTTAGCGTAATGTCCTTCTTTCGCACTCAAGGGATAAAAAGACTTAAAAATTTTGTTACTGCTAAGAAACTTAATATCTATAATTCAATAGGATAAGATTCTTGTAAGAATGGCAATAGTCTTGTACCATGTTCGTTCTGAAACACTGTGTCACTGAGATATAGTTTAATTTTCTTTGTTGTTTAGAATATCATCTTGAACATTCTGTTCATTCCGTTTTTTTTTAATACTGGCTATACGAAACATGCGTTTCAAACAGGACTTATTTTCATCACTTTAATTACCTAGATAAAATCAAATAGGCAAACTATTTACGCGTGCACACCTTTAAGTGACAAGTTCGTTATAGAATAGAATTCTCTTTATTATGTACACCATAAAAATTACAGATATAAATGTAGAAATTTTACATAGGGTGACACAATGGGCGGTCTTATCGCTAAAAGCGATCTTTTATATATATATTTTTTTAGTTATAGTACCTTAGTACCTATACAATAAGACCAAGCTCTTTGTAAATGTTTTTGTGAACTAGTCACTCCTCCCCCACAACTAGACACTCCAATAGTGCCATAATACAAGGGCGCCGTCAAAAGGGACTGGTCATCTCTTAGCTGCCACGGCTTATTTTTTTTTTTTATCGATGTTTTTAACGTTTTCCATTTTTCTCACATGTATAATTTCAACATGAATGATGTAACCGAGTATCCGTTTCTTGCCTGTTCTTCTGCATAGGGGTACCAATTATGCTTTGGAATGGAAAACTAGCTTCATCTCTGACTGACCGAGCCCTTGACAGTGTAAAAGTGCCTGTAAATGGTTAAATTGAAATAAATGCTTTGAGTTTGAATAAACTTAAAATTTTGTTGTGTTACACAGGGCGCAGACGTAAACCGCATGACCGCTCTAGGCGACCACACCCCCTTATCTCTCGCCTGCGCGGGCGGCCATGTTGACGTCGTGAAGTTCCTGCTGGCATGCGACGCGGATCCGTTTCGCAAACTGAAGGACAACTCCACCATGCTCATCGAGGCCGCTAAGGGAGGTCATACAGCTGTTGTGCAGCTGTTGCTTGACTACCCGCACTCGGTTATGCTGCCTAGAGGTACGTTGTTTTGAGAAGATGCTTCATGAGTTGTGGTGCACATACTAAATGATAACTGTACCATGCTCACCGAGGTGGCTAAAGGAGGAGTCCTGGGGGGTACCTGGGTTCCCCCCGTGTAGAATAGAATAGAAACTAATACTCTTGTACTCTGGTATTCGTGTACCATATTCATATCAGGGCAAGTTCTAAACCATATGATTACTTATAGGTAACGCAGCAGCTGAGGAAACTAGCGGGCTGAGCGCGGCGCAGGCGGCGGCGTTGGGCCTGTCGCACGCGGCGGCGCCGGCGGGCGCGGCGGGCGCGCGCGCGCTGCTGCCTGCGCACGCGCACACGCACCCCGCGCTGCACCACCCGCCGCACCACCACCCCCCTCAAGACCTGCCCACTAAGTTCTCCAAAGTCTACCTCGACGGTATGTCCACATATTCAACATTACTGCATAACATTAATAAAGAAAGAAAATAAATTTATTTGTCCCAGGTGAAGGCACACAATATGTACAAACAAAAAAAAACAGAATTGTATCATCACGGCTGCACCAAATACGTCCAGCTCAGCATAAATGTCAGACAACAAGCGCCTAGCGCCAGAATTCAAATAATACGAAAATAAAAGTAATACACAATAGTATGAATATAACCAAAAAATATTGTAATTTCCCATAATGAGTTATTCCACTTAGGCACTCCAAAAAGTCAAGCCTAATATGAATATGCGAAAACATATCTTCGAAAATTCACCAAAAAAAATTATTTTTATTTTTATAGTAACAATATAGCTTTTGTCTACCACGAGCAGTCACTCCTTTAAACCCTTGGCCTCGGTTAATTAATTAAAATATTTGCTTTCATTCTTGATGTTTGTGTTATAATATTTAGTCTGTTGTTCCTGTGCGAGTCACAATTAAGACTTTTCGTTTCATATTGATCAATTATTTTGTTTTTGTATGTAGGTTTATATAAACACTACACGTCAATCATAATTTTTTTAAACTAGATGAGGTCGTTGTTTCCTATCTGATTACTCTGAGAAGAAAGGCCTAAACGAACTCATAGGTCACAGTCTCTTTTAAAGTCCAGACATAATCTTGGTCACATCAGGTGATGACCATGTAAATTGTTGTCTGAAATGGTCTTTTGAGGAAAGAACCACACAGATTGAGTGGGCCTTTCCAGTCAGTGCACGCATTTGTCAGTAATCGTGCAACTGAACTCAAAACTAATGGAGCTCAACGATTCGACGAACAATAGCAAAGAAAGGACATTTGAGTAGGCCGCATAAATTACTCAAACTGCCAGATCGTGATCAAATCTAACTGAGAAAAAACATAGATTGATGTTGTGTTCCCCCCGCCAGAGCGCGGCGTGGCGGGGCGCAAGAAGGCGGGCGGCGCGGGCGCGGCGGGCGGCGCGGGCGCGGCGGGCGCGGCGTGCGCGCAGGACGCCAAGCACAAGTGCACGCGCAAGCAGCGCCCCGCGCCGCCCAGCTCCGACCACCACCTGCCGCCGCCGCCCGACATCCTGGACGACAACGTACGTACCGCCGCCGCCATGCGCCACTAACACGCGTATCACGCTTGGAACTTCTAAATGCTTACTAAAGGCCCGGTTTTCAGCAAATGGGAGGGATGTCTTGAACAACCGATACGTTAACGTTATTTCACATAACTTGCCTTAGGCAGCTGACCCACCGCCGACGAGGAAACGAATAGATAACGAGATTTATACAAGTGACGTACAATAGATTTAGGTCCCATGTCAGTAAAAGAGATTGAAACATTTATAGTTGATCGCTGATTTTTCACACTGCTGCATGCCGGCGAAAACTGTCTATTGCAAGTTTCTTGAGCGAAAAAATTGTCGATAGCTAATCGCTTCCTTGTTGGCGATGTGAAGAAGCGCCTTAGAGCGGTTACATTTTTTTTTAAAGTTTATATGGTCCGTTTTTTTTACGCTATGCGCATCTCGTACAAGCGTAGACGCGTTTATAAGCTCGTATGCTACTGGCGTACCCACCGGTATAAAGGCGTGTACGTTGCAGCGCTTGTTATGCTCGTAGCGTATGTAACAACACGCCTATAGGTTCATAACCGTCCCTAACTACAACAATCCTATTGACTGTTTTACGAGACTTCTCCTCTGGATTTTGTTAAAACCCGGGCATTATACACGGCAGACTGCAATGCGACACCAACACATTTAATGAACTAACACTATCCGTCAGCCAACGGTTTTCACACTGCAACCTGTCGGGGACATTGAAAGCACAATAATTCACGCTGAGCGATATTAAACAAAGATAATTTGGTAGCAGGAATAAGTAGGATACGATATTGCAACTTTGCTAACTCCGTACATTACGCGCGTATGCCGTTTTCCCACAGCCAATACTGGCTTACCTAGAATGACGCCCGCGATTGATTTGTATGGAATTGTATGACTTATACTTCAGTACAAATGTGTATAAATAGATATTGATATTCGCTATTCAACGTGAATTACATTGCTTACATTGCATATAATTATCAAATATACTTCAATGATATTATTATATTGCTCGTAAATTTGAGTACAATTGCTAAATAACATAACTAACATTTCTCGACGTTTTAATCACTTTATAATGGACATAGGAACTCATCATATTGTATTAAAATCAATGAAGTATACCAGTATGAGTACCAAATACTTGGCCAATAATTACTTATATCTAAACATCTGTGACAGAATCTATGTTGTAAACAGGCTCTGTCATTACTATGAATGTTATAAAGAGCTTAAAACATCCAAACATAAATACTTTGATAACTTATTAGGGACTATTGGCAAATAGCTTCAACCCCCCCCCACAGTTCATTCAGAATCTAACAATGTTAGGAATGTGTTCAGAATTTTATTGTGATTGTTTCATGTACTAACAAACTACAAAATTATATTGTCCAATCTCCTAAACATTAAATTTATTTGGGTTATAATTTGAGCATATTCTAGAATGATACCCAAGTCAAGCATTAATGATCTATTCTCAAATAAGGCATATTTTATATGCTCTTAAATTCGATATAAGTAGTATCATTCTAGAATGCGTGTGTAACTGCTTCAGAAAATGTAAAATACTGTAGGGCTCCTATATTAAAGATCCGATTATTGTCACAGTAAAGTTCTGAACGCTTGGTAACAGGGCTGTACAAAACTATACGCTAGTTGCATAACTAAAGTTTATTTTGACTTATCTTTTAATAACTTTTATTTTCAACTAATATTCACTTCATATTTGGCAATGTTTCCATTCAAGATACAAAAACGAACTTTCTTTATCAGATTAATGTTTAGTACCGCTTGCTTTTGAAATTCTATCCCGGGATACTGGCTTAATTCCTTAATATTGATAACAAATTTCTTTCTTCTTCGTAAACTAATTTCGGGAACACCGCGGCAACCCCGTCGGAGCTATGCAGCTAGTGTATTTGATTTTACTCCTTCATTCATAAACCAAAAAATTAAATACGTTTTATAAAGAAAATACAAGGATTTTTCAACGTCTATTGATGTGTAGTGTTTATGAATAAAGGCCATAATCGTTTGTACATTTGTGTGGGTTATTAACCTAACATTATAAAGCTTAACTCCTATAAGCCTCTCATTTGTATAAAATTTCCAAATTAACCATTGCGCCCCCACCTAATGTATAATATTGATACCTATGTATATTGTTGGCTTAATATCACAATTCTATCATTTCATTTCTATTTGCTTGCTTCCCACGGTGTAGATTTGCCACCACGCCATGGCTAAGGTATCACTCCCGCCGGGGTTTACGTGGAAGGATGTTAACAAGAAAGTTAAAATTAAATGCCAGATTAAAAATAAATGCAACGTGAGTCACACTATAATTACATTCACTAACCTAACTCAAGTAAATTGTTTAAAGCGGCGTCGCACACGTGTAAACCTGACTAACGTTATGAGCGTAAGAGTAAGAACTCACTGCGCGGTTCTTGGACGTCCCCAACTCAATATAAATATGACGGTAGTTGTGAACCAAATCGCCAGTTTCGTTGTACACTTGGTGGACAGAACCGCTGGGTGAGTTCACTCTTTCGGTGGCGTTAGTAGTGGCCGGACGAAGCACGTAGTGCGGCGCCGCGCGACCACGACTGACGTTACTTTGTTACAGCGGGACCCGCGCGACTGCCTCCCGGAAGCCGATCGCAGCCTGCTCGATTTGCCCGACCCCGCAGGTATGCGCCTCACACTTTCTTTATAACTTTAGAAGTCATAATGTAGATTGCAGTACGCAACGTTGCGGGGATGCTGTTACATGGAATTTTGAGAAAATCTTGCAAATAAATATTTTCAGTCTGAGCCATGGACTAAAATAAATCTTAGGATTTGAGTTTTCAAATCCTAAGATTTATAGATTTATTACAGTTGTCCTTCCTGAAAAGCAATTCCGCAATGTTGCATAATGTTGTAAGATCTGGTTTAAATAAAACTGATGTTTAAATTAGAGGATTTAACTAGTGTTAAGTATAAGTAATCATGAAGTAAAACGGTGACGTTGTATGTGAAGGTCCGCCGACGCTCGCCACGTCGGCACTGCACGCCTTGGACCTACAGTTCTGCGCTCAAGGCAAGTCCGAACGTCCCACGTCACCCTTACAGCATTGAATTTATGTTTGGCTTCACGCATTCCGTTTGGCATCGTTAGGGCGCAAGCAGACCAAGCTAAGGGTGAAATAAAATTTACACGCACATATCAGCATTTTCCTGTATCTCTATCCCTTTCTGTCACTCAGAAGTGCACTTCACTAGAGCGAGAATTCTATTCGCACGTAAAGGCACGAGGGTAGATGCTTGCGATCGGACTCACATTAGCGAATGCAGTCTCAAAGTGCCAGAAGGAGATAATGTTATCGAAAAGTACTGATCCGAGCATGTAGTATGATTTCACCCTAAACATTCTCGTTGCTCGCATTCTCAAAACTCTTAGGTACATACAGCATATACCTAAGCGTTTGCGAGTGCTGCGACCCTGTCACATTAATCCATCATAATTGTAAACCATTCGAAAATTCCATCCTTTCTTCTGTGTGTAAATACGTGTTTTCTGTGTTGCTAATCATGTCAATATTTGTTTTTGTCGAAGCAACTATTTATTTCTGTTCTCTCATGGATCCTTTTGAGTTTACCACGAGTTCTAGATGTTGGCTAATTCACATAATAAAAGTGTTAACATTCACCGAATTGCTAAACACAGTTAACCTGTACTAAACTACTATAGATCAACGGTTTAGGCTGCGGTCCTACACCGTTGCGCTATTGTGCTTTTCTTAAAGGGCCGATTCTTCAATCGTCAGAAAACCCTGTGGAGCGTAAACATGGCGTTTTAACAGCTTTTGTATAGAAAATATGTCGAACTGCCATATTTATTGTTCAAATAAAAGTTAACTGACGATGGAAAAATCAAGCCTAAACAATATATTGAGCAGGTGAGTGGTCTTAATTTATTTGTGTAATACAAATACAATCCAATGATGTTCCTAAGCGGTGTAGTAACAGTAGTTTTTACGATGTAGGTGTGACGACCATCCACCCGCCGACTACGCCACCGTACCCGCCTCCGCAGCAACTGTTCCCAGTGCAGCAACTAGCTACCAACCTCAACCAGGTGTGTACACTTGCTTTGTAATGTATTGGGATTTAGGTAAATTAAGCGTCATTCTAAAACTATAGTGTAGGTAACTGATATAAAATGCTAATAACTTTGTGTTTGTGTAAAAAGTTCTATGTAGGTACTAAATCCGTTCAGACGTTATGGCGATATGGAGTATATAAGGTCCACGACATAGCATAGAAACGAGTGGTTGAATACCTGATTTCTATTTTGGACGACAGATTTTTGAAGTGAAAACTTCTTTAGGCGCGTTGAGCAGTTTTTGGGTGAACAAAAATCATGGAACTCGCGTCATCGTCAGCAAACGCTTCCCATGAGCGGGTTTACAAGTTACTTAGTTTTCACTTCTATCGGCAGTCCCCAAAGACTGCCCCGATTTTTTAATTTAGCTCTTGTCAGTCTATCGAAATATTTCGTGTTATTTTTTAAATTGACCTTTACCGTTTAATACAAATAACGAAGGCTTCTTACTCCATAAGTTCTAACCGCGTTAAACATTATAGAACACTCCGACACAAGAGCGTCCGCGCGCGAAGGTTTCACGTAAATGCTCCAAGTTCGGTTGCAAGTTCCTTCTGCTCGACGCGTTGCAACGGCTCGGCCAGCACATTAGTGAAGTGGGTGCCGTCGCGGTAATCTTCGCGAGTTGTTAATAACATTAGAGAATCCTTGATTGTACGATAGTGACCGTCTTTATTCTAGCACTTCTAGCTCCATTTACAACGTAAATCAGTGTATCGTTGGGTCGTTATTAGAATCGAAAAGCCAAGTATGTTGCTACCATGTACTTCTAGAGTATGTTTATGACCATCACCATAAAAAATTGCTGTATAAAAAGTATGGTTATAGAAACCATCATATTGTGTCGCTACAGAAACTTATTTTCTCCATATTTTACAGCACCAACTGCAGGAATTGCAGCAACAGCAATTCCAGCAGCTAGCGGCTCAGCAGCAGCAACAACAGCAACAGCAGCAGCAGCAACAAAAGAAGCAGCAGCAACAACAACAACAGCTGTATGTGCAGGAGTTGCAGCAGAGGCCTGAAGCGTTTGCGGCACAGGTGCGATTTATTAACTATTACTTCATCTGTCTGGAGCCGTGGAAGAGCTATCATTGTTCTAATGTGTGAGAGAGAGAGAGAGAGAGAGATTAAGCTACAATTGACTACAGGAAAATCATGGCTTTTACACTTCAATATAATCCCAATAGAGTATTTATCTTACATCTGTTATTTTTTTTTTCGATGCATGGTCCGCGCTTGATTTTTCCCGCGGATCGTCGGTCGCCAACGTCTGCCGTACACTATTATAAGACTGTGTGTTGTAATAATTAGCCGTTTTGGTCTGTGCAGTTGGTAGACGCGCAGGCGGGCGACGACGTGGGCGGCGCGGGCGCGGGCGGCGGCGTGGAGGCGCGCGAGCTGGGCGCCGTGCTGGCCTACCTGCAGAGGGAGGTGCCTTCGCTCGTGGCGCTGCCGCCCAACGAGCTGCGCTCGCTTGTGCTGCAGGTAACGTAGCGTGCACCACCTGAGGTGACGGCTAACAGACTTATTTATTTACTTTAATTTAAACAAATTATAATAATTGAAGACAGAGACACATAAAAAGAAAATAAAAAATTATTAAGTTGAGGAAACATAAAATTAACAAAACTTTCATGATCCTTGTCACAGTACTTCTGACATGCCAATAAAATCTTCGTACAATCTTATACACAAACAGATCGTTTGTTGGATTAGAATCCAAGATATCTTTTAGTGCAGCCAGAGTGCGAGGTACTGGGGACTTAGCACGCGCAACGGTGCGACATGGAGGCCCAGCAAATAGTCTGTCCTTTTTGCCGCAGTAGTAATTTTGTCTTATATCACAGTCCATTTTAAAAACCAGAAATATGATAAATGCTATAGTAGCCTCTAACGGTGAATAGATTCGCAAGTGTCATGCGATTTATTCTCTGAATGATGCGGGCACGGCGCAGGTGATGCAGCAGAAGTCGCACGAGATCCTGTCGTCCAAGTGCACCGACGAGGGCGGCGAGGGCGCGGAGGGCGAGGGCCACGAGCGTCACGCGCGCCGCCTGCTGGAGGAGGCGCTCACGGCCGACTGGCCGCGCCAGGACCACCACCACCACCACCATCACCATCACCATCACGTGGATGTCACGGTAACAATGTTCACTTTACGAGCAATTTGAAATAAACAAAACTGATTTGTTCGACTATCTCGTTGATGTCTCCAGTGGTTCTCAAAAGCGCTGTTCTTATAGAAAGCGATCATCTTGCGAACGCGCGATCGTCGCGATCATTGATTCGACGAAGCCAAAACCCGCTCGAGTTCCCTCTGTTAGGTACAGCCAGATTGAAACTTTATGACTGCTCTGAAGTGCGCTACTCGCTGCGCAGTACTTCACCCCTCACCCCCACTGACACGTGAATTTGCTACTGCGCAGCGACTCGCCTCATGTGCCGAGCCGCCATAAAGTTTGAACCGGGCTGTACGAGGCGCTCAACTCTCGAAATCACAGTAATTTTTTACGAGTTTGATTGTACACGGATAATCGAGCTATCGAAATTCCGTAAATCATGAAGAGAAAGTATTATTTCTTCCCAAGATGACGTTTTACTGAAAGCTCTATTTAATTTTCAGTCCAGCAACGGGTGTCAGTTCCGGGTTCGTCCGTCTTCGCCTTCCGGGAACCTGGAGAGTGGTATCATCCTGACGCGCGCCGACAACGACATCCTGACGCTGCCGCAGTCGTCTTCCCAACCGCCGCCGCAGCAGCAACCCCAGCCTGATCTCCAGCCACATTTCGCACTGCCACCACCCACGCTGCCCTATGAAGATTATAGGTAGGATATATTTACAAAACAAAAAAAAATACTTCGCTAGTAGGATATTCCATGAATTAATTTTCCGAAATTTTTACCTGCTGGTGAGCGGTTGTGTAAAATAAATAAACATAGTTCATTTATTTCTTGACAAACTTACAAATAACCTGGCTTCTAAGTGAGTTTGAAAGAATACTAGAAATTTTAAGAAGAACAGGACATAAATAGTGCCACAAACTTTTATCTGGCGGACACTTTTTTACTACAAAATAATAGAATCTCCCTTGCTTTAATTTTAGACTCAACCAATATCAATAAAGGAGTGCGTTTATTTATATTTTGTCTGTATCCAGGGAATAACGCTGTTCGTTTCATAATTGTTAAGTATCTCAATTATGTAACCGTTGGTTGTTCCAAATAAAATAATGATTCCATTTGCGTGTGCAGGTCGGCGACGTTCGCGCCCCCGCACGCGGGCGGGCCGGCCCTCACGCAGCTGCAGCACGTGCCGCAGCACGCGCCGCAACCGCAGCCGCAGCCGCACTCCAAGCGCGACCAGCCGCACCATCACAACAATGCCTCCGTCGCCGCTAAGAAAAAGGTAATTATTATATCCGCCAATTTGTTTGCCTTCCTTATTTATGTATTTATGAAGTAGTCAATTTCGTCCAAAGTAACCCTAAGTTATTTGAAAAATGATCAGAAATTACAACTCGCTGACGTCGTGATAATAACCGATTAGAGATAGTTACACCGAGCATGGTATTGATGCATAAAAGTATTTTCTATTTGACACCAATAATTTATAATAAGATCCCCATACATAATAATATAAACTTCCCCTATTTAAATTACAAATTAAAAAAAAATTGTCAAATGATATTACAGCATCAGAATGACTGAAAATATCATGCATCTGTAATATCATCTCGACATTTCTTTAGATTCAATCTTAACTACTAACTAACTTAATTTTAAATACTGATAATGGTGCCGATTCTCTTGTACACCGAACTAAACTATCACTAAAATTCCTTACTTTTGCCTATGAGAATCTTAAAGCTATTCTGCAATAAAATATCTCTAAATTTAAAAATCATTTTGACGCAACTAAAATTTAATTTGACAATCGCGACTTCACATGGTACTTGTTTGCCCTACCCCGTGAATTTTTTTTAGAGCCGGAGGCGCGCATGGTTGGCAGCCTCGGCTTGTTTTATATGGAATTTTTCACTGTATGTATGGAAAATATTTAAAAAAAAAACCTACATTTAGAGTTATATGGGTTTAAGAGTTTCATAAAGGGTGTCGAAATTTTCATTATTTTTGCGATAGGACACACCGTTTTCGAGATATAAGCAAAATAAAAATAAATACAGTACTGTTTTTGCCCCTGAAGTCGAGGTGTTGTGGTGAATCTTAGTTCATGACAACTAATTTTACTCCACACCTTTTTAATCGCGATTAAAAATAGCCAGATTTAGTTAAGACAACCAAAATTTTAGGTGAAAAACGTCAAATTCAGAATAGCAAAATTGCCATTTTCACTAAAGTAATAAATCAGTACCATCTTAGTGGTGTCAAACTAAAATATAGTTGAGTTGTGTCACTTTAGTCTATTTCAGAATGAGAAATCGTCTTTTGACAGGAATAAACTACATTTTAATGATTTTTAGTCTAGTCTAGAATTTTGTGACAAGAGAATCGGCACCAATGTTAACTAAGTACACCCCAAGTTTTATGATAAAATCTTTTGTTTTCCATACCTAAATGGCAAACATTGATGTAAGAATTTGTGTGCGCAGGGCCGCTTCGCGGGCACGGGGCGCGGCTGCCGCTCGGGCGAGGCGTACGGCACGGCCACGCCGCCCGCGCCCGCGCCGGCCGCCTACTGCGCCATGGACGTGGACGGCGAGACCGACTCCAACCACGACACCGCGCTCACGCTGGCCTGCGCCGGCGGCCACGAGGACCTGGTGGAGCTGCTGCTGAGTCGCGGCGCCGACATCGAGCATCGTGATAAGAAGGTACGGCTAACTTACACTGAGGCCGTACTATGACGTGTTAAAGCCATCATTGTTCCAGCGTGAAAGAGAGACGGACCTATATATGACCGATAGCACTATCCCTTTTTCTCAATGGAACCATGATGGTATTAGCAAGAAGGCAGCTGATTATACTTTTCTAATTCTTTTGTATAAACTTTGACACACATATTTCTTACAAATCTCTAAAAAAAAAATATGTGTTGTTGTTACCAATGTTTTAAAATTATTTGGATGGAATGAAAATAAACTCTGTATGCAAAAAATACTCGCCGCATGCATAACTTCCTCCTTTTTTTGAAGCCGGCTAAAAGTTGTAACATATGAAAGTTCTAAATCCTCTGACAGAACACCGACAGACGGATCTTTTTGTCTCCCTATTTCTTTCATACAAAACTAATCGTCACCTCCTCCACAGGGTTTCACCCCGCTAATCCTAGCGGCAACAGCAGGCCACGAGAAGATCGTCGAAATTCTCCTAAACCACGGCGCGGACATCGAGGCGCAGTCCGAGCGCACGAAGGACACGCCTTTATCTCTCGCCTGCAGCGGCGGCCGCTACGAGGTCGTCGAACTCATCCTGAGTCGCGGCGCCAACAAGGAACACCGCAATGTCTCAGACTATACCCCTCTCTCGTTAGCCGCCAGTGGTGGCTACGTTAATATCATCAGATTGCTGCTCACGCATCAGGTATGTCGTGTATGATGACCTAGGTTTTATCATTATTTATTAAAACTTTATGCACAAGTAAAAAAATACTGTACAAACCGGAATGTAATGCCTTAGGCATTTTGTCCCAGTCAACCTTAGGGTGATGCAGAGACAGACATGGCAGGTGCAACATAAAAGATAGATAGCTCGGAAATAATTATAATTACAAATTACAGGCGTGATGTTATGTATGTGTATGTGTTGTAAGAAAATTATACATAGATTGATATCAACCTCGATAATTATACAATTAAATTATTAGGGACTCGTCGACCCTACCCTGTAACATAATTTTTTTGTATGCTATGTTATTTCTTAGCTAAACATGCTTGTGCCACTCTGACCTATGCTTAACACCATTGTATACCATGTTTAACGCATTTTTTTTTTTTTAATCATTGTCATGGCGGTTTTCTGTATGGCTGTCACTATAGATACCAGTTTAAAAGAGAAGCATAAAAGAAGAAGTCTAAAAGAAAACCCGAATACATAGAAATAGGCCGCTTTTGGCCTGCCAAAAACATTACACTACTGCAATAAACAGCCTCATATGCTCAGAGATGTTTAATTAATTAGGGGATCAAATGTGTTCGTACTGCAATATTAGCTAATATTGAAATTTCTTCCAGGCTGAAATCAACTCCCGCACCGGTTCAAAGCTAGGCATCTCCCCCCTCATGCTGGCGGCTATGAACGGGCACACGGCAGCTGTGCGCTTGTTGTTGGACTGTGGCTCTGACATCAACGCGCAGATCGAGACCAACCGCAATACTGCGCTTACCCTCGCCTGCTTCCAAGGTAAGAAAGACTTCTGAGTGGTGGCCAAGAATATAACTTTTGGTTATATATCCGCTGTCACCCGTCCTTCTGGGGTGGCAAACTGAAATTTACCCGAAAACATGATTTGTCAATTGTGAATATAATTAAGACAAATATGTAAATCGATTGAGTGGTTCTCGAGTTAGAAGTGCTCTAACGCAGATGGGTTCTGCAAGCACCAAAAACGTGCTTACGAACAAAAGGCATACAGAAACAAACTGTCGTTGCATAAGACCGCGTCCTAACTAACGCGATCGTCACGCGAATATGCGACCGTCGCGTTCATTTTGTTCCCGAACCCGAACGCGTCGTGGCATTGTCAGTGGGCGCCTTCCGGTTTTCCGAACAAATGAGTAACATATGCACGCGAGCGATTTTTTTGGTTAGGACGCGGGGTAACGTGTTCCACAGCACCATCTCGAACAGTCTACTAACAAAAGAACTCCCAACAGGTCGGCACGAAGTAGTCAGCTTGCTCCTGGACCGCAAAGCGAACGTGGAGCACCGCGCCAAGACCGGGCTCACGCCGCTCATGGAGGCGGCCAGCGGCGGCTACGTGGAGGTGGGCCGCGTGCTGCTGGACAAGGGCGCCGACGTCAACGCGCCGCCCGTGCCCTCCTCGCGCGACACCGCGCTCACCATCGCCGCCGACAAGGGCCACACCAAGTTTGTGGAGCTGCTGCTGCAGAGGTCGGTACCCACCTATATTCGAAACACCAATTTTCGTACTTAAAAATATTCAATATCTCGTTGCGATCCGATTTTGGCATTTTTGTTTTGTCTCATTGGTGTAACAGGCGTCCGTAAGTTACCAAAGTGACGATGGTTATTTGTAAGTTTTGTACGTTTGAGTACGTATACGCCCATTTATAAACACAAAAGAATACGTCATGCCATCTTAGAGTACACAAAAGTTCTCTGGGCTCTGCAACAATGATTTTCGTATTTGCAGGCGAGCGGCAGTGGAAGTTAAAAACAAAAAAGGCAACTCTCCCCTCTGGCTGGCGGCAAACGGCGGACACCTCGCAGTAGTCGAGATGTTGTACGCAGCCGGCGCCGACATCGACTCACAGGACAATAGAAAAGTACGTATAAACACATTATCTTACCATATCAGTAGAGCGCGGCCGGGACCCTGCTAAACGAAGACCACGTGCTAAGTAACAACAATGTTTTAATTTTAGGTATCATGCCTAATGGCTGCCTTCCGTAAGGGCCACACTAAAGTGGTCAAATGGATGGTCGGCGTAGTTACGCAGTTCCCTTCAGACCAGGAGATGACAAGGTAAGCACTACAAGATTCCATGTGTCGAATGTTTTTATTCATTTATTGCACAATGAAAGATTCTCAAACCTACCAACCTATTGGATGCAAACAGACCGCTGTTGATCGACGACGTCGTGACATATTTTGGGACGTATGTTAGAAAAAGGTCATGATTGGAGGCGGCGGTCGACGTCGATCGACCGATCTGGTTGCACCTTCAGATTTCTGCTTCAAGGATTACCTAAACTTAACATGAGCATATTTGCAGGTACATTTGTACAATCTCGGACAAGGACCTACTCGAAAAATGTCAGGAGTGCGTGCGTGTGATTCGCGCGGCTAAAGAGACGCAGGCGGCGCGCGCCAATCAAAACGCGACTATATTGCTGGAGGAGCTGGACGCCGAGCGGTGTCGCGAGGAGTCACGCCGCCAGGCCGCTGCGAGAAGGCGCGAGAGGAAGAAGAAGAAGAAGTTGGAGAAGAAGGTAATACAATAGACAGACTTCTAACATTCATTCATTCATTTTCACTCTGCTGAAGTGGTCTAATTGGAATCAAAATAAATACGATGATTTAATTGTTGGAACATCAAAATATCTTCATCATTCACCATCAATATCCCCCTTCCCTTTTCCAATTTATTGGGGGGTCGTCGCAGCAGGTTTTCTTCATTAATGAGCCTTTATATCAGTAGTCACCTAGCCATTATCATGTTTCACACAATCCATCCATCTTTACTTTGGTCTACCCCTTCCATTCTCCATCCAGA
Source organism: Griposia aprilina (assembly GCA_916610205.1). NCBI lineage: Eukaryota > Metazoa > Arthropoda > Insecta > Lepidoptera > Noctuidae > Griposia > Griposia aprilina. The sequence continues at coordinate 4,471,450 of OU744293.1, read as the reverse complement.
ATCATATATCACGGCACCTTCCTCATTCCTCTACATCACATGCTCATACCGAGTCCAGTATTCCAATGAAAGGGTAGCATTACACAATTCGCCAGTCTTGCCTGCAGGAGGAGCGGCGCAAGCTGCAGGCCGAGAACGACAAGAACTCGATGTACTGCGACAAGGCGCTCGGGGAGTGCTCGGAGGGCGGTGAGCCTGATGACGAGCCCGTGCCCAAGGAGGAGGGCGACTCCGGGATCGATGCTAACTCGCAGGTATGCAATAAAGTAAATGACTACTCGTTATTATTATTATTATTATATAAAAAATTGACGTCAATAATAAAAATTACGAATGTTAAGGTTCTTACACATTATGCCGGCGGCCAGACCGGTGGGCATGCCGCCAACTAGCCCGGCGGCACTGCTAGCGGGTATTTAAGCCCGGAGGCTTGTCTGATACCTGCACGGCAAAAACCCGCCGGTTGTGCTGGCAGTATAGTGTGTAGGAGCCTTAATAGTATCAAAAGTTCGTTCATCCTTCAGAGTTCGTATAACATAGAAAATTTTATCAGGATTAACTTTCAGACATCTTGCACAAACAAATTAGTCTTACAATGCTAATGGTTCTGCTTATCACAAACAATAAATTCCTACCCAGGGTTCGTGTTCATCGTCTGACGTGAAAGCTCCCCTGGTGCAGACCAGCAAGTCTAAAAAGAAGAAGAAAGAAGAAAAGGTAGCAGCACCCCCTCCCCCCGCGCCACCTGCCAGGAAACAACCGGATAAAGTAACTGAACTTATCTTTCATTCTTCATCATTATCTAGAATACTTAACAAAGGAGTTGAATGTTCTTTGAACAATTCTTAAACGCCATGCTCTGTTCCGATTTGAAAGGGAGCTGGTGCAATTACAGACTGTTAACCTTTGTCCTTGAGTTGGGAACTCATCAGTGATGAAGATGCCTATAAATATGATAAATGGCGGTGCCCACTTATCAGGTGCGCCGTCAAGTTGTGTGCTATTCAGTAACATAAAAAAAACTTTTTTAGAATATTATTTAAACGTAAAATTTTAGATTTAAACCAAAATTAAAAAAAAACTTGGGAGGTGTCAAGGGACACCCGGATGGAACGAAGTTCCATTTAAAAAAAAAATGCTTGCTTTCTATGAGAGAGAGAGAGAGACAGACAGACAGACAGAGTAACACGCGCGCGCCGCACGGCTTACAACTATAGCAAAAAGTGTCGTTACAACTTTTGGTCTTAATTTTTTCCGTCTAGCCCCCTTTCGCAACGCGCGTTAAGGAACTTCGTTCCAAAAAAAAAACATTTGAACTTAACACTGTTGGACGAGGCAGACCACTAACCAATTAAATCAACAGCCTCTTCCGCAGAGCAAACCTAAAATAGAGACAAAACCTGAGAAGGAAAGTACCCCGAAGCCTGATAAGAAACAGGAGAAAGAGAACGTCGCGCCGAGTTCTCCACCCCCCACGCCGGCCAAGCCCGCGCCGCCGCCCGAGAGACGACCTGCCGAAAAGAAAGACAAGTTAGTACTGCTCTATACTACCTTAGCCCGAAACTGTACCTACTACAGTACGCCGTTAATGTAACACTTAAGCTTTTCCACGTTCGCACGGACATAAAATATCGTGACGGGATTTTTTCGCGCACGGGATCTTCAACGCACTGCTTAGCTCCGAGAGTTAAAATCGTACAGTTTTTTTTTTCGACGTGCTGGGATGCACTCTGTTGGATTCTCAATGTTTGGTTTAACACTGAGAGTTGAAAATCCCTACGCGGTATTTTTACGTGCGGACGTGGTCTTAGAGACTGCCATATAAATGAGTTCATGGAATGAGAAGTTCTTATAACTTGACAGACAGACGTGTTGCTGAGAAATTTGTTACACCACTTCTGTGTATCAGCTAAAACACTTGGAAGTAGTGAAGGAATTGACCTTCAAACAATGCTGCTCGGCATAATTTAAATAACTTAATAAGGATTTGATAGAGAAGACACTGCAAATCCGAACTATTACTAAAGCTTGATGAGCTATATTAACGTCCAACCAGACTTAGTTGTGTTTGTACAGTCGCTAATGCTGAATGAGTGGACTTGGCATGTCTCACTTGTGACACTATTTAGCCGTAATGTGACGTTTGTTGAAAGAAAGATGTCTGGTAATTAGTAAAACAGCTGATACCGCGGTCGTTGTCCCCTAGTTTAAATACGTCCTATTGTCTCCTTCATTCGGCTCAGCATTTAGGTGCATGATTTTTACTGTTTGACTGAGTGAATAATAATGCTTGATAACTTTGATTTATTTACTAGCAACTACAGTATAAATAATGTAACCCAGATAGCAATTTAGATAATGAATTGTTATGAAACAATAACGAACAGGGGGGTTAAAGTAGTAAATTAAAAACTATAACTTACAACTTAAAGAATAAAAACAAAATTCAGTTAAAACCAGCGCACGCTCGCACTAATTATGGCAAAAAAAACAATATTAGTTGAAGGAGCACGGCTGTTCAATAGTTTACCGGAAGATATAAAAAAATGTGACAATATAAATACATTCAAATGCAGATTAAGGCAACACATTGCAACATTTGATATACAATAACAAAACAGAATAATTATACTAATATAATGTCTCCAACACCCTAGAGGTAACTAATGTTAATTTTACTAGTTTTATTCACTTATGTATCTCATTATAAGCGAACTGTCTTTTTAAGTTCTTATGAGAAATAAAGTTCTTTAAACCCAAATATTGTTCTTACAGAAAACCTGAAGAGGATAACCCTAAGAGCATTACAGTACAGAATGTTAACAAATATGGGAATAACTCTAGAAAGAGTCAAGTATTCGAATCCACTAGACACAACGTAGATAAAGACGATGTTGACACAAGCGACAAAAATAAAAAGACGCACAACACGCATCAGTAAGTTCGACCATCATGTAAACGTATCGCGGTACCATTATAAAGATACACAGAAAATCAGTGTCAAAGTTGTTGTTTTTTATCCCCAGTGTAACCCGCGGTACTTGCATGCCCCAGTGGTATCCGCTTTGTTTGTTAAACTTGGCTTCACAATGACATTGATTTTTGGATACTTTATCATTTTATTGCTTAATTATGTTTGGAGTTGTTGCATTACGAATGGTAACACAGTAACACTTTAAAATATTAATTTATGGCTTGGTTGAAATCTATACAGTTTGTCTGTTTAACGCAATGCATGCGAATTGTTCACTATATTCATAAATAAAGTAGGATTTGATCGGGTGTAAAGTCGCTTCACGTAAGACAAACTAACTTAAACCCAAAAAAAGAAATAACTTTGATTTGTCCCATAGTTTTGCTACTTTTTAGAATGTAGGTCTAACTATGGTTTATAGATTCCAGCCTTAGGATGTGTTGAAATACAATAAAAAAACAAACATCTCAAGCATAAACAAAGAATATTAAACTGAAGCCCGTAACTAAAATCAGTTTCTTTTCCATTTCCCAACAAATTATTCTTGAAAACAATTGTGTTTCCAGTACAAAATTAGCTTTAATCCACTTGAACCCACAAGAGAACCACCTAAACTTGAATTCAGAATCTTCAGAATATTCAGAATCTAGGAATTACATTTTATTAACACAACTGTCTATTTTGGCATAATGTAGTCTTAAGTTGATTTTTGAGTGGTTCTGAACTCAAGTTAATTCATAGTCATTGTAAAAAAAAACCTTTGAGAATATTATCATTAACTTGGTGTTGAACATAACAGATGGGAGACGGAAGGCAAGAGCACGTCTCCTAAGGGCGGCTGTGTCGGCGGGCGACGCGAGGAGGGATGGAAGGAGGTCGTGCGCAAGTCTCAGACGCAGACGCTCTCTACCGTGGAACCTGGGTTAGTTATACACAAGTAACATTAAAAGCTTTCCTACAACAGATTGAAGTAACGCAAAGCGGTACTCTCAAAGTAATCTGCCGGAGAGATTACTTGAGCATAGACTGAGACTATGTTATTTTCAATCATATATGATCATTGAAAATAACATAGTTTGAGTCTATGCTCCAGTAATCTTTCAAATCTCTATCTATTTATTAAAGTATTTATCTTGAAAACAATATAAAACACCACTATCCAAAAACACTAAATGACTAAAAAGTAAAAAATGTTTGATGGAAATAAGAAATCACAGAAATCATTGAAGGTCGGTATGTATGTATCTGATTATTTTTTGCAGTCAGGGGACAGTTTTGTTTGGAAATATGTATGTCTTAATTGATTCCTCGACTTTTTTTTGTATTAGGAAAATATAGCTTGTCATTACGTGCTTTCTCTTCCGTACAACTTACCTTCATAAGTATGTTGCACCGTGCAAATGCTCGATTACTGATGTCCTTATATTATTTCAGCTGCAAGAAAGTGTCGGTGGCATCGCATGCAATCTCTCGCGTGATTGGTCGCGCGGGCAGCAATATCAATGCGATCAGATCTGCCACTGGTGCACACATTGAAGTGGACAAGCAGAGCAAGGGACAGGGCGAACGTATCATTACTATCAAGTGAGTGTTCATAGAAAATTATCAAGTTTCAGAAATATTTGTGAAAATAATACAGTTGTCGAAATAGATTACAGGAAGGCAATCTTAGTGAAGTAGTGTTGAGTGATGCTTATTTCGCATTGATTTCTGTCATGATAAAGGCAATGCCTACAGACTAAGTGACGACTGGAAAGTAGGACAATACCTGGAAAAAAAAATATGATTGTAAAAATGGTAGTAAAAAGCTTATTATTTATTTATTGTTTCAAGAGTTCGGAAGTTATGTCTGGTAATTTATTTGTAAGATACCTTTAATTGATACTACTGAAGGAAAGGAGTAGTTTCTTTACAATGTATTAATAGTAATGGATCACAGCTTCACAAGTGCGTTTCTGTCGATACAACTATAATGTAATATGTTCGACGCACAGGGGCTCGGCGGAAGCTACAAAACAAGCGGGCATGCTGATCGCGGCCATGATCCGCGACCCCGAGGCCGACATCGTGCAGCTGCTGCCGCGCGCGCCCGCCAAGCCGCCGCCGCAGCCGCTGCCGCTGCAGCCCAAGGCGCCCAAGCAGCCGCCCCCCAAGGTACTTACACTACTTATACTTAACGAAAACTTCTCCAAACTATTTCGGACGGAACTTATTTACTGTTTTTCATTGAGAAGCAATCAATGTTCAATGAAGGAACTTGCAAGCCAGATATTATGTATATCCGTTTATTTGCACCAATGCCTCAACTCTGTGCTAACTGTAAACTTATCTACAAAATTCCACGCTTTTATGTATAGGCTTTGGAGGCGACATATCAGTTAATTGAATACTCTTGGCATTCCATATACCTGACATTCTGTAGTCTTTCTTATGTTGAAACTTGCTTGTAGATCTTTCATGAAACACCGATAAATACTCTTTTAATTATGCCCTGTAGCAGCAAGGTGCGAGTAGCAGCAGCAGTAGCTCAGCTAGCAGTCGCACCACGCCCACAGCGCGTGCGCCCACCAAGCAACACGTGCGGCCCGCGCCTCCGCGACTACAGACACACAGTGAGTACCACCAAAAGTTACAACCAACAATATGATATCAAACAAAACACTCCTTCAATGGACATAAACAAGTATCGGTGAAACGGCCGGTGTTGCGTCACAACAACTTCATATTTTGTAAAAGTTGCCGCTCAGTATAATATAGAATACATCATTTAAAAAAATAACCTCTTCCTGCTCTTGTTACTAGTATTAGGAGCAACACGTTTTCTTCTTCTATTCTCCCTCGTCAATCGTCACGCTATCATTCACTCCCTTCTCTTTCATATGATTCCTCACACAACCCATCCATCTTTTCTTTGGCCTTCCTCTGTTTCTCCATCCATGAACATTGCAAAAAAAAAATAGAATACGTAAATGTTCGTCTAACTTATAACCCCTACCCAGGGCGTAAACTAGTGTTATGGAAATAAATGAATTTGAGCATAAAATAGGTCAATGAACTTGAATTTTTTAATGCAAATTTTAATAACAACATACTTATCAAATGGAAACATGCAACTTGTTATAAATTATTCGTTTTCTTCCAGCCTCCACAGCAGAAAAGCGAGCGCCAACATCAAGCACGTCCAGCATCAGCGTAGTGAGCGCGAGCAGTTCGAGCACAAAGACGTCAGGCGCATTGTCATATACGGGCGCCATCGTGGGCGCACGACCGCACACCTTCGCTGCCAAGCTCACCGCGTCAGCCGCGCCGCTCACGCCTGTGCCCACACCTGCGCCCGTCGCTGAAGTTAAACCTAGGCCTCAGCAACCGGTATGATCGCAGGAAATTTCTAGTTTTTGACATGTACTTTATGAAAATAGTTTATGCTAAGGCATCATAAAACTTTTGAAGACTATTTCAGTGGTATGTACTTAATCGTTAGGATATTCGCTATAATCAAACAAAATACAAGGCAGTTTTAATTATTAATAATTGATTTGATTCAATTATTAATAATTAAAACCACTTTGTATTTTGTTGTACCTCATAATAGGTTTTTCATAGGCTTTTGCATAGTTATTTTAGCCAGGAGAAAAATTAAATTACATGTATTGGTGTCAAGTCGTGAGGCCCGGAGTAGCTTCGGATGATTGGTCGGATTATGACACCTTTATTTAAATTTTCGATTGGTCAAGTGAAGGCGTCGAAAACGGACACGAATGTTGCTATTGCCCAAAACACCATCCACTCCATTCATTGGCTCCTTTAAAAGTTTAGAATATGATCGTAAAGAAATTGACAAGTGTGATAATAATAATAATAATAGCCCCCTAAACAACCACACGTCCTGATTGACCATCTAATCACGTGGGGGGCGGACACACGAATAATAAATTACTGGCGTGGCTAACGTGGCTCTGAAAACCCGCAGGGCAGCATGTGGCGAGCTGTTGGGCAGTAGCGACCCCACGGACCCTATCTCCCGGGAGAAGTCTTGTTCCTCACCTCTGGCTTGCCTTTATTGGCCGGCTGGAGTGAACAATGAAGAGGGACAGTACTCCCGCCTCTTTCTTGCCTTTATTGGCCGGCTAGAGTGGAGATTCGCAAGAGCAAACGTGCTCGGAGGAAGGAAGTATTCCAGTAAGATGCTGGTAGGGATCTTGACCGTACTTCCGGGATTGTCCTGATAGCCGTGGGATACCTCTCCACTCCTCATAAGCACCTCAGGACATGTTGTCCCTTTGTCACTTCGACACTATGTGCTAGCGACCATTTTCGGGGGTCCATTATTGAGTGTGCAAGTCACCCCCTGCCATTTTATCTGTGTATTTTATATAAAACATTGGTCAGGCAGGGGCCATAGTCTTTCCATAGTCTTAGTTAACCAGTCCACTTAAGCTACCCAAATCCATAGTCCTATATATTTGTTTCCATATCTTGCAATAGTCCTACACCAACCGGGGGTTGTCCTTGGGTGCACTTATATAGTCCGAACAGGGATAATCGTGGGTTGGTGCTTCATTTCATTAAAAACGTCTAACGGGCCTCTGCGAGTTGGCTTCGGCCCCTCGTATGCCTTCCAAAGGTCCGGGACCCCAGGGTCCCGAGAAATGTGAAGAGATAATAATAATAATATTTTTAATAATAATAATATTTATTGAATAAAAACATTTATAAGTGATGACTAATGCTACAATGTAACCCCCAGCAGCCAGCCGCGCACAGCAGCCCGGGCGCCGGCGCGGCGGCGCAGGGCGCGCCCGCGCACGCGCCGCGCGCCGCCTCGCCCGGCGCTGCGCCCGCGCCGCCGCCCCGCCAGGACGACTGCGACAAGCTGCACCGCCTGCCGGACCGCACTGTGCAGGTCATTTACTAACTACCACATAAAAAACACAAGTTTCTTTTCACTACCTATACACCGATATACGTCCAGAGCACTATAACAGGCACTGCAAGTCTAGAGATGTTAGGTGCTACTTAGATACATACAGCATACTGACAAAGGAAATGTACGGCAATGTCAAAAATGTATTTCTGCTGCCAGCGCTCTTTTGACCCTGTTAGGCCTATTTACAAGCAATTATTACTATAAAATAAATTACTCCGAGGGCATCGGTCTCTACATTTGGCATACTGACGGTATTCTATATTCTGTGTCAATAATATGATCTAATATTGTTCACAGCTAAGCCCTGATAATTCAAGCTCTTGGAGTGCAAACGAGGAAAATACGCCAAACACCTCCTCAGCGCTACATATTAACACCACACCACAGGTACATCCTTTTATTTTAACTTCCTTCTGTTTAATTTGTCTATAAGTCACTTCAAGTTTACAACTATGACCGTCTTCAAATCATAAACAACAACTGATTCGTTTCGAAAGAATAAATATTAAGTAATTGAATCGATAAATTGTTGTTGCTAGCACAAGAATCATCAAGATCATTCATTATATACCTCGTCATAAGGATTTTCGTCATACTTGATGGTGTGTTAAATGTGAACTGTTTCAGCAGGCCCACACGAGCTCGGGCGGCGGGCAGGAGTACTCGCTGTTCAAGGACCTGTCGGCGGGCGCGGGCGCGGCCGTGTGGGGCGCGGCTGGCGACGCGCTGCACAACAACGAGCCGCCGCCTCCGCAGGTCACGCACTTCAATGTGGTAAATACTCAATTTGAACTTTCACTGTATGATAAGTAAAACAAAGCCATCTAATGTGGTCTCAAGTTTCAACTGTCAAGTCTTTGTTTTTTAATTCAGAGCCATCTAGTTTTTAGCAAGCTAAAACTATACTAGATGGCTTTAACGCATGAGGGCCTGGTTCACCCTGGTTTGGTATAACAACTTTTGATGTAATGTTACTAATTCGAACAACGTTTAAGAAAATAATCAATTTGTATAATATTGATTAACATAATTTTCATTTCATCAAATATTTATTTGCGATAACAACATTTGCGCTATTGATCAAAAGGTATTATGTTCATTTGATGTAGTGTTCAGGTGGTATAACATGGTTGGTCTAACGTTTGATATGTATATTGTTTATTTAATCGAAAATCATTAGGTCTAACGTTTAATATATTTAAAAAAAGTCATTATGGTTAACACCCCGACTCGGTTTTTTTTTTAAACCACCCAGAAACAGGAGCCCCCGAAGCGGGCTCCGTCAACCTATCTTAGCGCAGGTGGTGGTTTATAAGTAGGCGTTTTCATCATATTAGACCAAATAAGTTTTATACATAACATTAGTTTAAATAAAACTAGTGCACTTGAAAATTCGGTCAAATGACATTATTTCTAATAAATAAAGGGAAATTATGAGTGCAGCAACAAAAGTTTTCTTTAGCACCTGCAACCTATCGTCTTTTTTTATATGTAGGCAACGAGTTAATAGAACAGCTTCAATTATATTAATTCATCATCTTTACTATTCCAACAGAATATCAAAAAACCAGCGTCATTTTACGAACGTAAATTAGTATGAGTCAGAGCTACCGATAAATATATTTACTTCTGAATTGATAACTCCGTGACTAATGTTGTAAGTGAGCTACTAAGCGAGCTCAGTACTTAGGGCACCCCGACTCGGACAGGTTAGGTTAGAAGGGAATGGCGGGGTCTTTTAGACCCCGCCATCCCCTTCGTGGTTATTTGTTTTTAAACCACCCAGAAGTAGGAGCCCCGCTCAGCGGGGCTTCGTCGACTACGCTTGTCATCATTCATAATGCGCGGGCATTATGAATAATGCCCCTATTTATTACTTGGTCCATAACGTTGCTTAAGAATTATCACCATGCTGCGTCATATTAACAGTAGCTCGTTTTACAATATATGGTCGCTTGAAAACCATTTATTAGACGCTAAAAGTTCGTCACTGAGCTATTAATTCATTAGACAACGAAATAAATTTGAAGACGAGAATGACATTTTAAAGAAGCTGCCTTAATTAGCACCCATAAATAAATATGCTAAATAAAAATCTACCAATTAATTATTCGGTCAAATGAATAATTATACGAAATGACTTTATTGTAACTAAAATTAGCCGTAGTGATTTTCGACAAAACGTTGTTATACCAAACAAGGGTGAATCTGAGGGCCTAACCCTTTTTCGTGACGATTTCTACAAGTTTATTCGTACCGCAAGCTGCGTTAAGGACGCTATCACATTTTTGAATCAATCAAGTTAAGGCATCTGAGTTGCACCGCAACAACATTACGCGCACGCACACATGGAAACCGCCGTCCGCTATATGTTATACATTACTAACTAATCTTGGTACTTATTATTTTTTTTAATTTTAATAGCATTTTTGATTAAAGTTAGTAGTAACTTTGTGATGATCATCATTATTTTTGGAATTATGTAAAATTCGTAGGTACAAAAAAATGTTCAAGCCATAAAGAAAAATAAACCGGACAAGTGCGAGTAGAACTCGCGCTCTGAGGGCTGACAACAAAATACTATAAATATAATTTTTACCTACCATTTTTGGAACATGACATTACACAAATATAACCAACCGATAACCGTAGACCGTTGTGATTGTTTTAAAATAAACAGGATATTAATTTCTTTAAGAAAACTGAGTAAAAAATGTGTGACGCGCGAATATCTTTGAGATTGGGGCGCGGGTTCAGAATTTTTAATATACACAAAAGTGAAAAGTAAAAAGTATAATATTTTGTATAAAGGCTGTTTTTTTAACGCTATTATCTGTCACTCATTCCAAATGAACAACATCTTTGAATTTTCGAAATTTTTGAGAGTTGATTACTAACTTAACTCCAAAAACTTAAAAGGTACAACAATTTCGAATTACACAAAAAATTAAATTGACGTTAAATATTATCTATAATATTGTAAATTATATTACATGATTCTACCAAAACCCACAAAGTTGATACCCATGTCAACTTTTCATCAAAACATTGCGTCCGCCGTCTTAAATAAAAAAAGAGGGTGCATTCGTAATCATCACTCCCAAAATTGACTAAGATGACATTTTATAAAGTAAAAAAAAAAAACACCTGCCTGTGTGTTATTTTATTTTTGCAAGAAAGCGATACACCCATGCTTCCTAGGGTAGGGCGCGTCTCAGCGCAGAATGACAAATCGCGAATAGAAAATGTATGAAGAAATTTAAGAGTGTTCTTTATTTTTCTCATAAATGTAAAACTTATTTATTTACGTACAAAATATTAAGTATACGTATAGAGGACTATATAAACCACAATTTCTCATTATTTTTAAGTTAAAATATGCAGTTCAATTGCAGTTGGTTCCTATTCAGACCCCATTTTTTTTTTCATTTTCTGCGATTATTGTGGTGGTGAAAAACGTATTTGTGTTAAAATTTTGTATGACGCTATACAATTTTATGAAGCCATTCTGGAGATGAATATAATATATTTAAGTTGAGACCATGGTTGCCTCGCAGTTGTGATTCCTATTCATTTAATTGGTATTGAGAAACAGTGGTTTTTGTAAATAAATGTGATAGCGTCCTTAAAGAACTTCGTTCCAAAAATCTAAATACACTTGCGTGTGAAATAGTCGACCCACCCCCCGTGCTCTTCAATTTAAAATAGAGCCTTCTAAAACCTCCCTGAAAGTATCTAGATTACGTCACTGAAAGGATTGTGAAAACTTATCCATTTTTTTTTTTAAAGAAAATTGCGATTTCATAAACATGGGTCGAATAAAGAAGATCCCTTATTCGGTTCGAGTCTTAAATCACCAACCCGCCTGGAGAATGTGTGGTGATCAATGTTCGTACTTTCTCTGTATGGGAAGAGGCCTCTGCCCTGCAGTGGGACAATAATAGGCTGGTATTATAAGTGTATGAAAAAATGCTATCCGAATCGAATACACAACACCTCCCTACTTTCGGGTACGAAAGAGGGCCATGTTTATTCTACAGTGACGGTTTTACATTGCAAAGGTTTTTTTTTGCCTTTTGAATTGCAATTGAGTGAATATTTAGTTTGATTTGTTTACGTTTATTTTGTGATTTTTGTCGCATCAGACCCGGGTTTAGTTGTAATTATGTGAATAACTTTAAACCGCCTTTCATTTGTAAAAGCCGATGAACAGCAAGGACGTAGAGAATAACCCCTTATGCCCCGCAGGTGGACGCCAGCAAGGCGCCGGGCTACCGCGGCGGCGGCGGCTGCAGCCCGTGCTCGCGCACGTCGTCGCACGGCAGCACGCCGCCGCCCGCCTACGCGCCCACCATCCACCAGCAGCCCAACTACCACCAGCCCATGCCCATCGGTACGATATCTTGTTTGTTACTACCGCGGCGGCGGCGGCTGCAGCCCGTGCTCGCGCACGTCGTCGCACGGCAGCACGCCGCCGCCCGCCTACGCGCCCACCATCCACCAGCAGCCCAACTACCACCAGCCCATGCCCCTCGGTACGATATCTTGTTTGTTACTACCGCGGCGGCGGCGGCTGCAGCCCGTGCTCGCGCACGTCGTCGCACGGCAGCACGCCGCCGCCCGCCTACGCGCCCACCATCCACCAGCAGCCCAACTACCACCAGCCCATGCCCATCGGTACGATATCTTGTTTGTTACTACCGCGGCGGCGGCGGCTGCAGCCCGTGCTCGCGCACGTCGTCGCACGGCAGCACGCCGCCGCCCGCCTACGCGCCCACCATCCACCAGCAGCCCAACTACCACCAGCCCATGCCCATCGGTACGATATCTTGTTTGTTACTACCGCGGCGGCGGCGGCTGCAGCCCGTGCTCGCGCACGTCGTCGCACGGCAGCACGCCGCCGCCCGCCTACGCGCCCACCATCCACCAGCAGCCCAACTACCACCAGCCCATGCCCATCGGTACGATATCTTGTTTGTTACTACCGCGGCGGCGGCGGCTGCAGCCCGTGCTCGCGCACGTCGTCGCACGGCAGCACGCCGCCGCCCGCCTACGCGCCCACCATCCACCAGCAGCCCAACTACCACCAGCCCATGCCCATCGGTACGATATCTTGTTTGTTACTACCGCGGCGGCGGCGGCTGCAGCCCGTGCTCGCGCACGTCGTCGCACGGCAGCACGCCGCCGCCCGCCTACGCGCCCACCATCCACCAGCAGCCCAACTACCACCAGCCCATGCCCATCGGTACGATATCTTGTTTGTTACTACCGCGGCGGCGGCGGCTGCAGCCCGTGCTCGCGCACGTCGTCGCACGGCAGCACGCCGCCGCCCGCCTACGCGCCCACCATCCACCAGCAGCCCAACTACCACCAGCCCATGCCCATCGGTACGATATCTTGTTTATTACTACCGCGGCGGCGGCGGCTGCAGCCCGTGCTCGCGCACGTCGTCGCACGGCAGCACGCCGCCGCCCGCCTACGCGCCCACCATCCACCAGCAGCCCAACTACCACCAGCCCATGCCCATCGGTACGATATCTTGTTTGTTACTACCGCGGCGGCGGCGGCTGCAGCCCGTGCTCGCGCACGTCGTCGCACGGCAGCACGCCGCCGCCCGCCTACGCGCCCACCATCCACCAGCAGCCCAACTACCACCAGCCCATGCCCATCGGTACGATATCTTGTTTATTACTACCGCGGCGGCGGCGGCTGCAGCCCGTGCTCGCGCACGTCGTCGCACGGCAGCACGCCGCCGCCCGCCTACGCGCCCACCATCCACCAGCAGCCCAACTACCACCAGCCCATGCCCATCGGTACGATATCTTGTTTGTTACTCCCGCGGCGGCGGCGGCTGCAGCCCGTGCTCGCGCACGTCGTCGCACGGCAGCACGCCGCCGCCCGCCTACGCGCCCACCATCCACCAGCAGCCCAACTACCACCAGCCCATGCCCATCGGTACGATATCTTGTTTATTACTACCGCGGCGGCGGCGGCTGCAGCCCGTGCTCGCGCACGTCGTCGCACGGCAGCACGCCGCCGCCCGCCTACGCGCCCACCATCCACCAGCAGCCCAACTACCACCAGCCCATGCCCATCGGTACGATATCTTGTTTGTTACTACCGCGGCGGCGGCGGCTGCAGCCCGTGCTCGCGCACGTCGTCGCACGGCAGCACGCCGCCGCCCGCCTACGCGCCCACCATCCACCAGCAGCCCAACTACCACCAGCCCATGCCCATCGGTACGATATCTTGTTTGTTACTACCGCGGCGGCGGCGGCTGCAGCCCGTGCTCGCGCACGTCGTCGCACGGCAGCACGCCGCCGCCCGCCTACGCGCCCACCATCCACCAGCAGCCCAACTACCACCAGCCCATGCCCATCGGTACGATATCTTGTTTGTTACTACCGCGGCGGCGGCGGCTGCAGCCCGTGCTCGCGCATATAAAGACATATTGATATAAACTTTGTTTCCAGCAACTTTGTCGTTGCTCCTCAACAAAAGTTTTACCATGTATATGGGGCTGTACTGAGTACTGACACTGAGTAAGTTAGCGCAGCGCCGAAATGTAAGAGGGCTCTTAAGTCTAACGTCACATAATTTTTTCTCTCCATGTATGGAATTTCATCGTTAAATTCACTCATTTTGCGGCCAGAAAAACAATTGAATAATGGCAGGAAATAGTTTTAACTTTATTTTTAAATGTCATCTATTTAATGGTATCAAAACCAGCTAAATACAATTAGTACAACTAAAGAGATTTTACTACAACCTTATACATATAAAATACGAAAACACTTTTTCCCCAACCTATTATTTATTTTCATTATATCTTACGTTTCAGGTAATAACGTAAACACAATGGACATGAGCGGGCTATCCCGGAATGGACCCATCTATCAAGACAACTCCCGGAATGGACACAACATGATGGTAAGATAGCATAATGGGTCAAACTATGATAACTATTGCCCTCCGATTTACTCGCTTTCTATTGAAAGGCATCCCAGGATTTAGCGGATGATAAAAATTCTCTTACGGCGTTGCCCAAATGTAGGACACCGTAAAACGCTCAGTTTTTTATCGCAGTTGGGCGTATTGGCACATATTATAAGCCAGTTTTTTTTTAGTGTTCTCATATGTTAAAAGAATAAAAAAAAACGAAAAACAGAGCGCAACAAATTTTTGTTCTTCTCATAATTCTCAAAATTTTGACGGTAGGCTATCATATTTTATGTAATGATAATAAAGGGAACTCAATCAACTAAAGAAATACCCAAAAAAAAAACCACTGAGCCAAGCATTTATTTATTTATGTAATTAAAACCGCAAAATTACTTTGATATTAGTGTCCATTCGATTCAACTAACATCAAACGTATCGCTGTTTTGAACCGTATTTCTTGCTGCGATGCGCTATAGTTAATTACCTAAAAATTTGCTTCTTACTGCGCCTTAGTTGTTAATCCAAGTTATAATCATAGTCGTTTATTTGCTTAGAAAGTAGATACTTAAGAAAGGTGTTTACAAAACTTTGTGATCCCTGTAAAATTACCTTAAATTAGACAAGCAAACATTGAAAATATTTTTTTAATAAAAAACACGTCAGTTTTGGAGACATAGGTGGAAGGTAGTCTACCTGTCTCCTCTTACGCGTAAGGAGGTGCAGTTGTGGTCGAAGAGCGGAAGTGAAACTCCAACTTGCAGTTAATAATAGTATAATTGCATACACGTATTATAGTTCACAGGTAGTTGCACTATTTAACACAGTCATATAATTAATTAAACTAGTAGGAACAAAATAAACTAATGACTTAAAATCTAGTCAGTGTCCCATGACGGTAGACAAGCATAATAGACGCCACTTGAGGAACGCTATGAGTCGCGTCCCGGATTGTGGCTTAGTGTTGCCACGTAACAAGGGTGCGTTCATGATTAACTTAGAACTACTTAAGTAAACATAATACAGGCAACGCCACGTATTCTATGGTGCGTTCACAAATGCCAAAATACGTGACGCTACACAGTCACATTAAGATTGTCAAAATAAAAAGATAAAATTTAAACCAAGCATTATAATAATAAGGAAGCCCACAATGTCAAATATTAAATCTAAAGTGTAGTGTCATTTAAAAAATAATTAATTGAATAATAACACTTATCAAGTAATAGGGCTGTCAGTTTCTTTTTAAACATTTTGATTGGATGTTTTGAAAATAATATCTGCAGTTTTTTATTTGGTGGGACACATTCCGAAAACACTTTTCTTACCTGTCTGACCCATAGTTTACCTGTATGTACCCGTAGCGCCGATCGTGGCGGTAATGGCGCCGAAATTTGTGAAACTATTGGCCCATTGAGGATTGTTTTCACTGTTTTTAATGAATTCGTATATAGGTTTAAATAACAATTAAAGTTTTTTAATAAATTGTCAAGTGGGCAGGAGGAACATAATTTTTATATCAATAAATTTACTAGCTTACACTAGTCTGTCAACTAAAATTGTTGACCTATGGTGGCTTCTTCTTTACCACAATGTGTTTATGTGTTATTTTTAATTGTGTCCAATTTTTCATGGTGTGACGCTGCGGTATTATGGCCAAGGCGTAGTCTTTTAATGATTCCTTCCTTGTGTTCAGCAACAGGTATCGATCTCGAGCGGCGTGAACATGAGCGGCGCGGCGCTAGGGCTCGGCTACGTCGGCGTAGAGACCGTGTCGCGCCTCAACCCACGCGCGCCCGACTTCGCGCAGAGACACCCACTGATGCAGCAGAAGCACAACGCACAGGTAAATACCAGCGTATTATTGTCCCACTGCACAGCAAAGGGCTCTTCTCTTAAATAGGAGGCACGAGTATTAATCTTCCCGCTTGTTCAAGACGGGTTGGCAATTTCAGACTTATATTAACTACTAACTTTTGCGCCAATCCGGAACAAACATCCAGATAAAAGGAGCAAAATTATAAAAGCTTTATTTTCGGCATCAGACTCGTTCCCACACCTCGTAGTAATGACCTTTTATATTTTTCGGTGTGCAATTTTGACTTCGTTACTATTTTATTATACATATGTATCGATAAGTCTAGGTTTCCTCACGATGTTTTTACTGCACTATTTCCCGCGAAGTGGTGGTCGCCGGAATAAAACACCTACTTTTCGCAAGTGAAATAGTAGGTCGTAACAAAATAGAAATTGAACAATACAATTCACTACAATAGATTGACGAGGCGGCCAGAAGCAGGTGTCACACAAGGCTTTTACAATAACTATCAACATTTAACAGATTACCATGTCTGCTAATATATTTAAAAACTTTCTGAAAGTATTGTAACCAATCCCCTGGTTGCTAAACACGAGTTAAACCGATTTATTTTGAGTAGTATAATTATGGTCATCAAGTATTGTTAAAAATCTGCTCATGCTCTGATATACAGGGTTAGTTTTCTAAGACCTGTCAAATTTAAGGTTGTGGTACAGACCAACAGACTGAACATTTTTTCCCATGGGACCAACATAGTATTCGCAAAAAAAGAAAACAGCCATCCCATAAATTTAGGTCGAGTAGGTATTGCAGTTTTGTATGGAACAGTTGATAAATTTTTCGGGACTACGTTATTGGTCCGTACCACCCCTTAAATTTGGCAGGTCTTTGTAAAGTAACTGTATACAGGTTGGAGATTTAGTCTCCTGCATCCGTCTAGGGGGATATTCTACGTGTCATTTTAAACAACATTCGCTACAAAACTCTTATTCGATTCGTGAAAACAAAAAAAAAACAAATTCCTGTACAATAGTAGACAGACCATTTCGATGCATGTATGTTTTCTTTTTTTGTTTTTACAATTCTTGTATGATTTTTATAGCGAAAGTTAGAATGATACAGGTGACTAAATCGCCACCATGTATAAAAAAAAACGTGTGCGGTCGGTCGGGGCACCCCAGTCAGGAACGAAACGATGTTAGCACGTACAGACACTCGTATATATTAGAGAGAGAGAGAAAGTCGCATGGAGGGGGCTTAACGCTTTTTCCTTACGTGACGATTTCTACTAATCAACTCATACCGCAAGCCGCGTTATGAAACTTCGTTCCAAAAAAAAAAAAAAATGTTCTAGTATCCTTATTCGTCTCTCAAAGATTGGCAGCACCAGGATAATCAGTCAACTGCATCCTATTTCTACTTATTTTGTGCGACTGTATGTTAGTTAAAAATCGTGTAAGGTAGGTAGGTGTGTAAGGTACTTAGGTCTATAAGGGTAAACACTTGTTCTACCCGTCACTATGATATTTTTTTTGTACAGTACGTCTACAATGAGTTATTATTGAAAAATTACTCGCTAGCGTATTAACGTGGATCAAATAGATTTCGATAATGCTTGCACCATGAGTTTTACGGAGTCTCACTCAGGCCCAAAGTAAGCTCGATAGATCGTGTCGTCTAGCTAACTTCATTCCTTATGTTTTGTTTCCTTCCTTTCTCAGTAATAAGAAGAGAGAACGGCTTATTATACTCAAAATATAGTGGTATTGCTATGCTAAAAATGTTATGACCGTCACTTATCACGAAATAATCCGACTAAATAGAAAGGTTGGCGGTTAGTGGACTATTTATGGTATTTCGTGGTTATTGAATTTTTATTCCTTATAATATATCACTGTCGAGTGTCGTCTATTAAATTTGTAATTTTGTTGACGTTCTGTGGTTCGCGGCGTTTTTGTCTTAAATTAAATAAGTGCTCACAATAGTGTATAGAAAAATGAAAATTATTGGGTTTTGAGATAGCTGCCTACCATACCAACTTACCTTTAGTTCTAATTAAACTCGTTCAGCCTTATTACAAAAAGCGGTTTAACTAAAAACCCAGGTTTAAATCTCTATAAACTACGGTTTAAACAAAATTGATATTACAAATCGTGGTTTTTCGAAAAACCATGGACCATTCCATGGTCTAACGCTAAACCTCGGCGGCCCCTAGTTTAAACGATCAAACCATGGTCTAAATCGTATCTGTCACAGTTTCTTATTTTGGTTATAGCATCTTTTTCATTGTGTTATGTTGTTTTTAACCCAAAAATGGATATTAACATAGTCGATTTAATTGATATTGAGGATATTGAAGCCGCTGAGTTGTCGGGAACACCACGCCGACACAAAATAAATCGTGTTCGAATAAATCCCTTCGTAGAATTATCCGATGACGATTTCAGGTAAAAGTATAGGTTTAATAAACGTTATCCGATGAAAATAGTGGACTTATTAAGACAAGATTTGACTAGAGATGCTCGAGGATGCTTAATAATGTTAATTTATGTTTACTAATTACTTACTTTTTCCTCGGTGCTCCAATTCTCAGATCGTTTTTTCTTTTGTTGGTCCATAACGATATAATGTTAAAATTACTATAAAAGGCACAAAGAGGCAATTGTTCTAATATAGACTTTGATAATTTAAAAAATCCAATGCTAAATTAACTTTGTTCATCTTGCGATAGTTTTGTTTAATGTTATGGTTTCATATAACGCGCCAGAATGTTACACTTCGTTACACGTACTTAGATGTATTATTAGTAATTAATACGACACTAAGTAATGTGCTTAAACCTATACAAAACTACAATCGACGAAATAACGAATGTTCCATGCAAATTAACACTCTCAATATTTTTAATACTCCTAAACATCATAATAATCATTAGCGTATTAACAAAAAGTTTTCTTTTCTGAGCATACGGAACGTTGCAATAGAATGATATCACGGTGAACGAATAATATTTGTATTAATCTGTGGTTGATATGTAGACAATGGTTCAAATGACGGTACTAAGAAGACCACGGTTTTTTAAGTTTTGTAATACGGACAAATTTAGACCATGGTTCTGCAGATAAGCCTGGACTTGATAGGACAGGTTTAAACCAAGGTTTATTTCGTTTTTTGTAATAAGACTGCTTGTGTTGACTTGAAATTCGTAAGTTTATTCAATAATATGCACAAATCTTCAAACGCTTCTTTAGAGAATCTGTAAAGCAATTAGTGACGCATGGTGCCGTTTTGTATGGCGACAGCTGAAACACGTTAAGTGACTATCGAATAGGTTACGTTAGGTTTCTTACCTATCGAAATCTGTAGTGCTCATGGTACGAATTTTAATTCTTTCTGTGACCGCTAGGGGCGCTGTACAATATTTCATATAATTGCATCGTTTACGAAGACGCTAGCGGGTTTTGGCTGTGTAAACTCATGGTAGAGCTACTGGACCATTCCTGGGAACCTCCTGTTAACGGTGCAATTTAAGATCAAAGTTCCAACTTTTAGGCTTTTCTTTTTACGAAAACAAGTTTTTAATTTTAAAAACCCCCACATAACCCCTGTCCCGCTGTCTGCACCCATAAGCACAATGTTTTGCGTGCATAACACTGCGCACTACCGTAAACAGTGATCTTTCACACCAAAAATAAAAGTCGTTTCCCAGCAATAATTTCTGTACTGTTACTTATTTTGATGACCAGAATTCGTACATGGGGGCTATGTAATGGGTCTTTTTACACCCTGTATTAAATTTATCATATGCAAATTATTTGTTGTTGTAGTTGTTCGCGGGCGCCAGCAACGCGGGCAACCTGAGCGCGCTGTTGATGTCGTATCAGCAGCAGCCTATGAACCAGTCACCCAAACCCATGCAGCACACGCCGCAGCAACACCATGCTTACCAGGTAACACCCAAGCAATCATGTCAAAGTTGCCATCATCATTATCAGCGTAATAGCAGTCCACTGCTGGGTAAGTGGACTTGGCCTCTTTAATCACATGACATTTTACTCGATCCTTGCCTACTTTTATTCAGTGGCTGCCTATGCATTAATAAAGTATTCAGCTGTCATAATGAACCTGATTTTGAAACTGATTTGATCAGTAAAAAGATACCCCAGTAGCTCTTTAAGTTCGCTTCCTATCTATTTTATGCAAGATCGAGCGCTTTGTTCCTCAACTCACATTGGGTCCACATGATGAATTACGGGCTTACGATCCACTTCCTTTCACAGAGAGTAGGCCTGTGTCCCAGTTAGGCTGCTGTAGGAACATAGGCTGTGTTAGTGTTACGTTTGGGTGGTTAGATTTAATTCGAGGATTGTACAATTGGTTCTCAATACATTTATTAAAATTGTAGTCCCTCCTGGAGCGCGGCGTGGGCGTGAACGTGAGCTCGGGCGGCGGCTGGGGCGAGGAGGAAGAGCGCAAGCCGCGCCCTATCGGCACCGAGCGCGCCTGGAAGCTCACCGCCGCCGACGACTGGCCGCACGCGCACATGCACCACCAGCACATGCCCGACCATGACCGATACCAGGTGAGCTTCACACATACACCAACTCACGCTTTTTCCCATGGGGGAAGGTCGAAACTACAGAACGCCACCTACTACGATCCTTCACTCCTTTTGCTTCGGTTACGTCACAGATTACTCCCTATAGATACCGCATTGCAGGCAGTTTTCACCCGCCACTAATAACATTTTTTACCACCTATAAAGTCTGGAGCTATTATTGGCATCTTCATTATCATCATGACGTTAAATCTGCGAGTTTCGTTTGAAGTTAGTTTTATTTTGCCGTAAAAATTAATAAAGGGTGATTTCCACCAAACGACTCGCATCGCATCAGATCGGAATGGATACGAACGGATGCGGCGACAGCCGATCGCGTCCGGCAGGATGTCGACGCATACGATCGGCTCCGTACCGTCGCTTACGAACGTTTCCGTTTCTGCGCTTAGTCAAATAGTTTAATTCCTACTGTGTGGTCGTGTTCTAATTCGGATGAATGTGTGATCGGATACGAAGACAGGGGAACGGAGCCGATAGCGCGTCGCGGAAGACGCCCGCGGTCAAGCTGCTGTGCGCGGCTTGATAATATAGACTTTAAATACTGTGTATATCATTTAATATCGTTTAAAAATCCGTTCCGATCTGATGCGATGCGAGCCGTTTGGTGGAATTCACCCTTAAATCTAGAAAAACTGTTTAAGAAAGTGTACTTATGCTGCATAGGTATGGGAAGTCATCCAGGACTTCGAAGTATCAAAATTATGGCACAACATTCCACCATTAAATAAAATCATTTTTACTGAGCCGTCCAGCACAGCTCAAGTTATATTGGAAAACCGACACAGGTCACGTGATATATTTTTGTGATGTCCTATTCTCTCAAGTTCACGATGATAACCAACTATCGATGTTCTCATCAAGCGCGGTCCGAGGGGGGGTGATGGGTGTCGTTAACCCCCCCCCCCCCCCCCAAACATTCAAGCTGGTTAAGAGCCTGAATGATTTACTTGTCTTACTAACTTAAAACTGCACTTGAGCCACAGAGACCCCTAGTCATGGGGAGTGCTTACAGAAGTGAAAAGAAAACTTATATAAATTTCCCCTACCAAAAATCAGCCCAACGCGCCTAAAGATTTTCTTCAAAGAGCCTGTTATAAAATATAGAACCTAGGACGCAAGAGCGAGCGAAGCAAACTCCGGAATTTGAGAACCCTGCTCGTACGTAAGGTCCGAAAGGCTAAGGTTAGGGCCAGATTTCAAAACCTAAACCGTTGTAAAACGAGTTTAAGCTTTTCGTCATAACTCGACAAAGTAAGCAGAACCTATTTAAGGTAAAAAAATTAGGCTCGCTTTTGTATTCTACGTTCTCTCTCTTGATTCTTGAGCTTTTCTTCAGAAGTCGACAAAGCAACTAATTCCTAGTTCTTTTGGAGTGATCAAAAGAAAATGTAACCTATCAGAGAATGTGCAAAAAAAATTGACCTCACTTCGCTCGCTCTTGCATTCCACATTGTCATAGTTCCTTGGGCTTTCTGCATAAGTTGACAATGTAATTTGTAACTCCTATTTCTGTTTGGAAAATAAAACAAAAGCTAACCTAACCAAGGTGGGTTGCTAAAAGTTTCGAGCTCGCTTCGCTCGCTCTTGTCACCTTACATAATCTACTGTTCCAATGCCTACTATTTATCAAAAGTGATGTGACCAATTTGCCAGCATTATAAAATCCGCGAAGGGTTAGGCAGAGGTGTACCTATACAGGGTGGATTTTTGAGATGGGGCAGCAAGGGCTACCTCAGTTTCATTTCCTTTGAAATGTATGGGAATGGTTTTTTGCGTTTTCTGACTTTTCTAGTACTCAAACCTGAGTTGGTCCAATAGAGGTTTTTGATCCTTATTTGAAACATGATCGATTGGCATAAAAATAGTTTTTGTGAAAATTGGCCATTTTCCTGCCAAATGGTTTTTTTTTTTTTTCAAAATCTGTGAGTGCAAAACAAAATTTCTCAAAAAGATAAGAAAAGTCTCCTAAGACCGTTTTCCTGTAGCTCCAACGGTTAAGGTAGCTGCCCTTGCTGCCCCATCTCAAAAATCCAGCCTGTAAATAGTACACCTATATTTCGCCAGTTACGTTAAGTCCCATGTCATAAGGGTTGTACCTCCCTAAAAATATTCATCGGCACCTATGGTCCCCCCCCCCCCCCCTAAAATCTTGGGCTGCGACCGCGCCTGGTTCTCATAGCAGTTGATGTAATAATTTATTAAGTTATGGTGGTGACGGCATTGTTATAATAAATTGAATTGAATAATTTTGAAAGAAGAGAAGAAAGAATTGAAAGATTTCAGTATTATTTTTCTTACGTTGCCGTTAAAAGTAATTCTGTGTTACTTTTATAAGTCTGTGTAATGAAAGTTACACAGAGTTTCAGCGAAATTTGATGACAAAAAAATTTAAATACTTAAAAAGGAGTGTTTTCACACGCCATAGTATTGTATAGAAGAGTTGGTGTCCAGAAACCAAAAGCGATAACATTGAACTTGCCTCGGAATAGAACGCGATATCTGCGCGACGCTGATTAAACGCGCGTTTTTTGAATTCATACAAAACTGACATCCGTTTTGTCTCATCGAAAATTATTTTTGTCATTGAACTAGGTGATGTGACATAATAATTGTAGAAAATGTGTTACGTGAGAGTATTTTTAATACACATTCATAGAAAAAAAATATAATGTCGTAGGTGCATAGCGGATGACTATTTTAGCGTCTGGAAAAAAATAGGAAGGGCGGAGAAGCCTTGGCGTAGAAATTTTGCAATTTTCTTTTCATAAAATATTTTTTACATATAGGTAATCTATTTCATAATAAAAACAACATAAATTATCAAAAGTCAAATAATTTAATCCACTCATTGTGCCTGTTATTTAATTTATTACATAATATACAGCAACAGGAACTTCGTTCCAACCGGGTGTCCTACGACACCTTTCGTTTTTTTTAATATTACGAATGTTGGGACCTTATGATATCGTGGTTGGAGAAGGTGGTAAATGAAATCACAGTATAAAGTATAACGTCTATTGAACAATAAGCACAGTGACGCTTCTTACTAAATGATAAATGATTTTATTTCTGTAAGTAGGATTTAGTGATTCAGTGAGTGCAGATTAAGTGGACCTGTCCAGTCAGTGCACGCATTTGTCAGTAACCGTGCAGCTCAACTCAGAACTTAAGGAGCTCAACGATTCGACGAACAATACCAAAGAAAGGACATTTGGGTAGGCCGCATAAACTACTTAAACTGCCAGATCAAGAATATACTTGAACAATGACCCACATAGTCCTCATATTCTCAATAATGAAAATAATATAATACTTTTTACAGTAAATATTCATGTCTAAAATAGCTAGCAAATTAAAATCAACATTCACCGTGTCAATTTATTGGAGCAGCTCAATCCCAAGCATTTTTGTCCTCAATATAGTCTTTCACAGTATAATAGGCTTTCTGGCATAGTTTCCGTTTTATAAAAGATTTGAATTTAATAAAGCTTAGATCTTGAATGTGGCTAGGAAGTTTATTATAAAAACGTATACATTGGCATCTAAACGAGCCATCTATTTTCTTGAGCCTGGTTGTAGGAACAGTAAATTTGTGTTTGTTTCTAGTATTTATATTGTGGATATCACTGTATTTTTTAAACAGATTAATATTTTTATGTGCATACAAAAGATTTTCATAAATATACTGAGAAGGCACAGTAATTATATTAATCTCTTTAAATTTATCTCTGAGGGAGTGTCTGGGACTTAATTTATAGATTGAACGAATTGCCCTTTTTTGTAAAACAAAAATTGTCTGGATATCGGCGGCATTTCCCCACAACAGAATACCGTACGATATCACACTATGAAAAATTACGAAAGTATACTAAACGGGCTGTCTCTAAACCAGTTAAACCACGAATTTTTGTAACGGCGTATGCTGCAGAGCTAAGCTTTTTTGACAATTTATCTATGTGGGGGCCCCATTGAAGCTTGGTATCCAAAGTTATGCCTAAGAAAACTGTGGTATTTTCGGGTTTCAGCACTTCACCCTTTATGAGAACACTAGTTTCTACTTGTCTAACATGAGGTATAGTAAACTTAATACATTTAGTTTTTTTCTCGTTAAGAATTAGGTTATTAACATTAAACCAGTTAACTACTATTGCAAGGGCGCTATTTACATTGTCAGTAATCAGCTGCTGACGTTTGAGTTTAAATAAAAGTGAAGTGTCGTCTGCAAATAACACTATATCATGTTTATCCTTTATGAGGTAAGGCAAGTCATTTATATAAATAAGAAATAAAAATGGCCCAAGAATTGAGCCCTGGGGGGACCCCCATTCTTACTACCGATCCGGGTGATCTTTTTCCATTAACATCAACTCTCTGAATCCTATCACTTAAGTAAGAAGTAAGAAGATCCAGAGAGGCGTTTCGGATTCCGTAGTGGTGCAGTTTCCTGATCAATGTTTCATGAAGAACACAATCGAATGCCTTGGACAAATCGCAAAAGATTCCCAAAGCATCGCATTTGTCCTCCCATGCATCATAAACATGTCCTAAAAGTTCAACTCCGGCATCAGTAGTCGAACGACCCCTCGTAAAACCGAGCTGTTTATTATGCAGTAATTGGTGTTTATTAAAAAATCCTTGCATTTGATTCAAAATAAGTTTAAAAAAAAATTACTAAAGGTAGGTAGTACTGAAATAGGTCTATAATTAGTAGGTTCTGATGTACTACCCGATTTAAATAACGGTATTATTTTACTGTTTTTCATAAGATCAGGAAACTCACCACGGTCAATACAATTATTAAAAATAACAGCTAAAGTAGGTGCTACAATGTTTATTATCGACTTAGCAACGTCCACAGAATTACCCCATAGATCTGCGGTCTTTTTAACATTTAATGTGTGAAAGGTTTTAATTATATCTATGCAGGTGACATATTATGGAAATTAAATTCAGAATCACAAACAGGAACGTTTTTTTTAAAACGTGACGGGAAACGCGGTAGCTACTTCAAAAGAAAACTAAAGCTGCTCGCTCGGAAAGAGAAGTCCGTACCATCGTTTTTTTTTATCGATATCCATTCGGAATTTCGACTGAATACATGAATTAAAACAGCTTATGCTTAAAATAGTTAAATTTAATAAAAATAACAAAATTAATAAAAAAACTCAGTAATAAAATAGGACAAGTTAAAACAAAAAAAAAACAAAAATCACTTCTTATTTCGTATTAAGCAATTATCGACATGTCTATTTTGGTTTCTAACATACCGTCAAACGGTGTGAATGCAGGGCTGAATCGGGACGAAACTTAAAGGGATTTTAAGATTGAAATAATATAGTTTGTTGCCAAAATGGATTCTAATGTGTGTATTATAATTAACCATTAAGTGCCCTTGTTGGCAACAGTTGTTACCATTTCTTTATAATAATTACGTAAAGACAAGCATGCAGAGACCTGATTGTGCTCTGATCATTTAATATTGCGCTCCTTCATCATCATAAGGAAAATAACGAAGGCTTATGAGGGCTTAGACAAATGGCATTCGCTTCGGAGCAATTCTATTTCTACAATCGCCATTGCTTTCGCTGTTTTATCTCTGTTTCCATCATACGAATCGAAAATGTGACACTTTTTGACAAGCGTTATCGCTAGGATAACGCTTGTCAAAAAATGTCACTTGTCTACGCATCTCTACGGAAGTAATCGTTCGACGCTGTCGATTCGTTTCATAGAATAGAATGATGTTAACATTGTCTAACTAATTTCTATTCGTTGACTTATGATCACGTGACATTTCGATAGCTTTTGTCAACCCCATACATTTTTTGGTTTTTCTACTAGCGTCATCGGTAATCGAATTACTTTGTCTAGGCCCTCTGGCCATGCAGCATGGACTGTCCACGTACTTGACTAATGTAGTCGTATTATGTTGTTCAGGGGGTAAGCGGCATGGGCGGCGTCGGCGTGAGCGGTCACGTGGGCGTCGGGCACGGCATGGAGGGCGGCGCGTACGGCAACGTGGGCGGCGTGGGAGCCGGCGGCGCCACGGCGGCCGCGCTGTCGCTCATGCACGCGCTGCCGCTGCACTACCTGCCGCCCGCCGCCGCGCCCGCGCCCGAGCCGCACGCGCACTGGGACCAGGCGCCGCAGCACGCTGACAAGCAGGTACGCATGCCTACTGGCCCACATCTACATGCAGGGCGGCGTGAGAGCCGGCGGCGGCGCTGTGTGTCGCTCATGCACGCGCTGTCACTGCACTACGCAGTAGATGTAACGGAGGTCCAATAATGATATTCGGCTCGAAGACTGGAGATATATGTAACTCGACGTTTCAAGTGTTTGCCCCCATGTCACCGCTGCCGCCAGGTTCAGTTCTAAATGAGCAACTGATGAGTAATGTCGGGATAATTTTATGAACCACTTAGAAATCGCCTACAAGGTGACAAAGCCGCAAAACTGTTTTTTTTTTTTAAATATAGTTTGCCCATTCAAAATGTTGATTACCAATAGGTTCTATTTCATTTGGTTGATTTTTGTCTTTATTTCTTTATTTTTCCACCTCTGCCTCCTACTTCCCTTATCTACTTGTACACCTCGCTGACTGATGAATTCTCGCTTGTCGCAGGCTTGGAGCAAGTGGACTCACTAGAGCCGGCCGGACGGACCCGAGGCCGCGCCCCGCCCCGGCCCCACAGGATTATATATAATTGTAACCCTTGGAAACGGTGTAGATATTAGTGAGAAAGAATTATATTATACAGATTATCTATATACATAATAGAGAAGATGTCCTATCGAGAAGAGAACTACTTATACTGTACGATCGACTGAAGTGAGCATTAAACGATTCATTATAATGAAACTCGTGAGGGGAGTCGGATGTAGTTTTATTTGTTACTGCCGCTCGCCGGTCGCGACGTTACGTTTAGACGAATTATAGTTATGTTATAGTCGGCGTCGCCGTTTTCATCTGATGTAGATATACGCGTAAACGAATGTAATAGTAGGTAGCTTGGAATGTGATTCCGAAGTGCCGCTGAGTGTTTTGAGTTGCCTTGCGTGCGGTCGCCGCCCGCCGTCTATTATACATATTTTACACTATATTATTGCATAATGCGATATTAGTTTTGATGATTGGTACGCTCGTTAACCGAGGCGGAATATTAAACATGTATTAATAAATTTGCTTGTACATGAAGATTAAATATCGATATATTGATGCACTGTATCCACTGGTGTTTTTAATAATACCACCTGTTTTTCAATAATATCTTTTTTTAATAGGTTTATTTGGGGAATGTGTATATTTATAAGTAAATTATTATTGAGGACTTTGTCTCGAATATGATTAAAAGCAGGATATGCGGTAAGTTCTAGGCAAATAAACCGTTGTCAAAGTAACTTGCGTGTGTTCTTGAATAGGGCCCTAACTATTGAATTAAGTATTGAACATTCCCACATAATTTTTCATAAGATCAAATGAAACAACAGTTTTGTTTGCAAGAAGTTTAGTCAAACTCATTTTTATTAGAAACAATCGCTGAGATTCATCATTCTTATTTACATTTTATTATAACTTACACTAAAAAATATGTAAACTTGATTTTCATTACTATGTAACGAACAGTACACCTAGCTACCCACAAAAATAGAATCACAATTTGTTCTAAATGCGTTACATTAAAAGGAATCTTAAAAAAAATTGACACTATCAGCTTTGGCAAGTTTTGAGCAGTTACAGCTCAATGTGACGTTCGAGTATTTTGCTCTCGAGGTCAGCATGAAGCTTCGCGACCTTCCTGGAGTGTTTTTTGATCATGTGCTCCTGTTCTTCAAAATGGTTCATCTTTTCGCCGGCGCCAGCCACCTGAGTATCACAAAAAAAAAAAAATATAAACATTTCCATTTTAATAAGAGGTCAAGAATTGATTCAATATGAACCTGAGCAATCCATTTCTATGGTTTTCACATGATTTATCTAAAGTTGATCACTGAATGTTATAAAGTGCGTACAAAAACGAAAACATACAAGTCCCGTATCAAGAAACAGATCCATTGAAATAAAAGGGTAAGTAATAAACTTTAATTAAAAAATTAAACTTTAAAACGTTTCTAAAAAAAAAAAAAAATAACCTTGCTCTTGTGTTTCTCGCGAATGCTTACGTTGTTTGCTTGCAAATGACGCAGCTTCAGCAGTCGCGACTCGTAATGCTGCAGTTCCACCTGGGACAGGACGGAATACACGCGGTTATTATGACACATTCATGGTAAACAAATGTTGCTGGAACATGTTTAGATATATTTCTTGTCCACACAGCCAGTCTGCGTAAACTCTCGCTAACAGGTAACTTGTCATGCGGAATAGTGGAATGTTTCCAGCAACACAATAACAATGTTGCTAAGAATTTGTTTACCATAATTGCCTGGCTCTACTTTAAATATTTGTAAGTACCTATATTATATATCAAGACAAACTGAAATGGCTAGAAAGAGTGTGAATACTGCGCCGATTCCAAGGATGATGGTGACGATATGCCAGTGCAAGTCGAGAATCTTGGAATGTTTATAAGCATTGACAAGGATGTGAGATGGGATAAAGTAGCTTATATTTTCTAATTAGCAGTAAGTACCTTCAACGAAGCCAGTTCTTCTGTAGTGAAATTAGCACCAACTGCGATCTTCCATAGGCCTTGCACTTTAGGTTCAATGAACTCTTTGTTGTTTGGGGCTGGAATAAAAAAATGAAACGTGTTTAGAATAAAAGATAAGTTTCATTATTTCCCTATGACCCCTATTATAATTATATGAAACAGTGCTAGAATAAGCATAGCATGACCATAGGAAAATTTAACATCTATGCTTCCTTACAAACAATTTTAAACACATGATTCATTGTAAAGTACATAGCAGTATGTGCAGCATGAATCTCAACTAAAAGTAGTTCAGTTGCCCCAGTTTCTGATTAATCGTGACAAACGCTACGACGGAAAATATCTATAAATATTTTATGACCCTGCATCTGTATGAGCTTGTAATGGGCGCGTTACAAATGGAACAGCCGTGAGCCGTTATAAGCTACGTAAATCAAAGCAATTTAAAATTGCTGCAGTTCAGTTGAACAAGAATTCATTGAATGAAATGTGTGACCCATTTGATATTATCTACTTATACAGATCGCTTTGACCTGGTATTGGAACATGGGTTGATGATGATAACCCTTATGCTATCAAGATGATTTGGTTCATAATAAAAAAATTAAAAATATAAGGAAGCAACTCAATATTCAACTAAATGCAGATAAAGTTGTTTACCTTTGGCAATGACTCTTTGCAGCCGGTCATAACCGTCCCGCAAGTCGCGGTGCTTGTCTCTAATTAAATTAGCCTTATCAATGTAGTCCTTTGTCATTTCATTTGTTTGTGCCTGGATTTCATTGAACTTATCTAAGTCCTCTTCGTTTATGACATCTGAAATGTTGAGATAATTAATAAAATCCATACATATATAAACTCATGCCATATCCCTATAAGTAGGTGGGCAGAAACGACAGTAAGCCGCGCATGCTTCAAATAGTATTTTACAAAAGCCGTTTATTCAGTAACTTGTCTGTCATGCAATTAGATCCAAAAGGCCAAATTAATTTCAGTGATTGAAATTTGAGCTACAAATTCATATAGTAATTATTATGGTTGTCATAATATTGTGACTTGTAAATTAGTTACTTATCAAAACTATGTTGCACAGTTTATATGTGCATAAATTCTAGCCACTACATTTTGTTCACAGTATGTCAGTAATAAACAGCTTTTTCCTACACACTATCAACAATTATTTCTTAGAAATTAAAAGAAACAAACAATCTATGGTATTTTTTTTATTTATTGTATTTGCCCAGTCTTGCTTTGTGCCTGGTTGATAGGCAATAGGCCGTATTATATGGAACTTAAAAATAACTGGAAAAACGTGAGTGTTTGTACATTCACCTCTGCTTAAACCTTCAGGGATTACAAGCATGATGTTTACGTATGTTAGGTAATATGGGCTGGTGTAGCAACTATGTCAATGCGCGTATTTTGCGTAAGGGGTTAATTAATGTATTTATTTATTTCTTACTTTTAAACGCATCATCCTTTGGCGATTCATCATCAAACAAGTCATAGTACTGGTCTATCTTCTCCTGATGGTGCCCAAACTCCTCCCGCAGAGCCAGCAGTTCTTCCATAGTAAACCCTGAAGCCTCAGCCTTCGTCCACAGATAGTTTAATTTTTTGTCTTTGAAAATACTCTTGTTTATATAGTCATCCATTGCCGAGTTGTAAGCCTAGATAAAATAATTATTTTGAGTCATATGCTGTGCCATATACAAATAGATTTATCTAAACCTAGTTGTGTACCTACGCTAAACCCAAATAACAATGTGTTCTAAATAAAAATGGTGGAAGATAAGTTTTTATATGTGCAGCTGCTGCAGGATATAATAATTTGTTAGATAAAGAAAAGAAAAAGTTGGATGAAATAAGACTGAATGTCTGACTTTGATACCTGAACAGTGTACTAACAACCTTCTGAAGTTCTGACATTTTGTTTGCCTGTTAACAAAGCTATAGTTTATCAGTTTAGAACAACAACTGTGTCAATGAACAGTCTGTGAAAGTAATTACATTTTATCTCAGTATCTTTATCAAACATTGTTGTGTACATGTTTATTTTTTATCTCTTCTACTTTTTTTTATCTTAGGATTATGACTAATACCATTATTTCGGTTTTAAAACAACATATCTTTCAGTTTCAGAATATGTACTTAAATAGGCAATATTTCCAGATGATGACAACAGGGCTTGTATGGAATAATCTGTCAGATAAGCAGCGGAACCAGAATATGGTGAAACAGGCCATTACAAGTTCTCTTTCTTACTTATTTCTAGCATTACTTACAGGATGATCTTTTTCTTTAGCAGCACCAGGCTCAAAGTGATGCAGCAAACCATAAGCAGACATGATACTGGTTAGTTTGCGCCTCAGTTCAGCCTCTTTTAACCCCTCCTTATCTCCTCCTTCACTTTTCACCCTCTTGTATATTAATTCTTCTTTGTCTTGGATCATCAAATCACTGTACAAGGACTTCAGTTTTGGTTCTGTTAGGCGCTGCAACGTGTTAAATTGTGTTTAGATATTTATTAGAAAAGGGTGTAGAGTAGTGCTCATAAACAGCGTCTTGAAGTCATCTGGGTGCAAAATAGGGCCGGCGAATTCTTTACCGGAAAAACATAACAGAGCAAAATGACGAAGACAGGAGATTACAGTGCACAATAAAACAGTGCTGTTTACCTGCCGAGCTTTAGTCCACAATAAATTAAGCTTATTCATTCTGAAAGGTTTATCCAAACTTCTAAAATCTACATCGCTCTTTATCTTTTCATTAGCGTCACGTGAATATTTATTTTCACAAAAAGCACCGGTCACTACGATCAAGAGACAGAACAGAGTTTGTGAATAAAAAACCATTTTGCTAATCTAAATCAATAAAACAGCGCTTAAAATGCCGACGAAGCGAGATTCTAAAATGACGACATGACATCTGACAACAACTGACAAGCTTTTGTAGTTTATTTTTTATATAAGATTTTTTATGGCCTGGTTGCTAAGACCTTTTAGCCAAGTCTATAATTTATTTAATTTCCTTCACTTTCTAGAGTTGAGTTGACTGTTTTGATACCTTGATTTAAGGGGGATGCACCAAGGTAGCCCGCGAAATTAAAATTTTCTTACTTTTTTTGCAATTTGCAGGACAGTATCAGGTTGTTTGGTGATCTAAATATGATTCACGACCGTAACAAATATGGCTTTAGAGAATTATAATCATTAGAATCAGCAATACAACTCCTTAGGTTAGAATTGCCCTCAAATTTCAAGATTTCATGAACTAGTCATTCAATAAAAAATTGGGTAATATGAACTTATAGAGATGTATTGCTGAGTCTAATGATTATAATTCTATAAAGCCATATTTGTTACGGTCGCGAATCATATTTTAATCAAAATACAACCTGGAAGTGACCTGCAAATTGCAAAAAACATAACAAAATTTGAATTTCGCGACTATCCATGGAATTAGTATGTACTATACAGTACAACATCTCGTCATTGACGACTAACAGCGAAGTATGGATGATTTCATTTTCATCCATACTTTGCTGTCACTTCGCTGTGGTAATTGGGATTGCTCCCAAATAAATAATGACAAGGGCAGGAGAATGACGATGACATTTTTTTTTTAACGCTCTGTTCAATGTTCTTAGGCCATGGCTCTGTGTTTAAATAGGGAACCTTAAGCTAGATACACACGCAGTGACTCGCTGGTGATTTTAATATCTCACAAACGGCTTTCAAAATCTGTGTGTGGATGTGAGATTTTGAAATCGCCAGCGACAAATCTGCTGTTAAGAGATGAGAGATGCCTAAACTTCATAATGCTGTTTGCGTTATTTATTTATCTCTCTTACTAACTATTATTACACGTTTAATTACCTAATGGGATAGTACCGTCTCATATATTGTATATAATTACATTAAAATTATTTACAATTTAAAATTATTATGAACTTTAACCTTTTTTTATTCTATCCTTTTTGATCTAATGCAATGGTGCCTTCTAGCGAGAGAAATTGGCAGTAATGCTAGGTACACACGCAATGACATTAGTAGCCGGTGAATCACTGGCGATTTCAAAAACTATTGTTTTGAGGTCTACACACAAATTTTGACAGATTTGTCGCTACCGACTAAAGTCGCTGCATGATACCATGGTGGTGATATATTTTGTTCTAGGGAAATCTACCTAACTATTACACAGTTATTTTATCTCTAACAGCAGCAACATTATTGTGTAATGACTGTATTGCTACGGCTACATTTTTGTGACTATGCGAACTACACTTCACCTGACTTTGCGCGCTCTCTCTTTACAGTGAGACGTGGACCGGTGTGAGAGAGAGATCTCGCGCAGTGTAGTTCGCTTTATCATGACAATGTAGCCGTAGCAAAACGAGCATGGTGGCGCGGTGGCAAGGCCAAGCCATCAAGCCGTAAATAGAGTACAATACAGTAGTCTTCACGAAGTAGTACTGCCACCCACGTTCACTTATATAGCCATGTTAAGAATCCTTAAAATCAGCAGTAAAACTCTCTAAGTTCATATAATCCTATTGATTGATACTTTATGAAATTGTCATTCAATAGGATTATATGAACTTAGAGGTTTGTATTGATGATTTTAATTATTATAATTCTGTACAGCTATATTTGTTACAGTTGCAAATCAATTTTAATCAACGTAAAATCTGACACTGACCTGCAAATTGCAAAAAACGTAAGTAAATATGAATTTCGCGGGCTACGTTAGTGCATCCCTATTTTTGCGAAACTTCGATCGTAAAAACTTTTGTTAACTTCAGATGAAACGTTTATTCATTTTTTCTTTGTCTTAGACCAATTCCGCCCAGATTTTTAGGGTTTTTATTTTCTTTATCAACTAGAAACTAGTTTTAAGGCCAGTCTAGCATTATACAGCTGAAAAAAAAGGATTGTGTGGTTTTATGAAACCATGGTAAAAGTGAAACTTTTTTTCACATTATAGACATTTAACTAAAAACCTCCTTCCTTTCACTTTATCCCTACTCCGCGGCCGACCGTCACGCGACATGCAACACACAGACGAAAAAGTTTGAGACGATATAATAAAAGATTCACTTTAAAAACAATAGACTTGCGGATTTTTCTAGACGCAATCTAC
Source organism: Griposia aprilina (assembly GCA_916610205.1). Taxonomy (NCBI): domain Eukaryota; kingdom Metazoa; phylum Arthropoda; class Insecta; order Lepidoptera; family Noctuidae; genus Griposia; species Griposia aprilina. The sequence goes on along the minus strand of OU744293.1, from coordinate 4,436,380 downwards.
AGATTTCTACTGACATTTCCGGATCGAACTAAACTGAGAAAAATAACTACTATTGTTCTGAGGACCTAAATGTATTATAATCTGGCTACACTGACTCTATATTTGTCATTGTTTGTTCTGTTCCTGTCATATTAGTCCATAGACTAATCTGATAATATATACATATATATATATTAGTCTATGGTATGTGTCGTGCGTGGTCGTCATACATACCCTTTAGATATGTTCTGTGGTGGTCGTGCTCGTGCGTGCTGCGTGCGAGAAAAGCGTGAGATGAAACCACAGAACACTATTACTCACATAGATCATACACATACATACATTATGTTACGCCTAGCGGAGGGAGGCTGGGTATATATTTTCTGTGGGTTGAAACCCCTTTTGAGTATTTATATTTATATTCTGTGGTTGAAACGGAGTTGCCGAGTTGCGTGCACAGATTACTAATTGTTCTAGTTGCCTGAGTGAGTTGGAGACTGATAACGTCGAATACATGTAGTATCGGTCTTCTTTGACAGATGTGAATGTATTGTAGTTTTCTACTCGTAGACACTCAATTTTGTTCATTTTATTTTTAACAAATGGCATTGCTTGTTTAACCGCGCTTGGTTCTCGTTGTCCGCGATAACAATTATCAAAACAACTCGATGAATAGTTATTAACGGCATAGTTTTATATCTCGTTTTGTAACCGTAAGTGAGTCCAGTCAGCACAATGGGAACTTAATAACAGCGAGTGTTCCCCACCTGAGGCTGCATCTGTAGCGCGTCCGCGACCACGTACGTTCGGCTGACTATCGGCACTTTCTCCCGCTGATGCGTTGCAAGTCGGTTACTCAATACGCGTTGTGCAAAGACTGGTCGGAGTCGATGTCGATATTTCATAACGGTAGTTGCTAATCTGTGAGGGTATATGTCGGTCGTGCGAGTCTGAGAGTAGTTAGCCAGTGTTTGGTGTGTAATGTGTATAAGTTTGGTGTGATGGTGGAACGCGAGGGCATGAGGCGTGGCAGCGGCGGCGGCTGCGGCTGGGGCGGTGGCATGCTGGGTCGCTGGTCGCTGCGCCGGCTGCTGCTCGACAGCCCTCTCGTTGGCAGGCGGCTTGCACATACAGGTAATTATTCTATACCCAGTATCCCATAAGTGAGACCCATTCTTTGACAACTTCACATAACTGAAATCTTAGTACTTTGAATTTGTTCTATGGTTGCCAAAACAGATAACTGTCATTTAACCCAACCAAAAGTTACTGAGTAAAAAGTAACAACTGTGTAGGTGCATACAAATATCAAATAACAACAAGGTAAAAGTAAAGCCTTCTTGCCTGTTCTAAGAACTTATTGATATCTATGTAATTAAATACAGCTGCTTGGCAATAAAGTTAGATGCTCGCAAATATTTATCATTCAATTTGCTAAAGAAATGTTTTGAATAAGTTGTTGGTTTGTACTTAAGAAAGGGTGGTCTTAAGAACACCTGAACCATTACATTTTCAAACAAACGGAGCTCTCACAACTGCTAATAGAAATTAATGTTTAGGTCAACAGATTCATATAAAAATGCAACAGGCGTCTGAAACTATATGCCAGCTAAGTTAACAAGAACTATGCATGTGTTGAAGTAGGCCATCTCCATCCAAGTTAGTTAAAATGAAATCATATTATTGAAAACCTGATACCTTTTTTATCCCCAACTGATTCTGGATATGGTTTTGCAAAAAACAAAATTAGCTGCTTTTAATTTTTTAAAAAAATGTGTAACTCAGATGAAATTGTTCACGTTGAAATCACACCAAATTGACTTTGCACTCTTGCAGATTTATCCTAACATGCAGGTAACCATAAAACTATTGAAATCATAAGTTCTAGATAGTTCCTACAAATTAGAACCATCTACACTTTTCCTTAATAAACAAATCATTCACATTTTATTGATACTATAAGAACACATTAAACATTCTGATTGACTTCATTTAACTAATCATCGGCATCATTAAACTTTTATGAGCGCAACCAATTGAAGCATTGAATATTCAGGTCCCAATCAAGTGGGTCAATATCACAGTCCTAGGCAGGAATGTGACCTTTATTGCACAAGTATTGCAAATCATCTGTAACTACTATTCTTAGAACATAAAACTGACCTATTTATGATAGAAAAATTATAAACAATGTTACTCTTATCTTCTTCCCATTATGTTTATTTGCGTAATGATTTTAAAATTGTGGTTAGTTCTTATCTTTATTATCACTATCTCTATATATTGATAAGTATGGTAAAATATGAATGTCAGGATTTCTGAATAAACATACTTTTGTGTAGAAAGATTCTACAGCACTTGTTTACATTATTTAAAACTTGACTGATAATAAAATGTTGTGTTTCCAATCTTTACATAAGATTTATCTGACCTGCGGTTGATTGGATAACTGTTCTATGTGAACCTTCTTTTCATAACTTCGTTGATCTTTGAACTCCATTATATTTTATTATATTGCATGATTGAAGACACTGCCTGTACTTTGTTATAAATATACAAATAACTAAATGTTGAAATTGTGTGATGGAAACACAATGCTATTGTTTATAGCAGGTAATAATTTTAAATCATGCTCATATTGCTTACATTTAAACATTTCTATACCAGAAGGAAATAAATGTTATTTATCATAGTTTTAAGCACATTGACACAAGTAAGTATGTACTGGAAACAAACTAAATAAAAGATGGTTGTAGTAGAAAATGAAGAATTGCACTTTCAGACCTTAAATGAGTAGTCATTGCTTTATACAAGAATGAGAAAAGAAACACAATTAGTTGACGAATTATGTAATTTTTCATGAGTTCTGTGTAAGAATGTACTTGCACATAAAACCTACCCAGTTTTATGTCTACTTTGCATAGTGTTTAGATGTCAACTGCATATTTATTTCAGCCCATTTTCCCTAATGAGCTGGCAAGCCTGCCAAGGGCATATGAGAATTTACAGGTTGCCTTTTAATCCCAACATACCCCTATGAAAGAATCTGTTATAATATATAAAAAACTGACATCTGGCAGGGTTACCAGAGTTTGCTCCTATTAAACCAAGAATGATAAACAGTGATCGGAGTAGGTAGATTGAACTGGGGTCATTGATCCGAAACGTATATATTACTATGGACATTCCTCCAGAATTGGTGGATTATTAAAAAAAAACCGGAACTTATGTAGGAATTGTATTCTGCCAGAGTGGAAGGAGTCATTTGATGATTTGCCATCCTCAAAAAAAAGGTAGGAATTGTAATAAAATGAGCAATTTTATTCTTTATTATTCTTCCTATTTTTTTTTTTGTCACGATTTGACAAAACCCAACGACCAATCAGAACAAAGGATCATGGGTGGTACAATAACCGGTTATCAGAACAATGCGTACGCCCGCCGACGACTCCGAATCCGGAAATACCGGAATTACTTTCCGGAAAAATGGCTTATCCAAGTTATTCTTTCTGTGTGCATTTATGATACAAGTACTAAAAATCAATTTACCTACTCCGATCACTGATGATAAAGCATTGCTTCCTTTGACGTACCCTTAGCTGATCCTGAAGAACTCCTCGCCACGGATACCAGGGACCTTAGAAAGAAGTAGTTTTGTCGTGAGTTGAATAAAGATTTATTTCCCACATCCGATTACTCGCTATCCAAACGAGATGATAACGAGATGTTAAGGGTGCGCTTCCACTAAAGCGGAAACGAGCGGAGCGGAGAAGCGCAGGAATCGCGACCAATCACAGACGAGATGAGAGACACGATGTAAATTTCAATGTAATTTGTGGATTCCTACACGTTTCCGCTCGTCTCCGCTTCAGTGGTAACGCAACCCTAATCTTCTGAGCTATCTAAACAAGATAATAAAAATTACCGTGTTTCTATATTTCCTGAGATAAGCGCTTTGTTAAATACATAATTTTCTAGAGATGCTGCAAAAGACGCACTTTCTTGAACCATGTCCCCCACGTAAACCTGTTTCCGCCTACGCGAACATGTGCTTTTAGTCTACAAAAATGATGGCATACTATTCCCCAAAAGATATATGGGCCATTCGGGAAAAAAAGAGACAAGTATAGCAGACTGCACGTAATCGTATCATGCATAGAGGAGATAGACTGCGAGTCAAATCGATAAACCATGGCAAACCTTTCAAATGAACTAAAGTAACCGCAGTACTCCATCTACCTAGTCGAAAAAGTTTTTACACACAAATTCCGATTTAGTAGAATCTGCTAAATCCATGTAACTACCTACTTACTTATATTGTAAACGTAATATTTTGTCTTCAATCCTAACTAATATTATAAATGCGAAAATAAGTTTGTTTGTTACCTTGTCATGCCTAAACCACTGAACCGATCATCCTGAAAGTTTGCTTATACGTTGTCAGGTGTACAGAAACGGTCATAGGGAACCTTTCATCCCGTAAAAAAGTACTGCTCCCGAGGAAAACAACAATAACGTTCTTATGATAATAGATGGCGCCATGTGTCTTTCGAATCATAATTGAATTATAACCCGAATTGACTGTCAAAGTCTAAATTAACGCGAGCGAAGCCGCGGGCAAAAGCTAGTCATATAATATTGAAGACTAGCATTTGCCCGCGTGGATGGCGGAAATTATCCCACGGGAACGCGCTACCGGGACAAAAAGTAGCCTATGTCCTTCCCTAGGATGCCATCTATCTGCTTGCCAAATTTTATTGATATCCGTCCAGTGGTTTAGGTGTGAAAAGGTAACATACAGACAGAGTTACTTTCGAATCTATAATATTAGTATGATGGAACAGAATACCATGATGAGGTAAATGAATATCATGTGTCATCGAGGGCATTGTTATATAATTATTTTTTTAATTTCACAATCATTAATTGATTATAAGAAAAGATTCAAGGGAAATGTAATAATTAACCAGCAACTGCAGTTTATATAAAAGCCAAAGTAATAATAATAATTTACATACCCGTATTGTTCCATATGGACGTGAGTTCTGTCACTTCAATTCCACTCCTACACTAAAAAAGAATCGAACAATGTCTAGGTACTTAATTAGGGGAATAACCAAAAAAAACAAGTAAAAAGAAATTACATGCCTTATCGCAGCTCACATAATAATGATAACGTAATTAATAATAGGATAAGTACCACCCGATTACGCTTTATCTCCATAAAAAAGCAGTTCATTAATTTATTTGCTTTGATAAGAAATTACGTATGCATCTCAGACCGCACGAAAATGGTGCAAAGAGTCGTTATCGTCCTGTTACTGCAAATACATATTAAGTGAATTTATGACGAAAATGTTTTTTTAGACCTTTAGAATTATTTTTGCAAGCTTTACAAACTGATACAACCCATTTTTTGATACGACCCTTCGTTACGAAAATAGCTCGCAGTTTAAGGTAACGTATTGATGATTTGGTAGCACATCCAAACTTTCAAATGCCATTATCTCAAAACGCGAATTTGCACTTAATCGGTATTTGCAGTAATAGGACGTTATCATGATTAATACCAGCGATAACTTCTGCAATTTGATTTGAATTTTGTCGCGAAACAACAGTTACTTGGCCAGAAGTTTCTATCGCTGTCCCAGAGGGCCTAGACAAATGGCATTCGCTTCGGAGCGATTCTATTTCTACAATCGCTATCGCTTTCGCTAATGATTCCAAAAACTAGCAATAACGCTCGTTAAAAAGTTTCCCTTGGCTATGCATCTCTGTGGAAGTACCTAATCTTTCCACGCTGTCGATTCATTTCTTAATCGAATGTTGTTTACATTTTCTAGCTAATTTTTATTCGTTGACCTACGATCACGTGACATTTCGATAGCTTATGTCAACCCCATACATTTAAGCTTTTCTACTAGCGTTATCGTTAATCGAATGTTACTTTGTCTAGGCCCTCTGGTTCTATAAGTCCCAATGATTACTAAATATCTGAATGATACGGCGTGTCATGTTACTCGTTAGTGGTAGCTCTCTAAACAATCGTATTGTTTTACGTTCAATGGCTTAAGGTACACGCGAGCTAGCGGAATTGGTGAAATCTGATCAGCGAAGTCTTGCCATGAATGGCAATCTTGCTTCGATAGTTCCTATCTTGTTTTATTTGCGTAGTTGAAAGGAGACGGAGTAGCTTTTGAAACGACCTGAAATGTAAGATTGCCTTTCATGGCAGTGAATCGTGGATCTGTTACTTGAGACGTAAATCGATGCAAGCTGTTGTAAAATTTCCCTTGTTTTAAACACTCACACAAATATTTGACCAGTTGTGATGTGGATCCAGTCTAGACGAATCGCTTAACTAGTACTTGTTTTTTCTAGCGGAAACCATAAATTTTATTGGAGGTGTCTTCTCAATATGGATTAACCTTCTAGGCGTGACGCTGCAATCTTCGCTTCTTCCTCATTCCTTACTTACAATCAAACCGTAATTGTAGCTGTCTAAGCTACATTACATACGCTGACAATGAAGTCTTCGTCGTATATACTCTTACATACCACACTAACATTTGCTAAGCGAGGTTATAATCTAGCCCAAAGGATTAATTAAAATGTTACTCATATGAAAACTATGGCATAATTGAATAAAAATATTGGATTTCATCGCAGCCGCTCGAGACGTCTCGCAAACACAGATATGCAACTCGCAATATATTTATGGAAAATTAAGCCAGAGGTGAAACGCGACAATCCATTTAAATACGAAATCATTGCAACAAATGATTTATTACTCCTCGTCTGATCTTATGTTATAGGAGATGTGGGTTAAATTCGCATTTAAAGTATTCGTAGTGCCAACATTTAAGTATGTAACATCAACCCAATTACAATTAAGGTATCGTGATTATTACAATGTTTAATTGCTCGCACAATGATTAATGCAGCAACACATGGATTCCTACAGCGCTGCTGCCCTCACTGCAATAATTGTATGTTGAAGTGTGTATGTAGTAGGTATCTACTTTGACTTCCTCTATACTTTTTTACCTTAGTTTGTTAGTGTTGGTAAAAGCCTTCGTTTGTTTTACTTTGTCGCGTTTTGAGAAAGTTCAGCACATTAATCAAAATCCAAACTCTTCAAATTGTGCTGACACTCGGCTCTTTGCAGTGATAAAGTACAATAAACAGGTCCCAAAAAGAAGCCCCATTTACCGCTTCGTAGTGGGAAAACCAAGCAGATTCTCAATTTCGAAGCATTGGGCTTTATTTCTAAGAACTACAGAAGGGAGCCAATTACAAAGAATAATTGCCTAAAAGGCCACTAACATTGTATGGCCAATAAAATGGCAATATTTACTAAGTTAGTGCGTCATAAACTTGAGCATCTAATTTGTTTTGAAACTGTTGTCGGTACTAAAACTGTCTAACTGTTGTACTTAATAAAATAAAATAAAAAAACATTATTCCAATAAAAAATAACCCGCGGACCTCGAATATGAACTTAAATATATAAATATTTACATAATGTGATATTTTATTTACCAATATCATATGCATATTTGACACATTAATGATGGTATTGTGCAAACTTGAAGACTCAGTTGAGGTCAAATGTCAGCACTTTCGATATTGTACGGAATAGGTAATGTGTGTCACACAACTTAAAACAGGTAATATTATAGTCGAGCCACTGTGCAGACACACTGCAAATTAATGCTTGCGTCTTCATTTGGTGAAAAGGCATCTGTTTTTCTGCAGTTTCTTTTTCATTCTGAATATTACCGAAGGTAAAAAATACGGATAGTCTGGCAATACCAAATTTTTGATACAAACAAATATAAACTGCTTAAGGAACAACAAAAAATATTGTGACCGCTATTCGGTTATGAAAATGAAGATAAACCATACAAGTGAATAATAATCGACAGCGTCAATGCCTTTTAGTTTGAGTATGACCTACAGACAAGCAAGTACAGTAAGTACTGCCTCGAAAATGTTAACTTTCAAGGATGTGCTCAAACAATTCGGAAACCTTCGCAGCACCTGCCGTTTGCCGTAATTAAAGGAAGCACGCAAGGCGATGAACGCACATCATTTTACATCACATCCTATCTTAGTACCGGGAAGTAAAGCGAGGAGGCTTGGTCTCGGATATTGCTTTATGTAATTCAAATAAATGCTGGCAAGTTAACTGAAAATCGACTTCGAAAGCGAAAAAAAAATCCTGCGTGCCCATATTGATGATTTAACGTTCCTCCCAAAAAGCAAAGATTCATTATTTGAGATCCACGTGTGAATCCAAGCTAAAGGGAATTGCGTCTGTGGGTCAATTGAATCAGACGGATATGGGCTTTCTCGAAACGAGCCATCCAATTATTTCGACCTCGAAAACATTATTGCACGCTGAATAATAGACAAAGTGTTTTGTTGCTGCTATGCCGTATCATTTACCGTTTTCTTGCCTTGGTGTGTCTCGGCTGTGTACATTATCGTTTCCTAGAATCGCCTTTTACAACTGCAATACGAGTTCACGTCGATGGTTCACGTATGTAATATCGTCAGACATTATCCATTCCGGGTGAGAGGAAAGCTTGCAATGAACTGCCATCGATTGCACTGTAATGGAAGTTGTTAAACGACTTTAAAATCAGTATTATGTTACATAATAATATTATAATGACTTAAGTCTTACAATAAATGAGCAAAATACTTTAGTGTCCAAATGTACAATTTTATCGCTAGCTTCACAAACCTGTTGTCGCGTCATCGAGTTTTTTTATAAGGAATTTGTTGAAAAATAGTAACCGATCAAGCAGGTTCTGCATTGTTCTTCTTTTTTCTATTTCGACAAGGATCTTACGTCACCACGTTACTGGTGTTGATGGCTCAACAGCGCTGTTTCACATTTAATCACTTCTCAGATGCTAGGTCGCTTGTAGGATTCTGGTGAAAGTGATGTGAACCATTCAACATTATATTTTGTCCGTTGCCTCATAACTGGGTAACCTCAATTTATTACTTCATGAGTAATTTGACATGGGTCGGAGCTCTCGCTCTTCGTCTATTGGGTGACTTAACAGGGCTGCGAGACTATTTAATCAGGCTCGTAAGATTCTTAGCCCTAATTGAGCACGTCTACCTCGATAAAGTTCATGTTCTCTAAGTCCTTCAAGTTGTAAAGAGCGCAAGCAAATCCTTGAAAGTTTATTACTTAGAGTCTTTACGTTCTGGACGCTCCTCTGATCCGCTTAAAGTACTACTTGGTCTACAAATTGTAGAAAACAGTTAGTGACTTAGCAGAATATATTCACGGGGGTGTCCGATAATACGCGAGCACTTCGTGTATGCTTTCCAAATAAATGTAGGTCATTTGCCTCGAGTTTTGGCAATCTGCGCGTCTCGTTGCATCCCGTACTGGTTTACAATGTTGTTCTCGTCTTTAGAAGCTTATTTTAACATAAGCTAATTAACTTTTTGTTTTAACGACACTCCCAAGTACATTTCTTTTGCATTCCAATAGCGTGTGTGGTCTCAGGTGAAATGATTACCAAATTCGTTTCGGTGAGTTTCACAGCGTGGAAAAAATTGGAGAATTTCTTCTGCAACCGTTGCGCTGGGAACACTTCTATTAGGAGTGAGTTCAACTATCGTACGTTGATAAATAATGAGCACATTTTTCTATCACGGATAATTTAATTTACCTTTATTATAAGTTTATTAATGTACATAAATGTTGATTTATTTTTGGCCGTTGTGTGTCAACGGTAGAGGTGGTTGACGCATGTTAGTAGATCTCAGTGATAAATCATAACTACCAATGTAAGGACGTTGCAACCTTGCATCAACACTACAGCTCCAAAGTCGTGTTGACATTCAAAACTGATCTAATCAACTTTGAAGAGCCTTGAGTTGCTAATACTTGAAAAGCAATTGTATTGTTTACAAGTTGTCCACTACAGAGATACGGAGCGCAGTCCAAGTGGCGTTATAATTTTATAACATTCTGCAATCTCCACCACAATCTAATGTGATGTGGATCCAGTGATGATAAATCGCTCGGTTTATCACTTTTATGACCCGCCGTATAATTTACCTATATGACACATATTCACGTCATAGGGACCGAACAATGTTGACGACAGTTTGTTTAGGTTTATTGAGTGGCCGAGTCCAAACATGTTTTCTTACGTAAAACAAATATTGGAAGAAATGAAGTGGGCGTCAGAAGTTGACCGGTCGTTATTCGCCTTGCTGCCACATTCAACAGTGTAGCGTTAAGACAGAACAATGATACGCAAAAGAAAACAAAATATTTATTCAGGAGACGGATAATAGTGTTAATATTTCCTTAGGCTAGTATCATCACGATGCTCTCTCCCTTGAGTAAATTCAACGAAGTATTAATATGAGTTTTCTATTCTTAGTACCTACCAGCTGGAGGGTTGTTGGTTAAATATCACGAATCACGACGTTAGTCATAGTTTACAAGCACACTGTCTACCACAGTTTGATTAGTATGATTAATGAGTACTTATTTTCAACAAACATAAAACAAAGTATGCCTTTCCTTAACTCCTAGATCAGTATGTAAACATCGAATAAATATTGAGAGATAAAGATGTGTTCTCGAATGAATATCGAGTGCAAATCGTTTATATCGTGGATAACGATTCACACTGACCTGAATGTGCATCTGTCTGTTCCAATATGCAGCATCAGATAGTCGTCACGAGCACTTAGTTCGACAGTGTTTTGTCGTTGCGACCGTATTCTAGTGTTCACCAGAAACTATTACCAGTTACCGTTGGGCCGTATTTCTATGATAACGATCCTGCGGGGTAATTGCGTAACATACTAACAGCAGGTATAGCTTTCATTTTGACGGTTCAACAACATCCATTGCGTTATTTACGTCGTTGAACAGACAAATTTGTCGAACATATGAAGCAATCGATTAACAATATCCTTCAACATTTTTCAGATAGTGATTGATAGTGTGTTTTGCAATTAGGGTGCTGTGTTTGGTCTCTCGTGATCCACATAATATCGTAGAGTGCGAATGTTTGTTGCCGTGGCCCGAACAGCTGTGCACATTGTTTTACGTTTGCTGCTGAATATGAATGTGAAAACAATATACACGGGGCTGGAGTTCGCAAGGTCGCATATTTCACACACGACACTCACTTCCATATTGTTTTTTCCAGAGTTACCTATATGTTATTTACTTACCTGGGTATGAAGGATTTATTTCTATAGAGCAATGATTCATTGAATTTGATAAGATATAGTTACAACTTATTATCATGGATTCGTATCAGTTTTTTTTTGCATTTAGTAACTAGCAAACATGCAAAAATAGTTAAAATGCAAGAAAAAACTTTAATATTAAAATAATCCATTATCAGATTGCCATTAAAATAAACAACAAAATATTTTTCCATAAGGATCCTACGTCATGTCATGATGTTTCCAATTAAGTAGTTCTACAGTAAACAAAAGTAAATAAAAATAACAAGTGCATCCACCAATCTTGTCTTTTACAAGGCCGAATTGTAAATTTTGTGAAAACACGTCCATTATGAATTATTTATGTATCATTAGCGATTCTTACATAAATACCGTTTATGACGCACTTAAGAACATAGACGCAACTTTTTTATGAATCAGTTAGTGATGCATGAAGAATGTATCTTCTTGCCGTGTAAGCAATGATAATTACGTCAGCATTTCAATAGAAAACCGCCAGGTGCGTGTCGGAGCACGCGCAATGAAGAGTTCCGTAGCGGGGATGAATTCATCTCAAGAACAAACTTAACATTGTAATTGAAAAACATGTTCTGCCATACGTTCCAACTGCTCATGTAAGTTAGTCGATCTTGTAAAGCCTACTTAGCTGTGATAGTTGAATCCTTTGAACTTCGTTATACAGATCCAAAAACAACCGTTTAGCTGGAAGGGACACTCTTGACTCTAACAAAAATTAACACTTTAAAGCATTGGTCAAAAAAAATTATCTCACAAACCGCAACCTCTTACCTCAACCTTTTACCTCTTTTTCGGAGTGACTAATATGTATATCCATGCCAAATAACAGCTTTCTAGTACTAAGAGTCTCTGAGCTAAGCTGCGGACAGACGGACGGACATGGCGAAACTATAAGGGTTCCTTGTTGACTACGGAACCCCAAAAAGATGTGAATGTGGTCCCCAGTCTCGACTTTCAATAAGAAATAAAACCTAAGGAACATACCCAAGAGAATTATTATTCTCTAGGAATATAATTTGCGCATACTTAACTGGTTCTGATAAATCTCCAAGTCGACCCCAGCAACTTGAGAAAAGCTACGATAAAGAAACTATTTAAAGTATGTATTTGCATGTAAATACGGCTACTTGGATGACGAAATGTAGGTATTTAGCATACTTTCTACCAGACACGAGGCAAATGAGCTATCAATCAGCTGGCAATACTGACCCGGTTGCGTCTCAGTTGCTCGTGCGCCTGCGGCTAATCCGACCACTTCGAAATTAAACAATTATTTTATAAATTAAATTATAGACTGTAAGCGGATACTTCCGTTGTTGTTGGCAACAAATTCCAGCCTCCTGGGGATTTTGTCTTCTACAAATTATTTTTCTCCTGGAATTTGTTTAGTAATTTTTGGGAACCCGTTTTCATCTTTTCTTTAATTTCGGTTCCCCTTTGTCTTCATGCTTCTAATCCAAAAAATACCATTGTTTGTAATAAATGAATGTTTGTTGCCCATCGTTTTTCCCTATCTTATATTTTTATTCATCTTTCATGTTTTCGTACTAATATCCGTGTTAAGGCTCCTACAAACAGGCGCGACACAAAGTGTTGCGCTGTCGCGGCGCGTCTATCTGTGGGAGCCTTTAAAAAGTTTTATGACAAATGCAACCACGTATTATCCCGTTCATTTTTGTCGCGGATTAGGCAGAATTCCAAGTCGCAAAGCGCAGTGCATTGATATGCTGGTTATATCAATAATGTATGAAGTGTAATGTTCATAACGTGTGTAAGTACATAGTTGTTGCAGGTTAATAACTCCATGTCTGCTACATAAATTCTTACCTGTGATAATGTAAGGGTCATAACTGCACTGCATTAATAGCTATAAACGAGAACCTTTGAATTCCAGTCTGGATGAGTTTGAATCCGGGCTTCACTTTGAGCGACTGCCCTCTGACCTCTGCAATATAAATAATACAGAAATCAAGTGTCTTTTAATAAAACTTGGTTCGATTTTAAGTCTTGCTTGCTCTATCGGCGATATTGAAGTGTATGGCAGGCACCAAGGCAGCAACTATGTTAATGCATGCTCTCCCAAATCTTGACTCATCTACATGTTTCAAACAAAATATTTTAACAAGATTGCGGTCTGCGGTTATCCCGCCCTTTATTCTAAATAGCTAAGATCTCAGACTGCTTTACTTAAGCATGACATCATTGAATAAATTCCTTTGCAGGTTTCTCGAGCAACCTAGCGATCTACCTGCAGGCCAGTGACTTCTAAAGGTCAGATGAGTAAAAGCAGTGTGTGAATCAAGCGTGTGTAACCTCACTAGTGGTCTGATCTGAATCATTTTATTATCAGCAGCTGTAAACTAACACGAGCTACCGTTGTGGTCTTAGGGCAATGACAGCTGGTTAGAAAAATATTATGGCTTGTACACTAGTTTCAGTAACACGCCCATTGATGGTATAATGGATCTCTTGCTTATGAATAAAACAATGGACGTGAAAGTGAATCATGAAGGAATTCTGTGATGTTTAATTATAAACATAACTTCTTTTAAGTATATCCTTAAATAGACTTAAATTTAGGTAATAAAATTGACTTACTACTTATTAACAGTTACATTACAATAGCCTCTGATAATAAGTTATTATAACAGTACAAATTGCTGAGATAACATTGGAAATTATATGATAGCAAAGAAAATAACCGTGAGTGTATTTATGTAGACACGATACATCCAATGATTATTAATTCAGATAACACCTAGATATTTGTTTAACTATCGAGTCACGAAATCACTTTGAACACACGCGAAATAAAGTAAGACAAAAAATTTATAATAAAATTACAAGATGGTTTATAAATTTTACACTTTGTTAAAATGTTCAACATTACAAAACAAAACAATTTAGATAAACTTCACGTTGCATCGTAAAGTTTCGGTGTTTGGATATTAATTTCTGAACTGTCTAAGCCATGCACGCTCGGTGACTTTATGATTTAACTTGATACGTTGCGCAATAATAGCTTTTCGGACTAGGTAATGTTTCTATGGTATGCTTAACCAAATACATATAATATAGCCCTGCTTATAAGTTACAAAATAATAACTGTTCTCCGCCATCAAATTAAAGATCTTAATGAGGAAGAACTGGATGAAAAACACGTTTCACCGGTGCTGTTAATCTTCATAATCTGAAAATCTGGGTAAAGAACAGGTCAAATGGAAGGTGCTATAAATATTGTGCTTTAAACGCAGCTGTATATAGGCTAAAAGAACTCGCCACATCACTTGCTAATGAGCACATGACCCATTCCTCTAATTAAAGCTAAGCTGAGTGAAAAGGCGCGAATGCGCTAGAAAAGGCGGGCCTTTTTAGAGATTGCTCTGCAAGAAAAACAAACTAATGCTTCGTTTAAACAACAGTCTAATCATAAACAAAACTTGAGTTATTCAAGGCGAATCTATGAATTCTAAAATTGATAACTAGTATTATGCAACTTATTATATTCAATGAATAAGTTATTGACCTATCGCTAGTCGTTATCAAGCTGTTCCGGATTGCAAAATCTTTACCGAGTCTGCTGCCGATAAAAGTTCTATATCGCTCTGCAAAGTCTGCAATCGCAAATACGCATGACTATACTTGAATTATTTACTTACCTCAATTTTTGTTCCGTTATTGTTGACATGTTACTGAAACATGTCTCGAAATAAATAAAGGAAACGCTAGTGTAAATGGATGGATGAGATGAAACTCACTAATATCTAGACTAGACTAGACTAGACTATACATATTTATATCGCAAGAATGCTTCATGTTTTAGATAAGAATGTCACCCACGTTTGGACGAGAATAGTAAAACTGGACAATCTGGCGCATTAAGGACTTTTAATCTAACCTGCCTGTAGGTGGACTGTGACTGATTCACAGTTTGGCGTACAATCAAATTGTAATGAGCTAATATTTCCTGGGACTCATACGTTTTACATAGCTGATCATCGCACTCACGTAGAAGACAAGGATATTCATTGCACAGAATATTAATGACAAATTTATTTATAGTGCATTAAAATAAACCAACATACCTGTGTTCGGTCAGCGACAAGGCTGGACGGGTTAGTCCCGCTATGGTATGGTCCCGGTATGGCACCCTCTTAAAATACCTATCAAAAAGTCCCGCTATGGTACCCATCTTTTAGATCTACGTTAGACAATAGAAGGTACAACTGAAAAGAAAAGTGTATCTATAAATAAATACTTTTAGGAGTGTATCAATAAAACGTCTGTTTGCGATATTAAATCAGTCTTTTATTAATTCAAAATATTTATAAAAAAATATCAAACAGTAAAACGAAATATTAATTGCAATGTAATTTTTAAAATAATCAACAATATTAATTACAAATAATCAACATGGAGAAAAAGGCGCAAATTGTAAACATAAACTACAAAAAATAATAGCTTGTTCCCAACGAGTCACACCTCAACGGGTAACAGTGTGACTCGTTGGGAATGTTTTGGATAATAATTCCCAACGAGTCACAGTTACTGTTACACTGTTACTCGTTGGGATGATCCCACCTTGATTTAGGGTATCAATACATCTATCGCCACGAAATATTTTCGTTCTCAGATAAACAAAAATTGTTCCCAGGTATTTGGTACAACTTGGGGCACCCCGACTCGGACAGGTTAGGATAGAAGGGGACGGCGGGGTGTGAAAGACCCCGCCGTCCCCTTCGTGGTTATTTTTTTTTAAACCGCCCAGAAGTAGGAGTCCCGCGAAGCGGGACTCCGTCGGCTATTGTGGAACTGATTTTGCATTGTTTGGTGACTACATTTTGGTGACAGATCTACTATTTTGAGGACAAACCCTATTATTTAAGAAACACAAAACTAATTAAATTGGTGATAGCTTACTAGTTAAGAAAAGATATTTTTTATTAATACTATTTTTTTCTTAACGCATTGTATAACTTTTCTTTACAACAGTACCAAAAACTGAAGGGTACCATAGCGGGACTTTTTGATAGGTATTTTAAGAGGGTGCCATACCGGGACCATACCATAGCGGGACTAACCGGGCTGGACGGACTTCGGCGTGGGAGCAGGCATGCAAATTCTTTAAATATTGTTATTATTTGCTACGTTTACAAAGCTCTGCAGTGACTATAGGTTAGTAAATTCTACTGCTTATTGTTTGATAATCAATGTATTGTTAATCAAACAATTCGCCAATACGATCAACTGGGCGAAATTGAGATTGTTACTAGTTAGGATCCTAAGTACGCCGACGAAAACGTGCGAGGAATTCTATACAAATTATTATTATGAAGGCTTTTTCTTATAGAATTGGTTCCAAATAGTTAACACTGGAAAACGATTACCTTATAACGCTGAACAAGACTTACCTACTTGTTTTAAAAGACGATCAAAACATGTTTGTGTTGATGTTTTTAAAGTTTTACTAAACGAATCGCCTGGTCCAACCCTAGTATAGAGTTTTAAGGGGACTACATGACCTAAACGCAAATTTATAATGCCTAAAAATATGTGATCCACTGCAGTAACCAAGTCAGAAAAATATATGATATTCTGCAGGATATATGCTAGTTAGATAGTGTGTTGAAAACATAATACAATTAACTTGATATGATAGAAAAAAATCACGAAGATACCTCTAAAAAAAATTTTTAACGATTAAAACATTCAGTTTTTTTGTCAGATTATTCTACAAGCAACATACTAACGTAAGTGTTTTAATTTTTTAGTCCAATGAATAGATTTTTTGTAAATCCATAATTGCTTCATATTTTGCAATAAATTACCAGCGTTGTGTCATCGCGCGTCTCTTTCTTTTCTATGCAATCCGACAGTGACCGCGCTTTAGCTCTTGTAAGCCCCTTAATAACGTAACCAAATGCTAGAAAACGGCGTAGGCGTGGGAGTCCCTTTATGATGTTAGTTGACAAACAACTACGCCCACTCTAATCATGTTGCCCATTACCCAACTATAGTTGAAAGTTTGTAACAGCAATCACATGCACGTCGAAACAACTCGTTTCAAATTGTGATTGATGTTCAGTTTCAAAACTAGCTTCGTTCTATTAATAGAAACTAAGCGGTATGATGCCCTCTAGAAATATTGTAATACTAGTGGAATTAGAAATTTCCATCTAATCATAGGTGGCATCAGGTAATTAATACCTAACTGCGCTAGTTTTATTCAAATTCAAAGCATTTACATATTTCAATTAAACCATTTACAGACACTTGAATTGTTAAGGAGTCGGTCAGTCAGAAATATGAAGCTAGTTGCCAATTCCAAAGCGTAGTAGGTACCTTTGGAGAAGTTTGGGCAGGAAACTCCATGGACAGTCTTTTAAATTATATTTTTACAAAAATATTAGTTACATCATTAATGTTGTATTTATAATTATAAGTGAGAACAATGAACAAAATACATACCTACACGTTAAAATCGTCCAGACTACAGTAGATAGAAACAAAACAAAAACAATCCAAAAAAATTATAACCCGTGGCAGCTAAGAGATGACCAGTCCTAACTGACGGCTCTCGTTCACGAACATGACGCATGGATCAGCACCATTCAGCTCAACCATTTTGATGGTAGCTAAATAATCCAACACGCTCCATGGTCAGCTATACATTTGGGTGAGCATGACATCTATCAGCCGCCAGGGCACATTTAGTTTAATGAAAGATATTACCCGGTAAATGGTAGGCTTTATAGTAAATAGTACTGACACCGTCTATATTGGTTAATTGGATGTTGCTGACGACAGGGCCCGTCCTCAAGGTGACCAAGGCCTATAACATTTTGGATCAAAATAACTCAAACATGACAATGGACAGAGTTCACAACAAAGGGTAACGACCAGTGAACAATTTATCGTTCGAAATCACCAATGCCACTGGGGTATCTTTGAAAATCCCATAATTGGAAATACCTATGCTACGTAAGTCTTTATTTTCGTGGTACGACATAATATCATATTTAATTCGATACAGCATTGAAATATCGTCTGAGATAAAGGCGATTATAATATTATTCACATCGATTGTGAAATGTTAGACGTGAGAAAATGATTGTAATATTATAATGAACTCGTTCCGAGGTAATTTTACAATAATCATTAATTTGACACCAGATTTATATAATAAATATAATAGAACCGCGTCTCAACGAAGATCACGGAAGATACTTCTGCAGCTGCTTTTTCGTCTGCTGGAATCTGAAAGTAATTTCTCTGGAAATAAGCAAGACCTGGTCCATCCGTTTGTCGTTGCCTTTTTCTTTGACTTTTACCATTCTATTCTTTCATCCTGTCTTTATCTTCTGTGAATATATGAATGGTCAAATAAGTAATCAAAGGCGTGCGTGCGTGATGCACATGCAAGTCAAATTGTAACGTTATGTTGACCCGTACTTCGGCAGATTCATTTGCACATTATGACCTTTCAAAAGTAGGTATTTACGTGAATGCCGTGTGGAATGTTAATGCAACGAATATTAATACGTTGAGATATTGCGAAAACCTGAATAAAAATAAAAAAAACTAACAATTACTAACCCCGACTTAACCGCTTTGATAAGCTTGTTCCTGACCTAATTGAATTTCATAATATTGCTGTTACTTTTGAACAAGATGAAGTTGTCTATGAAGGGCTGGCTGGATGCTGTGAAGGATGGTTATGGAATGATAAGGTAGTTCTTGATTGATACTAAATAGAGGATTTTACAGTAGAGAAGACAGGTTAAAGGTAAGATGAAAATACTCAGGCCTCGATATTTCAAGGGCTGCCCTTGATTAATTGTCTGAAACATTTCGAAATGACGAATACTGAACATTGCATCTTGGCCTCAGAAAGTGTAGCATTTAAAACTGACCTATGTGTTACGCATTGTATAGTATGCTAATTGTGTGTCTCGTGTGTGATTCAATTTCGATTGTGTTTTTGTATAGTTGGATATGTTGATCAAAGTTTTGAATGGTAACACAGTCTCAACCTCTCATCTGTTTCCTTCAACCCTTGTATATTCGTCCAAGGTCGATGTGTACCTTTACTTTCAGCCTCTTCAGTAGCTTTTGTTGAAGAAGTGTTGAAAATACTCCAAACAACCAACGCAATATGGGTTGCTATTGTTTACTTGAAACCACAAATATTCATGAGTCTCAAAGTACATAATTTCTTCCTCTCATTTCACTAAAACTTGGGTTTAATCTTTTTCCACAAATCATGGCGAGAATCATTTTCTTGATATAGGTAGCGAGCTACGTAGCTCGACGCGAAAGTTTTGGAACCTAACGTGTCGGACTAGTATGTAGTCGTAAATTATACTAACGCCATATTTAACTCGGTTGGAACTAAACAACTTAATTAGCAATGCAACAGGCATTCACAGTGTTTTCAAAAGAACAAAGGCAGCCTCTGCATTCTTTCAAAGGGATTTTAATTAGTAATTTAAGAAAGCGCAAATACTTTTTTAACTTTGCCTTGGTTGTTTATCTGCGTGTCTGATATGAGAAACTTCTCTTGATTAAATACTCGGTGTTCAGATGTTTTTGATATTTATTTTTGTATGTGACCAAGGCAATTTTAAAATTCACTACGGTTTGACAGGATTTTCTGCAAAATAGATTGCTGACGACGTAATGTAACTTAAGCCATTGGCGACTTTTCAGGGACTTTTTTGTAACACTGCTTTTAGAGATTCCTTTCTCTTGCGTTGAAGAAGGTGCTTGCGAAATGAAGTATCTAAATATAAGACCACATTGGTGTCACAAAGAATGAGCGATACGCCGACGCAAATTACATTGTCCTAAAGAGGCTATAACTTCTACGGTCAATAAGTAAGTGTCTTGCAATGCAATTTCGTGGTACCAACCAAGTGGTGCAGCAAATACTTACCTTTATTGTCGTGTAGGTGTGTCAGAGAACCGGTCGCTGCTACCAACCACTCCGGTATTCCTGACCGAGGCCACACTCAATACGGCAGGTATCTTTCAACTGCTAGTTGTTGCCCGTGGTTTCACTAGCATCGTGAGGAACTGCTTCATACCTGGGTAAAAAGAATCCAATGTGTTAATCCAGGCCATAGTTAACCTGTGTGCTAATTAATGTCATATAAATATGTTCAGCCGTTAAGGCTCGCTAAGCACGACACAAAGGCACCGCTCGTCGTGCGACAGGCGCGGCGGTGCCTGTATGTCGCGCTGTCGCGTCGCGCCAGTGTGCACGAGCCTTTACAGCGTGATTTAGTAACAATCATACAGACATTCACATTTATGACATTAGTTGTGTTACCTACTATCGAAACTTCTACATGTTCTTTACCTTTGCAGTGTCACTTTGGGTGATGTAAACAATTCTATTAGTACCGCCATGATTAATAAACCATTTTGTTTAGATTGACTGTTTGAATCGTTTGTTCAACTCGTTAGTTCAACAAACATCACTGTTCAATGATTTGATGACGTCATTTTGTTTTTCTCTAATTTATTGTGTCAGACCATCAGGAAACAAAATTGTTTGCTTTTGTATTATTGTTTGTTTTGTATAATTTGGGATAGGGCGCGGGTCAAGATACCGATACCCACTCTAGTATGACGTATTAAATGTTAATATATTACTTATGTTTATTAAGTGTATTTATTAACATTAATTAAATGTGATTTTTTGGGTCATGCAGAACTTTTATGTAATTCCCAAAATTTTGTTTGATTTAGGGAACAAAATTTTAATATTTTTACTTAAATTTTTAACAAAAAACTTTTTTCAAAAAAAAAAACAACCCGACTTCCAAAAAAACACTAAAAGACGTGAAAAATAACTTTAATTTCGGAAGTCCGTGTCTTTGGTTTTGTATTTTTGGCCACCGACTTCCAAAAGTTATTTTTCACGTCTTTTAGTGTTTTTTTTGGAAGTTGGTTGTTTTTTTTTTTGTAAAAAAGTTTTTATTTTTATCACTTTTTAGTTGCGGTACCTACCCCACACAAATTCGTATACCACTACTTGGTATGTAAATAACAGGAACAGGAAATTATTAACACATCATCAATATAAAGTAAGTGGAAAAATATGCAGTATTAAGGATAACTCAAAAACTACTGGTCAGATCTTGATCAAATTTAAATGGGACCACATGTGAAGCACCAGCTAGCAAATAAAAAAAGAATCATCCAAATCGGTTTACCCAGAAAAAAGTTCTGAGCTAACACACATAAAAAAATTAAAAAAAACACAGTCGAACCTACGAGTGAGAACCTCCTCCTTTTTTTGAAGTCGCTTGAAATTTCTGTAATTAACATGTTGGTCACGATTTTCTAATTAAATATCAATCTAATACATCGATTGTATGAAACAAAATAAATTATTTCATAACTGCATCCTTCGAATATCGATAAATTATTAAAAAAGTTAAAGATAAGCTGCGTATGCGCATATGAACAAAAATGCATTTTTATTAGATTTACATGTAATTTGATAACCCCATTTTATTTGAAACAGTGTCATTGCCAGAATTTAATTGAATAATTTTGTATTGAAACCTTGTCATTAGCAATCAAATGTTCCACATTGCCACTAAATTTTCATCACTACTGAAAAAAGTTATCAAGTCTACACAGCTACGGCGTTACATCTAAAATATTTCGCAGATGAAGCAATACACATTGAGCAAAGAAAAGAACAAGCTGAATACTTTCAGGGTATCCTGCCTTTTCGCCGAAAATTGTTTGGCAGATTATCACTTGCCAACCAACGCACAGACTGGTAAAACGACCAAAAACTTGGCCAAAAATATTTTGTTTCTTTTTCTTTATTAGATAGGTGGCCCATGACGAGAAATGATATTTAACATAAAAAAATATAATTTTGAATATATTTGGAGGAGAAAAATAAAAAAATATAATTAAATAGGGATTTTTTTATTGTAGTAACAAAGAATAAAATATACGTTGAAATACAGCGAAACTATGACTTCTTCAATTCTAGATTAACAAGAATAAACAAAAAAAAACTTAAATTAAAAAAAAAAAAATTAGGTACATTATCACTTATTGTCTAATCTTCAGGTATAAAGAAACCTGCTGCTTCTTTAGTGAAAGCCTGTTTATTTTTATTCCTCTTTTTCTCACTTTGTCGGCTACTTATGAAAGGGTCAGATGTCAGAAGAAGCCGGTTCAGCACATCTTCATTGCAGGCTTTTCTAGAAAACTTCCTAGAGAAGCTTTCCCTATATAGTCGGAAGTGCTTGTTGCGGGCCTCCGCAGCCTCTTCTGACAATTGACCAATAGGCAGAAGCGCGTGAGATATTATACTTGAAGAGTGTACCAATATTTTATGTACAGTAGGACTCATTGGTTGCCAGCTGTACAAGTTAATGTAGTAATGCGCTACATCCATAGTGTAGGCAGACATTTTTTTTAAATCTATTTTATATCCTGACGATATGACTTCTAAAATTGTTCTAAATTTTTTAATAAGGTCTTCGTCAATACCTGTGATGGATGCTGCTGTTTCTGGGTCGGAAAAGAATTTGCGAGAGGTATTCCCGTTATTCGTGTTTCCGTACCCAGCCTTGGGAATGTCTACTAGTAAACCCATTTTTTCCCGGAATTCTTCTTGTATCGCTGACTTGGCGGTTTTGATTTTATCTTTATCTTCTTTTCCAGATATCCGTCCCTTATTTACACCCGCTGTTATTTTATAAGACAAATGTAATAAAAATTCGAAAAAACGGATTCGCGCGTGTAAAATAGACAATCCGAATTTAAAAGTTTCTGGATTTTCCGGTTGTTGCGATGATGTTCCCAAATCGTTGAAACCTTTAGACGTTTTACCACATACATAGCAGCGCAATGTTGAACTCGTGTTAGTGGCCGCGTTACACACTTTTCCGTCGATCATTGTTGGGAGTAACACATGCTTAATTCGAATATTTTCATTAACAACTGTAGGCTGAAGAGACTTTATTTGGTTCTCAATATGATCGATTTCTTCGTTAGTGACGTCTTTATCTTCTTTTACATACCGAAACCTCACGGGCCGGCAGAATCTTGGTGAAGATGGTTGGGGATTCTGCCATATGATTTTAGTACCGTATGTGAGCCGAAGTGGTACCATAGAACTCATAAATATGTTTGCGTCACTATTACCATCTTCCTCGAATTTTTGCTTGTATTGATTTTGGGTAGACCCATCGCATCCCCATTTATAAATCAGTACAAACTCAGCGTTTGGCTCCAGTCGTTCGAGAACTGGTTCTAAATATTTGCACAGCCGCGAAGCTGTGTGATCAAGCAGATCTTGTAGTATCACCTCTGCAACCGTCTCATTCACGTTTTTCGGTGGATAACAATCCTGTTTTGCCCTCTGGACATAAGTATAACAAGGGTATACGTCTTTATTTGCCTGATGTATCACCTCGTATTGACTTAAGGTCATGTCGGCTTCCACGAAAATCATTAGGGCATCTTCTGGCGTATGCTTTTTGGTAGTAGTAGTTTTACTACCAATAGCAGCTGCCTTGCGGAACTTTGTTGCTCGGGTAGGGCTTTTTGTCACTTCTTGAATCACAGAGGCAACATCGGCGTTACCTGCAGCTCTTTGGCTCATTTGTGCCGCGTAAGTGAGTTGCTCCACTGACACGTTTTGTCTAAGTGATATTGTTTTACGGCGCTTTGACCGATCACTTAATTCTCCGAATTCTTTAGATGGACGACCCTTGGAACTTCCTGGAATCGGCCCGGCAGGTAAAGTGACGTCTTCGTTAAGCCATTCCTCGTTTTTTTCCAGGAAACGGGTCTCCGTACTGTTGCACGCTAACCACTTACGTTTATATACCATTTTAAATGACTTGATTGTTTTGAAAAGTTCGTCATTTTTTTCAGCAGGGCACTTTGTCACTTCCACTAACTTCTTGTCCAAATCTTGGAGCTTTCCGTCAAGCAATCGCTGCGGACTAGCTCTAACTAATTCATGAAGCTCTTTCCTAGTCATAGATATGACACAATGTAGAGAGTCTGAAACAATCAAAATAATTGTTAAAAAATCGCGGGTAAAGAGACAGTTTTCAGAGTTAAAATTATCTTTTATGTGAATATATGTGAATGTTTTTGCTACCTAGTATAATTGCACATATCCTCTAGTTTATTGAAATATTACTACGATGCAGTGGCGATGAGTTGCACATATTTAAAAACACGAATTTATCAAAATATTAAGGAAAAATTCAATATTTTTAGGCATGTTGATATACTGCAAAGTAGATCATGAATAAGCTCTCATAATAAATAAAACGGATCATAGAATGTAGTACATACCTTGATTGATAGAATCCATAGCACTTTTTGTATCTTGAATCACTTTGCACATAAACTATGGCACGGAGAAATAATGATTTTTTAGAGTTGCCGCGAACAGAGACGAGTGTTGTCAACAAGCGCTAAGTTCCGACTGTCCGTGTAGCGGACGGGGACTCGGAAGCAGGTAGAGATTTTACCTAGTGACGCGTGGATTATCTACCTTTTATGGGATTAAGTTGGAAGTCTAGTAGAACATTTCGAGAAATTTGATTAATGGCCAGGTTTTGAGTCGTTTTACCAGTCTGTGCAACGTTTCGCCGATGTTTCACTTTGACAACTAACGATTAGCAAATTTTTGTATGATAACGTTTCATTTGGTAGAATTATTGTTAAGCTGATTATTATAATGACACAAAACGTTTGGGACATTTATCATTTGTAAAACATTTCACTAGCCATTCATTTAGCTAGCTTTTGGCGAAACCCTGGTCTTGAACTTGCCTAAAACAAATAAGTTTTTTTTTTATAAGTATAGGAACAGAAATCTTAGGTTACGATAGGTTAGGTTAGGTTGGAGTATGACTTGCCCGGGGGGGGAGTTTTAGGGAGGCGGCCAATCTGGCCTCGGCGGGTGGATCCTTTGACGCGGGGAGGATCCGCCGCCTAGGTTTAACGGTGGCGCTGCACAAGACCGAGGCCGTGTTCTTCCACGGGCCTCGGCGGCGCCCCCCACCTGATGCCCACATTTTCGTGGAGGGCATCAGAATTGAGGTGAAGGCCCAGATGAAATATCTGGGCCTTCTACTCGACAGCAGGTGGCGCTTCGGTCCGCATTTTAGCGGGCTGTCGTCGCGCCTGCTGAAGGCCGCAGGCGCGCTCTCGTGGCTGCTACCCAACTTGGGGAGGCCCAGCGCGCGATGCCGGCAACTTTACGCCGGCATCTTGAGGAGTATGGCCCTTTACGGGGCTCCTATCTGGGAGGACTCCCTCCAAAGGAGGGAGAACGCCGCCGCCTTGCGGGCGCCCCAAAGGGCCATAGCCCAGCGGGCGGCGCGGGCCTACCGCACAGTGGGCTTCGCGGCAGCATGTGCTCTGGCCGGCACCCCTCCTTGGGAACTCGAGGCGTGGGTGCTCGCCAGAGTATATGAATGGACGGCGGGGTGGAGAGCGGGAGGAGAACGCCCAGCCCCGGAAGAGCGGGAGGCCGTCCGGCGGGAGGCGAGGGATGCCATCGTCCTCCATTGGACGGGGGAGCTCGCCACCGCAGCTTTTGGCCGCCGAACCCTAGACGCGATTGGGCCAGTGTTGCGAGACTGGCTCGAGCGGTCGCATGGGTTCCTCTCGTTCCGTCTGGTGCAGGTGCTGTCCGGACACGGTTGCTTCGGATCGTACCTGCACCGGATAGGACGGGAGGAGACGCCGTCGTGCCACGACTGTGGCGCGGTGGACGACACGGCGCAGCACACCCTCGAGGTGTGCCCGTCGTGGTCCGAGACGCGCCGCAGTCTCATCGCGGTGATCGGACCGGACCTCTCACTTCCCGGCTTGGTTAATGCCATGCTGCAGGATGAGAGGTCCTGGGCGGCAGTCGCCTCCTTCTGCGAACACGTCATGTCCCAGAAGGAGGCGGCTAAGCGCGCGCGGGAGGACGATCCTCACGCGGCGTCGCTCCGAAGGCGGAGGAGGGGTCGAAGAAGACGTCAGTTTGATAGTCATCTCCGATTCCTCCCAGGTGGAGGCCAGCAGGCAGCGGGTGCGGGGGCGCCCTTGCCTGTATTGCACAGGCCTCCACCAGTGTCGGACGGGAATGGCCAGGTGTTCCCGGCCATTCCCGTAGCACCCCAAGCTGGGGGGAATGCGGGGCCCGCCAGCTAGGCGGGCACGCGCCGGGAGGGTTGTGGATGCAAAGGCTGAGCCGGATTCCCATGGCCTTCCCATCACGGCGATGTGGGAACACCGCTGAGTTTTAGTGGGTATACTGTCATTCCGACAGGAGTCCCACATATCCCGTCTCGTCCCCCCACGAGCGGGAATGCATAAAGCATTTCTCAGCGAAAAAAAAAAAAAATTGACTTGATTTTCGGGGGCTGCGTTGAAGAGTGCTTAAGTGCCCCCGTAGCCCCCGGTGCAAGTGTGCGAGGGAACTCAGGGTGGTTTTAGTCAGTAGAAGTCTGACAGACCCCTCCGCCCGCCCCAGGGCGGAGGACATCCATGAGGATTTCCACCCCGTCAAAAAAAAAAAGGTTAGAGTATGACAAACAACGCACGAGGCGAGCGAGCGTGCCGCGGCAGCGGCCGGCGATGTGCCAGAAGCGAATCGCTTTTGTAAAAGGAAACAATTAAGTTCGGTTAGGTCACATTAAAGAAAAAAAAAAAAAACAATAACTACCTGTATATAAATTGTCCCAAATGAAAATGGCATCAAATAAACAAATAAATGAATATTACGCAAACTAAAACATTCTACTTGCTACTTGAAAGTTGGCATTTTAAAAAGTGTCATTATGAAAAGCATACCAAACGTACAGTTGGTAACTGTGAGGTTGGGAAATAAAACAAAATTATATGATATGTTGGCAAATGATTATTCGGCAAAATAAAATTCTGCGAAACGTTAGTTGGCAAGTGAAAATCTGACAAACAATTTTCGGCGACAGGGCAGAGAACCTACTTTCAGACCACGTTTTTTTAGCAACTAATACGGCCTACCTACAGACTACAAATAAGAAAAGTTGCCAATATCAAATGAAATGAAATTATAGTCTGTCTGGAAGATCCCTTCATTAGATTTAGACTAGCTGTCCCCTTCGTTAGAGCTAATTCAAAACGACGCCACTGTGCAGTCAATGGTAGAGTACAAAGGTTTGATTAGAGATAATCATGGGTACTGTACAATTTGCATACGTGTACCGTTGTTTGACATCACGCCATGCGATGTGAAGCACAAACATTCGTTCGACTGGATGTGGCATGATGTCATAAAGAGCGTGTAGCGCCTGCGGCCACCACACTAGAACGAGCAGGCCGAGATAAAAATCACGTAGATCGCCTCTCACATTGCAATCTATGACAACTATGTAGCACTGACATTAAGCTAACTAGTACGTCTGCAGCAAAGTGGGTTTCGTTGTTCTCTCTTTATTAGCCTATATCGTCGACCTGCCTTTGATCGCGCCCAGCCGGGTCGCCGACTAGATTCGCAACCTTGACTGGTTTCGTTTCAGATCAACGTCTCAAAAGGTTAGCGACAACGCTAATCAACGGGCGATACACTAATTTTGTTTCAAATTGAATATTTCTTCCAGTAAGAAAACTTGACGCCACAATCGATTTCACAGTCCAGTAACTTTTGAGGGCCGATAATAGTATAAATAGCGATTTCTCATCGTTAAATTTTCATTCTTCATTACACCGACGGTTTTCAAATGGATTTATGTTGGAGCATCCATGGGAGCCCCCATTTGGCGGCGTGTGTTGCTAAAATGATATTTTAATTTATAGTTGGTATCCATCCTATTGCTGATTGTGTTGACGCCATTGCTTTTATTAGTTATTGACAGGCGTCTATTAGCGATTCATTTCCACTTTAGTTATAATAAATCAGACATTGGTGTCGATTCCCCTGTACCTACATTGAACTAAACCAAACTATCACTAAAATTTCCTATTTTTGGTTAAGAGAATCGTAAAGCTATTCTGAAAACAAGATTCACTAAACTTAAAAAAAAAATGATACAACAAAAATAGAGTTTGACAATTGCTAAGTTGAGTAGACCAGACCAGACCAGATTTGTCGGAAGTTAAAATAAAGAGTGAATTAAAGCAAGCGAAATGATCCGAAGTGCAAAAAAAAAACTTGAGTAAAATTAAATATGTAATTATCTTCAATTGTGTAGCAATAAGTATTTAAATGAAATACAGGGAGAATAATGACGGCGTAAAACTATATTAATGTTTATATTTTAATAAATTAAGATGCAATAATCTGTATTTGTTTTTATTATCTGTGGCCAATGTGATCCTGCTTGGGTTGTTCATCTAAATCTTAGACCTTCGGCGATATTTTTATTATAATGGACTAAACTACGGCATTTAAAAATTGATTCAGGTAGCATGACTATCTTGCTATTTATTTCAGCGTAGTAAAGCTAATCCTAACTAAAGTAAGTTTGTTTGTTAGTTATCATTTCGCGCCTAGACCAGTGAACCAATCATCATAAAATTTTGCAAATTACGTTGTCAGGGGTACAGAAAAGGACATAGCATACCTTTCATTTAGAAAAAAAATACTGTTCCCGAGGGAAAGAACTTTGACTGTCACAATAATTGCTTTAGGACGCTAGATGGCGCTACGTGTCTTTCGAATCATGATTTAATTATATTATTAGAAACTTTAGTACTGTGAGTTGTTTTTTTTATTGTTTAATAGCTGTGGATTTAGTAAATAAATAAATAAACATTTTGTGAGTCTAAAGTGAACTCCAACACCGTTTGACCGAACACCGTGACTGTTGGCATATTAAAAAGGATTTACATGATCTCATGATCATGTATTTTAATGGAAAAGGATTTCTAGGATCTTTTTCGACCTCCACGCGAGCAAAGCTGCGGGCAAAAGCTAGTTTACTAATAAAAATGTGATCTCGAGAAAAGATAATCCGGCTTTTCGTTCAGTAAGTTGAGAATCTCCAGTGTTCTCGTCGCCGTAGGAAAACCCTATATAGATAGGCAAGCAAGGACATCTTGAATTTGTCTAAGTCTGTATGTTTGTTATGTCGTGAATCAACAACAGCTGCCATAATAATCACATAAGCTTCCATAATGATTTACAAACTCACAAGCACCCAAACTTTCAAGACCTAGTAGAGAAATGTGCTTTTTAAATTTTAGTTTATGACATCTGATTTTCCATCCACACATTTTTTATCGCGATTAAGAATAGTCTGATTTAGTTTGACAATCAATTTTTTTGGTGATAAACGGCAAATTAGGAATAGCAAAATTGCCATTTGCACTAAATTGAAGAACTAAATGATATTAGTGCTGTCAAACTATATTATAGTTAAGTTTTGCCAATTCAGTCAATTTCAGAATGAGAAACGTTGTTTGACAAGAATAAACTAAATTGTGGTGATTTTTAGTCTAGTTTAGAGAATTTTGTGACAAGATTATCGGCACCATTATTGAATTGGATTGGAACTGACTGAGTAGAGTTGGTTGTTTGTTATAATGTAATGTATTCAATCACTTGTACGCACAGTGTTGTAGACCACATCAGTGTGGATAGGCATGTCCTCGTTCCCCTTCCAATATAGCAAAAGGTCGAAAGAAACCCGTCACCATTCTATTGCAGTACTTACATGTGAATTTACTTATTGTTCAATTGACAGTATATGCGGCAGTTTCTTAAGCTATACTGCTAATTGCAATTAAAACATATTTTCATTGAGATAAACGGTGGCCCGCTTTGCTGAGCACTATAAAATTAATAATATTGTTCCAATAGGCATTAACATAACCTGATGTTGAACTTACAAAATCCCCTTCACCTCATAATGTCTTAAAATGTTCTTGTTATTTGTAGCTTTTGAATATTTTGCAATTTCCTACAATGCAGGAGCACCGACATCGTTTAAATTATCTTCATGTTTGCCAAATTGCCTTCTCGTGCATTGTGTGTATGACCCGCTTAAACAAGAACCGTGCCAAGGCACGACGTAGATCCTTATTTTAAACGATCATCTGAAGACTCCTTGAGGCTTATCCATCTAACCGACATACGTGGATGCTCGGTGACCGTTACGTCTACGGGTCCGCCATTTAATTAGGCAAAAAACCTTTGTAGGTCACTACAAGATATTATCGAAGCGGATACGATACCTCTGTACGATCTTGCAAGACTAATGATTTAATCAAACATCATGTTCCAGTTTTTCCTTGTTACTTTTGAAATTACTCACAGCTTTATTAATTGCACTTTGGACAAATTATATTTAAAAAAAATGCATAATTAGAATGATTCTGTCGTCATTTTCTGCAAAATTAGTCACTGTCGATTATGAAGCAACGAAACTGACATTGACCAGCTGTTTTACCTCAAAACGTTTCACTACTAGTAATCACAATATAATCCATTCGTCAGATGTCATTACGCTATAAAACATGTGATATTTTGGTCATGTGAATGTGCTTGAGGACTCCGACCTTCATAGTAGTGGCCACTCGACAATTTAAACAGATGACGGAAAGTATAATGAGGCGAGGTGCACATGCGCTCGCGCTGTCAATGATAATGAGCGGACGTGTATTTATCTACTGCTATGTTAATTGAAGCCCTCTTATCAAAATACGTACGTCATTTCCATTATAATTTATATTGCCTAATAATTGGAAACATGCTTCGCTTTCCAAAGGATTTTGGCATAGCGTGACCTTATCCCGATTTTTTTCTCGTTTACTTTACCCAGTATCCAGCCGCTGTCCTATTTGTATTCTAAACATATTCTGGATAAACCCATGCTACATTTTTTTATATTCCCCAATAAGTCATCGGGTATTTCCAACCAGTGGTCTATTGTAGCATTTGTAGCCACTTGGAGAGTTCTGTTTGTGTTCAAGGAATTCGACATCACGATGATTGTTTGCACTGCAGTCATGGTTCGGATTGCAATCTGTTACGGTATCCGGGCATAGTAAATCTGCTGATAATCCAAAAATTATACTATAAATTACCTATTTAATTTGTCGTTTAGCCAAAGACTGTTGACATTGTGTAACTACCTTATTACCTGCGGATAAACTAGATTCACACAACTTCATGTCTAGCACATTTCGTATCAAAAGGTATAACTAACCAACGTGTAGTAATTCACAAACTACGCCGGCTTTTGCTTGCAGTTACAAACAAGGAAAATCCGATAACTTAGGTGGGCATCTATACAAATTTAAAAGAAAAAATTGGTAGGTATATAAGTATGTTTAGGAATACTGGAATATCCACACTGGGTTCTCCATTTCGCAATATTTCGTCAAAATTTCTACGCCGAAACATTTTTCGTTTTACGAATTCAAATAAATTCGCTGATTATTCAGTCTGCAAGTGATACCAGCCAAATCATTAGAATATTCCATAAATGTACTTCACTTGAATAAACCAGCTTATCGCAATGTAGATAACCATAAGCGCTGGTTAGTATTGTAGCAAGCGAGGCGTGGGACGCAACACACCGTTATTAGTCATGGTGGACTTCCCTAGTTATTGTTTACGATTTCAATGGCCATTAATGATCTCCCAAAACGGTACTTCGAAATGGTTCCTTTGACAAAGTTTGATCTCCAGTCTTGTTTCTCCCTCAGTTTTTTATCCAGTACGGCCGGAATTTGTGTTTTACAGAATGGCGGAATTCGGTCTTGCTTCGATAGTCCATAAACTTGCTTGTAAAACGCTTTTGGTATGATTATCTATCGACCAAAATGAGAAGCGGAAAGGCTCCCGTAAACAGACGCGACGCGACTTCTACTAGAGTCGCGTCGCACCTGTATGCGGGAGCCCAAACTCGTCTTCTTTCTTGACAATTCCGTGGAATAAACATTGCAGCATTATAATAAAATAACCAAGCCCTCAGGCTATTGAAATCCGGGACTGGCGCGTGCTTCCTGTTCAGATACGCAAGAAAATTACATTCCAAATAGATCGGAAAGTAATTTGTTTTCAACAAAACACTTGCATTTACAGCTATGCTTTCGAGGCACATTATGAAAATTTGAATCCGCTATGCAGCACATTCACTTACCTACTTCATTTTCAATATGCAAATCACTCACACTAATTAATCTCGGAGCGGACCAGCGGACCTAATGAATTGCATTGCGTGTCTGTCATACCGCCGTGCTTACCAGCACATAAAAATGTTATGTGCAAAAAACAAACGAATCAAAACATTTTTTTGCGACACACATAAATAACTGGATTTAAATAACTTCATAATTACCTGTGTGCCAGTTGAATTACAATATTTGTAGTCGGTTTTCCTGTTATTTTAGTGTGTAGACTTTATATCCGTGTCTAAAACCAGCGGATTTCTCTAGTCAATTACAATGACAACGTGTTCATACAGCGTGTCAACGAACTTTACCACCTTAAACATTTTTTCCTTAATATTATCCTCCTTATCTTAGGTCCCCGGAGCAGGATTTCCTCTCTTTGTACCGTCTTCGCTATACCCTTTGACAAAAATGGATGAATTCTGAGATTAAAGTTGAAAGACACACCGGACGAACAGTTAGATGGGAAGATAACCTTCTCTAATTTTACAGCTTCGTTTGGTCCTTCATCGCTCAGAAGGACCAACAGTTATGTTGATAATGTCTCTTTTTGTTCCTCTTCTGTATTCGATATGATAGCATAACCGTGGTTAATTGTTTATTTACTTTGTTAAACACGAAGTTTACTAAACACTTATTTATCCATACTAATATTATGAATTAAAAAGTAAGTAACTGTCTGTATGTTACCTTTTCACGCCTAAACCACCGAACGGATTTCGATAAAACATAGCAAGGAGATAGATAACTTTTGTCCCGATAGCACGTTCCTGTGGGATAATTTCTGACATCCACGGGCGGAAGCTAGTCTTCTATAAAAAATATAATTAATATGAATTAGATATTAAATATTAATTAAATACTTATAATAAAGCTGAAGAGTTTGTTTTTTTTTGTTTGTTTGAACGCGCTTATATCTGGAACTACCATTCGGATTTAAGAAAATCTTATTGAATTTGGTAGCCCAATTTCTGAGGATGGCTATAGGCTAACATCACGATAGGACCCATAGCAGCCGATCAAAAAGAAGAAAAGTCAGAAAGAACGCTAAGCGAAATCGAAGTAATATTGCGGGCAGGCGATGCGATGCGACGTGTAGGTCGGGGGTACGAGAAATTTCACGCGGACTAAGTCGCGGGTAGAAGCTAGTTGTTTTATAAATTCAAGAGCATTGTTTTTACCTAATGCGAGTAAATAGATACTGTCGATTACTTAAATAAATACTCGTAGCTTCGCGTGTTTCAAATCGTGTCATGTTTTTCCTCTTACTAAGAATTCTTGTTTGATATGTTAGCCTTTGTATTTGACATCTCAGAGCACGTATGGCCGGTATGATGAGTAACGCATGTATTCTTTTCACAATCACAATTATCAACATAAGCCCTAGGCTCAAACACGAACGCATCTGACTCACGACGATCTGTTCTTGTACGTTTATTTAGCTGTGACACGCATGTTGTAATGAACTTGTAGTTCAGCTACTGTTTTATATTTAGCGTTAAGTCCAAAGGGAACATCTAAAAATTCTATCGTATAGCTAGAACGCGTTTCGACCAAAATATGTCTCCTTGCCAAAAAGCATTCGAGCATATATTATCTGCAACGGGGAATACCGACCTCTCCAAGAAACTCGTGTAACATGACTCATTGGCGTTCTTTTGTTTCAGTATTGGATCAAGCAGACGGTCGGCCTGTGAAATTAAACAACGTGGAACAGCAAAGACAAACTACAGTAGAATTTATAGCCGAAGATGAAGAGGTAAGACAAAGAGTTCTTTATTTTCTTTGCAATATTCCCGGTCTGGTAAAGGCTAGGCTAGTATTCTGTCAAAACATGTTTTGTTATGGTTAGCCTCGAATTTGTTTGGTGTTCAAAGTTTGTAAACTTGGAACACCAAACAAATTCAAGGCTAGTTCTTGTAAAACAACGATTAATCTCTTGTTTCCGAATTTCGGGTCTTTGCTGAACATATGCACAATGTTAGCAAGATATGAGTCTTATGTAAATTGTATGGTCAATGAAAAAGGTTAGTCAGCTGTCGTGCTCATTTGTCACGACAATGAAAACACGAAGCTAGAAAGTAATCGATATGTCTAGCGCGGAGCTGTAAGTTTTATTCTCACTTCGGTTCAATTGGCGTTTACGTAGTCTACTGGGACTCGAGATGACACTGATAAAATTGCTGGCTCTAGTCGCCGACCGCTTAATTTGTTTTAACGACTGAAGGTTTAAATGCCCGATTGATGTGTCGCAGCCGCGGTGGATCAGGTTGGATAGCAAACATTTTGTTAAACTGTAGCCAGCCGAGACCTTGATAGCATTGCTAATGTTATAATGCTCACAGAACAACGAAATAAAATTGTGCAAGCGGAGAGCGCAAGGCTAGAGCGGGGTGCCCGGGTCACGTCTGCTGCCTTAATCCGTGCGTTGCATATACCTGAACTTAAACACTTTCTACTACAACTAGTGGACGCGTTCAACTCGTTTCAATTGCGACATAACCTGACATATTCAAAACTCGACCGAGCACAATATAAACACCTCTGTTTCCGAACGTGCAGAAACAAACCGGCCTTTTAGTATTCAGCGGCAGGTCTTTGTCGAAAGCTCTGAGAATAAAGACGTAGGTACATGCTCAGGTTTAGAAATAATAGCGTTGGCCTTACTTAATTTGGGGATCACGTTTTGACTTTTTTATGAACAAATTTTCCTGTTTGACAGCGAAATATTTGGTCCTTTTGCAATAACTTGTTGCACCTTTTATCATAACGAAGAAATCACCCGTAATATTTCAAGCGTGAAAGAATAGATCTACCTAATGAAAATTATAGATCTCACCGCAATCATTGATCGTAGTGATTTTCTTTTTATTGTGCGTAACTATGATATTAAATTTAAATCGTGTGAAGCTATAAAGTTTCTCTTAATAGAGTCATCCATGTCCCGTTACGAAGTACAAATTGAGCTGCATCATCACGAGACGAGTGGGTCTAATGCTCCGAACATCTCGGCTAACCCATGGTGGTCTTATCATTTATCTTCATTACGTTCTCTGAAATGAATGTTTCTCTTGACGGCACAAAGCCACCGTTACTTGGTTCGTTTTGCAGTTACACAAATCATATTAATATGCCTTCTTTTACTATTCCTCTTGATTTTCACTTTCCTCAATAATTCTGGTTTTGTGTTCTTGCTTGATTTCTGCAGTGAGGAAATGATAACGTTTCGCACTATCATGGGTTTTGGAGAAACCCGCAATCTTCGTAGAATACATTCATCAATTCTTCATTATAACACTATCAGATAGTTCACAATCTTGTGTTTTCTTATCTATATTACCTTTAACGACAGTAGGAGTTCGTATCATCAATAATGAGATTGTAATAGTAAGTTCACTCTCAATATTATGAATATGATACAGGAAGAAATAACTCTTTGTAAATATTTACTCTGAAGTAGTAGAAATCCGGCGATCTGCCAACTATTCGAGTATCTCGGCTTGTTTATTTATGAACAATACAAATGTTTGTTTTCTTCTTTTCTTGTACCAGCTTTTTACATAAAGTTATAGCTAGGTATCGGCCTTGTTTTAATCTCGGTTTTCAATCTTATCTTAGTATAAATGAAGCTATTTCTAGAAGAGGGGTTTATACATATATCGGGCATATGTATATCCTACTTCAGTCCCTCAGGGGGTATGCGAAAGATGCTACATTCCTGTGTCCGAGGCATGACGCGTATTATTCAAATATGTGCACGATTTAAACATTATGAGGAAATCCACACGTTTATAAATTCTGAACATGTGCTGGCGTCTAGAAAACGGCGGCGGAGGCCGGCGGCGGTAGGATAATCTTCTGTCGGGTTGGGCGATCTACCGCATCGTGGATAAATCCAGTTTATGTTGATTCAATCTTTGCGTGTAAAGTGACCGGAACGACCGGAGAAACCTAATGAAGGAAGAATACAATTAATATAGCTAGTATTAATTACCTTTGGTACCTTATTTTGAGTATGTAAAGAAGACCGAGAAGACAGAGAAGCAAATTTGACAATAAGCCGGCTTATTTCATCAACTGCCCAAGGTGTTGTCAGTGCGAAGTTGAAGTATTCGTTATCAATAACAGTTCTTACTGCCACATTGCTTAGATTGCCGTTAAATGTTATTTAATCACCCAATAATGTAACATCTTTACAACAGCATGGTAATCTCATTCAATGCTGCAATCCATATCAGGAGAAATGTATGGTGTAAACACACGTAGAAGCACTTTCTATATTGTGAGTTTAGACACGTCCGACTTATGTAACATGGTGTTGAATCGTTACCCAGTATTACAATATGTTACTGAGTGATACTGTTATGTACTAGTAAGCATATAGGGGACTTGAAATAAGGCTTGAAAGAAAGTTTCAAGGATTTCACTTTGTGGGAAATTGACCATGTTTTGAATTTTTTTAGAAATTTTCCATCCGCTTTTATGTCTGGTGGGAACTGGAAAATGTGTCTATATCTATCAATGGATTTCCGTGAGCGAAGTTGATTAATTCATCATCGAATCTTTCAAGTCCTCTTTTGTTTATAATATTTCATATTTACAGCTTTAAATCAAACTCAAACCAATTCTATTTTAATTAAAACTTTAACAGGCACTTTTGAATTGTCAAGGAGTCGGAGAGTCAGTAATATGTAGCTATACTCGAAAGGTTTAGGTAGTTAAATAAAGGTAAACAACAAAAAAAAACACGTGACTCATAGATGTTAAACCTTTTATTTCAAATGTTAAAATCATATTATTTTGAGTCCCATAATAATAGGGTCTATTCTGAATCTGAATTTCAGGAACTATCTGTCACATTAATAATAAAGTGTTCAGTGGTATCATCAATTAATTTGTCTAATTTAAACATTTTCTGTTCTTCTTTTATTACATGACCCTCGCAACTTTTCCAATTCTCAGCAGTCACATTAGCTAAAGACTCTGGCAAAAGAATGTTTAGGTCAGATATTTTAAAAGTTTAATTTTTCTCGGCTACAAACCCTCTAACTTGAGCCCATATTAACTCAATTGAATTGCGCTTACAGTGGTATGGCGGCAGCCGCAATACAGTGACACCATAAAACATTTTTTCTAATTCATCCACAACTTATAAGGCATCTGGTTAACCAACTAAACGTAATATCTGCTACTTCAGTTGCCATACTACGTCACAGGTGTACTCTTCAATTTAGCAACGTTATCTAATTTGTAGTATTTTCTAAAAAGGTTTATGGAACCTGTCTTTTTGGGCTCTTTATAATAGACAGATTACAAAATATTATACTATTTTATAAATCTAACAAAAAAATTGTGCTCAAGCAATTATATTTACGAAAAGTATAGTTTACGAATAAATGATAAAGTTTAACATACATTAATAAAAGAGGAAACTATCGTATAAATTGCAAATAACTTATATTTTGTTGTAACGTATTTTTAAACAAGAAAGTGTCAACTATAAAAAACCCTTTTTACGATTTCTTTACCTTTATTTAACTACCTAAACCTTTCGAGTATAGTTGCCCATTCCAAAGCGTAGTAGGTGCCCATGCAGAAGCACGGGCAAAAAATCTCCATGACTTTCCAAACAGTATTGGGCAGAGGCAGTGGAGAGAGCTGCTCATATTTTTAATCGTTCTCCGAGTCGAGTTCTTGACTACGTGACACCACTAGAGAAATTGACAGGTATTAAACCAAACATTACTCATTTAAGAATATTTGGCTGTAAAGCTATGGTTCACGTGCCGAAAGAAAAACGATTAAAGTGGGATTCAAAATCCACAGAAATGACATTTCTTGGATACTGTGAAGATACCAAAGGGTATAGATTGTTGAACCCGATTACACAGAAGATTACTAAAAGCAGAAATGTCATTTTTTTTGAAGACTGCCTTTCGGATAAGAATAAAAGTTTAAGTTCATTTATAAACAATAATAATACACTACAGATACTTGTACCTTTAACTGAAACCACAGAGATTCCTATCAGTGAAGAAAACTCTACCCCTGCTCACAATGACCCCGATTGTTGAGGTTGGCTCTACATCTAACTCGGACGAGAGTTTCGACTCCACTGTGGATGTAAGTAATCAGGATACAACTTATGAACCCAGCACGGATTGCTCATTCGATTCTCCAAACCCATGCATAAATTTAAGGCCTCGCAGAAAGCAACCCATTGATAAAGAAGAATTAAATCATGCATGTTGGACTCTAAGTCAGGATCCCGTAACTGTAGAAGAAGCCATGTCTTCCTCAGAATTGAGCTATTGGAAGAAAGCCATGGAGGAGGAGTATAACTCATTAATGAAAAATAATACTTGGGTGTTATGTGACTTACCCACTGGAAAGAAAGCTATATCTTGTAAATGGGTTTTTAAGACCAAAAGGGATGAGAAAGATAACATAGCAAAATATAAGGCGAGATTAGTAATTAAAGGATGCGCTCAAAAGAAAGGATTGGATTACAATGAAGTATATTCACCGGTAATCAGATATTCATCTCTGCGCTATTTGTTCGCATTAGCTGTGAAATATAATTTGGATATTGACCAAATGGATGCTGTGTCTGCCTTTCTGCAGGGTGATATAGAAGAAAGTATCTATATGTCACAACCTCCAAGCTTTGAAGAAAACAATAATAAAGTGTGT
The DNA here is from genome assembly GCA_916610205.1 of Griposia aprilina. Classification (NCBI taxonomy): domain Eukaryota; kingdom Metazoa; phylum Arthropoda; class Insecta; order Lepidoptera; family Noctuidae; genus Griposia; species Griposia aprilina. The sequence continues at coordinate 4,397,287 of OU744293.1, read as the reverse complement.
TTATTGAAAAAATCACTTTATGGATTAAAGCAAGCCAGTAGACAATGGAATAAAAAATTGGATAATACACTGAAAGAAATAATTGGTCTGACACAGTCTTCACTTGATCCGTGTATTTACTATAACATAGAAAATGAAGACATAACTTTCTTAGCTGTGTATGTAGATGATTTAATATTATTTACTAGCTCTGTGAAAACTAAAAAATCTATAAAGGAAAAGTTATTTTCTAACTATGAAATGAAGGACTTAGGCGAATTAAAATATTTTTTGAGCTTGCATGTGCACAGAAACAAGGAAACTGGGACTTTATGCATAAATCAAAAGCAATATATTCAGGACATACTGAACAAATTTGGAATGTCAAATTGTAAGAGTGTAAAAACACCTATTGAGCCAAAAACAAAGTTTAATATGAGTAAAGAACAAAATTCAACTGTTGATACAACTTCATATCGAGAAATGATTGGGTCCTTGTTGTATTTGTCGCAAGGAACGCGCCCAGATATATCGTATGCTGTTAATGCTTTAAGTAAATTTAATTCAAGACCAGAAATGCAGCATTTGGTGGCGCTGAAACGAGTTTTAAGATACCTGAAGCATACTGAAAATTATGCTTTAACTTATAAACAAAATATTGAAGAAAAATCGAGACATGGATATTGTGATGCAGATTGGGCTGGCAATGAAGATGACCGGAGATCATGTACCGGCTATGTGTTTATATTTCAGGGTGGCGCAATCACATGGAACTCACACCGACAACAAACTGTTGCGCTATCCACTACCGAAGCTGAATACATGTCACTATCTAGCTGCACTCAAGAGGCTATGTGGCTTAGACAAATGCAAGAAGAGTTTTGGCCCCGCTTGGCCACCATACCTGTTACCATTTTATGTGATAATCAAAGCGCAATTAAACTTGCAGGTACTGAAAACTATCATTCCAGATCCAAGCACATAGATATTCGACACCATTTTGTACGCGATAAGGTGCAATTGAAGAAGATTGTCGTCAAGTACGTTCAGTCAAGTGAGATGGTGGCGGACTCGTTGACTAAAGGGACTCCGCAACTGAAGCTGGACTACTGCTCGGCCAAAATGGGTTTATGTTCAAGGGAGGATATTGGAATATGAACATAAACCTAAGCGTTGTTTCTGAACGGTTCGCGCGCTCGCATGCAATAGTGCGTTTCTCAATAAACGCTTTGTACGTCATCAGTTAATGTCGCGCTTCTTCTCATAATACAGACTTCGTAACGTGTAACCGTTAAACTAGTTCATATTACTATAAACATTTGTTTCATTACATTAGACACTTTTTTAAATTATATTGTTACAAAAATATTAATTACATCATTAATGTTGAACTATAAGTATATGTGAGAACGATGTAAAATAAGACGTACACGATAAAAGCGTCCTGAGTACAGCAAATAAAAACAAAACAAAAAAAACAATCCAAAAATAATATAATTTAAATAACCCGTGGTAACTAAGAGATGACTAGTCCCCTACTGACGGCGCGGCGCCCTATCACGAGCATGACGAAATCATACTGTAGTCTTCGACTTGTATGTTACAGCTACTTTGAAATATCTACACATCATTTTATTTATTATCATATTATTTACACTACTGACAATCAGAATTATTCTTCGTTATGTTATTATTTGATATAAGTTTTAATGATTTCTGATGAATAAGAGTTTAAATTATTCTCATCTACGCTTCTTCAAATAACACCTTTATTTATTTAAATTACCTGTACGCGTATGTAATGAATCAAATGTATATGAACGCAATTTATTCGTAGGATAACTGGTAGTAAATAATGTGTAGACGTACATATTATTATCGTGTGGTTGTAAACGCCGACGTGTCAAACATTAAATTAAACTCGTAAATATGCGGTAGACGGCTCTAAACAACAGGAGGTGGTTTTATGTCTTCCTAGTCTTACTCTGCTGTTGTTTTTGTTCTTTGCAGTGTTTTACTCGAAAAACTGTCTTTGTTCTCATCGATCTACAGAATAGCTACACTGAGATTATTGTTGGAAAATAGCGGTTAACTTGTGTTTAAAAGTCTAACATTATCATCATCAGTATCATAATCAGAATTCATCGATCGTTTTCATCAAAAAGTTGTTGAATCTTTATCGCTGATAGTAACTACAGGAGTACACAAAAGCATTTTTCTAAAGATCTTAAAATTCGGGTTTCTGTTGATCTAAGATCGGGGCTCGGGGCTATTTGTTCAATGTTTACATTGTTTACGCTATTTGTTCAATGTTCACATTGTTTTCACTATTTGTTCAATGTTCACATTGTTTACGCTATTTGTTCAATGTTCACACGGTTTACGCTATTTGTTCAATGTTCACATACTTTGCGAAAACTTTGCGGAACTTGTAACTCATGTTTTGCTGTTATTAACAACGTTTGAAAAGAAATAGGTTCTTTAAAAGGACTTTATACTTTTGTCACCACTGAAGCTAGTATTTATGTAATTTCGATACACATTTCGCTTAATTGTGTCGTTTAAAAAGACTTACGGCGAAAAACAATTAAGTTCAAAGTAATTTGACAATATAAATCGAAGAGTTTATAAAAATAATTTAAGCTGCAAACTGGAAACAGGAACAGCCCGTAAAAACATTATTTTAAAAACTTATGCCTTATAAAATCAAGTCTGTAATCATGTTCAGAGATGCTACATAACATTATTGGGTCCGACTGGCTAGCCTTAACCGTGTCGTAAGATATAGATTCTAGACAAAACCACCTTTCTCTCGCGCGGTTGCCTGGCGTGCATTGCCTGTATTAGCCAATTTGTCGTCGACCTTATTATCTATCAGCTTTTTATCCGTGCTAGCATTAAAACTTTTATTTTGTTGTGAAAATAAAGGAATAGGATCCTGAACATTTGAATTTTTTGCTATATCGTACTTGATTGATAGTATTCTATTGTTGGTATTTGAATTTCTTATCGGGCGAATAATAGGCCGTCTCTCGAGTCGGTGTTCTAAAAGCTTCAAAAAGTTTTTGTCAAGTCAATCAGAGATGTTCTGGAGGTCGACTTTGATGTATACCTACTTATGATAAGAAGCAGCCAAGGTATAAATCATGGCATAAATATTTGACTGTACATTTTCGCTTTTTCCTTTTTTAGCTTACGGGCTAATGAAATGTAACTTTTTGTTGAAATTTAATAGGAGCAAAGAAACCAACCTAAAAATTCAGGGGCGGTGGGACTAGCACCACAGTCACCAACCCCCTTTCTTTCCAAGTGTATATGACGAAGGGCAATGTCCTTCTTTTGTGAGAGGCTAGCCGCCTACCTCGGGACAGGGACAGGGTAACAACCTGGCTGTCTAGTACACAAAGACACAAACTAAGCCCTTTGAACCCGACCCCCCCCCCCCTGCCCCCTTTACCTTATTTCAATGTCCCAAGAGTAACACTGTATCAACGTAAAACGTTTCACCTAAGTAACATCGCAATCCTGACGGTACAATCAATCTACGTTAATTACATAAATAATAGATTTTCATAGAAAGCAAAGAAAGCACACCAATGATGTTTGTGGTCAATGTTTCATGAGCATGACTATCACAAACATCTCGCCGCCAAGAGAAACTATTCCATACAACAAATGAATTGTGTGCTCTGTCAAATTGCATGGTACTTGTCACGATTTGAGAAATACCCAGAGGAAACTGATAGATTGTAGATAAAATATTGGCAATGCAACATAGCTCAAATCCCCGATCAATGAATAAATTATGCTGTCGTCCGATGTTCGGCTCTTTTAGAACATGGCCTTGACATATTCTGTTGACTAAGCTTTAAAATAACTTGAATGGCAAATTAATCATTGACTCCAATGAACGATTCTCAAATCGATTCTGTTGCCGTCTGGAAATCTGTTAATTTACGGTGGCGAGTTAAACTGTTTTGTCTAGTCTAGACTCTAGAAACCGCTCTGTAAGCTGCCCGGGCATTCTTTAAAAGAAATGTTTTACATCGAACTTTCCGTTTCTCCCTTCCCTTTGCGTTAATTCAAACACAGCTTAGTTTCATATTCGTCTAGGGAACATTTTCTTGGGATTTTGCTTGCTCGGATATATATTTTGTCTTTTAAATGAAAGTCCAAACGTCTTTATCGCTTTAAACCTTTTTGCTGATTCAGCAACCTGAATCCGTATGTGCAATCTTATTACTGCGCATTCTGACTGCAAACGTAAGTGCATTAATTTCCATTACCGTAATACAATTTATTGTGACCATGACATTTGAGTGTAGTTTTATTAATTAGCAATACAATTATTTATATTTTTTTATACTTTCAAGACCACTAGACTCACTCCGGTCTTCGAACTAGATATTCGTGATTGCTGTTCTGAATACTGAATGTTGATCTTTACTTGTTAAAAAAACGTGAAATCGTTTACTCTATATTATTGACAGCTTCAATAACTCACAACAAAATCCAGTCTAAAATAAACACTAATTAATAATGAACTCCCAAACCCACGCCAAGGTAAATTGCGTGCAGATTATTTTTTGGTCCTACGACCCGCATCGGAACTGTGGCACGGGCCTGTGGCTTTTTGCAATTTTGATTAGGTCTGATAACCTTACGTGGCCCTTTGACCCAACACCTTATTTATTCATCAAAGGCTTAGGTAGCCTCCGTTCTATTTACGTATGTAAAGTATGGTTGGGGTATAGTAGGTCGTTAGCGTCGGATTCCTGCCAGTCGGCCTAAACAAACGGCGGAATGCCTTGATAAAATCGTTGATATCCTACAAACTCTTACCAGTGGCCCCAAGTAGGTGTCTTGCACGCAGCGGCCACACCCGGGTAACCAAGTCGGTTCGTGGGCAAAACCTGGTAGAGAAGGACTTAAGTGTTTCGGCACTCAATTCTTGCAGTTCCTCCCCGCATAGTGCCCGGGGTCTATCTTGGCCTCATTGGCAATCCACGTCCGGTGGCGAGGCAGCTAGATATAGTGAAAGGCCTCAAGGACCGCGATAGGGGACATAATATAGCTATCGTACCGCCAGGCACTGCATCCAGCCCTCCTCCAGTCGTAGCGGTTTCCGTTCTACTGGATCAAGGAGGGTACGGGCGAGAGAGTGCATCTGTGTTTGCGCACACACTTATGCACATAAATAAATCCTGCATAACTGACTGTTTTTGTTTTGCCGGACTCCGTGATCAAGTCTTGTGGCGATGGGTAGAGGTAGAGAGGTCTAGTAGTGATGCTCACTGGTATTTGTACGAAACTTGCACATAGGCCGCTTAGGGAGAGTGTTCGCTCTTGCACTGCATTGGGGTAACAGTGTGGCTCGGCAGCACCCTCTGCGACGAAGCAGCTCTATTTACCACAATGCTATTCTAACGTGCCCGCACTGTGCACGTACCTTTAGAGTCAAGATAGGTTACATTAGCCACATCAGAGCACACGCCCGTAACCTAGTAGTAGTAGTAGTTGTCGGAAACAAAAACAGTCTAGTTTTAATCTTAGTCTGGCAGTTTGAGTATTTTTTGTGGCCTACCTAAATGTCCTTTCTTCGGTATTTTTCGTCGAATCGTTGAGCTCCTTAAGTTCTGAGTTGAGCTGCACGATTACTGACAAATACGTGCACTGACTGGACAGGTCCACTCAATCTGTGTGGTTTTTCCTCAAACGACCATTTCAGACAAATCTACATGGTTTTCACATGATCTGACCAAGATTATGTCTGGAATTGTGGATTTTAAAAGAGACTGTGAACTCTGAGTTTTTTTTCGGCCTTTCTTCTCAGAGTAGCCAAATAGGAAACGCCGACCTCATCTAGTTTTAAAATATGATTGACGTGTAAAAGTGTTTGTACAAACCTATTTACAGAAATAAAATCATTTATCATTTAAGGATGTATTAAGGCTCGTGCACACGGGCGCGACGCGACAGCGTGACACAAAGGTACCGCGTGCCGCGCGACGGGCGGCGCCTTTGTGTCGGGCTGTCGCGTCGCGCCTGTTTGCGAGAGCCTTTATTATGGTTCAGTTAATTTCTTAACTTGTGTTCGAACGACTGTGCTATTTTTCGAATGAGTGCAAAAATTGGCAACGCGTTACTTAAATAATGTGTAATCTTATTCAACTACAAAATTATAAATATGGTGCTGGTCAAACAAACAAGGGAGCGCTTAAGGCGCGGTAAGAAGCAAGTTTTTTGGTAATTGATAATAGCGCATCGCGGCAACAAATAAGGTTCAAAACAGCGATCCGTTTGATGTTCGTTGAATCGAATGACAACCAAATTCTGCAGTTTTAATTAAATTAAAAAAATAATGCACGGCTCAGGGGAATAACTTTTAGGTATTTCTTTAGTTGATTGAATTCCCTTTATTATCATTACATAAAATACGATAGTTTACGCTCAAAATATTTTTTCGAGTTCTTTTTTACGTTTTTTTTTTTAACATGATACTATTTTATTTCTATGAAATATTTTTGAATAAGTCTTTTCTTTGAACATGTGTCACTACACGAAAAAAAAAACTGGCTTGTAATATGTACCAATAGGTCTAACTGTGCGACAAAAAACTAAGCGTTTTAAGGCTCGTGCACACAGGTGCGACGCGACAGCGTACACAAAGGCACCGCGTGCAGCGCGACAACCGACGGGCGGCGCCTTTGTGTAGGGCTGTCGCGTCGCGCCAGTGTGCACGAGCCTTTACGGTGGCCTACGTTTAGGGTTGCCTGTACGTTACAGGAACTGACGGAGGTTACTGAAGGTGCCAAACTCTTAGCTAAATACTGGGCCGACTCTGACATTGCTATCGACAAGCTAAGAAGAAGACTATAAATATTGTCGTATGTAAAAATTCGTCATAGAGTGACATTGAGGGCAACAGATTCAATGTCAAGTAAGTTTTGATTTTTAGGGTTCCGTACCCAAAGGGTGCTAACGGAACCATCCATCATTCACACAGTCCATCCATCGTTTCTTTGGTCTTCCCCTACTCTTATAGCCATCAACATTCATACACAAAACTTACCTCACGACATTTTCCTCGTTCCTCCGTTTCACATGCCATACCGGTGCCACATTCAGGCTTCCTCGTGCAGTATTATTATATTATTGTACTTATGTGGAAAATTGATTCAATTTGGCATTTCGTAGCCTTTGCAGCTTAAAGGTTCTATGACTTCGGTAAGACTACTTTCTTTTTCGTAAAGCTCATTGCTTATGTCGAAACTTTTTCGAAGTAATCTTACCCGAGACAACTGGCCCTAGGTAGCGCCCCACTTAATCCCTCCGTTCACGTACAATCCTAATTAAGTTAAGAACTCTCGAAAAACGGTGGGACTTGAGAGCAATTGGCTAATTTTCTTTATTGCCAAATACAGCTTTCCGCAATGAGGGTTCTGTCTCGGCCGACAGTTCACCCTACAAAGGAAAAAGAGCATGAAAATACGTTATGCATCACTTGATACTTCACTTTCATCACCGACTAGGAAGCAATACTGAACACCAATATCGAAACCGCAAATAATTATACTGTAACGGTTTTACTCATGTTTGTTTAAAAAAATCTGATTGGTTTTATAATAGAACTTTGACGTGATATGCCAATGACAATTATGTTTTATAAACATCAAACTGTTACCCTTCTATTATTTTACGTAATTCAATAAAACCAATAGACATTCTTTGATGAAGAATTCCTTGTGTCATCGCTTGTAATAACTCGTGTGCATCGGGTTTTAAAATTGCCATAATGCATAAATAATAGAGATGGGCCGACTATGACTTTGGCCGACTAGTCGCCTGCAAAATGGCCGACTAGTCGGCCAAGCCAATCATTGCTTTCGGTTGAGTTTGGGTGACATCGCCAATGTTCGTGACTACGCTTTCGGCTCGTAGATCAGCGGCGCAGCGCCCGGCGGCCAGATCTAAGTCTAATTCATTATTATTAAGTCAAAGGAAGATTTCCTATTTATAAATTGTAAACCTACTTATTGCCAATTGTTTGCTATAGAGTTTCTTCTTTTTTGTTAGAAGTATTAGTTAATTTTATTTTATTTAATTTCTGGATCTAAGTCCAATTAATTAATGGACCAAACGAAGGGTTCCTATTCCTTCCCATCCTATTCTAAATTGCACTGAAAGTAAACTGTAAAACTCATTCTATAATAAAAAAGAATTACAGTAAGGATTTCAGTTTCATTTCAATCACCCTCTTTTATTTAACCATATTAATACGAGTAAAAAATGGGTCGACTAGTCGCCGACTACAAATAAGGCCCACTAGTCGGCTTTCCCGACTATTCGGTACATCACTAATAAATAACCAGCAAAACGTCGATTGTTGACTATCGCAGCGACTGCGACACATTCCCTTTAGCTTTTACAACTGTCGAATGATAAATGACTGACAATCATGTGTTTCTTTGACGATTCCATATCAACATGTAAATGGTCGTGGCGTAATCTGTGAAATGCTGGTATCTGAATAAAAAAACTGTCATATTTACATAAGCTACACTTTATATACCAGTGGCACAGATTTGTGACAGACTGACACACTTGACATGGAATTCGAACGGTTTTGAAGAAATGAAATACTGATAGTAAAGTTCACCATTGAAAGGTCAGTTCGGGAAAGGCCTTATCCAATTAACAGTATTAAGTGCTAAAGTGAATCATCCTCAGCCAAAGACCCTATGGAATACCAAACGCAATTAGCCAAGAAGGTTGCATCGTTTCAAATCTTGCCACTCTGAAATGCGCTAGCATTTTAGTTTAGACATCTTAAGTGCCATGACTCGGTGCCAAGCTCAGAATACAGAACTGAGGTGCCAAGCTAGTAAAATTGTATCCACTTCAGTATTTGAAAGTTTTTAACGAGATACTTTCTTTAATTTTTGTACTTTTATGCAAGTCCAGTCTCCGACTTCAAAAGAAGCGCACACCTCTCAGTTCTGACTGTATTGCAAATTTACATCATACATACAAATCGAGTCTCCATGCTTGCGTATAATTCTACGTACAGTTATAGGGAGTGGCGTTCTATCTTTCGCGTTAGCTTCGCGTCCGGCGCCCGGGTAACCGACCTCCATTGTTCCAACCGTTCCAACTCGAAGAGATGTCAACAGCCCGTAAATTACTAATTTGTTACGAAACCTCGCCTCTCCGCTCCGCTAAATGTCTTCCACGGTTCCCGAGGTCGGTCCCACAACTTCGAAGTAAGCCTGTTTGACTCCATTACTCTCAATTTAGGCCGTAATTGCTACGCACCATGTTATTTGTCCCAAATTGTCGATGAAGTTTCTACAATAGGTTTAAATAGAAACTGAAGGCGCTTTCCATTAATTTTGTTTGGATGGATTTTTATGTTGTTTACAATTTGCGTGATTGCTAACTCGTTGATAGAGCGGGAAACATGTCTCCCCCTCTTCAGCCTGAACCCGCAAACTACTGGCGGATTCCCATAAAATTTATATTAAATACTAGTTTGTCAAGCGTTTTCGGGGGGAAACTTTCGATGTTATCGCCTCGCGTGTGAAGTAGCCGTCTAGACGGTGCTATTTTATATTCAATGCACAATTGCACACGATTCCACAGAAAACCATCTGTTTACCTGTGTATTATAACGTGAGTTGCCAAATACTGTAGAAGGAAAAATCTAAATGTAGTCGATAAAAAGTGCATTGATCGTATCGACCGGGTAACGAACTTGCGTACCAAACGCGTCTCATTAATTATTATTATTGTTACAACAACGCGTTACAATTGATTCGATCCAATTCCTCGAGCTCCAACCGTACTGTAATTGAATTCACAGCGCTAATGAGTGTGATATTAATCTAACAACACTACAAGTGTATTGTGGTGGTGGAAAATGCTTGGAACACGCTGTTCGCTTGCTGCAAATTCTTTAGGGAGTAAGAGAAAATATAATTTTACACAAAGACCAAGACTACGTTTCTACGACTCATTCGTAACTTGAAGAGTTTGTATAAGTCCTTCTCGTCAATTCGTGAACCTTTAAGAATCGTCACATATTGCTAACTGAGCTTCGATACTTTCAGGTTTTTCTACAAGCTTGAAAATCATTTTACGATTGGTCTTTTCGGCACCGATAGTCGATACATTCTATGTAGATCTGAAAGGCCACGTTTCGATACAAACAATATCCAAACATTCGTTAATATCGCTACCTTATGTTTGCCTTTCATTTGCATAATCAACATCACGTTAATCTAGATTAAGGTCTACACGATAAATTGAAACATTGACCGTATTCAATACAACAGTGGAGCGGCCGTAGTGAATGGCCCTAAAGATTAAGTGCTTCGAATACAGATCATAGATAACGTCGGATTTAGGCGCAGGCCACACAGAGGGGACGTGAGACGAGGTCGGGACGCAGATAGAAAAACGACGCGCCTCCGGCTTGTTCTCTCAGTATGTTTTGTAGCAGATCGCGTTAATATATTTTGTACGACGAATAATGAAGATACGTGAAAAGGACGCCGCGTCTGCGTTCCGTCCTCGTCTCACGTCCCTTCTGTGTGTCATGCGCCTTACGGTATTTTAAGTCCGTCATTATTCGTTCCGACAATTCCGACTGCCTCGTTATGTTTTCTATTCCTATTATAATTTTGTTGTTTGCTTCGTGGAAGTCGAGATTTTTTTTATTAGTCAATAAAGATTTCCCCGAGTAATATTAGCAAGGGAGTCAAATTAATTTGTTTTGGCTTATCGCTGCGGTGTCGGCCATTATCGGTACAAATAACTATGTTCTCGCGTAAAATGTTCAGCTGTTCGAATGCCAGAGTCATAATGGACGATAACAATCGGAAAATTTACTGATTTTCCAAAAGTGGGGCTCTTATTTGTATTGTAACTGATATGGCTGGTTGAAACTGACCTGAGCCACTTAGGACTGACATTTCGCCAGCCTCTACTATTCTTGTATCTTTACTACGACTTGTATCATCATCAAATCCAACCTCCATTAAGGGGGAAGCGCCAGGGTAGCCCGCGTAAATCAAAATTTTCTTACGTTTTTTACAATTTGCAGGTCAGTATCAGGTTGTATGTTGATCTAAATATGATTCGCGGCCGTAACAAATATGTATTTATAGAACTCTAATCAGACTATTTCATGAAATCTTGACATTTGGGGCCAATTCTAACTTAAAGAGTTGTATTGTTGATTCTAATGATTATAATTCTGGAAAGCCATATTTGTTACGGCCGCAGACCGCATTTTAATCAACATACAACCTGACACTGACCTGCAAATTGCAAAAAACGTAAGTAAATTTGAATTTCACGGGCTACCTTATAGCATCCCCCTTAATAATAGTTTTTAGGAGATGTATTTTTAAATTTTTTTTTTTTCTCGCATTCCAATTTTCAGCTGATCACATGCAATAAGTTAGTCATAATGATGACAAACAGAAAATTCTCTGATAGTCCAAAAGTGCAGCTACTCCTGTCATTTGTAACTACTACGGCTGGCTGAAATTAACCTGCGCCACTTAGGATGGACATTTTGCCAGCCTATACCATACTTGTATCCAGTGTCGAAGCTAGTCCTAAAGCGGCCCGGTATCAAAATTTGTTGGGGGCCCTTTTCACCCAACTGCAGTGAAGCTTCAAAAAAACAATACCTACCATAAGTATTGTTTTTTTTACAAAATAGCACACTGATTTGGAAAGTAAAACTAATTGTGATTTTCTCGCCCGTTCTTCTCCATAGATACCTACTACGCTTTGGAATGGGCTAGCTTCATGTTTCTGACTGACCGACCCCATGACAATTCAAATGTAAATGGTTTAATTGAAATAAATACTTTGAGTTTAAAGCCACAAACCAATTTTGTTAATGTGATTTTTTTCATTAGGTACTCATTTATTACGGGCCTCTTATCAATAAGAATTATGGATAATATATTACGAATATTCACGTCGCGTCTGGGGGGCCCCTGTAGCTGGGGGGCCCCTTATCATTGATACGGCTGATACGGCGGCGGCGGTAGCTACACCCCTGTAGTAAAGATACAAGATCTTTACTAAGGCTTGCATCATCATCAAATCCAACATTCCCATTAGTCATAGTATTTACGGAGTTGACGGCATTCATCAAGATTTGTGTCTGAAAAAAATAAGTAGGTACTTTTCTGCCTTTCCTACGTGTCACTTTCACGCTCAATGACAGACATTTATATGATTTTTTGGCAAATGCCACAGCAATTAGACATTTTCACTTTCAGAAAATTTGCAAACAAACGGGCAGAGGTGACCTAAAGAGTTAAGGCGAAGTTTTAAAAGAAACCGTTGCAAATATATTGTCAAGGCGAATAGGTCAAGGAACAAAAAAATTAAAATCTCTGCCAAATACCACACTTTTACTTATTTATTAGCGGTGGCGCAATGAGTCTTTCCGGTCATTTTATGAAAATTACCTACTCTTCAATTTTGTATGTATAGGTTCTTAGTAAATTGATGCTTAATAAGATAATTTACTAATAGGTATGTTTGTTTATAGAATTGAAAACATGGATTAGGCTTTAAAATATGAACAGCTATTTATAATAAACAAGTTTATTTCCATAGCAGGTATAATTACAAGTACCTAATCAGCTGAAAAAACCCTAGTTTTCCGTTGAATTAATTAGGATTAATTTAACATATTTTTGTAGGCTTACATGTAGTTATAGTGAACGGTATATTTTTTCTGGTACAGAATCTGTGCCATACAATTAATCTTTACGGTATTTGCGTTTTTTGTAATAAACAGTTTTAACAGTTATTAAGTTCTCATTCTTGGTCTTGTCAGACATCACGGCAGAACGTAATCGTGCGCACGTGCCGTAACGAGGAAAACTCTTGTTTTTGATTCTACTCAAACTGGGGAATACCAAAACCATTATGAAAACCACAAGGAAAAAACTAATCGCCTTTTATACAAAAATAAAAACACACATAATTATCTGACATTTAACCAAATCATGTTACAATTTAAAAGGATGAATGAAACTCGATTCGATGATTTGGTTTAGCGGCGTATCAAACACATTGTATAACTGAGGGCCTAGACAAAGTAACATTCGATTAGCGATGACGCCAGTAGAAAAGCCAAAAAAATGTATGGGGTTGACATAAGCTATCGAAATGTCACGTGGTCATAGGTCAACCAATCGAAATTAGCTACAAAATGTTAACATCATTCGATTATATATGGCTTCTATGAAACGAATCGACAGCGTCCAACGATTACTACCATAGAGATGCGTAGCCAAGTGGCACTTTTTGACAAGCGTTATCGCTAGTTTTCGTTTCGTATGATGGAAATATTAGCGAAAGCGATAGCGATTGTAGAAATAAAATCGCTCTGAAGCGAATGCCATTTGTCTAGGCCCTCTGATCAGTTAGGTCAGTGACGCATTTTCTATGCATCGTGTCCATAAACATTATACTTCCGATATAAAACTGTACTAATAACTGATTGGGCAGTGGATGACGTGACTCACGTTAAAGGGTACTTGTGACTAGTCAAACCGCCAATAGCTCTTACTGTGATTAGGATAGTTCGAAGAAAAATACGTGAATATTCTGAATTATACTATAGGAGCTAGCTTTTGCCCACGGCTTCGCCTGCGTGGATGTCGAAAAATATCTCACGAGAACGTACTACCGGGATTTTAATTCAAGTAAACAATGTATTAATTCCGTAATACGTTGTTTTCATATATCTCTATTGATTGACGCGGTGCACGCCAGTAAAGCTCCCAGTCGGCATGTATTTTTCCGACATCTTCAACAATGAACCTCATATTTCAGTCAATTTACACAAAACTTTAATGAATTATACATCTAAACCTTCTTCATGAATCACTCCGTCCATTGGTGAAAACCGTATGACAATCCGTTGGGTAGTTTTTGAGTTTATCGCGTATAGTAGTGTAAACTGGTTCAGGATCTCTAAACAGAAATTTCACTTTGAATGAATATGTAGATACAGTCCGCAAAATAAGCTGCTGAAATGAATTCAGTTTACACTCAATATGTTGCACACCAAGTAAATTAACTTCCTTCAAGAACTATTGGGAAACTGTAGAGTTAAAGCATTTTGTTGCCGATCATACGTTCTTATAAGTTTTAAAACTTGCGTTGTCTTAAGATTACGTTACTTACATAATAAGATGTTCTAGAATTAGTCATCGCATATAATGAGTATGCGATAAACCTTGTTATGTAAATCATGTTAAGTAATACAGTCAGTCTTTTCCTTATTGAGTTGGGACAGGATCCCGAAAATCACCGTGGGGTCACCAGTTTGGAGATGCAGTCATGAGTTGTGAAGTTCCTCCATAGACGAGGAAGGATCCTCTGACCATACGGGTTTTGTGTCTGGTGGAATAATATGTATAGATATTTCGCGGTAAAATTTGCTTGCGCGATGCAGGATTGTGTGACGACAGAGGTGTTAGTTAGATATCTGCAACTTGTAATTCACTGGCTGTTTAATTTTCGTTATAACTTACAGTATAGGTGCCCTTTTAGATATGATCAGTTTTTTTATACAGGGTCAAATTAAATTAGCTAGCGAAACTCCGCAGGCGTGATGGGTATCGATATAGGTATTATAAACCAGACAAAATATTTTTTTTAAGATTGACCCTGTTTAGCAATGGATAAGATTTGTATAAACTGGGCGAAGCGTATAGGTTAATATTGTTTTAGCATGTGGCGTCCTAAACGTCCTGTCTAAAAAACTAAAAACAGCAAAACTTTTAAATTTCGGAAACCTTGGAGTAACTTTGTTTAAAATCTAGTCATCATAATTCATCCTTCTTGTCTATTTTCTGTCTATAATATTGGGTATATTAAAGACAGCAAACAGACAAGAACGATTCATGTTTTTGAATATAATTAAATAAATACTCTCTTCATTAAGCCAGATAAACCAAAATCAAAAGTCATTTATTCAAATTAGGCTGCGAATCAGCACTTTTGAACGTCAAAATTACCCGACTTAACCACTTCCTTTAGTTCTCACTAAAGGAAGTGGTTAAGTCGGGTAATTTTCATCAGCAAAGTTTCCTTATGTTATGACATCTTCCCTTTTACCTTTTCACGGAAAAGAATAACGGGCCTCTTGAACACACGCCACTTATTATTATTATGACCAGTTTGACCGCCCAAAAAAGGAAACGAAGAAACCGATTCTTACGAAACACGACAATTTATCAAAGCAGCTGAAACTGAGGGTGCTGTTGTAATTTATGACCATAAACCACCGTGATAGGTTGCGCGGTTGCGCCCACTTGCGCTATAAGTCACTGGGCATGAACTGATGACGCAAAGTGGCAGCTGGGTGCAGTGCCAACCATGCATCATTGCCTCTGACAGGCAATTAAATACAAACGAATTTGCAGATGAGAAAGCTTTTTTATAGCTTTAGTGGTAATGAACAGACAACTGACACAAAACTAACATCCGATTTCTGTAATCTGTAAATTTGATTTGTTTTCCGACACAACAGCTAACGTTGAGTTTACTACAGATTCCCTTATCAGAAACATAAGCAGCCTTGCAGAACCTGGGGGTCTATAATGTATCTCTACCCAACAAATTTTCACCATAAAATCTTCGAATTAGACGAAATTTTGCCAGCAGACATACCTCATTTTCGTCACAAACTATTTTTGCGTCGAAAATGATTATCATCTTGAATTACCCAATCATTATCATCATCATCACATATCCTTTTATTAACTATGTTGGGTTTAATCTGACCTCCACAGGTTCCCCAATCCTTGAAGTTTAATATTAAACAGGTTTTTTTTTCTTTTGCAGGGCGACGTTATGGAGTGTCCGCTATGCCTATCAATGTTCCCGTCGACGGCAATGGTCCGACTCGCGTGGTGCACGCACCGGTGCTGCGAGCCCTGTTTACGACAGTACCTTGCCATAGAGATCTTTGAGGCGAGGGTTCCCGTCAACTGCCCTGTGTGTCACGAGAGCATGCATCCCTCAGGTAAAACATTATTATAGTTATTATAAGGTTAAATACGCGGAAGACCCCCTCTGTTGTTGACGATTACGGACATGCAATGTCGACGAGACATCTAATTGAGGTTTCTTCAGGTCGTTGTTGATGACGGAATCAGCAACGACCAGAAGGACGCTCAATTAGATGTCTCGTCGACTCACAGTCACACAACAGACGCAAATGAAATGGGATATGTAGAAAGCTACAGGTTGTGCTTGTGTGTTAGCGTTGGAAACTTGGAATTGAAATGTGCGTGAGTGCACTAAAAGCGTCCGTCAACTCGACCCGTGTCGACGGCGACGGCTGCAGTTGCCTCTGCCGTTGACAAGTGCCGCTCGTGGGTATGCACACTTAGCCATTCAATAGAATGCTCTAAATTAGAAATTCAATTCTTAAAACCAAAGCTTTCTTTCCATAAGACTTTAATTGGTGTCATGTTAGTTAGTTGTTGCAATTAATCTTTTGCAACATCTTCCGGCCGGTCTTTTAGTGATGTCTGTCCTGTCTTGCTTTACCAGATCTTTCAGCCTCACGTCCAAAGAGATAAGATTATGTTTTTAATTTTAAATTAAATACTTTTCTATACAACAGGAAATGTGAGCGATATTAAGCTCTTGCATAATGAATTAACTACATTCCGGTTGAAAGCCGCTCTTTTCTATAAATATTGATATTTAATCAATTGAATTATGTAATAGATTCATCGGATGGCCTTAATTTTACTTATTTGCATGTAGCACCTACAGAATGCAAATTACTTTCATCATCTAATGTAGATTAGCCACTTTTATAAATATGCTGATTTTTCTGAATATTATTTGTATATATTTCTCTAATGCCTACTAACACATAAGTAAATATTTCAGTACCTAGAAATAATATAACAACAATTTTAAATAAGAAAAGACTGTCACACAAATATGACCGTGATGATAAATGGGCTTAGCTTTAAGCCCATTGTAAGATCTTCACACATTATGGAAGGCAAATAAAGATATGAATATGATTTTTGTGGTGTACATGATAATAAGTATTCTATTGTATGAGCTACAAAGCCAAACTTTACCAAAAACATAAATACAAATATTTTTATTTGTTGAACATAGGTAGTTTAGGTACAGATGTTGTAAATATTAAAGAACGCTATGTCTAGCCGTCATCGGCGTACAAATATTATTTTGGCACAAACATGCAGATTATATTATAATTATCAAACAAATATCACACATTATTAAAAAATTCTAATTCAAATTGTCGATACAATAAAATCATTCCAATTAATTATAATAATAATAATAATAAAATCTAGTATAAATTTTCAAATCAATAAATTCGAAATTATAATAATACTAAAAAAGGTACCTAATTATAATGTGTCAGTTAGGTATTCGTTCACCGTAAGGTGAGTGGGGGTAAGATAAAAAACGGGGTAACATAAAAAGTTGTCCATAACGCTAGATTTAGTGCAGTTTTTCCAGTGATGGCAACATTGTTAAGATCGCCATTTTGTTACGTCGCACATGTCAGTCAGCGTTTGCCGCTTTGAGTAAATGGTTGTATGAAAAATGCAAATGTCTGCGCAGTGACTTTTACGCAAGTTAATCGAGTGTTTTAATCTTACCCCGTGTCTTGTAACTTTACTTACAAGGTGGGTACGAATGTTTTATTGGGATATCTTCTCATTATTTTTAATTCTTAGTTGTATTATTACATCCAAATATGGCTATTTTTCGTATTTTAGGATTTATTTCAATTTTCCGTCTTTACCCACCAATATTTGACGGGGTAAGATGAACATATAAAAGTTTCGACCTTACCCCGTTTTCAAAAGTCATACTAATAGTCAGATGCTCTCAAACTGTTCATGATAAGATAAGTAGGTATACAAAATAAAATAATAGGTACCTATCCTTTTATGATTTTATGATGGTCTTATAAAATATCTTTTGTGCAAAGTTTGAATGAGTTAATTTTGTGTATAAGTGATTACTGATTACATACTGTCTTTGAGATATTTACACATAACATATTTTCTTTTTCTTTTTTACGACACGTCCTTTTCATAGAAATACAAAGACGCCAGTAGTGTCGCAGCGACAAGTTGTCTGCTGCTGCTGTCTGCAGTCGGCTACGAACTCGTACCTTTAGATGTAATAAAGATTAAAATAGAATCTTTAAGGACATCATGTTCCTAAATATGCCAAATTAATGTAAGATAAGTGATTTGTTATTGCTTTTTTTGCCTTTGAAGAGTCTTTTTATGTTTTTGTTAGGGGCATGAAGCCATATTTCTTTTTCATTTTCTAAGACGTTTCTTGGATAACTATTTAATTTAGAAATATTTTATCTTTATGTCACTTTTATTTGTTACGTATTGTGCTAAATTTGTTAACTCAGATGAAAGAAGATGCAAACTCTTGTTTGGTAATATCTCGGTATTAAGATAAAATAAAATTAAAGGATATACTTGATTGATAGCGATGTTTTATTTTCAGTCTAACCTTAAGCAATTAAGTGGAAAGTTTGAGAACCTCTATGTCAATCTTCCCCTAGTGGGGTAAGACTGAAATATAAAAAATAAAAAAATCATTATATCTTTGTTAACTAAAGGTATTTTGACACAACAGGCAGTTCTGAGTTTTTAGGACACCTCAAACTATAGACTAGTGACCACCAACAACGTCTGATAATCATTTGAACGATTTTAGGAATTATATCGATCATTCCCCATCACCCTTTCGTCTTCCCCCTGTTTCATTCTTGTGATAGAAACATATTTTTTTTTTTTTATGCTTTTGAAGAGTTTTAACAGGATGTTATCAATATGATAGAAAAATATACTCTTTGCTCTTTACTCAATACAAATAATATTTTAGCATAAGCTAATATGCACTGTTCCACAAGACTTCAAATACAACACTGCTCATCTCGTCAAAAAACCGTTCAATCTTACCCCCACTCACCTTATAACATGTTTTTTCATATAATATTTTCAGGAAAGCCTTTTAAAATCGTATATTATGTTGTTTATTTCTGTAATTCGTCTTAATGTACCATTATTTACTACCGGGTACTGCAAACATATAGTCCGTCTATATAGGGCATCTACCCTCCCCTTTATGGCACAAAGTTCTCCCTGACTTATTCTAGAAATTTATATTCGACACCTCGAGGCCTCCCAAGATTGTACGTCTACGAACAAAAGGCACGTAGAAAGGAATCCTGTAACATTGTTCCCCGTCTCGGTTTCCTCCAAATCACCGCAATATAGGTTGGTGAGCCACTAATTCGAATAGTTGTCGAACTTCGACACCATTCCGTACAAACTTTGGTTATCACACTCTACTTTGAAACGCAACGTACTATGTAAAATTTACGTTTGATTGCCGCAGGTGTAAACTTTTGTGTAAAGATATCGAGCGTACTACTTTAGTAAAAGGAAAAATTACTTATGAATAATTTCGTCCTAGGTACTTACACATATTCCAATTTATGTTTGGGCATCTCAAGCAATTCTTGCAGTGTCGGGAAATATGAGCTTGTCACATAAACTCAGCTGGTAGGTATGATTAATACCTAGTACCTACGGTCCTACGCCCAGATGAACACATTATCATGTCACCCTACCGTTTTTCCTTTACTCTGACGTCAGAATACAGTACTTAAGTATTCAACGGTGACGTGATGATATATGCAGCGGAGAGATGTGTAAATTGAAATTCTATACTGGAGGATCCTAGGATTAAGTTTTATAACAAGGTGCTCGACTATTTACGTAACTGCATAACTTAAGATGCGCTAATAGGGAATTCTCTTACTAACTACAAGAGTATTTTGCTATTATAGAATCGTATCTATAGGTAAAAGAAGAAACTGACTGACATAATACGCACAGCCGAAACTACAGGGACTAGTAGTTTTATAATTTAAGGGAGCACTAAGAAGGGGTTTTTGGAAATTCGACCTATAAAGGTGTGAAAAGGGGGATTTTGTTTGTATGAAAAATCTTATTTCTTAAGTTTATAAACTTGAAACTTGGCACGAATAATTATCTAAGTGGATTATAAAGTCATTTTTGGTTTTACTAAATTACCCGCTAAAGGGAGATTGGGGGGTGTCAAAGTTTGTATGGAAGAATTTTAATGCGCGGTCAGATTAACTGGAAACTGAGTATTTATAGTTAAGACCAAAATAAAGAATAAAGTCCTTCAGGGTTTTTCGTAAACCTAACCCTAATGGGGTGAAGAGGGGTATTCAATTTTACAGGGCAGTATTCTACTGCGTAGCTTGATAACTCAAAAATCGGTAAGTATAAATATTTTTTACGATGCGATGCGACGGGGTGGGTCGGGAGACCAAGAAATTTCACGCGGACGAAGTCGCGTGCAGAAGCTAGTAATAATATAATTGAAAATAAATACATTTCCCGCAAGTACGTTAATGTGTATGTAATGTAAACTGATTTACTCCACTTGATTTTTACAAATTTACCTCAAACACAAAAGCCTATACCTACCGAAAGAATGACACACCAGCTTCCATTTATCATACAACTGCAGTTACGTTGAATAACAGTTCTGAGAACGATAAAAATGTAAGTAATTATCAGAACTGTAACGGCAAAAGCTGACGAGTCATAAAAAGTATTTGTATGTCAAGTGAGTGTCACAAGAAGTAACTGTAATAATTGCTCAACGTGTAATGGTGCTTAAACTTAACGTGCACACGTTATTACACTTGATCAACATTATAGCAGGATTTTCCTTATAAACCTATTGAGATTCGACCCTGCTCGTTTTAAACATGCAGGTTTCTTTTCTGTTCCTATTAAATAAAGTAACATCTTGAGTCCATTTTAGAATTGTGATCTGATTGGGTAAATAACAACTTAGATTTTCTGTTGACAAAGCTTGATTTTTAAATGATTTGCGGTAGGTAGTAGAAAACATCTAAAAAGTTAATAAGGGTACGTGACTTGGTAAGACACGAGTAGAAAATTATAGATGTCAAACACAGCTTAAAGTATCACGTTATAATGAATCTTCGCACAAGGACATTATTACAGGAAAGTCCACGATTTTCCTTTTCTTAGAATTTCCCCAAATTTTTGGTCATGATCACTCATTTTATCGCTTTCGAATTTTTCGGAATTATTTTCAGTAGAGCTTTCTGTTGGAAATATTTCTATTGGTATTTAAAAATATAATAAGCATTTATATACAGGTTGCTACAAATGCTACTGCTAATAATATAAATAATATATAATCCTACGTCAAAAAAAAAAAAAAATCCTCATGCCCAGGAACAATTGCTACAATTGTTACAATTGATTGGTTCCTGATGCTCATGCTCCTGTGTATCCGAAAATGCCCCATGTATGTTCCGCGATTCTTGATAGTTTACGAGTACTTTTTTCAACATTTCTTGAAAATGTTATGGGATAGAATAGATAGAATTTTTGGAAAGTGGGTACTTTCAAAAAATTCTATCTTTGTTTTCACGTCTTTTTCACATTTTTTTTTTTGCAATTTTCTTTGTTATAGAATATTCTTTCAGACATAAAATAATCATCTTCCTATTATTCATTTAAGATACAAAAATTCTGATCGAAAAGGAGGAATTTACGTTCCGAGTGATGCAGAGTCGAAATACCGGTTATGTTATGATGAGTTACCTGGGACGGGCGGCGTTGTCGTATTAATACATTTGAAACTTTTTACTTTTAAGAGTTGAAGTTTATTAAGATAATTTGATGTATCTAAACATTTCCTCTCAATCCAATTCGATCGAAATCATTTGTATCTTAAATGAATGATAGGAATATGTTTATTTTATGTCTGACAGAATATTCCATAAAAATACGTTTAAAAAAAATGTATTAAAAGCCGTGTAAAAATAAAGATAGAATTTTTTTAAAGGGATCCTTTGATATATTCAAGAAATTAAAATAAATATATAATACATATTTCATGAAAACTATCAAGAGTCGCGGAACATACATGGGGTATTTTCGGATACTCCTGGACATGCGCCATCAATATTTTTCATGACGTCACTATCTGGGACAACCTGTATATAGACCGATCTTACTGTTAACAGTCTGAACTTGCTTAATTAAGGAACAGATTTCGAAGTAATTAAGGGGCTTCAATTGGTTCGACTCGATTTAACTTTAAATTAAGTATCAAAGGGGTGCTTACTCATATAAAGTTAATTAGCCATTATACGGCTTCTGTTTACAGAAAAGGCAGCGAATTTAATAAATAATTTTACGTGCGGGAAGGTTTACATAACAGTAACTTTTTAGTTGATGACAACCAACTACATAAGTGTACGTTTTTCCTAAGAAACTCATGGATGTCCTATGCTGTGGAGCGAGCAGAAGGGTCCATCAGATTCTAAGCCCAGTGCACTTTTATTACGCACATGGATGCACTCTGTTGTATTCTCAACACTCGGCTCGGAAAATCCAGTGGAAAAAAAAACGTCGCGTTAATAAAGCGCCCGTGCGTATGTAGGCTTACTGTTTTCTCTAACTATACCTTTGGCCGGGAGGAGAAATGTCTCCACCCGACACCCACATAAGTACATAAGTAAGTATTCCACGTTTTCAGTGAATAACAGGAAAAGAGGACCAACTCACTAGGTACCATAACACAATTCCCAGAATTCACGGGGATTATCGATCCTCGTCTTTGCTCCTGAAAGTTCTATGAATCGGGGTTTTTGGAATCAGCCCATACGTTTCCAATGTCGAACATGAGACATACCTATTACCTATGTTATTATAAGTTGCCAATTTCAACGGACATAGTTGTGCGGTTCTGTATAACTGTATCTTTCATTGGAAGCACCAAAAATAATATTCACCCGCAAACACTGACGTGTTAGTAAGAAGGAAACTCCAAGTAGTCGCCCACTGTTACGACTTCACCGCTCTACAACTTGTTGATTAAAGGCCGGCGCACTCTTGTGAGGTGCAGCGCGGCGCGGTTGTCACTGCCAAACAAATATCAACGTTGTGAGACTAAAAATAAAGTTAAGAATGAATAACCTAAGATGCGCGCCTCTTTCCGCCTATAAGCACTCTCGAGCTAATGGAAATTATTTCTTTTCAACTTTATTTCAAGTGGTCCAAGGTCAATATTTGTTTGGCAGTGACGAATGCGTTTCGCCAGATGTACGCCGGCCCTAAGACGCCTCAACGGCTAAGGGCGCATTCCACCAATGAAACTGAACTCAATCAGCACATCCAAACCGCGTTCAAGAGCTGTCAGTGTCATCATTGTTGTGACATATTGACACTGACAGATCTTGAACGCTACTAAGACGTGCTGATCGCATTCAGTTTCATTGGTGAAATTCGCCCAGTCTTCTACAAAATATCCACAAATAAAATACCGCCTTTTGTTTCAGACGTCCGTCGCATCGTAGACAACCCGGTGCTGTACGACAAGTACGAGGAGTTCTCAGTGAGACGCGCGCTCGCAGCAGATCCTGATACCCGGTGGTGTCCCGCGCCCGACTGCAGGTGAGAAAGCTTATGGGTTTCTACACTTTTCGCTGACGGTAGATCACCTTCTTGGTGGAGCGACGATTTTCGAATAGTGGCTGAACCAGAGTAGCCAAGGATCGGGTTAAGTGACGTGCGATTGGTGATTGGAGAGGTGTCAGCCCAACAGCTGACTGCTATAGGCTAATGATGATATAGGGCCGATTGAAATACAGGACAAAATGGATTCTGAAGCGCTCTACGTCTCTTCGTGTTGAGTGAGACCACGTTCACACTGATATAAAAATATCGCGGCGGGATTTTATCACGCACTGGATTTTCAACTCTCGGTGTTGAGCCGAGCATTAAAAATCCAAAAGAGCGCATCCCAGCGCATCGACAAAACACACTGTTGGATTTTCAACTATCGGCGCTGAGCAACGCGTTGACGATCCAGTGCGCGAAAGAATCCTGCCGCGATATTTTCACGTCCGTGCGAACGTCGACTTATCTATCTCATGTAGATATCGCAATTATCTATGCTAGAATAATGTCAAGATTCATTGTGGCTTTAAACTTATAGGAGAAAGTGCTGAATTAACATTAGATTTTTCTCTCATTCCTGCCTTGTCATTTCGTATTTTCATGAGTTTCCCCCGAAGTTATGATTTTTTTTTAGCCTGCTCTGTGCCACTCCTGGGTAAAGGGCGCCCTCCACTCCTCAAATTTTTCGCGAGCCCGTGCCTCTTCCTTCCAATTTGGACGGAACCTATACAGTTCGTCCCGCCGTCTCCTACGCGGCCTGCCGCGACCCCTAGGGTACCATTTCTGAGCTATTTGTGCCTACAGTTTGTCAGATGCGGCAGACATGTCCTGCCCATCCCCATTTAAGTTGAGCAGCCTTTTGAGCCCCGTTAGCTATATTTGTTTTGGAGCGCAGTATTGTGTTTCGAACACGATCCGTTAAGGGGGATCATCGGATGGGCCATCCATAATTTTTTCTTAGGGGTAATACGCTAAACATAGACACGCTTTGGTTATAACGAATCATTTTAAGTATCACTTTTCTACAACGAAATGTGGTCGCGATCGATCTTTTTAGGAAATAACTTGCATTATTTACTGAGAAAAAGATTGTGAAAATCATGCAAAATTTGACACTTGCATACTAGTGTGCGTGAGTTTGACATCAAATTACAGCGCCTCTAGCGTTCTAATTTCGAAACTTTTGCATAGTTTAGAAATTAGAACGCTAGATGGCGGGCAAGTGTTATTATAATGCTGTTAAATCATTAAAATTACGTACAATAATTAATATAAATTTCCTTTTCTACCTTTCATGAACAGGTTAACCCCAAGTTTAATGTATTTTTTCTCAATTCCAGTTTCGCGGTAGTAGCGACGGGCTGCGCGTCCTGCCCCAAGCTGACGTGCCTGGCGCCCGGCTGCGGCGCGTCGTTCTGCTACCACTGCAAGGCGGCGTGGCACCCCACGCAGACGTGCGACGCGGCGCGACGCAGCCGCGCGCCGCCGCCGCGCCAGCCGCAGCCCTCGCACGCTGACATCGACCATGGTGTGTACTGACTAGTGATTAACTACAGTGGTCATGATATTCTTTCTCTCTTGATATTGAAGAGTAAACTCAATATAATTCGACTGCAACGTACACCATACACTGACTACTGGACAGGTCCACACAAATCTGTTGTTCCTTCCTTAAAATAAATTTTCCCTAATCTACATGATCTGACTAAGATTATGTTTTTATTTTGTGACAATCGACGTTATCAAACTAACCTTTTGTGTTCCTTCAAGGAGAAAATGGTGAAAATCAATTTTAACGTGAGCAGACAATTTTTCGTTCCCAGGCGACGTGAAGCCGTGCCCGCGGTGCTCCGTGCTCATAGTAAAGGTAGAGGACGGCTCCTGCAACCACATGGTGTGCTGCGTCTGCGGCGCTGAGTTCTGCTGGCTGTGTATGAAGGAGGTGTCAGACTTACATTATTTGAGGTGAGACATTACATGTGAAATGATTTTTACCCATTTGCATAGAAGGGTTGTTTTAATGATAATTTTTCTGTGTGGACGACTGCTTCCTTGGTCTAGCTTGCGACCGTTGAGCATGAGGTTTTTCGGGTTCGATTCCTTGGTCGGCGGGCAAAGCAAGGTTTTCCCATCAGGAAATTCTTAGAGTAGCCTGAAGTCACGATTTGTGCCTGGTTAATTGCAATAGTTTCGCCCTCTATTGTATTAAGATATAAATGGCGAAATATGGCCTTAGCCCGTCGGGGAATAGAGGGATAATGTTGTTATGTTTTTCTATGGACTGTCTCTAACGAGTAATACTATTTCCAGCCCTAGCGGATGCACATTCTGGGGCAAAAAGCCGTGGTCCCGCAAGAAGAAGCTGCTGTGGCAGCTGGGCACGCTGGCGGGCGCGCCGCTGGGCATCGCCGTGGTGGCGGGCGTGGCGCTGCCGGCGCTGCTGGTGGGGCTGCCGCTGTGGGCGGGGCGGCGCGCGCACCGGCGCCTGCGCCGCGCGCCGCCCGCGCGCCGCCGCGCCGCCGTGGCCGCGGCCGTGGGCGCCGCGCTGCTGGTGTCGCCGCTGGTGGCCGGCCTGGCCGTGGGCATCGGCGTGCCCATCCTGCTGTTCTACGTGTACGGCGTGGTGCCCGTGTCGCTGTGCCGCGCGGGCGGCTGCGCAGGCGCCGGCCCGCCGCCCTCGCCCGCGCACTTCGACGATGACCGTGATCACGCGCCCGATCAGGACGCCGCTTCGAGAAGACTTGAACCCAGTATTGGTGAGTTTTGTTGTTTTCTCTTTATCAACTTGATAAATATTTCTCTGTTGTACCGCCATATATTTTGTTACGATCGACGCATACTAGGAAGAAAAAGCACATGCTTAGATGCAAGCTTGGTTTCATTTATATTGAACTAAAATGAAAGTTGAAACAAGCGTGCAACAGATTATTTACTATGGCATGGTTCGCGTGTGCCATTTTCAACTCTATTTTAGGTACATACATTCATTTACTAACGCCTAATTCCCATGGGGGTGGCAAGTTTCACATTTTAAATACAATTCTGTTAATTGTAAATGTACAAATAAAAACTGCTTGAGGTTTATGCTGCTTAATATACGCTGACCGTTATGCTGGCAGAAATATTAGTACCTACCTTGATTGGTTTTAATTTTTTTTTCTCTTGTTGGTATACTCCCAGTCCCACATGGATTGCCACCAGGTGGCGACTGAGAAGTTATTGCCCCCACTTCAAATCGCTGTACACTGTGGCGTAGATCACCCACCACCCTCATCGCTGTCCCAACAGTCCCGATGTCCACCACTGGGGGACAGCGAAAAAATATTTAAAAATTATTCTCGTTATCCACCACAGGAGGAACAATTTATTCTAACCTAACCTCAAAAGTTGCTTCTGCATCGTCTCCGGCGCTACGAGAAGTGCAACCCCTTCGCCCTTACGTAACAAAGCATAAGCACCCATGCTCACAGTCGCCACCCGGTGGCAACTGGGATTTTTATTACCGATTGCCACCTGGTGGCAATCCATGTGGGGGCGACTGGGAATATACCGTATTTTAGGCTCATGTGTTACATGAACTTCTAGTACGCGAACCAGGGCTACATGTTTGTGTCTTAAAGTGAAAATAACGAAATTATTTACAGGTGACGCATCTCTATCGGCGGGCTCGCACCACGCGGAGGTGCGCGCGGCGTCGCTGGCGGCGCTGGCCGGCTCGCTGGGCGGCCACGAGACGCACTCGCCGGCCGCGCTGCGGCTCGAGGTCACGGCCGACGTGGCCGCGTCCGACAACACCAGCGCCGCTTCCTGGCCCGACGAGCTGCCGTCCACCTCGTCCCGCTCCGCGCGGCTGAGGAGCCTGTTCCTGTACGGGTCCGCCGTGCCGCCCGACCCCGAGGCCGGCACGGCGGCGGCGCCGGGCCCGGGCGCGCCCGGCACGGAGCTGAGCGCGACGTGCGAGACCCGCGCGCGCTCCCCCAGCCCGCACGGCTCGCTCGGCGACGCCGCGTAACGAACGTGCGCCGTCCGGCCGCAGGACGATGTACTCTCTCGTTGCGATCGCCTCCCCGGCCGCCGGACGACTGCGACCGAGCCGACGTTCGGGCTCGACCCACCGTTGCCATAAGTTGAGCTTACTTTCGAAACATATAACGTGCGTTAACTGACCCTCATATATCTTTTCGATTTGTTTATTCTACGACGATATGTACGCCCGTATGTAACGTGACGCGCCAGTGTTATGTAGTCGCACTTGTCCGTCCGGCGTAAGTCCTCATCCCAACTTTCATTTAACGACTTGTGCCAATCGCGTGTGATTATCTAGTACTTTGAAGCGACTCTGTGATTTAATTATTTGATAAATGTAGCGAGTTTCGAAGTTAAATAATAACCGGAGTCCATGATAGCGATCCAGGGAGGGTGGCAGTCCTAGATATACGATAGATGCTTCGCGCTTTCAGAGCAGTGTTACTCTATCCAATATTTGTGATACTTTGAATAATAATTACTATTAATGATCTAAATTATTTAATTTTTCACGTTTGTAGGCGAAAAGTAATGTTAAGCGATAATAACTATGTTATGTGAATCTATAAAGTGTAAACTATAATTAAAATGTGATTTAAATTTATTTGTTGTTTATATTTAATGCATACACCCCTACTGTATTACTTCACTTGGCGTATTTGACTCTAAAACAATGGGTGATAATTAATGCTTCTTTAAAATGTCATTCTCGTCTTTAAATATATTTAGTTGTAACACAGGCGCGTTGTTGTTGTTGTTGTTGTGTGTTGTTGTTGTGTTTAGTTGTCTAATGAATTAATAGGTCAGCGACGAACTTTTAGCGTCTAATAAATGGTTTTCAAGCGACAATATATTGTAAAACGAGCTACTGTTAATATGACGCATCATGGTGATCATTCTTAAGCATCGTTATGGACCAAGTAATAAATAGGGGCATTATTCATAATGCCCCAGTATTATGAATAATGACAAGTGTAATCGACGGAGCCCCGCTTGGCGGGGCTCCTACTTTCGGGTGGTTTAAAAAAAAAAATACCACGAAGGGGATTGCGTCATCCCCTTCTAGCCTAACCTGTCCGAGTCAGGGTGCCCTAAGTCCCGAGCTCGCTTAGTAGCTCACTTACAACATTAGTCGCTGAGTTAACAATTCAGAAGTAAATATATTTATCGGTAGCTCTGAGTCATATTAATTTACGTTCGTAAATTGACGCTGGTTTTATGATATTCTGTTGGAATAGTCAAGATGATGAATGAAGCTGTTCTTTTAACTCGTTGCCTACATATAAAAAATACGTTAGGTTGCAGGTGCTAGAGAAAACTTTTGATGCTGCACTCATAAATACCCTAAAACAATTTGCGTTATTTTGAAAAATAAACTTTATTCTAATAGGATTACTAATGTTTAGTATTGTGCAAATACGCAAAGAAGTCCAACATAAGATAAACTCGCTCAACCAAGTGGTTCATCAAATAAAACAAGTTACTGCATTGCATAATATTTTATTAACTCATCAACTACTGTATCGTAATGTCTTTACCTACGGTCATTTGTAGGCACTCACATGATAAAGAAAGACATTTATAAACAAACCAGTACTCATCCTTTGACAATATCACTAATTTAAACAGTTTAAATTAAACTTATTTAATTATTTAACAAGATTATAGAGAAAGTGCTCCAAAGAGCGGCATCGAAATATTTATTTTATTCTATTAAAGTCACTAATTGATTAAATATTCTGTACATCACATATTGAAGTAACTCGGTACACTGTGTA
This sequence comes from Griposia aprilina, assembly GCA_916610205.1. Taxonomy (NCBI): domain Eukaryota; kingdom Metazoa; phylum Arthropoda; class Insecta; order Lepidoptera; family Noctuidae; genus Griposia; species Griposia aprilina. The sequence goes on along the minus strand of OU744293.1, from coordinate 4,367,880 downwards.
GTCCAAAGACAATTATTTAACTGTAGAATGCATCCAGATTGAAAGAAGACAAGCGTTCTGCGTTCCGTTGAATATCATGCGTTCATTCTAAAGCTAGATCGCGAAGCAGAACGGATAACGCTTGCACAATACAAGTCTGCAAGCGCGATCTTTTACACAGTAGGTAATAAATCTGAGGTTTATGGTAACAAGATTTTTTTGCAAAACCACAGATTTCACAAAAAACGTTTTAACTATAGAGCAGTCAGCTTGTACTGGCAACATAGATATTTTATTGAAGATTTTTATAGATTTAACAGAACGCATATACTATCATAATAGTAGTTTATAATACATTACAATTTATTATCTAAAATAATGCGATAACAAGGTGTGGAATGTCAATACGTTGTTTTCTTATAAGGTGAAATGATCTAGGACACAAATAGCTTGTGAATAGTTGTTGCTTTTCTTTATATTTAATTATTGAAATATGCCTAAAAAGTTGTGAAGTTTCACCATTTCTATCTAAAGTAAAGGGAATATTTGAACTACTTTCAAGTGATCTTAAAATTGTAAGTATTGAGGGCGATGCGCTAAGGTAGCCCGCGAAATTCAAATTTTCTTTTGTTTTTTGCAATTTGTAGGTAGATAGGTATCAGTATCAGGTTGTATGTTGATGTAAATATGATTCGCGGCCGTATCAAATATTTATATTATAATCATAAAAATCATCAATACATCATCTCTCTAATTTCATATTACCCTATTGAATCATAGTCATTCAAACATGAAATCGTGACATTTGAGGCCAATTTTAACTTATGGAGTTGTATTGCTGATTCTAATGATTATAATTCTGTAAAGCCATATTTGATACGGCCGCAAATTATATTTAGATCAACATACAATCTGATACTGACCTGCAAATTGCAAAAAAAACATAAGAAAAATTGAATTTCGCAGGCTACCTTGGCGCATCCCCCTTAAGGCCCACTTGCACATATCACTAAATACGTTTAGCGAACAACAATACAAACATATTTAAAACATAATTCCGTCTCTATCATCTTTAAACGATTGACAGAAACAGAACATTGATTTAAATTCGTTAGAGCTGCCTAAGCCCATTTTATTAACTTTGTTCCCTTAAATTTATGAAATAACTTATTCAGTATACTACATAATATATTGTTTTAATTTTTCGGACAAAATCCGTTTAGTGACCTGAGCTCAGTGTCTAGACATCGTTATCAACAGTAAGAATGGCTTTCATTTTGATAGTTCAACAACATTCGTTGCGGTTGTTGTTGAGCAGACAAATTTTTCGAACATAAGCAGCAATGGATTAGCAATATCCTTCAAAATGGTTCAGATTAACTTTGTATGCAACCAATAGATATGTTAGTGCCGAAAAAGAGAGAAACATTTACACCTAATTTTTACGTAGTTTATATACATTTTACAAATATTGTCAATTCACTTAAAATCGGAATTAGGTGAACTAAGCTTTATTGAATTCATGAAATAAAATATTTACCTATTATGCATTTGAATTTACTAGGATATTTGTGGCAAAAAGATTTGTTTTATTATTAATATTAGAGTTTCCAAAATTCATTTCATACACAAAATTTTGCGGCTGATCTAAATTATCACATTACACTTATTAATATAACTTACAAGTTATTTTTATTTACAGAATGGAATAGTCGCGTTGTAGTAACCTTTCGTATGCTACACTATTTGGCTTATTATAAACTTACACATAAATTAAAAGCATTTTATATTGGCTAAAAGCACATTATTTTAGAAACAACAATTGAATATTTATATATCTTAATTCATGTCTTTATGTTAACTCGACGAAGTTGAATATCCTTCAATGTTTAGTGGACGACTGAACTTTATCAGTAACTCGTAGGGGTTACATTTTATTATATAATTCATTAATGTCTTGTAAAAACATTATTATACATTTAATATAATATCATGATTTAAAAGTTTAACATTTCTCTATTTACATTTTCTATAATACATAATTTATTAATAAAAAATAAACAAAAATAATTATGCGGCCGTGTTACTGGTTACCATGTACTTACACTATGTACAGTCACCAAAAGAGATAAGTAACCAGAGTCGTCGATATAGTTGAAGTTTAGTAAGAAACCGATGAATGTTTTCGAATAAAAAATTGTTTAATTAATAGAAAACCAACAGGTAATTTATCAAATTAAATTTCATTCGAAAACATCCATTGGTTTCTTAGTAAACTTCAACTATATCCGACGGCCCTGGTTACTTATTACATTTGGCGACCGTACATAACCCTTCGCTTTCAAGAGCGTGACGAGCAAGTGTAATTTTTCGGTCTGACGTTAGCTTTTTATATTATCTATTAAGAAAAGTTATTATTTTTTGCCTCTGATTTAATTACTCAATACTTTAATGCATTCCACATTGGTGAGTTGCACGAAACCAACATTAGTTTAACGGACACTTTAAATTCATGCCATCCCTTACATTTTGTAGCAAAAAGAGAGTGACAGCATCAATTTAAAGTCTCCGTTAAACTAATGTCGGTTTCGTGCAACTCACCGTGAATATTTTCTTATAAGTTAGTAAATGTCTAATTTTTTATTAAGTCTAGGACTTAAACTTATTAAAACTGCTAATATTTACAACAAATATAACGTTAATTTAGAATGTTATAAATATAACTACTTTTTGTAGCAGAATTGATAGTTAAAAATAAAACTGAATCTGAGACAAAAAGTAACATAGATCGCTAAATAGACCCGAAATCACTCCAACTGCTATCAACCTGTAACTTGGCGAGCAAAATAGAACAGTTAGCATTAGGAATAAGATCTGTTGTATCTTACGTCTAGTGTCACAGCACGCGTTACTCTCAACAATTAGTCCTTTCCCTAACAAATATGCACAGTGTAACATCCATTCCACAGTGTAAAATCCATTCCACAGTGTAACATCCATTCCACAGTATAACATTTATTCCACTGTATTACATTAATTCCATACAATAACTATCGGGTCTATGTTAGGGCTGTTGCATACATGTCCGGGAAGTTTAGACCTACCCTCGATCAACATGAAAGGGGAGCTCAAATTCGGCCCCAACATGTGTATAGCACACCTAAATTAATACGCAGATGATCGGCAATCGACGGCCGATATGTCGTTGATGAAAATATGCTACATGACCCCGAAATTAGGTTCTACAAAAGTCGGCGAAATTTTTATATTTATATCCACCGAGTGATTGGCCGCGCAAGGAACCATTTGTACGGAATATCAAGATGATTATCGAACTTCAAACATCTCTTGCTGTTTTGCCAACATGCAAACTGAATTTGCCTACTGTTTAATAGAGTTGAAAGTCGTACGTGGTGGATCCATCCCTCCAGGTGGGTTCGTCCGCGACCTTGGCTCGGCAGAGGGGGCAAGTGTGCTCGCGATCGAGCCAGGCTGAGATACAAAGCTCGCAGAAGATGTGGCTGCACCCTAACCGTACAGGCGTCGTGTAGTCATCGTGACAGATGGGGCAGGAGTCGCCCGCTGATAGCAGTTGTTCGCATGTTGGTTTTGTGCCGAGATTCTGTTGGAAAGGGTTGTATTTACATTTTGGTGACATACTTATCACGCTCTTTATCACTAGCACATGTTACGTAGAGACTACTTCTTTGACATCGCGCAACGCATATAATGCTGAAAGAAGACTAACTATGAACAAGCCACTTACCAAACTGACATAGCGCAGTTTGGTAAACGGCGGTCAATGTATTTGTGAAGCTAGCTGATTTTTCATGACTATTTGTGTTACTAGCCTGTTAAAATATTACTACTAACTGTTGTGCAAATTCAACAGCAAAAACTCCAACTCTATTTTATACCTTATTTCAATAAAATCACTCACCACACTCTGCAGCAGGGTCCAGGTGGCGTTCTTGAACAGCCTGAGCCGGACCAGCACTTCAATGACCTTCGCGATAACGTAGACCGACGTGAGAAACATGCCAACCATCTTTTCGGAACCTTCGTACGACTGCATGAGGAAGAAGATCCAAGGTTGGATCGTCAGCAGTGAACGATACAGCTGGGATACGGCCTCCGTGAACAGGTATACTTTACCCTGCAAACATAAATTGTAAGGGAATTATTGAGGTGAAAAGAGGCTTTACAAATGAAGATATTCGGTGCATCCTGAGCATTTACTTCATAGGAGTGCTGGGTAGCTGATGTCATTTTATGACGTAAGCTATAAGTCTGACAGATGCGGCTAAACAGGGAGCCGTTTGCACCTGTCTTGCTGGTCGTGGGTAGAACTTTATCCACAGTTTGATTACAAAGTGGCTGTAAGACGAATCTTCTTTTCAAAATCAGTGACGTTTGTTATATTAAAACTCGGACTTGTATCAAACACACTATGAGACTTTACGCTCTACTTTCATACTAAAAAACACAAAATCAAATCCTTACCCTCTTCTGGAACGGCAGTATAAAAGCAGGCGTCATGGTGACCAATATCTTGATATCCACGGTAATAATCTTGACGATGAGGTCAGTCAGCACGACGAGCCACAGTAACTCCCACACATCAAGCTCTGTGTACCCTGGGAACATGACCACGTTGGGTAGCAACTTGCCATGGCCGAGGAAGTATTGCACTATGAGGATACAACTTGTTGTGAAGAGCAGTTCGCTGAATAACGCTAGTATGCTTCGGTTCATCTGCTTGCCATGTTCCCTGGATAAAAGAGTATTATAGGTTAAATGAAACCTAAGGAAAGTGGATAGTGGAAGTACGAATAGCTTTTTTGGAAACGCCTGGGAAGCGTTTAACGGGGATGCGAATTTTATTCAGCTAAATATGATTTGCGGCCGTATCAAATATTTATTTATAGAATTATAATCATAAAAACCATCAATACATCTCTCTAAGTTAATATAATGAAAATGATGAATGTTCTCTATTTAATGAAATCATGAAATTTGAGGCTAATTCTAACTTAAGGAGTTGTATTGCTGATTCTAATTCTAATGTAAAGCCACATTTGTTACGGTCGCGAATCATATTTTAATCAACATAAAACCGGACACTGACCTGCTAATTGCAAAAAACGTAAGTAAATTTGAATTTCGCGGACTACCTTAGCGCATCTCCCTTAAGTATACCGTCATACTCATTTCTGTTGGAAAATAGTGCTTGCTAAATACTGGTTTAGAAGTTATGGGGGCCAGTAAAACTAAAGACAAATGAGATATTTCTGTTTTAGTGCATCCGCAAAGCCCATGTGGTCTATGGGCGAATACTGTTCCTCAGGCGGATAATTAAATCAGACTTTCCCGTGTCCTGCCAAACATCGTAAAATTTGAAATTATAACGTCAAATCCATCGCAACGGCCTGGCCACATTAAAATCGATCGCTAACGTGCTCCGAGTGACCTCATACCCGTTTGGAAATATCTAAAGTCTTATTGCAAGACAACTGCAAAGTAGCAGTTTGGATGGATTTAAATTTGACAGATATAAATGAGTCAAAACTGTCGACCGACTGCGCAAACCAATAAATCCAAATGTTTCCCGTCTGCATGGGTCCTAACCAAAACGGCTCCATAAAAACAGTGTTTACCACCATCTATGGTCACAAGGAAAACAAATCAAAATTGCCACTTACCGACTCACGAGACTATTACTATGAGTGAATGTGCAGAATAGTATGACGAACGTGAAGATGCCTTCCCGACTGTCGTACATTAATTTGATAAATAGTAGGAAGTAGAAGGGCGCGTATCGTATGAGTAGGTTTAGAGTAGCTCTCACATCCACTACCTGGAACAAACATATTAATATCATGTTATTCGAAAGAAGAGAAAAAATAACTTGCCTGCGGTTTCATCGCGTCTTTGGGAAACTACCTTCTTCCCTCATGAACGTGTATAAAAAGTATCCATCCTATAATGTTAATCCAGGCCAAGACCAGTCATTGCCAAACAGCATCCTGAATCTCTCAGCGGATTGATGCACGATTCTAACTTTCACATTTAAAATATTCTAGGGATAAGTGAGGATATTTTTTTATTGTTAATTCACTGTTTTATCTCCACAATAGGGAGTTTTATTGATTCTAACGCGGCATCGGCACTTTGCCAGCATCTTCGGCACTGCGTTTTATCAAGCCCCAGTGGATATCCCCCATTCTGCCAATTCTAGTTACTTGTTGGCTTTCAGTACCGTTTCTTTAATACTAGATGAAATAACGAGCAACCCTGCTTGCTATAATGGCAACCCACGTATGTATTAAATGCCGATCCATTCATCATGCTCAGGGTAATGAATCGCATCACCTATGAAAACAATCCATTGATTTTTTACGCCTTTAACTGAATGAGGAGAAAGCTAATAGAAACAGTAAGACACTAGAGGCAATACGCAAAGAATGTGAAAATTTCACTGCAAAGTTTCAGGGCGTTTGGAGGCCAAACGCTAAAATAAAGCTATTTCAATAGTTTCGCCGCGTATTCATATACTTTAATCTCGTCAGGATTGTTCCAGAGCGTTTAAAATCGAGCTACTAGTAGCCTACTGGTTTTGGGCATATGTTACGCCTTCTCGCTTCTATACCATGTACACCATTTTTAGGGTTCCGTACCCAAAGGGTAAAACGGGACCCTATTACTAAGACTCCGCTGTCCGTCCGTCTATCTATCCGTCTGTCACCAGGCTGTACCTCATGAACCGTGACGGTTAGACAGTTGAAATTTGCCGCTATAACAACAAATACAAAAAAAAAAACAGAATAAAATAAATATTCAAGGGGGCTCCCATTCAACAAACGTGATTTTTTTGCCGTTTTTATAAATGGTTCGGAACGCTGCGTGCGCGAGTCCGACTCGCACTTGGCCGGTTTTTTTCAATGCCATTTTTACTGCAGAATTTTAACTAATGCCAAAAGGTAATAGTGGAACTCATCAGTAGCTCCTAGTAAACCGCTGAAGTCATAACTTCGTTGACTTTAGACTTATTATCTAAATGAAGGATATACTAGACTAAAAAGTAAAAAAAAAATGTAGTTTAAAAATAACTAAAAACCACGCTTTTATCACGCACTTAAAATTATAAAATAATTAAATTGACTTGTATTAGATCTTCTTTTAAATCCAACTAGCTTTTGCCCGCGGTTTCTCCCGCGTGGATGCCGGAAAACATCTTATTTATCCATTGGTTTCATAAAACTCTATTGGTTTACGCGGCGCACTAGTAAAGGCGGCATGATTTTTTCGACATCTTTAAGAATCATATTTCAGCCAATTTACGCAAAACCTTTAATGAATTATACACCTAAACCTTCCTCATGAATCAGTCCGTCCATTGGTAAAAACCGTATGAAAATCCGTTCAGTAGTTTTTGAGTTTATCGCGTACAGACAGACGTGATGGTTAAATCAAAAAGCGTGGAGCGCTGAATCACAAAATATTACAGTATTTAAATATTAAATTTAAAGTCCCAGGTACAGAAATTTAATTATTTACATATTTGTGTCAGGGGCTTTTTAAATTACCATTTTTTTTTTATATCGATTGATTAAATTAAAAAGTGTGGAGCGCTTTGTTTAAATTAATTAAAAGAACACAACACACAACTAAAAAAACCGCATTCAAATCGGTTCACCTGTGTAAGACCTACGGTGCCACAGACAGACACACAAACACACACACATAGCGGTCAAACTTATCACACCCCTCTATTTGCGTCGAGGGTTAAAAAGAAGAACTATTACAAGTAAAAGTTATTATTTTATAATTTTTTGTACGTGATAAAAGCGTGTTTATTCGTTTTTTTAAACTAATCTTTGATCCTATTGGTCCACATATCGAAGGCGCGTGAGCACACACAGTGGAACACTAACAAAGCTATGCTTACGCTGTTCATATCGCCACTGAGTGGACTGTACTGCAATCTTAATGAAGAACCCACTAATTGGTAATTTTATCAAAAAATTATAAGGTAAACTATTAACCTAAATAATTATTTTTGTGTGTAGTTATTTGAACATGGAACTACAAAACTTGATAATGTGGCATACTTGAGATTGTATGTTTAATCACAACATTCAAATGCTTTTTTCTAAACTTTAATTTTGTATTAAGTAGGTACTGCATTTACTGGTACAAGGGCTATGTATTAAGTAAATACACCATGAAACGCTAGTGTTTATACTTCTTAGACTTCTACACTATACACCAGCACATATTTTATAATGTTCTGAAACATATTTACGCACATATGATGTGATTGAATTTGAGTCTGATACGGAGCCCTTTTTTATGAAGTTACACTGGGGAATTAACTTGTAGATTGTAGATCTTTTTCTATTCTATTAAGTACTTGTTACTTGTTGACCGGCCTACACTGTCCTCCCATACCTAGTAACACTGTAATTTGAAAACATTATAAAAGCTAATTATTTTTAAAAGAGTAACAGTGGGGTTTCTTGCCTCCACTTGGTCATTTCCTATGAAGAATCATAGGAACTCACCAGTTGGAACCATGCACCTAGCTTCTGACGTTTGATAAGTGCCCAAGGAAGTTTTATGTGAAATAAAACATTTTGATTTGATTTGTATGTCAACAGATTTGTGCTTATTGTTATCTACTCAACGCTCTCCGTGTTCAGTATAATAATGCGTTCAGGGTGTTGTTGGGGCTACCCCGGCACTGTAGCGCGTCGGCGATGTTCGCCGACGCCCGTGTCGACAGTTTCTACACGACGATGCGAAAGCGGTGCACATCTCTGGGGCGCAGGCTCCGGACCACCTCCAACACTATCCTGAGCGTATTTGCGAACAGGTTTGATTGTCAGTACATTAACCATTGTTATATGATTAATGTAATGACAAACAAGCAAATGACTCAGAGGCAGGCGTATTAGTACCTAATTTTTTAATTTTTTTTCTATTTTTTTATTTGGGTTTATAACTTTAATTCTATTTGTATTATTACATTAATTATTTTTATATACGATTATTTATTATGATTAAAATTTTAATTTTATTTGAATGTTCAACATAATTAACATATGATCTTTTAACTGGATTGAAATAAATGAATTTGAATTTGTTATTATTTACAAGGATTTACAGCAATCATCAAAATAGTCACAATCACAATCTTACAAGTATAAATAAAATGAAGTGCTGTTTGTTGGTAAGCTCATTGCTTGAGAACAGCTGGACCCATTTGGCAATTTTTTTTATTTAAAATGTTCAGAATAGGCCAAATTAGATTTTCATAGAACAAAAAAAAAAACAGAAATATTCCCAATTCGGGAAAAACTGCTTGGCCTATGGGATTTTTGTATGAACTATTGAAATCTCGACAGAACACAACACAATGTCTATCGGGTCAGCTAGTAATAAAAAAAAAGAGATTTAATCATTTGTCTGACAGTACCAGCTCCGTAGCAAAGTTTCTGGATGGAGACAAATTAAGATGAGCTTAATGTGCAATTAATTGAGTAATTTAGGTTTATTTGGGTCAATATTTTGTCTCAGCAATATAATTTTATTTGCCTAATGTAACACACCTTAAAGTGCCCCTAATTGATAAGAGGCATTTTATAATTATTAATAATGCTAAATATAAATTTAATTAAACTCTTGATTGATTTGTGCCTTTTTTGGAGGAGTCACCATGATTTTGCCAATTTGAGCATAATAATCAATATTACCCACAAATGTATTGTTCATAACAGGATAAAAGGCTTCTCAATCCAACAATGCTTCACTTTGTTACTCATTTGGTGTGTAGTAATGGTTACATACTATAGGTACAGTTATAGTAAAATAATCTTTAGATGACTACATCTAAAGATTATTTTAAACACTACTTTGAGGATTTTTTTATGGACTTTTGAAGTTAATGTTACTGATATTCATCATGTCAGTGTCACAATGTTTAGCTTTTTTTGAATTACCTAGTTTATAATTTTAACCACAAAAATAGGTTTTAGTCAATACCCAAAAATTATAAACTGGATTGTGGGGTAATTTCAATATGCTTATTATTTCCAGTTTTATAAAAGACTAATTCAATTAAATGAATAAAATATTTTGGACTGACCTGCTGACCATCGTCACTCTGGCTGTCATTATCGGCATTGTCATGAATATTATTGTTATTGGCTGGATTCACTGACACGTTGATCTCAGGATGCTCTTGTTCTGGTTCTGATAAGTTGGAGTCGTTTGACACACTGTTGCTCATCCCATGACTAGTAGACTGTGACCGCTGTGTTGGTGGGGTACCTCGATCATTCACTATGTAAGTTTGAGCATTCTGCCCCAAGTTCACGTGTGCTATGGAGCTCTGTGGTCTTTGATTGATTTCTGAAATATGGGTTGCCGCCGGCGTGTTCCTCGGCATCCATATTGGTAGCGACAGTCGAGCATTATTGCTTTGCTATTAAGAAAACAATTAAAAGAAATATACTATTTACTATGATTATAATTAAATAAATACTGTTTTAAGTGTGCATGTAAATAAAATGATCAAGGCTATCATTTTTTGTTGCTATCTATTGCATCACAACAATTAGTCAATGTTAATAAATACGTGTGACGTACCATACGCGCCTGTTCCACAAGCGGTCTAATTTCTCTGATGACACTGTTTAGGCGATCTCCAAGTCCTAGGTTATTTCTATTCGGAGCTGGAGGCCTGGAAACTGAATCGAGCCTGTGAAGTGCATTGTGACGCGGCACTGCCTCAGCCGGCTCGTCGTCTTCTATATCAACTGTCACTTGATTTGGTTGAGCCATCACTGTAAACTAAATAACTACAAAAGTGGCGTATTATAAATTCTTGAAACAAAAATTATCATTTCCAAATATTTATGAGCGAACGAAGGTCAACAATTTTGACATTTTGTATGAAATTCGTTCAGAAAGGCATACTGACTGGCAAAATTATTCAAAGGATCCAGTTCAGAAACAGTTGTGAACAAAATGATCGATCTCTTTTAGTCTAAACATTTCTGCATTTCCAAATCACGTTTTAAGTAATCATGTGTGAACCATGTTTAACTGTGATTCAAGTACTGATTCTCAAAGTTGCACCATTCAAAAGTCCGGTCTCTCTCCGGCAGGATGCAATGTTTGTGCCAATACCTACTATAATTTTTCCAATATTATAATAATATATTATAATGATTGTCATCATTATTTTTTATTTTGAAACAAGATAGTATTTACAAAATATTTAAGCTAACAGACTTTAAATATAATACTACCTAATATGTACATGTAGGTACCTATATAAAAAAGAGGGGAAAATCAAAAAATTCGTCCGCATCTCTGTCAACAGGAAAAGTGCCCAAAAGGCTGACAGCTTTGCCAAGTTGTATGGCGATGCTGATTATTTGGCCAAAAAATAGGCCAGCCCTCTGGTCACGTGAAGAGTCCACCAACCGCTTGGCGATGTCTCGAAAAACCAAGTGGGCACTCGAACCTTATGGCCCTAAGTATAGTGTTTCAACCCCAAACGGCTCGAACGTAATAAATCCTAATAATTATATTTTCATCGTTTGAGGTTTTCCGCACCTGCAACAGCCGCTCCAGCACAGCCCGCCCTGCGAGGAAGATGGAATAGCGCAAGGCTATCGACACATATTGCATCCCACACAAAAGGCCTGCCTAACTCCCAAGGCCTTATGGTCATTCCGTCTGGTCTCTTCCCATCGTCGCGTGCCAAGCCGCGGGGTTCTAAAACAGCTGGCATCCCGGCCAGGTTACAATAGCACGACGCATGATGTCATGAATGGCGTGTCGTGCTAACCGGCCTGCGCTCTTACTCCAAGATATGCCATGGTATCCGAGGCAGTCGACAGCTTCACCGCACTGGCAGCGATGCGGATCCCCGCAATAATTATTACTGTCCTCAGCATCGTCTGTGTCATGAATATAACAGCAACCGAGGGCTTACATAATATGTTGTGTTGTTTCAGGATTGTAGAACATGACTATAGAGCTAACATTAAGTACATATGTATAGAGGTATGAGGAACAGGGTGTAAAGTTCACTCATACTCTATAGAAAAGGGAGGATCCTCCGACCAGACGAGTGTTGTGTCTGGTGGGCAATTGCCCGACGGTTGATGTCGGGACGTTGTATATATATGCTAGTCGCGCGGTAAACTCTGCTTGCGCGATGCAGGATTTGCGTGACGTCAATATGACGTGTACCTCGCATGTGGCGATGTTGATACCGCTACATACGTACCTACGAGAATAATGTGGAATTACAGCCCATGCTGATGCTACACTCCTGCTCGAGTAACTTTTGTATATTTTTATCGTCAGTTCGTAGTCCAGCCAGCTGCTACGTTTGCTGGAGTTAAAGGGTAACAAAGAAATGAAACGTCGATTACTGTCAATAATTTATTTTTGTTTTTAAATAATAGTCAATAGACCGCAATGAATTTCTAGCTTTTGATACGATGAGCAATTAACACCTACTGTAGATACGATACGTCATGTACGCACGATGTAGATATACGTATATTCAGTCTTTGATTAGGCTTCACACCGCTGCCAGCTCATGGCTCAGGCCACGGGCGTTTCCGTCGAATCCGATCTTTGTTAACTAAGACGAGTAATTATGTCACTTTATACACACACGAATAAATTTTAATTTGTGCTCAAATGATGCCCAAATAAATAAGTATAGATACACTATGTAATTGGACTGCATAGTTAAATAATGAACGGGTGATTTTAAATACCCAGCACGCTCTTGGCACGTTTTTGAGAGCTATCACGCTTCGTTGTCGGGTCTTAAGGCGAGAACACCTTGCGAATGTAGATCTCGGACCGCTTCCAATAATCTTCTCTCAGCTCTAGGCTCTCCTAATGCGACGTCGACGCTTCCTGCACACAGGAGCAGTGCTCTGAGCGCTGCTCGGGGCCAATCCGGCCTTAAACCCCGTCTAACCGTGACTCCAGCAGGTGCAGCACCTAATCTCGCACACTCAGCTTCTAATCGATCGCCGTACTCTTCTATTAAAGTATCGCCCACTGATCTCCTCAGCTCCGGTGTCAAAGATGACAGCAGTAACAGCGCGACGTCATCCATCGGTCTGCCTAGAGAAACCATTTGCCAATCTAGAGCAATACACTCACTGACACCTTCTCTTTCGCGGAACAGGAGATTTCCACTCCAAAAATCAGCGTGTGCGAGCGGTGCTGGCTCAGCAGGTCTCAGTAATGTTTCGAGTAACGAAGGTGCCCTGGCACTTAAAGCAGATACGGCGGCTGCTTCCTCAACGCAGTCAGGACGACCTCGTAGGAATGCTTCAAGTTGTGGCAGTCCTCGCCGCACGAGGCGCAAGTATCCAGCCGCAGCTCTTTCGCACGGAAACAGAAAATCAAATCTCTGGTCCAAAGGTCCTTCCCTATCGCGCAGTGCAAGGGAAAGTGCGTGGAGTCTCGCAGCAGCATGGAGTGCTGATCTCGCGCGCTCTTCAGTCAGACCTTCAGCGAAATCTGCCGCTTCATAGCCGATTGACGTGACGTCTTCTAAAACAAGCTCGCTATCTCCTCCAATCTCATCTGAAAGGAAAATAAATAAAAATATTTGAAAAATAATGGTTTCTTTGTCGATGGAGAAGGTTTAGTGTGTTTTTCTAACTCAAGCCTTGTGAAACACGAATAATTTACATACGACTGATAACAAGTATTCATTAGAAACGGAGCCTTATGCTACAGCCTGCTACAGCTGAATAGCCTGACCTAATTTTCGAACCTATGAAAAATGAAACCTAGAAACAGGTCACACAGGCGAGAAGGGAGCGGGGAGGAAACGGGCGGGAATGTCGCATGTGACGCGTAAAGGTGAAAAGTCAAGTGGGACTACACAAGATCTTGAAAAATGGAGCTTGATAAATTGTTTGGATTGCTTAGTCACTTCAGTACGTACTATAGGTACCTACCCAGCAAGATATAGTAAAGCACATGTAAAAATTTATCGTGATGTAAGTATTTGAGACATTCCACCAGTCCACTAAGGCCTTGACAAGACAAAAATAAATTGCCTGAGTCAATGACTGGAGATTCGATACGCGCGATGCATACAAATGACTGAAGAATAAATATCACATGCGAGTTACGTTTTATGCATAGAAAGACGTATGCGCAAGTTAGAATACCAACCAGGTAGTCTGGCCTTCACGCATCTAGGCACAGGTAAGCCGGATCCAGGGCCAAGTGCTTCCTCCGCCAGTTTGTTGAGAGCCGGTGCGAGCTCGGTATAGAACAGGATCTCCCTGGTGTCAAACTGAGCCTCCGCCACGAAGAGCCGCCCGAAGGGGTCTCGCGGAGGCAGTTTGACGACGAGTGGCAGTGCTCTTCGCTCACCATCACTTTCGTAGCAGACTGTCACAGCCAGAACGCGACTTAGAGCGCCAGCAACTCCTGCGCGTGACTCCACATGCACCTACAGAACATACAGCTAAATAAGTATGTGAAATTAAAGTAGAAATGAGCATAATAACAAACGCTTCCATTCATATTACCAAAGATAACAGCCAGATATCTAAAAGTGGACGTGTTCAGTGACCGGCGGGTATGATTACAAAAAAACAAAACAAGCTAAACTGATGATTACATTTTTGTTATTTACCGGCTCAAAATTTATTCACGACAACAAGCTCGACAGAGAAAAAAATAATTCCACGCATTCGTAAGTCACATCTTTCTAGTTTTAGACACAATAAACAAAAGATTAGATATAAACCTAGGTGGTCAATTGAATGAATACAACTTCAATTAGAAACTAACGGTAGATAATGAGGTAGTAATGAGTATGACAGAGACGAACCTCGCTAGGTGCGACCACGCCCGAGCCAGCCAGCAGCTCCCGGGCCCACTCCTCGGTGAGAGCGGCATCCGCGTCGGCCTCCGGGCCCGGTTCGCAGTCAGAGTCCTCGCTACCGCTGCTGGGGGCCTCGGAGGCCGCTGCACTATCCGGCCCCCCGGCTTGCATCGTGCGCACTGTACTCTATACAACTACTTAGCAACAAATACTATCTTTAACTACCTATAACGACGTGACTAAGCACATCTCCGTGTCTACAGCGCTTTTCGTATGTAAGAGCGACGCGAAACATTCGATATTACTTCATACGGTGAGCTAGTGTCGCTGCACTGAGCTCGAATAGATACGCCTGGGGTTACGTCTCGGTTTGCCGGCTTCTCGCGCATGCGTGTATCTACGAGTGCCTCAATTATTCATCGGGACTCCCATATCGTGTCCCCCATCGCTCAATCATAAATCAACTTATGCTTAGATTGCTTGTTTTTGTCTAGTAGGTAATAGTGGCTGCGAACATAAAGATATTTTCGGTTTCACAGGATTAACAATCACCGCGGCCGTACCCGTCACCACATTTTTTTGTTATTTAATAAAAGAGGATTATGTGGTTATTTATTTGTATGACTATGTAAAATGTACTCTGTGATGATGATGTTGATGACAGGTTTTCTTTTTTTTTTTTACAAATGTCCTGTAGACACCCTTTGTCTGAGGTTGTATCTCAATTACTACCAACAACGACGGATTAAAAGTTTATTATTCATTTATTTCAAATAAAATATTCAACGGCTCAGCAAGACTAATAGTTTCGGTGCGTAAAAGAAACTAATCGAAATTGGGATCACTTTCAGGTTTTGGCTATGTGTTGGTAGGTATGTCCAATGTCACTGATGAATTTAACTGCAATCATTTGTAGTAGGAGGGCAAAACAAAAATAGAGTTAAATTTATTTTGAATAGGAGAAGGATCAACAAACAGATGGACGTGGCGAAACAATACAGGTGATAAAACAAAATAATAACATACCTACGATAAATAATGTGACCACGAATACGGATACAGCTAGAACCTTAAAATCATAACCGGCTTTATTGGCTTTACTGCAGTTGGTTAAACGAGGCACGAGACTGTTCTGTCGTCAAACGATGGTGCAAAGTAAGTAGATGGAGTAAGTATCTACCTAACTATTCAAAAAAATATTACTTTACTAAATGGGTCAGGCCTAGCGTTGCCGGAGCGAAATATTCCGAAGTATTCCCGTCGAATTATTCGCGAAACATTCGGAAGTATTGAGTAGTATTCGGAATTATTCCCCGAGAAGAATTACAAGGCAAATGTCTAGCTAAGTAGGTACATGTTAGACTAGTTAGAATGAACCGCTGAGTCACGAGGCGGTGTACCACAGTTGCCATAATATATAATAACGCTGACCGACATCGGGTAAGTAGGCTATATATTGGAGCACCTGGTAGAGTTCGACTATTGACCGCTAGATGGCGACGCAATTACCATTGCAAATTATATATGTTCCGCGCTAGTGATTGTGTATTCATACTTACGAATCTTCCATCCTTCCTTCCTTCCTAACTTTGGTCACTGCAGCAGCAGAAAGCGCACGCAGGCGAGCACTACCGACGGAAGTTGTAAAGTTACAGCTTTTACTTTTACCCGCTAGACGGCGTTACTGCCAGTGACTATACATTACTACACGTTCATTCATAAAAATGAGTATAATACGATTTGAAAACTTCCGAATATTTCTTTCATCTACTTAGATATGTACTTACGTAATAAATTTATACATGCGGTCTATTAGGTGTGAAAGTGATAGAGAGGTAAATACATAGCTATATACTAACATAAGTTTATAAGATAGTAATTATGTTATAATAGGGAGGTACCTAACAGAAAGGATAATCTAATTATTAAGTACTTAAGTTATTTCAAATGTCTCTTTATTGATCAATTGCGGTTGAACACTACATAATGATTAAGTACTTAACTACTTATTGATTAATATTGGTTGAACACTATTCTACAAAGAAATATATTTTTTACGACTATTTGTTTTAACAAAACATTTAAATTAAGTACTTACGTATCTAGGCCCTGGATACGTACTTTAAACTAGGGATACGTACCTACTTTTATCTTACTTAAATAATTATTTATGTTTTTTCCATTCAATCGTAAAGCAAAAACATTTTTTCGAAGTAAACTAAACTTGTAAATAACATCCGCACAAAATCGGCCCATTCTAAACTCAATCATAGTAAAAATAAAATAATAAGTAGTCACAAGTAGATAACTACTTACAGGGAAATATTCCCGCGTTGTAGGTACGTAGGAATCGAATAATACTTCGTTGAATTTATGAATAAACAACGGCTGCGGGGCTCGGTGGGTATGCTATTGTCACGTGCAGGCGAGCGCTGCCGCTGGCGTCGCCGAACGATTAACGAGGGAAGTTCTCCATTTATAGTCTACACTTGCCCGCTAGATGGCGTTAATTCAAGTAACGGCACGGCGAAATATCTGCTAAACGTAACGGCGAGTCTCCTCAAGCTACCTACGCACACGAGTACATTCGTAACTACTGGGAATAATTTAATTCTTATGTAATAAAACGTAGGTTACCTACTTCATCCTTACAATATTTATTTTACGCTGCATTTTTGCTGCGGTAGTATTCCTTCCAATCGAATTATTCTTTTGAATGTTTCCGAATTATTCCGAATACTTCCGAAGTTTTGCAACGCTAGACTCAGGCCGTAGATTTTGCCACAAATAGCGCAAAGGTGACGTAAATTTTGGAGTCGGTAGCGCAAAGTTAAGCAAAACAGTAACACAAAATTATTAAGGAGCACATACATTGATGTGTGATATTTTCATTAAAAAAAATAGAATATTTTAAACGAGTGCATACATTTTTTCCAAACATGTACTAGTAAACCATATGATTTGCAAAAAAAAACACGATTTTGGTATGTAAGTCTTATAATTTTTAATCATTGCAGACAAAGACTCAAATCACACAATAAGTATTAACTAAACATCTCAAATACTACACTTTAATTTTTTTATATAAAAATATAACAAAAACAAACAATGATATAGGGAAACATTGTAGGAACACACAGGGGCCATTTTTTGGCAAAATAGGGGAAAAAATATGTTGGTTAAAGCAGGTACAAATTTAACAAAATATAATTATATTGTGGTATGGAAGTGTTAACCTATTTTATATATATCTAATTGGTCCGTGTTGACTTTTAATTTAATAAATAATAATAATTTATAATGCGGAACAGGAAAGATGAACATCCCTGTATCTCCTTGACTTCGCTTCCTGAGTCAGAGCCATCTGAAACAATATATCGTAATGGTAAGCTTACAGTAACTTCGCTATAACCTAATAAACTTAACCTAACCAAAAAGAAAAACCAAGCAAGCAAGCTGAAAAAAATAAGAAGAGAAAAACAAACATTGAATAAAGCTCTGAAACATACATTGAATAAAGCTCTGAAACATTAATTGAATAAAGTATAAGTATATCGTTGAATGCAGTGCGAACAAAAATACAACTTTTTTTTTGCAGTAAAACGTTTTTGTTTTTAAAAAAGTAGGAAAATCTAATTTCAAAAGAATTAGGTGCAAAGGATTCTATTCGACACATACTAGATGTGGTTTAAATATTGTTGAATGGTTTATTTACAGCCTGTATTTCTGGTTTTCGATAACAGTCTTAATAGCGAGTGCAAAACAGAGTTACAAAGTTGGGGCAAACGGACATAGCGAAATTAAAAGGGTTTCTGTTTATTACAGGACTCTAAAAAGCAAAATGCAACTAGCCATTATCTGAATGGCAACGCTATAACAGTACAACCTATTATAATAATGTTTGACAGATGAATAGACACACGGACACGGACGATGACCTACGGCAAATAATAAGTTGTTATCTTTACCATTTGGATACAAACCCCAAAAAAGACAGACACTATTTGTTATCATTCGAGCTTTACAAACCATTTGGAAAAAAAAAACATCTGCAAACCTAATGTACATGTACTATTATTCAATAGCGCAAAATAAGTGGCGCAATTTCTACGCCACTGGTATCGCAAAGTGACATAATGTTATTTTTGCGCAACCGAGGCCAATAGAAAATCCATTATAACTCTATAATTATACTATTTTATCAGGCTAATTTAACCTTAAAAGATCACACACAGCTTATTATATCGTGCGCAATAACAATAATAGATTTAAACCGAAAACTTACCTTGAAATCTCAAAAAATGCACTCCGCCAAATATGTGACTCTTTTCAGTCTTCGAACAGAGTCTAAATCGAACTGATAAAAAGATGGCCGCTAACGCCAGTTACAGTCCTGTGAAACTCCGAACAAATAATTTTTGTATGGAATTCCTAACCTTCTTCAGCCAACATTCAGAAACACACGCCAGCATGACCAACATTACACTACGAAGTGCTGCCACTTAACATCTATTTTAAGTGTAGTAGAAACTATTTCCAGTCTTTTGTCTTTAGATTTCGTCAAAACTATTTTTTTTTATATTACCCTCCAAATATTTAAACAAACTATGTGTTCTAATCTAGGATATTTCATTTTAAGACACGTTTGTAAAATTCTACTCAACTATTTCTCGAAATATGGAAGGAATCTGTAAATATTTATGGTCACACCACACAAACATGTCTGCCTTCGCGTGATTAAGTTCGAGTTGCGATTTTTCTGTTTCTTGTTTTCCTTTTTCTGTAAGGTTTCGGTATATAACTTATCAGAATCATTTCTGTGATTGTATGTATAACGTTGAGTCGAGCACCTGTTCCTCAGTTTCATCACAGACATAGTTTTATCAACATATTGACTCTTGATGAAATATTGACGCTTACGAGATAATCGACTCATAGATTGTTATTACTACTTAATAACGAGGCAGTGACTCTTAAGTTTGTGAACCATCATGGGTAAGGGACACAGCAGATGTGAAATTTGCGGTACCAAGGAGGCCGAGCATACTGGAAATAAGTTACTTTTTTCCAAGTTTCCACTGGATCCAAACCGGTGAGTACCGCTACCTATTGCGAATGTGATCTTGTGCTCACATAGCACTATCTAATTGTAATCTAATAGCATAATTCAAATTCTGTAATACGACCCTCGGGGCATTAATCAAGATTAGCTGAAATTTGGAAAAATGGTCTATAACAATTGTACCTACATACAGTAATATTTGTCTAATTTAAATTGTAATCTAATTCAGTCTAAATAGGTTGACTGCTAAATACATGGGTCAGAGAGTCTAAGACATTATATTATCTAAATGTGATAAATACTGGGAATATGGAATAAATCTATAATTTCATATTCCAAGTTTTCTATTCCATTTAGTTTCACTGACAGTAAGATGGGGTGTTTTCTTAACTTTAAACCACACTTAATCAATTCGCAGTCAGTTATAAGTAACCTTTTATATTTTTTATCTTCCAGCTGTCGAGAGTGGCTAAAGCAGTTGGTAGGAATGAAGAACTGGTGCATCTAACAATAGAAAAACTGCATGAGCGGCGAAATGTTTGTGCTAACCACTTAGGCAAAAAGGATTTCAACAAAAAAGGAAATCGTCTGAAAAGACATGCAATCCCAACTTTGAATTTGGCAGAATTTCCACAACATATTTATCGGCATTCAGAGTGAAAAGGTAACTAGAATAAACACCATTATTGATCTCTATTGATGATAATATACCTATAGTAGTCCTTTTATGTCATCCATCAAACTATTAAAAAAAAAGATGCAACCTTTTGTTTAAGTTTCATATTAAATACTATAAGGTACTTGTAACATCCACTTAACTGACAATCAAAGTTAATTAGAAAAAAAAAGTCAGTTGTAGGACTGCACATTATCTGTATGAATGTGTATCTCAGCATGACGGTCAAGCTAGTTCAATGCTTTATTCCCATCCCAAAAGTGCCCAACATGCCTAAAGAAATTTTCACTTTAAAAAGGTTAAGCATAGTTTAATTCTTGTTTTCCCTGCAGCAAATAATTTGTGACGCACCCTCAAAACATTTGTTGTGATGATCGAGTGTTCAAGACACCAACTTTTTTTTTCTTATTCTAGAATCTAGAACCTTGTCCACCAGCTAGTGAATAGAATGCAAATATCCAGCAAGAGCAATCTGGTATGTGAATCAATACATATTAGTGTATCAATACATATTATATATAATATATATTGTATAAGACAAATACAGGGTGAGCTGCTGAGGGGGTCTGAAGTCGGAAAATTATACTGGGATACATGGAATGTGGGGTAATTTCCAACCCCCACACAAGCGAAGCCTTTCGTTTAAAATATTTTTCAAATTTTATTTGAAAGAATAAAAGTAGTAGTAGTAAAGAAAAATAAATTCTATTATTTAAAATAAAACAATTAGTGAACCTAGAATATCTGGTGGTTCCCAAACTAGTTTCAAATCATATCTATCATTTCAGATCTTTTGCCTGAAGCGATACCACGAGCCAGCAATCGAGACAAATCCATATGGAGTGGTCTCAAAATGGTAAGTATTTTAAATAAAATTATCAAATTATTTGAATTACGTATTGTCTCAATATCCTAAAGAAATGTGTTAATAACACTATGCGTTGAGATTGAGGGTATTTGTCACTAAGGCATATGTTCGATTTTTTGACTGCCAGTGTTATGATAATTCATGACAAAGGAAAATGTTGCTATTACTTTACTAATACCTCTTTCCGTTTACTTTTCAGAAGGAATACATACCCAGTTTCAAAAGAGATCTGAAAATAAAGCTACATTTGGAAAATGTATAAGAGGCAAAACCCAGTAAGTACTTTATCATTATGATACACTATACATACTATACGTCCACGACTTCCTACGCGACGACTTTACCATACAAAGTACAATAGTCTGTTACACCGCCTCAGGGGTTGTCTTAAGACTCATAAAATTCATGTTATTTTATTTCTTAAATGTAAATAGAAACTGTTGCAAGAAGTTCCCGGCAAAGAACAAGCCAACCCTTCTCCATCTAAAGACGTCATTAAAGAAAATGAGCAACAGCATCACCTTGCCTTCTAGTACTGAATCACTGCACCATATCTAGTAACAATATCTTTAGAAACCCACACCACCCATACCCAATTTAAAGTATGTTAGTGTGTTTAATGTTTGTCTCTATCTATAGGTATTGTATTGCTATCTTTCCAATTCCAATTCCAATTTTATATTAATGGCTCCATCGTTTTACCGATGATTCTGCCAATGTCAAGGTTGAAGGAAACAAAGTGTATTCGCTGAAGTTAACCGGTTGTATTGACTTTATTATGATTTTCTTAATTACACCTGGATCCGTTTGAGTAGACTGTAAGGACAACACAAAACATTTGTTAGTATATATTTTTAATAAGCAGACAATACAATTAAATTTTATTATGAGACGTACACTGAACCACCTACATGAGTTGGTAAATTAAAGCTTTATTTTATTCAGTAGAATCTATCTTTAATCATATATCTTCAGTCACCATTCCACTTCTCAACAATTGGAATTCGCAAAAATGAATGCAACTGATATGCTACATAGCTTAGACTAATACCTTCACAAATGAAGTAGTTTCATTATAATCCATTAAACTTTTCTCATGTGATGATGTTACAAACAAATAGACAAACAGAAAGAAATTCTCAAAATTGTTTAGAGTTAATATATGCTCTATCTTGTCTCATCAAATATTTTGCTTATATTTAATTAACTTTACAGATTTAACAACAAGGGAATAGCAGTTGATGGAGAAATAAAAAAAAAAACGAAATACAGCTTGGCATCACTAAGACGCAGCGCCAATCTCTTGGAAAAAATTGGAGTCAGGCGTGCTTAAAGAAATTGTGACGTCGGCGCAAGAAAATCAAAAAAAGGAAGCCTAAGGGTCGACCTTGGACAACAAATAACAAAATATTAGTCTTGGCTATATTTAAGAGGTCACCAAGAGAATATAGATACTTCCTACTACTATATTGAGCATATTTTTAGAGTTTCTAGGAACAAGGTTACTGACAGAACCTAGAGTCAACCACATTACACACATACACATAACATAACATCACGCCTGTATTCCCCGAAGGGTTAGGCAGAGGTGCACCTATAGTACACCTACATTTCGCCAGTTATGTTTAAGTCCCATGTAATAGGGGGCGAGCCTATTGCCATCAACCGGGCACAAATCCAGACTCCGGGCTGCTACCGAGAAATTACAAATGGAAAAACCCAGTAACATTGCCCGACCCGGGAATCGAACCCAGGACCTCATGCTCAGCAGTAGCGCTTGCGACCACTAGACCAACGAGGCAGTCAACCACGTATTTGTTGCAAATCCTTGTTGTTGAGTTTTTATACACAAAAACATATTGTACCAATGTTAAATACAGATCATCATCATCCTACCCTTACCCAATGTAAAATAGATGTTAGATACATATAGATCATATGGTTTTAATTATCAAAAAAACAGCAAAAGTTAAGTTTTTTTTCATATGATGCTTAATTAGCATCTATTTTCTACATTGATAGGTACCGCAGTAAATAAACACAAAATAAAACCAAAAAAATACCAATCTTGTTTGATAATAAATGCTGAAATCATATAAATCAGTGTTTTATTTTACCCAATTTATAAAACTAATCAGTTTTGGAGCCCCGTTATTATCTGCATAGAATGCATTTCATCGATATCGATAAACTCTCAATATCGATAAGTTTATTGATTTGTATACGTTGCGCATCCCTATCCTATGACAGTTCTGCCCTTCAAGGTCATGATTGTCATTGTCACTGACACTGACAATCATGACATTGACATTCTGAGTAGTACCGACAACTGTCAGTGCTACTTAGAATTTTCATGTTGGTAGCTATGTTTTTTTTATGTGGTTGGCTAAAGAAGGTTATGAACTTCTCACAAACTGAATGTTCTAAGTTCCGTCTCTTAATTACATGCTCTGTGGCCAGTTACTTTGATGTCGCCACTACTCAAACACAAATCTTGCCAAATGTTCTAAGCCACAAAATGGGAGATAATAGTTGCGCAATACAAGTAGCGCAAGGAAACTGCTTTTCTTAGTTTTCTTTAAATGTGTGAAAATTTATGTTTTTTCATAAGAAATACGCAACGATATTATATTAAATACTTGGGTAGCTAACTATTATTTTATAACGTCAAATCAAACAGATTATCCAAAAGTTTAAAAATATATATTTTACCGACACTCAAACTGCACCTCTACCGAAGCAGACTCACGTTTTTTACGAAAATTTAGTAATTTTTTGTGGAAAAACATCAAATAATTTCCCAAGATTATGAACTTATACAAATATCTTTATTGGCCATGGTTAACCATTTCTTTGGAAATACGGTGCTGTGGTCGAGAATTATCTAAGAACATAATATGTAGTTAAAAAAAAAATGGGGCGGAGTATTAGGGAACCCCTAATGTGGCAAAATCTACGGCCTGACCCAAATATTTGCATGTATCCGATTTTCTTTGATGTACCTATTTTGTTAGAATTTGAAGCTTTTTCTTGAAAGCAAAATATTATGCTAATATAGTTTAAGCGAATACGATAAATAATATGGAACTTGATAACTCTCTATTTGTATCTACAAATACTCACTATTAAAGATACGAAAAATATTTTTTTAAATAAATTATGAAGCATTAAATAAATAACACAACAACAACATCAACAACAACAACAACAACAAACAACAACAACACATTAATTAAGTAATCAATAAAACAATAATTAATAATTTAAAACATTGTAAAAACCCTTAATATGGGTTTTTACAATGTGTTACAGTACTAAATAAATAAATGTATATAATATAATTTATAAAACAATAACTGTAATTATAAAACTTACCAATTACCTAACTAATAATAAAAATTATCATACTAAACAGCCAATGTTCTTCCTCCTCTCTCCTACTTGATCTATGCTATGCCCGACAGGGTCCCTACTTGTGACTAATATAATTATTTCCCTACCAACTATACAATATACATTATTGTACGCAATAAAGAATTGAGATGACCTAAACAACAACTTTGTATTTTGAATATTAAAAAAATGGCGGCATTTCTTTTTAACTGCATCTTTTGAGAAGGCCGTAGAAGACCCTCACAGGCTGCTCGAAAAAGGTCAGAGATAAAAAAAAATGGAAAAGGAAGAGGGTCTGCTTGCAAAATAAAATGAAAAGTAAATTTCAAGACCATTTATTAGCTTGAAAAGAAACATAATCACAGAACATATATTATATACCTTAGAGGGAACCTAATGGTATTTGTGAGTTTGTCAGTGTCAGAGTCCATGTCAAATGTCAATCGTGTAAACTAAATGTCACTGTCACAACGTTAAGCGGTATTGCGGCGCGTTGCGGACGAAATGTAAATAAGTTCTAAATCTAATTGAAAAATAAAAGAATAACTATAATATGGGCAAGGAAAAATCTAAGAAACGAAGAAGAGCAAGTTGCTCGAGCTCTAGTAGCTCTGACGCGTCCCGAGAAAAGAAGAAACTCCGCAAATTAAAGAAAAAACTCAAAAAGGAACAAAAGAAGACTGAAAAAGCATTGAAAAAGAAGTTGAAAGAGGAAAAGAAGAGGCTAAAGAAGAAGCAGAGGAGCAAGAGTACAAGTCGTAGTCGCGATGGAAGCAATGCGAAGGAAGGGGCCGCCTCGGCAGACATACCCCTTGGTATGTTTGTAATGTTTGACGGGAACCTACTTGATAGTAGTTATGTATCGATCGGAACGTGTTGTTCGTTTTAGCTTGACGGCATGAGCATACCGATGATAAAATAGAGTAACAATGCTCCAAATTATTTTACTGCTGATTATAGATTTCTTCTAGCTTTGTAAAACCTCATTTTATAATCATACACTGTGTAGTTTTTTAAGATAATTATATTTTGTGATTACTGTATGTACAAAATAATATAAAACTTATTTCAATAATTGTCTTCAGAACTGATGGAAAAATCCAAAGCGATGGCCCCAATGACCAAAGAAGAGTGGGAGAAACGACAAAGTGTAATTAGAAAAGTTCTAGATGAGGAGTCAGGCAGATACAGGTTATCCTATCCCTCTAATATCTTATGTTTATTACTTTCAATACTTAAAAGAAATATTGTTTTACATGTGTCCCAAATCTACAAATAATTATTTATTGGTTTTTTTAACTGAACATTATTACCATCCCTCAGTTGAGTCTTGTTTTCAGGTTAATAAAAGGAGATGGAGAGGTGTTAGAAGAAATTGTGTCTCGTGACAGGCACAAGCAGATAAATAGACAGGCAACACAAGCTGATGGAGCATTCTTTCAGTCCCAAACTGTGGAGAAAAAGCTGCTATAGAGAATGATTTGGATTACCTACGTCCATATCACTATGACTTTGCAGAGTTACTACTAATTATTAAAGCATTTCTAAAAATGCACCCACTATGATACATGCACCAAGATATATTGATATCTGCTTAAATATGTACCTACCCTTGTAAGTTCAAATTAATATAATTAAATGTACCTCGTTAGGTGTTGAAACTTCTGCTTAAAAATGTTTTTTTTTTTCTTTATTACTTTATGTTAGCTCTATTCCTGAAAACCCATTTCTGAAGTGGTCAAATTGGCATTTTGGGAGTGCCTGTTGTCCAAAGAACTGTGAATTTACCAGGAAATCTTGAACCTAGTCAACTTGAAAAGGAGGTTGTCTGATGTAGCTGATTTTGCATGGCTAATTTGCATGTTTGTCATTGTAGCTACACATATACATCAGACATTTGATTGCATGCTGAAACTTAAATGTGAAAAGATTAGAGCTAATCGACTGTATCTCATGAACTTTAAAAATAGACCATGCACTTTCAGATGTATATTAGATGCAGGAAAAAATAAACAAATGTTTTATCAAATTTGTTTATTGATCTACCTATTAACATAATTTATAGTTCGTCTTTGGTTTTCATGATGTCCTCCTCGATGGAAGTAGTATCCTGCGACGCCGTGTTTGTGTTCCTATCCTGCAGGTGTTCTGTGACTAGAGTTATTAGACTTTCCAGCGGCCGCCCACCATGCTCTACATTCACTATCTTTTTTTCCTTGTATAAAATTAGTGTAGGGAGGCCATTGATCTAAAAATAATTATTTTACATTAGAAAGCTTCATACGTTATTGAAGATTTACGAACTCCCATAAGTCTAGTAGTCGTAAATGCAATTCCCAAATTGCAAGAACGTGGATTTTATCCTAATTGCGTAACAGACTTTCAATTCCAATCCGTGGGTTTTGAAGGAAAATTTGTAATACGGCATAATTGCGATCGATTGCCATTTTATGTGTGTTACGCAATTACCCCACAGATCAAGCTACCTAATGGCGTGACTTGGCCCCAATAGAAAACAAATAAATACAGACCATGATTAGATAAGCTTTATTTGCCTCACGTCTGGACGATAAGAGGCGTAATATTTACTAGAACATGCAATAAAAAAAATACATTTATTTCGAGCAACCTTAACTCGTGACAATGTGTGGGTGCAATGACGGTCTGTCTCACCTTTTCCGTTTCGCATATTGGCTTTGATTGTACACAGTCAACATCGGCGATTATAACGCGAGTTTCGTTTTGAAATCGCTCTCCCAATTTCAACCAGAGTGGGCTTAACTGCATACAATGTGCGCACCTGTGAAAATAAAGTTGATTTGTTTATATTGTAAAATGAACAAAGTTGTTAAACAAACTTTTTATAATAGCTTAACAGTATTTAGGCTTTTTTTAAATGTATTAGGACGTCTAGATTTTAGTAGCTAGCTTTAGATTTTGATGTTGGATTTAAGTTACACAGAATAGGTACACATTATCTTGTCAATCATTATCATTAAGTAAACATTAGGAGCAAACATGTATAATATTACTAGTAACAGCCTTTTAAGAATCAAGTTTTATGATGTTATTAAGTGGATATTTACCATGGCGCGAAGTAATTTATAAATACTAATTCCTTCTCCAGGAAGGTTTCGAATGTTTCTTCTGATATCCTGGCCACTGGCAGTGCTTTCTTTTTCTTTAAGAATTTGTCTGGGTCATGATTTTCAGTCAGCAGCATTTTTTCCACATATCCTTTTAGATCATCTATTGTTTCTGCTTCAGCTACACCCATCTAGAAATAAAATAAAATTGCACTTTTAGACAAATTACACATGCACAAACACCCAGACTAGGAACAACGTTTTTTTGTTTCGAGTGGGTTTCGCCGCCGCAATTTAGTATAAGCCAATGCTCAATCATTACGCCGACATGTTTTTGTGCCATCAGCGCAATATTTTGATAAAATTGTTTTAAAATCAATAAGCTGGTTTTGAGTGCAGCAAACTCTGCCATTAGTATCAGCATTTCATTACTTGTTATTTATATGAAATTAACTTACAATTCTGCCGTTGACAATCCACATAAGATATGGATACTGTTTGATGTCAAAAGTCTTACAGGTCATCTCATTGTCCAAGCAGTTAACTTTGCCTATCTGGATGTACTCATTGTGTGCATACTGTACTGCTAAATCTGCCCAAATCGGTGCCAATTTCTGAAATTGTTTTAATATGATTACTTAAGTACATTTTCTATGTTTGCAATTTATAATAAGTACATACTGCTCAAGAATGTTTCTTTACAATTATTTTATGTCTGCAATATTCTTAATTTTTATTGCATGCATTGTTCTATGTTATTTAATCTATTTATTGCGTCATTCATGTTATTACTGTAAATAATTGCAATTTCATGATATAAATTCAGCCTTGAAATCTTTAGACAACAAGCCACATGAGACTGAAATATTTTCTCATTTACCTGTGATGCCTTACACCACGGTGCATAAAACATAATAAAATGCTGTCCTCTTGACACAAACTTCTCAATATTCTGGTCATTCAAATAGGCCATACCACTGTATGTTTTGACCTCTCTGGACTCCTTCTCATAATCCAAGCCCTGAAAAAAATTGTATTATTTTTAGTGTCATGATGTTTAGAGCGAGAAGGAGGCGTTTGCCCTGCAGTGGGACAATACAGGCCAGTTAGTTATTTTTAGAGGGAGAGAGAAGCCTGCCCTGCAGTGGGACAATACAGGCCAGTTAGTTATGTTTAGAGGGAGATGGAGGCCCTTGCCCTGCAGTGGGACAATACAGGCCAGTTAATTATGTTTAGCAGGAGGGGGAGGTCCTTGCCCTGCAGTGAAACAATACATGCCAGTTAATTATGTTTAGAGGAAGAGAGAGGCCCTTGCCCTGCAGTGGGACAATACAGGCCAGTTAGTTATGTTAAGACTAAGTTTCTGGGTAGTAGTCATTATGGGATGTTTATTTGAAAAATGAATGACTGTCCTCTTTCTAAAAAAGTTAGGTTTGGGATGTACTTAAATGGACATCATTTTTACATATTGACCCTGTTAGTCTCCCCACATGGTTGGATATGTCTAAGCTTGAAACTAAATTGATTGCTTACCTCTGATTTCATAGTAAATACTTCACTTAAAAATAATGTCAGGGAAGGCAAGTCCCTAGTTCCCTTATATTCTACAGGTGAAAAAGTGTTCTTATGGAAGTACAGCAGTGTTGGGTATCCTGGAAATTAATGAGAATTCAAATAATTTAACAATTTTATACAGTATAGTTCATTATTGTTTTTACTGAATGGACTGATTAGAAAACCAATATTGTTGTGTAGCTTGAAAGAATAATATGTTACATTTGATCATCATAGATAAACAATGAACTGTAGATGTTTCATAATTGTGTGTAATCTAATTATAAATCATCAAGTACCTGTAATGTCGTTCTCGTTACATAGTTTATAGTGTATTGTACAGTCAACCTGGGCAATGGCAAACTTAGAATCTTTTGTATTGACCAGTTCAGCTAGTTCAGACCAGATTGGATGGAACTCTGTGCAGTGACGGCACCTGAAAGTAGATTAATGTTACTCTACAGAATACTGCTTACCGGCTATACAGGCTGGTTTAGCCAGAGGGTAAAAGCTTTACAAACATAAATGAAAACTGGAGAGTTCAGACACACATTACGGTTATGGTTATAATGGGTAAGTGCATGTAATAACAAGATGATACTTACCAAGGTGCATAAAACATTACAAAATTCCCGTCCATTTCTTCTATTTGAAATTTAAAATTGTTTGCATTGTATTCATACACTGAGCTTTCTTCAAGTGCAACGAAGTAGGGTAAAAATAGAAAATAAAACAGCACTAGTCTCCTCAGCATTTTGGAAGATGCGACTAGAAATTATATTCAAGAAGGTTTTTATAGATATGTAGCTGATTAAAAAATGTGATCATTGAAGAAATTGATTTAAAAATATTGAAAAATGATGAACACGAACACCAATCATCACTTCACAACAAATCAAACGAATTGATTGAATATTTTCTCCACCACAGATAATTTTATCAAGAAATCAATATGTTGAACTAATCCATTCACTCTTTGATAAATCCATAGACTACATCTAGAGTCCGCCCCACGAGAGATACCCCGCGCTGCCCCGCGCCCGCAGCCGCGGGCACGAGGCGCGGCAGCGCCACAGGCATGCGACGGAGACATAAATCATGATTTATATATTTATCTCAACATCATAGGTATTACAGGCACTGGTTAATAAAATGCACAAACATTATAGAGAAAGGTGTATGAGGTACGAGGGTTGTTGTAGGAATGTTGCTAAAGCGCCTTATTCACGGTCCTGTGCAAATAAACAGTGACGCCGGACGCGGACGTACATCAGACCGATCGTGTTTCGTGCATGCAGTGCGTGCTTGATCGCGTATAAACTTGCTGTACAAGTGTACAGTAAATTCACTTCTAAGCTCTAAGCTCTAAAGATTCACTGTCACCATTTATAGGGTAATCTAGGTTCTGTGATTTAGAGCGTGTATCGAAAGGTGCGTCAGGCAGACGTTAGGCACGTCAAAATGGATCGTGAAACACTTTAACGATTCATTGAAATATATAAGTCTCACACTAGTCGCACTTTTTCCATTTATTCATTTGAGTACATGCTGTACGTTTACGATAAAAAAAAAACATCCAAGCCCTCTTTATATTTTCCCCCTCTCTTCTGCTGATGCTGACAACATGAGAAGAACTCCCATTTTTTGGCGTTTTGATAAAACTGGTGGCATTTTGATTTAAAATAAATAAAACACGTCAGCATATTTAATTCGTTGGATTACATCTAGCATGTTGGATTCGCGCAAGATAGTTAGTATGCTACGTCCAGCACCGCACCGCAGCCTTCAGCGGACGTACAGCTGGGATGTATCGTGAATAAAGCGCTTTTTTTTAGTTAGTCTCAATTGCTATGCTTAAGTGTCCCACTGCTTGGCAAAGGCCTCCCCTTTTGTCTTCTATACCTCTCTTTATTGTGCGATCGTTTGTGGTGCGATCTCTGGCCATACTAGCCCCGCAAAAATGATTAGATCATCACACCACCTTCGCCGCGGACTACCTCGACGGCGATGTCCTCCATTAAGCGTCCTGAGAGTGACGATCTTTGCCCCTCTGTCCGGGTGCAGTCGTGCAACGTGGCCAGCTACTTGCGTTATGGAGTCTAGGGTGGTATTTCTAACTCGATCCTGTTCTTTAAATATACTTAATAATAATTAGTTGCAGTTATTGCCGCGGGACTTCTTTAATTCTTTCGTGGGACCGACCGGGGACCAGACTCTACAGACTGCTACAAACTGACTGTTCAATGACGACTATATAGTAAAGTATCCTATTCACGTAACGATTACACTAACAAATCATTTTATTTAATTTAGTTTATAGCAATTTCTAAATGAGTTTCAAACCTTTATTTGAAATAAATTTAACAATAAAATTATTCGAATGCCATTTTAAATTAATTTAGAAGAATAACGAAATAATCACAATAAAATAAAGAGCATCGACAAACGTCACTATGCCGTAGCTTTTAAGAACATACAAAAGAATGTGGTAATTCTTCAAAATGGTCGCTTTGTATGGTTTGCCAACTTGCATGTCTGTGTTTCAGAGTTCTTTGTTTTCGTAATTCCTTGGATATTATTACATTTATGGAAAAGTTTATGCAAATTCTCAGTTTAGTTCGGATATGAACATTGACATTGTTATCATAATTTGTGGTGTACGAGAAAGATGTCATCGGTAATGTGAGAGCTCTCCGATAGAATTTTTATTTTACGAGATTATGACGTTTGTGATCCCGAATCAGATTTACAGAAAGTGAAAAATATCCTGGTAAATTGTTATTCGATTATATATTTCAAATCAGCGCCTGTAATTAGTCAAACATGAGAAACAAAGCTGACTCTAATTTTGGCATTCCACAGTACTATGTCATGATTGATTCGTGTTGAACATTCTTTTGGCTTGTAATGAACCAAGCTTTGACTGGAGGAATATTAATTCAGAATGTTGTTTTGTTATTATTTATTCACCCTACATGTAATTTTTGGTTATGACATTTAGTGTATTTGTTAGAGATTGTTATTCATGTTGATGAAATTGTATCCATGTCAAATAGTACAAACAATCCAGTAAGAGTTCAGTTTTGTATGTGATGACAACTTATAAGAAGTCTAAGAGTGTTTATTTAGTCTGATATAAGTGATATTATTCTTTTACAGTCTATAAAACAAGCTCTCAAAGCACTGGATGTTCATATTATGTTGAAAAAGTCCGGGCATTAAAAAGAAGCTAAATAAACGAATTTGAAAACATCTGGACTACAAGTTGCAATATAATATTCTGGTGTATAATAAATGCAATCGTGAGCAGTGAACATGAGTGTGGTCAGAAGGTGGTATGTGCTCGTGTGATGGGAGGGGTCGGGTGAGAGGTGAGGCGCACGGGCGCGGGCGCGGGCGCCATGAACCCGCCGGCGCCCCGCCAGGCGGCCGCTCGCTCCGGCTATCATCAAAAGGCGCTAGCCCAGATCCGCAACTCACTATTACCATTTGCTAACAATGGCAACTCCGAGCCCCCTGGCTCGTCAGCAGCAAGCACCGTCAGCTCCGGTGTAAGCTCTGGCTTCAGCTCATCGTCAGGAAATGGTCTTGATAAAGATTTAACTGCATTACCGCAGACGTTAAATCAACTGATTGCTTTGGGATTTGATGAGGTAAGTACAAGTATTATTGATAACTTTTATAAGTGAAATAGTTGAATATCTATACTGAGAATGGTTTTCTGCAATAAATTATAAACAGAAGAAAAGTGTGCTCTTAAAATCCATGCACTAGGTTTAAATGCCACTATTATGTCTGCTAAGCGCTAAGATTGGAGTTGGTACCTATAGTCCAGAAATCATGACTGCTACAACTGTATAATCATCCTAATATACCGCTAATACCTTATGCGCTGTTATGTAAGACCAAAATAATACTTTTGTATGTATTTTCTTGGCTAAGGAAAAGTTTCATAAAGCATTATTCTAGTTCTGTTTCGTGACAGCCTAAAAAAGGATTTACTAGGCATTCAAAAGATTTCAACAAGAATATCAGTTTGTATAGTAAGAGACTGTTCCCTCATTAGTATATCAGTGTTATTGTCTGATTGACTAATGATTATTTGGAAGATCACTAACCAGCCTTCACACAGTCTGAAGATAATGCACTCTAATAAGACCCAAATGTTATATTAACCAAATAATGGCAAGACTGCTGAATACCACTACCAATACCAACAAAATAGGTTCTGCCTGCGTGTTTAAAATAATACATAATTATGGTACTTGGCAACAGTGTAGCTTTCTATCAATGAAATAATTATTGTCATTGCTCAGTACTTCTAGATTACCTTTTTCAAACATACATATTCAATAAAATAAAAAATCAGTTAACCTGTGTCCCACTGCTGGGCAATGGTCTCCCTCATATTTTTCCACTTTTCTTTATGCTGTGCCTTCGCCATCCAATTGGTTAGGAATGAGTCCAAGAATGGTATGACCTCTTTACAATATTAGTTTAGATTTAGATAATTTAATAAAGGTAGTTATTTAATAAAGGTATTAGTGAAATGTCGGCTAAATATGATTTTGTCAGTTGATAGTGAAATTAAATATTTATTGCAATACCAATTTAATTGTACTTTAACGGTTTTTATTTTGTATTCATCAAGGATTCAGTATCTAGTTTTTGATTTAGTTACAATAATTTCCGAATAAATGCTGTCACACAGAATGTATTATTCTGATACAAGACTGGCTAATATAATAAACAAATATTAGTCTGGATAAGGCAAATGCTTTTTTCTACAGATGTTAGTGAGAGAATTAGTGGTTAAATTTGGTTTGCAGGTAGGCAAGAAAATACAATTTTATAGGGTTTGATCAGGATAGGGTTAATAGGGTTTCAAAAAGGGTATTTGAATCTGCCAATCATGAATCTGTTTTTCTAGTATAGATGTAATTTTTGAGCAACACCATTATGTTTACAGGACCCAGCTGTAAGAGCATTAAAATATGCTGGAGGGCGATTTGATGCAGCATTAGATTATCTGTCAAAGCAACAGGAATCTATCAATGGAGTCCTCAAGACAAGTAATTTAAATGCCCTGAACTCCAAACTTATAAGAAAACCTAGTCTAGAGCGTGAAATTAACCTCCATAGAGGTAGTCCTGCACTTGATTCTGGTGCAGGCAGCTCTCGGTCTGACAGTCCGCGACAGTCAGACGCACCTCCCCTTCCTCACGAGAAATTGAGCAGGCAGTACTCGCCGTCCGGTTTTTCGGAGCCGCCGCCTCCTCCTCCCCCGCGATGTCCGTCCACGCCGCCGGTGATGCCGTCCGTGCAGCAGCTCATGAAGCGCATGTCGCCTGCGCCGCCGCTGCCGCCCGCACGCGGCACCAGCCCCGTGGCGGCCGGCGCGCCCACGCCGCCGGCGCGCCAGCCCATGATCGTGCAGAACGGGCCGCAAGTGCAACAGCAGCTCACGCAGCAGATCCAGGCCCTGAGCATCTATCAATCGTCAGGCGGCGGCGCAGAACTCCCGCCTCCGTACCCTCTATCGGGCGTGCCACCACCACCGTCCTATTCGGTCTCGATGCAGAATCGCCAGAGCCCCACGCAGTCGCAGGACTACAGAAAGAGTCCGTCGTCGGGGATCTACTCAGGAGGCACCTCCGCCGGGTCGCCGAGTCCGATTACGGTGACGCAATCGACCGGCTCGGCGTCGGGGATGACTCGCCCTACGCCTATTCAGGCGTGGACTGCGAGACAAGCGGTGCAACCTCCCATTATCATGCAATCCGTGAAGAGTACACAAGTCCAGAAACCGGTCCTGCAGACTGCCATAGCGCCTGTTGCCCCCCCGCCTGTCGCGAGTTCGGCCGCGCAGCCGCCTCCACCTTCCTACGCTAGTTCTATTCAGCAAAAGCAACAGGCGCAGACACCGCCGAGCTACCCGCTGGCCCCAAAACCGTCTTCGCCCGGGTCCACGCCCCCGGTCATCCCGACCGCGACCACTCCCACCGTCCCCACCACAGAACCGCCGAGCTACGCGATCACCATGCAAGCTCTAGCCGTGCAAAGAGGAATGCATCCCATTCCACCGCCGCCATATGGTAATCAAAACGACAACACGACTACTGTCAACTCCCACCACTCACCTTTACATAAGAAGTTCTCCAACACTGGTGAAGCTTCCCAGGTAGAAATTAAGTGTCAGAACCAAAACTGCACGAACAATCTTCTAAAAGACAGTGTTGCGGCATCTAGCTCGGATAAAAGTTCGAATGGTTCATCTGAGCGCCGACCCAAAGGTGTAGAAAAGATAAGGCATCAGTCACCTATACCAGAGAGGAAGAATATTAGCAAAGAAAAAGAAGACGAACGAAGAGATTGTAAAGTCAGAAACTATTCTCCTCAAGCTTTTAAATTCTTCATGGAGCAGCATGTCGAGAACATTTTGAAGTCGTATAAACAGCGAACATTTAGACGAATGCAGTTGGAGAAAGAAATGACGAAAATTGGTCTCAGCGCGGAAGCGCAATGTCAAATGAGGAAGATGTTATCTCAGAAAGAATCCAACTACATTAGGCTAAAGAGAGCGAAAATGGACAAGTCAATGTTCACGAAGATAAAGCCGATCGGTGTCGGCGCCTTTGGGGAAGTGACGTTAGTAAGGAAGATTGATACTAGTCATCTATATGCCATGAAGACACTTCGCAAGGCTGACGTCCTGAAGCGAAACCAGGTGGCGCACGTGAAGGCCGAGCGAGATATATTAGCGGAGGCTGACAACGAGTGGGTCGTCAAGCTTTATTACAGCTTCCAAGATAAGGACAACTTGTATTTTGTGATGGACTACATACCTGGTGGTGATCTGATGTCTTTGTTAATAAAGCTGGGTATCTTCGAGGAGAGCCTCGCCAGGTTCTACATCGCGGAACTGACGTGCGCTGTGGAGAGCGTCCATAAGATGGGCTTCATCCACAGGGACATTAAGCCCGACAATATTCTAATAGATCGTGATGGCCATATTAAGTTGACTGATTTCGGTTTATGTACGGGATTCAGATGGACGCATAACTCGAAATACTATCAGAGAAATGGTGAGTATGTTATTCATCAATTGTATTTTATTGACTAAATTTAAACATCAATTCTTACATCAAAACCTGCCTGCACTGTGTGATACTGACTAGATAGCACCCATGGTATAATAATATACTTCGCCAGGTATAGCATTCCGGTCACGGGGGTAACACAAGCCTACGTCATCACCACTGTGTTACCAGTAGTGTGTAATAATAACTCCCCAATCGCCTATATTACAAGTGCGAATCCGACAAAACAGAGATTTTAACTAACAATTACGTTGGTGTATATATATGTTTAAATTGAATTGTTTCGTTTGATTAGAAAAATGAAACGACAGTTTAAATGGTTTATATATATTTTTTAACAAAGTGGCAACTGGATAGTGAAGTAAGCATGTGTCACTCCCGGAATGCCAGACCATGATAGCACCTTTTGCAAATAAAATTAGCTGTCCTACTTTGTATTAAAAATCGAATAACTTCATGTTTGATTTCGCCATCGTTAGTTATGCTCTCATACATTTTTCAGATCACGGACGACAAGACTCGATGGATCCGGTGGACGGAGAGTGGGGTGCCATGGGCGAGTGTAGGTGTCACCAGCTGAAGCCTCTGGAAAGGCGACGCAAGCGGGAGCATCAACGGTGCCTGGCGCACTCGCTGGTCGGCACGCCCAACTACATCGCGCCCGAGGTGTTGCAGCGCACCGGCTACTCGCAGCTGTGCGACTGGTGGTCCGTCGGAGTCATCCTCTACGAGATGCTCGTTGGTTCACCGCCCTTTCTAGCCTCCACACCCGCCGAAACGCAACTGAAGGTTGGCAATTTAACTTTTAATCTTCATTATATTCTTACATTGAATCTTTCTACCAACTATTTTTTATTTCTTAGGTTATAAACTGGGAAAGCACTCTTCATATTCCGGACGCCGCAAAGTTATCCCCTGAGAGCAAGGATCTAATCCTACAGCTGTGCTCTGGTCAGGAGACTAGGCTCGGCAAGGATGCCAACGAGGTGAAGAACCACCCGTTCCTGCACGGCATCGACTTCGACAAGGGGCTGCGGAGGCAGGTGGCGCCCTACATCCCGCGGATCGACTACGCCACCGACACGTCCAACTTCGACCCGGTCGACCCGGACAAGTTGCGCAACTCGGGTAGCTCCGACTCGAACAAGTCGGACAGCGAGCTGCTCGACAACGGCAAGACGTTCCACGGCTTCTTCGAGTTCACGTTCCGGAGGTTCTTCGACGACGGTTACACGAACAAGATCAACCTGGACGACAACGACAACCAGGGACCCGTGTACGTATAGAACGACGCCGACAGTGATAAAAGAGACACTGAGACTAACTTGTAGGATTTTTTTACAAAGTGTGTGCCTTTGACTCTCTCTATTAAAACATTAGTTTTTGTAAACGTAACGAATATAACGTATTTAAAATTAATTAAAAGCCGTATTGTTAATAATCCCGGTGATAATGTTGTAATATTGTATCGTTATGTATTTGTAAGAGTAATCTTATTTCACTGTAATATATGTAACGGATGGATCACAGTAGTGCATGGCCTAACTATGGTACTGTAAACGGCGCCGGGCGCGGAGTGACGCGGCCCGCGTCGCCATTGTCCATTCAGTGTATACTATTTTTTGTAACTAGAGAAATTATTTATGAGATAAGACCAAGCTTACTGGAATTAGCGAATGATTGTCACTATATTTTCTTATGTATTTATCGAGGTAGGTCGCTTATGTGTGTTTGTTTATATACGTGTAAAACGTTTACTTATGATTCATTAACGTCATACAAACATTGGCATAATTAGTAAAACGTACTGTGCTTCCATTTTGTCTACAGGACACTAGCTCATAATGTGTGCCTTAGAATTTCAATATTAACATTTTTACAAGTGTATGTTAAAGAATTTGTGATGGGTCGGTCGATTGTATACTACAACATAGTAGATAAAGTGTTATAACTCGACATATGTACTGAGTGCAATACATATTTATTAACTAAACAAAAGTCGATGCATACTTCATTTGCTGTTGTTGAAGTTATACTTCGATTTTTATTATAGTAGAGCACATTCTGAGACGAATTTTTGTGTTTAAAATATGCAAGATTTTGTAACTACCATTTAACTAACAATATCCAATATAGTCGCAAAGTAAATAACATAAAGTAATGAGAACAAAAGGCGTTTCAATGGCGCCGCCATACAATAACAAACTGCTTGTTTGTGGTCGTTATAAGAAAAACGCCATTTTTTCACTTGTACAGTAAAATATGAGTCAATTCAATTTTAAATTATGTGTTATTGAATGTGAATTGTTTTATTCTGAAATGAATCATGCTTATAAGTGAATGAAAATAAAATATGGGAATTTTTGTTAATTTTTTCTTTCAAATCCTTGTATTAAAACAATATAGCACCATAGGCCAAGAATGTAACGTATCTATTGAGCAGCATAATATCTTATTTCCT
The DNA here is from genome assembly GCA_916610205.1 of Griposia aprilina. Classification (NCBI taxonomy): domain Eukaryota; kingdom Metazoa; phylum Arthropoda; class Insecta; order Lepidoptera; family Noctuidae; genus Griposia; species Griposia aprilina. The sequence continues at coordinate 4,328,808 of OU744293.1, read as the reverse complement.
TTGTAATAATTTCTTTATGGGGAATGCGCCAAGGTAGCCCGCGAAATTCATTTTTTCTTACGTTTTGTGCAATTTGCAGGTCAGTATGAACGAAGAAAGAATGAAAATTGGTTTATTTGTCACAGAAACACGTGCATACAAAAAAGATAATTATAATAATAGTATCAGGTTGTATGTTGATCTAAATATGATTTGCGGCTGTAACAAATATGGCTTTAAAGAATTATAATCATTAGAATAAGCAGTACAACTCCTTATGTTAGACTTGCCCTCAAATGTCATGATTTCATGAAATTGTCATTCAATAGGGTAATATGAATTTAGAGAGATGTATTGATGATTTTTATGATTATAATTCTATAAATAATATTTGATACGGCCGCGAATCATATTTAAATCAACATACAACCTGATACTGACCTGCAAATTGCAAAAAAGTAAGAAAATTTGAATTTCGCGAGCTACCTTGGCGCATCCCCCTTAAGGCGACAATAAGTGCCAGCGACCTTGAGCGAGTGGGAGGAGCATGCGAAACTTTTAAGCGAATCAAATTGCACAGAGCGTTAGCGTCTACCCGGACATTGGTCAGCGATGCACTGCCGCCCGTCGCCCGCAAGAGCCCCCCACGCACGAGCTTCACCGCGCATCAAGTTTTTTCGCAAAATCGACCCCCCTTGATTTATCAAACACAATACAAATAAATGCCGTATATAAAAATTTGGGTAATTAAATTGTCTTTTAGATGATGCAGATTTCATGAAAATACGCCCTATAGTTTTTGCGTGATTATCGTTTTTGTGTTCGCGTTAGACATTACTTTACAAATTAATTACACTATGTTATAAAAATATAATTTCAAATATTCACATATCAAATTACGAAGAAAATAGTCTAGTTTATCATATATTTTTTTCATACAAATAAGACTATTCGTTTAGACGTGATGTTCAATTTGAAATCATTAAAAATCGTATATCTGCGCCTTAAGTAACAATCCTATTTTATGGTTCTAATAAAAAGTTTTGCACTCTGTGGTTAAAATTTCAGCATACTTCAAATGAATATGATGTTTGCCCTCTGGGTATAGATGTATCCTAGAAAAAAGAAAACAAAATATAAAACTTCCATAAGCATTGGGGTATTTTACATAAAGAAGACAGTTTTGTTTGGCACTTACTTTGAACCATCAATGTGAGTGTGTAAATGGGAAATATGGCTACAGTCCACCAAAGCATCCTTTTGACCATACAGTATGTATGTAGGACATTTTATATGCTTTAAGAGTTCAGCACAAATGTTGCCATTCTTTGTTTTGACAATGGCTTCCTGTCCATCTACCCACTCGGCCCAGTATCTGGAGAATAGTTCTTCTCCATATACCTCAATTAGAGGTTCCCTCATTCTTTTTGACCATGTTTTTGTATCCCTAATTTCTGTAAAGGAATAAACAAAGAAGAAGGGTTTTATCTAATGATACTTTTTGCAATTTTTTCAACTATCATGGTACGCCTAATTGGAAGAAATCTTACTCTTATACATTAATTCCAGTTCACTGGGTAAGATGAAAGAGTTGGAGCTCCAAACCACAAGTTTAGTGACAGCATCTTGGTACTTGGCAGCATGGATCAAACTTGTGGAGCCACCATCACTGAATCCCAATACAGAGTACTTGGGAACTTTCAAGGCCTTTAAAACAATTAAAAAAAACGATAATAGAACTTATTATATGCCTGCCTAAAATGGGTATTAAATATATTTTTGGCAACACCATCTGAAAGTGGTGCAAACCCAAAGGTAATACAAATTTGAATCTACCTTCATGAACTCATAAGCAGTGTCTGCATCCTTTTCATAGAAGTCTGTAGTAAATTCTTTTTCTGGTGGTCTGCTCTTACCATAGCCTGGGGGATCCCAAACTACCAAAGTGAACTTTTCACGGTTGAAGTTCTCTACTTGAGGTTTAGCCTCAGTCCATATAGTGCCCAAAGCACCAGGCAAGAACAAGATATGATGTGCTCCATAACCAACTTTCACATAGTTAATATTACAGTTATTGATTTTTATTTTCTCTTCCTGAAAGTGAAACATATTTACGAATTAAGAACCTCTTTTGTTTTTTTTGTCATTTAGAAACACCAAGTTCATTAGTTCAAGTTCCAGAATGTACTCTGTCCTGACCCCTATTCTAGTATAGGGCCAAGCAAGGGCCTATGAATAACAATAGTATGTTAGACTATCGGATTCTGCATTAATTAACTTACAATATATAATTATATACTTCAAATGAAAAAGTAGGTAGTTGAAAAGTTCTGTACCTACCTATAAGCAGTTGATTGTATAGTAATTTAAATATGAATTACCTTTGGAACTGCCGACGTTGAGACAGCACGACAAACGTTTTTACTTAAATTAGATATTGGTGAAGTTAATTTTCTTATCAACATTACTAGTAAATTATGACTACAGGTAACGTTTTATCTCAGCGTTTTATATATTTCTTGAACAGCGCTGATTATTCCTTTTTAGCTACTGTTATCTGTTCGTTATTTACAATGAATAAAAATAGAATATTAGATACTTAATGCAGTATTGCAGTCTTATCAGCAATAATTGTGTAAAGACAACTTTATTACCAAGAGTTAGGGAATAGAATGATTAGAATGTTATTGATAACATCAGAGCAAAATGACAGCAGGATAGCATTACTATTTTACATGAGAGAGACAAAGATGGAGAAAATGTTGCTAAACTCGCAAACTCTTTTTCAGAGTTCCATTTCATGCAAAAGAATTCCAATGCATTCTTGAGACTTCTAAAATCTTATGAATGTTGCCTGTAATATCTACAATATCACATTAAAAATTAAAAGAAAAATATTAACAGATAATTCTAGTTCCGCTATACAATAACACACTGCTTGCTGTAATAAAAAATATTTTTTTACTTGTACAAAACTTGTTCTAGTAAACTAGGGTTTATTCTGAAATTAATCATACTGAAGTGAATGAAAATAAAATATGGGGTTATATTTGTTATTTTTTTCTTTCAAATCCTTTTGCACAAAATACATATCGCAACTATTTAGTAGCATAATATCATTTTGTAAAGTTCGTATAACATAAGGGTCAATTTACATATAAGCAGGCTCTAAAAAAAATCTTAGGTTTTCTTAAGGCTTCAATAAAAACTCTTGCACTCTTTGGTTAAAATCTTCAGCATATTTCAAGTGAATGTGATGTTTGCCTTCTGGATAAAGATATATCCTAAAAAAAAAAAAACATACTTATAAAAATTCATAGGTAAGTAGCTACTTACACAAAAAAAACTATTTTATTTTCGTTTTTCTTCTTCTTAATTCTTTTGTACAGTACCTTAATAAAGTAAACTTTATTTAGGCTTACCTTGAACCATCAATGTGAGTGTGTAAATGAGAGGCATGAACACTATCCACTAAAGGATCCTTTTGACCATACAGTATGTATGTTGGGCATTTTATATGCTTTAGAAGTTCAGCACAAATGTTGCCATCCTTAGTTTTGACAAGTGCTTCCATTCCATCTACCCAGTCAGCCCAGTATCTGGCGAATAGTTGTTCTCCATATATCTCAATTAAAGGCTCCCTCATCCGTTTTGACCATGAGTTTATATCCCTAATTTCTGCAAGGAAATAAACACTCATAAATATGCAAGATTATACATATTTATAAAGAAAACTTTTAGTGATGCAAAACTACATTGCAAATCAGTCAAGCCTTGCAGGGCCCAATCCACACTTGACAAATTGAGAAAAACTTGGCCTAGAATCCTTCTAACTAGAGAAATGAAACTTACTCTTATACATTTCCAGTTCATTAGGCATGATAAATGAGTTGCTACCCCAAACCACTAGCTTGTTGACAGCATCTGGGTACTTGGCAGCATGTATCAAACTTGTGATTCCACCATCACTAAATCCCAACAGAGAGTACTTGGGAATTTTCAAGACCTAAAAAATATATTTAAAAAAAATATTATTATGTAGTATTATTATTATAAAAGCCATCCAATTTTGAATGTTATAACTGGTTACTATCAGCCTGTATTGCCCAGCACTGGGCAATACAGGCTGGGTATTTCCCAGAGCTGGGCAAACACCCACCCTCATGGCTGCCAGTTATTTTAGCCCTGGGCTAATGTGGATCATAGTTTGCTTGGTTAATAGACATTAAAATCATATTATCTATTTGAAGTCAAAAAAAAAAAAAGTTTGTTTGGCTGAAATAACTATTTTAGCAACTAATTGTGTAGCCACCTTCATGAACTCATAAGCCATGTCTGCATCCTTTTCATAGAAGTCTGTAGTAAACTCCTTTTCTGGTGGTCTGCTTTTCCCATAGCCTGGGGGATCCCAAGCTACTAAAGTGAATTTCTCTCGGTTGAAGTTCTCTACTTGAGGTTTTCCTTCAGTCCATATTGTGCCCAAAGCACCAGGCAAGAATAGGGCATGGTGGGCCCCATTACCAACTTTTACATAGTTAATATCACAGTTTTTTACTTTTATTTTCTTTTCCTGCAACATTACAAAAATAGAGTTCAGTAAATTATGTACTGACACTACCTGTACGACTAAGTGTCGGGTTTCAATTCAAGAAATATATGTAATTTATATAATAAAAAGCACTTGTAATCAAAATTCAACGGGTAAACAATATTAGGTGGGATAATCACTGATCACCTTATACACACACCACACAAATAGTTTATCAGAATGTACTGGTTATATAACCGAAAATTATAATGTAAATAATTTACCTTAGGAACTGCCGACGTAGAGAGAGCGCGACAAACATTTTTACTTGAGTAGGATATTGGTGAAGTTATTTTTCTTAGCAACATTCTTTCTTTAGCAGTAATTTACGATTAAAAGCAACATAAAATGTATATATTTAACGTCACTGGTTCATACGTATTATCTAGTGTTATCTGGTTGTTATTTACAATTAATAAAATCAGAATAACATTATATTGCGGTCCTATCAGTTTAAATTGGAGGTGAAAATACAACTTCTATCAACGAGGAACAGACAGAATGATAACAGATGTCTGAGCAAAATGACAGCAGGATGGCAATAGGTGTTTCATTATAGGGAGAAAAGGATAGAGAAGTGATGCTGAACTTGCGAGCATTTATCCAAGTAATCGTTTTTACTGAATTCCGTTTGAAGCTACAGAATGTGATTTTTGAGACGTCTTCAAATACGTACCAAAAATAAAAAATCCGTTGTAAAAATATTTAAAGTTCACAATGATTTCTAAGTGATATACATTCTGTAACATTTACTTTGAGGAGGTCAAAACCAAAACAATAGAAGCGCGTACTCGCGTGATAGCATCCCGTGTGGGATTCGCCTCAGTTTGAACAGCATCGTATTTTACTAACAGCTGAAGGCTTTTAATGGTCATTTGAAGAAGAAATACTTTGTTAGCCAATATTTGTACTGTCAAGTAAAAAAAACAAATTCGGTAGGTAATTATATTGCTGTGGTAGAGAGTGGTGGGTCGTGGGTTCGAACCCAAGCTGCAGCAAGCGCTTTACTGTGCCCGAAAAGATGGAGGGACCAAGTCTTGGATTTCAAATCAGCTTACGTAAAAGTTTTATACTGTAAAACTACTAGTTATAGAAATAGAAGGACAAATATTGAGTAGTATTTGCTACCTCTGCAATAATTTTAGCTACCTCAATAACTACAAGGCAAGGCACGCTGCACTTTGAGTAAATAATTTCATCACCACTGTTCTCCAAACGGTGAAGGAAAACATCGTGAGGAATCCGGCATAATTATCTTGGAACAAAAATTCGAAGACATCTACCAAGTCGCACTGGGCCCGCGTGGTAGATTACAGCCGTCTCATAGAGAGGAGGCTTGGAGGCGTGTGTCCGTGAGGAAATTCATACATTTCTTTCACTATTTATTAGGAACATTATAGGCTGATTATGATTGGTTATTTTCACGAAAGTCGTCGGGTCTCGACCTCTGCCTAAACCCTCGGGGAGAACGTAAAGGCGTGATGTCGTTTTACGTAATTCTCAGTTGATCGAGGTGCTAACTCGGGGACTTCTATGTCAATCCAAAAACTGTGTATACATAATCATAATATAATGTTCCCACTGCTGGGACACAGGCCTCCTCTCTTTGAGAGGGAATGGGCTGTAATCTACCACGCGGGCCCAGTGCGGGTTGGGTTAAAACTGTGTATATTCTTGTTGATAACTAGATGTTAGAGGTCAGGTCAAATAATACAAAACAATAGTATTAAAATTTTATTATCAGTGTGACGCACGACACGCCCTAGCAAATAAACTAGCATTAAATGTTAAAAGCAAAGATGGTTTCTTAAAATAAATTAATCTTCCATTGATGCAAAATATTGTGACGGTGGTTAACCCTGCACAGATACAGATGACAAAATATTTACCTGACCATATACATCTCTCAACTGGCTTACAATAGAAGGATCACTTCTCTACAGGAATACTTATACAACCAAGCTTTGGTTACTTTTCACTGACCCATTAAACCAAAATGCCTTGACGAAAATTGACACAGCGAAGCGTCGAATCAAGATAGCTCCCGGCTATAATTATTCGCAGTGAAGATGCATATACAAATTAACAATAATACTATTTTATAGCTTACAAGTAAAACGATTGAATAATAAAGGCATTGGAGATATTGTGTTACTTCTGTGAAGTGTCAATATGTTAGTTATACACTCCCGACATACAAATTAATAGTACGTCGACATACAGGCACCTCAAGCATTCATAGATTGATCTCAGCACGTTTTAGCTATTCCTTTGTAATATTAATGTAATAAAAATATCATTTTGTGATTATACCTGCAAATTCGAACTAAACAAGTGTAAAAAGACCGATCACATAGCCGTCAACTACGCATTCTGTACATAAAACTAAGTAACAGCACAAAACATTGTGCTGAAGGGTTAACGCAACGGTACAGGGGTCGTGGGGGTATATAAAGTTGTGTTATAATATTAAAAAGTTGTTTTCGAAAAAAACGTCACTAAAAGTTGGAATTTTGACCTCCAATAACTCTGTAACCAGAATGTTCTCAGGTATGGTGCGGTACAAAAAATATATTAGAATGACGGAGAGTACAAGTAACTCTCGGCTTGGTTAAGTGTCTTTTTACACCCGTTATAGTTGAAGGCAGTGCTAACTTTACACAAGACGGGAATTTAGCGCGAGTATACGCATACAGAAAGACCTCTAAACATGACGTCATGCTTAAGTGTATCAAAATTCAGTCAAGTGCAGTACTGAGATCGCCTTAAGAGCTTACACCTAACATAACATCATGATACAAGAATTTGTTTGTAGATGTTACGTTGGTCGCAAGTGTAGCGTATATTTAAGTTAATTATAGTTCTCCGGCGTGGCAGGCGTCTTCGTAACTCTTGCCTCCCCTCTGCTCGGGGTCCAGCTTGATCATGTCGTCAATGCGGAGGATGGTGATGGCGGCTTCAGTGGCGAACTTGAGTGACTTCACCTTGGAAATGGCTGGCTCGAGGACTCCGGCTGCTAAGTTGTCGCGTAAGACGCCTTCTGTCAGGTCTAGACCTACCCACTTTAGGTTCGCGTGCTCAACCTGAGAAAAAGTAGAAACTTAATGTAATGGAGTGACAAGAACTTTTTTGATACATAACATCATGTCTGTATTCCCCAATATATTATATTTCTGAATATAGTTATAAATTGGTACAAATGTGTAAGTCCACAGTTACTTGGTAACATTAGGTGTATTGCGATTATAAGCAGTTTAGAAACAGAAATGTAGAAACCAACTGGGGTTACTATGTTTCTAACTGCTGGTAGAGGTGTGAGGTACTGACCTCACAAGAATCAGATAAGATTAAATGATGATTACAGTGTAAACCTTACCTTGGTCTGTGATGAGTTGTGGTAGGCACGCAGTTTGGCGACGAGGTCGGTGGCGTCTCGCGCGGCGTTAACGGCCAATGTCTTCGGGATGACCAACAACGACTGTGCGAACGCAGCGATCGCTAACTGCTCGCGGGAACTCTGTAAAATTGACGTACATATAGGATATTTTCAGAATAAGATAGAGATAAGACTATAAGATAAGATTTTTTTTCTATTTAGTGGTTCAATTTTGGCAGAGCATTTTAGGTTTTTGTTATAAGTAGCAGCTTTTGCGATACGTCTTCATACAGTTCTATATCCTTGCGCCACTTTCTAGCGAGTTGGAGTGTGACGGCATGTCTCCCTCCATCCTGCCTTGTACTTGAGAATTATGTTACATAACAAACATAACAGCTCACCTGTTATCCCCAAGGAGTTAGGCAGAGGTATGCCTGTAGTACACCCACATTTTGCCAGATAAGTTTTTCTTTTTCTTAGCGTGTCGATGGCAAATATTGTTTGAATAATGTATTTTTTTTGTAATGCCCAGTAACTCAGCAAAGCTAACACTAATCGCTGTGTACAGGTGGTGATCTTTCATGGCCTGCGGTATGTATGTCAGTGTGTTATAATTATGTTATGATATCTTAAACTAATTACCAGTGTGGTAGCGAAGTTCTCCAAGTATATCGACAGGGCAGCTTCCACGGCGCCTCCGCCGGGCGCAAGACGTCCAGACTCGAGCACACGTCGCACAGCACATAGCGCGTCATGCGCAGAACGTTCCATCTCGTCGCAGTAAGCGTCTGTAGGACCGCGCAGGATTATTGAGGCTGCGGTGCGGGCTACGGGGCTGGAGACAAAAGAAAAACTGGTATTAGAGAACTCGATATGAAAATAAATGGGTAATAATAAGAAAACTGCCGAGTGTTCCCAAGGCAAGCTTGCTAGTTATGACGAAGCTGGGTAAAGATTATAGAGGTATGAGAAACAGGGTGTAAAGTTCACTCATCCTCCATAGAAAACGGAGGATTCTCCGACCAGACGGGTGTCGTATCTGGTGGGCAACTGCCCGACGATTGATGTCGGGACGTTGGATATATGCTAGTTGCGCGGTAAACTCTACTTGCGCGATGTAGGATTTTGCGTGACGTCAGTGTGCCGCGTAGCTCGCATGTGGCGATGTAGATGCCGCTATAAGACTTATTTCCAGCAGTGAACGTCTTTTGATTTAATAATGATGATGAAGCATACTATCTTGATTGAAAGGACTGGGGTCTTATTCGTTATACTTATCACATCAAATTGTTGAACATAATACAAATTTAAAGAATAATTTTGCCGGTAACATTATTATCTTACTTTGTATTAGGCAATAGTTTGAGTTGAGCACATCTTGTGGAGGCAGTGCATAGTCATGAAAAGGTATTGTTAATAGTATGCCTCTTTTTTCGTAAAGTCGAACAATTTTAAAGTTGTATTGAAATATCCTCACCCCTTGATAAGAATGAGCTGGTCATCACAGATCTGTTCCTGTACAACTTCAGCCGCCTCTCCAATCATGCTGGGCTCAAACACTTCTTCGCCTTCCATGTTAGTCAGGGAAGTCAAGAAAGCTGCTCCGGTAGCCTTGGCAATCCTCTTCAGGTCAGCCTTCTTGCACCGCCTTACACCCATGGCACCATTTTCGACGAAGTACTTAAGACATAGGTCGTCAATACCGCCTGAGCACAGAATGACGTTGACTCCGGTCGACAGTATCTTTTGCAGACGCTCCTTGGTGATGTCCAACTCGCGGGCGCGAATAGCATCTAGCTTTTCAGGATCGCTTACCAGGACCTGTAATTGTTGCTCAGGGTTAGTACTCTAAATGTATCTGAGTTAACTGGCAACAACTGAATGCATTATAAAAAATAAAAAAAAACATATACGGTCGAATTAAGAAACCTCCTCCTTTTCTGAAGTCGGTTAAAAAGAGAGGATAGATTCTTGAGTTATAAAATGACTGTCAGAAATAAATCATGTAATTCTTTAAGGTATGTTAATCAATTAATCCTGATTGCATATCATTTTTATTCCATCACCACTGTTCTCAAAATGGTGAAGAAAAACATCGTGAGGCAACCGGCACCCAGTGTTCGCGATCGTAATATTACGAGCGAGTTTAGGTAAAAAATCCATGACATAAAAATGGATAATTTTAGGTCATTGGTATAGCTGATTAGTCATCTGAATACCACAGTGGACATCAGGCTAGTTTATTTAAATTGACACTACTAATTACCTTAGTAAACCCAGGCGATAACAAAACCTGTTTAGTTGCATTGTTTTAACGCTACCTGCGCATGAGTTTATGTACTGTTTTACAAGTGCTCCCCCTAATTATTGATTAAAATTGTTGTGCATCATGGCTTCTACTTCTTTAAATAAGAGTTTAACATGTTTTTGTTATTATTCTCATTTTAGTTTGTTGTAAATTGCAAAATATGTAAATGCACAATAATTTTAAGTTTTGACTTTATCTTTGAAAGTTTCACAGAGTATAAAAATTTTCCAACACATCCCAACATTACAAAATATTATTTTTTGTTTGTATGTTTATCTTACTTTCGTAAAACGTAAAGTAACGTAAAATAATAAGTTAAAGTTAAGTTGCTTATTAGTCTATTAGGCTAGATTGTAATAAATTACTAAGAACTTATGTTCTTATAAAACAAAAAACAAAAAAAACAAAAAATCTTACTTAAGAACGAATTATGGTTTAAACTGTGCCCCGGTCTGTGAGGTAGGAGTAAGATTTTTTTTTTGTTATAAGGCGTCAGGCGGGGTATAACTCGTCTACAAATTTTCGATTTGTTGTGGTGTAAAATACTTGTCGGACAAGCAAATAAGGAGTCGTCCATAGCTCTCATGGTAGACTATTATGCCTCTTCTAAGATGCTAGGGGTTCTAAAAGAAGCAATTGAGAAGAAAATAAAGGTGTTTGCGGTTGCTATAACCAGGTTAAGATTGTTATGATCATAGTTTTTTTTTTAGTGTTCCGTACTTCAAAAGGAAAAACGTAACCCTTATAGGATCACTCGTGTCTGTCTGTCTGTCTGTCACAGCCAAATTTCTCCGCATCTAATGGACCAAATAAGTTAAAATTTGGTACACATATCAATTTCTGTGACCCAAATATGGACGTGTTACGTAAATAAATTGATTTTGAATATGGGGGTCACTTTTGGGGGCTAAATAAGAAAAAAATATGTTTTGCAAACTGTACCGTGTGACATATCAAATGAAAGGGCTTACACTGGGGATTTTGAATAGTTTTTTCAATAATTTTAAAATAAAAAGCTTTAAAGTTATTTAAGCAATTGCAAACAAGCTCGTAATATTACGATCGCGAACACTGTGCGCATGTCCTAGAATAAAAAATCGAGGCATGTTCCATCTACCGCGAGGCACTGGGCCCACGTGGTGGATAGCGGCCTAATCTCAGAGAGAGGAGGCCTGTGTCCCATACATCCCAGCAGTGGGAACATACAAAATGATGTGCGTAATTTTGGAAATAAGACAGTTAATTCATTATAATAAGATATTCTAGTTTACCTGAACACCAAGCTTCATCTTAGTCTTCTGTAGCGAGAAATCGAGACACGCAATCTTAGCGTTCAGAATCTTCTTGGGCATGGCTTGGGAAGCCACAGTGCAGTTGAGGGCGTAACCCTTGACCAATACACTCTCCCGAGCGCTTTTACCATGAGCCTTCAAGATGTTGACTGCCTTAATAGGATATTGAGCGTTTCCTTTGTAATCTGTCACTTTGATCGCCATTGCTGCATCCACTACCATTTCAGAGAAGAAATCTGCATCACTGTGGTTGGTGTTATGGTTAAAGATAATTATTTTCTCAAAAGAATTACAAATTCACCTATAGGAAGAAAGCGGAACAGACTGGAAACAGGATAATGTACAGATTAAAAAAAAACATGAACAATTTCAAAAGGATACGCTCCAATAAGTTTGGAAGACATGGTGGTCTTGGCGGCATTGACAATGGATGGCCTTCCAAGTGACTCCACAGTGACTGTGAGGTTATCTTGCACATACTTGACGGCCTCCTTGCAAGCTAGACGGTAACCAGAGATAATACTTGTAGGGTGGATCTTGTTCTTCACTAACTCATCTGCATTCTAAAAGAAAACAAAAATACACATACATTTATTATTTTTACCTTTGGAACAAAGTTCCTTAATGTGGCTTGCGGTAGGAGTGGACTCGTAGAAATCATTATGAAGGAAAAGCATTATGCCCCCTTTATGCGACATTCTCTCTCTCTCTATTATATACGAGTGTGTGCGAGTATCATGTAAGGAACTTCGTTCCTGAACCGTCTGGACTTTTTTAGTTATGAATGTTTTACATGTAGCTTTACTTGCCTTAAGGCCTATTATATTGTAAACTATATTTTTTACTTGAAGCATTAAACATTAAAAATCTATTCAGGAATTATACATCTAGATTTCAAGTTTCCAATATTTATCCAAAATAGCCTTTTTAAATATTAGCTTGTTTCCTATAGCTTGTAGATATCAGGGTTACAGACTTGCAATGGTAACTTTTTACCTTCAAAAGTTCAGCAGCAATGATCACAACTGATGTAGTGCCATCTCCAACCTCCTCATCTTGTAGCTGTGCCAGTTCCACCAATACTTTAGCGGCAGGGTGCTCCACCTCCAACATCCTTAAAACATTTGACATTAAATTGGGAGATTCTTGCAACATTATGGTATAGCTGTGGTATGTAAGGAACAGAGTCAATTCAATGTTCTTAAGTGAAAATAATCAGTTTTGAAATGTACATATATTTTACTGATGTTTGTAAAGGGATAATGTTGATGATAATGTAAGGGGTAATGTTTATAGTAAAGTAATAACCATGACACTTGCAACAGGTGCAAAGTGTTGTAGAAGTAAATAGTTAAAGAACTTACTTGAGAATGGTGGCACCATCGTTTGTGACTGTTACATCTCCAATGTCATCAACCAACATTTTATCAAGTCCCACGGGCCCAAGTGAACTCTTCACTATGTTGGCTATAGCTGCCGCTGCCATTACTGTGAATCATTTCATCAACATCAGAATTTTCATTGTCTCATAGTCTTAGGTTATTTTAGTACAACAAAAATATTGCTAAAAGTACACTAACTCCCGTCCAAATACAAGTTTACACGGCTAAAAAGCATAATCCATACAGTTCTAGTCACATTTTCATCTCTTTTTCGAGATATTTGCAAAAATTAAACCATAAGTCGCGATGCATGTGATCTACCGGAGTACGAAAACCTCATGTGAATCAACGTGAAATATCATATAAACATTACCATTTTGACTTCTAACTGATGCCCCTGATGATCTGGTTCCTGCGACGGATAAAGCTTGAGCGATTGTCGACATTTTTAATAGAAATTTAACACAAAATTCATAAAATAATCGCCCGTCACACTTTTTGATTCTGGAAGAACCTATCAATGTTGCCAAACTACAAAATTTTATGACAACTGACAATTCATTCTAAATTGCCAGTACTAGGATATTAATAAAAAAGTTGTGAGTTTTTATTGTGATAAAAATTAAGGATAAAATATAAACGTTTTGAAAAAACGTATCCTTAATTTTTTATGTTCCACTTCGGCCACTATGTTGCATTTGATTGACCTTTAATTTTTTTATCCTTCAATGTAGCAACACAATGTTTCAAGGTCATGCTAGTATATTGATAGTGCGGTATTTATTTTTACTTGAACGTCTGAATATTCCCCAGCTGCTGGGGCCCAGCAAATAAAAGAACACCATGGCTGTACAACGACCACTATTGTAAACTACGACTTTGGGATTACCCCAAAAGGTTGGGTTAGTTTGTGCATGGCACTCTTGAGACCACCACTGGCTTCCCTGATTATAGGAATAGACAGTAGGTATATTTCTAATTATTAAGTTTTCCTTTAGAATTAATGTGATGTTGATAATGGTAACTGGTTTTCTGAAATAAGATAACATCACGCCTATACCTACTCCCTGAAGGGGTTAGCAGAGGTGTGATAGTTGGGGAACCTACATCAGTATTTCGCCAGTTATGTTAAGCTTTTAGCCAGGCTCAAATTCAGATTCCGATCTGATTAGGGGCACCGGCAAGTTTATTTTCAGGGAGGTGCATCTTCAGTTCGACGAAGCGCGCTCGATCATGTTTTCACTTCACCTCGGATATGTTAAGTTATCGTTTGTCCATTCATACAAGGAGTAACTTCGTCGATTTATGTAGAAAAGCTTAACAATTAAGAGAATGTAGGATGTAAGAGCGAGCAAAGCGAGCACGATCATTTTTGTATCTCGCCTAGAATGGGATAGGTTTTACTTGGTCCATGCATACAGAAAGAGGACTAACTGTGTCAATTTATACCTATAAAGAAACTTAAGAATTAAGACAGTAGGATGCAAGAGCGAGCGAGCAAGCTCGATAATGTTAGATCGCCGCCTACGGTCGATTAGATTTTTGGATATAGGAGTTCGGTACTTTGTTGACTAATGCACAAAAACTTTAGAATCGTGAGATTGCAGTTTTTTTTTGGATCTCAACTCGAATAGGTTAAGTTCTCTATTATTCTAAGTCCTAAGTTCTCTATTATTCTTATTAGGCGTTTTCGGATATTTTTTTAGCGCTGAATGTTTTTATATCTATATTTTATTTTGAAGCCAGGGGGGTGCAATTGCACCTACTTGCACCCCGCTCCCGGCGCCCATAGGTTTGATACTGCGCAATTCCTTCTAAAAAATAGCCAATAAAACCGTCCGCCGCGCGCCGTATCGAACCCAGAATTTTACGCTCGGCAGTCGTGCTACCAACTACTAGACGTAGAGGCTGTCGTCGCGGTTTTATTTTTTTACCAATGGCCAACTATTCAACGTTTTTTTAATAAACTATTTTGTGCCACTAGTGCAGTGGAACAAAATAGGTTAATAAAAAAACGTTGTCTAATTGGCCGTTGGTTGGGCACGCAGGGGTCTCCCAAATACTCTTCCTCCTTATAAAACTCTCCTTATCTTTCGCCTTCTCCAGCCAACAAGCAAAGACAACTTCAATAACAATAACTTTATCACACCAATAACGCAACATCTCCGAATAAGACACAGATTTACGACGTCAGAAAATATGAGTTAACTTTCATACGTCCTTAAGGCGCGGGGTCTGACGTTTGATACATTTATCACGTAGGATTCAGTAAAAGGGTAGGTACATGGCTACGTGACCAGCGAGACGGCGCGACCTCCACCAGAATTGGGAAAAGCACTCGTGATAGTACGTGACAGTTTTGCGTGCTTAAAATAACTTCCCTGTATCAGCGTGTGGACGGTAAATTAAAGGGCTTGAGAAGAGAACGAGTTAATTAATGGTATTAAATGTGATGGTGTTTTTAAGCTAGTTTGAACTCCCACATGTAGTCGTGTAGAAAAAAGAGGGGCGCGCAATTTTTTATTTCACATAAACCTGCATGGGCACTTATGAAAGTCAGAAGGTACCTAGGTGCACGGTTCCAATTGGTCGTTTCCTATGCGGAGAGCCGACATTAGACAGTATTTATCTGTGCTGTATTAAATAAACACTAAGTACCTACTAGAGGTACTGAAGATCTGCACTTGAAAGTCTCGAAAGTCTCGCAATAAATCGTACCAACCTTCTCAGTCAGTTGCAACGGAATCATGTTGATATCTAGCTATAAAACAAATTAAAAACCCGACTGCAACCAAAAAGTTCTACAAGTAATGCCAACTACAGACCTGATACAGTTGGTAGTAGTTATTTTAGTTTAATCTCAGATTTGTTGCCATACGAGCTCAGTTTTGAAAAGTGAGCGCGTTTTAAACGTTTTAGTTGCAGTCGGGTTTTTTAATTTATATTTTAACCTTTTTTATATTTTAAAGGGTTTGAAAAACATAACTCACTAAAAAGTGTGTTATATTTTTCAAGGCCTTTATTTTGATACCCCACATGTTCATGGTACAAATTTTCAAGACTTTACTTGTCGAAAAGTTGCCACGAAAATGAGAAAATTCGGGAATAACTCAAAGTGAAATTTTCTATGGGATTTTAATACAATAAGGACAGGACAACGTTGTCGTATCCCTTAGCTAGTTGTTAATAATACTTCATCGATGCGATGATCAAGAAGTGCTAACTCGTGCGCGCGTCACGACCATCCCCTTACATAACGCGCTACGCCGTAGTAAGTTTGCTACGATTGCTACGAGTTATGCTGTTGTCGTAGACGCGTAGGTAGGCGCGTAGCACTTAAAGTGTATTTTTTACGTAGGCCTAAACTTTCACTTTTACGTTACCACTTTTGTACATGAAGTATAAATTAAAAAAATATCAGTTGAGTTGCATAATTAAGTTTGTCCAACATGGGTATTGAACCTAGGTTCTCCTGTCGTTTGTTCCGCCGCGGTCCATTTACTTTCACCTATGAGGCGTAAACAAAATAATATGTAGTTTACACATCTAAATATCGTTATTTCTACAAATTACAAAAATAATTCGAATAACTGTGAGTCATTAATATATTTAAATTGCAGTAGATTTTAGCTCTGCTATTTTCAAGCAGCAGCTTGAGACATCTCCCTTCATTGTAAGCGAAAGAAAATTTCTAACTATAAAAGTTGGTTTTATTTCCAACACTCGTTTTCATAAAAATAATAAAAAGCGATTTACGAATTCATTAAAAATGATATCCCCTAAACTTTGCACAAATCCAGATAAACATTTATCTCTATTATCTGTAAAGAGGTTATTGTTAACGTTTACCCGGCTTTTAAATCCGCACGATGTCCATTGCAATTCATGTCAAGCGACGTGAATAAAAGCTGACAATATCTTAGAGAACTTTAGCCGACGTTCATTGGAATGCTCCGCAACGCGTACCGTATCTATACGAGAGAATAATCTCGTTTTCTGCGGCTTTTAACGAAAGCCCGATACGGAGTCGCAGAGCAAAACAAATAGCGGGTAGCTGTGCACATGCGCCGCGCGACGCACGCACGCGCGGCCGCGCGGCACGGCAGTCGCGCGCCGCCCGTCGCCGCGCGCACCCGTGCGAATCGTGTCTGCCGCGCTCCCACCACGCGCTAAATGGCGCCCAAACCGGGACCTCGCTCACGCGGGTAAGTCCGTTACATAATCACATTAATATACCAAAAAAAAATATTCGGCCTTGAGATGACAAGTGGTCCATGACGCAGCATCCTCGAGGATCTCTGAGGGCGTGGTAGGGCATCGACTGGGGAGGGGGCACGGAGTCGGCGTGTTGGCGATAGCGCGCCGCCTGATAAGGTTGCAGCCCTCCCACTGTCAACAAACCCTTACATTATATAAAACATTGGACATTTATAAATGAGCGTAAAAACGAGTGGCAGCGGAGAGTCATCTCGAAGACGTGTATCTATTGATTTTCGCTTCGCGTTCCGGAGACTCTGCGGCTGTTGCCTGAGACACAATTAGATATATTGTCGCAGCCTCTTTCACATTCAGCTGCGTAACTGTCGCTCAACCGCTGAACCAGGGGCTCATGTGAGTCTGTGCCGAGATACACTATATTCGACAATTGCTCTTGTTGACATGTGGTAATCTTTGCGGTTCGACCCTGCTTCATTCTGTCATGAGCGAATTGGCTGCAAAGTACCTATCTAGTACTTATGTATCTTTAGTTGCCAATGCTCTATTCTCAATTCAAGTAGAAAGTCATTAAAATAGCTGTAGAGCTTGCTTTAGCAGTGTGCCTTAGGCTCTTGCAAAACGATACATTCCTAGTGCCTATTTATTCTTCTTTTTATTCGTTGTAATCAAATTATATCTTTACGTACTTAAAATGCCTGTAAACTTCTATAAATTGGGTATAGTTACGTAGATATTCTACCTAAATAGAGAGCTAAGCTGTCCAGTCGAGTAAGCATGAACAATATGCGGTTGTGGTCGGTTTCAGGTGCCAAATTAAAATACATAGTGGGAACCTCAATAAGACTAATATTTAATAGACCTTATTGAGTTCATAAAAGTATATAAACCATATATTTACGTATGTTTTACAATGTACCTGGTGGGCCGGAAGTTATGGGATCCAAGCACCAAGTTGCGAGATCGAAACCGGGGTTTATAACAGTCTGAAATTGCCAACACGCGGTAAGCAAGTGAGTTCCTTCTATGTACACCTTTCTCTAGGTAATAACTGGCGTTTGCCTTCTAGAGGGACACTCATGGGATGAGGTTATTTATCTTTTACTTATCTAGCAATCTATACATATAATAAAATGTAGCGAAGAATTTTTGTCCATTTGTCTGTTTGTCTGGATGTATGTTCCGGATTGGCGCAAAAACGGCTGAACAGATTTGGATGAAATTTGGCACATAGATCGTTTATAACCTGGTTTAACACACAGGGTACTTTTAATCCCGGTAGTACGTTCCCGTGGGATAATTTCCGACCACCACGCGGGCAAAGCTGCGGGCAGAAGCTAGTCAGTAATTACTTTAAAAACCCCTCTCCACCGGACAGCCCAAACGCACATGGACACCAAATATGTCTGTAAAGTACTCCCATCTCTTATAATATTATCCTTGGGTTGGGTTTCTTTCGTCTCCAATATCCAACAGACCGTTTAAGGTTATCTAATTTCAAAGTAATTAATTTAAAAACCAAACCTTTTAACCAACGAAGAGTCTCATAAAATAACAAATTGAACATCACAAAATTCACAAAGTAGCAACCAGTTCCAAATTCAAATTCGAAAACAATTTGAGAATGTTTTGGTTTCATAAAGAAATTCTTGGGATTGTTTGCTAGGAGTTATGTCTAATATTCGGAACGCCACGACTTGTCTGGAGAAGTCGACGGGCTATGTCGACGAGTTATGTTCAACATAGCTCGTAGACATAGCCCGTCGGCGGTAGCACACGCTTTAAGGTAAGCTTAGCGAAGGAATTCGGAACGTCTATTGTAGTGCAATGTTGGATAATCTACAAAGGCATGCCGGTATTTTGAACTATCAGTATATTATACATATTTCTTGCAGGAACGCAATGTAAACGCTTCAAAGATAGTGAAGGCTATGTATGCGATGTGTTTTTAATTAAATATATTATGTACTTTATCAATGTCATGCTTTCTTAAGACAATGTTCTTCCATTAGATTGAAACCGGTTCATACATTCTTTTCATGACCAATCTCAACGGCCTATAATTGCCTATACAGTGCCTACATAAACGAACATAAATTAAAAATATGAATTCAAAAAGATAATATACCATTACAATTTTACACATCCCCAAGAGAAAATGCGTAACAAAAAATAGCGTTCTGTTCAATATATATAGCGTAGTAGTCCCAAAGGTTAATCACTGAATAGATATCCGTGGCTCCGTGTGGCCACAATGTGGCCATGTTACCAAGGCTGGTCCCGCGAGGACACTAGGCAGCGATTTCTTCTCCATTTATATGATAATTCGCGGCCAACGCCGTGGAGTGGGCCTTGTCTCCGGATATTAAGTGGACTGGGGCCCGAACAAACGGAATTGGCTGAGATATCTCTGGAATGCTGTCGGTACCTTCCTATAGTTTTGTTTATGAGACTCGATTGCGGTGATATGAATCGAATTTTCGGTTTCTTTGTGGATCAACTTCTTTTTGGGTGTAGATTTCAAAGTTTTTGAGTTAAACTTTTTTTTTTTTTAATTATGATGGTAGGTAACTTTACTGAACACCCGGTAAAAGGGCAATTATTGACAAGGCATTGCAATTGACGCATACAGTAGCTTGAATGTGGATGAAACAACAGCATTCGTGTCTTGTTTGTGCTGAATAAACAGTTTTTCTTTGTTTCTTTCACTACGAATGTTAGAATCATAGCACGCCGCATTCCATAGTTTATCTTTACCTACTTGCTCCTCGGAGTGCTGTAAATTAAACTTAAAAGATTACGTAACATTTGACAAAAAAATCTACAGCCTATTCCATTAATATGAGCAACTCAGTAAATCTTCAAAATTTAATGGGAAATCGAAAGGTTTCCCTCATAATTGCTTTCGTAACGTTCCGTCAACCGTCACCTGATCGTCAGAAACTCAAAGACACCCTTCATATTACTTTTAGATTAATCCTGACGTCATTTTCAAATATAACAAACTCGTTTTTCATACTAATAACTGGAAAACCTTCAGAATGTTTTCCTAAGACTGTGAAATACTAGTTCATGACTCATCTCAGTTTGTCATGTCGATTCTTCGAGGACTAAGGAATGTTGTGTTTGTTTTTTCCTTATTCATGTTTATTTATTTATATGTACTTTATCGTACACTACAAAATTACATTTAAAAAAACAAACACTACAAAATACACAATGTTTATTGTCATTTTTTTTTGTATACCATTATAAAAACAAGTTTTTTGATTTGATTGAGATTGAAACAATGACGATGATGATCAATCAATGTAGTCAGTCTATTGCAGTCTACTGGTTATATGCCTCAACCAAGTTGCATCCAAACACTCGGTTTATTCCGCATTCAGTCTTTCGCCACTCCGCATTTTTTTGTGGATGTAGGTACGTCTTGCCTGGTGTTGATATATACTAATACCAATAGTTCGGGCGTCATCCAATAGAAATATAGAGTACTAATTTTAAAAGTAAATTAAACATATCGTTGTATATTCTTCCTCTATAGGTAGTAAACAAATTTACTTTTATAATAATGAGGAACAGAGCTCCCACCTCTTTCTTGCCTTTATTGGCCGGCTTGAGTGGAGATTCGCAAGAGCAAACGTGCTCGGAGGAAGGAAGTATTCTAGTAAGATGATAGTAGGGATCTTGACCGTACTTCCGGGATTGTCCTGATAGCCGTGGGTTACCTCTCTACTCCTCATAAGCACCTCCGGGCATGTTGTCCCATTGTCGCTACGACACTATGTGCTAGCGACCGTTTTCGCGGGCCCATTATTGAGTGTGCAACTCATCCCTTGCCGTTTTATCCGTGTATTTTATATATAAAACATTGGTCAGGCAGGGGCCATAGCCGTTTCATAGTTCTTGGTAACCAGTCCATCTTAGCTACTGAAACCCATATTTCAATAATTATTTTTGTCTCCATATCCTGGATAAGTCCTACACCAACCGGGGGTTGTCCTTGGGTGCACCAGCACAGTGTATACAGGGATAATCGTCGGTTGGTGCCTCATTTCATTTAAAATTATCTAAGGGGCTTCTGCGAGTTAGCTTTGACTCCTGGTACGCCTTCCAAAGGAACGGGATCCCATGGTCCCGAGCTATGTTAACATATAAAAATAGTAATAATAAGGTTAGGTAAGAAACTAAAATGAATAAAATGATTGTACTACGGTAAAACTCGTATATACCCATAGGTTTATAGCGTTTCGTACGATGTGTACCGCCCAAGAAGCAACGATAAGGGGCACCACATTTCACGGGGTTCGTGAATTACAAGCGCAACGTGATTTTACTACGATAGCGTGTCGGCCATAGAACTTGCTCATGTAAGATACGACACACGTCTCTTGTTTCACAGTATTCTGCCTACATTCTTTAGACTACAAATTTAAAGCTTTGAACTAAGAATAATGTATTGTAGACGTAAAAAACTCAACTCAGAATGTTCGCAATTTCTTTCACATACCATTCGAAGAATTTTCTGTTAAAATGCTTCAAAGAGAAATAAGAGCGACTATTTCTTGATTCAGCTGGTTCTATGGACGATTAAAGAATGACTCAACAAATTTTCTTTAACGTTATTTGCACAGATATTGTGGAGATTGTAAAGACATGTATTATTATATTATTCATGTTAACACATACGTCTATATGCAAACGTTTTTGTTAACTCCCATAAATTGTAAAGTATTATTTGAAATTTTAATAACATGGCGTCGCGTCGTCTGTCGGACATTTTGGAGCGTAACCGACGGGGAGTGCAGGCTAAAATTTTAAACACAACACGAAGATTAGATACCCGGGGAAATTGCAGCTGTAAATTGTATCCGAAAGGCCTTGAGTTTACAAGGTGTAATGAGGACGGACTAACGTAGCGTTTTTGGCGCAGTCCCGGTGATAATCGAACTGGATAGGTATCTTTGTGGGCGCTATCAACTTAGATATTAGGAATGGGTTCGCTTTTTTTATTAAAACTCTACTCAAAACTAAAAAAAAAACTCAAAGCATTTATTTCAAATAAACCAATTACAGGCACTTTTGAAGTGGCAAGGGGTCGGTCAGTCAGAAAGATGAATATGATCCTTAGAAATTAGTTTATTGATCTGTGTTTTTTTTATAAGTTGTTTAACCTCTTTGGCAGACGGATTGGGTGTATGAGGCGTTATTTCTAATGCTTATAAGTAATATCTGTCTAGCGTATAGCATATTTTTTGTTGTAAATTGTGTAGTGTATTTGACCCGTTCAAATTACTGATAATCGCCGAACTATACGAAGGCAAACATGCATCAGAACCAACACAAAGACACAGCTGTGTGTACTTAAATTCAGAAAAACGGCTCTCTAGCCAAACGCTTTAAGATTATTACCTAGAAAATACTGCAACATCCCGTAAAAATATCCTCAAACAAGGTTTAAGCAACGAAGCAAAAATTTTCCAGGAAACGAACTGCGAATTGCCTCGTATATCAAGTCGGGTTGCACACGTTGTAACTTAGATAAACCACGATCACACTCAGTGGGTCGTGTCTGCGGGCTGATATAGGATCACCCCATAGTTTCCCATGAGTCTCGTAAACCGGAGAAAAGGATTATAGTATGTGTACGAGTAGGTAGGTAGTTTAATGCAGTAGTGGGTCCACATGTTTGCTGAAAGTTTAAAAGCATTGTCTTTGGCAGAGCTGAAATATTAAGATTGGTCTTGTTGTAAATATTTAAAAAAGAAACAATGCCCTACTTAGCTAGATTTAAATGGTCTTAAGTCCGTCTTGTAGTAAGTCTGGGCGCGCTCTGGCCGGCCGGTACGAGCGCTTGAACTGCTAGATTTTGTATATATTTTAAACATAATTACGAAATTATAAAATGTGTTCTTAACATGCCCTAAAAATAATAAGCCTTATCTTTTGATATAACTTTTACATGCTTTCATGATGGAATCTCTTCAAGGTACACGTTTTACATAGGTAACGATTTAGTCATCTTTACATTTATTTTCATCGTGCCAATTATTATAATTTACGTTACTGTCTTCACACAGAGCTTGACTGCATGTTAAATTTTCCTAAAATATATGTTTTTGCGCAATATTTACATTTGGCTAGATTTGCAGAGGTTTAAGAATATTAAAAAGTACTGTAATCTCGCCATAAACTCCCGCGCCCTTCCCTATGTTAATATATTTTATGCCATGTTTCTACACGATATTAGACTCTAGTCAAGAGGTAGAATTGCCGTGATCGGCTTAATAAATTCACATATTTATTGTAATTAATATTTTCACCTTAGCAGTTACAGTTAGCTAGCGTTAGGTCGCGGCTTCGCTCGCGTGGGTGTCGGAAAATATCCCACGGGAACGTACTACCGAGATAAAAAGTAGGTACCTATCCCATATGTTAATCCAGGTTATAAACTATCTGTTTGCCAAACGTCAAAATCCGTTCAGCCCTTTTTGCGTGATTGAGTAACAAACATCCAAACATACAAACTCGACATCGTCTGGGATCCAGGATGAAAAGTAGCCTATGTTCTTACCCAGGTCATGGTCTATCTGTTTTCCAAATTTCATCCAAATCCGTTCAGTAGTTTTATCGTGAAAGAGTAACAAACATCCATCCATCCATCTATCCGTCCATTCTCACAAGCTTTCACATATACTAGCTTTTGCCCGCAGCTTCGCCCGCGTGGAGGTCAGAAATTATCCCACGGAACCATACTACCGGGGTAAAAAGTATCCTACATGTTAATCCAGGGTTATAAACTATCTGTGTTCCAAATTCCATCCAAATCAGTTCAGTAGTTTTTGCGTGAAAGAGTAACAAACATCGATCCATCCATCCATCCATGCATCCTCACAAACTTTCACATTTACGATATTAGTAGGATTATGTAAGTAGGAAGGATTTGTAGGAAATGAGGCTTAACTAAACAAAAACCTCTAAAGAGAAACTTGGTTTTACAACAAGCAAGGAGTGCTTGTATTCTGTGGCCGAAACCTAAAATGGAGCTACAGAGGTAATTGAACTAAATAGAGGTTCGATTTTTGCTGCAAGCCGCCAGCGCATATTATTTATTCAGATTATAGAGACGCTATCCGTTCTTTACAGTTTATTTTATTCCGATAATAATTTAAGAGTATTTAGGTATCGATCGGGACCCCAGTCCGGTGCAGTATAGCTTATTGCATCGATTCTTCTTTTTTTATAAAAGGGGACTAAAACATCGCTAAAATTGGGCCAATTATAGGCCAGTAACTGGCTTCACAATTATAGGCCAGTAACTGGCTTCACAATTATAGGCCAGTAACTGGCTTCACAAAGTGTTCTCAAATGAAATGATAACCATAACATAATCAGCCTATAATGTTTTCACTGTTGGGACGCAGGCCCCTTGTCTAATGCGGGTCTAATGCGAGTTGGTAACCGTGACATTACAATAATTTCACTTTTCTAAGTAACATTCTCAAAGTGATCGTACTTTTCACTTAAATCTGTAAACTTCAAAAGATTACTCTTCAAGAAGTTCGTAATATGACCGTGGCCTCTTCAATACTGTAAGGATATCAATGGATGCGTTGGCAGAACAGCCAAACTTCGCAACTTTTGATTTATGACATCTTCCATCGGCGTCGTCAATAATTCAGGGCACCTTAATGTTTGTGTGGTCCGTCTCAGCAGGAACAGAGTTGTTGCAAAGTTTATAGTTAGATACCTACCTACATACCTATTCTTAAGTTTACAAATACAGGAAAGAGCATAGAAAGGTTTTAATGAGGATACCCGGGTAGATAATACCACAGACAAGTGGCTAATCCTAACCTACTTCCTACTAATATTATAAGGGTGCTAATTAAGGCAGCTTCTTTAAAATGTCATTCTCGTCTTCAAACATATTTAGTTGTCTAAATAATTAATAGGTAAGCGACAAACTTTTAGCGTCTAATAAATGGTTTTCAAGCGAATATATATTGTAAAACGAGCTACTGTTAATATGACGCAGCATGGTGATAATTCTTAAGCAACGTTATGGACCAAGTAATAAATAGGGGCATTATTCATAATGCCCGCGCATTATGAATAATGACAAGCGTAGTCGACGGAGCCCGGCTTTGCGGGGCTCCTACTTCTGGGTGGTTTAAAAAAATAACCACGAAGGGGATGGCGGGGTCTTTTAGACCCCGCCATTCCCTTCTAACCTAACCTGTCCGAGTCGGGGTACCCTAAGTCCCGAGCTCGCTTAGTAGCTCACTTACAACATTAGTCACTTGAGTTATCAATTCAGAAGTAAATATATTTATCGGTAGCTCGGAGTCATATTAATTTACGCTCGTAAATTGACGCTGGTTTTTTGATATTCTGTTGGAATAGTAAAGATGATGAATTAATATAATTGAAGCTGTTCTATTAACTCGTCGCCTACATATAAAAAAAGACGCTAGGTTGCAGGTGCTAAAGAAAACTTTTGTTGTCGCACATATAATTTCCCATATTATAAATGTGAACGTTTGTGAGTATGGATGGATGGATGTTTGTTACTCTTTCACGCAAAAACTACTGAACGGATTTGGATGGAATTTGGAACACAGATAGTTTATAGCCTGGATTAACACGTATGATACTTTTAATCCCGGTAGTACGTTCCCGTGGGATAATTTCCGACCTCCACGCGGGCCAAGCCGCGGGCAATAGTTAGTTATCAATAACTGCTGGGTGCCTCGGTCTGCGGACTTAGAAAGCTGATGAGTATCTGAGAGGGTTATGCAACTGATTACGGACTTTGTATAATGTGAAAACGAGTCAGTGTATGGTATTTTAGGGAGGGCAGAGAAAAGTTATTGAAATGCCAGCTATAAGCTGAATGGCACACCTTTAGAAAGAGTAGATATTTTTAAGTACTTAGGCCACTTAGTTATTTCCGACTTGAAATATGATGCAGATATTGAACGGGAGCGGAAGGGCGCTGTCGGTTAGAGCGAATATGGTGATCCGTAGGTTCGCGCGATGCGCAGCAAAAGTTAGAATCACTCTCTTTAGAGCCTACTGCACTACTTTATACACAATACACATGCAGCCTATGAACTAACTACACGCAAAGGTCTTACAGCGCCCTTCCAGTCCAGTTTAACAATGCGTTCAGGATGTTGTTGGGTCTCTCCCGTTACTGCAGCGCTTCGAAAATGTTTGCGGAGGCGCGGTTAGATTTTTTTATACAACTATGCGCAAGAGAGGCACCTCGCATGCACTAACAGCATGTTGGCCGCGCTCGTGGACAGGGTCGATTCACTGCTGTAGGTTACACATTGAACGCAGGTAATGTGCAACATTTCTGTTTATGTATTTGTTGTTTTGTGTGAATAATTTATTGTTTAATGTGACTGAGTGTGTATACATATTTATAATTATTTTAATTCGAAATAAAATGATTATTATTATTACGTATAATAAATTGAACAATGAAAGTAGAATTTGTTCTCTGTATCACATAGAGGCATGAAGATTCATGTCTCCTATGTGACCTAAAAAACATTATATGGCCAGTTAGCTGGAACTGGAAATAACACAAGAGAGGTATGTACGAGTATGTTAGAATAGAATATAAACATGCATCCGGCAAGATATTGATGCCATTGATAGAATTGTTGCTGAGATAGGGAATTAAGGACGACCTAAAACATGAATGGTATTTACGTTGTTAAATGTTATATTTGGAAACAACTAACAGATAAGATTGGCGCAAACTGAAAACAAAAATGGCGTAAGAGACACAAGGCATAACCCCTAAAGTAAGTATAAAAGCCGTGGATGATAATATGATAAAAGTATAAATGATAAATGATTTTATTTCTGTAAGTAGGTTTGTACAAACACTTTTACACGTCAATCATATTTTTAAACTAGATGAGGTCGGCGTTTCCTATCTGACTACTCTGAGAAGAAAGGCCGAAACAAACTCAGAGGTCACAGTCTCTTTTAAAGTCCAGACATAATCTTGGTCAGATCATGTGAAGACCATGTAGATTGGTATCTGAAATGGTCTTTTGAGGAAAGAACCACACAGATTGAGTGGACCTGTCCAGTCAGTGCACGCATTTGTCAGTAATCGTGCAGCTCAACTCAGGAAGTCAGGACTTAAGGAGCTCAACGATTATATATAGTCCACATTCACTTGGTTTTTATTGTACCTATACAGTATCAAATAAAATTAGCTAGCGAAACTCTGCAGACGTGGTGGTTAACGATATCTATAATAAAAATAAAAATATTTGATGAATTTTTTTGGGGGGTTAACAACCGCTGTGTGTGTGTGTGTGTGTGTTTTTACTTGAAATAGACTTGATAAAATCTGTTTTCTTTTGTTTTATCTTAGCATGTTTAAATATCGATAACCGTCACGTCTGTGAAGTTTACACAAAAGAAACTTATATTTCAAGTGACCACATAAACTGCGGTCCATGACACCACAATTTTTTTTGTAGAGAAGGAGAGGAAATAGGTGCTATCTAATAGGCTTTTTGGGTTTTTTGGTTGTCGCAAGAACTGACGTCATCACTTGCAATTGACGTCTACGCGTATTATATATTTGGATACTAGTCTTTGCCCGCGTAGGTCGCCTAGGTCGGGAATTAACCCACGGAAACGTACTACCGAATAAAAAGTATCCTATGTCCTAACCCAGGGTCTATCTGTGTGCTAAATTTCATCGAAATCCATTCTGCCGAAGGATAGACAACATATATACTCACTTTCGCATAATATGTAATATTAGTACGTACTGTAGAATAGATATGGATCAGTAGGTATCGTTAAAAATACTAGAATATTTTTAACGATACGAACCCGATACTAAATAAGGATAATAAGTACCGGGTGGCGGGTATCGAATTGGCGACATTGCTGAGAAAGAAAGAAAGAAATCATTTATTTGCTGATAATGTAGGTATAAATATAAGTTGGAATAATTATTAAGTGTCCCGGTACATTTTACCTTACGGCATGCAAAATATTAGGTTAGAATTTATTTAGTAATATAGATGCTCGTCCCTTTTCCTCATTACTCTGTACATACTTGATCAGGAGCGACTGCCTATCTGACTTCCACAACACAGTTACTGAGTACTACGATACCCCTTAGTAATACAGGTTCTCATACATTCGGGTTTTGACTTGTAACGGCTGTCAAGGCTACAAATGACTGCCGGGACCAACGGTTTAACGTGCTTTTCGAGGCACGGAGTGGTCTCGATATGTAATGGATGGTCGCCCATCCATAATATCCAACCTTCGATCGACCGAGATCAAGATGAGGGGCTCATGGCTAAATAATAACAGCCGTACTATTTAGCCACGAGCCCCTCATCTTCTGATATCATATTTTGACACTACTCCATACTCATTCTGTTATTGCAGAATTCTACATTTATAACAGTAAAATCCATTGCCTCTCCTTCAAATTACGTTTCTTAAGTATACTCCTCAGGTATTTAAGATAAGTCCTTTATTTATTGTCAAAGACCCTTTTATTGTTCTTCTCAAATTAAAGTCGATTTGCAATCGCGAATACCGCAAATTGGTCCTCTTATCTCAACGATAAGTTGCGAAGGACCGTAGGTAATGTAGAAGACAATTGGAACGGTTACGGAATCCGCTTCTATTTTGTTTTTTCCGCACACTTTATGAGAAAATGCTTTTGGTTCAAGTTATGTGTTGGGTTTTAAAATAAATAATTTGTTTCTCAATATAAAGAAAGAAAGAAAGAAAAATATTGTTTTTGGGAAACACACAGGAAATACAAACAGTAAAAAAAAAAGCATATAAAAGTTACAAAATTAACATTAAAGACAACAATAAACGAATAAATAATAAAAGACCTGTGCGAGGCCAAAACCGCTCTTGTCTCAGCATAATGCAGCAATATTTAAAAAAAAAAAACGCAGCGCTGGTATTCTGATTGGGCCAGTTGTGATGCCACAGACACACCTACGGACATCTACTTATATAAATCCCATTAGGGGATTAAAAATAATTAATATCTTGCCATGTGGTTACTTCAATGTATAAGCTGTCACAGTCACATTTCGGTTATACGTTCCGATAAAGTGGAGTTACTGATTTCCTAAGTCTAAAAAATACTAAATGCACATCTCCTGACTCCCATGAGAAGAGATATAGGATGTTTCAGTCAATTATTATATTTGTTATTCGGTTCCCTATTTTATTTTCTCTTTTGTTTCTAAAGTCAGATACTCGTATATGTTCGTTAATACGTGGTTGCGTTTCAAAACACAAAATATTGCATGCACAATGCACATTATCTCGCAGAAGCTAATATTGCTCAACTAACCAAAGAATAAGAGAAAATTGGCAGATTCCTTGGCGTATATAATAAAGGTTCTTTTTTAAAAAAAAAAAAAAAGTGTTTTTTTCTAAACTATTTTCTAATGCTTTATTTTGTTATTTTTTTTATAATATTTTTTTTTAATCCCTTGGTGGGATTTGTAGATGTTCTGTGTGTCGCATCACGACGGGCCCTATCAGAATACCAGCGCTGTGGTACTATTTCTAAATATCGCAGCATTATGCTGAAATAGGAGCCTTTTTGACCTCGCACAGGACTTTTATTTTTAACTTGTTTATTGTAGTTTTAATGTTAATTTTATTAGTTTTAAATGCTCCTTTTTATTTTTATTGTTTGTATTTCCTTTACGTGTCCCAACTAAAATATTTTTCTTTCTTTCTTTACTTCAATCAAGCTGTCAATTTGCTCTTATTTAGCCTAGATGACCATCTAAAGCAAAGCTAAGCACAGTTTTATTGAAACAGCATCATCAACTATCCATCATCATATTTCTGAGTCCATCACAGATTACCGTGACGTGTGAGCGATGTGTCGTAAAGGGTAGCCCAGAGCTGTCAGTGGCAGAATTAATGATACTCCTGCAGCGGCCGGTTGAGGGGAATAGAGTGAAAAATGTTTCAACGATTTCCTTATTGGATAACAAATGAAGTTACTTTTGTATTATTCAAGGAAAGTGATGATACATGATTTCTTGATTGAATAGCTGGGGTTTGGATATCACCCTCGAAAGCCAGTAATTGGAAAGTCATCTTTGCAGTTTCTGTCTGACTGACAAACATCACACAAGCTAAGGTACTGAAGATAGAAAATTTAAATTTTAAGGTTTTGTAAGGTAGAAGTGCATGTAGCAAGGATTTTTATAACTCAAACCCAGCATGCGTAGCATGAACACTTTT
Organism: Griposia aprilina; assembly: GCA_916610205.1. Classification (NCBI taxonomy): domain Eukaryota; kingdom Metazoa; phylum Arthropoda; class Insecta; order Lepidoptera; family Noctuidae; genus Griposia; species Griposia aprilina. The sequence goes on along the minus strand of OU744293.1, from coordinate 4,298,378 downwards.
ATCTCTACTCTATGAAGAGAAGACAAGTCATTTTCTTAACAAAAAGTGATTATTTTCTTGAATTTTGACATCGCGCCGTAGATATCTTTCTACAATCTGTCACTTGTCTTCCGTTTCTACAGTGGCCACGATACGCATGCTGAAGTAATCTAAATGGGGGTTTATATGTATGCGAAATAAATCGCGAGCAACAACTAGACTTGCTACACAAATGTAGAAATAGAAATAAGGCTTATTATAACTTTATTGTAACAAAGATTTCAAACATGCCCAAAAACCGGTTAAAAACGATTCTTGTAACGTATCGAACTTCCATCACTGTTTCTAATTCTACACTTACTTACCACTTCTCATCATCAACAGTAAGTGGATTGATGAGTTAACAACAATACTAAAACATTAACATAGTTTGTTACTATGTAATGTTGACCATGTGCAAACATTGAGTGGTACTCGAAGCCTTGGAGGTACTCCAGGCGAGGTGTGGGTTGCATACGTTACGTGGCACTTCTAACTTTGTAGGTAAATACCTCAGCGCGAGAGCCGATTTCAATTTGTATGCGAATTAGATTAGAGAAGTTTCAAGCGACTGATTAAAATGGTAATTTGACTCTTACGTTGTAAAATATATGATTGATTTTCTAATGTGTTGTGCCAACTTTGAATTTTGAAGGCAGAGTTTATGCATTTAGTAATTGGCTTTGTGTATTATTTGAGAGTAATGCTGCTCGTATTCACTGTTGTCATAATCGGGTATCAAAAGTAAAATGAAAATTTAATAATCAATGCAATAATTAATTTATTAAATAATAATAATACACGCATTCCTACTACAGAAGCATTGTACATTTTATTATGTTCAGCGTAAGATAAGCTTTGCCGAAACATAAATGACCGTTTAAAAAAACAAAAGTAGTTTTAATTTCTTCTTATTCAGCAATTGGTTTTCCAAAGTCTAATGGACTTAAATAGTTTAGTACCTACATGTATGAAATGATCTGCTTGCGATTTGTACTTGTGGCCTGAACTTAAGCCATAGAGTTTTGATTCAATAAATGTTGGCTAGAATTCATTCACTCTAAGCAATTCTCTTTAGCTGTAGTATTCAGGTCAGCAATAGATTCCTTAGCTTGTTCTGTCATATTCACTGGATTAGATGATCAAAGCCGTTCTATCCTGAATACTGTCCTCAAAAGATCTTTCACCTCAAGCTATAACTTATTCGAATGTCCGCCAAACACCATCGCCAGAACAAATATAACGACGATTATACCAACGCATGTTATTGCAAAAGCTATTTTGTGCCACTTTTGTATTTGTAATCTGTTATCGTCATTAGTGAAGTACTTTGAGATTTGTTCTAGCTGGTCTAACACACACATTTTATTAATATATTACAATAGCCTATAATTGTGTGCTTTGTACTGTGATAATTGACATTAGTTTTGTGTGATGGGAAGCCAACCTGAATGTTGTAACATAAAATTGTGCACGGTCTACGGCGTACATCGCACAATTGTGTATTGTTTTTGGTCCGATGTTGGGCTAGAGCAAAATAAATAAAATACTTTTTTATAAAAATCAACCGACTTCCAAAATTAAAGTTATTTTTCACGTCTTTTAGTGTTTTTTTGGAAGTCGGTTGTTTTTTAACCGACTTCACAAAAAGGAGGAGGTTCTCAATTCGTCTGTTTTTTTTTTTTTTTTTTTTTTATGTGTGGTAGCTAATAACTTTTTTTCTGGGTGAACCGATTTGGATAATTCTTTTTTTATTTGATAGGTGGTGCTTCACATGTGGTCCCATTTAAATTTGATCAGGGTCTGACCAGTAGTTTTTGAGTTATCCTTAATACTGCATATTTTTCCACTTAGTTTATATGGATGATGTGTTAATAATTTCCTGTCACTGTTATTTACATACCAAGTATTGGTATACGATTTGTGTGGGGTAGGTACCGCAACTAAAAAGTGAAAAATAAAAACTTTTTTACAAAAAAACAACCGACTTCCAAAAAAAAACACTAAAAGACGTGAAAAATAACTTTAATTTCGGAAGTCGGTGGCCAAAAACGAAAATACAAAACCAAAGACACCGAATTCCGAAATTAAAGTTATTTTTCACGTCTTTTAGTGTTTTTTTTGGAAGTCGGTTGTTTTTTTGTAAAACAGTTTTTATTTATAAAAAAGTTTTTATTTTTCACTTTTAAGTTGCCGTACCTACCCCACACAAATTCTTATACCACTACTTGGTGTGTAAATAACAGTGACAGGAAATTATTAACACATATTCCATATAAACTAAGTGGAAAAAATATGCAGTATTAAGGATAACTCAAAAATGACTGGTCAGACCTTGATCAAATTTAAATGGGACCACATGTGAAGCACCAGCTATCAAATAAAAAAAGAATCATCCAAATCGGTTCACCCAGAAAAAAGTTGTAAGCTAACACACATAAAAAAAAAAAACACAGACGAATTGAGAACCTCCTCCTTTTTGTGAAGTCGGTTAAAAATGTGTAGTTTTGCAGTATTATTCAAATGACTTGAGATTCATTTTAGGGCCTGCGCCCATGGGCGGTACGGCACGGCCTGAGCTTTTTATACGACGAATAGTAATATAACTTATGTAAGTGGGAATTTCTTAAATTCCAATGATGATGCCTAAGGATGTCGCGGCATGCGTAAGGATACCGCGGCATCGTTGCCGTTGAAATTTCAATTAATTGTCATACTAATAAGTTATATTTCTATTCGTCGCCTAAAAATCCCTTGCAGTGGGGCGCAGGCCCTTATGGTGACGACGATACTTCATAACCAACTGCCCTCAAAGACAGAATGAGCTGAACTTTGATCAGCAAGCTTTCTTTATGCAGGCGCGGATCTAGGTTTTCGGTCAAGGGGGATTATAAGTTATTATAATTATGATTTTTCAAGCCATGAAACCTTTTAATAAAACCTTTTAATAAAACTTTCGACACCTATTATCCGTAAACTCAAGAATGGGCTCTCATTTCGAGGATGACCCGTTGCTCCCCCCCCCCCCGTAAACGCGCCTGTTTATTCGTAATTGCGATTCCAGAATTCTAGCTCCAGATCTTTTCCTGATATTCTTCGTCACCTAGACAATGGTATCTTATTGTCTTGAAACTACGTATGATGATAAATGTTTCGATTCTGCAACTTAATGCTTACGAAAGAGAGTCTTAAATCTCAAAGCAAGTTACTAGAGAATGCTAAGCAAACTACAGACTATCTGGTTTGGAACTGGAACACAGAGACAATCAGAATTGTGCTCATTCATAACCCACGGGCCACAAGAGAATTATTCTCATACCTACATGTTGCTGGTTGTTCGTGTGTTAAGTTCAGGTATTCATGTTTGTTGACGATAATCTCGTGGTCTTGTTGCTAGCATAGTTGTTGGTGTACAGTATATTCATTTGAACTACTTCTATCCTTGTTTAGTTGTTTATGAAATACTAGCTTCTGCCCGCGGCTTCGCCCGCGTGAATGTCGGAAATTATCCCACGGGAACATGCTACCGGGACAAAAAGTAGCCTATGTCCTTCCCTAGAATGCCATGTATCTCCTTGCAATTTTTTATCGAAATCTGTTCAGTAGTATAGGCGTGAAAAAGTAACATACGGACAGAGTTACATTCGAATTTGTAATATTACTATCTTTGGCCCGCGACTTCGCTCGCGTTAATTTAGAATTTGACAATCAATTCGGGTTGTTCGGGGAATTATCGTTAGGAAGATGAAAAACCGGTCTATCAACACTCTAGACTCACAAAATGTATTAGGTATTTTAATATAAAATCCTAACACACTACTAAAGTTTCTATAATAATATAATTCAATCATGATTCGAAAGACATGTGGCGCCATCTATTGTCATAAGAACGTTATTGTTGTTTTCCTCGGGAACAGTACTTATTTCGGGATGAAAGTTACCCTATGTCCGTTTCTGTGGGTGTACTATGCCAAATCGAATGCCAAATAATCGAACATCAATTGATCGATCACTATAAATCGAACATCTAAATACTCGAACATTCATAATATCGAATGGTTAATAAATCGAACATTCAATATATCGTACACTCAATACATTGAGTGTTCAAAATATCGAATGTTTGTTTGATCGAGCGTTCAACGCACCGCATATTCAATAAATAGAAATCAAAATAATAAATATACATTTTTTTTCATATGTTCGAAAAATATTTGACCGAATTTAATTTCACCTAAAACTTTTCAACTATTATCACTTCGTTTTTTTTTACTTCATCAATGTCACGTCTGCCACTGTATCAGTTGACCTATTATCAATTCGATTTTTTACGTTACTCCGATGTTTCATTTGGTCGAAAAACTTTTTACCGAAGTTACACTTATCCGAAAAAACATTTGTTCGAAGTATTATGTTTCCAAACATTCAATATACCACTGTTTTAATTACCATATTTTCATTTCACCAAACGCCTAGAAAGTTTGTGCAAGCAAGGATACTTGCTTCAACCATGCAACATGCAAGCAAGCATGCAGCGTGCAAAGAAGCATGCAACATGCAGCAAGCTTTGTATCTGTCACGGCTCCAGCGCTACGGCACCGGAGCCGTGACAGCGACCCCACGCGAGCTTATCGTCACAGATGGTTTTAATGCTCACCACCGTAACTTCAGCCGCGGCGGCAGGCCTTCAAACCACCTGCTCCTCAACTAGCGAGCTGCCCCACCCCACCGCGCCTACGCGGGCTTTAATTACACTCTAGGGCAGACAAGACTACGTGAAGTCGGTTTTGCAGCGATTCTTTTCTCACAAAATTTTGTAGCACAATATATTGAAGTTTTATGTCACTATTTTCATTTAATATTGAAACTGCTACCAAGTAACCGGCTATATATTTGTGACCCAATAATATTCCGTAAAATGTTGTTTCGGTGTGGTGAAAATATGGCAAATAAATCATTTGGCAACTGAAAAAAGTTCAAAAGAGGCTTCGGCCAATAGAAAAAAGTTATTTTGTAAATCGGAGAAATATAGTTTGTTAAAATAATACCTATGACACACTTCGATGATCTAAAAATATGTCTAATAATGCATGTAGCAAAAAAGACGCCTGTCAATAGTTGTCGGTAAAATGAAATTCAAACAAAAAAAAAATCGGAAAAGTGATCGAATCCCATTAAAATCTACTTAAAAAAGATAATAATTAAGGATTAAAATGTGATTTATTAGTTATTTTTGTTTTTCTTGTATTCTATATAAAAGTATTCAATATATTGATATTTCGATATAATTAATGAATATACGATGCTTTGAACGCTCGATCAAACAACCATTCGATATTTTGACCACTCGATGTATTGAGTGTACGATATATTGAATGTTCGATTTATTAACCATTCGATATTATGAACGTTCGAGTATTTTATTAGATGTTCGATTTACAGTGGTCGATCAATTGATGTTCGATTATTTGGCATTCGATTTGGCATAGTACACCCCGTTTCTGTACACCTGACAACGTATATGCAAAATTTCAGGATGATCGGTTCAGTGGTTTAGGCGTGAAAAGGTAACAAACAAACAAACTTACTTTCGCATTTATAATATTATATTGATATAGATATAGAAGATAGATAGATAGATATAGACAGATAGATAGGATTATGGATGACACATACAGTTCATCATTATTATCATCATCCACGGCCCGACATTATCCACTGCTGGGCCTTTCTTCTCTTGTGCCAATCCCCACGCTCTTGTTCCAATCTTATCCAGGTTGTTCCGGCGACGATGGCAACAATTACGTTCGCTCATCCCGCCACTGGGTGACCGACGCCTCGTCTTCCAGTCCTTGGACAGTTCATACTTACATGAAATCAAGCTATTTTCCTATGACAATAAGCATGGGGTACGCAGAAACTACAGAACACCACGTGCTCTGATCTTACATATTTCTGTAAGTTCATGGACGAAACAGTTACAACTCATGTAACTCATATACTTGTTATTTTGTATGCCTTGTTAATGTGCATATAGAGGTATGAGGAACAGGGTGTAAAGTTCACTCATACTCTATGGAAAAGGGAGGATTCTCCGACAATTGTTCGACGTTTGATGTCACACGTTGTGTAGTTGTTCTTTGCTAGTTGCGCGGTAAACTCTGCTTGCGCGATGCAGGATTTTGCGTGACGTCTGTGGGACGCGTAGCTCGCATGTGGCGTTGTAGATACCACTAGTTTTATTTACCGCTACTCTGGTAATGCAATCGTCGGTCCACTAGTCGCATTGCCGTGACTCGTGGCATGCTCTAAACAACTTCTTTCATTTGTTTTCTCCGCAGTCGCTGTCGCAAAACACGAGTCGCTTGAGCGTGTAGCTCGTGGCCTCGGGGTTAGGTAGAAATCTGAAGAGCGCATAGCATAATCAGCCTATAATGTTCCCACTGCTGGGACACAGGCTTCCTCTCGGTGTGAGGGAGTGGGCCGTAATCCACCACGCGGGGCCAGTGCGGGTTAATAGATGTCACATGTCTTTGAATTTTTTGTTCTAGGACATGCTAACCGGAAGAGCGCAGGCATCGCTAGAATTACCCATCGTAGTTGCACCCCAAACACGAGGAAGCGATCGAGTGTCAGCCTGGAAATAGATTCTCAGCTATGATACCATTGTATCAGGTTGTCTATTTGACTTCACCTCCCTTTACTTCTACGATAAAACGAGAAAAACATAGCAATACATAAAGGTGTCTCACAATACATCAAACAACCGTTCACCCCGCTTGTCACCGCCTTAAAAAGCGCATAAAAATATACGAGGACGTATCTCCCTTAAAATATTTACCTACTCATCGATGTTCTTTTGCCGAAGTTTACTCTACGTAGTTGCGAATAACTTTGTGTTCTCCGCCGACCCGCCAGGGGTCGCTACGTGATATAAACTCGATAAAGGCGCCGCGGTTCGTTGGGTGACCCAATTTAGAAGGTCGACTTTCATCTCCTTCCGGTTGGAGTTGGTGATTTTCGATTAAGGAGCTTTCGTAGGATAAGTTTTCTTTAGTGTCAGTACTTATTGGGTAAGTTGGAAGTCTATTGGTCTTTCAATTCTACAGCGACTGTTCTTAGACAGGTGGCGGATTCATGCAAGATGGTTTTAGTTACTGAAAGAGGGTTCTGATTACACTGCCGCTAAATATTAATATCGTGACAAGTGATTAGAAAACTATGCGCACTACTATGAATAATAAAAGATTATTCGTAGGTGCACTACGAAAGCTAAATTTTTAATTGACTGTCCCGCTATAGTAGCACTGTATCCAGCTGCTTATTTTACTGCCAACACAACTATAAACTTTCAAAAAACCACATCTCAAACTACAAAAAATACAGACATATTTTGATGCAACAGTTTCCCTTTCCAAATGCCCCACAACCGCTGAAAAGTGCTCGAAACATCGGGAAACGTGGAAAGTTAAATAAAATACCGACATAATTTTGTTCAGTAGTTTCATTTAATTCACTTGAATTCACTCTTATACTGCCACGCTTCGGGCTCTTTTTCATCTCAAATGAATAAAGAAATTATTTGCTTGTATTTTCAGAGTAGCTTTATTTTGTGGCTTCCCTCGCGTGGTCTCTTTGATTGAAATAAAAAGTTTATCCTAAGATCGCAGTAAATTTTGCTCTTGAATTATAGTTTTTACCTATTGCATACAAAACTCCTGAATTATAATGTTATAAATATTTCCGCAACAGTCAGCAGTAATTAAAAACAGGATTCGTTAAAAACTCATCATTTTAATATTATAAATTCTCATTATATTTTGGATGTTCATAAAATGTAATTTTTAGATTTTAGTCGTCCATTCTTTACTCAAAAGGATTGTCAGAATAAATGAGGCAAGCACAACAAAAAAATGAATCATTGAAGTAAGTCGTTAAACGAGTATGTATGTTACACTAACATATTATGTACTTCAATTCTTTGAATATACCAAGACTAGCTTCTGCTCGCGGCTTCACCTGCGTGGATGTCAGAAATTATCCCACAGGAACGTGCTACCTGAATAAAATTTCTATGTCCTTCCCCAGGATGCCATCCATCTCCTTGCCAAATTTTATCAAAATCTGTTCAGTGGTTTAGCGTGAAAAGGTAACATACAGACGGAGTTACTTTCGAATTTATAATATTAGTATGGATACCAACGATGTCCCACGTTAATCAGAAATCAGAAGGTAAAATATCTCAAAGGAACACATAATATTTACAATAGTTGAGATATTACGAAAAAAACCGGATAAATCTGACCCTTTGTTTGTGGCATCTAAAACAACAACAAACTTAACAATAGAGTTGAAAAACATGTTGTCTCATACTTTCCAACTGCAAATGTAAGAGAGATCTACCATGTTATTTTAAGACCATAGACTTTTTATGTTTTCCTGTATTCTACAAGGTGAATACGGCAATAAATTAAACTTCGAATATCTAATAATGTTGCCAGTCTGAATACAAAAGTTCAATCAAATATACTCAATACTTTAGTCACTATAGCTAGTCCAAGATGGGCAAAACCCATAGTTGGCCCGTCACTACTATTTAGTTTGTTTGAAAAAATCACTTTTGTTATTTCGGTCTTAGAATTAATTTGATAGTTCCAAAATAGTTCTATGCATTAGTATTGCGATTTATTGTCCTATTGTTGTCCCCACATTGTTTAAGTAAAGAACTATTTTCTGTTTTTTTTTTTCAAGTTTATGGCCTGTAGTTTTGAAGATAAGGAATGGTCAATTTTCTTAAATTTTCTTGAATAACTTTAAAACTATTTAATTCGATAATTATTTTTTAAAAATGGAGACCCTCACAACAGGCCCTTTCATTTGATACTTATGTACTTTAATTTTCTAATTTTCCTCCGAAAAGTGACTCCCATATTTCGAAAGTATACTAATATACATAATAGCATACAGGTACTTTCGCAAAGTTGCGATTGTTATTTCAAGAGTAATCGCATTTGAATTTTGCGTGAGTGTAAGGTATTTATGCTCGTGACTGTACATGATAATAATAGGTCTTTACCTATGAAATTGCCGTTTTGTATGAAAAAATTTAAACGAATTTTTTTCATGAATTTTTTATTTGTATTAATCGAAGTAATCACCCATGCAATCAATGCATCTTTGCCATCGCAGTGGCAGTTTATTGATGCCCTTCTTAAAGAAATCAGCTGGACGGGAGGCAACAAATTCTTCAAAGGCATTTTGTACTGCCTCTCGGGTATTAAATTTTTTTCCCGCCAAGAAGTTATCCAAATTCTGGAAAAAGTAGTAGTCTGTAGGCGCAAGGTCTGGTGAGTAGGGCGGATGACGGAGAGCTTCCAACCCCAGTTCTTGCAACTTGGAGACCGTCTGCTGTGCAGTATGAGGTCGCGCGTTGTCGTGCAGGAGCAGCGGAGACGAGCGATTGACCAATGCTGGTTGGAGATGCGCCAGCTTCTCCATCATTGTGTTCAGTTCTTCACAGTACACATCTGCAGTAATGCTCACCCCGTTTGGTAAGAAGCTGTGATGAATCACACCGGCGCTAGACCACCAAACAGTGACCATCACTTTTCTAGGGGTAAGTTTTCGTTTAGGGCATTGTTTAGGTGCTGAACCAGGATCCAACCAACTTGCTGAGCGCTTACGGTTATCAAACAGAATCCATTTTTCATCGCAGGTAACAATGCGGTTCAAAATTCCTTCATTTGTGTGTCTGTTGAGCAGTGCAAGGCACGTCTCGACGCGTACTTCGCGCTGGCGATCATTGAGTTCGTGGGGCACCCATTTGTCAAGCTTTTTTACCTTGCCAATTTGACGCAAATGGACCAATATTGTTTTGACGCTAACGTCGAAAGCTGCTGCTAATTCAGCCGTAGATTGTGTATCATCAGCTTCCACAATCGCCTTTAATTCGTCATTGTCGACCAAAGTCTTCGGACGACCGCGAGGTTCATTTTTCAGGTCGAAATTTCCAGAACGGAAGCGAGCAAACCAATAACAGGTGGTGCGTTGGTTTGTAGTGTTAGCTCCGTAAACGTCGTTGATGTTGCGTGCCGCTTGTGCCGCGTTGCTGCCACGACGGTACTCATATTCCATAATTACTCGAATTTTTAACGTATCCATGATGACGAAAAAGATTGAAATGCGATGAAAATGTAACACTAATCAATAAAGAAATGACTACTTTTAGAAAAAAAAATCCATGTTTTTAAAATAAAATTAATTTGAAATTAGAATTCTTAGCCAAACAAAAATTATTTTGATTTGAAATGGCCAGTACTGCAGAACGGCAATTTCATAGGTAAAGACCTAATATGAACCATTACAATAAGACTGAAATATCGATTTCCTTTAATCCTTTGCAAAACGCTATGTGTTTTGTCGTATCTGTGATTGTGAGAACTTTCTTGTAAACATATCCTACTGTACCACAAATATTAGTAATTCTGTATCCTGCGCCATATTTCTTGCAATGCGTACATAAAACCCAAAAAAAGGGAACAAAATATTGAAATATTATTTTAGAACACCATAATGCATAAAGTAGCAACTTGCATTTTGTAAACAAGTAAACATCAGCAGCAATTTAACTTGCTTCAAATTTTATTAATTAAAACTGTCAAAAAGTGTACTCGCGCAATATTACTTGCTTGCTGTGCCTATACCGCGTAATATTCATCAACTTATATACATATTGCCTGTAGGTGTACCTAAGGTGCAGGCCACACAGAAGGGACGTGAGACGAGGACGGGACGCAGACGCGGCGTCTCTTTCACGTAACTTAATTTTTCTTCATACAAAATGTATTTAACGCGATCTGGCAGAAAACCTACAGAACGCAGCACACAGCAGGCGCGTCACTTTTCGGTCTGCATACTATTGCCACGTCCACGTCTCATGCCCCTTCTGTGTGGCCCACACCTAATCTAGCAGCAACTCACGCTGAAAACGAAACAAAACACCCGCCAATCAAGTTTATTTGCTTTATTAAAAACGTTTTTAATGTCTAACATCTTTCCTCTCGCTTTCCTGCAATCTGTGGGAGTGATTTCGTGAAAAAGGACGGAAGTGTGTAACAGGAAGCCGGGGAAGCGCGCGATATTTGATTTGACCAATGAGCGCACGCGGTGGTAGAGTTGACCGTCAGATGGTACCGACCCATTTATTAAGGTGAGATGTCAAATGTTACACATATGGGAATACTTTAAGGCTCGCTCGTTTTTTTATCGAATATTTTCGTGCTGCCAGCCCGCTGAAGCGTCTTTGCTTTAATTTTGCATGAGTGTTTTATTGGAGCAAATAGGGACTCACGTTCTCCCCCTCTCCCCACTCTTGTTTTATGGGTACATTTTTAAGGTACTTGGATATAGGTAGGCGATTAGGAAACGTATGGGGTTTGAGTTTTATGACCGTGCGATGTCTCTTATAAAAGATGTTCATCTGTTCTTTATTCATTGGTTTCCTTTAGAAGTTTCGGATGGTGTAGAGGAAACTTCGATCAACAGAAAAGAATTTGATACATGTATTATTCTATAGCTGTCGCGTTTTAGCATGGCACAAGCGGTCATTGACTCGCCTAAATTTTATAGCATTTTTATGGCTCCGTGGCGAGCGAAACCCTTATAGGAACAATTCGCTGTCCGTCTGTCTGTCAGTCTGTCAAGCTCCTTTTTCTCAGGAACGCTAAATTGAAATTCGCGATTTTTAATTGAAATTGTATTATTCATATTCATATCTTTGCATCATATTTGCATTCCTAATTGTAATGTTTCCGGGTGTTACAATGGCTTAAAGCTAAAAGTACAATAGCGGACTATGTAGGGTACAGCAAAAAAATATAAAATAAAAAATTCTTAAAATAAAAAATATTAATAAAATTAGGTAAACAAATTAAAAATCAACAATTTTTTAATAGTTATGTTATTAAAAATTATTGAGATCAATTATAGGTTGCGGTACATAATAATTATTTGATTAAGTCAATTTAACATATTATAATACATATATTATAACTATGTATCATGTATGAATTAATCTGTAGCGGTACCAACATCGCCACATGCGAGCTACACGTCATACTGACGTCACGCAAATCCTGCATCGCGCAAGCAAAGTTTACCGCGCGACTAGCATATATACAACGTCCCGCCATCAACCGTCGGGCAGTTGCCCACCAGACACAAGACCCGTCTGGTCGGAAGATCCTCCCTTTTCCATAGAGTATGAGTTAACTTTAAACCCTGTTCCTCATACCTCTATAAATCTACACGACTAACTATGTGTGGTGTCTGTTTGTAATAAATATTTTTTTTTTGGTCATGTATGTATTCGTTTATTGTATAATATGCTTTTTAATTAATATTTACTTGATCTTTTTTATAAATGTTGTATCGCTCTTTTATTGCATCTGGCAGATTATTAAATATTTTTATAGGCATTACATAGGGGCTATTGGAATGTGGTTTAATGCGTGATGAGGGTAACATTAACATATTGTTATATCTGAAATTAATAACAAATATGTAATTCGACGGTCCCTTGTAGCTCTAAAATAATCAAGCTTCTAAGTCAACGCAATAAAATAATACAGTCATTTGTGCGACATATTTTGATAGTCGCAAATAAATCAATACCTACGGTACTTCCCGTTGAGCTATAGAATCATGAAATTTGGTTAGAAGCAAGGTATACAGCATAAGTAAAGGGAAAAGTCCGTAAATCTTTATTTTGTAGTTTTATCACATTTTCTTATTTTTTTCTTTTGCGATTTTAAACTTACATTTGCAGTTGGAGAATTGATCGTGACGTATATTGGATGTATGGGAGAACATTTCTGCAACTACAAAGTAAAGTTTGTTCTTGGGATAAATTCATCCCAACTACGGATCAGAGTGGTCAGACACGCACTTGTCCAGTTGTTTGTTTAATAAACTGAAATAAATTCCGTTAACGTCCTGAACCAATATCTATCGTGATCTTCAACATGTTCCAATAACAAAAAAAAACATAATGGTTTATGATTTGGTTTCCTACGGAGAGATATTAGGGAAAGGTAATTGACCGCTATAACCATGCTAAAATGCGACAACTATAGTGAGGATAAAGGGTAATAATTATGTAATAGATGAAGTTTTTAGAATCAAAAGAAAGTAGTGTAGAACGCTGAGTCTAAGTTTTTTGAGCAGATTAAAGTCATGTAAATTAATGGGGCAGTATGTTACCCACCCTACCATAATCTGGGTTCAAAGCTTTGAGCAACAAATATTTCAATAAAATCAAATATTCGTAGCAATTAAGCTACCAGGCAAATTGATATTAAAAGTACTCTTACCAAAAGTAAGTTTATTCAAACAATGTAGGGTGCTATTTCTAAAATATAACACACATTTGTTTGAGTCATAATCAATTTTCTGTTTCTTATTAGACAAAAGAATTTGGCGGTGCAGCCAAATAATACATTCGGCAAATAAATTGTTACTGCTACGCCACTTCGTAGCTCGTAGCCGGGGGCTACGACGTTACGCTACGCAAAGAGCGTAGACCGTATTGATGTCGTTATAGGCAAAGGAAACCAATAAAGTCTTTATATCGTTGGAAGATATTTTTGTGTACCTTTTGGGTTCTGAGTTTATTTCCGTCTTTCTTCTCAGTTTAATAGGATAGGGAACACCGAACTCATCTAGTTTTAAAACATAATATATTTGTGACGAATAAAATTGTTATTTTTTTAACCAATTTACAGAAATAAGTACTTAAAAATTATCATTTATCCATTTTATGTGTTACTAGCTTCTGCCCGCGACTTCGTCCAGCTAGAAATTTCTTGTTCCCCCGACCCACCCCGTCGGAAATAATTGCGCGGGACCGAAGTAATAACGCGGGCAGGCGCGATGCGATCATCGTCTGCCCGCGCTATTACGTCGGTTCCGCTTAGCGTTCTTTGTTTTTTTTTTTGGTTTTGGCGCGGCTCGTAAGGGTCTTAGTGTAACGTTAAATAGCCTATAGCCTTCCTCAAGAATTGGGCTATAAAATGCAAAAGTTTTTTTCAAACCTGGCCAGTAGTTCCAGAGATTACCCCCTACATACAAACTACAAACAACAAATTGTACCTCTTTATAATATTACAAGCTGACCCGACAGACGTTGTCCTGTCTTAACTATGAATGTCAAATGTCGTTTGGTTTTAGTTTTGACTATTGACTAAAACTAAAACTATCGACTCATTTATCAACGGATCCATCTGTGTTTAACGATATTTGCAGCGCGCATTCTGTCAATCGCTGACAGTTATTTCAAAGAACTGACAGTTATGTAAAATTAATATTTACGTTAAGTTTTCTTAAATTTTATTTTTTTCCGCGCATTTTTTTTATTTTTTTCTTTCATAATATCCTTCTCCTGACAATAAAGAACACAACAAAAAAAAAAGTGTAATCGGTCTAGCCGTTCATGCGTGATGGCGTGACCAAGGGAAATAGGGATTCATTTTTATATATACAGATTGTATAGTATAGATTTTGTATGAAAATATTGTAACCTAACATTTATAATTCAGGATGAAAAAAAATATCTTTGCAAATACAAATTCCTGTCTTAAACTCGGATATTTTAAATGTGATCGGTAATTTGTATGGGCCGGTTTCGCAATAAAAGGAAGCTGAAGGGAATGCTTCTCGTTTATTTGTTTATCAAATTTCATATGACATGACAATAATACTGAGTATATGTGTGTTTTTACCATTATCCAAAGTGGTCGAGTGGCCTGTTAAAATAATAATAATAATATTTATTTATTTTGGCACCACAATCCAATATATAAAAATCTCGTGTCACTATGTTTGTAATCGAACTCCTCCGAAACGGCTTGACCGATTTTTATGTTTTTTTTTGTGACTGCGGGTGAAACCGCGGGGCGCAGCTAGTATCCTTACAAAATAATAACAAAAAACAATAATAACCAGCTATGGCTTTAAAAAAATCTATTGGGAGACTGGTACCTAAGCTGAGCCGAAGCCTGTATTTCAGGCCACAAGTACATTATTATGGTTTCCCGTAAACTAAAACTAGACAATAATTTCCATTTTACTTATAGGAAGTAGAAAAGCTATTCAAGTGTAGCAAGGTGATCTGTTTTAAACAAAAAGCAATCTTGTGAGACAAAGTTTAAGAGTGATTTCTCTTCCAGGTGATCTATGGTGGGCGGACGGCCGCGTCGCAAACACACATGCTGACGATATGGCAAGTGATTTTTTTATTACTATAATGTTTTTGAATCAAGATTTGTTTTTCTACTAAAAGTTTGTATCGTGAAATAATTATGCCGATAATTTTTTTACCTATTTAATTTAGTTAACTGTGTGTAACTGCTAAGCACAGGCCCTGGGTTCGATTCCTCAGTCGGGCAAAGCGTTATTAAGTTTATCTACTACGAATTTGTTAGTATAGCAGCAAGAATTCTTGATTATTGGTCCTTTCATGGGTCTAAAGGTCTGCGACAGAGCTCCGTCTGGGGATTACATAAAAAAAATCGGTTTGTACATTTTATAGGAACTTGTCAGTGCCTGCCTTGTGTGTGTCACGGTCCTGTCCCTAATAATATGTGTGGATAGACCTTTAATCATGACTAGCGAAATATTGTTCTACTAAACACTTCTGTTTAATCTCTTGTTGAATACAGGTATGAAATTATCAAAAAATTACTCTTCTCTTGTTGGAGCAAAATGCTTGTTTCCCTTTTACTAGCGCCATCTAGTCGTTTCATGCGGTACTACAGACTCGGTTGGCTAGCTGTTCAAAGCGTTTCTAAGCACAGAGCCACCCTTAAGCACTTAGTTTGAGCGCCTCTAAATAGATGGCGCTACGTGCGGCGGTTTACTTGAAGTTTGAGTTTTATTCGTCCTGCGATTCTTATGTGGTTTTAGTTAGTTCTTCTACCATACTGCAGTTTAGTTAAATAGTGAATAGTTTTTATTACTGCTAATAGGCTTATATTAGCGTAAATATAGGCTTATATTTTCATCATCACACTAGCGTATCCGTGACTTCTATCGCATACGAACTTTAATCAGGCATCATAATTGCGTAAAACACTATCTATCATAATCAAAATCATTTTGAAGCCTATTGCTAATCCATTGCTTCATATGTTCGTAAAGTTTGTCTGCTTAACACCGTAAGTAATGCAATGAATGTTGTTGAACTGTCAAAATGAAAGCTATTCCTACAGTTTGTTTTACACAATTACGGCTGGTTAGAATTTGGCTCAGGTCTTATGTTTCGAAAGATTTCGTGCATCTCTTTACCCTATAATACAGTATCCTAGTATGTACTAGCTTAATGTAATTATGTCATTTGCAGGGTACAGTATGGCCGCGGCATATTGGCTCAACTCGCTCGGATGCTTGTCGCTGTCGCTGCTATGTCTCTTCGCAACTACTCTTCAAGTCACAAGCGGTAAGTACATTTAGTACTTATAACTCGAGATATTTACACAGGAAAAACAAGATAAACTCGCCCGATTACGATTTCGACAGTCAATGTGACCATTTATCATGTGGCGTTCATTAGCCTGTATCAAATGACCAAAAATGTTATAACCAACAAATAAATAGTAGCCAGCCTATTATTGCCCACTGCAGGGCCTCTTCTCAAAGGCCTCTTCTCAGACAGAGAAGGCAGGAGCATTGATTACCATCAAACTGAAACTCAAAGCATTTATTTCAAAGAAACCAATTACAGGGACTTTTGAATTGTCCAGGGGTCGGTCAGTCAGAAAGATGAAGCTAGTTGCCCATTCCAAAGCGTAGTAGGTACCTATGGAGAAGAACGGGCAAGAAACTCCATGGACACTCTTTTAAATCAACATGACGTTACAAAAAAAAAATTGGTTACATCATTCATGTTGAAATTATACATGTGAGAACGATGTAAAAAGACGTGCACGTTAAAAGCGTCCGTAATAAAAACGACAAAAACAATTAAAATAAGCCGTGGTAGCTAAGAGATGACCAGTCCCAACTTACGGCGTCCGTTCACGAACATGACGTATGGATCAGCACCATTCAGCTCAACCATTTCGAAGGGAACTTAATGATCCAACACTCATGCTTGCTCAAGGCGGGTTGGCGATTTCTGACTTATATTAACTACAAGTGCAGTTTTCCTCAAAACGTTTTCCTTTCACCGATGTCAGTAATGTCCAAGATAAACTCCGGAAGTACAATATGAATTGAAAAAGTTTCATCAGTACTTGGCCGGATTTGAACCCAACTTCTTCCATGAGAGGCGAGGCCTTTACGACTGGGCTGTCATCAGGCATTCTAAGGCAGAACGCCCTGATTATGGGCGCCGGCAAGTTTATTTTCAGCGGGGTGCATCTTCAGCTTCACGAACCGAGCTCGATCATGTTTGCACTTCACCTAGCTGTTAGGTTATGCGTTGACCATTCATACAAGGAGTAACTTTGTCGACTTATGCAGAAAACCTAAACTATTAAGATAATATATGATGCAAGAACGAGCAAAGTGAGCTCGATAATTTTTGCATCTCGCCTCGAATGATTTATTTTGTCCATGTATGTTGACAGAGGACTGACTGTGTCAATTTATATACCTAAAGAAGTTTAAGAATTAAGATACAGTAGGATGCAAGAGCGAGCGAAGCAAGCTCGACAATGTTAGCATCCCACCTCGGGTCGATTCGATTTCTGAAAATAGGAGTTCGGTACTTTGCTTTAGAATCCAGAGATTGCAGAATGAAAAAGTGAGCGAAGTGAGCTCGAAAATTTTAGGATCTCGGCTCGAATAGGTTGAGTTCACTATTATTCTATTAGGTGTTTTTCGATATTTTTTTAGTTCTGAATGTATTTACATCTGTATTTTATTTTGAAGCCAGGAAGGTGCAATTGCACTCTCTTGCACCCCGCTTCTGGCGCCCATGGCTCTGATGAAGGTAGCTGGGTTGGTAGCTGGTCTAACAATAAATTCCGATAATATGCTTAAATACATTCGTAAGAAATATTTATGGGAATTACCAAACAAGTCAGGGCTCAGAAGTATAGAAGCAGTAGTACGACGAAGTGTAGTAGTAGTGTGACTCTATGATCTGCACTTAGACACTCATCCGGTCCAATGTACGTGGTGTGTCCTGGCTAACAGAGCCAGTCTAGCTCCGTCCAGAAGCACGGAAGCTTCCTGTGGGCTCCACAGGTGACCTCACTGTTTTGAGGATTTGTTCTCGTTGGGAAGCCTGGGCCTCGAATTCCAGGATGGCGTGGGCAGCTGATTCCTCCTCGCTAAAGCAGCCTCTGCAGGGTGGACTGTCTGTGGCGCCTACATTACTATTTGGGCCAGCGAGGTAATTGCGTAACACACTAACAGTAGAAATGACTTTAATTTTGACAGTTCAACAGCATTCATTGCGTTATTTACTTTGTTGAACAAACAAAATTTTCGAACATATGAAGCAATGGATTAGCAATAGACTTCAAAATTATTCAGATTGTGATAAATAGTGTGTTACACAATTAGGGTGCTTGACGGGTTTACCATACGTCAAAATTTCTGTTAACATGTGGTGTTTTTTTCTACTTTACAACGTAGGGAAGACGAATCTAGCACTGTACTATGTATGCCATAGTGATGACACCTCACAACTTTACTATTTATTTAATTTGATTAATTATGTTTGTCTTCACACCTATTCATGTGAAATGACACACTAATGAATTAATACGTGACGGCTGGCTAATTAGGATATACATATGACATTTATTTTACATTAATGAAATACCTAATATCATCGCAAATAATTATACAGCACCACAGAGTTATTCGTGGTTTTGGGATTAGGCGGTTGTTTATACTCTAAAAAGTAGTTTGTTCATAGACAAATGATGAAAGAACTTCGTTTGATTTGCTTTAATCATCGTTAAGGGACATGCGCCAAGGTAGCCCGCGAAATTCAAAGTTTCTTACGTTTTTTGCAATTTGCAGGTCAGTTTCAGGTTGTATGGTGATCTAAATAGGATTCGCGACCGTATCAAATATGGCTTTACATAATTATGATCATTAGAATCAGCAATACAACGGCTTAAGTTAGAATTGCCCTCAAATGTCATGATTTCATGAAATAGTCATGAAATAGGGTAATATGGACTTATAGAGATGTATTGCTGATTCTAACGATTATAATTCTGTAAAGCCATATTTGTTACGGTCGCGAATCATATTTTAATCAAAATACAACCTGACCTGCAAATTGCAAAAAAAGTAACAAAATTTGAATTTCGCGGGCTACCCTGAAGGTTCCGCCTTAAAGGCGAGAATCAGTATTAAAATATACTAAAAACATTGTTTCCTAAAGGTATAAAGTAACTTATTGCGCTTTATGTAAAGATAAGTCGAAATTAATTAAAAGAAGCTACGTTCTAAACAAGAGCGCGAGCTCGAAACAATATTGATCCTGACAACAGGCTGAAACGTTAATAAGTATAAAGAAGATTAATAAAATAACAAAGTATCTTCCTGTACTTGCGTATTCCCGAGCTGTTTTTTTTTTAAATATTTGTTTGATTCGCTTTTTGTTGTTTCTTGTGGTTTGTGATCATATTTTTTACCATTGTTTCTTGTTTTCAACAGTACCTGTGAAGTTCCAGAGCTGGTTAACTATTATAAGGATAAGGTAGATAAAGGTTACGGTTTCACTCGGTAACAACCAGATTAATTAATTAATGTGGACACCAAGGACAGCAGGGTAGTTGCGTAACACACTAACAGTAGGAATGGCTTTCTTTTTGACAGTACAACAACATTGATTACGTTATTTACGTTGTTGTACAGACAAATTTTTCGAACATATGAAGCAATGATTAGTAATAGGTTTCAAAATAATTCAGATTGTGATAGATCGTGTGTTACAAAATTAGGGTGCAGTTTGTGCATTTTATAAAAGCAAAAGATTTGTGTGAAGTTTAACTAAACCATTTTCGCTTAAGGTTAAAACTTGGCACTTAAGGCGGTACCCCGACCAAAACCTTGCCATAGTGCGTTAGTCAGAGGCTATTAACTCATTTACTATGGGTAATAAACTACATCTAAAAGCACAATATTAATGTTCGATATCCTATCATCATATTGCACGTTCTTATTTGTTTTTATGTGTTATAAATATATTTAAAATCTCCTTGTAAAAAGTGACTAAAATTGTTGGTTACATGCATCTTTTACTAAAGGTGACGTTCTATTAATTTGAGGATTACAGTAATTGATAGATAATTTAAAAATTAAAATAATTCACGTTTTATTTTATTTCAAAACATCGCTTGTCTTTTTTTATTAAAATTTTTTTTTTTTTTTTGTGAATTTTTTGGTAAATGAGCGTGCGCAGGGAGCCAGACAGAGCGAGACTCAGTGATGGGACAGAGAAGGACCGAACGCTCAAGGTCGTTTGGTTAGGGAAGCGCCTTAATAATAATGTGTGTGGTGCATCCACAGACCACACACATTATTCGGCGTTATTAATAGACTCTTTAGGGGTGCAGAGTGGTTATTAACGAACGAATCTTGAACAAAACTAGAACATTACTAAGATTATTCACATGCGTGTTACTCTATTGATATCAGAGTATCTATATTGATCTTAGAGGTTCTTTTATTTTATTTTATTTTAGATGGGTTTTATATTTTTTATTTCTTTCCGTCTCTGCTTTAATTACGGTACCATCTACACGCACAGGCGAAAAAACTGTTTAAGTATTTTTTTGAGACTCGTTAGAAAATACAACAGAACATAAAAATATCAAAGTATTTATTCCAAATAGAAATGGTATTACTGCTTGCAATATACGTTTTCCTCGCAGGAAATAAAAGGATACAGTATAATATCTCTAAACTGTACTCTAAACCTATTAAAATCATGTATCCCCAAGTCGCTTCAAGGATCGAAAATCCCGTTACAGCCTTCTCGTGCCATAGATATCCTCGTTGGGCTTAGAAAATATACACTCATCCCTTTCTAACATATGCTGAAGTGCTACCCGTCCCTTTCTTCAGGCGTAGGGAAGCGATCAATAAGGATTCGGATTCTAAATTCGAATCAGATACCGTTGGGAGAGGAGACATTTTTGTAATGATGTTGAACCGGTTAGTTTTTTTTTTATCATATCGTGTCGTAGCAAGTTAGTTAAAGCAAGACGGCCGAGAATTTAATAGCGTCTTGTTATGGAAATCCAAAGACCAGAAAATGAATTTCCATTATTTTTTATGATATTTTCAAAATCGTGAAAAATTTTAATACAATATTTGGTATAATTTAATAAAATGATGGTTGAAATCTTCTAAAACAAGGTAGCTTCAAAGTTACTTCAGATTGTCAAGTACCTACAGCTCGACAATCATTGTAAGAGCCTTTCTTTCAATTAACTTCAATTTCAAAGAGTCTCGATGCAAATCTCGGCGTCCATTGTTTACGCGAGCTATTCTTGCATTTTTTCTCTCGAATTTCTTCATTTCTGGCGGCAAAGTCATTACCATAATTACGTCGGCTGTAATAAACACGCCTCTAAAACATTTCGTCGTCGTTTGAACGAATTTTTAAAGGGCAGAGGAAAAATTAAGGTGGAATTCAGCCTCGTATCTTTTGTTTGAAGTACAGGCGCACTCTTTAATCTTAGAGATTTTAACTCAACCGCCGCATAACTGGATATAAGCTTCTTTGCAACCGACAGTACTGCGTTTTCCAGTTTCTTTTAAATATAAAAATGTCTTCGTAAAGCAACCGTAAAACTGTCTAGTTCTTTCTTTTAATTGCTATGAACGGTCTTATCTCTCAATTACTTTTACACTGAAAGTAATAAAATCTTTTACGATTCAATTGTCAACACAAGTGGTGTGGAGTGTTCGTAATAGAGATGTACCTCGGAGTAAGGGCGAACACTAACGAGTAAATTAAAACGAATAGTCGATTGTTTTCGCGACTCGGTGGGTGGTATCATTCGTCACTGCGGCGAAGTTGCGGTGACTTTCGAGATGGAATTTTCCTGTTTTCTTAACCGAAGCCTTTTTCCACTCAACGCGTGAGCTTGCTCTGAGCAACGAAGTTACTCAGTATTATGTTGCCGAGTCAGCAAATTAAATATTTTGACACTCGTGGGTTTTTTAAGTCTGTTTTTATGTTGTTAGAAATAATATGTTTATAGTATAAAATTATTTTTTACGACTGCCTATCCGTTGACTTTCTCAAATGTACTCGTACCTACTCAACACTTTTAGCAAGATTTTATTTTCAAAGCTGACTGAAAATAAGTGTTTTTTTTATAGAAAAAGAAATGACCAATAAATTAGTGCAATCAACATTTAATAGAAACGTAGGTGCCCTAGACATATAAAATCGAAAATTATTAAGTTCTTTGTAATTAAACTTAGATGGTAAAACTTATAAAAAATCATTATTATCATTCTTCCTACTAATCCTACCAATATTATTAATGTCAAAGTTTGTGAGGATGGAGTGATGGATGGATGGATGTTTGTTACTCTTTCACGCAAAAACTACTAAACGGATTTGGATGGAATTTGGAACACAGATAGTTTATAACCTGGATGATCATGTAGGATACTTTTTATCCCGGCAGTACGTCCCCGTGGGATAATTTCCGACATCCACGCGAGCGTAGCCGCGGGCAATTATAAAACTAATATTTCATTGAACAAACTCCTACGATCACAAGTATTCATCCCAAACGTTTGCACACAAGCAAAATAAATATTTCCATCCTTGTCATACGTCAAATATTAGGAATTCTACTCGAGTTCGAGCAAGATAAATCACATGCTGTTCTACCAACTTGTATTTACAGGTGAAAAAGTAGCTTCAGAACCATTTTAGACTTTATGACATCGGGGGTAGTGGTTGTAGTAAGCAAGTTGGTTTGCTTGGATAGTTTGTGAAGTGTAAAGTTATGTTTGCGAAGTTATAGCTAGAATATCAGAGTGTTCTGGAATAGATTCGCTTCAGGTCTCGTTCGAGGAGTTGTTACCCTCACTGAGGTGCATTCCGGTGTTTATGAGAGTTTGACTTTAAATATGCGAACTGTTAGTTTTGTTTAATAGTTCAAAAACATAGCCCTTTTAGTGCATTTTTCAAAATCCATACTTATATTAGAAATTCGAAAGTAACTCTGTCTTTATGTTATCTTTCCACGCCTAAGCCACTGAACAGGTTTCGATAAAATTTGGCAAGGAGATAGATGGCATCGATGTAGAATACCGCTACAGGTTATTCGAATTCACGTCGTATCACGTAATTTTTGTTCGATATTAGTATTGCAATTTATTACTTTGTTGTTTACAAAAATGAGTTATACAAGCTTTGATAACACACCACCAGATATTTTTAATGCAGCAAAGGGCATTTCTACAATTTAAATGCTCACCAAATTAATTTTTGGACCCTAAGACTAAGTACCAAGTAAAACATGTTAACTTCAAATAAAAGAAACCCACTCTATACCGAGGTGCCTAAAGAACAACGTTTTAAGTTCCAAAATAATTATACACTCATCAGTACGTGTTGTATTTATATTCTTTTTGCCTACCAAAATGGATAAATGCTCACCAAATATTGTTTAAGTTGCTCACCAAAAATAAGTTTGCTTCAAAATGCAAGAGCGAGTGAAGCAAGCTCGGGACTTGGAGCACCCCGACTCGGACAGGCAATTTTTTTTTTAAACCGCCCTGAAGTAGGAGCGCCAAGCGGGCTCCGCCTTATAAATAAAAAGGAAAATAGTTTCATTTCTAAAATACTTTATGAAACACAATTTGGTGAGCATTTATCCATTCTGGTGGACACAATTTGGTGAGTATTTCGAATTTTTTGGTAGTAAAATAGGTACTTTTGTGGTAGCCGTTTTAACACAAGCCAATAAATAATTCTATTATTACCTATACATAGTTTGTTTGTATTCGATACTCAACAATTAAACTTTCCATGAATTTACATAGTTCTTACAACACTTTACAACACCCTATGGTTTCAGAATCTTTTATAGAGGATTCATATCATGTGTGTAGATAAAGTCTTGTATACATAAGTGGGTATTAAAACACTCATGTGATACTATTATTACACTGGGCTTCGCCTCGTGTGATAAACCCACATTAATGTTTTATTTCCCCTTATTATACAACAGTTGCATAAATAACTATAAACTCATTGTTATGGAAGGCATTAGGAGAATAACTTGCCTACGCCTTTACTACACGCAGCCTCAGCTCATTCAAACATTAGCACTACGTCGTAGATGATTGCTACGTCGCGGTCGTAGCGCGTAGCACGCGCAAAGTTAAGTAACCAATGAAAGAGATTTTAATTTTCTTTTTTCCAAATTAAAATAAGACAGGATTTTTTTTTTAACTTCTGATTCCAAACTTACCCTTCTCTAAGGAGATGTTAGAGTTTCGTAAAATAAAATAACAACTTACCTTTAGCATCCCTTTTATTTTGTACCCTAAGGTCGCGCCCTAACCACCGTCCTAAGCGGAAGGCGCCTTCTGTCGGCGCGACTACGAGTACTCGTTCCGGTTCGCCGAACAATAAGTGACATAATGAACGCGGCGATCGCGTATTTGCGCGACGATAGCTTTTGGTTAGGACGCGGGGTCTAATTAAGAAAAGTACACTAATTAGCTTAATTAATAATAGGTAAAATTAAAAATCCCCCGACACAAAAAGAGCTGATGACCTTGAAACGGCTGAATCGATTTTGATAAAACATGTCTAAGAACCACCGCTACAAAAATTGCTTTCAAATAAAAAAACCGCATCTAAATTGGTTTCCCCGTCTAAGAGTTACGGTGCCACAGACAGACACACACACAGCGGTCAAACTTATAACACCCCTCTTTTTGCGTCAGGGGTTAAAAAGCACAGTTTGAATTTGTAGTTATACTATTTAGGAACATCAATTTCAAAACGCAAAGTAAATTCGAAGCTGCAATTTAATGAAGCGGTTACAAATAGTACGAAACCAGTTTTACTGTCTAAGGTCGAATTTCACCAATGAAACTGAACGCGATTAGCTCATCTAAACCTCGTTCAAGAGCTGCCAGTGTCAATATTCCATAACAATGATGACACTCGCCTTTAGCAGGCAGTGTAGGAACAGGTGACTTCTATGTAAAACTGTGCTTTAAATATTGCTAGAGGTAAGACTTGTCTATTCTTAGCAAAGATGGAATCCTGCAAAACTGATAGAACACTTATTGGAAGGGTTTTATGGGATTGTTTACAGTCAGTTATTTTGATTTTGTTTTTGTTTTACACCTACTGCATTATCTTCTGCCTACCCTTTTACCAACAATGCTGCGTTCGGCTTCCAGTCTAACTAGATGCAGCTGAATACCAGAATTTTACTTGAAGTGATAGCCTATCTGACCTCCACAACCTCTCTCACCTACAATCTACTCATTACTTTCTATTTCAACTAAGCTTATTTTCATCTTCATTAAAGCTCCTGAAAATCCTGAAAATACTAGCCGTAACAATCTGTTACGGCTAGTATTTTGCGGGCCACACAGGTACTGCTGCTAATTGCTTATCCATATCTGTGACTACCTAATGCTTGCAAGCATTTAGGAAAAAAAAAAACAGAAAAAAAGGTGGTCTGTAAAGTCGGTTTACGGACGATAATTTTACGTGATAACGTCATATGGAGTGGAAGAGAGATAGATGCGTCACAAGCCGAACGCTTAGGCCGATCATGCCTATCTATCGCTTGTTCCGCGCTCTCGCTTGCACGCTCGGCTTAGGCGGAACGTGACAATGAGTCATGCTTTTTCGTGCGTGCAGCCGGCGTTCATCGATTTATAAGACGTTATCACGTCAAAAATTAAAGAAAGAAAGTATTGAAAATAAAGAAAGTTATTTATTTTTGTTTCGGCCCGTGTTGCCTCACTGCAAAAGCCTTCTTTTTCTAATTCTGCTTCTACTAACTAGATTTAAAACATGCTTAAAGCTGTTAGAAACTTCTATAAGTACTTAATAAGTTTTCTTTTAGATACTGTCTGACAGGTGACGAGGCACACATTATATGTACATCTTTACAGTTTTATACAGTACCTCCTGCTACTACGAGCAAGGGTTTCTAGGATCAAAAACTATGGAAAAACACTGTTAGTTGATTACAGTATAACCACTAAGCAGTCTCAAGACTATTTTAATCTTTTTGGCAGTATAAAAACATCCTAAAACTACCGAATAGCGGTAACGGTTGTACGGTTACAAATTAGTACAACCAGGATACTTATGAAATTACACATTCTCCTCAAGATACTCACCATAGTCCCGTACGCAAAATACGCGCTTTGACTTGGAGATAAGGACATCAGCCCGTATTACCTATTACTCATCATAGTTCATGATCTAATAGCCCTAAGAGGTTTCATCGTTTATAATATACGAGTATATACTGAAGTGGAAGGACTACCCCAGGCCAGGCCACATTGTTCCGACAGCCACCGGGGTTCAGGGCAATTTATTGCTTTTTGGGGTACAAGAGAGATTCTAATGGGGTACAAGAGAGATTCTAATGGGGTACAAGGGAAATTCTACTTAATTTTTAAGAGATCCTCTGTTTGAAATTGGGAATGTTTATGGAGTTTGATTATAAGTCACTGCTTACGTGTAGTCGACCGGACGTCGGTGGTAGTGCAACGTTTCAATAGAAAAAGCGGCCAACTTTTACTGGTTTTGTTACCACAGATGTGTGGCCTACTGCATTATGATCGTCTTGATTGCGAGCATACGCTTTGAAAGCGTTTAAAATCGTGCTACTAGTCTACAGCTTCAGGGCGCAACCAGTTTTGCTTCTTTACATTTTTAACCGACTTCAAAAAAAGGAGGAGGTTCTCAATTCAACTGTTTTTTTCTTTTTTTCTTTTTCAATGCTACTTCAATGGACATTCAAAATCTATGTGTATGTAACGTATTTTTTCTCAAGTAGAAAGATTGTGCTACTGATACTCACTTACTCTTGGCATACTTAGGCCCACTTGCACCGCCAATCACTAAACACGATTAGCGCTAAAAGAGTTTAAAACATAATTCTGTTTCTGTCAAATGTTTGAAGTTGACAGAGACAGAATGATGTTTAAAACTCGTTTACCGGTAAACGTGTTTAGTGATTGGCGGTGCAAGAGAGTCTTAGGCTTGGAAGAGAGAGTGCACCTGTGTGTGCGCACACTTATGTACGATAATATCTAACGTGTTGATGGTCTGGTCTCCGCTGAGATTGGCTGCTATGGCCGGAATTTGGTTTGGAGGACTATTACTTTTGGCATGCCACTAGACCGTTTTCTTCTCCGATTACAGAGCCTTTTTTACCCGACTACGGCAAAGCCAAAAAGAGGGTTATGATTTATGCAGTACTCAGCTATTTTGTACCTTGCCTAAAATTACCTGCCTCCCTTAGTTGTACGATTGCATCATTGCTTAAAAAAAGACAAACAGAGAGAGATAGAGAGAGAGAGAGAGAGAGAGAGAGATAGATAGAGAGACAGGGGGAGAAAGAGAGAGATAGAGAGAGAGAAAGACTTCCGAATGAGTAATTATTACAGCCGATCAATAAAGGTAAGCAATGATAAAAATAGAACACAGGTTGTAAAAGTTAACAAGGAGCGTGTAGGTAATTAAAGGTAATTTGCTGGAGGCCTCTCATGTGGGAGTAAGATTCGAAGTAAACTGTATGGTCTCATAATTCTGTTACCTTAATTCATAATAGAGTCATTACTTTGTCATTACATTTCATATTTGTCTACATTAGTAATGTAGGCCTATATTGTTTTGAAGACTGCGGGGGTAATAGCGTAACAGACTAACAGTAGCAATGGCTTTCATTTTGACAGTTAAACAACATTCATTGCGTCATTTATGTTGTTGAGCAGACAAATTTATCGAACATATGAAGCAATGAGCAATATCCTTCAAAATTATTCAGATTGTGATTGATAGTGTGGTACGCAGTATGGTGCTGGTCTGCTTATTAATTTGCAAAATATAAATCAAAACAAACATGACGTCACAAATTATTATTGTAAGGAATACGTAGCTGTTTACCAAAATGAGTGCTTAATTTTTTTTATCCTGACTATTAGACAAAAAGTTAATAACTAAGCTAAACAATACTTTTTTAAAGATATAGAAAGAAAAGAAAAATAATAATATTATCACAGAAACGCGTGTCAAAATAGATAGAAATATCGATGTTTTGTCAAGTCGTAAAAACCGTAGGAATGAATGAATGAATGAATAAACGAATTATCTCTATATTTGCTAAGCAGCGAAGTTACATCCGGATTCAAACTGTATGGCGGCTCGGAACATGAGGCGAGTCGATGCGCAGTAACGACTTCATGGTGTCAGCGGGGGTGTGGTTTGAGGTACTGCGCAGCGAGTAGCGCACTTCAGAGTCGCCATAAGCGAGTAAACAAATAAGCAGTATTTAAATTGTATAATAAAATAAATAATAAATGAATAGATAGATTTGCATATATAATATTAAAAGAATAAATAAATGAATCGAAATGTAAAATACTTAATAGGATATAAAATAATTCAAACTTATTAACAAAGAAAATTAACAAAGCGCTCTTCCGCTCTCAACTTATTTAAAAATTTGCTGTGCCCGACAGGGTCCATAATTGTTTCTATTATATTTTATTTACCACCTGTAAGTGTAGGATTGCAATACACGATTTGAGATTTGAGATAAGGTTTGAATAGCTCGAACACGAGTCGAACACAAATAAAGCACGGAAAAAAGTAGGTAGTCGACAGATGCACGTCGCCGCGTCGTGGCTGTGACACTTCTTGTCACTGCTTGCCGTCAGCATGAGGCTGTGCTATGGGCCCGCAACACAGCGCTGATTTTCAGATATAAAAAAAAACACATTTTTGCTACGTAAAAATGAGCAGCAATTTTTTCGTTGTTTATTAAATTTTGAGTAAAGTAACGAAATTGCTTCGTACCGCCACGACATCCTGAATGAATTTATTTGTTATTTGGGTTACATTTCCTCCGTAATATTTACCAGTTATTCTGGTTAAGGTTTCAGGACCACGGTTGTAAAGTCATTTCCTTTTTATCCGACTGCCCCAGAAGGAGGATAATGGTTATCGAGTGTTTGTATGTAGGTACCTTCAATGTTTTCTTTGGCCGTGTTGCTTAAACAGCTTGATGGATTGTAACAAATGAGGTATCATTAGATATGTCTTGACATAGGCTGTATTGATTATGCAAAAAAGAACAACTTTCACATAACTGGTGAAATGTACAAGGGCGGATCCAGGATTTATTTCTGTTAGGGGCACATGGGCCAGACAGTCAAGAAGTGTCTTCCACATCTAGTATTGCACTATGTAGTTTTTGAGATTCAACAAAAATGCAATTTTTGCACCCGGCCTCGGATAGGATTTATTTTCTTTTGACCATTATAGATACCGAAATAAGGGTAACTTTGTCGACATAGGTAGTGAAGTTTAAGAATTAAGAGACCCTGGGCTGCAAGAGCGAGCGAAGCAAGCTCAATAATTTTAGCACTTCACCTCGAATTGGTATGGTTAGTTTTTCTTTTGAACATTCACAGTATTAGCTATATATTTTACATGAGTTGAAGATCGCTGTATAATCTTTTGACGCGTGAGGCCCTTCAGACCGCGCTATCTTTTTAGCATTATATGTTATCCTGAAATCCTCTCGCCGACTCTAGGCCGGTGCATTGTTGGCTTAGCAGACCTCAGTACCCGAGTACGAACTGACTACACCATTTTGAACCTTAGTAGTTACGCCACTGCTGCTGAAGATATAGTAGGTACTTCTTCAGCGTTCATCATTGAAGCAATGTCATGATGGATATGCATTCAGGCCAGTCCGTCCAAACGATTCGATTATATTTAACTTAAACCGTGTGGGGCGGGGGGGGGGGGGGGGGGGGGGGGGCACGTGCCCCTGTGCCCCCCCCCCCTGAATCCGCCCTTGCTTACCCTCTATAACCTCTGTACATTGTTTCGGGTGAATGCAGGCGTATATGATTATACAATAACAGTTCAAAATGATGTAAAACTTGAAATGGGTTAACAAGAGAAAGTAAAAAGTACTATTTAACTCGGCATCAGTGCGGTTTACACGCCGTTCCTGCGCAGCGGCGGTGCGGCGTGTGAGCGATATTCATTCGTATAAACAAACATGCGGCACAGCACGGCGTCATGTGCAGATAACCTAAAGTGTAGTAATCAAAATTCTAATTAACTACAGCAAAAATACTATATCGGCTTCAAAACTAATGTAAATAGTGAGCCTTCGTGGATCAAGGTCGAAGCCTGCCAAGCCGGCCAAAGCCCAAAATTCAAATATTCCTCTTCATCATCACCATCAGCCCAAAGCAGTCCACTGCTGAACATCAGCTTCTCCAATTGCACGCCATTTAGCATATTATGAGTAAGTTTCTTTAAATCCTCGTCGTTATGCATGGCCAGTATAATGTTATCCGGGGTGATGTTGGTCGTTCTGCAGGATATCGCGATGGCACCAACCAACTTTAGAGTCTCAGCAGTCAGTATTTGCCGTTACGCAGAATCTTGTCAGTTCGCTCCACAAACAACTGGAGACCAGCACGGGTGGTACGGGACTTTGCCTTATCCTTTACTTTACCAATTTTGCCGCGACCAGACATTATTGAACGGTTTATTTTATTAACACACATGGACAGAACACAACACTAAGTGCGCGCGGTAAGAGGATTTTATGCACAGTGTCAGGAATATTATTGCCAATAAGCCTGAGACGTATTTTCTTTTTCTTTATTTTTTCCTGATGGGTATCGATCTATTATTATATATTATTATCTTGATTGTGGATATTCCTAAGTGGTCTTCGTTCAGTGCGTTCAGAATTTGTGGACTGACTTACGTCGTAGGTAGGTACATCCATACACGCTGCATTGTATACAAAATACTGATAAATAGTTATTGGGTACTTAAATATTACACAGCGGAATAGCTGCCCATGCAAACTACAAGCGTAAATTCGGAATATACGCTTGTAAAGCGAATTAAAGAAACATTAGAAGACTGTTCAAATTTTTTGCTCCATGTTTTGTTGTGACGTATGAAGCGATTTTTTTTACCCGGGCTCATAAAAAACAACCTACTTTCATAAATTTAAGTAGGTAAGTATTATCATACAAGTTCAAAAAATTTGCTGTACCTACCTAACGACGGTTAGTGACCTATCACAATTAACAAGGCATCTTTAAAGCCGACGAATAATAATGCCCTTGCCACAAAAATCCGCATGAATATTCTCGTACATTTTACCTCTTAAAAGCCTTTGTGTCCAGTAATAAAGTAGTACCTAATATATGATACGGTCGCCACAGTTAAGCGACCATAAATTCACTTAAAATTGGCGGTAAATGAACAAAAACTTGTACCCTAAATCAAAAATGCGTTGTAAGTGTTGATATTGCAAAAATAAACAGCATATCTTGAATCAAAATCAAGGACTTAATGCCTATATAACCTTCCCTCTACAAGGCTCTCTAATCGGAGAAGAAAACGGTCTAGAGGCATGCCAAAAGTAATAGTCCTCCAAACCAAATTCCAGCCATAGCAGCCAATCTCAGCGGAGACCAGACCATCAACACGGTAGATATTATCGTACATAAGTGTGCGGACACACAGGTGCACTCTCTCTTCCAAGCCTAAGACCCACTTGCACCGCCAATCAATAAACACGTTTACCGGTAAACGAGTTTTAAACATCATTCTGTCTCTGTCAACTTCAAACATTTGACAGAAACAGAATTATGTTTTAAACTCTTTTAGCGCTAATCGTGTTTAGTGATTGGCGGTGCAAGTGGGCCTAAGTATGCCAAGAGTAAGTGAGTATCAGTAGCACAATCTTTCTACTTGAGAAAAAATACGTTACATACACATAGATTTTGAATGTCCATTGAAGTAGTATTGAAAAAGAAAAAAAGAAAAAAAACAGTTGAATTGAGAACCTCCTCCTTTTTTTGAAGTCGGTTAAAAATGTAAAGAAGCAAAACTGGTTGCGCCCTGAAGCTGTAGACTAGTAGCACGATTTTAAACGCTTTCAAAGCGTATGCTCGCAATCAAGACGATCATAATGCAGTAGGCCACACATCTGTGGTAACAAAACCAGTAAAAGTTGGCCGCTTTTTCTATTGAAACGTTGCACTACCACCGACGTCCGGTCAACTACACGTAAGCAGTGACTTATAATCAAACTCCATAAACATTCCCAATTTCAAACAGAGGATCTCTTAAAAATAAAGTAGAATTTCCCTTGTACCCCATTAGAATCTCCCTTGTACCCCATTAGAATCTCTCTTGTACCCCATTATAATCTCCCTTGTACCCCATTAGAATATCCCTTGTACCCCATTAGAATCTCCCTTGTACCCTATTAGAATCTCTCTTGTACCCCATTATAATCACCCTTGTACCCCATTAGAATCTCCCTTGTACCCCATTAGAATCTCCCTTGTACCCCATTAGAATCTCCCTTGTATCCCATTCGAATCTCCCTTGTACCCCATTAGAATCTCTCTTGTACCCCAAAAAGCAATAAATTGCCCTGAACCCCGGTGGCTGTCGGAACAATGTGGCCTGGCCTGGGGCAGCCCTTCCACTTCAGTATATATATTAGGTCTTTACCTATGAAATTGCCGTTCTGCAGTACTGGCCATTTCAAATCAAAATAATTTTTGTTTGGCTAAGAATTCTAATTTCAAATTAATTTTATTTTAAAAACATGGATATTTTTTTCTAAAAGTAGTCATTTCTTTATTGATTAGTGTTACATTTTCATCGCATTTCAATCTTTTTCGTCATCATGGATACGTTAAAAATTCGAGTAATTATGGAATATGAGTACCGTCGTGGCAGCAACGCGGCACAAGCGGCACGCAACATCAACGACGTTTACGGAGCTAACACTACAAACCAACGCACCACCTGTTATTGGTTTGCTCGCTTCCGTTCTGGAAATTTCGACCTGAAAAATGAACCTCGCGGTCGTCCGAAGACTTTGGTCGACAATGACGAATTAAAGGCGATTGTGGAAGCTGATGATACACAATCTACGGCTGAATTAGCAGCAGCTTTCGACGTTAGCGTCAAAACAATATTGGTCCATTTGCGTCAAATTGGCAAGGTAAAAAAGCTTGACAAATGGGTGCCCCACGAACTCAATGATCGCCAGCGCGAAGTACGCGTCGAGACGTGCCTTGCACTGCTCAACAGACACACAAATGAAGGAATTTTGAACCGCATTGTTACCTGCGATGAAAAATGGATTCTGTTTGATAACCGTAAGCGCTCAGCAAGTTGGTTGGATCCTGGTTCAGCACCTAAACAATGCCCTAAACGAAAACTTACCCCTAGAAAAGTGATGGTCACTGTTTGGTGGTCTAGCGCCGGTGTGATTCATCACAGCTTCTTACCAAACGGGGTGAGCATTACTGCAGATGTGTACTGTGAAGAACTGAACACAATGATGGAGAAGCTGGCGCATCTCCAACCAGCATTGGTCAATCGCTCGTCTCCGCTGCTCCTGCACGACAACGCGCGACCTCATACTGCACAGCAGACGGTCTCCAAGTTGCAAGAACTGGGGTTGGAAGCTCTCCGTCATCCGCCCTACTCACCAGACCTTGCGCCTACAGACTACTACTTTTTCCAGAATTTGGATAACTTCTTGGCGGGAAAAAAAATTAATACCCGAGAGGCAGTACAAAATGCCTTTGAAGAATTTGTTGCCTCCCGTCCAGCTGATTTCTTTAAGAAGGGCATCAATAAACTGCCACTGCGATGGCAAAGATGCATTGATTGCATGGGTGATTACTTCGATTAATACAAATAAAAAATTCATGAAAAAAAATCGTTTAAATTTTTTCATACAAAACGGCAATTTCATAGGTAAAGACCTATTATAATGCATAATCAGCCCGGATGTTCCCTCTGCTGGGACACATGCTTGTAATCTACCACGTGGGTTCAGTGTGGATTTGTAGATGTCACATGTCACACGAATTTTTGGTTCCAGGACATGCTGGTTTCCTCACGATGTTTTCCTTCGCCGTTTTGAGAGCAGTGGTGAGGAAATTATTTACACAAAGTAAAGCGCCTGCCTGGGTTCGAACCCACGACTCGTAAGTCGGGGCCTTTACCGCTGGGCAACATAATGCTTTACATAATGATTAAGTTTAAAATTTTGTGAACCTACTTTAATTAAAGACTAAAAAAAAATTGGAAAATCCAAAAGTGCACGACTCATAATGCTCATTTAATTATGAAAAAAAAAAATAAAAAAAAAACTTAAGTCGTTCAAAATTAATTGCCGAAAAAACAGCTGTAGTAGGAAGAAGGTACTGCACAAGCGCCCCTGGTGGAATAAATGTACATAATATCTATAGATATATCACCATCCATATGTTAATTTTCTATGGATATAAATAGATGTACAGTCTTGTAGTTTTCGTTTTTTATTAATTGTAATTAAACGACACTGAATTAATTAGCCATTTAGCCTACAATGGTCGATTAGAAAAAAAAAAAAAAAAAAATTACTCGAATAATGGATTTTTTCACAAGTTACAGTGTTTCCGGGTTTCACACATGACGGAAAGGATTTTTTTTTGACCTATTTTGGTGTTTTTTTCCAATTCTATTGCAGTAAATCAATTTTTAAAAAGTATGAAATTAATCTCCATTAAATTATTTCGACAATAGTATGCAAAATATCTTGATTCCGTGAACTAACAAGGCTATAATAATAAAAATAGCCGCCAAAATGAGGGGAAAAAAAAAATTCGATCGTAAAGCACTCTCTGATGCTTCGCATCATGAGTCGTGCAAAATCTAATCGCAATCGACACTCAATGTCAAAAACTTATCAAAGCGTAAAATAAATGAGAAGTCCTTTTGACAGATTGTGACTGAGAAAAACACGGGAATGGCCTCTGTGGCAGACATAGGTCATAAGAAAAAGAAAGAAAGAAAGTACATTTACTTCGCATTACATTTTTTTTTAAATTCTTTTGTTTAACATAGTACTAGTCATGGTCTAAAAAAACAAGGTCTGGCATTCCGGGAGTGACACATGCTTACGTCACTATCCACTTGCCAGTTTATTGCAACAAAACCCGAATTATGGAAACATTTTCAGTCACTATTCTGTTAAAACATATATACAAACCATTTACATTGTCGTTTAATTTTTCTAATCAAACGAACCAATTCAATTTACGCTATTGCTTAAATTGAATTGTTTCGTTTGATTAGAGCAAAGAGGTTTTAACTAACAAAGAGGTGATAACTAACAATTATGTTGGTATTCCAACGTAATTGTTAGTTAAAACCTCTCTGTTTTATCGGATTCGCACAGGTAATAAATAGATTGGGGAGTTATTATTACACACTACTGGTAACACAGCGGTGATGATGTAGCCTTGTGTCACCCCCGTGACCGGAATGCTATTCCTGGCGAAGTATATTATTATACCATGGTACTAGTCATAGGTACAATAATAATGGTATGTAAAGACAATAAAGATTGCGCTATGTTATGCCAGAGGGCGTACAAATGTTTGTAATTAAGTAAGAAGCCAGCCAGGTCTCAATGATAAAATAAAATATAATAATCCTGGACAAAAAAAATAACAATTAAGTAATTATAATGAATCACACATTTCACAAAACAAATTAATGAATGATAAATAGCAACAACCGTGATGTGGTCGCAGTGGACTAGGGGCTCACCCCGCTCTCCATGGCTAAAGAGAACCGGCGGAAACATGTAGTACTTACTACCGATGACCGCAAGGAGGTATGGCAAAGCAAGGAGCTTCACTGGCGCTTCTATAGGGCTCTTAACGAGCACGGTGTAGATTTCTTAGCGCCCGTATCCTGGCTACGTTTTGGCGACCTTTTTGGGGAAACTGAAGGTTTCGTCTATGCAATTATTATCGACGGACTTATCTTGACGAATAACTGCATGAGACATATTATGAAAGACGGGACGGCTGACCTGTGTCGGGCATGCCACCGTCCAAATGAGTCCATCAGACATATTATCTCTGGTTGTTCTCGTCTGGCTGTTGTATCTCTAGTTGTTCTCGTCGGCGAGTACTTGCACAGGCAAAACCAAGTAGCCAGGATTATTCACCAGCAACTTGCTTTGAAATATAAACTTATACATACAGATTATGAGGTATCGTATTAGAAGTATGTGCCCGCCTCAGTTCTCGAAAATGACCATGTCACGTTGTACTGGGATCGGTCTATCATTACTGACTGGTCTATTGTCGCCAATAAGCCGGATATAGTCAGTGATCGATTAGCGCGCCGCACAATGATTATCGGTGCTACCATTCTTCATGACGAGAAGCTCGTGAAAGCTGAGAAAGAGAAACAAATTAAATATCTCCACTTAGAAAACGTGGTTGTGGAAATGTGGAATGTGAGCTCGGCTGTTATTGTGCCGATTATCGTAACGGCCAATGGCCTGATTGCATCTCTCGAGGCTCTCCTTAGGCGGTTGTGTCAAGGGCCTGATTCAGAAGGCAGTACTCCTCGATACGGCTCGCATCGTGAGGAGGTTCCTGTCTCTGGAGCCCTAACCACCGATAGCTTGGACCCTGCTCCCGATACCGGCGAACCACAATTTTTTATATTAATATATAATTTTTTATAAAAATATTTAAAAATGTATTTAATAAGTATGAAAATAAATAGACGAAATAGCAGTAGAAATCTATGACAATAAAAAAAGAGAAAATAAAAACAATACATTGCATGTCAACACACAGACTGAAAACATATAATAAGACTATAATACAATATTAATGTCAATATATTTGGTCAGAGAGAAAGTTCTTTCGTATTTTATATACAAATTTAAGACTAAAGAGCTCGTTGGCACCTAAATATCGAGCTTCTTTGTATACTCAGACCTTTTCAAATGGGTTAAAACTGTTTTGTGGTCAACCCCTAACTCTTCAGTTATGTCTTAACTCCAATTTTTCAAACCTGGCATCGACTTTATCTGTAACAGCGCGACCAGAGCGAGCTGCATCTTTGACATCAAAATTCCCAGACTGAAAACGCTTGCATCAACTTTGTGCTACTCTTACTAAAACTGCGTTAAGTCCATAAACGTCACATATTTATTTCGTGACTTATGTCGCATATTTCCCTTAATTGTTGTAATAAATTTTCAAAATCTATCGAATTTCTTCGTTAGATTTTGGTGGACAGAAAAACAGTTAAAAAATGGCTGGAAATCGTTTTTACTTTTTTTTTTGTTTTTTAGTACCATCTATTTTTCTTTTTTAAATATCATCTATTTAATGGTATCAAAACCAGTTAGATACA
Source organism: Griposia aprilina (assembly GCA_916610205.1). NCBI lineage: Eukaryota > Metazoa > Arthropoda > Insecta > Lepidoptera > Noctuidae > Griposia > Griposia aprilina. Next base: position 4,260,868 of record OU744293.1, on the reverse strand, counting down.
AACAGTGCATCCAAAGAGATTTTACTGCAGCTTTATACCTATAAAATATGAAAAATCTTTTTCCCCGCCCTATTACAATATTAATGTCAATATACAAAACTTATGTCAAGGACAACAATACATGTTTTTTATTAGCATGTCAACATTCTGTCATAACATTTTTGTTTGTTATAAATTCGGTCTGGCCTGTGTCCAAAATAAAGAAGATAGGCATCGCCCTTATCGCCTTCCATCATTAATTCCTCTGCCGTGTACAGCGACACCTTTTGGCTTTTAGTGAAGATGATACACGCTTTTTTAGCGATATTTTGTAAGCAAAGTTTGTAAACAAAATATGATATCTTTCGTGTAATTGATACCTTATATTTGAAAAGTATGTACGTAATTGTATGTTGCTTACATAAAAAAAATATTTTCTATAACGTATATATACAAATATCTAACGAAATATGGTAACCCACCAAATTACGTAATATTTACACAGAACCGTATTTTTTCCAAATAAAACTTTTCTTCAGAGAACAGAGGCAGTTTTCCTTAGGTTTTATGCTGAATCCGAGGGTATTACGAGGACAGGTTAAGTAAACAATGGCTCACATCCACGTAATCAAAATGTAACGTCGGCAGCTCGGGAGTAATCGTCAGGATATTACTCACTGCGTCACTGGATGAGGGCGCAGAAAAAGGTTCAGAATACTACTAGTTCACGGTACTAATAGTAATTCTATTTCCAAATTCGAACTCCGATTCGAATTCCGAATAATTTGCTAACTCTTCTTAGGTACTAGAGTAAGAAATATGTAGGTACCTACGATTATATCATTTGATTTGATGCCTTGCTTTGTGCGTTGGTTAAGAAGTTCTTTTTACTTGTTTAAAGAAGTGAGTAACCATAATAATATGGAAAATTCATTCATTATATATAGAGGAAAGTCGACAATATCTATGCGATGCAAGTACCATTTTCCCTGGTATAAAATATATACATGTAAAACTGCTTTAAGCTGTTTTCATTCACAGTTAATTGAAACTCGAGTAAGTTTCAAATTATTTTATTTCAACACCATTGTACTAGTGCTCTTCCATGTCTCTGGGACCAACTTTTATCACTTTACCGGTGGCCGCACTCGCTTCGCACCTGCATTCTCACCACATTACATTGGCTAAGATTTTCTAACCACAGATTGTATAGCAAGGACATCAACTGAAACCATGAATTCAGCAAGCACGTGCTGAATTCATGGTTTCAGTTTGCTCGTCGATATCCTTGCTACCATATCAAGACCCTTACCTTAAAAAGTTTACGTCTATTATCAAAAAAAAAAAAAACAACTGTTTTTTTTTTTCATGGTCAAAATAGCAGAGTATTTTTTTTTTAAATGACCGACGATAAATTTCTACACAAGGAGGTTCAGAATAACAGTTCAGGTAACAGGTTGTACGTCGATGTCCCTGACACCCTGTATGCCTACTGACATACTATTAGTCCTGCAGACCGAATTTCGGCCATGGCAGCCAATCTCAGCGGAGACTAGCCATCTACGCGGGAGATGGTCACAAGTGAGCGCAGACACAGGTGCACCCACTCTTCCCTTTACTCTCTTCCTCTTCTCCCTTCACTACGGACATAATTGCTGTACTCAACATACAAAATCAGGGTTCATTAAAGGACCCCCACTAGTGACGATACTTTAGTAGATCCGACTCACCCAGGGAAGTCAGTCCCGCTCCCTTAGTAGCTGATTGACTAATCCTCTCACCAAGGCATGAGCTGTTCTTTTGAGCAACCTAGTTTATTCCGCCTTGATTAAAAGCCATCAGTGTGCATCTTTTTCAAAAAGCCAACATAAGGGAACTACAGATTTTTCCTTTGTACAGTTAAAAGCCATTGCGTCTATATGCCCTGAGTGGTGGCTCTGTGTGAAGTATCTGTATAGTATAGTGCTTAATCTGTTGGCACTTCGGATAGCGCGGCTCATCTCTAATCCCGGGTAAAAGCCTAATACGACGCCGCAATTAATAAAACTGCGCCCTTCCTCTACTCTTTGCCGGGATTACAATTTTGCAAGTCCCGCGATTTCTGGCCAGCTTTTTGCTGTAATAATCTGTGGTCGATGATTTCTTTGCATATCTTTTCTCTTATGTTTCCATGAAGTGCTATGCTAAAATCCAAAGTTGTCTTTGGCAAGAACGTGGACGATGCAAAAGTAGATGTAAGGATAGGATTTTTGTACGAGCTTTATGTAGATTTTGCTTACGCTTACCGAAAAAAAAACATTATTTTTTAAAATGTGCTTAGAAAATATAACATCACGCTTGGTTTTCCCCGAAGAGTACGGCAGAGGTGTACCTATAGTACCACGTTTTGCGAGTTATTTTTCGTAATGTGGTAAGTAGTAAATATTTACTCAAAACCTGAAGCCTTTAATTGCTAACTTCAAATATGAAGTGTTCCGCCGTCAGCTAAATATAGAATAACGAATTGGACACAGATACTGATATAGAACGAAGATACCACATTGACCCAATTCCTAGATAGACTTTAACATCCCGATCTGAAACATTAACTATGTGATCCGTTTATTTTTAGTTTCGTACATTCAGTTTGGAAGTTACCAACTTAAGTATAAGGTTTTATTGTATATGGCACTGTTTTAAATGGTTAAACTCTTGAAATTTGGGTGTCACGGTAGGGGAACAATAATATGATGTATAAGATATTTTGACTATGTTTTCCTATGTGGTTGGTATGTTAGGTAAATGGGCCCAGGTCTATTAGTCAGGCATATTGATCAGGCTATCGTTAATACTACACGAATAATATTCCCAAAAACCCAGTCAATTATAGTCAGCGGAAAAAGGTACAAAAGTTGTATTTTCATTCACAGTTTTTAAATAAATTCACAGCGAATAATTCACACATCGTTTTCACACCCGCCTATATTGAAGTGGACTTTGCGAAACGGATAGTCGAAATCCGTTCAATCAAAAATCGAGCGTGATTTCGATTTAAGGTTGTTAATTCCCCCGCCGCGGTCCCGTATCCTCTCAAATCGTGTGGGACGGGGCTATTGCGCTTCGTATAATCCTTGGTGACTCGACATTTTTAACCTACGACTTTTATATTGAGGATAATTTTGGTGTACGTACTTAGGTCCTTAACCAAAAATTTTCCACTTCAAGAAGCAAGGTTCGGAGAGTGAAGTGTTGAGGTCTGGTATGATCTTCGGATCAGCCTGAATGTGCCCAATGCTGAATATGAGCAGCCAAGGCAATACAAAGGGGATATGTATATCAGGGATGTTGCGGATGCATACTTTTTAACGTACTTCGGATATGTGGATGTCAAGTTTTTTTAAGAGGGATCCGTCAAGCATGTAGAAAGTTTCAGCACTGTTTTACGTTGCATGTTGATCATAATTCGCGACAATTATGGTATAGTATTTTTATCTCACGAAGCGACGCGCGCTTTACTTGTGGTAACCAAGTGTACAAACATGCTGTGAATGTATGCGTGAAGACGTGAAGCGTCACCACATAACACACACATGCACACGCATATACACACTTCGCCATTGTCTCGGATGGTACCGAGGGCTCCTGCCCTTACACACACATTCACAGCGTGTTTGTACACTTGGTAACCACAAGTAAAGCGCGCGTCGTTTCGTTATATAATAATACTATACCATAAATGCGTAAACTCCACAATTGCGGATGCGGATGCGAATACCCGCAACATCCCTGACGTAGATACCGGTAAACTTGACAGCTGAATTGGTGGTCACATCAAGCAAAATTCCGGCCATTTGCAAACCGTTAGCATACCATAATATAAGCTTTTAATCAGGTCATGGAAATAGAAATAGCATGTCATAGTATAGAAATAAGTTATCTCAGTGTTAATAACTTCATTCTGCACCTACTCATCCCTCTCATGGTGATCTCAGCATATAAAGTCACTTCATTACAGACGCCTTCGGAATAATAAAAATATTCCATTTCTAGAATTTTTCCTTTTTAAAAGACTAGTTTTGCCTGACTGATAAATGAGATAAACAAAGCTTTATTAATTATTTTACATTCATTCGTATATATTTGGAAACATAACTTTTAGCAGCTCGGAAATTAAATCCAAAAGCACAACACTGCGACCAGTGCATGGGACGGGACAGAAGCTTGATTTGATTATACTAAGATATCATATTGAATAAAAATATTTAAATCAGTAACAAAACATTCATCCCAATAATAACAGCGTGCTCCAGATAATGATAAAAACTTTGTTCGTCCCTTAATCCTAAGGTTTTCTTGTAAAGATCGCTGTTAGCAAGAAAATCGTCTATTTTAAAACTTTTCTCTGAGTCATTTTAAGTCTGTACCGTAATTAATTATGTTTCATACGTGTTTAAATAAGTTTATTACCATTTATAAATGACAGATATCCTAACCTAACCTAAAACTCTGTTTTGTAAATTTCGTCATTTCAAAAGGGTAGTTTTTGAATTTCGATCAAAAGATGAAAATCTTCTGTCAAGTATTCCTATATAATCCTGCAATGGGTGAGCCCAAATCAGTACAATTTTTGCCATACTTCTGAGTGGAATCAATATAAACGAACGTTATTATGGAAAGAAGACGTCATTGGAGCCGGGAAGAAATGATCAGAGCCGTTGGAATGTTGGAAGCTTGTTCTTGGCAACTTGCTGTGGCAATCGCTCTGGGCACTACGCAGAGTGTTATAAGTCGACTTTGGACACGTTACCGCATCACTGGCAGCGTGGCAGAGCGACATGGAGGACGAGGTCGCATCACCACACGCAGGCAAGATCGTTACATACAATTATTGCTCAAGGAAATCGTACAATGACCGTATTGATGTTAGTTTAGGCTTAATAGCTCTTCAGGGATGTTAATAAGCAATCAAACCATAAGAAATCGCTTGCATGAAGTCAATCTCCGTTCCCGAAGGCCGCTACGTGTACCACCTATTGAGCCCTGCAATCGCATAGCCCGTTTCCAATAGGCTCGTCAAAACATAATTTGGGCGGAAGAGTGGCGTATTGTGTGTTTTTCTGACGAATCTCGCTTTGGTATGAGGCCAAATACTAGACGTACATGGTATTGGAGGATCCCTAGACGCCCCAAAAACGTTTAAAATCATACCAGGAAGTCCATGCATACAGTGGTGCGATCAATCATGATATGGGCGGGTACCTATTTGGAGCTGCAGAAGAACCGAACTGATTTGGAACAGAGTCAATCTCAATGCATAGATTTACGCTGACACGATTATATCAAATGTTGTCATTCCTTTGCGGACCCAATGAAGCACCAAATTTGGTGCTTCATATCTGCTTATGCACGATAAAGCACTTCCACACACTGCACTACAAGAGTCGTTGCAAACACACTTGTCGCAGCTAATATCAACGTCCTACCATGGCTTGCTCGATCGCAAGACTTGGATCTCATTGAGCACGCATGGGATATGCTTCAAAGAAGAGCTCTGCCAAATATGGATGCCGTACACACACCAGAAAATCTCTCTCGCCTGTTACAGCGGACGTGGGCGGCCATTCCGCAACGTGATTTGGATGAACTCATATTGAGTATGCATTCACTGTTATTGTGTTATACGCGTTAACCGCGGTAATACAGACTAGTAATTGTTTATTTGACGCAATAAAAACCTTTAAAAACTTTTACTTTTATCTTGCTATCACATTTTAATGTCAGGATTAACTAAGGTGAAAAATCCAGCATAAGCAAAAATCGCGAAGTCTTAATTATTAATGCAAAAGCAGAGATTACCTGCCTACTTTGTCAATTTACACACACAAAAACATTTTATATAATCAATCTAAATAGTCATTTTTATTTAATTTCAATAGGGCATTATTTTTTTAATTCCTCTATCCTTAGACACTTTTGATGTGTGTACTTATTTCGTTCCTGACGAAAAACACTAAAACTCTTCTCTCTTCTCTCGGTTTCGTTTATTTAAAAGGCTAAGTGCGAAAAAGAGTATTTATTTTAATCGTATTAGCTAAATCCAAAGCTACCACGTGGACTACGTGCTAGAGAAAACCCAAAAATAAAACCACCGACTCAGGCCTTAAAAGTGTCGATTAAAACTTTCTCATTACTGCGATCCACCTGAGAGTTAATCCCTGCGATCCATTAAAAGTCTGTCGGCGAAGGTGTTCTTCCTAATCTGTGGCAGATGTCCGTGTGATCTAGTCCGCCGCGCGCCCGCCCTGATGCCCTGATCAGGCATCACGCGTCAGTGGGCGTTCGAATCTCGCCGACGCTGCACCCGCACGCCTCCGCGAAAAACAACCGCGATTTCTAAACAACAAAGTTATATTCAAATAATACCCACAGTGTGTAGTGCTGTTCTATATTAATAGTGGTTTATTATCAAGTTTTAAAGCCTAAAAAAATTAGTATTGTATACGAATTTCGTGTTTTTATTTGTACTGCGTTTTTAGTGTTGATGTTCTAGTGTTTGAACATTTTTATTGTAGATTTTTTGAAGTGGTGTCTTATTTTTTATAAAGGTACAGCGTTTGTTAGCTCGAAAATAATAGTTTGAGTAAATAGAGTGACGGTTTGAATTAAAATGCGTGTGGAGCCGTTTTGCAACCATTTAATTATAAAAATAACTTATAAACAACAAACCTCAGCTTTTTAAAAACGATATTCGTGAACATTGATTGAGTTCACTCGTTCGAAACAATGCACACGGAGCGAATCAAAACAATTCAAAACTAACATTTTATTCGATGAATGTGATCGCTTCGATTTCGTTCTATTTGAAAACGGTTTTTTCCTACTCTAGATTTTTCGTATGCACACAAAATTTATTTTTACTCAATTTAGTCCTTATTTGCAGGGAGATAGCTGCAAGTAATTAATTTTCTTTATACACGCTAGTTTTTCTATCTTTTAGACATTTCTCAGTTGCATTCCGGTGTATGGACTTGTATTCTCACTCTCTATTGACTGAAACTGAACTGAAGAAGTAAAACAGAGGTTGTGTTATGCAGGATTTTGCTAGATGTATCTCAAATTAATGAAGAAAGTACTTGAAAGTAACAAGTAGAACAGCTGACATTTCCGTCACATTGTTCTCCCGAAGATATTGTCTACCGAAGTTCGATTGCTTCTGCTTAGAACTGAGTTTTCAACTTCGCGTCGGCCTACAAGCCTAGATACCCATTTTTTTTTGCATTGAGATGCTACAGCGCACATCTTGAAACATTGTGACAACCCATCTCACTGTTTGATAGGAAAAACCCACTCAAATGTGTATGGGTCTCTTTCTTCAAGAGAGCATATCAGACATCACATAACCCTGGCCATCACGTGAAATTAAGACACCGTTAAGTACCCACGAGTTTATTTCGGTGTTTTCAGTGGTTCGTCTATTTAGTTAGTAAATAATTTGACATGCATTTATCATTTAACGAAACTAGGATAAGTTTTATGTATCTTTGATCAAAGGGTCAATTAACTTGAATAGGTGCCCTTATCTGTATGACGTGTTCACAACTAAGAGAAACTACAAGGTATGTCTGTCTCGTTTATTTCAATGTCGCTGATCCCTTTAGGGGTTTGGTGTCAGAGTTTCGGGATTATAAGGAATTATTATTTCATTGGCCCGTCGAGAGGTGCTTGTTCTGGAGACTCGAGAGGAAGTCTTGATATTACCTTGGGGTTACAACGTACCTTTGTTGTGTAATAGTTTGATTGACATTAAATTACAATTGTCTTGGGTATTATTTTGTATTCTGTGCTTTGTGTAACTAAGGTTTATAATTTCCTCTTTGAACATGGAGAGTTATAAATGCAAAACGAGTTTCGCTGTTCATTTGTTTTGGAGGTATGTTTTCTAGTCTGAACCACTGAATCGATTTAGATGAGTTTCGCCAGAGGTTGTTGGAAAAAAGCTCTTAATATTCAGGAAAGTTATAAAGCTATAGGAAGATGTTAAGAAAACGTTATAAACTAAACGATTGCCTTTATAATGCTATATCATTCAAACTCAACTTAAACTCAAAGCATTTATTTCAAATAAACCAATTACAGGCACTTTTGAATTGTCAAGGGGTCGGTCGGTCAGAAAGATGAAGCTAGTTGCCCATTCCAAAGTGTAGTAGGTACCTATGGAGAAGAACGGGCAAGAAACTCCACGGAGACTCTTTTAAATCAAAATATGATTACAAAATATTGGTTCCATCATTCGTGTTGAAATTATGCATGTGAGAATGATGCAGAACGTTAAAAGCGTCAGCAATAAAAAGATAAAAACAATTAAAATATTAAATTAAATTAAAATGAACCGTGGCAGCTAAGAGATGACCAGTCCCTACTGAAGGCGCCCGTTCACGAACATGACGCATGGATTAGCAACATTCAGCTCAACCATTTTGAATGAAGCTAAATGATCCAACACATGCGCCAGCATCAGCGAGACATTAGAGTGAGCATGACATACTCTCAGCCGCCAGGGCACATTCAAGTCAATGGAAGACGTACCCAGTCAATGGTAGCTTTATATTATGGACATAGTACTCACACATGTGCTATGCAATTATACAATACTAAAAGTTTGAATTTATATAATGCAAAGATAGTTTTTAAAATCTTCAGCAGCTCCAACAGTATTTTCAAATGCTAATCAATTATTTTATACGCCCATTATTTCATGAGATTGCAAATTAAAGGTATGTTAATCAGCGCCTTATAGCTTGAAAATCGTCAATTTAAATTCAAAATCTAACATGAGATGCAAATATCTTACAATACGTGTTGTATTGCATAACACACTTTGAACTGTAGTCACAATATGAATCATTTTGAAGCCTATTGCTAATCCACTGCTTCATATGTTCGAAAAATTTGTGTTCTCAACAACGTAAATAACGCAATGAATGTTGTTGAACTGTCAAAATGAGAGCCATTCCTACTGTTAGTGTGTTACGCAATTACCTTGCTGGTCAACTAGGCTCTCGAAAGAATCGTATAGCACAGCAAGTTCATCTAGAAATTCTTTGTATCGTGAGTGAAGGGTGAAGGCATTTTGTAGAAATGGGGGCAGTATAAAAGTGATAGTTGCTAAAATACTTTCTTTTCTTTGTCATTACATTTGCCGGCCTATTTCCAGTCCACTTTGTTTAAGGAAACTATTCGTCTGACCCTAGTCGTCCGTAGTTAAGTACTAGATACTTTCCAGTAAGTACCTATTTATGTATGTTTTCATTTTTTGAATGGCGACAAGCAAAATTGCCATAGCCACGGTCGCATTTTCACTCGATGTTTGCAGAAAACATAATATAAACGTACATAAACGTATGCACTTTTAGAGGGGCCATTTGGTAGAAGCCATTATCCGCAGTGGACTACGAAATAGAAAAGTTGATATAATTATGTTTCGATTTCCAAATATTTGTAACTGCCGCCTGATTGAATATTGAAAAATTAACACACCTGCCTTTTCCCACTTTATCGTACAATCGCTAAATAAGTACATACTTAGTTGTATTGAAAACTCGTGAATGTTAAATATAGTTCGATATTGTATATAAAAGAAATAACCATTAATTTGTAATATTTTTACCAGTTGCTGCGTAAAGACAGTATAAAAGATGTTTCCGCAATCCACATTGCTTTCGATCTAGCCGTTGAAGTGTAATCAATTTGAGGTGTTATTGGTGTGTTTCAAGATTTATATTCCATGATGACGTCTGCTCGAAAGTAGTGAGTAGTAATGCGTACAGGTTAAAAATAGAATACATCAAGATGTTTTTTAAACCGTGGTGATGGCATCCGATATTTTCGATAGTCCGAAAAGTATACTTGGAGATTTTTTAAAATTTGAAGTATATTTTCCTTTCTTACTTTTACATTAAGGCTCAAGTTCGTAGCCGACTGCAGGCAGCAGTTTTCTATGAAATACCTTCCATAGCTAGCGACACGTCGTTTTCATAGAAATACATAGAAATCAGTAGTGTCGCGGCGACACGTCGCCTGCTGCTGCTGACTGCAGTCGGCTACGAACTCGTACCTTTAGTTAGAGGAGGAGGCTCGGTACCCGAGGTGACTCTGGTAAAGGTTACCTGAAAGTATTTGCAGGAGGCCTTTGCTCAGCAGTGGGACAGTGTAGGCTCTAAAAAATAAAAAAAAAGTCTTCAATATTTGTAGGGAATTTGGGTACGAAAACCGATTCAGCTGCTTTCATCAGTTGTTCCAGGTTATAAGCCATAAAACCACCTTAAACGAATGACCACAATCCTCTAACTTTGCCAAGTTTGTTCTTAAAGCAATCAAGATAACTTTGAACCCCACCGTCCTTTAAGTTAGGAGAAAACCGGCCAAGTGCGAGTCAGACTCGCGCACGAAGGGTTCCGTACCATTATCTATAACAACGGCAAAAAAAAAACACGTTTGTTGTATGGGTGCCCCCTTAAATATCTATTTTATTCTGTTTTTAAGTATTTGTTGTTATAGCGGTAACAGAAAATATATAATCTATGAAAATTTCAACTGTCTAACTATCACGGTTCATGAGATACCTACAGCCTGGTGATAGACGGACGGACAGCGGAGTATTAGTAATAGGGTCCCGTCTTACCCTTTGGGTACGGAACCCTAAAAAAGGAGAAGCTTAGATACACGGAAATATTTGTACCTTAACAAAATGAAAGAGTTTGGGAAGTTTAATTATGTAGAGAATGTTTCTAGATTGCTTTGTTCATGTTATGAAATAAAAGTGGTAATGGAGGAGGTTCAACATATTTAGGTATTCTATTTATGGCTTATACCTCACTAGGACACCATAGTAGCACTGCCAGCAAAATATACACAGCTTTGTGATGTGTGTCTCACCAGGCGTCCTATTGGTTACGGATAGATTTTTTGCCAGTATGACGATGGTAGCGCTGTTACTAGTATCCTAGTGAGAGAGGGCCCTTAAAAGTTGTGTTTTTTTTTTAATGTACCTTTATACTTTTATGAACACAGTTGCCTTGTAACTGTAAGATTTTATCTGAATCTTTCCTGATTTTTTTTTATACAAGTGGAGACGACAATACGACATTAAATTAAATTGTGTCTATCTAATGACATTACCTGTCTGCAATCGTTGAGCTCCTCAAGTTCTGAGTTGAGCTGTACGATTACTGACAAATACGTGCGCTAACTGGACAGGTCCACTCAATCTATGCGGTTCTTTCTTCAAAAGACCATTTCAAACACTAATCTACATGGTCTTCACATGATCTGACCAAGATTATGTCAGGACTTAAGTGACTGTGACCTCTGAGTTTGTTTCGGCCTTTCTTCTCAGAGTAGTCAGGTAGTAAACGCCGACTACATCTAGTTTAAAATATATGATTGACGTGTAAAAGTGTTTGTACAAACCTACTTATAGAAATAAAATAATTAATCGTTTATCCGAAAATCCAATCAAAGTTATTCAATAGTTTAGTATAGCTAGTCAAAAATTGGCAGAACCCATAGTCCATCACTACTTACTACATATTTAATTTGTTTGAAACAATCACTTCTTTTATTTCGATGTTAGCATTTATTTGGAGGTTTCAAAATACTCCTATGCATTAGTATTGCCAGTGTTTTCATTTATTTTCGTATTGTTGTCTCCACTTTATATGAGCTCATTATTTTCTCTTATTCTTTAATACTATCTATTATGGACCTATCTTTTCATCGAACATCGCTGGCAGTAAAAGTGTAATAATACTTAATATAAATATGATATGGAATAGGCAATAAAATAATTTACTATGGTAGTAATATCCAATATTACTTATACTAATTCGCTAATGTAACCACACCCGTCATAAAATAACTTTCGACGGAGACCCACAGGTATGATCTGAGCGATGTGCCTATAGATGATAGTAGATATTAAGGATATTAAGAGTTAATTCAGGGCTCGTACTAGATTTATTTTTGTCTATCAAAAACCTAGCCCCTTATAAGGTAGCTTCTGTATTGTGGTGCTTTATTACAGAATAAAGACTCAAACACCCGAAGAAGAACCAAATCAACATAACATAATACCACGCTTGTAAACCCCGGAGAGTTAGTCAGAGGTGAACCTTGTAGTACATCCACATTGCGCCAGTTCTATTGTTGTAACAGGGGCGAGCCTATTGCCATCAACCGGGCACAAATCCAGACTCCGGTCTGCTACTGAGAAATTCCTGATAGAAAAACCCAACCTATCAAAATCAAAAATCAAAATATTTTGTTTCACATAAACCTACATGGGCACTTATGAAACGTCAGAAGCTAGGTGCATGATTCCAATTAGTCGTGTCCTATGGAGAAGAGCCGGCAAGAAACTCCACGGTTACTCTTTTATTTTTTTTTGGCTTTGACAATGTTTTCAAATGACAGGTCTGTCAACAAGTAACAGGTACATACCACAAATAGAAAAAGGTCTACAAGTTAGGCCTACAACATTCTCACATTCACAAAATGTAGAACAATCTTTTATAAAAGATAAATAAAATAATAATAATAAAAGCCTATTTAAACCAAATGAAATGATTGCCATTACGACTGTAACAAATCTGATTTAAAATCCTGATACTATATAGTAATCCAATAACACTGCCGAGACATGGGAATCGAACCCAGGACCTCATGGTTAGCAGTAGCGCCTGCGACCACAAGATCAGAGTCAGACTCAAATCAAATTAAATACGTGCACACTCAATTTATAATGTGGGTATCTCAGTGTCCTGCCACAGAAAATGATGAACAAATGTATGTTTAAATGAAGCAGTAAATATATTTAATACATAAACTGAACAATAGTAGGTACCTACACTTTGCTATAATGCAGAATATAATTATTATTTACCTTACTATAAATTTTAGGCCAGGCAAATATACCTACTGTTACACGAAATATATTTAAAACTCCTTGTGCGCTTCCCAGTAAACGTAGGAAGTTCGCGACAAGGTATAAATCGAATGGTTTCCGAACATTATCCACCTTAATTAACTCCAAATGAACTGTTAATATTTACCTTCCTTAGCAGAAATGTATTTATTTATCTTTCCGTGTCTGCAGGGTTTTTCTCAGAATGTGAACAGGCAAGTTCTTTTTATGTTCCTAAATGTGTGTTTATGCCTTTGACGGTATGTATAAACACGCTTCCTTTGCTTTAAAAGTATTTATCATAATCCTTCTTGTGATACAGCGCTTTATGATATCGAGCGTCATTTTCTTCGCTCCGTTCCTTGGGTGCGTGTTTCAAAGGGAATTTAGTGGGTCATGTTATAAATGGTGCGTATTTTTGAACGAAAATTATAGTTATATGATAAAGTTATTATTATTAGCACCCGATTTTTGAGAATAGGAGTTACCTAAGGGAATACTGTTCTATCGACGAAGACCGGCCTGAAACTACACCTTCTCTGAAAATGAGACCTACATAGAGTTTTCCACCAGTAGTCCTTCTATGCTAGGTTTCCGACGAATTTCGGGGAAAAGCCCTGAAGATATAAAGTTCTAAGTTTAAATTAATTTATCGATTACATTTTCTTTAAGGAATCTGCCATAAATATAAAGAAAACGACTGCGATTTTTCAGGCACATTTTCTACAAAACTAACCTGTCAGAAAAAATCAATGACACTTTTCCAAATGCTTAAAATCAGACCCATGATCTCTTGATCCCCTACTGAGCCTTACACCAAACTGATAATTGCTATTAAATTAAAAACATGAAAAAGCTCGCTTACTGAACTCCAATACTTGATGCAGAGCGACTTCGGCACAATAATATCCGACCCATCGAGTTCGACTTCCAAAAGGTAGATGTTGCTCAACCGAATTCGGCCGTTGCCGCGTTGCTTAGCATAATAATAGGCTTCAGAAAGCTCTTAAGACTTACTAGATGTAATTAAATTGCCCTTCATGTTGATGGAATGATTAACATAACATCATTTTGTTTTTACGTTTCGAGAAATTCGTTAAAAATAGGACTGAAATTGTATTTATAAAGCTTTGAGCGTTCACTATACCATATAGTATATAGTCCTTTTTTTACTCCCGACGAAAAAAAGGGGTCTTATAAGTTTAACGGGTGTATCTATGTGTTTGTGTGTGGCATCGTAGCTCCCAAACGGCTAAATCGATTTTGTTTTTTTTTTGTTTGAAGGGAGACTTGATCGAGAGCGTTCTTAGCAAAAAAAAAGAAAAATGTCTGTTAAGCCGTTTATAGAGGTTTTTGTTCGTGTCGGGTTTTTTTTTAAATTTTGCAATTATCTTTTATTCTTATTCTTGGTATTTCAGGAGCATTTTATGTGTTAGTAAGTAACGTGAAATAAAATAGCTCTATGAAAGTTTTAGTCATAGTTCTTCGTCTTCGTGTCGCTGGCACGAATTTTTTCAAATTTTGTTGGCCCAAAACATCGCCACTTTCACGGCGTCATCGGTGGCAGCGCAGAGGTCACTTTGACTGCAAGTTTTGGGACATGGAGGGCAAGATAGGAGGTGTAGTAGTTTGCGACATAGCTCCACATCTACACCCAGCTGCCATTCCATCGAGGTAGCCCCAGTTTACCAGGTTGGAGTTACATCTTCCCACTTGTGTCCGGAGACGGTTCAGGGACTTCCAAGTGGACAACGAAAGGTTACACCCTGCAGGAAGATGCTCCTTTGGTGGTAAATAATAAGTGGGAGGGGGAATAGTGTCTTGCAACAGTTTGCAACGGGCGTCGGCCGGGTTATCTGGTAGAGATGCTGTCGATTTCAAGAAGCTGTGTCTGCTTTTTAGCCGTTGCGTTGGTAGTTGTGCGCCAGTAGTTAGTCATACAAAGAATCTAGTCCTCTACCTGCGAGCTCATTATGATTTAGGGAGCAGTTTCCTCCTATATGCTGATAAGGGACCGTTTAAGTATTACGTAACGAATTTGGGAGAAGGGGGGGTCTTGTGAAACGTTACGATGCGTTACAGGGGCGGGAGGGGCTGTTTGAACTACGCGTTACGTCACATTGTTTTTTTCCCCTTCAGAACGGTCAACACTAACAAAGGTATTTTAGCGACTTTCCGGTACTTTACGCCACATAATTGTGACTTTCAGGTAAAAATGGTCTCTTGGTGGTTACGTAACGTTTTACTAGATGGAGGGGGTGGGGGGTACAGAAAAACGTTATGGCGCGTTAATTGTGTAATTTATAATTTTTATGACATTGTTTTTTTACATTATGTAACTACTTTAACTCACACACTAAATTATTACTTGTGAAATTTTGGAAAAATCATTTACTTTTCAATATTTGTAAATATGTGAGCAGCATGTATCTATCTCATAATTAATTTACCTGTCATGCGTTATATTTAATTATTTTTACCTATTGTGGTATCGTAATTTTATTCTAGGTGCATCGTCTTCACATATAATTAATGTATACATAATATTGTAAACATTTTTAAAAGAGTAACGGTGGAGTTTCTTGCCCATTCTTCTCCATACGAAACTACCTTTTGGAAGGGGAAACTAGAATCAATTCTATTTTTGTGGAAATTTTGACGTTCAAAAGTGCCTTTTATGTGCCTATTTGAAATAAATGATTTGACTTTGACTTTTGCGCGTTACCTGGGGGGGAGGGGGGGACAAAAATCTCCTAAAATTGCGTTACGTAATACTTGAACGCTCCCTTAACAATATACTGTCTATGCCAATAACATCACCTTATAAGACTGTTAAAAATCCGGTAATTTTAGCTCTCACACTTGAACTACTTACCATAATCATAACAATGTTTATTAATGCGAGACTGTAGTCTAAACAGTTGCACGTTAATTGGTCTGCGTGCGCCTACATTAGGTGGCCTTAAATTTGCAAGACCCCAATTGCGGCCGTCCGTGCCGATAGCTCCCGAATCCAATTGAAAGGCTTTTAAGGTTGTCAACGTGAATAGTTTACTATGTTCCAGAGAATTGGCAAATCGGTTTAAGCACCGGATGACAACAATTTACTAGTATAACTCCCTCTCAAATTGATAGCTTGTTCTGGAAAAGTTAAGTTCGAAAGCTCTATTAAATAATTTGACTTGCTTCGTTTTTTTAACAGTATCTGTAAAATACTTTGAAGTCCATGTTCTTGAATTAACGAGTATGTTTTTAAATCCCCCTGTATTTTATAATAACAGGAAGCTACATGAGTGTTGTCCATGCAAGTACGCAATGGTTGTCAAAAAGCTGTTTAAAAGCATGCTTCATGCCAAAAACCATGGAATTAGTATTTCCTACATTGGAAAAACATTTCAAAGTGGTGTTGTGTACCCCTGGCCTTACACACAAACAACGCACCTTCACTTCACCTAAACCCGATAATTTTGCAAACGTTATGCGTACCTACTCACGACACGTTCACCCTCTGTCATGTCTAATGTATTGTATGTAATATAGATTGAGTCACGTGCTTGAATCCATTTAATGCCAATATCGCACATACAACCGTGAATGAGGTGAAATATTGAAGGGGATGATGCCACAACTTTGGTAGTAGGTGAATGAATGAAAGTCGGAGGAAGTTGCAAAAGTAAAATTTGGACCATTCATCATAATTTGATCCATTATGCCTTCGGGCCAATGCTGTTGACATAGCTCAAAGAATAAGCAAGCTGAAGTGGCAGTGGGCCGGCCATATTAGCCGCAGAACTGATGACCGTTGGGGTAGACTTTTCTTGAGTGTAGACCGCGAATCGGCAAACGTAAGGTAGGACGCCCTCAGGCTAGGTGGAGCGACGATCTTCGCAAGGTGGCTGGTAGCAGTTGGATGGGAGTTGCCGAGGATCGAGCTAAGTGGCGTGCAATTGGAGAGGCCTATGTCCAGCAGTGGACTGCTGTAGGCTGATGATGATGATGATGATGATGCCTCCGGGAACAAAATACAACACCACAACGACCAGTGCTGTGTTGCTCTCAGCTTCCAAGATTTCTGCAACCTTGAGTAAGTTGTCCATCCCACTTGTACGTGGGTCATTTGAACCCCTACGGCCGGCACAGAGGATATTTAATAATGGCCAAGTCTAATATGGCTAGATTGTAAGGATCGTCGCAGGTGGCGCTATGTAGTTTCTGGCTACCCACATAGGAAAAAGGCGTGAGCTTATGTGTACTAATATGGGAAGGTCCTCATCTCGATAAACTGTGATATCAGATTAACAATACGCCATCTTGAAATCTGCTGTTTAGAGTCATCTACAGAATATGAAAAGATGTCGACAACACATTTATTATTCCTGATCGATATTCAAAATTTTAGGTGAAGAGGCTGCATCACGAGTTTATTCTAGTGAAAGTTAATATTATTCAAGAGCAGTGAATTTTGTTTTTGATGAAAAGGTCACGGTTCTAAATGTTTGTAATGATAGCAGTAACGTTACAATAGATGGGGGCTAGTATGGTGCAATTGGTAGCATGCTGGCTGACACAGAAGCCAGTAAAAAAATGATGAGCAGTAAAATGATTGGGGCTAGAAAATTTGTGTGCGAAAAAATACTGTAACCAAGTGAATTTGAGTGTGTCTTAATTATTGCTTGGACCATTTATTATGACGGTCAGCGAGGATGCCCTTGTTCGGTAATGGTCACTTAAGGTTGATTTATGTTGATGACTGACCCATCGGCTACCACGTTTTGGCCCTACATCATGGTAGTTTTTTTTACTGATTTGAAATAGATACTTTGAAGATTTTGGTAGCAAAAGCTGCGTTTTTAGGAAACTGCGGTTTTCGTAATGTACTGATTCTCACCCTAATTGGAATTCATGATTGCTAATATTAGTCTATATTTGTCTTCTTATTTTATTGTACTATCAGTACACATTTTTTAAAGGCAGAGATACTGGTATTATCTCTGCCTTTAAAAAATTTGGGAGTCCATGATTGTCAGTAACTCAATAATGAGAGAGAATTTAGAGAGAGTAGCATTATCGGTAGATGTTCATGTTTTTTTTTTTTTATTGCGCTGTACACGTAACACATTTAACAAACATTTCATATCAATACACGTTATTTCAATGACAGGAAACTAATGGATGTTGATTGTTTCGAAAATGTTTTTGTTAATGTTATAAACCTAGATGTGAAGAAGTATTGTTCTTCGAACATATTTCAAATTACCTGCCGTGAATAACACTTGAAATGGGAACTAACAATACTTCTGGAAACAGGATAGGTATTTTGTTTTCTAGATATACATTGTTTAATAAGTGTTTAAATCCATTGAATAAGAAATGGTCTCCTCCTTAACAAGTTTCAATGACGGGCTTTTAAAATTGTTAAAATAATGTGAGCAAATATTTTTCTTTACGAATTCAAGAATACAAGTTAGCTGTAGTAAATTAAGTTGACAGTTACAAATATACCACTTTTGTTTTACTTACGAATACATTTTTCAGAGGATACGCAAATAATGATAAGAATACATTTTGTTAAATGTACATATTATACCTACTTTCAATTGTGTTACAAAAATAATTATCTGGAAAAATTTATGGGTGTGAAATTACCGTTCAAAATAATGTCCAATTTGAACCGTAAAATGAGTCATTGTTTCCCGAATATGTTCGTAATTCAATAACGATATTAATGCGATGTCAGGACTACAAATTAGGCCAATTATCGGCTTGGCATAATCTGGTTTAGTGGAACTCGCGAACAGTTTCAGATGCGACCTCAATATGTGGTAGAACAATACTGAGTTATTTTTTTTTCTGGATAGGTATATCAGATAAAATTTGAGGCTGATTGTAGTTAGAATAGAATAATAAGCAAAAAAAAATCTTAAACTGAAACACGTCAATTATTACTACTGAAGTTTAAAATTAAATTATATTAATAGTGAGATCATGTGTATTAGTGTTAATTTAAATAGGTATGATTACTTAATTATTTTTTTTATTTTTTATTTCTTGCTTTTTTTTTGAAGTTTGCTTATAATTTAAGAATTCACTTATAGCGTGGAACAGTTTGAATCAAGCTGCATCAGTGGTTCTCATGCACTAAATGTCATAGGTTATATTCATGCACAGAAAAAATATTAGTATGACCTACAGACAGTTGCTCCGGGTCTACATGTTTAGGATGTGATATAATGGGTGTAAAAAGACACTTCACGAAGCCGAGAGTCACTTGTACTCCCCGTCATTGTAATATTTTTCTTTGTACTGGACCATACTCGGGAACCTTCTTGTTACGGAGATATTGAAGGTCAAAATTCCAACTTTCACTGAGGTTTTTTTTTGTAAATGAGTTTTTTGTTGTTTTATTACTACTCTAAATACCTCAACGACCTCTGTACCTTTGAATGCACCCATAAGCACAATGCGTGCGTTACGTTGCGCACTACGATAAACACCGGTTTTTCACACCAAAAATAAAAAATTGTTTCCCCGCAATTATTTTTGTGTAATGTTCCTTGGTTTGATGTACAGAATGCGTAGTGGAAGGCTATGTGATGGGTCTTATTACACCCTGTATGTGTTTGTAAACGATGCCATGAAATAGAAGATATTCCTACTTTTTGGCAAAATTTTATATATTAGGTCTTTACCTATGAAATTGCCGTTCTGCAGTACTGGCCATTTCAAATCAAAATAATTTTTGTTTGGCTAAGAATTCTAATTTCAAATTAATTTTATTTTAAAAACATGGATTTTTTTTTCTAAAAGTAGTCATTTCTTTATTGATTAGTGTTACATTTTCATCGCATTTCAATCTTTTTCGTCATCATGGATACGTTAAAAATTCGAGTAATTATGGAATATGAGTACCGTCGTGGCAGCAACGCGGCACAAGCGGCACGCAACATCAACGACGTTTACGGAGCTAACACTACAAACCAACGCACCACCTGTTATTGGTTTGCTCGCTTCCGTTCTGGAAATTTCGACCTGAAAAATGAACCTCGCGGTCGTCCGAAGACTTTGGTCGACAATGACGAATTAAAGGCGATTGTGGAAGCTGATGATACACAATCTACGGCTGAATTAGCAGCAGCTTGCGACGTTAGCGTCAAAACAATATTGGTCCATTTGCGTCAAATTGGCAAGGTAAAAAAGCTTGACAAAATGGGTGCCCCACGAACTCAATGATCGCCAGCGCGAAGTACGCGTCGAGACGTGCCTTGCACTGCTCAACAGACACACAAATGAAGGAATTTTGAACCGCATTGTTACCTGCGATGAAAAATGGATTCTGTTTGATAACC
Source organism: Griposia aprilina (assembly GCA_916610205.1). Classification (NCBI taxonomy): domain Eukaryota; kingdom Metazoa; phylum Arthropoda; class Insecta; order Lepidoptera; family Noctuidae; genus Griposia; species Griposia aprilina. The sequence continues at coordinate 4,240,603 of OU744293.1, read as the reverse complement.
GTAAGCGCTCAGCAAGTTGGTTGGATCCTGGTTCAGCACCTAAACAATGCCCTAAACGAAAACTTACCCCTAGAAAAGTGATGGTCACTGTTTGGTGGTCTAGCGCCGGTGTGATTCATCACAGCTTCTTACCAAACGGGGTGAGCATTACTGCAGATGTGTACTGTGAAGAACTGAACACAATGATGGAGAAGCTGGCGCATCTCCAACCAGCATTGGTCAATCGCTCGTCTCCGCTGCTCCTGCACGACAACGCGCGACCTCATACTGCACAGCAGACGGTCTCCAAGTTGCAAGAACTGGGGTTGGAAGCTCTCCGTCATCCGCCCTACTCACCAGACCTTGCGCCTACAGACTACTACTTTTTCCAGAATTTGGATAACTTCTTGGCGGGAAAAAAATTTAATACCCGAGAGGCAGTACAAAATGCCTTTGAAGAATTTGTTGCTTCCCGTCCAGCTGATTTCTTTAAGAAGGGCATCAATAAACTGCCACTGCGATGGCAAAGATGCATTGATTGCATGGGTGATTACTTCGATTAATACAAATAAAAAATTCATGAAAAAAATTCGTTTAAATTTTTTCATACAAAACGGCAATTTCATAGGTAAAGACCTATTATATTAGACAGGTTCGAGTGTGACAAACTACTATCCCTGACACCCATTAATGCTTGATTGAATAAAAGCTATCATTATGGCATTTCTGTCTCGAATCGATAACTCCCAATGATCGCGAAGATGGTGAAAGTAGCGGAAAAGTTCGTTCTAGATAGACATTCAATAAATGTAGGTGAACGTAGTTACTTTTAGGTACCGTAAAACGGGGTGAATAGGAACGGCAGGGGTGAATCGTAACGAAACTTTAAAAGGGATTTTAACATTGAAATTTTATAGTCTGTCGCCAAAAAGGACTCTAACGTGTATACTGTATTATAATTAACGGTTACGTGTCCCTGTTGGCAACAAATTATATTATTTAAATGTTAAAATTCCTTTTAAAGTTTCGTTACGATTCACCCCTGCCGTTCCTATTCACCCCGTTTTACCGGTACCGATATCTTTCACGTCGTATCTATAAAATACTCCCAGGAGACTCGTCGTGAATACCGAATACCGACAAAGAGGTGGAATGAATGAGTATTGCTCCATACATTGTATTGATGGTGACAGCTTTCAGCACCCAGAGATGATTTATTACTAATGTTATCAATATTCCCTCGGTAAATTTCAGTAGTATTTTTATATATTCGAATATATGATATACAGGGTTAGTTTTCAAAGACCAGCCAAATTTAAGGATGTGGTACAGACCATCAAACTGAACAACTCTCTCCATGGGACCAATATCATCATCGCGAAAAATTTATAAACTGTCCCATAAAAAACTTCAATACCTACTTGACCTAAATGTATGGGACCGCTGATTTTTTTTTCGTGATTACGATTTTGATCCCAAGGAGAAAATTGTTCAGTTTGATGGTCTGTACCACATCCTTAAATTTGGCTGGTCTTTGAAAACTAACCCTGTATAGTGCAATTTAGTCGCTAGGAAATAATGTTGTAGTTTTTTCTTTCTGTCAACCGTAACTAGAAATACGGCAAGGTGATTATAATAGTAAGTAATTCGAGGAAAAGATGCAAGTTCAATAAAATATGACGTGTAGCTCGTATGTGGCGATGTTGATACCGCTCTACATCGCCACATATGAGCTACACGTCATATTGACGTCACGCAAATCCTGCATCGCGCAAGCAGAGTTTCCGCGCGACTAGCATATATACAACGTCCCGACATCAACCGTGGGGCAGTTGCCCACCAGACACAAACCCGTCTGGTCGGAGGATCCTCCCTTTTCTATAGAGTATGAGTGAACTTTACACCCTGTTTCTCATATCACTATACTGGTGACCCCGACGTGATCTGAACACGCAGCCTTCGTGCAAGTACATCAGCGTGACGTCATCATCACTTCCTTCATGCTTTCGAACGGCGAGTCATACAGCCAGCAAGCACCCACGGCTTCCATGGGTATCCTGACCACCAGCATGCAGCGACCGCGCATACCTGGTCATCACCCTCAGCCTCATCAGCAACCTTGGCACAGCACACTGCACTCTCGGCCGGTCCACAAGCAGAGCCTTCAAACCCTCTCCTGGTCGACGACAGCAGTCAGCCTCAACCCGGCGCTGTACCACATCCGACGCACTGGAGCATAACGCAGCGCCACCCTGACTCACTGGGGGAAAAAAACCTTCGCAGACAGTTCCGACCCACCGCGAACTATGCGACAACTGGTTCCGACTCACTGGAACCTCAACTGGCCCTGGCAAGCATCGCAAGATACAAGACTCAGCCCACTATCGACCTCCGGTCTCCGGAGGGGAGTGATGTAGCGGTATCAACATCGCCACATACGAGCTACACGTCATATTGACGTCACGCAAATCCTGCATCGCGCAAGCAGAGTTTACCGCGCGACTTGCATATATACAACGTCCCGACATCAACCGTCGGGCAGTTGCCCACCAGACACAACACCCGTCTGGTCGGAGGATCCTCCCTTTTCCATAGAGTATGAGTGAGCTTTACACCCTGTTCCTCATACCTCTATAACAAAAACGAATATTTTAAAGTAATTATCAATTAATATCATTATCACTAACTCGTTAGTAAGTTAACGTTGCATCACATCTGAGGGTCTCAATTTGAAGTTCATCGCTGTTGAATTAATGTAGTGAGCACGCTCCTCGCGTACTTCACGAACAACTTTAAGATAAAATTAATGTAGTGAGTTCGCTTCTCGCGTACTTCACGAACAACTATAGGATAAAATTAATATAGTGAGTTTGCTTCTCGCGTACTTCACGAACAACTTTAAGATAAAATGAATGTAGTGAGTTCGCTCCTCACATACTTCACGAACAATTTTAAGATAAAATTAATTTATTGAGGCATTCCTCACATACTTCACGAACAACTTTAAGACAAAATTAGTATCTAATTAACTATTCATGGGAAGGCCATCTTTTAAGTGATACTTTAAATACTAAAGTAGTATAATTATACTACTTTAGTAACTTTACTAACTACTTACTACGTTACCTTAGTTGTGTTTTTTTTAACTTGGCTTAATTGTGAACCAAGTTCGAAAAATAAGTTTTAACAATTTAAGAACGTTTATTGGTTAAAATTACTGAAAAAGCGAGAGATAACTGACATATCTGTTATGTATTCTGTCCAAAAAATTTACAAGTGTCGTTCTAAAATTTATAGTTTGTTTGTTTGGTTTTGTTCCTGCACGCCTGAACAGTTCAATCTGCTTTATCTTTTTCCCAACTACTCGTATGTTACGGTCGGCTTCAAGTCTAAACGGATGTAGCTGAATACCAGTATTTTACAAGGAGCGCTTGCCTATCTGAACTCCACAACTCAGTTACTGGGTAACACGATGCCCCTTGGTTATACTGGTGGCAGACTTTTGGACTTCTGCTGATTGCCAAAGACGAATGACAGCTGGGACCAACGACTTAATGTGCTTTCCGAGGCACGCGGGGCTCGATATGTAATGGATGGTCATCCTTCCACGAACCGACGGCGGCAGGCGCAGCTTAACCTTCAATCGACCCGTGCTGCTGTTATTATTTACACACGAGCCCCTCTGAACGCCTGAGCAGTTCTGAGTCAAGTTGCCACACTTTGTAGTTCACGCTTCGCTATATTTTGCTGTAACAACACAACTGAAGTCACTTGAACAAACCAGTTTCCCAGTCAGACAATTTTCTATAGTGTGTGTGTTGTGTACATAAACATTTAGAACTAGGTATAGTGTATTTATTTTATTTCTTATTTTTTTAATTTCTGTATGTTTCTCTGGTTGACGTCATACGTCAATGCCGGCTGTCGCTGAAAACCCTGTATCGCATAGGGTCGTAGCATTATGCTGAGCGATTGCCGTTTTGCTTGGATGTGACGCTTAATTTTCCCCAAATCGTCCTTTTTTGTATTTGTGTGTTTTTCTCCGTGTCATGTTGACCGCAAATAAACGTATTTTCTATCTTTCTATAGTAGAGTTAGTTTACTTATTGTGCTGTTTCTCGTCTTGAGATAAGTACAACTTATTTAGAAGTAGGTAGCCCTTAACAATCTGAAAGATTTTTATTTTATTCTCAAAAAATGCTTTCATGTTTCTATTCTAGTTTGTTATTCAACATAATATTTCCTGTAGTTCATTCCGGCAGACATTTTAACCAACTAACTTCGTTTTCTTTTGAAGTGTAGTAGTTCTGTAGGTTTTAAAACTGATTTATCATTTGGTAAACAGAGTTTTATTTTTTCTGGCTTTAAAATTGTATCAAGATAATTGGTTATACACATGGCACATGGTACATTTTCAGTTTTAGCTGACCTCACATTTTGTACAATGAGAAGTCAGCTTATACTGGAATCTGCCGGGGTCGCGGATTGTTCGAAAGAGTTACCATGCTTCTGGCGCACAGGCAACTGAAGGAACACGGGTGGTTTTTAGTCAGTAAGAGTCTGACACGCCCTTCCGCTCCGCCCAGAGCGGGAGAGGTCATTTGATGAATACCACTCCAAAAAAAAACCTTATACTGGAAATGTATAGCTTGATATGTAGTCATGCGTACCATTGTCCAGCAGTGGACTGCTATAGGCAAATTAGATATCTCGTATCCTTCAGTAATCAACTGAAGGATTTAATCCTCAACGGAGGTGTGATATGAAATACCTCCTCCTTTTTGGAAGTCGGTTAAAAAATATTAAATCCGCTGTTTTGGCTTCTTCTTCTTCGTGTCGCTGGCACGACTTTTCTCAGATCTTGTTGGCCCAAAACTTCGCCACTTCCACGGCCTCGTCGGTGGCGACACAGAGGTCAAGCTTTGACTGCAAGTTTTGGGACACAGAGGGCAAGATAGAAGGTGGAGCATAGTTTGCGACATAGCTCCATATCCACACCCAGCTGCCGTTCCGTCGAGGTAGCCCCAGTTTACCAGGTTGGAGTTATATCTTCCCACTTGTGTCTGCAGACGGTTCAGGGACTTTTCAGTGGACCACGAAAGGTTACACCCTGCAGGAAGATGCTCCTTTGGTGGTAAATAGTAAGTGGGAAGGGGAATAGTATCTTGCCACAGTTAGAAACGCGGCGGACGTCGGGCGGGTTTCATGGTAGAGACGCTGTCGATTTTAAGAAGCTGTGTCTACTTTTTTGCCATTGCGTTAGTAGTTGTGCGCCAGATAGTGGGTGTCTAGTATCAGATTCCTGTTTGTGTTTCTCCACTGTGCTTGCAACTTCTCTTCGGACTTGTGGTGGTGCTATGCCAGCTGTGGGATATAGTGCGCTGACCGGGGTCGGTTTTAGGCAGCCTGTAATCGTTCGGCAAGTTTCGTTTAGAGCAACATAAGCGTTTGGCTTCATTATTGTCAGGTACGTCACAGCATGACACGGAACATAAGAAGTAAGAATCTTGTAATATAGTATCTGTTTCCTCATAGGTATAAAGTTTTCGTTTCATAAGGAAAATAACACCGTACCGTACTTGACGAAATTCGACGTTCGTTAACACCTAACTAACTTCGCAACATAAGTTGAAAGGACACCATAACTTTACATGCGACTCTCTCACCATCGCATGACGGTAAAGTGTACCACATTATTACAAGAAGTGCTTGTAATAGTGATGAAAAATTTATCGTTAGCGGGACGAGTGTTTTATGTGTTTTTGAAAGAATTCTAATCATTTTCACACGTATTGATACTTGTACAAATTACAGCCTGGAGTTTGGATTTGTGCCCGGTTGATGGCATGAGTCTCGCTCCCTGAAACACGGGACTTACTTAAACATAACTGGCGAAATGTGGGTGTTAGTATAGGTACGCCTCTGTCTAACCCTTCGGGTTATTACAGGCGCGGTGTTATGTAAAAAACCTCATAACAATTATGCACGTTTGGAACAATATAAGCGAGTCTGCAAGACAGTAGTGGGACTGATTGCCCAGTATGATCAGCACCCTAATTGTGTAAGACACTATTTATCACAATCTGAATCATTTTGAAGCCTATTGCTAATCCATAGCTTCATATGTTCGAAAAATTTGTCTGCTCAACAACGTAAATAACGCAATGAATGTTGTTGAACTGTCAAAATGAAAGCATTCCTACTGTTAGCGTTTTACGCAATTACCCTGCTGGTCGTACATTTAAATATCTTAATGGGCTCTTATACTGCACTCCGTCATCTGGTCGCTCAATAAAATGTATTATTTTATTGAGCGACCAGATGACGGAGTGCAGCTAGCTTCGATGATATAGCCTGAGTCTGTGAGCCACAATGCGTCGAATAGATTAACATGACTAGTGCAATTTCCCCAGAATCTATATCAGAACACATAGCACTGTATACACGTCAATTACTCGACCACACGGAGTGCTTTCTCGAATTTTAGGTGCGTATACGTCAGTGATTAAGTAAGTCAGTTTTCCGCTAAAATCACACAATACTATCATGCAAGAGTACGAACTTATCGCTTGATCGGTTAAAGAAAATCAGCTGTGACCTCTGAGTTTGTTTCGGCCTTTCTTCTCAGAGTAGTCAGATAGGAAACGCCGACCTCATCTAGTTTTAAAAATATGATTGACGTGTAAAAGTGTTTGTATAAACCTACTTACAAAAATAAAATCATTTATCATTTAGTAGTTTTAAATCAAAAGCAGATTTACGTCTTAACTGAACCACAGCAAATGAGAAACGTACGGAACATACAAACTTAGGCCTTCTTCCCACGGGGGAGGCAGAAACTACAGAACAGAACGCCACCTGTTACGATCCTCCCATAATCCTATTACTTCGTTTACTATACACGCACGCCGCTTGCGAGTACTACGCACCTGACAATTCTGAAGAACATCACTAATAAGGGACGACGGAAGTAAGGAAGTTTTAGTTCTATGTCAATTAAAAGTTAAATATCTTGCAAAGACTAAACGTTTACAGTTTGTAGTTACTTTGTGGAATGTGTAGACCATGACACTTCACTATGATTATCTTAATCCTTAAGCACTTGTCCCAATTCATTTGGGGTCGTACGTGCTTCACTATGATGGAGCTCCCGTTTCATTGTATTGGCACAGTTGATAAGTATTTAATTAAATTCTTTACAATCGATGATATTATTAAAAGCTAACAGTCTTAAAATAATAATTATATGTACAAGTATATAAAAAAGGGAGGGGAAAGATTCATAGGGCATCAAAAAATTCGTCCGCATCGCTGTCAACAGGAAAAGTGCCCAAAAGGCTGACAGCATTGCCACGTTGTATGGCGATGCTGATTCTTTTGCTGAAAAATAGGTCAGCCTTCTGGTCACGTGAAGAGTCGACCAACCGCTTGGCAATGTCTCAATGTTGATAAGTTGAGTTCGATACTTCGATCATACGTATTTGTTGTTCAGCAAGACATGTGTTCATGTGACGTATTATGTGGTACACGCAGCAAAAACTCGCCTTTGTCGAACAGACAGGTTTTTGTTCACGAGCTCGTAAATCATTCACTATTCACCGGCGCTACATTGATAAGACTCATCCATTCTCGGTGTTCACCTTATCTAGATAGTTTTTTTGTGAACGATGAGAGGTTACAGACGGTCAACGTTACTATGTGTCTTTTACAAACATTTCGTGTCATTATCTAGTTTTTTTTCCGGCAAATGTCTTGATTTTAATTTTTGTGTGCCACTCTTCATGACCTTCAATGAATTCAATCTTTCAGAGTAATTTTATCTACTTCTACCTTAATTTATACATTCAAAATACTCTAAGAGCATCATTTTGTAATAAAGGCCGATTTACACCAGACGAGCGTATGTTCATTCTATCCCCACAATGAAATTATTTTAGTGTACACAGAGGTAGAGCATTATTTCGTTGTTCTGTCTGTGTTCGCAAAGATTCTATGCAATATTCTCAGAATGCCCTTCGCTTGATGTAAACGGCACTAGAGCGTGCGAACAGTTGCTTAGAGCATTCTTTCGTGTGCGGACGCTCTCGCTCCTCGGAGCGGTCTCTTCAAAGTGTTAAAAGAAAAGAAAGAAAAACTATTTATTGGGAATCGCACAGGATTATCACAAACTAAACTAAACAAACTTATCAAAAAAAGTAAATTGAAAATAACTACAAAAAGTCCTGTACGAGGCCAAAAGGCCCCTAGCTCAGCATAATGCTGAAACATTTATAAAATAAGTGTCGCAGCGCTGGTGTTCTTGTATTATAGCGAATTGATATACATATTTATCGATGTAATTATGGATTGATCTCAAGAAAATGTACCTACATTGATGATAGAAGTCTACAAAAACTCCAGATGTCTGTGGGATACAACGTTTGAAAATTATTATAATTCAACTCGCAAACAAGATGCCTGGCAGGAATCTGAAAACCTACTAGAATTTAATGTTGAAGACGGAAAAAAAAGATGGACACGCTTCTTGCATTTTACCGTCGAGAAAGGCAAAAAAAAATGTCTACCAAGTCGGACATAGTGACATAGCACTACCAACCACAGAATTGATACGAATGAGCAATGAGCATTCGGTTGATCTAAACATCTCTAGAGTGTGTGCAAGCATTCCAGCTCTTGGTTCTCATTGTTCCTCGTTGATATTCTTTTAGTGTAAACGGTGTAAACGAGCTTTCGTTTACACTAAAAGATCAAGAAATAATGCTCTTGCTCTATCTCTGGCTCTTTGTTCATTTAGTTTAAACACGACGCACAGATTCTTGTGAAGTCTCCTCGTTACGTAACATCGATACTCCTTGAGTCAATACTCATTAAAACAGGAGCCTCTTTAGTAAATGAAGGAGGTAATTGTCGAAGCTCATTTTGACTGCCAGATTTCCTTCGGCCGACAGATTCCTTGCTTTAATTCAGTCAAGACTGTCTTGAGCCATTTGTCAGGAGCAGCTGCGAATTTATCGATTCCAATCACCAGGCTATCTGGAGAAAACAAAGGACACTAGAACCAGACCTATTTTTATGGATTGTCTCGTTTTACTTAATGATTTGGGAAGCTGGAAGTGACGTGGGAAAGGATTTGGTTTTATAAATATTAACGGCGTTATATTATTGATAATGGCGTTGTTGAAATAGGTTAATAAATTTTTTGCAATTAATAATATATCTTCGGTTACTTAGCAGTAGCTAATCTGGTGTATCTGAGCCGACCTTTCAAAAAGATTACAGTTAAATAAGGCAAACTTGAATAGAAAACCACAAACAATCCTAAAATAGCCCTCGTCCGTTATTCGTGATTGCATGACGTCATCCGTAAAAAGCAAGATGGCTGCTACTGATGATTTTTCACGGCTCGCTTTGTTTTTCATTTCACAAATCATTACGGGCCGACCTCGACAATAAATGTAAGGACACGACCTCGTTGGAAAAAGGTTATAATTGTTATTGTCAGGTTTCTCATTGCAGAGTAATCTCGACCCGGAGAAATGAGTGTTCAAGAACTATAGCGACTTGCTGGTGTGTAGAGTTGATCAGTAATTGTTATGTGTAAAGGCATGTACAGCTATTAATCAATCGCACTTTTGTTCTGAGTAATGCTTGTTTATGACGTAGAATTCACTAGAAAAGAAATTGAGGCAACGACGTTTACATTCAGGGAGCTCTTTAAAAAAAGCTTTAAAGCTTAAAGGGTTATCTACAAAGCAGAAAAAAATATACTCAGAAATAATGTAATCTTGGGTTTTTATCTAACAATTCCTGTCATATGAAAAATGCGGCTGCATTTTATGCACAATATGAAAAGCATTTTACATTTCTATGCATTACATATTTCAATTTCATGAATTTAAAGCTTGCAATACCTTCTGTAACAGGATATAGAGTACCCATTACCATAGACAACATGGAAGATTTCTTTACTTTGACAGCAGGTGTTCCCTCTGTGGCACGTAAATATTACATCTTTCGATTAGATTGTATGAGAGGCGCATAAAATATAATAGAAGGATGAGATTTATAGCGGGCGTTCGTAGTTGCTGACTGCTCCATTTCTCCTTAATTAGCGATGTCTCCAATATTCTGTGTCGTTAATAATCTTATTTCTCTTTCTATATAAAGCGCTTTTACGTTCGTTTCCTATAATCTATATGTGACCCAAGCACTTTATTTCCGTGAATGTTCTACCCTATTTGATACAAGATTTATATCATTCTTATATAATTATTATCCTTTACGACATTATTATTTGAAAGGACCCTCACATGCCCGGGACTACGCTTGAAGTTTTGTTCGGATTCCTAACAAAAAAAACTTTCCTTTTTATAATATTTCTATTATGATTTATTTATAGTTTTACTGTTATTTTTCCTCGTACGGGAGCCTGCTAAGGTACGCGGTATATTTTTTATCTTTTCTCTCTAATTGGAGTTGCGAATACCATACCGACGCACGCCCCGAGGTAATGGCGAGTGAAATTGGTGCTCCACGCATTTTAATTTATATCGTGTCAGCGATAAACTTATAAACAACTTTGAAATTCATATTTCACGGAAAGTTAGGCAGTGTGCCTTCGGTGCCTGAAATTTTACTTTACTAGATTCAACGAAAATTTTGATTTATGTTCTAAACGAAGAAATGGAACATACAATGTATCGAAGTGCTCAAAATTGTTGGTGAACGTATACGATATATTTTGAATAACATATTATATTATTGAACTTAGTGTTGAATGTTTCTGCATATTTAGGTGTTCTAAAACCGTTAGTATTACTGTAGTTGAGTTCCAAAAATAGTCTTAACCCCTTATATTAAACCTGACAATCGTTATAACCGTGAAGCATAAAAAAACAACAATCTCACAAAAGCCAAGTGACAGTCGAAAGTCAACATAATACCAAAGACAACAAAGTTAATTTGCGCGAACAACACAGAATTAGAAGTGACGTCATTGAAATAAGTGAGAATCGCAGACAACCGTCAACATTATACCAAAAGCAACAACGCCAGTTAGCGCTAGCAACACTGCAGTGTGACGTCACATTAAATTTTCCTGCGGTAAGCGACCGCCGTCAGGATAAGCGCGCGAGTGACCGCGGCGACGCTAACCGCGGCGCGCGCGCAGGCTGCGTGGGGCGCCACCAAGCTGGGCGAGCACGCGGCCATGCTCGCGGTCGCCATTTGCTGCATACTGGTGCTGCTGCTGGTATTCATCATACTCATCATTGTGGTGGGCCAGAATATGGAGGTTAAGGGCGGCTCCTAGCGACGAAGAGGTAAGGTTATGTTTGTGAAAATTGTTGTTGATGAGGGAGTTACATAGTAAGTTTTGATTTGCGGAATGGGAGAACTTTTTTTAATTTAGGGCCGGGGTTCGGGTTTGGCATGGGGCTGTATCACCGCTGTTTTCCTCGAAAAAAGGTACCATTTACAATGCTAATGCTAAACCGGTGGCTAACATTTCAGCATTTTTTAATCGCCTGAGTGGGTGATATTTTAAACATTGATTTAATTAAGATAGTTTTCGTAGTTATTACTGTTTCCTTAATATCAAATGTCCCATTTTCGCTTTTCCTGGAACACTGAAAGTGAAACTAAGTCGAAGCAAGAAACTTCGAGATCTTAATTACAGTCCTCGACAAACTCGACATCTTACCTACAGTAATTGCACAACATAACGGCAGTTTAAACCCTTTGAAACTGTATACCAATCGTACCTTCAGGAGTTGAGAGACTTGGAGCTTCTTAGAACTTGTTTTATAAGTCCTACGTCTGTAAAAATATTGTGTCAATGCAATCGTCTGGGGCTGCCACTCGAATGCACCTGTCTGGTAAGTAGACAGCGCCATCGCCAGTGGAGCGAACGTAACGAGTGGCTCAAAGCACTCGCTTTGAAGCCTTGTGATCACAGTTGCAGACTCTTAATCAAAGCCTTGCCTTTAAGTCGTAAACCATCTTATTTGCAACTACAAGGGGAGTTGACTCAGTAGAAAATAAATATCGATATAGTCGTCCTGTGTATCGATACCGATTTAAAAGTCGATGGAAGAGTGGTAACGTAATGACGATACAATTATTTTTTTCCATTCACTTGATGATGCATACTGGGATCGCTTCCATTGTTTTTATTGTTTCGATTTTAATTATACGTATTGTCAAGTACCTAAGTTTCATTATTATCCATTCATTTCATTTTTACAATGACAGAAATAAGTAGTGTTACTTGTTAATCCTACTAACGAGTGTTCGCAAATAAAGCGAAAAGTATCTACTCTGTTCTCGACTTTATCAATCATGTCATCCTTCTTTCTCATTCTAGTGTTAACAAAGCCACAGTGTCAGTTTTCAGATGCGGGAAGGAAAGAAAGTTAATACTTTGCTACTCATTTATCATCTACTTATCTTCCCGCATTAGTTAGGGGTGTCAGAAAATATTAGATGAGGAAATGAACTTGTTCTTCATTTATATATAGATGCGTTGGGTAGAGTGACTACTACTAGCTACAGTCGTGGAAATTAAAAGTTCAGCAAATATACTATACATTAATGGATAACGTTGAAGTGGACATTCGAAGAACTTGTAGGATTACCAGAGATTATTGATGTAGATTATTATTATGTTTTTTATAAATAGACAATATTAGAATTATAATAAAATTACCTGTACTAGGCCTCGGTCACAAATGAAAAAATTTCATCAGGTTTGCTGGTGGATAGGCTGTATGACTAATAATAATAATGATGTAATAAGATAAATAAACGAAATAATAATGATAAACATTTATTTCAGAATTAATTCCATATTTGTTAGTAACAATGTAAACTTAAGAAAAAACTGTTAGTAATAATTATTCTAAGCTGCGTGAGGCACGCCGATCCTGGGGAATGTCTACTTGACTGCGTGCAGTCGTATCCACCGCCCCAAGATCGGAGAGCCCCACCTATCAACCAATGTTCTTACTATTACTAAAACAAAAAGAAAAGATTTTTACAACGCCTACTTTTTAACCGACTTCACAAAAAGGAGGAGGTTCTCGATTCGTCTGTATGTTATTTTTTTTTTTTTTTAATGTGTGTTAGCTCAGAACTTTTTTCTGGGTGAACCGATTTGGATGATTCTTTTTTTATTTGATAGCTGGTGCTTCACATGTGGTCCCATTTAAATTTGATCAAGGTCTGACTAGTAGTTTTTGAGTTATCCCTAATACTGCATATTTTTTCCACTTAGTTTATATGGATGATATGTTAATAATTTCCTGTCACTGTTATTTACACACCAATTAGTGGTATACGAATTTGTGTGGTACCCCACCGGTACCGCAACTAAAAAGTGGAAAATAAAAACTTTTTTACCAAAAAACAATCGACTTCCAAAAAAAACACTAAAAGACGTGAAAAATAACTTTAAATTCGGAAGTCGGTGGCCAAAAACGAAAAAACAAAACCAAAGACACCGACTTCCGAAATTAAAGTTATTTTTCACGTCTTTTAGTGTTTTTTTTGGAAGTCGGTTGTTTTTTTGTAAAAAAGTTTTTTATACCTGAATTGTCATTATATAACCGTTTGTATTAATCACTATAACACGGCAAAGACGTAGTGTTTCAATCTGCTAAACAATACATTTCCCTGACTGTTCATAGCTAGGAAATTATATTTCTGGCGTACGTCTTTTAAAATTTGGAGCGAGCTCAGGTATGTGAGTGCGGTGTATGGATGGATCCTTCCATAATTGAATGCTTTTTTAGGTCACATCGCACTCACAAATGTAATATCCAAGTAAGAGCTGAATTTCAGAATTGCGATGTAGCCAACGGGGTGCGTAAATGTCAAAAAGAAAATATAGGGGATCATAAAAATATTTGACAAGTGCTTAACATAGAGTTATAGTTTTGGTACAAAAATGAATTTGCCACCAACCAGCGAAACCAACCAACCAATGAACCAACCAACCAACCCAACCAACTTGAAACTAGCGCTGGGGCTCTGTCTCGCATAGAGTCGTAGTATTATGCTGAGCGATCGCCGTTTTGCGTGGGTGTGACGTATATTTTCCCCCAACTAGTTCTTTTTGTATTTGTGAGTTTTTCTCTGCGTCATGTTTACCGCAAATAAACGTATTTTTTTTTAACTTCCTATAATTTTAACGAAAATGGAAAGTCAAGTGACAAGCCATTACTCTAAAAGTTTTGCTCTTAGCTAGAATAAACGGCAAAAATCTTCGGTGAATCGAGATAGATGATGATGAGAGTACTACACGGAAACTTTACGCGCGTAACTTTTATTGATTACAAGTTATCAGGGCCGAGTGTACCAGAATGGAATAATGCTGGAATTATTACGAACAACTTCGGTTTATTTGGAAAGTTACCCAGCTTGGAGTTGGAGAGATACTTGAGCATGAATTCTATGGAAATAAAAAGTACTTAATGTAAATATATTTTGCATGGAAATAAATTTAGAGTTTGTTGGGCCGAATGTTTTGTTGCTGGCACATCAGTTTTTGTAGTCTTAGGGGGTTTAGTACCAGAGCAATGATGGCGTAAGCTTTGTTTTAAGAGAGACCGTATTATTCTTTTCCCTTGGCGCTCAGTAAACGAATGAAATGAGAAGAAGTAGACATATGAGTTCAGTTAGGACATTGCTCAGCTAGTATATATGATAATTCAGTACCGTCAAACGGAGTGAATAGGGATGCAGGGGTGAATGGTCTGCCGGAGTCGCGGATTGTTCGAAAGAGGTACCGTGGCCCTGGCGCACAGGCAACTGAAGGAACACGGGTGGGTTTTAGTCAGTAAGAGTCTGACACGCCCTCCCGCTCCGCTCAGAGCGGGAGAGGTCATTTGATAAAAAGCCAACCAAAAAAAAAAAAGGTTGAATGTTAACGAAACTTAAAAAGGGATTTTAACATTGAAATAATTTAGTTTGTGGCCAACAAGGAAACTTAATCGTTAATTATAATACAGTAAACATATTAGAGCCCTTTTTGGCAACATACTATATTATTTCAATGTTAAAATCCCTTTTAAAGTTTCGTCTCCATTCACCCCGTTTGACGGTATCGAAAGAAGAACTTCGTCATAATAACGTCTTCGACAATAGTATGATGTGGTGGTCCCACAAAGGTTCAAGAGCAACATACATCTACAATAAACTCGTCACACATGTTGCTGCTCCAACTCGCAATCCATTCGAATTCGCGTGATAGCGTCACAATCACACACAAAAAGCCACACACGTATACAGAGCAACAAAGTACGAATTAGAGTACAGTCGAGTACAACACTGCCGTCAATTAGGGGCTGCATCTGCGCGTGCAATCGGAACTAATTCGGTCCCTGAAGGCTCAAAGTTGCGCTGTACGCGATTGAACAGTTACGAGTTGTACGCTTTTACGTCGCAACTAAGGCCCAGTTGCACCGCCAATCACTAAACACGTTTAGCGCTAAACGGGTTTAAACCATAATTCCGTTTCTGCCAAATGTTTGAAGATGACAGAGACAGAATGATGTATAAATTCGTTTAGCGCTAAACGTGTTTAGTGATCGGCGGTGCAAGTGGGCCTTAGTCTGAACTGCCTACTGGAATTTCATTGCGAATGTAAGCGGCAGTTATTGTTTAATTGTTCGTACTGAGATTTTACAAGGCTGTTAGAATTATGACAGGGTTTATTGGATATGATGAAGGATTAATTCAGTGGTTCGGTGAAATGGCTGATATGTAGCACTTCAAGCTAGAGCTTTAGTAATATTGTAGGAGATAACATTGTTTGTATGGTTCACATGCACGCTAAAACTGTGTTTTTTCGTTAAAAATAATGCTTTGCCCATTCTGTCCCTAAGTAAAAGTTTCAACAAAAACCACGGTACCCGGAATAAAATACCAGCGAGGCATCTAGAAATTGAGAGGGTAGGTGTAGGTATACAATTAGGGCTCAAATGTGTTCCCAAATTTCAAATAACACATGACCCTGCCCCGCAATTAGTTTTGAAACCTAAAGTTTGAATTTATCTCTATATTACACAAACACGGTTCAATTTCAGGTAGGCAAATGAAAACCTAAAATTTTCCTCTGGCCGCACCTTATTATCATACTTTTAACTCAAATATTGAGTCCCAAAGTTTGTAAGTACGACGTAATTTAGATGATACGGGATAAAATGGTGTTTAAGAAGTCTGCGAGTTTGCTCAAGGCGTTCAGTTACGTTGTCTGAAAAGTTTTAACTAAACATTGAGGTATTATTTTACATAGTTTACGTAGTCTTAAGGATCGTCGGATAAGATATTAGCTTAAGTTAACTAGGTAGATAGGTACCTATAACCTTTTCTATGTGCCGGGATCCAAAACAAACCTCGGATACTTCGCTGTTTTGCCAAGGCTCTGTAGGCAGGCAGTATCACGAAGCATCGAAGCATAAAGAATTAGATATTACATGCAAACTTGCAAAGTTTAAAAAGGACATCGGAAGGACAGGAAGTCTTATTAACCAAGGCATAATATTTTGTTATTTTTTTTCCTTTGACATCTATGGTAATTTTTTAATTATTTTATTTTTTGAATTTGTTGCTATGTATTTGTATATTTTTTTTATTTTTATGTATGACTTTTGTATGATTGTATTTTGATTTATTTTAATGTTTTCGCCCTTGTCAAACTTGTTGTACCTACCTAGATATTAAGTAAATGATGTGGTCTCCAATAATTGCAGGCGCACACTGGTATTTGTCCTTGTTTATGTTAACATGCCTGTAATCGTGTAGCCTCTGTTGGCGATCAAAAGATAAATAAATTTGTTTTTCTCAGAAGAAAACCCTATATCCTAGAAGATATCGATAACGCCAACGCAAATGCCAGCCAAGATGCGAAAATTATTTGATGACTCGGCACATTTTTGTCATACGTTCACATATTGCTTTCGAATGATTAAACTTTTATCTATTCGGCTGTCAAACACGTTGATGGTGCAATAAAATCGGCTCATGAACCTCCCCCGCCCCCTCCCACTCTTGGGGCACACGGCAGCAAGGCAAGCTTTCCTCATTTGTGCTCCGGAAATGGAGCGAGACGGTTCCCCGGATTGCTGCATCGCGCAGTTTCCTACTCCCAGTTCGTTCTTTTGTCTTTTTGCTACATCTTGATATTGATGACAATTTTTTATTAAATGCTGTACGTTTGTTATTGAAACATTTGCTTGCAGTTTTGTATTATTGGTATTCGATTGTTATTAAAATCCTATTTACGAAATAAGAAACAACATGAATTTGCTTATTGATGTCACAGTCCCTAACAACAGGCGCAAAAAAATATGGGGTATAAAACATAGGTATTAAATAATTATGCTAATAGAATTAATAGCCCAGCTGAATACGTACAAGTTCTTCAGTATATTAATATTACTGAATTTAATAAACGTTTGGTACAAACAACATACGTTAAATACACCTAAGATGAAAAGCGAGCCCAGAGCCTTAATTAGTTGAATATTATATTTAATGTTCACGAGGCTAGAGAGATTAATGTCCTAAACTGTGTGTCTACAAAGATCTAGGTTTGTGTCTCGTCTGTTTACCAAATTAAATCCTTTAAGAGGCTTACATGAGCTAAAGCGCGGTCACTGTCGGATTGCATAGAAAAGAAAGAGACGCGCGATGACACAACGCTGGTAATTTATTGCAAAATATGAAGCAATTGTGGATTTACAACAAATCTATTCATTGGACTAAAAAAATAAAACACTATTACGTTAGTATGTTACTTGTAGAATAATCTTACAAAAAATCTTAATGTTTGCATGCACATTAGTATGGTTTATAATCGTTTAAATATTTTTTTAGAGGTATGTTCGTGATTTTTTTCTATCATATCAAGTTAATTGTATTATGTTTTCAACACACTATCTAACTAGCATATATCCAGAAGAATATCATATATTTTTCTGAAATTGGCTACTGCAGTGGATCATATATTTTTAGGCATTATAAATTTGTGTTTAAGTCATGTAGTCCCCTAAACGGAAGCGTAGCTTAGTGAAAATAGCCTTTGAATTTTACTCTACAGGGTGGTAATAAAGACCTCGACGCGCAAACTGTTACCATGAATTCAGCTCATGATTCTAATAGTAATAGTAATAGTCCATTTATTTGTCAGAATATTGCTACAGAGATGTTACATAATTTTTAATAGTTCAGAATATTCTGCCGTTTCCGGCGTACAAATACATTTTCGGGTGTTGGTTAGCTTCTCAGCTATCACATTGAGTTAAATGAATTAGGATAACATTCAAATTGCAAATTAGTCAAATGTTAGTAATAGAAATGTCAAAAGGATTGAATTAAGTCAAAAAGTTAATGCGAGAGAGAA
Source organism: Griposia aprilina (assembly GCA_916610205.1). Lineage (NCBI taxonomy): Eukaryota > Metazoa > Arthropoda > Insecta > Lepidoptera > Noctuidae > Griposia > Griposia aprilina. The sequence goes on along the minus strand of OU744293.1, from coordinate 4,222,221 downwards.
TAATACAGATAATTCCTAATATTTATTTTTACTTTTCATTCATAAAATCATTAGTCGAGTAGTAGCATTTACATATGAGATAGTTGAATAATTTACGTTTAAATGTTCCAAACTTAAGAGTTTAAAAAAAATCTGGTAGTTTATTATAATCTTTGGTCGCCATACAAAATACATTATTAGAGAATAGTTTATTATTTCGTCTCGGTACACGAAGCAGGCTAGCAGGAGGCTAGATCCTCTAGCGCAGAAATTTTTCGTCGGTTATCAAAAATCAATTCGCTGTTTCATACATTTTGACCGCGTAGGTGTTGCACTTTTGTATGTAACAGCTGTTTCTGTTTTTGATAACCTAAGAAAAATGTCAGCTCTGCCTGGTTTAGAATCATGGACAGAATATGGTAACAGGTGGTGTCCCTGCCACTCTGTATCTACACATCTTCTAAATATGTGAATAGACAACAATCTAAGCCAAAAATATGTATTCACGTAGCAAAATTTAAAAGCGAGTTTCTCGTAGATTACTACTGGTTCAGTTGCTGAAATGTGTTACAGTTCATAAATATGTTCGAAGAGACTATAATACTCAATACTCATAATTTCAAACTATACCAAATTCGATATAAAAAAATAAACTTTTTATTTTGTTTTTTTTTTATTTCATTTTATTTATATTTATATGATACAAATCTTTCTATACGAGTTCAAGTTCAAGTTATTTATTTCATAACAAAAATACATTGGTGTCGAAATATTTGCACTGTAGGTATACAAAAAGAAGCAACATAAACAATTATAATATAAGTAACCTCGTTCCTCACCCATCATCGAAGTTAGAACGTCTATCCATATTCAAAACACTAACTTTACAAACATTAATATTCTTATTGATCATACAGAACAAAGTCTCTAACAAAATGTGAGTGAGTGTACCTAAAGAGTTTGTTCCATCGAGAATTAAAGCTGTATTTAATTCGTATTTGTATAGTTGTCTATAAAGTGGAATGGGAAGAGGAACAGCAATCATTGAGTGATTTATCGTCCGTCGTGGTTTATAGTCGCGTTTTCTCATACGGTTTTAAAGGAGCATACAGATTATATGCCAAGTTATTGTACGCATTTCCTAAGTCTTGTTAAAGTAGTTTACTAGCATTGTTTGTCGAAGAATCGAAAGAGGCTGTAAAATGTTCGTGCTTATTTCCAAGTTTATTTTCAAACACAAATAATAATGATGGTGAAAAAATGCCAGTAACTTTAATCATAATCATTTATTTGCTAAAGGTATTAATAGTAATAGTAATTTATTTCCAAAACTTCAGTACGCGTTACATATAGTACAGTGGTATTGGTACAGTGTTGGTCTTAAATTCAGTAATTAAGTTTCCTAATACATAGTCAGACATTTGATTTAAGTCCAATGGCATGCTTTAAATGCTAGTTTCTATCATTCATGAATTGTACAAAACATCTAACAAATTAATTTAAAACAGGTTTATTTAACATCATTTATTGGATAAAATCGTTTTTTCCAGCAGCTATAAATTTTACATTATAAATAATAATTATTTGTTAGATAAGTTCACTCATGTTATAACAATTATTCTAAAACTGAGAAGTCCTTGTACTTCTTTAATAGTAGTGCTATTGGACTTTGTTATAAGTTTATTTTTCCAGCAGCTATAAATTTTACATTATAAAAAATAATTATTTGTTAGATAAGTTCACTCATATTATAACAATTATTTTAAAACTGAGAAGTCCTTGTACTTCTTTAATAGTAGTGCTATGAGACTTTGTTATAAGTTTATTTTTCCAGCAGCTATAAATTTTACATTATAAAAAATAATTATTTGTTAGATAAGTTCACTCATATTATAACAATTATTTTAAAACTGAGAAGTCCTAGTACTTCTTTAATAGTAGTGCTATGAGACTTTGTTATAAGTTTATTTTTGGGGAAACTATCATTTCTTAGCAGTTTCCCTACTACTTTTTAAATGATAAATGATTTTATTTCTGTAAATAGGTTTGTACAAACACTTTTACACGTCAATCATATTTTAAAACTAGATGAGGTCGGCGTTTCCTATCTGACTACTCTGAGAAGAAAGGCCGAAACAAACTCAGAGGTCACAGTCTCTTTTAAAGTCCAGACATAATCTTGGTCAGATCATGTGAAGACCATGTAGATTTGTCTGAAATGGTCTTTTGAGGAAAACCACACAGATTGAGTGGACCTGTCCAGTCAGTGCACGCATTTGTCAGTAATCGTGCAGCTCAACTTAGAACCTAAGGAGCTCAACGATTCGACGAACAATACCAAAGAAAGGACATTTGGGTAGGCCACAAAAATTACTCAAACTGCCAGACTAAGATTAAAACTACCTTTTCTATTTATCATGACTTTAAAGGCAGATACGACCTCCACGTTATCAGCATGTTTAATAAAGGCTAAGGGTAAGATCGTCACTTTTTACGATTGGCAGTTTCGACGCTGAATTAGAGCTCGTTTGCCCGATAAATTGTTACTATCTGGTGACAAGGGTAAACTTCCCTTTGTAACTTATCTTCATGTTTTACTTTCAATGAGGGTTCAAAATATATATGTCCAGTCATAAAACACTCATTACAAAAAAAAACGACTTTAAAAAAAAACAACACAAGGAGTGAAAATTAACTTTAATTTCGAAAATTGGTGACCTGGGTTTTGTATTTTCGTTGTATGCCACCAACTTCCGAAATTAATGTTATTTTTCACTTCTTAGTGTTTTTGTTGGAATTCGGTTGTTTTTTTGTAAAAAAGTTTTTATTTTTCACTTTTTAGTTGCGGTACCTACCCCACACAAATTCGTATACCACTACTTGATAAGTAAATAACAGTGACAGGAAATTATTAAAACATCATCAATATATACTATGTGGAAAAAATACGCATTATTAAGGATAACTCAAAAACTACTGGTCAGTTCTTGATCAAATTTATATGTAACCACATGAGAAGTACCAGATTTCAAATAAAAAAATAACATCAAAATCAGTTCACCTACTTAGAAAAAAAATCAGAGGTACCCAACAACCACAAAAAATAAATAAAAAAATACAGCCGAATTGAGAACCTCCTCCTTTTTTTGAAGTCGGTTAATAATACTGTCAATAGCTGGCAGTCTTGTACGATAATCTTATTCCGATAGAACAAAAAATAAAATAAAAAGTATTATGTCATGTTCGTATGTACCGCCCCAGCCGTTTTCTCCGCAACTCAGTGATCCCTATATTCTCAATTGACTGGTCGCGCAAATATCGGTGTAAAATCAAATCAGATCGCTTCACCGACTCCTCGATGTTCCTCAGCCGGGCAATGTGACTGTCTGGGAATTGAAATAAAACGGCTATTTTTACTCCTGTACAACCTTGGCCTTAAATCAGATGGACTTTAGAGCGAATGTGGGAGGCTGGGTTTTAACTGAAACTCGGCGGCAAGTTGTATTTAACAAGTGAATAACTACTTTAGAAGTAATATTAGGTACGAATGTTTAAATAACAAAGCTAACTTAGCCTGTCAAGAGTTGACAAATGAGACATTATGTATTATAGGAGCTTACGAGTACGTTGTTGTGTTATCCCCGGGGGGCACGCGGGCATACTCTTTTATACTGTCAAGCTAGAAATTGTTGTCATAAACTCACGTTGATCACGAGAAACCTCAACAGTTTTCACATTTTCTAAAAACAGTAAATTTTACAGATATTTTGACTTCAAAAAGTGGAGCTATTCCTCCAGCATAACCACAGCAAGCTAACCCTTAGGTCTCAAGTCATATCACCGCAAACATTCGAATAAATCGAATCGAACTCGAACGATCGGCAGAATTCGATTCGTTCTTCCACAATCGAGTGCTCAACCCACTTGAAAATATGGCTTGAAATAAAAATATTGTTTTTATTGAATGAATACGTCAATACAGTGTGGAACAAGTTTAAATAGGTACTCTCTATTGAGTTTAAACGTCATAATTGTAGACCAGTTGGTAAAATTAGAACTGATGAATGTTACTATGGACGGTATAGTCAGGGTAGGATCATATTTTGCAACTGCATGATAAGCTTCAACTACGTATTCTACGTATTTCCATGAAATTCACATGAAAATAAAGGTTAAATCTAAATAAAAGGTATAATGGTGATAGCATTATTGACCGTGGTCTGCTTAGCCAAAAGAGATGTTTTGTTCTGACTGAAACAAACAGACACCGCTACATTTGCGCTACTTGCTTGTCCATCTCCATTGTCCCCTATCGCATTTGGGGTCAGATTCCGCATACCCTCGGCCCAACAACATACATCTTTGACATAAACATTTTTAAATAATGGCGGTTATCTTATACATGTAGGGTAGGCATGTGAAATATTTATAAGGTACGATATAACCCGCCTGGCACACAAAGCATCCAAACACGGCTCAAATTCGGGAGCTCAATAAGACAGATTTTGTGGGTTTAAAATGGGCATTTGATGCTCGTCGTTAGTCGAGTTTATATTTATGTGTGTTTTATTGTGTACAACTGGTGTCTGAGCTGATTTCGTGTGTTTATTTATTATTAACGATGGTCTGTCAGGTGGAGTTACATTCAAGTGTAAGCCTAATTAGTTCAGCTTTTTAAGAAACCAAATATGTTATTGGAATATAAAAATATTCACCTCACTTCATGGCTAAAGTTTCTACTTGTAATAGGACGGGGAAGTAAGGGTACGCGTTTTCGCTGCTTGATGGCGAATTTAGACTATTAATTACAGTGTTCCCTGACGATGTTTTTCTTTGTCAAAGGTGCGCAAAATGGTACAAACAACAAACTAGCAGCAGACTCACATTTCTAATTAATGAATGTTGTATGCTATTACGTTAATGATCTCTGTTACCCTGATATTGTAATCATAACGTTTTGCATGCGTCTAATCACACAAATCTCATCAGTAGGTATACCCTACAGAGGACTATGTACTTTATACAATCACTTAGTTGCGTTTACGACGCCCACGGGAAGTAAGGACGAGCTCTAATTTTAGCAAACCGCCACAAACAACGAACTTTTATGTAATAAGCTGCATAATGTACAACTCGCAATATATTTCATAAATTAAGGATGGAATCTTTTTTTTACTATATTTTGTGTTGGTGCCTGGGTTCCTGAGATAGAAAGACGAGTCCGCAGTAGGACACGAAGGAGATGGCGGGTTGACTTGAATATATTTCTTAGGAAGTGGTAGGAGCACATGCAACTAAATAAATTAGGAAAAAAGCAGAACGGTGATGATGATAGTTAAAAGCACAGAAACGAGACAAATAGTTTACATGGCGAGAGGCAAATGACTCAAGGCTTGGGCAAATCCTAGCTGTAGAACCACGTGGGACAGTATGAGCTGCGGTCAGGCGTAACAATTTTTGTAACCAACGTTGTAACTCATCCGTTTCTGTCAATGGACAGCCTACGAAAAGCCGGCGACCTGCACGAGATTGATATGTGTTGTCGACGGAAACTCTGAATACATCGTGAAACATTTCACATGATCCAGAAATGTCACGAGGGACTGGCTTTTATTTATACCAATATTTTGTTAAGGAATTGGGTCGTATGGGGAGCGGGGTCCCACACCTTTTTGTTCGGGCCACTTTTGTGAATGCCAATGTTTGTGTTCATATTAACACTGTGAATATTTAAATATGAAATATGTGGGGATTGTTTTAATTTCGTGATGGGCTTGCAGATTATATTATTTTCTCGCTCATAAATAGGGTGTTGATTGATAGAGGCAATTTTTTTTTTAATTCTTCATTGTTGCGGTTTATTTGTCGATGATTACTGACTGTTACCGTTTTGAGATAGAACGTTAAAACGTTACCTGGGGTAACAGGCAAAATGCTTTTACTGTTCACGAAAACTTTAAATACTGAAGTTTAGTTGACGTACTTGTCTTTTAAATCGATTAGCAAATATTCACACAGGCTCCAGTCTCCACAACATCAATGTATTTTTGTGAACACTATTATCTGGGGGAGAAAAGAAACATTATTATTATAATTTTATTATTATTGTTCATTTTACAATAAAAATAGAAATATACCCAAAATACTTCCCAATAGACTACGCTAAAGGTGTAAACATACAACAATCATCACCCAAACTTACTAGTAAACACAATATTGTATAATGTTCACACGTGAACGAATATGGGCCGTTAGTATCGGAACGCTAATAACAGTCGGTTCGCAAACAGCCGTCTAGCTAAAACAACGTGCAATACAATCTACGTACTGATGCGTACCTGTGAATGTGAGATGGGATATTGTTTAGAATGGTGTTTGTAGAATTAGTTTTGTTAGTACCCAAGGTGCAACACGGTCTATACTATCGTTGTGCCTAGAGATAGGCAGCAAACTCTTTTAAAATGAGGATCGTGCGAGGCACTCTTTTGACAAAGTGGGTTAGCACCACCGCAGCCTCGCTCATTCGTGGTAGCACAGTGTGCTACCACGAATGAGCGAGGCTGCGGTGGCCTGTGAGCACGTACGTGCTGTGAGTCGCGTGACTTACCGCGTGAGTCGCGAGGGTGGTGTGTAGTGGCGACAACGCGACACGGCACACAAACGGAGTAGAGTACGCACACGCGGTGACTAATCGGTTAAGGGCGTCACACAGGTCGCACGAGTGATTTTCATGGAAAGAGAAATGAGAATGATTAGGTGACGTCTTCAAACAAAAGCAAAAGACGGCAATTAAACTAAGACCTTAACTCCTTTGCTTAGAGTCGTAAATAGACTTGCAAACATCAAAATAAAGAGTGAGTGACTCGTTTCGTTCAAAACTCACAATACGTACAATGTTCTGTGTAGCTAATCCGTGCCCTGTGGTATGTGCTAGCACATCAAAATAAAAAGAGTGAGTGACTCTCTTTATCCAAGTCAGTAGTTACAACTGTGCGTGCACATGTGCTGAGTTACCCAACACTAGTTGTGACGAACACACCCACTCAAGCCTCTTAGTTTAAGAGACAGGGTTTATATTTTTGCTTATAGGTAGAGATTTTTGTAGCTTTTTAACTTTTGTAAAAACAAACATGTATAATTTTAGTATATCTTACCACTATGTCCAACCTGTGTCTATGTATTATTTTGGATAAGTTAATTTTTTTTCATGTATTATATGTGCTGTTACATATATACCCCAAATAAGGCCATAGGGGCAATTGCGTAACATATATAAAATTACAACTGATCACAATGTCTTTCATTTTGACAAGTCAGCCACGTTCATTGCATTATTTACGTTGCTAAGCAGACGAAGTTTACAAACCTATGAAGCAATGGATTAAGAATTTCCTTTGAAACCCTCGGATTGTTATAGAAAGTGTGTTACATAATTAGTTTGCAGGCCTTCATGACCCATTCTACTAAAATAAATGATGACGGAACAAAAATTGTTTTAAATATATTCCTAACCATAGGCACTATTTCTTCTTTGAGCATGCAAAAGGTTTTAAAGGTTTTAAAGAGGCCTATTTCGACAGTGGTTATATCATCCTGAAGGCCGATTCCCCTAATTAAAACCGTTCAAATTGTAGTCGCAATATAATCTCAACGACAATCATATTTTTTTATATAAAAGCTGTTCTTGGGAGATTAAGTCAGAGATGCGAGCGTTCATAAAAATACGTGCATTCCCCTCTACTAATGACACACGTATCTTTGCAGCAGCAACATGTATAAAACTTGTTCTAAAAGTTTTTGTATGCTATCTGCCTTGAATATATATTTCCTTTCCCCACACAACTCCTTACCGAGGCGGTGCATTTCTAGTTACGTATACAGTACAGGTAAGCCGCAGTACGCAAGCCGTATTCAAAGGAGTGCGAGGTGAATTCAGAGAGATGAATATAAGTACGTACGCTGTGTAACGAGCAGGTATTGGTGTTATCAACTCAAACAGAAATTATGAATCCGAAAGTTATTTTTTCTGAATGTTTCTGCGTTTCTTTTGGGGAGCCTTCTTTCGTATTGTTTGGTTTCAAGACGTTTATTTATATTTTGAGGAACTGAAAACATAAATAAACGATTTTTGATCGACGAAAAAGTATCTACATTTTCTTCGATTGATAATACAATTTTAGGCATCGTGTTACGTTCTAGTAACAATAAAAATAATGTATTGTATGTTTTCAGTCGATTTTTACTTGTCAATAATTATGATTTTACTTGATATTTTTGTGTATCCGTATTGTTCCAGAGCCGGGCAAATGTATGTAAAGGCCTTATAAATAAACTGAACATAGCATTTCACATCTCAATTATGACGCGTTAACTAATTAAACGACCTATCCACGCTCTACGGCGTAGCACGCTCGTAGCCACTCGTAGACCGCTCGTAGCGCGCCGTAACACGTAGCGACAAACCGCATTAGGTACTCGAAATCATTCGGCGCATTCGTGTTTACAAAACAATTTCATTCGGAGGCGCAAACATTGTCGACAAGAAATAGACACGTCCCAAGGTTCATTCATACGAAACGACACATGCCAGAAATGTTGATAAAGTGTATTTCTGTGAAAGTACTAGTTTAAGACTTTAATAGTACCTATAGTACTGAATTATTGGTGAATGAGGTACTGTTTGTTGCCAGGTGTGAAGCTTCTGTATGTTCCTACATCGTGTTGTCTGGTCCATAATCGTTAGCCTACCCGAAGTTCCAAAGCAATTGGATTTTAATTGTACCTCCCACGTTTGGCAGAACAACATCTGCACGATTGTATTTTATTTGTTTCATATTGAGCTAATGTTTGCTCGACCGTTTCCAATTACTTTGTTCTCTTAGTGGCAATAAAGGGAATTTGCGTAATGTTCTTGATCTTTGTACTTTGATTATGTACCTTTTCAAGAGTAAAACGAATGGATAATTAAATAAAGTGATAGCTTTGATTAAAATTGCAAAATAGAAAAAGCTTTGTTAGTGATTAGCCGTACAGCTCCTACAGCACTCAAGGGAAATAATGGACTGCACTATTCACGGCGGAAAGTAGAGCGAAAAATTAAATAGGAGACATACGCTATTTTTATACTTAATCAAAATCAGACGCGTATTGTATTCAAAACTTTTCAAATCAAGATTCGCTCACGATACATCGATACGTAAATTACATGATAAATAACACTGACGACAATTCTCTAACTAACAACGCAAAAGTGGCGGGAACTCGAAGTAAAACAAATAGATCCAAGATGGCGGAGGGGCGGTAACTGACATGGCTTCACTCTTTCGTTTGTCCTTACACTCGCATTTATTTAGGTTTCAACTTTCGCAGTCAACAACTTATTCAATACAAAATATTTCATTTCCCGTTTTTTGTGTATTTTCGCCGTTTCTCGATACTTTTCCGATAAGTCTGGCTCGTTTTGTTTGCGATCATTTTTGCTTCTTCGTATTTTCAATTTGAACGTGTTTTTGTTATTATTTTTATTTGCTTTTGTTTTCCGGTTTTGAGGTCTTTTTGTCCTTGTAGCTATTTGAGTATCTATTTTCCAATACGCAGCATATTATAAGTTTCCTTGTTATTGAGAATTTTTATTTGTTTTTAGAGTTCCGTACCTCAAAAGGAAAAAACGGAAACCTTATAGGATTGCTTTGTTGTCTGTCCGTCTTTCCGTCTGTCAGTCTGTCAAAACCCTTTTTCTCACGAACGCATGGAGGTATCAAGTTGAAATTAATCCTAACTTGTCCTAACTTGTATCCTAAGTTTCTTACGCTTTCACGCTAAAACGGCTGAACGGATTTCGATGAAATTTGGCACACAGATAGACCATGACCCAGGTAAAGACATTGGGTACTTGTCATCCTGGATCGCAGATGAAGTCGTGGGCAACAGCTAGTACCAAATACATAAATCTACGGTCCCTTAATGCTCTAAAAAAATCAAGCTTCTAAATCAACGCAATAAAAAAAAATGGCCTTATATGCGACATGTTGATACTCGCAAATATGTCAAAACCTATAGGGCCCTTCCCGTTGACCCATTATTTAGTCTATGCATTGACCTAGAATCATGAAATTAAGCAAGAAGCAAGGTCTCACAGCACAAGTAAAGGAAAAAATCCGAAAATCGTTAATTTGTAGTTTTATCACTTTTTTTTTTTTGAGATTACACATTTACATTTGCAGTTGGAGAATTGTCTGTCACGTTTATATCGATTTATGGGAGAACATTTTTTGCAACTAAAAAGTTGATTTTTTTCTTGGCATATATTCACCCCACCACATCCTACACGCACTTTGACCGATTTTATTCTTTATTTCTCTCTTACTGATTGAATCCATACAAAAACGCACAACCTTTTCTTCGTAGTTATACTGCATGTACGTACGCAAAACCATAAATGTGACCAAGACCCTTCAATCAAATATAAAGAATAGGAATGACTAATTCAATTAGTTGTATCATTTATAAAAACATTTTACGTCTCGAAAATAAAACCATATAATTCAAAGCGAGCGACGTCAAATTTTACGACGAAGTCGAGACAAAAAATTCTGAAATGTTCAGGAAAACAGCTTTCGTATTGGAAATATTTTCCAATAAAAAGAATACTATAGTACATAATGTAGGTATTTAGCTATCTACAGAAAAACATTCCATCCCATAAAACATGACACAGAAGTTGATAGCAGTTCTAATTCTACAACATTAATTTCTGATCCTTAATACCACCGATAAAACGTCGATATCGATTTTATCTGCATTTTATAACATCCCTCTGCGCTAATCCCTAATTTTACACCCATAGAGTAGGTCGTTCCTTTGACGGCCGCGAGAGGGCGCTTCAGCCTCAAGTACTAAACAAAACGAGGGTATCCATGTACAAGGTGGCATCTTCGATACCATCTCAAGATGCTGTGGCCGCGATATTTTTTCAGTGACCCACTTTCTTAGTATTTTTTTTAGCTGAAGCCAAAATGTTTCCGATATTCTTTCGACGAGGTTCGTTTAGTGAGTTATATATGTACGTGATGCGGGATTAAAAGAGGCAGTGGAGGGCTTTTTGTTGTCTGTTTTAACGCTTTGTAATATTAAAAAAATGTTTGGTATTTATGTGAAGGTGAACTTTATTCAAAGTACTATAAATAAGTCCTAAACGGCTGAAGGCTGAAAGGCTCTAACAAAGCCGACATGATTTTCTAAACAATTTGTGTAACCAAAATCTAATTAAACAGTTTTTGTGTCATAGTTTAACGAGATTATCAAATAATATTCTGAAATTATGGATAAGTGTTTCAAACTACCTTCTATACAAACTACGACTCATTTATGCTCCAAACAATTTTGGTGTAGATAATTACAGTATTTATCAAAATCAGACGTTCAAACAAAAAGTATTATAAATATGTGTTACTTTTGTATTCCAGTTTCTACAGTAGAGGTTTTTTTTTGTAAAAGTATTTTAAATATTTATCAAGGCTACGAGCGTAGTGCTAGTTTTCAAACCCGCCAAAACCAGCTGTGTTTTACGTCATGTTGCCATAAGAGATAAAACACACTTCGAATTGTACTTTGAAACAAACTTTTTTACAAAAAAAACAACAGACTTCAACAAAAATACAACAAAGTGAAAAATTACTTTAATTTCGGAAGTTGGTATCTTTGGATCTGTATTTTAGTTTTTTTTGCCACCGACTTCCGAAATTAAAGTTATTTTTCACATTGTAGTATTTTTTTTTTGAAGTCAGTTGTTTTTTTTCTTGTAAAAAAGATTTTGAATTTTTAGTGAGTTCGTTATTAATTCATTTAAGTTACAATAGCCTAATGTCAGCTGCTCATCACCTTTTACAAAATATTCCTTTTCAGGATGCAGGGACGTTAATTGTTGAGGAGTTCTGGAAGAACTGGAGCTGATGGTAAAGCCACCATCAGGAACATTTCACCGTATTCATTGTGACGAGCATAAATTGCTTAGCAACCATATTAATGTAATCGAATCATAACCCGTGAAATACTGATTATTGAGTAGTTCCGGTGGCCACCTCTGGTCTTCATCATCAGTTCCATTTCACCAAATGGTGCTTTTCGAGACGAAATGCACGAGTTACTATAAAAAAATACCCAAATCGCTACAGGTGTGCCTATAAAATTTGAGGATTTCCCTCGATTTCCATGGGATCCCTTCATCATATTCTGAGTTGGTGACAATGGGACCACTTCGAGAGTATACGCTTTTAAACAAAAAAAGAATTTTGTAAATCCGTCTATATAATGACGGAGTTACATACACACAAAATACATTTAAAAAAAAATACATATAAACATCCGAATTGAAAACCTCCTCTTTTTTGAAGTCGGTTAAAAAGTTTAATTTCATGTTCTACCTATTGTGTATGTTTAGTTCCATAATATCATACGAGAATAAACTTAGTTTTATAAACTTCGGACTCTATTTTAAACTAACAGGTTTACCATACCACTCATTCTGCGAGAAAAAGGCAAGGAAAGCATTCCGGCATCGAAATGGAACTTTAGAGAAAGGGAAACGCTTAGATGAGAAAATTTTCCATTGCATTTCCGCTGAAAAATTTCACAACTGCGTAAAAACTGTAGCACCATCCACAAATGAGGACTTTCCATTAATAATGGAGTATGGCTCGTCATACAAGCTCAGCTTCCGGGCTTCGCTCAGCGCTGCTTGACCCCCGCTGACCCAAGGTCGCCTGGCCATTGTTGCTCGTCTTTTGTTCAAACTCACACGCGCGATTATGTGACAGAATGTTTATAGGTCAACCAGTATACCTCCTACTTTATACATAAAAGCCGCGAACTCTTCGAGACGACTTCCTTTCGGCTTTGAAAAGGAAGCAATGCGGTTGTTACCGGTGAAATGGAAGGCACAGAGTTATGTATATGAGCAACCTGCGCTGAATATTTAATGTTTTAGAGAAATGGGAATGTATAATCAGGATATGGGTTATTTTATTTTATGCATTAAACATATATTTATGGAATAAATATTTTGATGCTATTTTTTGAATCACTAAATTCCTCTAACTCTAATAAAAATTAAAACCTTTACTGAAGTTTAAGGACATTAAATTCCTTAAATTAAAATCCTATGATTTCCAAATGATATATAGACATCTCTCTTCAACTTTTATTCTGCTAAAAAAAGATAAAGCCTTTAAAGCTTGCGGTACATTTTCACCAAAAAGAATTGCATTTTTTTGCTATTATAGTTCTCTCCCATTGAATAAAAACTCGAATGTAGAAAATATCGGAATGCTGACACTCGATACATCGCGAGTGGCACTCGAGTCGGCGAGTGATTACCGTTCACTCGACGCACGCCACTCGCCGCCACTCGATGAGACTCGGAACGACTCGATTACTCGAATGGCCTTACTGTACAACCACAGACTATTCGCGACGATTTATAGAGGTGCAGGAATCGTAAAATAGTTAACTTTATTGATGGAAATTGCATGTCTGTGCCAATTTCTAAATGATTTTCTTTAAGGGGAAAGCGCCAGGTAGCCCGCAAAATTCAAATTTTCTTACGTTTTTTTTACAATTTGCAGGTCAGTGTCAGATTGTCTTGAACAAAATATGTTTCGCGACCGTAACAAGTATGTTGTCGGCGTACAACATATGCGCGTGATTAACGGTGGAAAGGCGCGGTGTGTCTGGGTACTGAACCCGTACGCGACGACCGCTGCACGCCCTCCACTCCACTCAGCTCACAGACGCGCGCCACTACGGGCGTTTCTTGTTCTATCATAAATTATGGTATTACACCTATTTTAATAAAGTCCACTCTTAAAAACACTCACTCACTCTTATAAAGTCCAATTGAGCCCATTCATGTATTTACAGAATTTCTTGACTATTTCATGAAACATACTCGTAAATTCAATGGGATTATATGAACTTAGGTGGTTGTATTGATGATTTTAATTATTTTAATTATGTAAATACATACTTGTTACGGTCGCGAAATATATTTTGTTCAACACAATCTGACACTGACCTGCAAATTGACAAAACATAAGAAAAATTGAATTTCGCGGGCTTCCCTGGCGCGTTCCCCTTGCTACCTTTTAACTCTGCACCTATATGTATCAATTTTAGGTACCTTGTAGATACTTAAAAAGTTACTCAACTTTTCTAACAAGTATTAAACTCCCCTAAAGAAGGTAACATTGCCGCGCAACTTGTAAGCGTCCAGTGAGTTATTAAAACCTTGGTACGCGAGCAACTATACAGTAAATTGCGATATTGCAGTAAGTAATACCAAAGTCACATTTGTGTTCGTGTAAATAGTCAAGTTAATAAAAATAAGCGAAGAGTTTTGCGTCCAAGAGGAATATGACGACATAAAACCTCAATTTCAATACTCCCGCCAATTCCAAGATTTCAATACCCGAATACTTGTTAGGAAGAAAAAAGAACATTTTAGCGCTCATAATAAAAAAAAAAGTTTCTCATTCGGGTGCGTTGCCGTGGAAATTGGAAGTGAAGTAATAAATAGTAATGTACCTGCGTCGAGTCGCACTACGAATGGCAGCATTTCATTCACTAGACTAGATACTCTCCTCTTGGGTTCGAATAAATCCATTCAAAGACAATTTTTAGGGTTCCGTAGCCAAATGGCAAGAAACGGAACCCTTATGGATTCATCATGTCTGTCTGTCTGTCTGTCCGTCCGTTTGTCACAGCTACTTTTTTCCGAAACTATAAGAACTATATACTGTTGAAACTTGGTAAGTAGATGTATTCTGTGAACCGCATTAAGATTTTCACACAAAAATAGGTAAAAACAAAAGAAAAATGGGGGTTCCCCATACTTAGAACTGAAACTCATTTTTTTTTCCATCAAACCCATACGTGTGGGGTATTTATGGATAGGTCTTCAAAAATGATATTGAGTTTTCTAATAGATTTTTTTTCTAAACTGAATAGTTTGCGCGAGAGACACTTCCAAAGTGGTAAAATGTGTGTCCCCCCATGTAACTTCTAAAGTAAGAGAATGATAAAACTAAAAAAAAAATATGATGTACATTACCATATAAACTTCCACCAAAAATTGGTTTGAACGAGATCTAGTACTTAAGTAGTTTTTTTTAATACGTCATAAATCGTAAACTGCTACGGAACCCTTCATGGGCGAGTCCGACTCGCACTTGGCTTTTTTTTGTGGTTGCAACGAGTCTGGAATTTGTAATTCGGTCTCGTTTACTAAGACTTTAACTGGAAAACCTATCCCAAAATAGACTATTTTGGAATAGGTTTTTCAGTTCAGTGTTTTAGTAAAGATTAGAAATGTTAATTCAAATACCTTGAAACGTACCTCACGATAAAACAAGAGAAGAATCCAATTTTACATTCTTTAAAAATAACATTCAAATAAATCTTCATAATGGAAATAAATCCCAAAATAATAAATGTTTTTCCTCTTCCTCAGGTAAGCACGTCAACAATGCAGACTTCGGAACAATAAGTACATAGAATTACCATAACGATAGCACAGAATTCGATGGCCAGCATTATGGAAAACGATTATCGAAATGAATAATGCAAATAGAGGTCCTTTAATATTATTTTCGTCGTTGAATATTGTTATTAAAGTCATATCGTAATACAACCAGGACAATAACAGCCGTTGGGTTCAATAATATTTGGAAGGAAATGGCTTTTGGTATATGACCTCTTTTATTGCTATTAAAATCAATAGGTATAAAACAGATTAGACGTACACACGTTTGGTAATAAAACCTTGGAATCTTTGCTTCATTCCGAAGTAAAAGCTTCAGAAATTACATATCTAGGCAGTGGCGTAGCTAATCCCGAAGAGGCCCCGTATCAAAATTTGCTGGGGGCCCCTTTTACCTGACTGCAGCGAAGCTTCAAAAAACAATACCTACACTAGGTATTTTTTTTTTCCAAAATTGTAGATTGACTTGGAAAGTAAAGCTATTATTGTGAGTTTCTTGCCCGCTCTTCTCCATAGATACCTACTACGCTTTGGAATGGGCAACTAACTAGCTTCATGTCTCTGACTGACACCCTTTTCAAATGTAAATGGTTTAATTGAAATAAATGCTTTGTGTTTGAAGCCAAACCCATTTCATTAATTTGATGTTTTTCATTAGGTACTCATTTATTACGGGCCTCTTATCAATAAGAATTACGGATAGTATTTTACGAATTTCCACATCGCGTCGGGGGGCCCCTGTAGCTTGGGGGCCCCGTATCATTGATGCGGCTGATACGGCGATAGCTACGCCTTTGTATCTAGGCTAGTTCTGTTGCAGTCCATAAGTGTTTCATGCATCAAATGTGAAGAGAAGTATGAATGAAGTCGAGAAAAAATATATTTTTATTCTCAAGTTCTGTTGAGTAGCGTTGCAATTAGTGCAACGGCCGCGCTAATGAGAGCTTCGCTGCCATCTTAATTCGCACCTCGCATTACAAAATGGCGGCTCTTCGCGAGCACATCACCATTATGCATCCAATCGCGAATTTCCAGAAAAAACGACGAAACTTTATCGAGCTCGTGAATACTTATAACGTTACGGAACCCACCTACGTGGACTTTTGAGAGAACGGGGACAGTCAACTCGCGACGTTCAACGCAATACTCGTAGTCCATTCGATTGACGTAATTGAATTAATTGCTATTTCACTGTGAGTCCGATTTAATTGTGTTTTATTTCCTCGTGGCCGTCTTTGTTAATATCAATTAAACGTGTAAGTAATCCTTTGGATTAATGGTGTTCGTGTAGTTTTCTGTGTTTGGGACGTGGTGGGTCGGTATTTTCTACAAAAATAAATAGGTACCTACCATAATGTTTTTTTTTAAGATGAGAAAATAATTTGTGCCTATGTTGAGAGGTTTTGCTACTAATGTTCCAATTTTAGTTGAAAGTTGAAGTTACAAATGCATTTTCAATTTCCTAATTTCTTCATTAGCAGACATCCAGTATTACCTGGTTTTCCGTACTCGAACAAAATATGGCATACATAAACGAAAATTAATTACTACATAATTTATTCGGGTCGCCTCCTGAACCTCTTCTAAGCCATACTCAGGGGAAGAGGGAAGGCGGAAGGGAGATAGAGTACACAAAATATCGCTGTGCTTACCTTTGAACCATATTAATGGTTTTTCACTTAGGTGTACTTAAACGTTTACTTTATCATAAACTCCCACAAATTTTCTATGTATTTTAGTTTAGGTTAATCAACCTATCTGAATTCCTCCTCCAAATATCAAGTTCGGTATTGTCTTTTACCAAAGTTGTTGAAAATCGAATAACAAATATAAGTTAAGGGTGTCAGTGTCGTTGCCACTGACCATCACATCATGCCAATTACTGCAAATGGGTCACTCCAAGAGAAATGGAACCCATCGAAATATAATTGCTTAGATCGAACAAGGTATGTTATCAGGGATTAATGTTGCTACTTAACTTAACCCTTTTTTTTTGTCAGATGTACATTTTGGGAGGAAAAATAACAGGTATTATATAGATAACTTATTGCCTTGTCTTTAATCTTACATTCTTTACCTTGTGAATACCACTCATTCATGGAGAAATTTCCTGCTCGCAGCTTCATTAATAAATTAATTAGCCCCAACGCTTATTCCAACAAAATTCTAACAGTTAAATAAATAACTCGACACTTCTATAGAGGACGAAAAGTAACTCAATTGTTATTAAAACGGGTCATTCTTATCTCTTCTTGCGATGTTGGTCCTCCAACATTACGAAAGTAAAACAAAAGAAGTTGGAAATTAAACTTTCCTGAAAATATAGGGAGCGATCCTTTTGTCGGCATAATCGAGGGGCGTGGCGGGTCCCGATCTTTACTCTCGACCCTAAATTATCTCGCTCCAATGGTTCCAGATAAAGATTAAACTATTAAACGAGCCCTCGGAATCTTTCTTAGTGTTTTATAACTTTTTTGTCTCTCCTTACCTGCCTGCCAGGATTTTTCCTTTAAATTACGAACTTTAAACTTTGTGGGTGATTTTTTATCTGTTTTCGTCGTTTTTTTTGTTGTTGGCGATTGATTGATAGCTTTGTGAAAGTTTTGGTGAACACTAATTATAATCTATCTACCTTTTATCGCAAGTACCTGAAGTGTCATATTTTTCTAAAAACTCTCTGTAATGCTGTTGAATTATTTTCATTAATGGAGCATCAGTAGCTTTCGGTGTCTTCACTTTATGTCACCAACATCAACGAATTTAACAACTATTAACCTGTATCCCTAGTATGACTTCCCTCGATCGAAAATGAAGAGCTGCCTGCCGACAAAGCTATCCGCTTAATCGCTTAGTCACATGTTACGACATCGACAGGACTATGTTCGGAATTTCGTCGAATATCGGAGCTTACATCAACTTGACAAGCCAGCCATACAGGCAGTAATTTTGACCTGAATGGTTCAAGGGAAAACAGAGACAATAAGGATAGGTATCATGTAGATCCATAATTTCTTTTTTTTCCTCCATTGTCCGCTTGCCGACCTTTTATCGATTACAACTGTAACAGACCTCTTGTGAATGAAACTAGACGATGAATCTACAGGGGTATTAAACATTTTGTGCTAGCTTTTTTTTGCGACTGCATCCGCTTGTAATAAGTAGGTATAGGTTCCAAAGGGAACTTTTTACTGAGATTAAAACTATGCTATGTCTGTACTATATGACTGTGTAAAAATCATATAAGCCGTATTGTCGCTTCGGTGTCATATGTGAATTTACACCACACCAACATAATACAGAGCACCTTGGATAGCACGTAAAGCCGTTAGTCCTGCGCCTAATATCTTCCCGATCGTGTCGGATTGCCGTCCCATCGGAATATGAGAGTAAAGGAACAGTGTGTGCACATGTGTTTGCGCACACACTTGTACACTATATATCTCCTGCGTACTTAGCTAATCTCCGTTGAGATTGGCCACCGTGTCCGGAATTCGATCTGAAGAATTTTTATTTATACTGGATGGTTTTTTCAGACTAAGAAAAAGGGTCATGCTACTTCCTTGATAAATGTATCATAAACAACAACCAATTAAATCAGTTACTGGGTCTAATTAGCACTAACTCGATCTGTTCATAATTGAGCCAAATGTGATTAGCGAGGTGGTACGTTCAAACCGGATAGTTATATCGCCACCAGATGGCGCCACTTACCGCTACAATATAATTTACTGCTTAAACTATTGATATCCTGTTTTAGAATATTTATTGCATAGCATAAATTGCACACCACTATATTAAATTTTGATCTAAGAAGAAACTACTCTGTTTAATGAGACAGATTGGTAGTAATTCCGGTCAACTTAAAAAAAACTCACGACTTGTAATTTTCACTCTAGTTGGGGCATACAAGAGAAGACACCTTTTTAATATCTTAACCTTTTTAAAAAGGTTAAAGGCGCATTTTATGTTGATATTAATTATATCTACCGCTGAAACGTCCAGAACTGCCATATTAGCGTGCGCTGCCTGTGCGACGTACGTCCGCCTACCATGTTGGCTTTAGTCGATTGGTTGCGTTCAAATCGGTTTTGTACCGTGGGCCATGGACCTAATATACAAACTGGACTGAGCTCTCGTACCAAAAAAACGAGCAGAGAGAGATAATGCATACCGAGGCTTTCATCTCTTTCTAATAGGGTGACCAAACATTTTTTTAACAGACAGGAAAGTTCGTTTTGAAAGAGATAATTTGTGTCCGGTTGATACTAAGTGATTTCAAATTATTGTTTTGTAGCGGTATCTACACCGCCACATGCGAGCTACACGTCACACTGACGTCACGCAAATCCTGCATCGCGCAAGCAGAGTTTACCGCGCGACTAGCATTTAAACAACGTCCCGACATCAACCGTCGGGCAGTTGCCCACCAGACACAACACCCGTCTGGTCGGAGCATCCTCCCTTTTCTATGGAGGTATGAGTGAGCTTTACACCCTGTTCCTCATAACTCTATAGTTTGTAACTAACTTAACTTCATTGTAAGTAACTTCATTTCAATTTTTTTTCGTAATAAATTATTAATTCACTATTTGATGTTCAAATAGTGAAATAATAATTTATGAAAAAAAAGAAAATTAAACCTTTATAAACTATACATATCGGAAAAGACTTTTTCTCGAATGCTGATTATTTGAAACTGACATTGTTGTATACTACATATATATTATATAGTCCTCCTTATCGATTTCGATAACGGCGACCCTTTGAAATTATTATTTCCTAGCGTGTGCCTGTTGTATACTATGTCGGTGTTGAATCGTGCATGTACCCATGTTTTAAAAAAGAAGTTATGATACCTAGACTACAATATTGTTGAGGAGACACATGTCTTGTGTTAAATCATCAAATATAATCACGTATACGTGGTTTATGATGAAGTAGGCAAGCTATTTAAATGAAGTAAAGGGAAATAAAACTAAGTGTATGTGACGAACATTTTTTCAAATTCAAACTCGAAGCATTTATTTCAAATAAGTAAAACAATTACCAATAAACCAATACAAAAATCTGCCGGCTTGAAATGAAGGTTGCAAACAACAGAATTTTTGGTAATTGTTTGTAATTCGGGAATTACATCCAACCATTTTTGCTTCATTACTCCTTATGATGGAAAGCTGTAACCAACATAAAAATAATGCTATTTCAATCATGCGATACATAGGTGCAAATTGTATTTATTATACGCATTATATTAATAGTTTTAATCAGAAATACACTAAAGCGTTGGTTTCTTCCGTCTACGAAACTTCTAGAGCATGGTCATACTACATATTGTTATTAAGCAAAATCTTTGTAATTCCTTACCAATGAATGAAATGTTATGATATGTGAAATGAAATGAAAACTATATATATGAAATGTTTTGATACAACACTTTTCCAACATTTCCACCATAAAAATTACAAAAGAACCGTAGCTAAAAGTTTAAATGCGATGCGTCTTAACAAAATAACAGAAAAAGTCATTCGCATGTCAGATTATATAGTTACAAGAGTAATTTTATGATAACTACCAAACAATTATTATTTTGATTATTTTATTTACATTAAATTATTTACTACTGTGTACAGATTGTAAACCTTTATATAAAATTATTTAAAACTAATCTAAAATCTAAAAATATTTATACGTTACTTATTTTACTTGCAGTTGGTGAAATATTTTCTACCATCTATAACATTTTTATTTTCTGACAATAGAGAAAAAGGGACAAACAGCCTCTGCTCTGACTATCTCTCTCGGCTCGTTTTGCCTCGGCTAAGATAGCATAACAAAAGTAAACCTAAAATGTATGTAGCAGTTGTGGTTAATTTTTGTATGATACGATTTTTGGAGAGCTCAGTCCAGTTTGTATATTATGTCCATGCCGTGGGCACACTGTACAGCTGCCAATTTGTTCAAATTTTTTTACGAACGTTGCGCGCTCCCTAGATATTATGTGTTGGTGACTTAATTAATAACCCAATGTATTAGTGTTATATACCGTAAAAATCCTGATTACTCAAGGTTTACGAATATCTATACGTGTAATAGGTTTTGAATTAGTTTTATTGTGTTAAACTCGTTATGAAAAATTTGAGGCCGTAGCGACACGCTACGCGCATGGCTACGGCATTTTCGTATTAAATTACGTATTTTTTACTAAATAATCTATTAAGTAATGCTTGTAATATGGACATAAATTCAATTAGTAGTAGTATAGTAGTAGTATTTAAAAACGCTCAGAACGTTTAATACTATGAAGATAGTTCAAGATCAATATTCATTCCGCAGGACATTTTGTTTGGCGACCATAGTAGCCATGGACGATTTCGATAGGATCCGAAGTCCCGAAATAAGGGTTCGGACGAATGTTAAACGCACACACGCTTCGTTTTATTTCCAATTTTTTTGGTATACAGGTACTGAATTGTTGTAAAATATATATAATTATTACATACAAATGAATACCTGTCATTTCAAATATAATCACACAATAATCATCTAAAATAAATTAAATCCTATTCGCAAATCACAGGTGCGAGGACCCTTATGTCGGCCTTCTGGACCTCGCAGGAGGCATGAAATTGTTGCGGGAATGGGGTGTTTGTTTTGGTGTATTGTGCTACTCTGAGCAAACCAAGTATGGACATATGGGTATCAAAAAAAAGCTTAGATAGTCTAGTTTAATAATAAATAGGTTTTATTGACACAAACTACAAATGAATGTACAAAAATTCAGTAAGAACAAATATTTTACGGAAATTCAACACATATTCTTATTTTAACATTTTTTTACAGTTTTTTGGTCTATGAAGTCGTAATGTAGTTTTAACACCTATTGATTCTGTATGGTTTCAGCTACACACACGATTTTTTAATAAGGTATAGGTTCAGTAGTTTTCAAGTAATTACGCTTTATGTTGGAAATGACCGAAGCGCACGCGCGCTATAACGTAAAACGCGTTGCGGGACGTATTACAGAGTGACAGCGCGCGGCTTGGACGTACCAGCGATATAATCAATAATAACATAACGTGCATTTATTTTAGGTAAATAACACCCATTGCCAAACATAAATTTAATAGAAATCCATAACTCATCATCATCATCATCAGCCTATATTCGTCCACTGCTGGACATCGGCCTCTCCTAGTGAACACCACTTAGCCCGATCTCTTCAGCTCTCCTCATCCAATCTCTGCCAGCTACCTTTCGCAAGTCGGCACTCCACCTGGCCGGCGGACGTCCCAAACTACGTTTGCCTAAACGCGGTCTCCACTCTAAAACTCGGTTTCCCCAGCGATTGTCGGTTCTGCGAGAGATGTGACCAGCCCATTGCCACTTCAGCTTGCTTAGTCTTTGGGCTATGTCTGGCGGATAACCTCCACCCATAAATAATAAGCCATAACTAATAACCCTTAGTCATCATGCCAAAAACTAAGTTAAAAAATTGTGAAACCGCTATTCATGGTTTCATAATCTTCGACTAACCTCGCGTTCAATTTAAACAATTACCTTACAAGCCTTATCTATGAATATCGTTAGCGAACATCGTTGTCAGCCCAAAACCGATAGAAATGGACATAAACACACGTAATACGGACGTGATAAACAAACAAGTGGATGCAATATCTCGGCAATTACAGGCGAGCGCCGATCTCCAATATCCGGCGAGCACAATCAAGATGGCCGAGCTTCCGGCGGCCATGTTGCTAAGTCTGCACACTGATACACCAATTTGTTTACACCCTGTATGGGATAAATGTTTAGTAATTAAATAGGAATAGTTCAATAATTAAAGGAATGGGTGATAAATATGTTATTTACGCTAGTTTATTTCCATAAAATAGCACGGGACTGCATACTTCGAAAGCACAAACATTGAAGGCGTCTATGATTATGATACACCTATATATTAATATAGATATATATTATATTATGTGATTATGCGGTTATTACCTACATTTCTTTATCACCTGTCAAATACGATCGGGTTTAAAATAATCTAAATCCAGTTAAGGTCGAATAGTTATATAAATCAACAATAATGTCACAGTTTCCACATATTTTTTTCTCTCATAGCCTTCAATACCTTGGTTTTCCTAGCACCCCGTGCAAAATGAACATCCAGGATATTGCCACCGACTTTATAAGTAGAAAACACTTAAAACCCACCACTAACCTTCATTTAAACTGTCTCCCTGTATAAATACCGTTATACTTTTATAGGGCCTCTTAAGGTCATAACAGGCAAGAGGCTTCAAAGAACACTTTTACAGTAATAGGTTCCTCGTAGAAGTGAATAGGTAGGTAAGAGGTATAATACTTGTTGAAGTCGTGACATTCTGGACAAGACATCGGATTTCATCCGGCATCGGTTTCCATTTTGTTCAAGGTTCTCGGGAATATGATATTCGTGCGCGTGGAAAGCTGCCACTACTTTTATGAGTTACTGTTCGAGATAGGGTTAGTTGTGCTAAGGGTTTCGTGTGTAAAGTCAGATGCGGGCTGTTAGAATAAGTTTGATTTGGTTTGTTTGTTATTATGTGATTACTTTAAGGGCTATTTTTGTAGTTTAGCTGCCTTCGACCATTCTCAACATTTTGGTGTGTGGGAAATATATTACCGTTTGTAAAAGGGGCGTGTCTATGGTAACCACAGATTCTTCAAAGATTCAAAAGGTTTATTAGACTACCTAGCTTGCCAATAACTCTTTTACCAATATTCCGTATCGGCTTTTCGACTCTCATTTCACTAACTAAGCTGTGGCTACTGCACCGCCCAGCTCGCTCTACAAAAACTGTTTGTTAATTTATCTGTTCTTAGACTAGACAGAAACAAAGCTACTGCCTCATTTATTCCAAGCCTTTAAATATTAGTTACTTAAGTAGGTAAATAAATCAAGGAGAGTCCAGACTGGAGCTATTCGACGCAACGCTACGCATCTCTTGTATATTAGTGTTATTTATAATCTGGCTCGTTCTTACCTGACTATTCGTTTAGCATTCATAGAACATAAGTTTACATTGCCTTGCTCTTTTTAGGCATTACGTAAATAGGAAACGCATAGTGGAATAGAATTTCGCGTATCATGACGTGGTCCTACATGACAGTCAGAAAAGCATCACAGAAAGATATACCTACCTTAATAATACTCTTGCTGACAATCACCGGACCAGCAGAACTATACATAAAAATAAAGGACTAGGCCACGCATAATTCCCGTGCGAATCGAGAGAAGTTGAGTCAATACAACCCCTCACCACTAGACGGAAGTATAAGAGCACAAGGCCTTACAATAACAGCATACTAATGTAAGGAGAAATGTTTATCACCCTTCATGTTTTCCTTCCATACTGAGCCAACACTCCAGTTACCAAACTAAAAATACAAGTTCCTAGGTGGTTCGCCGCTGAGTCGATCAATTTAGTACAGTCTCGGTGCGCGGTAACGAAATCCTGTGAGGGTGTAAGCTGTGGCGGCACGCTCGGGGCTTAGCGTGGTGCTGCCACGTTCGACCAACAAATTCGAAAGTTTTGTGTGCTTCTGTGATGTGCTGGATTATGTGTAGTACCTGTGTATGGAGAAGTGAATGGGCAACTGTAACCTATGTTTTTGTGAGATTTCAATGCGTCTGTAAGCGATAGAAGTTATAGTGTTTTTCAGAACCTTTTTCTTACTACGCTGGTATCGGTTTTTTGTTTAATCAGACGACGTGACTAATATATAGATTTTATACGGACTCACTGATGTATTTTGTCGAAACTCGAGATATTTTGAGGTAAACGTGAGTTCATGTATGTCGCGTTGTTTAATACTGAATCCCATTTTGCCTTAATTCTTATCGACAACTTTTATAATAAACAAAGATAATTCGCCATACACACACTGAAACTTTGGCCGAGTATCCGAACAAATCCCTGTAATAAAATATTTACCTGCTTATGTATAAAGTTCTATTAAGTCCTTGAAAAAAAATCTGGCGAAAGATATAAATGTAATAGAAGCGACTGCTTCATGAATAGGTAGGGTCGTCATAATGGTGTCCCATTGTTGTTAGATACTAATCTAGGGGTTAATTGCCTCCTACCGTTGTTTATGATGCTTTAGGCACAGACCAAGTAAAAAATCAGGACATACCGCTGTCAACAGTGACGTGAAACCGGTTTCGTGAACATGTGTGCACCTAGTGAGGTGTAGTTTGGTTGTAAATGTGTGCGTGTGAGCATGTATGCACAGAGCAAGGTGTAGTTTTGCATGATTCACTGTATTGTTTGCAGTGGTATGTCTTGATTTTTTATTTGGTCCGAGGTGTTAGGTATAAAGTTATAGTAAGATGTAGTAGGTACGTAATGTCTGTTATGGTTAACAACACAATTAGGTAATGTACCATTAGGAAGACGGAAAATCCATTTTAAGTAGTTGGGACTAAGATACATACCTACACATAATCGCTTTACTAAATAAAAATAAAAAAACGTTTTCTACTAAATGAAGTTGTGGAGAAATATTGACGTGGATAGTATAATTTGTGGCCAAGAAATATTGCTGTTGTGATTTAAAGATGCCTGTGAATAAACAGGCACCTGAGATTTTACAATATTGTCGCTACGTGACGAGCGCAATGCAATAACTTGTAGCAAGTCTATTGCAGCTGCAACTGTAACAAGCAGGAGTCCTTTCACCATTCGAGGACTGTCTGCAAGTTATGTCATTTATAGTATATTATAATATATCTATAAAAACGACCACAGTCTTGATAAATAAGAAAAATCAAACTCAAAGCATTTATTGCAAACTAGCTGCTGCCCGTGGCCTCACCCGCGTGGAACTCGGAAATTATCCCACGGCAACGTCCTACCGGAACGAAAAGTAGCTTATTTTACTCCTTATAACATCAACTATTTGCCAGTGAAAGTTCCGTCAATATCGGTCCAGCCTTTTCAAAGATTAGCTGGAACAAACAGACAGATAGACAGACAGACAGTTTTTTTTTTTCATTTATAATTACGAGTACCTTTTATACTTTCATACTACAACTTAGTACTCGTAAAAACCTGTTATTTTGACATTACAAACAGACACTTCAGTTTTATTTATTTGTATGGATGTATAGATAAACCAATTACAGGAACTTCTGAATTGTCAAAGGGTCGGTCAGTCAGAAAGATGAAGCTAGTTGCCCATTCCAAAGTATAGTATATGTACGGTGGGAATGCTACGTGTATCTAATAATAACTGGGGGGACGTAAGCTAAAATACGTAGTATTCTTTAGAATGTAAATATATTTTATCAAGGAATTATACACCGGCAGGCCCTAGCTCTGCCTGTCTACTTATTAAACAAACTACCATCACTTTTCCTTTCCAATCTTATTATAAACTTGCTTGACTGTTCGAGGCAAACCAACGATAATATATATCCAGCCAGTCAACATAAGGTTGACACATGTACTCGTAGACAACCTCTACAGTACCTATGGAGAAGAACGGGCAAAAAACTCCACGAACACTCTTTTAAATCAAAATATTGGTTACATCATTCAAGTTAGAAACAACACCAAATAACTAAGTATAAAAGTTTCTAGATAGAACAAAGCTACAGAATTTCAAGACTAACGAGCAACTATGCTCATTTCTGGTTTTTATACTGACTGAACGTTTTTCTAGAGGCTCTTACAGAGGAACCAATTTATATAAGTTTGCCTGCACGAAATGTCGCGAACAGTAAGTAAGTACTGCGTATAATTTTCTTATCCAATATATCGCGTGTGGAACACTTTTCCGTACTTTTCGGATATCAAAGGGTGGTATTTTGTATCTGAAAGTGTACTTGCTAGGCGAGATAGTATCTGAAAGTGTACTTGTTACGCGAGATTGTATCTGAAAGTGTAATTGCTACGCGAGATTGTAACTTATCTCCTACTTTCGCTTTGTTTGATATGTTGTAAGATACCAGTATTTTATTGGAACTAGGAACGAAGTTCTTTATCGCACTCTGCACATCTGGTGAATGAGAGCTAGACCTAAAAAACTGACAATGTAGGTTTCCGTAGTTAGGTTTAATTTATTCCAACAAAAAACTTAACTTTGTAGTTGAAAAAGTGTTCTCCACGTTCTTCACGTCACGGTCGATTCTCCATCTGCAAATGTAATTTAGAAATCGCAAAAAAAAAATGTGGTAAAACTACAAATCAACGATTTTCAAACTTTTACTTTACTTGTGCTGTAAGAACTTGCTTCTTGCCAAATTTCATGATTCTGGGTCAACGCATATGCTAAATAATGGGTTAGGAAGTACCCGGTCGGTTTTAATTTATTTGCGAGTATCAAAATATGTAGCATAAATGGCCGAATTTATTGCGTTAACTAAGAGGCTTGCTTTTTTTGAGCTCCAAGGGACCGTAAATCTACATTAATTTCAACTTGATGCCTCCACGCGTTCCTGAGAAAAGGGTCTTGACAGACTGACAGACAGACGGACAAGGAAGTGATCCTGCAAGGGTTCCGTTTTTTCCTTTTGAGGTACGGAACAATAAAAATGGTACTACTCTCAAAAGTTGTTAATTTATGTCATTGTGCCTGTTATTTAATGATAAATGATTTTATTTCTGTAAGTAAGTTTGTACATACAAACACTTTTACACGTTAATCATATTTTTTAAACTAGATGAGGTCGGCGATTGCTATCTGACTACTCTGAGAAGAAAGACCGAAACAAACTAAGAGGTCACCGTCTCTTTTAAAGTTCAGACATAATCTTGGTCAGATCATGTGAAGACCATGTAGATTGGTATCTGAAATGGTCTTTTGAGGAAATAACAACACAGATTGAGTGAACCTGTCCAGTCAGTACACGCATTTGTCAGTAATCGTGCAGCTCAACTTGAAACTTAAAGACCTCAGCTATTCGACGAACAATACCAAAGAAAGGGCATTCGGGTAGGCCGTATAAATTTCTCAAACTGCCAGATCATGATTCGAAATAACTGCGAAAAAACACAAAAAAGCAATGACCCACATAGTCCTCACATTCACAATAATTAAAATAATATAATTACTTATAAAGTAAATACTCATGTCGTTGTATATATAAAATTCATCAATGTCAATGTGTGTATACAAATTTGGACATAATCTTTGAGGACCATGTAGATTGGTGTCTGAAATGGTCTTTTGAAGAAAGAACCACACAGATTAAGTGGACCTGTCCTGTCAGTGCACGCATTTGTGCACGTGCAGCTCAACTTGAAACTTAAGGAGCTCGTCGAAAGGACGAACAATACCAAAGAAAAGACATTTAAATAGGCCGCATAAACTACTTAAACTGCCAGGCCATGATTTAAACTGGAACAATGACCCACATAGTCCTCATATTCACAATAATTAAAATAATATAATACTTATTACTGTCTAAAATAGTTAGCAAAATAAAATAACAAAAATGAACATTCACTGTGTAAATTTACTGGAGCAGCTCAATCCCAAGCTTTTTTGTCCTCAATATAGTCTTTCACAGCATAATAGGCTTTCTGGCATAGTTTCTGCTTTATAAAAGATTTGAATTTATTAAGGCTTAGATCTTGAATGTGGCTAGGAAGTTTATTATAAAAATGTATACGAACAAGCCAACTATTTTCTTGAGCCTGGTTGTAGGAACAACAAATTTGTGTTTGTTCCTAGTATTTATATTATGGAACTCACTTTATTTTTTAAAACAGATTAAAAAAAGTATGTGCATACGAAAGATTTTCATAAATATACTGAGAAGGCACGGTCATTATATTCATCTCTTTAAATTTGTCTCTGAGGAAGTGTGTAGGACTTAATTTATAAATTGAACGCATTGCCCATTTTTGCAAAACAAAAATTGTCTGAATATCGGCGGCATTTCCCCACAACAGAATACCGTACGACATCAAACTATGAAAATAACTAAAGTATACTAAACGGGCTGTCTCTAAATCAGTTACATCATGAACTTTTCTAACGGCGTATGCTGCAGAGCTAAGTTTTTTGACAATTTATCTATGTGGGTTGTAATGTTTGATACATTGCAGCTTGGCATTCAAAGTTATACCTAAGAATACTGTGGTATCTTCGGGTTTCAACTCTTCTTCCTTTATGAGAACACTAGTTTCTACTTGTCTAACATGAAGTATCGTAAAGTTAATACATTTAGATTTTTCTCGTTAAGTAGTTTATTATCATTAAACCAGTTAACTACTTTTGCGAGGGCGCTATTTACATTGGTAGTAATCAGCTGCTAACATATGAGTTTAAATAAAAGTGAAGTGTCGTCTGCAAACAACACTATATCATGTTTATCCTTTATGAGGTAAGGCAAGTCATTTATATAAATAAGAAATAAAAATGGACCAAGAATTGAGCTCTGCGGGACCCCATTGTTACTACAGACCCAGGTGATCTTTTTCCGTTAACATCAACTCTCTGAATCCTATCACTTAACTAAGAAGATTCACAGAGGCGTTCCGGATTCCGTAGTGGTGCAGTTTCCTGATTAATGTTTCATGTTTCAATCGAATGCCTTGAACAAATCGCAAAAGATTCCCAAAGCATCGTATTTGTCCTCCCATGCATTATAAACATGTCCTAAATGTTAATTCATCAGTAGTCGTCATCAATCAGTAGTCGAACGAGCCCTTGTAAAACCGAACTGTTTGCTATGCAGTAATTTGTGTTTATTAAAAAAAAATGCATTTGTTTCAAAATAAGTTTTTATTTTATTTTACTAAAGGTAGGTAGCACTGAAATAGGTCTATAATTAGTAGGGTCTGATGTACTACCCGATTTAAACAACGGTATTATTTTACTGTTTTTCATAAGATCTGGAAACTCAACACGGTCAATACAATTATAAAAAATAACAGCTAAAGTAGGTGCTACAATGTTTATTATGGACTTAGCAACGTCCACAGAATTACCCCATAGATCTGCGGTCTTTTTAACTTTTAATGTGTGAAAGGTTTTAATTATATCTTTGCAGGTGACATATTGGAAATTAAATTCAGAATCACATACAGGAACGTTTTCCTTAAGTAAAGACTCTGCAGCAGTGGGTGATGAGTTTAGAGATTTAGTAGTCGATACAGGAATAGCTGCATAGAAATTTTCAAAGGCCGCGGCGACTTGAGAATCTGATTTAATTATATTGTCATCAATATCAAGGCTGTAGTTACTACATCGGTTGCATGACCTTCCCGTAAATGCGACGCGAAATGACATGGAGTATCACTATACTCCATGTCATTTTAATTACATAAATACTATTTTTAATTTTTGAACTCAAATAACGTGACTTGGCCGTACTAAAAACTTTTTAAAATGATTTAGAATAATTCTTAACGTATAAATTAAATTCAGCAATGTTTATACAAGTCCGTTCTTCATAATATAATTCATAAAGTCGTTTTCTACTTTTATGTATACCAATGGTGGCCCAGTCACTGAAGGAAGCGTTATTATTTGGATTGGTATAAAATCTGTATTGTATATGTTATCTAGGCATGTGGCACTAGTGGGAGTTATTCTAGGGGGCTCCAAAAATTGGTTAGCAAGATTGTATGACTGAAAGAAACTTATAATTTTAGTACTTCATCCAAAGATTTCTAACAAATTAACATTAAAATCAGCACAAGTGATGATGGACTTGTTAGAATTACAAATTTTGTGCAACCATAACCTTTTCAAAACAATCATACAATTCCGAACGAGGTCTGTACACACTTAATATAATGAACTGCTCCAATTCTATACAGGCTATTTCAATTGTCCGCTCAACAGAGAGGCTCGCAATATCCTTGCGGTCTTTAAATTTAATTTACTTCGACTTTTTTAGTCAACAGGCATAAAATTCAATCATAGAAAGCCAGAAACAGGCACCTGAGTCACTAAAAACTTAGAAAATACATTATTTACTAGAATCGAGCAGATTTTTATTACCTCTTCACACTTTTAGAGCATCCACCTATGTAGAATTGTTTGTGTTTGTTTGTAGAATGTATAGGGTAGGTAGATTTGTACTAAAATCATACTCAAAACCTGCTAGTCAATTACGCGGACAATACAATACATTTTATATTAATATGTAGAAATGTGTGATGTGTGAATCCTATTACCGAATTCAGGGAATCGTGGTTATTAGCCTGTTCGAGGACATAATCTAGTTGTATAGTGTTGGTAGCAATAACTGAAACTGGCTATTAACCGTCCGAGTATTTTTGCTAGGTAGTTATTCGTGAGTTTTAAATAATGGACTTTACGAAGAAAAATCTCGTTTCATCAATTTGTTCATTTCAGTTGCATTACAATGTTCTTCTCTTCAATTAATTATTGTTAAAAAACACGGTTCAAACTATCTGTCTATTAACATATTTTTTTGTAATATCATTTAAATTTAGTGAATAATAAGTATTTTATTTAAATTAATTTATTATTCCCTCTCACTCTTGGCAACATCAGATTATAAAAGAGTAGGAGTTTCGCGAGTAATACTTGCCTTTACGAATATAATTCTGCTAAGACCCTTGATGTCTACACGAGATTTTGGCGTGTGTTTACATATTTACGGCCTCAAGCGTACAACCAGTTTCAAACAACAATTAGATATATGTGCGTTGATATAAGAAACCTTATAAAAATGTAATAAACTGTATTGCTGCCGACTTAAATAGGTCGCCCAATTTCTTTTTAACTCGTTTATCGTGTCATTTCGAGCGACACGAAAATATAGCTCAAGTCGAAATGAAAAGATCAGCAAAATTGGTTGAGGGGTTGACAGGACAGGGTGTGCCACACATACCGAAGTAGAGTCACTTGTTGAGGCAATTTTAGTGCTCTTCATTTGTTTTAATATTGAAGGCCATAAGTAGGCACTACAAAACGTCCAAAACGAGGTTTCTGTACGAAATAGTAGATTCTTATTCCTGAAACAATAATCACACAGCCTTGCATCTAAAGAAGAAACAGACATCCTAAAGTGAGTGAGTTACAGTTGTAATGGCAATGATGTCATTTGGTTTAAATAGGCTTTTATTTTTATTGTTTTTTTTTTTTTTATATATGTAGATTCTTATAAATTTTGTGAATGTGAGAACGATGTAGGCCTAACTTGTAGATTGTAGATTTGTAGACCTTTTTCTATTTTGTTGAGTACCTGTTACTTGTTGACACGCCTACACTGTCCTCCCATACCTATTAACACTGTAATTTTAAAACATTGTAAAAGCCACTTATTTTTAAAAGGGTAACCGTGGAGTTTATTGCCGGCTTTTCTCCATAGGAAACGAGTAATTGGGACCGTGCACCTAGCTTCTGACGTTTCATAACTGCCCATGTAGATTTATATGTGAAATAAAATATTTTGGTTTTGATCAGATTGTCAGACAGTAAATTAAACTTCGTATATATCAAATGACGTTCCCAGACTACAAACATTTTTTTCATCAAATACATAATTATCCAATTAGTCACTACTATAGCTAATCGGTCCATCACTACTAAAGTATTTAGTATGTTTGAACTTTTTTTTTTTAATTTTGTTTTTTTATGATGGTTTCAAAGTACTCCTATGCACTTTGCTGTTTTTTGCCAGTGTTTTAATTTATTATCGTATTGTCCTCCTCAAATGGTATGACGTGCAGTCGGACACTGAAATGTTATTAAAATATCTGTTGTTATTACAAACATATCGTGCATTGTCTGGAGATCTCAGTTAAGACAGTATTGTTACAAATTATGTTATCCGAATGCGTGACACCAGCAGACGTGAATACAATGACAGATGTAGTATTTGATCAGTACACAATACATTGATGCAAGCATAATAATTATTGTTACATTGCATGATCAATCAAGTTAAGACTGTAGTACATAAGTACATGAATTACGAATGGTCTGTTTGGACAAATTGTAGTAGATATTATAGATTTCAGAACCGCCTATTGTGATGTTACCTTACACTTCAATTTTAATTTACAAACATACTTTATCCCATTCAAGCATTATTGGATGTTGCCTAAGAATAGACAGAAGATGGCTTACCATTTTGGTTCGTCTTGTTGGCCGCTATTATTATTATTTATTTATCAAAAAACAAAGTTTATACTCAAGAACTATGCCCCGCAAAACCGTTTTCGCGGTTTGTCTGTAGGAACATCAAAAAACAAAGTTTATACTCAAGAACTATGCCCCGCAAAACCGTTTTCACGGTTTGTCTCTAGGAACATCAAAAAACAAAGTTTATACTCAAGAACTATGCCCCGCAAAACCGTTTTCACGGTTTGTCTGTAGGAACATCAAAAAACAAAGTTTATACTCAAGAACTATGCCCCGCAAAACAGTTTTCACGGTTTGTCTGTAGGAACATCAAAAAACAAAGTTTATACTCAAGAACTATGCCCCGCAAAACCGTTTTCACGGTTTGTCTGTAGGAACAGAACAAACAGTTGTAGCGCGTAGGCATATTAAACATATTTAGTGTTAGGCAATCTATGACGTCGCTCGTAAGTTTATTCTAATCTAAGTCCTCTCAACCTCTGAGTCGTTCAGTAAACCTACTGAGAACACGTTCTTTCATTTGCTAAGTCTTCTGATACACACACACATCAAAATACCAACCTTATCGGCAAACAGTAAGGTTTATTAGTGCGGACACTTAATTTACACTTAAACTACATTTATATCTGTAAATTTTATGATGTACATAATACTCGTAAAGAGTATTCTATTCTATGTTACTTATAAAGTAACTTACAATAATATCTTATCTTAAATGTATGGAAAGTGAATAAAGGAAATATCTTAACTTATATCAAATGACTTATATATTATAAAACTACTAGCTCTCCCTCAACAATCTGCAAACCAATTTCTTGTGAACATCGTTTACAAACTCCTGAAAAAGAATTTGGCAATTTGGCCTTTTATTTCCTGATTTCTTCTATCAGTAGATTCAGTAGGCAATTGGTTGAAAATGTATTGTACGGTATTTTATCAAGCGATTCGGTAGCCAAAATAATTCTGTATTCTAGGTAGGTTAGGTAGGTAGGTAAAAGCACTGTTTCCGTATTAAACCAAAGCAACACATGAGTTAAATAAAACATCTATAGGTACTGAGAAATATTCCAGAAAACAAATTACACAAGCAATATCATTTTGTAGACTTTCTCCTTATCCATTCGACAAGAATCATCAACAAATGCCAACTCAACGGAAAATCTATTTAATATAACGACCTTTTGAAACTCATATCTTGCTCCAAACTAACGTGCTTGCTAGCGGATATGACGTCATTTCGTGCCCGGATACCACGGAACCCTTCGAGCAGGCTGATAAGACCGACTGTTCTCATAGACTGCCGATTCAACCCTAATTCGATCACAAATTCATAGGCAGCCCGAGGTAAATATTTGTTAACATTTTGGCGTCATCATCTAAGTGACGGGGGTCGCTTAAGGTCTATGGAGTCGCAGTCTATGGAGGGATGAGGCCGTATGTTTCCGTATTTATGTATGTATATAGTCTTCTTTATCGATTTCGATAACAGCGAACCTTTGAAATTATTATTTCCTAGCGCCAGACCAAATACCCGGTCACTACAAATGCAGTAGAGGCGGCCGGTAGGGTTAAAGGTATAGGTATAGGAGGGCTTAGGTCTCTCTTTACTTATTTGGCGTTTCTTGGTTAGAGTATCCCAGGCGCTTTTTTTTTTAGTGTTTACATTTTATAGACAGTAGAGTGCCAAGACCAGCTATGTAAAGCGAGCCTCTCTCACCCTGTTGGATCAATAGCGCAAACGCTTAGATGCCTCTTGAACACATCCTTATAGCGGAGATGTTGACCGCCATGCTTCCGTTTACCTTCTACCATCTCAGAGTAGAAGACCGCTTTGTGTAAACGGTGGTCCTCCATGCTAAGGACGTGGCCACACCACCTGAGTTGACGCTGCATAAGTAAAGCCTCCATGCCCATGCATGGAGTGTTCATCGTTGTTTTCAGTATTTATGGAAGGTTCGATTGAAATTCACAAAGTAAACTAATATATATTTCGCTTCATGACAGCCATATCCTGTTATAGCTTGTGCCTGTGCACAAAATTGCCAGTTGATTTTCCCAATATCTACTAACTTCACCTTGTAGGTACGATTTGCAACTGATTTCTCGAATCATATCTTTCTTTTATCCATCAGTGACGGAATTGTTTTGCATGTATAGATTTGGTTATTATACGAAAATAGCACGAGTTTCAGTATGTTTGTACGAAAAGCATAAGATTAAGTAAAGTGGGTGAAGCCGGATAAAGCACATTTAATAGACTAAGTAGGTATTTAAAAATGCATAATTGAATAAGGCACGTTCCATTTACAAAAAAACTTTGAAATTGGATCACTTTAGTAAATGACTGCATCGCAGTCGCAGTTGTGTTGTACCTTTTCTTTTTTTAAATATTGGCCATCATATCTTTTTTCTTCATTTTCTTTGTTGAAAGCATACACTGGCACAATAGAAAATGTATGAGAAGTGACACTTTTAATATCCGAGGGCAGAGCAGAAAAACTAGGGTTGTGTGTTCGTGTTACATGAAATGTGGCTTCGATTAAAGCTAAAAATACAATAAGACAGCGCTAAGTAGCTGAGTACTTATAACTTAAAACACAGATTAACGCTGAAAATTTTGATTTCAACACTTGAAAAAATAAGCGGTTCATCTTCATTAAAATTGCCGCAAAAAATAAGCATAAAGATGACGCTGCAATTTGAAAATTATGATAAATTACCGGTTTCATTGCAAGGAAGTTGAACGATTCATTAGTTACCTACTGCTCGGACTGTTGACTGAACAGTTTCGCCGTTTGATTTGAGTTGCAATTTTATGCAGAAATTCTGTCTTATTAAAGAGTTAAACAGTTTTGTGCTGGTGCTGTTCGGGGACTGAAAATAATATTAATAAACTGTTCCACCGAACCGCACATTTCAAATTTTGTTTCAGTGCGGTTAGTGGAAGGGCTCAGGTGCGGTTCGGTCAAGTGCTGTTGAAATCAGTGCTCTGAGTGGAATACCTCAGAATAAAGTGCGCGATAAATTTAGAATTAAGATTAAATTTTTATTCTGGAGACCGGAAGTATCGCGGCTTAGCCCACGTGGATGTCGGAAAATATCCCACGGGAACGTACTACCTGGATTTAAAGTGTCCTATGTGTTAATCCACGTAAACAACGTATACAGTACAGTCGCCAGCAGGGCAGGCAGTCTCGACATAGATAGCGACGCTGCCTGTCGCAAACTACCGATCGCTAAATATTAAGGGGCATGCGCCAAGGCAGCCCGCGAAATTCAAATTTTCTTACGTTTTTTGCAATTTGCAGGTCAGTATCAGGTTGTATGGTGATCTAAATAGGATTCGCGACCGTATCAAATATGGCTTTACAGAATTATAATCATTAGAATCAGCAATACAACTCCTTAAGTTAGAATTGCCCTCAAATGTCATGATTTCATGAAATAGTCATAAAATAGGGTAATATGAACATATAGAGATGTATTGCTGATTCTAATGATTATAATTCTATAAAGCCATAATTTTTACGGTCGCGAATCATATTTTAATCAAAATACAACCTGACAGTGACCTGCAAATGGCAAAAAACGTAACAAAATTTGAATTTCGCGGGCTACCCTGAAGGTTCCGCCTTAAGGTGAATCCACAGTTGTAGCCCGCCAAATTAAAATTTTCTTTGAATTTGGCGATTGATATGAAATTGATGATTATTATTCGACAAATATATAAATTCCCACAGTCGAGAATTCCATTTTGATCAACATACGACGTAAAACAGAGCTGCAATTTGCAAAAAAACTAAAGAAAATTTTAATTTTGCGGGCTACAACTGAGAATTCACCTTAATATTTAAAGTAAGTTTGTTTGTTACCTTTTCATGCCTAAACCACTGAACCGATTATCCTGAAATTTTGCATATACGTTGTCAGGTGTACAGAAACGGATATAGGGTACCTTTCATCCCAAAAAAAAGTACTGTTCCCGAGGAAAACAACAATAACGTTCTTATGATAATAGATGGCGCCACGTGTCTTTCAAATCATGATTGAATTATAACCCGAATTGATTGTCAAAGTCTAAATTAACGCGTGCGAAGCCGCGGGTAAAAGCTAGTTTAACAATAAAGACTTATTGCCTCCGATTGCATAAGATGCTGTGTACTTAGGTATGGGACAGAAATAGTTTATCCCACCAAAAACATTTCATGTAAAATGTTGCCAAGACGACCACATAAGGTTTGCCTTTGTGAAGTTAGGGTCGGTAGAGTTAGGCCGTGTAGATTCAGAAGCTTGGCTCTACATGAGATCTGATATCTTTTTCACAGGGCAAACCTTATGTGGTCGTCTTGGCAACATTTTACATGAAATGTTTTTGTTGGGATTTCAGTTCTTTTTGTAAGTTGCTAGGCAGTCTTTTTCGTTGTATATTATGTACGTAGTATATTTATGGAACAGTAAAAGTTATGTTTGTTTAGTTATCTGAGCCGCACATCACCGCGTGACGGAGTTTTAGTTACGACTGAATTGAGTGATTATTAGGTTAGTACGCATAAACGTATTTTTGCTGTATGAGTATTATTGGCACGTACAGTTTACATACCAAATTTCGGCTTACTAGCGCTTCAGGAAGTAGCCAAACATTTTGATGATCATCAGTGTGTCAGTGTATCAGTGAGTGTGTCAGTGACGAAATCGGTATATTTTAGATATCAATAAAATCTAAAGTATTAGAGCTATTCAATTGAGACTTTGTATGTTTAATGAGTTTATTATTGACATCATATCCTGAGAATATGAACTATCTGCTACATCGGAAACCAACTCTATGAGGGTTCAAAAAAACGACGAAACACTTCGAGAAAAGGGAGGTAATGCCCTTGCGCTTCGCTTGGCTCGTCTTGGCGGGGGCACTACCGTGCCCCCAGATCTTGTTTCCATCATTTTTACAGTTCACTTTTAACGCAGTCGGGTTTTTTGGATTTTTTAAATTTACTTTTTATTATTGCATTTGCATCTCATGATTTGGGGTAGGCCTTTGCCCACCAGTGGGACAGTGTTGGCTAAATAATAAGCATAAATAATAATAATCACGAATGGATGAATAATGAACATAAGAAAACACA
Organism: Griposia aprilina; assembly: GCA_916610205.1. NCBI lineage: Eukaryota > Metazoa > Arthropoda > Insecta > Lepidoptera > Noctuidae > Griposia > Griposia aprilina. The sequence continues at coordinate 4,183,464 of OU744293.1, read as the reverse complement.
ACAGTCAAAGCACAAATTATAACTTAGAATTTGGAAACAAGATGAATTTGTATTTGAAATTGCGTTCACTCACCCGGGCTAGCGTGAATCATCGCGGGTAAAAAAAAGGCCGCGTAATTAAAAACGAATAACAAAATAAAAAACTCGCCGAAAGCATAACCTGCTCCGTTTTTTGAAGTCGGTGAAAAATTTGTAATTAGGTAGGATTAAATCTGTATAAATATCAATAAAATTCTTTGTTAATCAGTGACGTATAAAAGAAAATAGAGCGTGTGAACTATTTCTCATGCTGTATTATTGGTTGCAACCAGCTGTTCATACCAAATGAGGGGAGAAACTCGTATTTTTTTACACTTGTCCTGTGGCGTCCCTGTCTAGACATTATACAAAGCAGAAAAAATGGTAATTATTCCTAACAACTGCGAGTAGGGTTAGCTGGATTGACCGGTGGACAATCAACCCCTATTTCGCAATACTTCGATTTACTCGCTCTCATTTTCATCAACATCAAAATTTGTAAAAAAAACTGGCTATGGAAGTGCAAACTGCACCCTAATTGTATAACACACTATCACTCACAATCTGAATCATTTTGAAGCCTATTGCTAATCCATTGCGTCAAATGTTCGAAAAATTTGTCTGATTAACAATGTAAATAACGCAATGAATGTTGTTGAACTGTCAAAATGAAAGCCATTTCTACTGTTAGTGTGTTACGCAATTACCCCGCAGGCCATAATAACCTTAAATGCGTCTCTCGCAAATTTTGGTACAGCTAATGTAAAAAATTATAATCGGACACAACTTAAAATCACTAAAGACCGTTCTATGACACTATAGCTACGTCACATATGTACGTCCCGTATACTCTAGCTTTTACCGCGGAAACGTCGATGCACGTACGACAACAAAGTTAGCTCGGTTGTCCCAAGCAGGAAGCGGTGACGTCATCGCGTAGGTGTACCGTACCTCTTGTATGTATGCGGCCATTAGCGCCCTTTGTATTAACTTTTTATACGAGTACTTCGCTGTTGGACGCGGCAAAAGTTTGAGCTGCCACATATAAGGGTATTATACCTTTTTAAGCTTGTTTCCTTTTTTAATATTTTTTGCCCGTAAATACCTAATTAGTTGAGGTATGGCTGAAAATGAAGAATGTTTTGGCTTTTAGCAAATCATATTACATGTACGCACTGTCTCTCTCTCTCCTTGCAGTGATATGTATGACAGTGTCACCGTGTGTGCGTTTGAGTGTATGACTCTGTGTGTGTGTGCAGTTCAACATATAAAATCACGCCTGTTTTTCAGAAGGATTCGGAAGAGGTGAGCTCGTATAGTAACTATACCTAAATTTTCTGGATTCGAATCCCAGGTCGGACAAAGTGGAATTGGGTTTGTCCATTAGACTTTTTCTGTAGCAGTCCGGAGTCTGGATTTGTGCCTGGTTGACGGCAATTGCTCGCCCCCTGTTATAGTCTTGTAGCGGCATCTAAAGGTCCACATGCGAGCTACGCGTCACACTGACGTCAAGAAAAATCCTGCATCGCGCAAGCAGAGTTTACCGCGCAACTAGCATATACACAACACGACACCCGCCTGGTCGGAGGTTCCTCCCTTTTCTCCTTAGGTATGAGTGAACTTTACACCCTGTTCCTTATATCTCTATAGACTTAAACAAAACGTTTATCTTTTACAGGAAATAAAAGAGTAATCAATAATCATACAGTGGATAATCATTTCTAAAATTCAGTTAGCTCAGGTCAAATGGTTGGGAATTTTGAATTGACCCACTACAGTACATTAGGTAGGTATATCCTGAACAGCCAGCGACCCAAAAATAACTTACTAAGAACAACTTATTATCGCTAAATCACAACAAAGTTTGAACTAATAACCGTGTCAGAATGTAGGCCGCAGTAGATGTCACTACTGTCGTCTTGTTATCGCGCGCCCTATTTCTGTCACTAACTAACATTCGGCACTTCAGGAGGCCTACTCTTTAAGTCAGTTTAATAAGATACTGGCCCGTCGGAAAGTAGTTCGTTACTTAGAAGTGTACTCCACTCCCGATTAAAAAACTTTTTCGGACGGGCAATAACACAATGGGAGTAAGGACAACTGTCAAATCGATTTGTCATTAATTTTTAGTTCAGACCTCGGACTAACGTCATGTCCGAAACATCCGTAACTTCGATCGAAACTACGAATTTCGTGCTTAGAGAGTAGACCCCCTGAACCAATCGAACGTTACTATAACGTGTGACGTAGTATACCGACGCAGAACTTTGGAAGATAGCGCTGTGCTTTGGACCTATTAGTCTATTCTGTACTAATCTCACCATGAAACTTAGATGAAGTGAGGTTGGAGTCAGCTGTCATTTCACCTGATGCTAGGGACTGACATTAGGTTTTCACTTGACCAAAGGTTTCATGGTGATCTTTTTACAGAATAAATCGAGTGAACTCGTCTATCCTAATATAACTTCCTAACTATGAACCTCCTTCCTGTGATGTAGTACCAATCATTACACCTGACTTGGTCTCCGTACGTCCTTTTTGGATAACCACTGAAAACCAGCGCCGTGCTGTGGGTCCCCCATAGCACAGCATCATGCTGAGTGGAAGCCTTCTTGTCACAGTCATGACGTACAGCTGTCGACTATTTCTGTTTTGTGCTCGTGATTATAGATCTATTTTGTTTGTTTCTTTTTATTTACATTGTTACCTGAGCTATTTTTTTTTTGTATGCACGTGTTTCTGTGACAAATAAACCTATTTTTCTTTCTTTCTTTTCTTTTCTATATATATAATATTATAAATGTGAAAGTATGTTTGTTACCTTTTCATTCCTAAACCACTGAACCGATCATTCTGAAATTTTGCATATACGTTGTCAGGTGTACAGAAACGGACATAGGGTACCTTTCATCACGAAAAAAAGTACTGTTTCCGAGGAAAACAACAATAACGTTCTTATGATAATAGATGGCGCTACGTGTCTTTCGAATCATAATTGAATTGTATTATTATAGAAGCTTTAGTAGTGTGTTATTATATTTTTATTTAAGTACCTAATACATTTTATGAGTTCTAGAGTAGCAGGGATGCATTTGGGAAAGCCATGCTTTTCCCATGGCCAGCTATATGTAGCATGTTCGCGTGTGTCCAATACCCAGAATTTATACGTATTAGCGCCAAATAGAGGGCCATACAAGATTGTATATAGGAGCGTCCTGAGTTCCGTTCTGAGCCCATGATTGCAACGGCCAAACAACAAGCAGAGTACAACCCGAATTGATTGTCAAATTTTAAATTAACGCGAGCGAAGCCGAGGGCAAAAGTTAGTACATAATGAGTATGACAGTTTGGCCGTCAGGCTGTAACAGCTAACCTGGCGAAAAGTCGTTGCAGGTATAAAAACATATGTCACATGTCATAACATTAGAAACAAAATTAAATGTCTCAAGCGACGAAGACGAAGATTTGCCTAAAATACCTTTAAACTTGCTTTTCTTCTGTTTCTCACAATTGTATTGGCACGAATTTGATCAGCAAAGAAAGAATCGTGGTAAAAAAAAAATACTTGTTGGTGCTGATGACAAAGTTGTGTGAAGTAACAGGTGTTGTGTGCCGCATACTATTTCTGTGCGCTGTGTGCACATGACATAATTCCGTGGTACAGCGTGAAGTGTCGTTTGCAAACCTGTCTAGTTACGGGTGGTTCCCTTTCCTAACTTCTACATGTCACTAACTAATATTCTGTCAGTTGGCGGCGCTTGAACTGCATGTCAAGAACATATTCCGATGCATGTTATACACAACGTTCTAATGACCAAACGTTTTGAGCATGCAAATTGTTATGATTGAATTTGAATTTCTAAAGCGCACTGTATAGTTTATCTTTGGGCATATCCTCATTTTTGAAGAAGTGGATATCCATTCTAATATTATAAATGTGTAAGTGTCTGTTGAATGTTTGTGTGTGTGTGAGGGGAAGCGAGGGTGTGTGTGTGATGGTTATGAATGACATATAGGTAGCTTGGGCTTGGAGAAGGACAAATACTACTTTCATTCTGGATATTTGTATTAAAAAAATATGAAACTCTAAATACACGCAGTTGAAGTTGCGGGCAACGGTTAGTAGTAAATAAAAAATAGTTCGTAAGTACCTACCGTTACAATCCGTGTTTCCTTACATCTTCAAAGGTACGCTACGCTGCGCGCTCGCCTGTCATCAGTTCCTGCATTTCGTCTGACACTAACTAACATTCGGCATTCAATGAGTACGCACGGCGACATATCAAGCTGTACATTTCCAGTATAAGCTGATTTCTCGTTATACGAAAAGCCTATACAATGCGAGGTCAGCTACATCTGGAAATTTATAGCTTGATATATCGTCGTGTGTACCTACTCTACTCTGTCATTGAAAACTGAAATCTACGAGCTTCTAGTAGCAAGCAAGTTATCATGTGCTAACGTCGAGGTCATGTCCTACGTCAGTTCGCCTTGATAAAGACTTTTCATAATCATAGATTGTCTTTTTTATCATATTGTATGTAATAAAAAAATTAACCATACATTTAATCATTTATTTTAATCATGAGTGTAACTACTATTTTGCTATTTACCTAGCGCAGGAGTAAGGGCTTCAATTTGTTTGTACACTGTTTTTATTTATTTTATTATTTATGTACACACAGTAAAATAGATACAGATACGGCATATTACTCGTAGTAATGAATACAAAGGTACTGCTTATTTCTTAAGAAATTTCTTCCAGCAGACCTGCGAAAGGAGAAATGAATAAGAAATGTAGACAATAGTGTGTGAGAACAAGAGAAGAATTTGATTAATATACTTACAAATAATGCAATAATTAACATATACTTATTTAAATACATAATGCTAAAATAAATAAACTTACATGATATAGATGCCATATTATGCCAAATGCCAATGCCATATTTATGCCAATAAAGAATTTATACAGCTGTCAATAAATGTCAGTTGTGCATTACGGACGATTCAAATTAGTAGCCAATTTGATTAGCAATGAATTTCCCTGACTTTACATAGACATAATTATGTTAGTAAGAAGATTAATGTCGGTACCTGTTTTTCGATTGTGATTGCCTTAACCCTTGACGATATTTTTTTTTTTTTTTTTTTTTTTTTTTTTTTATCTTGTTTTTGTTTCCATCGATACAAAAGCGCGGATGTAGGACGACAGTTTTAGTAAACTGATAGCGGTATCGATCCCCAAACGATAAGGGGAGTGCTTATCGGTAGTTGTTACTAATCAAGGTAGTTGATGAAAATAATCCCGAAAAAGCTCAAATTGCAAAAGCCTGTCTGCGGTTCCAAAGGAAAAAACGCAGTCTCGATTACCATCGTACAACTAAAATTGCATTATTTTTTAGAATCCATTAATGATTTTAGTACAAAAGTATAGTTTCTGTATATCCGCTATCGACCATTAAATATAATCATTCAATCTATCTCATTATTTTGACATTTCACTAAAATTAACTGGATTGTTGTGCAATCAGTTCATACAATTAATAATCTGTGGTTTATAATGCAGACGTGGCCTGTTTGTGTCACTCACATTCAACACCTCGACGTGTAATGCTGTATGAATGCCTGCAAAATATTATTAATATTTTGTAAAAATATCACCGTGATAACATAGGTGAAGGGAGCTTAAAGTGAGTCGTCAATGGTGTCATCCCCGTACACCGGGTGGAATAGGAACAGCTCACTTCGGCTGGTTACAACGGTTACTCTACAGTTACTGGCAGCTAATAATATTTTGAAAATAATTGTCTAGGTTCTCTATAGGCCATATCGTCGCTCGCATGACTAACGGTCCTATCTCCGTGTTGTCAATTGTTCAGGGGGCCTAAAATGGACGCTTTGGCAGAATCATAATATGATCTGCGTACAATTCGTATATCCCGCAATTCATGTGTTTGACAGCTGCTATTTGACATTAGACTTCATTAAAGCAATGCATAATTTGTGGACCATTTTATGAAACCTCATACAAAAGTGTCAAACAGATGAATTGCAGGATATTAATTGTACGCAGATCATAATATTATTCTGCCAAAGCGTCCACTTTAGGCCCACAGGCCAAGTGTTTTACGGTTACGACGTTTCATAATCTATCAGCAATTCAAAATGGTTTTATTTTGAGATGCAAATAACACAGAGAAACGTCAGCATAATTGATGGGGTCCGATAGGGCCGATGCCTGCCGGGGTCACGGATTGTTCGAAAGAGTTACCGTGGTCCTGGCGCACAGGCAACTGAAGGAACACGGGTAGGTTTTAGTCAGTAAGAGTTTAACACGCCGTTCCGCTCCGTCCAGAGCGGGACAAGTCATTTGAAGATATCCCACCAAAAAAAAAAAAATGGTGCCGCCACAGAACTGTCAATAGTGTCAATCCCTCCCTAGCATCAAGTGAAATGACAGCTTTACAGGATAGACCTCAGAATAATAACTAAAGCATAGAAGGAAGGCTAAAATAGCAACTGAACTCAATATATTTGGTTCACTTTGACTTATGTAGGCTGCTGATATGTTAGAGAAGGACACGCGTACAAAACAAATTTCGAAATTTTGTAGGTTATCACTAATTTTATTCTGACTAATGATGTGACTCACCCACTTTCAACGTCGATAAATTTATCGATGACCTGCATTAATTCCCAAAATGAATGTCTGTGATGAGATATATTAAACTTTCTTGAAATATATAAATTATGGCAAAAATCGTGAATGAATGAGCACAGGGAAATTATTAATCTTCAAATAAATCAACAAATTTTACGGGTAAATTAAATCTATTTTAAAATTCGACTATTTGTTACAACATAAGCTCTTTTTTTTGGGTTGGAAATCATCAAATGACCTCTCCCGCTCTGGGCGGAGCGGAAGGCCGTGTCAGACTCTTACTGACTAAAACCCACTCGTGTTCCTTCAGTTGCCTGTGCGCCAGGGCCACGGTAACTCTTTCAAACAATTCGCGACCCTGGCAGGACAGCTTAAGCTCTAAGGTTAAAATGTAATGGACGACATTTTAAGTAGAATAGGTCGAATAAGTCGAGGTTCATAAGTGCAGACCTACATTAACTTTAACTTGTAAGTCTGTAAATTTAAAAAAATTACAAGTATATTTAGTAGGTTTATAATCACGTTTGGAATAACAATAATAATTTCCAATCAGTAGGCTTAGCACAAGCACCGTCTTGTCGACGGAAGAATAGACAAAAATTACGTTTCGTGAAGACAGTACGACGGTAGCAAAGTAGAAAGAGTCAACTGCACTTTTTACGAAATTCAGTAATTTATTCACGTTTATCTTTTATTTTGCTTCCATCACGATAATGGTGTGTCCTATCGCAAAAATAATGAAAATTTCGACCCCCTTTATGAAACGCTTAAAACGCTGAAAAATGATTACCTACAGGTAATCATTTTTCACATTTTCCATACAAAAAGTGAAAATTTCATTTTTTCCTTTCCATTTTTATACTCTGTGGCCGTCGAGCAAAAAGTTTTGTACCGTCTTTAGCATGGCGATTAAAAATCAAATTGTCTTCACTACCATAGACAACTATCTTCTGAAATAGTCTACATTAAAAAGGACCTAGACAACGATTGGCAGAAACGGAAGACAAAATGACAGATTTTAGAAGGATTTTTACGGTGCGATGTCAAAAATAGAGAAACGAAATGTCACTTTGTATGCGAATAGCCGTCTCTATTCTTCGATGAGATAGATAGCGTCATGCTAAGCCCGCTGATATAGCTTTAGCTTTGTATATTGTAAGGGCACATTCAAGTCAATGAAAGACGAACCTATTAAATGGTAACTTTACAGTAGGTACATACAGCGCTCACACATGCGCTATGCAATTATACAATACTGAGAGCTTGAATTTATACAATGCAAAGATAGTTTTTACAATCTTCAGCAGCTTCAGCAGTAGTTTCAAATGCTACTCAATTAGTTTATACGCCCTTGTGGAGCAAGACCAAATTGAGCCAAGCATTTTTATTCGCGATGTAATCTCCCAACTTATAATATGCTTGGCTGCATAGTGTGAATTTTATACAAGATTAAAATTTCGTTTTATTCAGTTAAAGTATATGGGGAGGTATTTTATTGTAACATTTCAAATAGTACTCCATGAAAGATGAGTCTAGTTTAGCCAGCCTGAAACCTGGTTGAACTAATTGTGTCTTTCACCTCTTTTACTAAAAATATTTTTAGTTTTTTTTTTTAAAGATTTTTCTTTACCTATATGATGTTTTCATAGATATATTGACAAGGTGCCATCATGATATTAATATCTTTAAATATCGAAGTCGTCTCCATTTTGCAATTTCGTTGTAAACATAAATGAATCCAAAGTAAAATGCTTGGAGCAAATGTCACTGCTTTTTCTGGAGTTCAATTTCTTCTACCAATGCGATTTACCCATATATATTTTTCACATTATCTTTAGGAAATCTGTAAAATAAAAGTATCGACAATATTATTTACGTCATTATGCATATTTATGATAACCTCAAAGAAATTTCCGAATAGTCGCTAAAACTTCTACTGAAATAGTTATTCCGACTGCTTTCCACTACAAAGTGATTCAGCAAACCTTGTTTTATATTTCTAATCGGTTATCAGCTCGCATTAAACAAATAATTTGACAAAAACTTACCGATGGAAAGTCAATAGTTGTTGGTTATTTTCTTTTCGTAAAGAATGGGACTTGCAGCCCCCAACCACACAAGACATTATACCACAGAGTCCGCACACTCACTATGTATATTTATACAAAGAATTCGTGCAATCTAACAACAGAATTATTATAAAAATATCATATACCCATAGGAGTTTAGTACAGACTCATGAAGAATGAACACGCGAACAAGTCGAATTGTTCAATAACCGAACTGTCACACTCTGAAGCAAAGTACTACCTAATTTGGCCGGGTTACAATAGAACCAATATAACCAAAATGACAGATCATCTTGTGACAAACCAAAAAAGTAAAACAAAGTGCGAATCATTGATCTCATTCTAACATCCTTTTTCTTGCCATATGATAGAATGAGACTAAAGGCAGTTACTGAGTTTTTATTTTAGCCTTCCATCTATGCTTTAGTTATTGTTCTGAGGGATAGACTGACAAGTAACCAAATTAATGATACCTACCTACATGGTTTGAAACTTTGGTTTGAAATCATCAATACACAGGGCGCTAACTTGATCCATTTCTATTTGACTTCTAAACTAGTTTATTTGTAGTGTATATAACCAGTAGGTATCTATCCGGAAATTGGGACATTAGTATTTAAAATTAATTTGAATCCAGAATATTAATAGACTAAAATGTAAATACTAAAGCACTGGAATAGTAAAACAACTATGAATTATGTCTTGAATTCCGGCCCAAATGCTGTGCAACAGCTTTCACAGAGTCGGCTGAATATTCATTAATTATTTTATTCAGAATAATTCAGTAGAACTGGTTATTAACTCTTAAATTAATTGTGTAATTTACCTTGGACTTGTTTAAAGCATTTATTAGAAACAGCCTACTGAATGTAATAGAATATTTTGTGAATGTTGGATGCCTACATCGGAAAGTTTACATTTGAAATAATAGGTAGTAATATTCATAGGTGATAATGTTACATTTTAATTTTAGTTTCTACTAAAATGGCTGATGCTCATTGTATCCCATCGATCACATATTTTGTCACTCTCTATGCCTTTCGAAGTTCAAAGAAAAAATATTTCTACGGTAATCTTTACATATATGCGGCCTACCCAAATGTCATTTATTTGGTATTGTTCGTCGAATCGTTAAGCTCCTTAAGTTCTGAGTTGAGCTGTACGGTTACTGACAAATGCGTGCACTGACTGGACGGGTCCACTTAACCTTTGTGGTTCCTTCCTCAAAAGACCATTTCAGACACCAATCTACATGGTTCTCAAACATTGTGTCCAATTTTTATATACACATCGTCATCGTTGAATTTTATATACTTAGTCTGGCCATAATTAATGTTACAGTTAAAAATAAGAAAGATATTACATTGGAATTTGGAATCTGTAATTTTTATACGATAGTTCATTGAGTTTTCTAATTTCGGCGCCAATACATTGTACAATATTTTGCGATGTTAAAATGGAGTGGGGTGATAAAGAGAACCGAATCGCTGTGATTGCATTACACAAAGTTGGTATGGACCCAAATGCAATTTTTAAAACTCTCCATACGCTTGGTATTAGTCAAATGTTTGTGTACCGGGCTATTAATAGGTACAATGAGACCTCCTCTGTTTGTGACAAAAAAAGATCTGGCCGTCTACGTAGTGTTCGTACGAAAAAGTTGGTCAAAGCAGTAAGGGAAAGAATTAGAAGAAATCCTGTCCGAAAGCAAAAGATTTTATCTCGGGAGATGAAGATAGCACCCAGAACCATGTCGCGTATTTTAAAAGATGACTTAGGAGTAGCAGCCTATAAGAGATGCACTGGTCATTTTTAACTGATAATTTAAAAAAGAATAGGGTGGTAAAATCGAAACAACTACTGAAGCGGTACGCAAAGGGAGGTCACAGATTTTTTTTGTTTACGGATGAGAAAATCATTACAATTCAGCAACATTTTAACAAACAAAATGACCGTATTTATGCTCAAAGCTCTAAGGAAGCTTCCCAATCAGTCGACAGAGTGCAACGTGGGCATTATCCGACTTCAGTGATGGTTTGGTGGGGTGTTAGCTATGAAGGAGTGACTGAGCCATATTTTTGTGAAAAAGGTATCAAAACATCAGCACAAGTGTATCAAGATACCATTCTTGAGAAGGTAGTTAAGCCCCTTAACAACACTATGTTCAATAACCAAGTATGGTCCTTCCAACAAGACTCGGCGCCGGGTCATAAAGCTCGGTCCACGCAGTCTTGGTTGGAAGTGAACGTTTCGGACTTCATCAGAGTTGAAGACTCGCCGTCGTGTAGTCCTGATCTTAATCTTCTGGATTATGATTTATGGTCAGTTTTAGAGAGTATGGCTTCCTCTAAACGCCATGATAATTTGGAGTCCCTAAAACAATCCATACGATTGGAAGTGAAGAATTTTCCCATGGAAAGAGTGCGTGCTTCTATTGATAACTGGCCTCAACGTTTAAAGGACTATATTGCAGCCAATGGAGACCACTTCGAATAAGCTTTTTATATTTTAAATTGTTTTATATTTATGTATTAAACTAACACACTGTAACAGTAATAAATATTATTTGAAAAAAAAAATAAAAAAAAATCTTCGTGACAATATTTATGGCAAGCTTAGGTATAATAATAAATATTTATTCAAAAATACAAGTTGGTAAAATACAGTAGGTACAAATCTTAGAAATAATATAGGTATTATAAAGTATGATGCCTGTACTAGGATAAACCTGTATCACGGGCGGCATGAGGTCTTACAATTACTATTAGGACAACTGATTTCTTAACAATATTTAACATAAGTTTTAAGATTAGTGACATAGTTAATTTATTATGTTATAATTTACGTAAACACTAATAGTTAATTAAGGTTTTAAACATGTAGATAATTTCTATATTATTTACGGAAAATAGTTTTTAGCACTTAGTTACACGAATATGATTGAGTCAGCAGTATTATTAACTAGGTTGAAAGAAATATTGCATTTAAATCGCCTTCAAGGCTACATTAAATTTTTAAAGCGATCGGCATTTATGTGCTTAGACAGCAGCAAATCGATGGTAAGTAGGACAGCTCAGTGGTCAGGTATATTGTTGAGTCCGCAACAAGCAATACGGAAGTCTGGCCTTGAGTATGATGCACTATGTGCCCTCATAATCAATCGAGTTAATGTACCTGTATTCTGTTATTTTCCTAGCAGGGCAATCGGCATCTCCCGTTTTGTGATCACTGGGCTTTTTAAAGCGTGAGCAAGTTGCACATTTCGAAATGTCGGCTTTCTTCACGCAATCAGAAATCGAATGGCCCGCATCACCACAGTGACCACACGTAGAAACGATCTCACGGCAAGTTTTTGCTGCATGGCCATATTGTTGGCATTTGCAACACCTTGTTACCAATGTAAAATCCCTGACAGGACAGGAAGTCCAATTTATAAAAAGCCTTGATTGAGGGATTACGGCTTTACGTATTTCAGCTGAAACTTCAACAACGTAGTTACAGGTCGTAGCATCTCTCTTCCCCGATTTGTGGCTTAATTTTATTAAGGTCAAGAAGGATTCCAATGACATCGCTGGTAACTTGTCGGCTACGTTTTGTTCGAAAATGCACCTGAACACCTCATTTTCAGCCAAGGAAGTCGGCACTACAACAACCACGATACGAGGTTTGCGCTTGCTGGGTTCGTCGGCGGTAAGTCCAGATGTAGAGAGCTGGACTGCGTGCTTTAGTTTATCAGCGTCGTGTTTCGTCTCGGTACTAACAATTACGCCTCCATTTTTAGTTTTCCGGACACCACGAACATGCAGCTTCATTTGCTCGGGCCGTATGATTTTTTGCACGAGTTCTTTCGTTTCGTCACTGGATTTAAATTTATCATTGGGATAAATGGCAACAGAGCTTAGATTATTCGGTCGAACGAAATCATTTGATCCCTTTTTCACCATATCGGCAAAAGAAGCATTTCCTGCAGAAGCAGAGTTCTTTATCGCCTGCTTGAGCTCCGAAATATGATCCGTCAGGTCACGCTTTTCTTGAAGGGCATCAACCACGTTATACGCGTGAATGGCTTTCTGCTTGAGCGACTGATATAGGACTGCCATTTATGAGGTCCCAGATCCTACTTTACGGCATAGGGTAGAAATTTTCATTTTCTGCTCCGAATTGAGCATGCCATCCGCGGCAATAGAGCAAACTTCATTTAAGTGCTGTTCGATGGCTGACATCCATTTTTGAATCTCGGGCGTCAAAATAACATCAACCGTGACTGACTCGAGGGCTGGGTTTTGCGTCGTCGTCTTCGATGGTGAGGCGGAGGGTTGCACTGGGCCCCTTGGATTAAAGGGGCTGTTATCCATTTTGTTTTATTAAAGTTCACTATTTCGTGTCCATCATTAACAAAACTACACACTAAGCAAAAATTTTACACAAGCATTACAGCAGTAATGAACTAAAGGAGGTCACTATTATTAAATAAATTATTTATCGAATATTGCTGACGAACACGTCTGACCGCTGCAAGTGTGCACGATAATCCAATGCAACAATGTATACAATGACATGAGTATTTACTAGTAAAGTATTATGTTATTTTAATTATTGTGAATGTGAGGACTATGTGGGCCATTGCTTTTTTTTTCTCAGTTAATTTTAATCATGATCTGGCAGTTTCAGTAATTTATGCGGCCTACACAAATGTCCTTTCTTTGGTATTGTTCGTCGAATCGTTGAGCTCCTTAAGTCCTGACTTCCTGAGTTGAGCTGCACGATTACTGACAAATCCCTTCACTCACTTGACAAATCCAATAACTCTTTTTATTCTTTCCTTAAAAGACCATTTTAGATACCAATCTACATGGCCTTCACATGATCTGACCAAAATTATGTCTGGACTTTAAAAGACACTGTGACCTCTGAGTTTGTTTCGGCCTTTCTTCTCAGAGTAGTGTAACGGCTAGGGCTTTGCAGGTAGACTGCGCAGGCCGTTAACGGATAGTAAGTAGTTAATAGAAACTCTAGTTAATGTTCATACATATAATTTATAAGAACTAGGTCACATGAAGGTCACTGTTTAACTGAGCACTATCACTATTGTCAGGTAGGAAGGGTACCGTCCTTGGGTCTGAGCAGCTGGTAGGTCCACTTCACAGGCTCCGCAAGAGGCCGGTAAGGCCTTCGAAGGGCCCTAGTTGGCCCTAGTTAGAGGGCGTAGGTAATATGTGACGCAGCTACGCGCAGGTCAGTTATCCAGGACGTAGGACCCTGGAAGGCGCATTAGGGAGCGCATGTTAATTGCGGTGGAAAAGCAGCTAGCCGCGTGCGATGTGCCCAGCCTTCTTTACCCTTCGGCTACCAAGGAACGGTGTAAGGAGAAGGATAGGCAGAAGCTCAACACAACGCAGCGGCTTACAGGCAGAGAGTTGCAAAGACAGCGTGTCACAATGACAGAAGCAATAAGAGAAGCAATAAGTATGTAACACGTGAGCATAAAATACAAAGAAAACAATGCATAAAAAAGATGGCTCGCTATATGGCTTATAAAACACATTGAGGTATGGTATTAATAATAATTAATGAGGAATTCATCCTAGGTCGGGGTACAAGGAATCCTGAGCGTCAGAGAAATAGCTGCTAGCTAAACCAGCGTGAGATCAAAATGGACGAGTCTTCTCAAGAGAATTAGTGTTGTTCCATAATTTTAGTGATGTGCTTAGCGACTAACTAATTACTTTATTATAGCATCACTCGACTATTTACCGTTGAGACTCCTCACAACGCTACAGTAGTCAGATAGGAAACGCCGACCTAATCTAGTTTTAAAAATATGATTGACGTGTAAAAGTGTTTGTACAAACCTACTTACAGAAATAAAATCATTTATCATTTATAGTGAAATAGTAACGTAGAATTTTTTGTTTGTTTGTCTAAATGTATGTTCCGGATTGGTGCAAAAACTTTTTTTTTTTTTTAAATAACACACAAATTAAATTAATATAATAGTTACAGTTTAATTTGGCACACATATAGTTTATAATAATACCTAGGGTACTTTTAAGCCCAGTAGTACGTTACCAAGGGAATATTCTCCGACATGGCAAAAGCTACTAATGAAATAAAATAATGTGATGCAGAACTAAAATAGCTTTTAAAACATTATGTTCACTTTTGTAACAAAGTTGCTTTAATATTCATAACAAACCTTTTAATTCGTTCATATTATACAGTATTTTTCCTAAAGTTCAGGATTTGCGGTTGGTCAAACATCTGGCTAAGTAATTAGGGAAGTTTCAGGAGCGGCGGCTGGACACAGTGGGTTTAGATTGTCGCTTGCCAGATCTACAAATGTGTATATGTGTAGATAGCAAGCAGTCTGTGGTCTTGCCTATCTATTTACGACACCCACTGTAGGCAAAAGACTTTGAGAAAGTTGAAAGACTTTAATGTCTTGTAGCTGGGCATTAATTGTTTCACTTTTCTCTTCTTTCGAATATACGACTTTTCTGATTTTAGACTGTTAAAAACGTTCAAAATTCCCTTCTGGATATAAATTTGAAATTGAAATGAAATTGAGGCTCCAGTCAGCCATTTTGCAACTCGTGCGCAATCTTGTTGTAGAATAAGAGGATATATAATTACATCGTTTTCATTGCCTTTTCGAATGTAAAGAGATCAGATAAGAATACCTTAACGAACTGGGAAATTTACGATATATTGAATTTCTTGTTTTCGATACGACAAGGTTTACAAGATTAAACAACAAGGAGCTAACATTGTTTTGTAAAATATACTGTCTTAATAAGGTCTCATTTACTTCACGGTTTGAGTTACCTCTCATGCCATTCAACTGAAAATATTAACAAAATTTCGTCACAAACGGTCGTTTAACATAGAAAATGCCATCAAGTTGAAATACATACTTCATCATATTTGTGCATTCTTCACAACTCCAACGTGTGGGGATACTTCATCAAGTTATGTGGAGTACAGTCGAGTGCGGAAGGTCGGGAATATGGCGTCGCGTGGATTAATTACACACGTCTACAGTGCCAAGCGTGGGGATGGTTCTCAATTAGAAAAGCCTGTTTAACCTTAACTTATGCGAGCTGTTCTAACTATTTTGAGAAATACAGCTTGCATGACATGCACACACGAGGGGTTCGTGGTTAATACTCGTAGATCGAAGGTTGAGGAAGGTTTGTGGAGGAAGGAACTAGAATCAATTCAATTTTCTTGTAAATTTTGACGTTCTAAAGTGCCTTTTATGTGCCAATTTGAAATAAACGATTTGACTTTGGTTAAAAGCTACGCTCATTCCGGTCGGTTCGTAGATAAGTGACCAACCATTACATGTCGAGCCCCTCCGTGCCTAGGAAAGCACACTAAGCCCTTGGTCACGGCTGCCATTCGTAGATCTTTGACTGTCGTTACCGGTAGTCAGAAGCCCAAAAAGTCTGATAACCAGTCTTACCAAGAGGTATCGTGTACCCAGTAACTGGGTTGTGGAGGTCAAATAGGTAGTCACTCCATGTAAAATACTGGTATTCAGCTGCATCCGGTGTGACTGGAAGCCGACCCCAACATAGTTGGGACAAGGGCAGGCAGACTGATTGACTGCTTGGGAGAGACGGTTTTTATAAAGTAATGGTAGGTTTTTACAAATAACTGGATGTTATTTCTGTGCAGTGCTCGCGGCAGAGACCACGGAGCTCTCGAGCCGCGCGTCGCTCGCTGAGCCCGCGCCTACTAAACTTCCAAGTACGTCTTCCAATAATAAATTAACAAAAAAACGCTACAATAAGATCTCGAAGCAGAAAAATATTGTATTCGTTTTTGAGAAGAGCCTGTGTTATTAAAATACTTATAAGTACGTCTCTTGCAGTAAATAATGTCTATAGATGTATGTGGTGTTAATGGATGCAATACTCCCAACTTACATAGAAACATTTATACATTAATACAAGAATTGATAGAAAACAAACAAAAACTGAACAAAACCGGAAAACTGAATTCTTATAAATAAAATACATTCTTCATCATCATCACGTGTATTGCATTTCATAATCAACACCAAATTTTTGTTAAGAGATCTTATTCTAGCGGCCAATAGATGTGTCGTCAGTAACACTGCACGAATGTATATCCCGCACAAGCCAGTCACTATTATGCCCTTTTGCCATTTTACCCGCGGCAAATTGAACGAGCGAGCCGAAAAGTCACAACATTTTCACAGCTCCAAAAATTACGTCGGTGAATAAAATTGAAATTGATACGAAAGAGAAAGTATCGACGATCGGAAAATGGAAAAACATTATCATATCTGGCGTGTTTCCAATAGGTGCAACACCCTGGCACAATGTAGATTCCTATCACAAACATCCCATTTTCGATAAAGTACGTTTCACGTTAATGTGATTCCATTCTGCTGTCAACTCCTATCGAATACGATTTGGAAATGTTCCCATTGTTTACATGTGTATTTGTTTTGATGCGAAACCCGAGCATGTGCTGTGTGATTGTTAGTCGTATTTTAAATCATACTTCTGTGTTGAACTACAATAGGGCTTTATTTTAAGATGTAAAGTTCAACATAATGCAGCTATTAATATTTTAGAGACTGTGAATTTACTTAATAGTGAAACAAATAATAGTCTTAAAATAACCTGCGTCATCTACCACTGACTATCCAGCAAGACTGTACTTCAATTAAGATAGGCATCTGATCACAATCTGACTCTAAAAAGCCTTAGTGTCTTTGTCTAAAAACGTTTATAAAAAACGTCTAATGAAGTTCTTAATCGAGTATATACCGGGGTTTGCGGCGGAGAAACTTTTAATGGGCATACTAACAGCCCACAATGGAAAGGAGTAGAGACTTGAAGCATGACCTGACCTAAGCCCGAGAGTGTTTGCGGCATTTACCAAATGATACGAACTTCGCTATAAGTTACACTTGGCTACACTATTCGAAACAAAGGCTTGTCGTGTATTTAAAACATGGGTGGTATAAAACGGGTTAGTAGTTTCAGTGGAGGGTTTTTTTCATTGTTTGGGAGAAAAAGGAATGCGTATTAATAATTTAAAGGGTCTAAAATTAAACCTACTTTATAGTATTATTTTTGTGGGGGTGTTCCCGTAAATATTTTAGGATATGAAACCAAATTAACAAGTTTAACCTGTCGGAGTAGGATATCTTCGTATAAATTAGTCATCTAATCTAACTGGCACTGCAGAGCAAAAGCCTCCCTCTCCCTTTTCCACACAATTCTGTTTTTTGCTAGTGGTGGTGGTAAGTCCTTTTCGTAGGAGTCAATTTCGACCCGCCATCTTCGTCTCGGCCTGCCGCGATAGCGTCGTGCGTTTAGTGGGGCCCAATCAGTGGTCCTCTTAGCCCATTTGTCATCTGACATGCGCATAAAACTATCCGACGAACTTTAATCAGCAATCATCTAAACAGCGTAAGCCATAATCTGCAAAATTAGTTTATACTCAAAACGGCGACATCATTAAAAATGAGGACCGGGACATAATCTGCACTAAGTAGCCTACTTCACGCAAACATTGCTCAAAGTTTTATAACAATGGCTCGTACGAGAACATTTAACAAAGAATATTGTCTGTTGCATCGCGCGTCGCACGTCTGGCGACGCTTTACTCAGCCAGTCGTGAAAACGCTTTTGAATTCACGCTACTTTCTTCAGAAGGCAGTTCTTACCTTGTATCCGGAGCAGCGTCGCTAAAGACGGCTATTTCGGTAATAAATCTCTACAGGTCTAGGTTTTTATACGAGAAGGTAAAAAGCTTTTTGTTAGGGACGTGATACGGCTATTCTTTAACACGCTTTAGGGCTTAACATTATGGAGCAAGGTTACTCTTGAAATGTAACGTGTCTTATTTTTGAGAGTAGATGATGTAATAGATTATATATGAGAACATAATTAGGTATGGTAAATATTGCAGTAATAGTAAGTATTCGAAAATATCATTTGACAGTCATCCATTCAACAAGGATGGTTTTCGTAAAACCAATGTTTCTTAATATTTGCAGTAAAACGCCTGGTCGAATGTACAATTAATTTAACAGAAAATGTATTTAAATTATCACAAACCTCTATCAACAAAATACACATAACAAAACAATCACTAATTCCGTCCGAGGCTTATCAATGTTATTTCAGACTCATTTGTAAATAAACAAAGCTTACTTCCCCCATACGTTATCGCGGTTTTTCAGGAACGTGGGGGGTTGACAAAGGCATTTTGGGGACACGACCCTTTAGTATTGTGGGCTGCCCGTGACGTGTTTATTACGAGAACCAGAAGGGGATAAAGCTGCATACTCGCGATGATACAAATGTTGGAAAATATTATGTTATGTTACATAATTATTATTACGGTAGAGTGTAATGTTGAAAGATATTTTAAGATGAAAAACATCAACGACCTCAAAAAGCTACGTAAAAATTTGCCGTAACAATGTGTGCTACGAAAGCGTAGCTGGCGTAGCAGCACGTAGCGCGAGCAGTGACATTGTCAGTAGCTACGTTCGAGACAAGTAGAATTAATTTTGAAAATGTCATCGTTCATTCGATCTATTAACATTTTGTTTTCCTATATAATTTTAAATGAATTAATGAAACTACATATTACAGCTAAACTGTGCTATCTTATTACATAGGGCAATCTAATCAATGTAATACAATATACAAGCTAAGCTAGCACTAAAATATAAATCCCAGTAAACCTCATCTCCTTTAAAATTAGGTACCGAACAGAAAAAACATGAATTGTTTCGTCATTTGACAGCAGTGCAGCACCACGAAAAAGCCTCCAAAAGCCTTCTAAAAACCCTTCTTTCCCCAACAGAGTGCGACCGCACATTCGTGAGTCGCGGCGGCACAAGCAACGGCTCGTTCCACGCGCCCGAGCTGCTGAACCCCAACAACCACACGCGCCAGTGCCTGTACACGTTCCTGGCGGCGCCGGGGCAGCGCGTGCAGGTCGAGTTCCACACCTTCGACCTCCGGGGAAAGCCGCCAGAGTATGTTGACTTTATATCCTGCATTAACTACCTAAACAGGGCGTAAGAACATCAAAACAACAAAAACGAAGCGTTTTGCTTACCAATGGTAGCATTTTTTATTGCCAAACTGGGCACATAAATAGATTCGTAAGCTAATTTTATCTGTGATAGCTACTTCCCTAAGGGAGGGTCTACTATGCAAAGCTATGATTTATTTGCTTAATTATTGGTAATGATCAGTGATCGGAGTAGGTAGATTGAACTGGGGTCATTGATCCGAAACGTATATATTACTATGGACATTCCTCCGGAATTGGTGGATTATTAAAAAAAAACCGGAACTTATGTAGGAATTGTATTCTGCCAGAGTGGAAGGAGTCATTTGATGATTTGCCATCCTCAAAAAAAAGGTAGGAATTGTAATAAAATGAGCAATTAATAAAAAAATTAATATTAAAGCTTCGATCGGAATTCGATTGTTTTTATTATTCAACAGATAAATAATGAATTAATTTAGTTTTGATACCTTCCTTTAAATTTTGAATTGAGTAGTAATAATATCACTACCAACATTAACAATATTTAATTGAATCCGGAAATACCGGAATTACTTTCCGGAAAAATGGCTTATCCATGTTATTCTTTCTGTGTGCATTTATGATACAAGTACTAAAAATCAATCTACCTACTCCGATCACTGGTAATGATACAAGAGTCTTAATTTTAACCAATAACGGACCGTAAATTATAGGAATCGGCCATAAGTAACTTTGTGAAAAAAAATTTTTTGGCAACGACTTTTATTTTTGGGATACAATTCACGACTCTCTGCTTGGCGATGGGTCTTTTACTTTATATTATCTTAAATGATTGTAACTGAATATATAGGGTAGACTTCAGAGGCAGAAACTATCAAAGAATATGGACAACTTTAAGTCAGGAAGTGGCTGATAATTTCCATAAAAACACAGCTGTTCTCTTACTTCGATGCTTGGGATCTAGTAAAATTTATAATTAACATAGACAACTTTTAGTACCGAAGCAGCGAAACAGTCGTCAAGTAATATATGTGGAAGAAGTATTTATTCTTCGAGTTCATAGTTTGTCCATTAAATACTTACGCTTTCTTTTGTGCCCAGTAAATGTTAAAAAAAAACGCGTATGTTTTGCTACTTTAACAAATATGTGCTACGAAAGCGTATCTGACGTAGCGAAAAGTACATTACCGATATACTCACAAATAAAAAGAAAAGATTATCTAAGTACAATATAAACAACATATTAAAGACTATGACTATGGGAGTACGTATGTATTTATGTATATATTATTTAGGATATATATATCTGTGCATCTATTTTAGTGCATTGTAGAGGTAACTTATTATTTGCACCAACGACGGCCCCATTATATGTCCAGGCAAATGACTGTCCATTCCAAGGTTGCCTGGAAGAGATCGCAGAAAGCGACAGGGCCGCCCATTGTATATTTTGTAGTGTTTGAGTTATTTTTGCTGTGTATTTTGTGGTGTACAATAAAAAAATATAGAAATAAATAAAACCAAAACATTGTGAGCAAACAATTTGATCACAGAAACGACTTCATTCGACATTTCCCGTAAAATCACTAAACTACTATCTCCTCGAATCAATTTATAACTTTACTTTGAAATAGAAGCTCAGAACTGCGAGTATTTCCAATCAGCAACTTCAACAAAGCAAATCAAATAAACCGCATCTCACATGTGTAGGACAGACAACAAAAGAAATGAATATCCGGGCAGCACCTCGTTCGTATCTACAACTGATTTTGATCAGCACCCTAGTTGCGACGCACTATCAGTGACAATCTGAATCATTTTTAAACCTATTGTTAATCCATTGCTTCATATGTTCGAAAAATTTGTCTGCTCAACAACGTAAATAACGCAATGAATGTTGTTGAACTGTCAAAATAAAAACCATTGCTACTGCACTCGTGTGTAACGCAATTACCCCACCGTATGAGTTTGCTGAGTAGTCTAATTTTTGACATAGCTCGTCTATGAGTGTAGTTTTTTTCAAAAAAATCTAAAGTACTTACGTATAGTCAGTGGTAGAAGGTTTTTTTGGCGCGTGGCCAAAATTGGAATTAAGCCATCTTGTTTTTCACTACAATTTCACAAATATTCATGGAAATTGTATGACAAAACAAAACAATGTTTACCAACAGCGCCCCCATGTCAATGTTATTCATGCGCCACAGGATCCTCGTAGCACTGTATTAGAAATGTGCCAAGCTGTAGGTGTACCAAACTCTTTCGTTGTCCGTACTTACCACCACATTCGATCATAACATGCTGTTATTTGACCTTATCGCTCACTTATTTGTTGTTTTCCAGTGGAGCCGCAGTGGGAGAACTACCAGCGTGAGTATTGCCATCCCTTTCACGCTGCCCCTATTACTTGAGACACAAACATGTTTTCTACCAATGCTACTATTTACGTACACAAGTATAGACTTAGAAATTAGGTCAAACTTTTCCGGGAGAACCTTGACGGGATAAAGTTCGCTTGATGTAATCCGCGAAACTCGAAATATTCGTTTTGTTGTTGAGTTTGTGATCTAATAAAAACTTAAGTACCTACTAATGTTACTAATCTAATATTGACGACTGCAATCAAGTCGAAATGTTCCAAACTTTTGGTGTTACATAATTGATTCTTGTTAAATAATATTAGCACTTCAATCAGTCAGCCAAACTAATAATGAAGCAGTAACAAAATGCTATGCAAATCTTAGATTTGAAAAATCAATCAATCAATCTTTCAGTGGTTTGTTATTAATAACCCAATTAACGTATTATATTATAAATACTTAGGTACAAGACCGGAGTTACTAATAAATCTATTTTGTATACCAGGACGAAGTTTCATAGTCCTTCGCATTCCTCATCCATTCGATGTCAAATAACTTCTTAAAACCACCCACAGCTAATCACTCAATGATTCCTCTGCCAGATGCCAACACGAGTCAATGGACATCTACTCGGAGATGGCATCCCTGGAGGCGGGCGAGCTGGTCAACTCCGCGTTCGGCGGCAGGTATTGCGGGCCGATACCGCCGCGCCGCCGCGTCTCGCTCCACCGGGCCGTCGCACTTTCATTCTTCACCGACAAAATGTACACGCCGCCTACGCTCTTCACAGGAACCTACCAGTTCATCAATGCAAGTGAGTAGGATCGAAGGACCAATTTTTAGTGGTTTATTGGTTGAATTCAGTTTTATACCCTTTGAAATTATGTTTTTAAGGTTTGTATGTATTAACATCGTTATGGAATATGACCCGTCATTTTCCATTTTTACTTAGGTATACAAGGTGTCAGGGAAATCGACGCGAAAACTTTAACCATAAATTCAGTACCTAAATGATTGTAGACCCACCAGCGTTGAAATTTTTCGTGGCTTTTTTTTTAATTCAACTGTTCCATACATTTTGACCGTGTAGGTATTGCACTTTTGTAAGAAACAGTGGTTTTTTTTCTTAATAACCGACGTAAAATTTCAACGCTGGTGTGTCTATGAGAATCATGTAAGTACTGAGTTCATGGCGACAGTTTGCGCGTCGTTGTCCCTGATACCCTTGTAAGTAAAGTTAAGTAAATACTTAAGGCTCCTTCTAACAGGTGCGACACGCGACGCGACTCGCACGCGACACAAAGGCACCGCTCGTCGCGCGACAGTCGGTGCCTTTGTATCGCGTCGCGTGTCGCGCCTGTTTGTAGGAGCCTTTATTCTTGCGACGTAATTTAATGGATGAGCGTGAAACATGTAGGTTGTACCTATAATTGCATATAGAACGCTCACTCCAGTAAGGTACCAATCTATGAAACATATTAAGTTAGTAGAACAACATTGAAGTGCCCGTCAAAGTTAGCCGTCCCGCGTCCGCATACCTAATGTCCAGAAGTTGGAACTGCCAGAAGTTGTTTAGTCCTCCGTTTCTGATCTACATAGTAGATACATTAAAAAAATAGCTAACATTCAAGGAACTTACCCTGGCCTTCAAAAAAGAAGTCCAATATTTTAGCAATATTAGAATGTGTAGATATTTATACTCCATGTCTGTAGTGGACATCGAAAAATATGATATTATAATATGTCAGGAAAACGTGGCTTTTGCTGGCTACCTTTACAAATTGACACTTTATAAAGAAAACTGAGGTTCTAATATATGTACAGTACAACTATTTTCTTAACATACATCGGCAAACTTCGTGTTTCGTCAGTCGTCGGATTTCTAACAGTTGCCCTTTGCACTTGATGCAAAGTGCGACTCACGAAACACGAAGTTTGCCGAGGGACATTAAGCAAATATTTGTACTCTACAGTCCTTTCACCATTGATATAACTAGCTTTCACAGTTATTTTACCTATGAATTTGTATCAGTATCAAAATCAAAGTGATCTATATTCTCATTACAATAAGGTTGATGTTGGGTTGATGCCACTGACTAGTCTGTGGAAATCACAGTGATCTTTATCCACGTTACAATAAGGTTGTACTTGGGTTGCTGCTGTCAGAGGTAAAATAATTGTGAATGGACAGCAGATACAATATAAATACTGTCTACGAGTTCTGACAACTGTATTGACTATTCATATACCAAACATGAAATGATCAATGGACCTTGATTTATAGGGCTCGGCAAATGGCTATATGTAAGTTCTTTGAACGCCTTTGACTTCAGACAACACATCCAGAAATATAAACATGACGTAATATACTTAAATATTATTGTTAACATGTTATCTCATCTCTAAACAGCGGAATTCGAAGTGGGCACCCCAGTTCCCAACACATTGTGCTCGTTCGTGATAGAGGCGAGCAAGCGCAAGACGGGGTTCCTATTGTCACCAACGTACCCTGGCATCTACCCCAAGGACATGACCTGCAACTACCTCTTCCAGGGACAGCCGGGCCAGAGGATACGTCTCGAGTTCAGAGACTTCGATCTGTTTTTCGGCGGACCTCAGTGAGTAATATTCTGTTTTATTTTCCTTGTTGTGTATTTGTCATAGTTTTGCCAACTAATAATGCGAAAAAATATACTTTTTGCAAGCATAAAAGAAGATAATGTTCTCCAGTATTCCTCTATTTCTTAAACTCTCATATCCATATCTCATATGCGACTCCGAAGACCAAATTTCTACATGAATTTAAGAAGTCCTTTTCTTAATTTCTCTTGATGATGATGATGAAGACGTTAACTTCTAACTACGTAGTCATTAAAAGGAGACTGGTGATATAGTTCCTTACTCCATGAAGAATTATGCATTCATATTTTGACTAATTACCCCAATCACCTTGTTCGCAGCTGTCCGTTCGACTGGGTGCGCGTGTACGACGGCCCAGACAACACGTCGGCGGTGATCGGCACGTACTGCGGCCAGCAGCGCAACCTGGTGCTGTACTCCAGCGACGAGCGCCTGCTGGTCACGTTTTACACGCTGCCGAGGTCCGCTAGCACGCAGAACCGCGGCTTTAAGGGTATCTTCGAGTTTTCAGAGAGTTTTGTTAAGTTAGGTAAGTGGGATTATGATTCATTACGTTGATACTTTTTCCATGACGCGCCTAACCATACGCGAGAGAGGCCGCCAGAGAAGAGTACCTGGAAGGACTTGGGCCCTGCTCAGACGTGTAAAAAAACCCAGTAAAAAAAAATCCTGGTCAAAGTTACTTTTAATGCTGAAAGGTAACGATGGAAGCTCCCAAAAGCTTGATCGAAAAGAGTGATTAGGCTTTTTTATGATCAGATTTGAGCAGGAATTTGGGATTGTGTTTATAAAATGAATTTACGATAGTGAAAATGAAACCTAATACATTACTTGCAGTTGGGTAAATTATTAAACTGACCACGGTGGTCTTAATTTATTATACAAAAAAACAACCGACTTCCAAAAAAAGCACTAAAAGACGTGAAAAATAACTTTAATTTCGGAAGTCGGTGCCTTTGGTTTTGTATTTTCGTGTTCGGCCACCGACTTCCGAAATTAAAGTTATTTTTCACGTCTTTTAGTGCTTTTTTTGGAAGTCGGTTGTTTTTTTGTAAAAAAGTTTTTATTTTTCACTTTTTAGTTGCGGTACCTACCCCACATAAATTCGTATACCACTACTTGGTGTGTAAATAACAGTGACAGGAAATTATTAACACATCATCCATATAAACTAAGTGGAAAAAATCTGCAGTATTAAGGATAACTCAAAAACTACTGGTCAGACCTTGATCAAATTTAAATGGGACCACATGTGAAGCACCACCTATCAAATAAAAAAAGAATCATCCAAATCGGTTCACCTAGAAAAAAGTTATGAGCTAACACACATAAAAAAAAAAAAAAAAAAAAACATACAGACGAATTGAGAACCTCCTCCTTTTTGTGAAGTCGGTTAAAAAAGTCCCCGTTTTGACAAAATTACTGTCACTGTGTGTGTTAACATAAGTTCTTACAAAAACCTATTGAATAGGCACATCCAAAACTTCGTAATTTATTACATCCTTACTTCGTACAAAGAGTTTTCCCCTTAGTCAAGGAAGTTGAAGAAGAAAGTTTTTTATTACTTTGCTCCATTGCTTTTCAGATTTTATAAGTAAACACGATGCCGAGCACATTAGGGGCTCAGAGTGCGACCAGAAGATTCTTAGTAAAAAGGAATCGACGGGTTTCGTGTACCATCCAAATTATCCATTCCCCTATATACAAAAAGTTGTTTGTAGGTGAGTAATACCTACCACAAATCTTCATTTTAGTATAAAATGATCATAAACGCTGTTGGTACATTTAATTAACACGATAAATTGGTTTTTCTCTTACAGATATTTTATATATGGTATGCAAGATTCACAGAATTTGGAAAGGGTTCGATTAGAGTTTCAGAACTTTTCTATACCGAAGGGCGAGAATCCGAAACCGGAGTAAGTGTAAACTAACATTTTACTGATATTACTTTGAATTTTTTCTCATTTCTGAACATTTGTTTCAGATGTATTTTAGTATTTTCTTCTTTTAAGTTATCACGAGCATATTACCTTACACTTACGCAAGATTCAAAAGCGATTTTCTCCTCACGTTAAGTCCATAGTTATTTTGCTAGAAAATAACTTTTGTAATTTAGCGTAAGTGTAAGGTATTTATGCTCGTGACTGTACCATGGTATAAATACATATGTACAGTATTCCCCAATTAATAATGCGCATGCAGATCTTCGCTAATTGTCGTATTCCCGGAAACACCCGAATCATTGAATCGTAGGAGCCCTATTTATGCATGAAGAAAATGCACTTAACCACTCTATATACATATCGTCTTCCGACGCTCGGGGAATACGACCGTTGCCGAACACTGACGAAGATTTCTATGCGCATTATCACTTTGGGAGACCTGTAGAGTTTAGTTAAAAGTTTTGAATAACCTTGTCACTGTACAATTTCCAGTGCATGTCCTGACGGCTACCTGAAGGTATATCTGCGTGGCCAGGAGGCGACGGATTCGTACGACAAGCATGACGCAGAGCTTTGCGGGGAGGGGGCAGGCGGCAACCCTCCCTTCCCCCCGCCTCTCCTGTCCGACGGACCCCGCCTTGTCATGGTCTTCAGCTCAGGAGAACTGCAAGGCAGGGGGTTCAAAGCCAAGTATACTTTCGAGACTGGTGAGAGACATTCGAACGGGATTTTGTATTATTTTTCCGTTGCGTTCTAGGGGAAAGGACCAGTATGAGCTAATCAGCTAACGTCGCTCGTCCGCAGGCTTAGCATGACCCTTTCTATTTCTACGAAGTATAGACACAGTTATATCTATACAAAGTGACATTTCGTTTCTCCATTTTTGACATCGCACCGTAGAAATCCTTCTACAATCTGTCATTTTGTCTTTCGTTTCTACCGATCAATGTCTAGGTCCTTTTATATGTAGACTATTTCAGAAGAAAGTTTTCTATCCCAAACTGTCAAAATCACTCTGACAATTGACAGTTGTCTAAGGTAGTGAAGACAATTGGATTTTGTAATCGCCATGCTAAAGACTTTTTACTCGACGGCCACAAAGTATGAAAAGACATGAAATGATAAAAAAAGGAATTTTTCACTTTTTCTATGGAAAATATGAAAAATTATTACCTACATGTTGAGTTTTAGGGGGTCTTTTATTGAGGGGGTCGAAATGTTCATTATTTTTGCGATAGGACTAGGATACACCATTTTCGAGATATAAGCAAAATAAAAGAAAAACAGGAATAAATAAAAAAATTGTGATTTTTAGTCTAGTTTAGAGGCATTTGTGACAAGAGAATCGACACCATTACCAAGGCCAATAAGGCCAATATTACTGTAATTTTTTTTGTTCCACTATACGGTAGGTACTTCGACATTTTGAGAAAAATTGTCGTAGTCGTCCTTATATACGTGACTTAATATCAGTAAAAATTGAGAATCAAACAGAAAAAAAATCCTATGACAAAACAAAGAATTCAGAGTCGAATTATGTAAAAGAGTGAATTTCGTAAAAAGTGCAGTTGACTCTTTCTACTTTGCTGCCGTCCTACTCTCTTATACGGAACGTCATTTTTGTCTATATTTCCGTCAACAAAACGGTGCTCGTGCTAAGTCTGCTGGCAAGAATGAGTCAAAACCATCAAATAGTTATTATGATCAGAAGCCATCAAGACGTGGATTCAGATCGTCGTAGGATTCCGTAAAGAAGACTAGTTTTCTAAACCTTTAGTATGTACCTACACAAAAATCTACCTGGTCTTCAGAGTGAGAGTATCAGTTGCTGCAAAAGTTATTTAAAGTAATTCCAATCGTCATGTTACCATATTCCAGAATATCGAGTGCCAGGCACAGCGGCGCCGGGCGGCGAGTGTGCGTTCACCTACCGAAGCGAGGCGAAGAAGCGCGGCGAGTTCAACTCCCCCCGCTACCCCTCTAACTACCCCTCGCACACCAACTGTACTTATACGCTGGCTGCCACCCCCAGTGAACAGGTCACCGTGGTGTTCGACCACTTTAAAGTGAGGGCTGATGCGTGGAATGCTACTGCAGGCGTGTATAGGTGAGTTTAGTTTAATGTTAAAGTAACCGTAAAGCTATAACCTAGGTACGAATGAACAGGTTACTTTTAAAATCTAGGCAAGCAACATCATCGACCGTATCATCGCTTACTATTAACAATGAGAAAATGGTCGAACTCGTGCCTATACATATACAAATAATTAAGCAAGGGCGAATTTAAGGAAAATCTGACGAAAACGCTGCATTACAATTGCTCGGTTATTCCTTTTATCCACATTAAAACAGCCACTCTAGGGTGGATACTCGGAAACGCGTGTTCATCTATCCACCCCAGACGGAGTGGTTAATCGGAATTTGCTTTTAATTGTTCTTCCGACTTTTCACCCCAAGTACAGTCATCATAAACAGTAGAACAGTAAATAAATACTCATACACTTTAATAAATTAATATTTAATAACCACAAACTTAATGACCAACACTAATTTCACTATTGAGTAGACGTAATTGTGTATCCTGGATATAAATTCGTCTTTTAATGTACATTTGCAATCGTTTTCTAAATTTCTTTGCTACAACAGACGTATTTGCGAAAAACGCATTGTATGCCAATGTCTACTAAGTATCTTGGGCCAGTTTCTATCATGTCTATCTATAACTGACTTTACACAGCCGTGGGAGATAATTGGAAGAAAAATAATGTAGGAATTCCGATTATCCACCCTGCCTGGGGTGGGTAGATGAACACGCGTTTCCGAGTATCCAACCTAGGGTGGCTGTTTTAGGGTGGATAAACGGAATACCTCAGTTGCTGGTCGTTGTTATGTGCTAGAACGGGAATCAGTCTTTAATGTATAGTAGTATGTACAATAGTAGTTAACTGGTTTAATGTTAATAACCTACTTCTTAACGAGAAAAAAACTAAATGTATTAAGTTTACGATACCTCATGTTAGACAAGTAGAAACTAGTGTTTCTCATAAAGGGTGAAGTGCTGAAACCCGAAAATACCACAGTTTTCTTAGGCATAACTTTGGATACCAAGCTTCAATGGGGCCCCCACATAGATAAATTCTCAAAAAAGCTTAGCTCTGCAGCATACGCCGTTAGAAAAATTCGTGGTTTAACTGATTTAGAGACAGCCCGTTTAGTATACTTTAGTTATTTTCATAGTGTGATGTCGTACGGTATTCTGTTGTGGGGAAATGCCGCCGATATCCAGACAATTTTCGTTTTACAAAAAAGGGCAATTCGTTCAATCTATAAATTAAGTCCCAGACACTCCCTCAGAGATAAATTTAAAGAGATTAATATAATTACTGTGCCTTCTCAGTATATTTATGAAAATCTTTTGTATGCACATAAAAATATTAATCTGTTTAAAAAATACAGTGATATCCACAATATAAATACTAGAAACAAACACAAATTTATTGTTCCTACAACCAGGCTCAAGAAAATAGGTGGCTCGTTTAGATGCCAATGTATACGTTTTTATAATAAACTTCCTAGCCACATTCAAGATCTAAGCTTTAATAAATTCAAATCTTTTATAAAACGGAAACTATGCCAGAAAGCCTATTATACTGTGAAAGACTATATTGAGGACAAAAAGGCTTGGGATTGAGCTGCTCCAATAAATTTACACGGTGAATGTTGATTTTAATTTGCTAGCTATTTTAGACATGAATATTTACTGTAAAAAGTATTATATTATTTTCATTATTGAGAATATGAGGACTATGTGGGTCATTGTTTCAGTTATATTCTTGATCTGGCAGTTTAAGTAGTTTATGCGGCCTACCCAAATGTCCTTTCTTTGGTATTGTTCGTCGAATCGTTGAGCTCCTTAAGTTCTGAGTTGAGCTGCACGGTTACTGACAAATGCGTGCACTAACTGGACAGGTCCACTTAATCTGTGTGGTTCTTTCCTCAAAAGACCATTTCAGACACCAATCTACATGGTTCTCAAACATTATGTCCGATTTTTTATATACACATTGACATTGTTGAATTTTATATACACAATGACATAAGTATTTACTTGTAAAGTATTATGTTATTTTAATTATTGTGAATGTGAGGATTATGTGGGTCATTGCTTTTTTTTCGCAGTTAATTTTGATCATGATCTGGCAGATTGAGTAATTTATGTGGCCTACCCAAATGTCCTTTCTTTGGTATTGTTCGTCGAATCGTTGAGCTCCTTAAGTCCTGACTTCCTGAGTTGAGCTGCACGATTACTGACAAATGCGTGCACTGACTGGACAGGTCCACTCAATCTGTGTGGTTCTTTCCTCAAAAGACCATTTCAGATACCAATCTACATGGTCCTCACATGATCTGACCAAGATTATGTCTGGACTTTAAAAGAGACTGTGACCTCTGAGTTTGTTGCGGCCTTTCTTCTCAGAGTAGTCAGATAGGAAACGCCGACCTCATCTAGTTTAAAAATATGATTGACGTGTAAAAGTGTTTGTACAAACCTACTTACAGAAATAAAATCATTTATCATTTATCATTTATCATAATGTTTAAGTTTACAGAAATTTTGTATCAGAGGAAAAATTGCTTCAGTGGACTTGACTGTAGAAAGATGTAACGTCTTAATTAAACCTATCTTATTGAACCACACTGATGGAGGCTTTAAACATTTTCAGTGGTGCAACGTGCAGCGAGGACTGGGTAGAAGCATGGTGGGTAGGACGCGAGGGTGCGCGGGTCCCGCTGGGGCGGTGGTGTGGTCTGGCTACACCGGGGCCCATGCACTCGCCCCGAGGGGCCACGGGGCTCGTCATCGCACTGCACACTGATGGCGAGGCCGTCGCCTCCGGCTTCAAAGCTAGATATATTTTCGAGGTAATTCAGATATGTACTTGATTCTAACAACAAAGGTCAGTAGACCTTCCTTGTTGGTCCTTTTCTATGTCTCCCATAAGGATGATGGCTCAGAAGAGCATTAGTAAGTAAGTTTGTTAGATGTATAATATTTGTTAGGTTGGTCCTCTGGCCAAATGATAAGTATTAAGGCCACATAAAAATTAAACTCACTTTCCAATTGCCCTTTCTATGTATAACATGCGCAGACACACACCCCCTGCACAAACCGACATCACTCCTCCCCCCACACACACACACGCACGCACATACACGCGCGCCCACACACACACGCGCACACACGCACACGCACACTCACATATATACTCCACCCACAAAACTACACAATCCTTTCATACTTACACACAATCTCACGTAAAATTACACAGTTTAGTGTTCAGTTTTAATTTTAAGTTCTAGTTTTTAATTTTTCTTTTTAGTATAATTTTAGTCTTATAGTTTTGCTTTTGTCCCGACTTTTTGGAGGTGGGCGTTAATGACTGCGACACAGTATTATACTAATGCAGTTGTTATCGAACACAGAGTATTTGTAAACTAGTTTTTCGTTTCAATAAAAAAATATTATTTATATTATTATTACATGGAGTTGCCACCGTTTACCGTGTTTCGTGTTGCTAAATAAACGTTATTCTTTCTTTGGCCTCGGGGGCCTTTTGGCCTCGTACAAGAGTTTTTTTTTTAAGTTCATACTGTTGTTTTTATTTCTTTTAATTTATGTTTTGTATTCTTCCTGTGCAAGTCCCAATAAATACTTTATCTTTTTTTCTTTCTTATCAGCAGATCACTATAATATGACAGTATATTTTTTTCCTATATTCTAAAAAAAATATAGTTCTATCTGTAACTCCTCATTACTATATCCTATATTCAGCCGGCGAAGTCGATATTCGGTGACTGCGGCGGCAACATGTCCGGCGCAGAGTGGGGCGTGATCACGTCCCCCAACTTCCCGCAGAACTACGAGCAGCCCAAGAACGGGCCGGCCTCCAGGGTCTGCAACTGGTTCGTTACGGCGCGCCCCGGGAAGAGACTCTTGCTCAATTTTGAATACTTCGCTGTCGAGGGACATCTTACTGGTATTTTTTTTAAGATGCTTGCTTTTTTTGTGGCAGTTTCATAGTTAATCTTTATTTCACGCAATAGATTAGAGTGTGTACTAGGTTTTTATAGGACACCTATTCAACATTCCAGGAGTTTTTTTTTTACACATAAATCCATACTGCTTTGAAATGGAAAATGCTTTCTCCAAATTGTGACGCTGCTTTTCCCCTCTTTTGTAATAAAAGAGATGATTCAGGCACCGAACTTTTTGTACCCGAAAATAAAAATATGTTTGCTTACTAAAGAACACTCTGGTTATTTTTTACTATTGCAATGATTTTTTTTATAATAAGACTGATTTCCTTTTAAATCATATTTTAGAATTAAGTAATCGAACATTGTACGTAAATAATGCGATTGTGTATTCCAGAGCGCGGATGTCCAGCGGCAGTGCTCCGGCTGTGGTACGAGAGCCCGGGCCCTCCACTCGAGCTGTGCGGGGAGAAGGCACCCACTGATCGCTGGCAGTACCTCTCCTCCTCCAACTCGATACGATTGTCGTAAGTCTTAGAAATTCGTTGCACTTCCGTAGTTTTGTGTGCTTCACACAAGCACGGCACTATGATTTGTGAATATAATAAGTAGGTACGAGGAAGTCCGAGGAACTTTAAATAATATTGTGCGTTTACTCATATTGGAAACACCAGAAAAAACGTCTTTCAGTTTATTTTAAAGCCATTTAGATAATTGAAGACAGAACGCTATTTTTAATAACTGGTAGGCACATGCGTGGTTTCACCCTAAAAAACGTAGGTTGAAAGAGCTGCACACGGCAAAGCCCTAGTGGAGTTAGAGCACTGTTTTCGCTTGATCAGGTTTATAATAGCGGATAAGGCGGTGGGCGCGATGGGCTGGCGCGCCGTGTGGACGGAGGTGACGGTGCCGGAGCTGGGCGGCGCGTGCGCGGACGGCGCGCTGGACTGCGGCGGCGCCTGCCTGCCGCCCGCCGCGCCGTGCTCCGGCCTGCAGCACTGCGCGCTCATGCCCGACACAAAACCCACACACTGTTAGTATGCACCGCTTCTACCGCAGTTCTACGGCGTCCACGCGGATGATCCGACGCGGACGGGCCGCTGCAGACCGCTCTGTCGAGATTCAAAGATCGGACGTCGAGGAATACTCACAAAAAGTATTCGAATATTAACAGTAGACGTTATTCTCTTTATCTCGTACATATCTAATGACTTTCTCTTCTAGGTATCTAACGAAACTCCTCGTCTTCGTTATGTTTTAAACTTAGATTACGACTAAGTCTAAATTGAATAAGCTAACCTTTTTCCAAATTTTTAATTGATTTTCAAGACACTGTATATTACGATTGGCACTTTACCGCACTTTGCATTTCCACTTGATAAATGTATCTACACCGTTGCATTTTGTCGTTGCATTATAGGGTTACAAATTAATCAAGTCTATACCTATTATAAATTATAACTATGATAATGTAGCTTGTTGAGAATACTTACGGAGTAAGCAGTATATGAACTACTGACCATTAATTAATGTGCTTCCATGTTTGCTTAACACACCCACCTGTTGGGTATAAAATGGCGAAAGATATCGAGTAGAATGTCTCAAACATGGATAGTATAAAAATTATAAGTATAGAATAACTTAGCTAACTTCCCTAAAAACACCAAAAACAGGTATAGGTACCTACCTGTCCAATTCTTAACGGAATCACTCACGGTTAAATTTTTTGGTCCTTTGAGCCGAACGTGAATGATGCGTGATAATAGAAGTAGGTAAGCGCCACAGTGGTCAAAACTAGGAAAAAGTTGCAACCCACATATTTATATTAAAAAAAGACAAGTCTCAGAGATATTCTACTCGTAACTTTAATCACGCCTTTAGCATCAGGTACCTACGCTGAATATAACGTAAATTAACACTCTCTACAACTAACTACATATATTGCTATATGAAACTTGTCGTACATTCACTGCTTACTCCTGCTTTTATCTTCTAAATCGTCGTTGTAAAATATTGTATTCTAAACACTGTAGCACTGTTAACTAATAACTCTAAACAAATACCATTAATGTTATGTTCACTGTACTTTCTCAGTATAATGATGGTTCAATGCAATCTTTGTCTCTAAGGATGTTGTTACATGTACTCTAGGGCTCTAGGTGTTTAGACACTATCAAACGATAAATCATATAATTGTTGGTGAATTAGCAGAATATATTGAATATGTTGCAAAGATTACAGACTTTTTCATTTACATACCAAGGCTCCCCTTAGTATAATTTAAATCTAACTACTTAAATGTTTCTTCACGTTAACTCATTCTTGCATCCATAACTTCTACTCCATTTAAAAACTTTATTTTTATTTTACTTTCTTCAAATACTGTGATGACTCAGCAGAGTTGCATCTCTGATCTGTCCTAAGTCTAAATTTTTGTTATATGTTTTTGATCGTTTGCGTATTGATAACTTCTTACAATTGATAAAGTAGTCACTCCAATGGGACAAAGCTTGCATTGAGTCATCGCACTATGGGGCCTGGGGTACCTCGACAGCTGTTTCTAACAGAGCACTTTCTGGTGGAGTACTAAAGTGAATTCGTCTTCAAATCATAGTTGAAGCTCGAGTTATTTTTGAGATCGGTTAAGTTTGCGGTGCGAATGAATGTTACTTATTGGAAGTATCATGTGGTCGCAAGTGTTCCACCAGAGAGTGTGGGGTCCGGGCCCCTCTGGTCTGACGGCGCGGTGTGCGCAGGCGGCGCGGCGCCGGGGCGGTTGGCGGCGCGCGCCGCTCTGGTCGCGCTGTTGCTTGTGCTCGCCGCCCCGCACTGACCGGGCGCTGTGCACGTGAGTCTATACTACCTCCCACGCCTCGCCGCTCCTAGCTCCTGACTCCTCCTCTGTCCATCGTCATTGCCGCTTCGGAAATGAGGGAAAACAGACTGTCGCCAAGTACCTAATTTTTCACTCAATTTCGTTCGGCAGCCTCTTGCGCACGACAACATTCAGTGAACTAATAAAACACGTGTGCACTATGCAGCTTAAACAAATGAAAGGAACACATAGCGTAAAATTAAATTATCCTGCAGCACAAAACTGAATATGTTTAAAGAAGTTGATTAAAAGAGTTTGATTTGAGTTTGTTTGATTCACACACTGTCTTGAGCTGCTGTATTTTAAATCGTGTAGTATCAAATATCTTAATAGAGATTGATGATTGATAACTTGATAAATAACGCCTACCGTCTGTTTTCTACTCTGCTACGCAATTTCTATTATAAAAGGAAAATGCTCTTCGCATAACCTACCTAGGTGCAGAAACGGATAATAAAATAATTAATTTGTAGACAGGTAATCAGCTTATTAATATTTTTGTGTCCTATTGTATTTTTGTTGCGGCCTTTGTAAACACAACTTTGATAATTTAGTCGATTATTTTGTAGAAAGCCGAGTATCTCTTCCACCGTGCTAAGCTTTGTCATGTGCTATTTCGGTCCAGGATTAATTAATTGCCTTCTTATCCACGTTTTGTTACTAAATACCGTTATTGAACGATTCTATTAAAAGGCGCTATTTGTTAACCGTACAGTTATAAAACGCAAATACGTAAGCGTTACGTTTATATTTGAGGTCCTTCGAGCCGCAGTCGTGGCAAGGATGGGAGATCTGGTTATGGTACAAAGACCACATTTTAGTTCCACAACTTTTTACTAATCACTTGTTTAGCGCAAACAACAGAATGGTGTTTAGTTTTTTTGGGGGGAAAAGCAAGGCAAGTGAGAATTACTTAAAAGGC
Source organism: Griposia aprilina (assembly GCA_916610205.1). Classification (NCBI taxonomy): domain Eukaryota; kingdom Metazoa; phylum Arthropoda; class Insecta; order Lepidoptera; family Noctuidae; genus Griposia; species Griposia aprilina. The sequence continues at coordinate 4,146,882 of OU744293.1, read as the reverse complement.
AATTCATTATATCCGGGACCACTTCACCAAACATCACTCTCTGCTTCCCTATCTAACTTACTACTTTTATAATGTTTTCTATAAAATCGTACAAGTTTGCATGTTGTAAAACTGTCTACCTAAACTAACAAGTAAAAATAATTAAAAATAAACTTAAACGAAAAAAATAAGCTTCACAATATTCATTGATAAACCTATTGAAGTATTATGTGCGTACTGTATTTCTGTATCAAACTTGGATACAACCTGGACAAAAATAATAATTACACATTGCAGTCATAATATTCAACCCACCCAGGAACAAGCTGAACTAAAACGGCAAAAATGATTTAAACATGATATGGCATGATATTGTCAATACCATGAAAATTCAGAACAGTCGTCCTTGAATATTGTAATGCTTGTCTGAAAAACTACATATCTACCTAAAAGAACCGAGAGGTCGACTCCACCCAGTCTTTATGTCGAAGGCAGATCGTATAATTAACCTTAAGTAAATGTAGGTAATTTTATACCATATTATCACGCCTGTATCCTCCAACGACAAGGCAAAGGTGTACCTATAAACATCCACATTTTGCCAGTTAAGTAATGTACCAATATAATAGAGGGTGAGCCTTTGTCATTTACGACCTAGGTCTACACTCCGAGGTGTTGCTGAAAATTTTCTGATAGGAATACTTTGCCCGACCAGGGAATCGTACCGTGGGAACTCATGATCTTAACAGTCGCAAAGGGGTTAAAAACTGAAATTTCGTCATAGGTGGCAGCACTGTTCACCGATACAAGCCGCCATTGTTTTGTTGATGTTTACTTTTGTGTCCATCACAAATTAAACGAATACTAGATAAATATTTATGCGAATATGTAGTTCGGAGTGTAGCACTATTAAAAGAGGAGCTAAGGAAAAGGGAAGCGTTTACCACTGGTAAAAAAGCACCTTTAGTGGAAAAGTAAATAAAATATGAACATTTTATAATTTATAGATTATTTTACGTTTGTTGACTTTAAGTTCTTTTTTTTTTGACAGGAATAACCTGATCGGAATTCTTCCTGACTGACTGAAAAACTTTAGAGATATTAATTCTAGGACTGATCTAAGGTCGATTTAGACCAAACGAGCGAATACACATTCTTTTCCCACTCTGCCAAATTCCATTTATGTAAACAGGGACAGAACATTCCTTCGTTGATCTTTCCCCAATAAAATGTCAAGAATATTAATAAATGAATGCTCTAGCACTTGTTCTGGTTCTATGTTCATTTAATCTAAACCCGCCTTAATATGATAATATAAGCACACAACACACACACATCTTTGCTATAATTTACATAATATCGAACCACAAGTGCCTGTAGGTAATGAAAACAGACTTAGTACTCTTGAGAGCATCATCTGTGTACGCATTTCTCTCAAAAAGGCTTTAGGTTTAAATAAAAAGGATAGTACATATATAGGCTTGACGCAATATCGGGATTCCAATTTTTTTCTGAGAGCTTTCTATGACAGTTTTTGTCTTTTAACATCTTTGGCAAATACATACAAAGGTCCCTGTATTTTTGCAGTCAACAGCTGCGCAACGGGGCTTATTAATTAACTTTCCAGAAACGAAGTCGCTAGTATACAAAAATAGTGTATGGATAGTGACAGCTAGCTGTGAAATTTTTAGACGCTTAATAGTAGCGACATCTGAAGCGAACAAATGGCAGTTTTTATCCCCATAGCGACCACTAGACTAACGGGTCACTGCATCGATCATTTTTATAGAGAGCCTGTACATGCCTCCGGAACTTTACCCTTTCTTAAGGGCATATCAGTTAGGAATAAGCACATCAAGCTCTTTAAATTATACGATCTGACTTCTCCTTGTACATCATCGGGCCAAGTGTATAATATCCAGGTACAGTTCCTAGCCTCCGGAGGTTGGTCGGTTGGCAGTCGACCCACTGAGTCCGAACGAGGTTGTAGGCGTGACGTATCCGTAGGCGGCGAGAGTGCAGTGACGGGCGCGTCCGGGAGCCTGGCGTGGTGGTGGGCAGTGTGCGGCGGCGGCGGCGGCGCGGTGGCGCTGGGCGCGTGGTGGGTGCGGCGCACGCGCCGGGCGCGGGCGGCGCGCGTGCGCAGGCCGCCGCCGCCTCCGCGCCCCCCGCCACTCGCCCGCCGCGCCCCTGCTGCCCGCCTGGCCGCACCCCCCACACTCCCCGACACCGTATGACGACGCGCCCACGCCGCAACGGCGACACACGCACCACTAAATAGTTGATTACACGACTTTAACGTACTCTTTGTTTTATTGTTCACTTATGAAGAGAACTTGCCTCAGATCCCCACTTAAATATCCAAGGAATTCTAAACCACAATATAACACATATACGTTACATTTATGGGTATACACACATAAATATTATATTATTATGTAAAACTTCTTCTAGGTGTAAGTGTTCTTAACCGACTTCAAAAAAAGGAGGAGGTTCTCAATTCGACTGTTTTTTTTTATGTGTGTTAAATCAGGACTTTTTTCTACGTGAACCGATTTGGATGACACTTTTTTAATTTGGAAGCTGGTGCTTTACATGTGGTCCCATATAATTTTTATCAAGATCTTACCAGTACTTTTTGAGTTATCCTTAATAATACGTATTTTTAACCGACTTCACAAAAAGGAGGAGGTTCTCAATTCGTCTGTATGTTTTTTTTTTTTTTTTTATGTGTCTTAGCTCATAACTTTTTTCTGGGTGAACCGATTTGGATGATTCTTTTTTTATTTGATAGGTGGTGCTTTACATGTGGTCCCATTTAAATTTGATCAAGGTCTGACCAGTAGTTTTTGAGTTATCCTTAATACTGCAGATTTTTTCGACTTAGTTTATATGGATGATGTGTTAATAATTTCCTGTCACTGTTACCAAGTAGTGGTATACGAATTTGTGTGGGGTAGGTACCGCAACTAAAAAGTGAAAAATAAAAACTTTTTTACAAAAAAACAACCGACGCCTTTGGTTTTGTATTTTCGTGTTTGGCCACCGACTTCCGAAATTAAAGTTATTTTTCACGTCTTTTAGTGTTTTTTTTTTGAAGTCGGTTGTTTTTTTGTAAAAAAGTTTTTTTCCAGTAAGCTTATATAGATCATGTGTTGATAACTTCCTGTCACTGTTATTTACATATCAAGTAGTGGTATACGAATTTGTGTGAGGTAGGTACCACACCTAAAAAGTGGAAAATAAAAACTTAAAATTAACAACCAATTTCCAAAAAAAAACACAAAATAGTGAAAAATTACTTTAATTTCGGAAGTTGGTGGCCAAAAACGAAAATACAAAAACCAAAGACACCGACTTCCAAAATTAAAGATATTTTTCACGTATTTTCTGTGTTTTTTTTTGGAAGTCGTTTGTTTTTTAACAAAAAAGTTTTTTGGTTATCGAAAAAATCTAAGAAAAACATAGAGGTATCAATGAGTTGCAAAATTTTTACGAAAAGATGAACTAGTTATAACGCCTACAACTAGGCGAAACCGAAATGGTCCAGCCATTCTAAACTCAGAATGGCTGCACTTTCCTCGTAATAGTTTTCCCTCTTTAGATATTAGATGGATTAGCTTCTGCCCCCGGCTTCGCTCGCGTGGATGTTGGGAAATATCCACGGGAACGTACTATCGGGAGTAAAAGTACCGTGTTAATTATAGGTTATAAACTATCTGTGTGCCAAATTTCATCCAAATCCGTTCAGCCGTTTATGCGCAAATCCGGAATATAAATCCAAACGGACAAAAATTCTAAAAACTATATTTTCGGCATCAGACTCGTTCCCACACCTCGTCGCAATAACTTGTTTTGCAGTTTTGACTTATTTACTAATATTATTATATGTGACGGAGATAGTACGTCTCGTGGGCGTTACGCCAGCGGAATGTTGTCGCTTTTCAGGATTTCGGCTTGACAGATAATTAGTACCCCATCTCGTGTAAATGTGCCCCAAATTTAGAATTTGTGCGTCCAGCCGATCCAAAGATATTCACGAAAAACAGATTCCGCTGGATTAACGTTAATCCAGCGGCATGTTTTTTTAACCGGTAGTCGTAGCTAAGTACAAACTAGCTACTTAGATAGATCACATTTCTGCCTAATCGTGCCCAAAAAATTGAAATTTGTGCGTCTTGAGGTTTCAGAGTTATTCAAGATGCCGCTGGGGTAACGTTTAGCCAATTGCTGTGCCTCTCAAACGGCATGACATACAACTAAGATTTTTTTTACTACGGTGGGTCTTAATTTGTGCTTATGCTGTGCAATTTTATTTTTTCTATAATCGACACCGTTGGAACATAAGAAATTGATTTTCAAAAACCCTAAAATCGATCCTTGCGCTTCAATGAGAAACCCTAGAAACTTACCAATTATGGTGGTTTGTACCTTTTATGAACTCAAAGCATCATGTGAAATTAGATGTTTCTATTCCAACTCCTTAGAGAGCTATTCCGTTTTAATTAAAATCTGGCTACGCTAAAATGTAACACTCCAATACATGAGTTATTATTAAGTGACGGTAATTGGACGTAGTTATGCTACAACGTTCCAATCCACAAGGTGGTCAAAATTGAGTTTTTGAGCCCAAGCTAGGTATTTTGGACCGTCCTATCTAGTGCTGAAGACACTGACTCTCTTACGACAATAACTATTGAAATAATTAAGCGGTCTAAATGATAAAACGAACCAAAAGATCTAATTATAATCTTATAAAGTGACATTACATTTGGATCGTACTGTTTTAATTCGATTTGGACTGAATGCAATAAAAATTAGGATCCAATCATCTTGAAACGTTTTAAAAATAACAAATTTTAAATCATAAAAAGTGACATTCCATTTGGATCGTACTATTTTAATTCGTTTTGGACTGAATAAAATAAAAATAATGATCCAATCAACTTGGAACGTTTTAAAAATAAAAAATTTAAATCTTAAAAACTGACAATTCATTTGGATCGTACTGTTTTAATTCGTTTTGGACTGAATAACATAAATCCATTCATCTTGTTATATTTTTTTTTTTTGAGGGAACAGATGAAATGCGACTTTGAAACTGCACAAAATACCCCAAACATAGAATGCTTATCATTTGATCTCGAAAAAACTTTGCCCCTGCCTCGTATACCGACAAACGTAATTTTTTATATACGTCAGCTTTGGCTATATAATAGCGGGATACATTCAGCATCAGATGATGTAGGGCACTGTTATGTTTGGGTGGAAGGTGAGGCCGGAAGAGGCGCTCAGGAAGTAGGATCATGCCTTGCCAAATATATTGAAAACAAACTACCTCCTACTATAGAACATCTCATACTATGGAGTGATAGTTGCGGTGGACAGAACCGAAACATAAAAATTGTTTTAATGTTGAAGGTTATCTTAGACTCCCATTCTACATTAAAAACGATAACTTTTCGGTATCTTGAGTCAGGGCATAGTTTCTTACCTAACGATAGCCGATTTTTCAAAATTTGAAACTGCGCTTAAAAAGCAACAACGTGTTTATACAGCTGACGAATATATAGAAATTATGAAAAATGCTAGAAGAAAAAAACCATTCAAAAATGACTTTTATAGCACTGAAGATATTGAGAAAAACATAGTAAATCGTGAGAAATACACAGATAAAAGTAAACTAAACTGGCTGCTGGCAAAGGAGATAAAGATTGAAAAAGCTAGATTATATTCTATTTTTATGAAAACGTCCCTTGATGAGGATTATAACGAACTTAACATTAAAAAAACGACAAAAGGAGAGATTTCGACTATACATAGATCTGATCTGAAACAGTTATGGCCTAACGGGAAACCCATTGCTCCAGCTAAATTGGCTGATTTACGATCTGTTTAAAAGTTTATTCCAGCAGATTGCCTTAGTTTTTATAAAACATTGAAAGCGTCTTATGACGCCATTGACGATGTCGATGGATTTGGTAAGGAGCTGGATTTCGATCTGGATGATGAATAAATTGTGATGATTTTCCATGCTTTGATACAACTATTTCTTAATATATTTTTTTTTAATAATGTTGTTTCATTGATAGACTTATGTTTTAGAAAAAATATATATTAACTACCAAAATATACCAATTTTCAGATATTGGATCGTTCTTGCAAATTAAGTTAAAAGCTACTTCCATACAAAAAGCCTTTTTTCAAAAACGTTCCAAGTGCATTTCTTTCAAAATTTGTATGAGAAATATTAATAAATTTTAATGACAAGTATATAATAAAATAATGTTTATTTATTTAGTTGTAGTGATACATACTACTTAGTTGTACTCGCTACCAAAAAAAAGCAAACCACAAAATTACAAAAACGCGATTTACTCAGTTCGACCTGCGTGTGGATTGGAACGTTGTAGCATAACTACGTCCAATTATGATTCGACAAATAATTAGTACCTTTATTCAATTGCTTATCCTTAAAGTTTCAGCTGAAAAATCCTTGTAACTACACAGATAGAAGAAGAAAACCATAGGAAAAGAAATTTCACGATTAACCGAACAAATTCGAATGAGTGTATAAAAGCGGCCGCGCTTTACATTGTACCAACCTTCTTAAATTTGTAGTATTATAATTAAATTTTGATGGGTACAGGTGCGTACAAATGGTTTAAATAACTATTTTAACTATTTACTTACTTTTATATAAATATATAACGTAGAGAGTTATCAGAGAGTAGGGACTTTATTGACGAGTTTATTACAAACATAATGTTAATAAAGTTTGATTGTAGATTTTGAAGATAACCCCTTATTTACCGAGATTATGGTTCTCATGGCCTTATAAGGTCACATATATGTATTATAATGTATGATGAGTATGACAGCACTTTTACCACTTACCGTTGTTTCAATGTACCGTTGTAGAACTAATGCGTCTCGTTTTATCGTTTTTACAAGCTCTGGGGATTCCCCCCACGTAATGTTTTTTATATCGGAATAGGATAGCTATGTATTTTATGTATGAGTGTGTTATTTACGATTGACGAATGACCAATGGGCTGAGATAGACAATATAGACATCCACTTGCCTCAATTTGATTAATTTGTGAATATTTTTAGTAAATAATAAAACAAAATTTCACATAGTATGAAACGCTATTTTATTTCAATTGAAAACAAAATCTATAAACAGTATTTTTATTTTATTGTTATGTCATAAAATTATCTTTTTTAGCAATAAATAATACCATTTATCGTCAAATATACATAGTGTAGTCTTTATTAAATTGCTGTAGGTAGTTATGTATTTCTGTAGGTAGTTATGTTCTAACATTTGACTGAAAGTTAAAGATTTGCAAATCCTCAATATAATATGGCTTACATACTGTGCGTGTGTACCTACGTGTTTTACAAACCAATAAATAATTTTATGTAACACTTTTGTGTGAGACTGTTTCAAAAAACAAAATCTTGTACTACAAATTTAAGAAGGTTCGCACAATGTACTGCGCGGCCGCTTTAATGCAGTCATTCGAATTTGTATGGTTAATCATGAAATTTCTTTTCATGTGGTTTTCTTCTTATATCTGTGTAGTTACAAGGATTTTTCAGCTGAAACTTTAAGGATAAGCAATTGAATAAAGGTACAATTTTTTTGTCGAATCATAATTACCGTCACTTAATAATAACTCATGTATTGGAGTGTTACATTTTAGCGTAGCCAGATTTTAATTAAAACGGAATAGCTCTCTAAGGAGTTGGAATAGAAACATCTAATTTCACATGATGCTTTGAGTTCATAAAAGGTACAAACCACCATAATTGGTAAGTTTCTAGGGTTTCTCATTGAAGCGCAAGGATCGATTTTAGGGTTTTTGAAAATCAATTTCTTATGTTCCAACGGTGTCGATTATAGAAAAAATAAAATTGCACAGCATAAGCACAAATTAAGACCCACCGTAGTAAAAAAAATCTTAGTTGTATGTCATACCGTTTGAGAGGCACAGCAATTGGCTAAACGTTACCCCAGCGGCATCTTGAATAACTCTGAAACCTCAAGACGCACAAATTTCAATTTTTTGGGCACGATTAGGCACAAATGTGATCTATCTAAGTAGCTAGTTTGTACTCAGCTACGACTACCGGTTAAAAAAACATGCCGCTGGATTAACGTTAATCCAGCGGAATCTGTTTTTCGTGAATATCTTTGGATCGGCTGGACGCACAAATTCTAAATTTGGGGCACATTTACACGAGATGGGGTACTAATTATCTGTCAAGCCGAAATCCTGAAAAGCGACAACATTCCGCTGGTGTAACGCACACGTACGTCTCTCTCGTTATCGACAGCCATATTTTAACTATTGTGGGCGTACTATGGGTAGTGTTGGAAATTCCGCAATAGAAAAACCTTTTGCAGTTCAACTCAAATCATAATTTACGATCAAATTAATCACACTAGCGAATCCGACACTGTAGACGACACAACTATACGAAACGCGCGTCAATTTCTAAACATGTTCCCTGCGTAACCGCCAACAACCTGCTTTAACTCTGGTCAAGCGTTATGTTATAGACTCCGTCGAGCACCACCTGGTGGCGCTGGAGTCCCGATTAGTCAAAGTCAAACGATTGATTTAACGTATTTATAAATGTATGGATAAGCTGGGCTCTAGCGAGAAGGTAAGTCGACCTTTATTTATTGAGATTAGTATTCGCTGCGTAGCATTCGCCCTGTACGCTTGCATAGCGCTCAAGGGCGTGCGTAGGGCCTACGGCGTAGCGCGCAAGGGACTTCGTAGCGCTTACGTGTGTAGGCGTAGCCGTTCGCCCTGTAGGCAAGCGTAGCGCGTAGCACGTAGCTGTCATAGCACACCAGAGGGCCTAGACAAAGTAACATTCGATTAACGATAACGCTAGTAGGAAAGCTAAAATGTATGGAGTTGACATAAGCTATCGAAATGTCACGTGATCATAGGTCAACGAATAAAAATTAGCTAGACAATGTAAACAACATTCGATTATGAAATGAATCGACAGCGTCGAAAGATTAGGTACTTCCACAGAGATGCATAGCCAAGGGACACTTTTTGACGAGCGTTATTGCTAGTTTTTGGAATCATTAGCGAAAGCGATAGCGATTGTAGAAATAGAATCGCTCCGAAGCGAATGCCATTTGTCTAGGCCCTCAGGGATTGTAAGCGTTACGTAGCATTCGCTCGAGGGTAATTGATAGATCATGTATTGTCAATAGTATTGACAATACATGATCTATGAAATACCCTTGATCGAATTTCTGTGCAGCATGTTATTATTATTATTATTGTGTATCTATATTACGACGTTACCTCCTTGGGCACACATATTTAATCTAAAAACGTTTGACGGATTTAATTAGAAATAATTCTAGTTATCGTATATTTTTTGCCGGGACTGATTTTTTTGTAACCATAGTAAAAGTGGCTATTGACAGTAAGATCTTTCAATTGGCATAGGTCGCATCTCTGGGCAATGTATTTAAAACTGTTGGGCCAATAAGTTGCATTTCCTTTCATCTCCCCCTTATATAGTCATATATGAGAAATATTTTTCTACAGATTAATCGACGGCTTTTAATTGACCTTGATTGTCTATAACTAAACAGTGTTTAACTCGCACAAACTGAACACTATCTTGAAACAGACATTAAAATACTTGGGTTTTAAATATCGCCATTTTGAATCTCTGCCATTTAGGGATGCTACGAGTACACACTTCTTCGGGTCAGCATGATTCGGCATAGCGGGCGACAGAATAAATAAAAGATACGGGTTATTCCATTTATCCAACGCAAAAAATCCACACTAAAGTGAATTTGCGGAAACGCATATACGAGAATCCGCCGTAAGCCTATAAATTCCGTTTAGCAAACTAGGTTTTTTTTTTGGATTGGAAAACGTCAAATAACTTCTCCCGCTCTGGGCAGAGCGGGAAGGCGTGTCAGACTTTTACAGACTAAAACCCACTCGTGTTCCTTCAGTTGCCTGTGTGACAGGGCCACGGTAACCCTTCTTCTTCTTCTTTAGGGTTATGATTTCCGCACTTAGTCCTTCATGTGGACCATTGTGCGAGGGCCATGGCGGCCGTCGGTGGTTATTCCAACCAGCCCACCTCCCTCCAGAAGTTGATGATATCTCCTGGTCTGCTGAGAGCATCTGTGTAGGATATGGGTGCCCCGAGGGTTCGTGACCTAATTTGGGTGACGCCTGTGCATTCAAAGAGCACATGCGCAACGGTTTCCTCAGCCTCCATACAGGCCCTGCACAGAGGACTGTCCGTTATGCCTATTGTGTGAAAGTGTTTGGTTAGCGAGCAGTGACCCGTGATCGTCACCAGGCGCAGACCTGTGTTTCTGTCCAGACGTAATAAACGTTTGGTTAGCTTGCCATCTAAGGATGGCATGGCTTCCCTGGACTGCCTACAGCCGGGTGTGGAGGTCCACCAACTCTCCGCTTGTGTATGTACTCCTTTAACCATCTGCGTAGCTGGTTAAAGGGGATGGGCACGATGGGTTCGGGTCCACAGACTGACGCACTGTATGCTCTTCTAGCCAGTTCGTCAGCTGCATCGTTACCCAGTGATCCACTGTGTCCCTTAATCCATTGCAGTGTCACTGTGTTGCGGTTAGATACCGCCACAAGTTCTAGAGCATTGTGATATTCTAGTGTTATACTCGAGGTAATACACTTTCTCCCCAAGGATTGGAGGACTGAGGCACTGTCGGAGAGTATGCGTATATGGGTGTCCATAACTCTCCTGGCCTCTATAGAGTACACCGCTTGTATAATGCCCACACACTCCGCCTGATAGACGGTGTTGAACATTCCCAGTGGGCTGGATATATTTATATTAAGGTCGTGCGAGAAAACTCCGACTCCGGTTCCGGCGTCGGTCTTCGATCCGTCGGTATATACTCTCAGCTCTTTCGGTCCTGAGTAGTCACAACGTTCAGAAGAACGTACGACGAAGGCATTATAACATAATACTTACAGAAGTAAGTATTATGTTATAATGCCTTTGAAAGTAGTGCAGTTTCGGGGCTTTGTCGCAGGGTGATGCCATCGAAGGTTTTCGTTTGATCGCATCTTCCTTAATGCGTTTGTGTTTGACTCTAGAGACTTTGCTTAGGGTCCCTGCTATAGACAGCCTGAAGGCAGCCAGGGCTGCCTCCTCTCGCACGATGAGGTGTAGAGGTTACAGTCCAAGCATCACCTGTAGGGCAGCAGTGGGTGTGGTTCTCATGCAGCACAAGCAAACCGTTGTAGTTTTTCGAGGTCTCTCTGGGTTGTGCACAAATCTGTCCTGGGCCACCGGACTAGTGAGCCATACGTTATAATTCGTCGGATGCCTGTGGTGTACAGCCAGTAAGTAACCTTGGGGCTAATTCCCCAATTCCTGCCAAGCATTCACTTGCAATGCCCCAGGGATATGCTGGCTTTTGTGGTGATGTAGTTAGTATGTTTTGGCCAGTTCAGCTGTTTGTCCAAATAGATGCCCAGGTATTTGGTTTCGGTTGAAAGGCTTAGGGTAGTTCCAAAGAAACGTGGTATTTGGAGTGTCATCAACTTCCTCTTTTTTGTGAAGAGAATCAGTTCGGTCGTTGTAGGGTTCACTGATAGTTGGTGTTTATTGCACCAGACCTCTACTATTTTCAAGGCTTGGCGCATGAGGTTGCATAAAGTGTTTTCGTGGGTACCATTTATTATTATAGTTATGTCGTCGGCGTAAGCTACTGTGAAGTAGCCTTTGTCATTGAGTGCTTTGATGAGTCTGTCTACGACCAGGTTTCATAGAAGTGGCGAGAGGACTCCCCCTTGCGGACAACCATTCGCCACAATGGCCCTTGTAGTGTCATTCACGGTGACTTGTACAGCTCTGTTTGAGCATATTGGGGATCCATCCGCTTAGAGTCGACTCTATGTTGTGTCTGTCGAGGGCCATGTTGATACTATTAAACATGGTTTTGTCAAAGGCGCCCTCGATGTCAATGAAGGCGGCTAGTGCTGAGCATTTATGGTCACTGCGCATTCAATTTTGGATACCACGCTATGTAGCGCGGATTTCGTTGATCTGCCTGTGGAGTACGCATGCTGTTGTTTGTGAAGTGGTTTTACCCGAAGAGGTCCGTCACGGATGTGTCTGTCACAGAGTCTCTCTAAGGTTTTCAGTAGAAAGGATGTGAGGCTTATAGGCCTATAGGCCTTGGGTTGTGTATAGTCGGTTTTTCCGGGTTTGGGTATGAAAATGACTTTCACTTCACGCCATGCTAGGGGAACGTATCTGAGTTCTATGCAGGCCCGATAGATCTCCACCATGCATGGCGTTAAGGGGTCAATGCCCCACTGTAATAGGGCTGGGAAGATGCCATCTAGCCCTGCGGATTTGTAAGGCTGGAAGGTGTTAATAGCCCACTTTAACCGATCTTCTGTTACAATACTTCGGGCTCTTGACCAGTCTTGACCCGTTGGAGTCCATTCTGGCTCAGCCTCCCACTGCCTGTCCTCTAGGACTTTACAGTCTGGAAAGTGAGTCTCGAGAAGGACCTTGCTGGTTTCAAGGTCAGTTAGTGTGTAAAAGTTATCGGGTTTTTTCAGCGCGCTAAGGGTTCGGTCCGTTGATAGGATCTTCCTTACCCTTGCGGCTTCGTTGTTGGTCTCGATGGATTCACAGAATTTCCGCCATGCTGTTCTTCTGGCAGTTCTGATATGCTTTTTATATGTGTATTGGGTCTTTTGTATATCTCCCAGTCATCAGGGAGTCTGGTGTTCTTGGCTCATGGTAACCGTTTCGGACAAACCCGCGACCCCGGCAGTCATCGGGCCTAATGGACCCCGTCAATGTGAACTGACATGTCTTTGAGGCGCGCGGGAAATACAACACGCAATTGACCCGAGCCTGGTCCTTGCCGGACGGCGAGCTGCCCATTGCTCGCCGTCCGCAAGCCCGCGCCTACAGTGGCCGGGAATCAGCTATTGATTCTCGATGCCCAGGGCGTCTCTTGCGGCGACTAGGGGCGTGAGGGCGCAAAGATTGCTTCTCCCTCACGCGTTCCGCCGCCTCCTTCGCGAGCATTACTGCTTCGCAAAAGGACGTGACGGCTTCCTATGCAATCTCGCTCCGTACCATGGGTTGAACCTGGGCCGGCCGCGATAAATCGCCGCCGCCGAGCACCCCCGCGAGGACACGGCGGTGCTCCGCCCAAGCCGGGCAGCCCTCCACCGTATGCTCGACCGTGTCCTCCGGGCGATCCACACAATGGTAACACACGGGCGTTTTCTCCCGACTTATCCGGAACAGGACCCTGCCGAAACACCCATGTCCGGTGAAGACCTGAGTCAGGCAGATGAGGACGCCGTGGCGCCTCTCAATCCACTCCTCAAAGAGGGGACTTATCGCCGCAATTGTGGCATGCCCAGCACTGGGTTGCGACAGTTGCACTCTCCATTTCACCATGAGATCCCGCCGGAGCTCTGTCCGCTGTGCCGTGATTTCTCGCGGCAGCGGAGTTACGCCCCGGCATTTGCCTCCTCACGCCACTCCCATATGTGCGCGAGGACTTTTGCTTCCATATCCCATGGCGGCAATCCGGCAAGGAGGCTCGCCGTCTAACCGGAGACCGTGCGGTATCCCTGGGCCAGCCGGATGGCCATGACCCTTTAGGACACGTTCAACCAGCGGGCTGGTCGGCGCCTCAAGGAACGCGCCCACAGCGGTGTCCTGTAAAGGGCCATGGACCGCACGACCCCCGCGGAAAGCGTCCGGCAGGCGTTTGGACCCCCTAGATTGGGTAGTTGCCGATTCAAGGCAGCCCCGGCCCGCTCAGTCTGGGGGCCAAACGACGGAAATACTCCACGAAGTTCCACCGGTTGTAGAGGAAGAGTCCCAGGTACTTCATAGTCGACTCGACACCGATGTAGTCCCCTCCTACCGTTATTTGGGAACACGACGGTGGCGCGTTCCAAGGACCATGAAAACACATGGCCTCATGAGCCTGCGGCAGGAAGCGTTTGGATCCCCTAGATTGGGCAAGGGGCCGGTTCAAGGCAGCCCGGGAACGAACTAGGCCTAGGGTAAATTCTCAGACATACGTTTTCCGCGTATCGATAAACGGAATAACCAAAAAGACATTCGAAAAAAAGCCGTTTGGCTTTAGCTCCAATTGTGCCAAGCCGACCCGAACATGATTTAGTGAGCCGATGCCTAGCTGAGTATGCCGATCGGCACGAGCCGAATTAAAAACCTAATGTGTCCTAATTCCTTCGGGTCGGCTTTGTTAACCCACAAATACTGTAGCATCGAATGTGCCGACCCGAACAAGTGTGCGTAAGTTGGAATTCTCAAATTCTAGTCATTCGAAATAAGCATTTTCAATTATTAGAAACTTGGAAACTCGTAAACATTTGAGACTCGGGGCATTTTGATGACATATTGAAGCTCTTGATACTTTTGAAACTGATTCAGCACTCGAGATCAGAATCTCGAATCCTAAATTCAAGAAGGCATCAGAAATGAAGAGAGAAAAGAAACAAGCAGATAATAAGGCAAACACAGTTTTGCAAATTTATTCCACATATTAAACTGATACAAGATTGATACAAGTCGCGTTCTAACAGTATGGACATGCTATGTGGTCGAATACAAAAAAAAAAGTTTAGTACAGCAATAAACATTACAGAAATCCTGAACTTTACAATACTACTGCCTCACACTAATGTATTTTAAGGGAAATATGTAATAAAAATAAAGCAAAAAAAACTAAAGCAGGAACACAGTCGGGAAATGTTCGAGTACAGGGGGTGGTTTTATTTTAGCCGTAATCGCTAGTCGTCGGAGAGTTCAATTCATTCAAGAATCCGATTAAATTCATTCAAGTATCCTAAGTTGTAAGTATGTCAAAAAACAACAGTCAAACTCCTTACAATATAATAATTACTGCTAAAATACACATCACATCGCAAAATGCGTTCACAGGAATAAAATATATCGAATAACATGTATTAAAAAAAAAACAGACAGTCGACGGGTCCGCGACCCGAGCGCACGGTCGCAAACAGGCAACCGCGGCCGTGCGCTCCCCTCAAATAAAGTATATATTAAATATATATACGGCTAATACGACAGTGAAAAACATAAGCATAACGGGAAACTTACAATCGAAACATTTCATAACGTCCTACTTTAAGATTTTTTCGGATCGATGCGATACAAAATCGAAAACTCGAAAATCAAATAAAAAAACACATATATAGAAAAAAGTAGAGCGATCCTCTCGGCACGCAGCGAGGATCGGACGTAAACGTATCCGCGGGCCGCGAGCGCGCGCGCGCAGCGGCCGGGTCCTCCCCCGCGCAGCTTGTAGTGCCTCCCATGCGGGGGCCGGCCGCCCGCGGCGCCCGCGCCCGCGCCTCCCGCCCCGCCCGCGCCCCCGTGCCCCCCGCCCGCGCCCCCGCGCTAGCTGGCCAGCGGCTGCTGCGCCAGCGCGCCGCCGCCCCAGCCCGCGCCCGCGCCGCACCCGCCCGCGCCCACCCGCCGCTTGCACTCCCCCCCCGACGTTCTGGTGGCCCCCGTCGTGTTTACGTTTACCTGCGAAATACGAAACACTCAAGTACACTGCCTTCGGCAAGTTGAGCTCTTTCCTCCGTCAAGAGTTGTCACGGATTTGGAGCTCAACAACTAACTTGGGGCTGGAATAATATAGGAAGGATGATATGGAATAGGATAATTTGGAATAACGGCTTGACCTTGCTCCTGGCTAGCAGTCTGATACAGACGACCACAACCCAGACAAATTTTCAGTGACAAAATAGGAACCTAAAGGTCTTCCACAAACTTCGAAAAGAAACAATGGACTCGTCACTCGATCGAGCTCTACAAATTTGGCCAAGTTTGTGGTAGCCCTAGGACTAAGGACTAAGGACCGCTATAGGAGGTGGATAGTTACCGATATAGAATGTATCGAAATCCAGATTACACGCAAACCATCATACATGCTGAAATAAAAGGAAAAGGTTTCAGGACATTATTTTAAAGGCAACTAGGTCGACCGAGAGAGAGTCCAATGTCATTCATTCGTAATTTTGAATTTTGCAATAGGAAAGGTGTAGGTACATATAGGTAGGTATGGGTAAAGAGTAAGGACAAACGAAAAACGTCTTGATAAAAAAGTGATGTAGAGATGTGTTAATATCGTCCAATTACTACAATTACAATTACACAATTACAATTACTACTACAATTACAATTACTTAATGCCGATTAAGTGTAAAAATCGCGTTTAGAGATAATGCCATTTGAGTTTGGATGTGCTACCAAATTCAAATATCAATTATGTTACCTTAAACCTAAACTGTGAGCTATTTTCGTAACGACAGGTCGTATCAAAAAATGGGTTTTACCAGTTTGTACAGCTTAAAAAAATAATTCTAAAGCATTAAAAAAAAAGAATTTTCGTCATAAATTCACTTAATAGGTATTTACAGTAATAGGACGATATAGATGTATTGGAGACACAAAAAGAGACGTGGAGTAAGTGCAATTGCAATTGATTCGAGTCGTTATGCATTCTCCGTTCATGAGTTAATGCTTTTCTTAAGTCTTTGGCGCATAACCGTCACAAGTTGAGATGCATAACAATTTAAAGGACAGCAACCGACTTTTGGTGATGTGTTGGTTCAGTGTGTACTTTCTTGGCCGGGAATATATCGGACAAAAAATCCGACAAAAGAATCGAACGTGTATCGAGTGAATACGATCCAATGATCTGCAGGGCTAACATGATATGCGCGAGAACGCTGTTTTTCTCGATTTGTCGAAAGTTGTCTACGATTCGGACGTCATCCCAATGCCTAACATGACCGCTAAACTTGAAAAAAAAACTCGCAACGAGACCGATGTAACAAGTTATTAATTAAAAACAAATCATTTTTATCATAGCAATCTAGGCTTGAGGTTCAGTTTGTCACTCGATTTCACGCATGGAATTAGTATCTACGAGTATCAATAAAGTACGTATTCGTACTGTATTGATTTTACGTCCACCTCTTTTAATTTGTTTAGTTTCTTGTAACCGACTTTTTTTGATTAAAATTAAATGGTTTTTTTTTTGGGCATGCTAAAATATGAATACAAAATTACGGAAATTATAATTAGTGGAACTTATTATACTCACCACAAATGACATTTTGACAAAGCGAAGGTTGAATTTTGTTAGGGTTGATATTATAACAATCACTATAAATAGTGATTGTAACAATATCAACCTTAACAAAATTTGCAATACCACCCTTGAGAATTGAACTGGCGATTTTAGTAATTATGTTGCGAAGGTTTGATATTGCTATACAGCCATAACTCCCTAGATTTCGTTAGTCACCATTACTGGCAAAGTACCAAAGGATGCACATCTACGCGCATCCGGCCGTTTCCCTCACGGCCGCCGAAAGGAACTTCGTTCCAATATAAATAAATATTTTCATTATTAATACATTGTAAAACAAAATTATGACTAAAATAAGTACAATTATGAAACTGACATATTATCTTGGAGATATTGTTTTTGTGTCCTAGTTTTGTCTACTCTTCTCGTCGTCAAAATTGAGGATCACTAAATGACAAGAATCGGAGATTCTCAGAGTAGTCAGATAGGAAACGCCGACCTCATCTAGTTTAAAAAATATGATTGACGTGTAAGTGTTTGTACAAACCTACTTACAGAAATAAAATCATTTATTATCTCGTGTTGAATTGTCATAATTCGAGATGACTTAGGTGCCAATGTTAGGGTTTGTCGAGAAAACATCCAGTTGACAGAACGAGTCGAGTATTTTGTATGGCAGCGCTGTCAGATGATGAACGAGAAAAATGACAGAAATAGACAAATCTCTTCGACGCAAGAGTGAGTAATGGTCGCGCGTGTCATGTTAGCCCTGCTGATCAGACAATCGGATACAAGCCCTGATTTATATTCCTGATCTTTGACATAAGAGTTAAAGTTAAAAACGACGTCAAGGTAACCGACAAAGTTTATATTTTTTCACATTTTTTTGCAATTTTCGGGTCAGTACTGGGTTGTATATTGATCAAGATTTATGATTCGCGACAGTAAAAACATTTATTTATAGAATTATAATCATTCAAATCATCAAAACCACTCTCGTAAGTTTAAATTATCTAACTTACGAGTTGAACTTATTGATGATTTTAATCATTTTAATTCTGTAAATACACATTTCTTACAGTCGCAAATCAAATTTTGATCAACACACAACCTGACACTGAACTTGCAAAAACGTAAGAAAATTTGATTTCACGGGCTCCCTAATCGCATGCTCCCCTTAAGAAACTATTCTATAGGAAAGTGGAGGACATGTACAGTGTAGGCGGCGTGCTGTGTTACTGACCTGGTAAACTTGGCTTGGCGCGGGGATTGCCACGCATGGCGCTGGGCGTGCGGCGGCCACGCGCGACGCGGCGCGCACCACCACGGGCCCCAGCCGCGGGGCCCGGCGCCACCGCCGCGCGCCGCGCCCATCGCCCGCCCGTCCCACATGACCCAGCCTGCTGAGGCCAGACGGTCACACACCGAAACACGACCACCCGCCGCCGCCACATACCAGGAACTGCATAGCTATTCACAACGATACGCTTCCGTGCCGAATCGAACATAATGTTATCGGAATCTTCTAGACGCTGTTCCGTTCGAGGTAATTCAGGTAATCGAAATGTGTCATTTTCGACACGATAGCTTGTCGAATGTTTGTGAATAGCTATGCTGGTCCCCTACGACCCATGCTTATTCTGATTCTCTTTGATCGCGGGAGGCTATGTCAGCTTTTTAAAACCAACTATACAACTTCGTAGGGAACCTTCCAAAATATGATGCGGAAGAGGGTGCTAAAGTGGCGAAAATAAAAAAAACAACGACCGATTTCTGTTTCATGTACTTAATTGCTTATTGAGTTTTGTTAAATGTAAGCTATAATAAAAACCTAAGCACATAACAGACAAATTCTTATACTTGGCCTTAAAAAAGAAATAAGCAGAACTAACACTAACATGCATGAATATTCAAGTTTACTAATTTTCTAATTGGATAATTTATCTCTACAATGTGCTTAGGATTTCATTATTGTAATCATGTTCACTTCAAATACAGAACTCGGTCCAAAATATTAAAAAAATAAACAGGTACTCTAATCATTTCAACTATAACACATTTCAAAAATGGTGCATACCTACTTCAAATCATTTTTCAAAAAAGGAATTTTACACTAACATGATCCGTTATGGTTGAAATAATAGTTGAAATATTACTATCATGCTGCGTATTTCGCCATTGCAATACAATGTAACTATGTCAAATTACCAAATAAATATCATTACACTAAAATATATGTAAATACACAACTTACAAACGCCGTTTAAATGTTTTATTATTCGTTAAGTATATCGAAAATCCTTTAATGTGTAAACTTTTAAACAACGTCCGCTAGTCCATAACATATCAACATATATTGTGGCTTTCGAGATAAAAGTACCTGTGATGAGCTCACATCAATCATGGTTAGTGCCAACGTCACAAGCATTGTTACGAAAAAATAACACTTTTACCATGGAACGCCACACAATACCAGGTCGACCAATACAGTGTCGCTATAAAAGTAAAGAAACAATCAGGTACCTACTACAGCTTTCTAAGTCAACGGTCATCCAACATGAATTTAATAAATGCATTCTAGGATAGGGTAACGAATGTCGCTATTTACTTTGCCTTCTCGACAATTCATAATTTAATAATATAGGTATATTAAGAAAATCTATAAATTCTACGCTATAAATAAACTAAGTTGAGACATCGTCTAATCAAATCTAACACCGACACGACATCCACTAAACATCAATAAAATAATTTGGAATAACTTGAGCGCCCATCGGCGGTACCTGAATGCCTCCGGTTAGATCGTAGTAGAGCGAGTTGGGCCCGAGACCGAGCTCGTCGTCCTGAGTGAGAGTGAGGCATTTACCAAGCGGGTCAGTAAGTCTTCTCAACATATTCTCTACCTCGTTACAACAACGAGAAATATTACAACATTACTCGGGCGTTCCAAAGCTTCAGGGGCACGCTACGTTCCTCGCCTACGGGATGTGTGCGGGTGGCAAAGCTCGAGCGTGTTATCGGTTAGTTATAAGCGAAGCGAAGCTCTACATGGGGGTGATAAGCGCGGCGGAATGACGTTAAGCGGTGCAAATGTGAAATGGCAACTGAAAACAACAGGTACAGATGAGACGGGCATGTTAGTCGGAGTGGCCGCAGCCATATAGACCTGATGGTGAGATCGGCCGACGGCCACCCCGCGCCCTCTAACACTTTTCCCGGCAATCAGTGACAAGTCGGAGGCCCCGCCCGCCCAGTGCAATCACCACCGTCAGGCCTACACACTACCGTCTTTACCGAGTCACTAACTCCGTTCGAGGATGGGATTAACAAAAAATAAAAATAAAAACAGTAGATGATAAAAATTTGGCAAATCAAAATCGATAGAACAATAATGAGTACAGCGACTAGTGACTAGTAAATAAGAGTGATACATTAGTGAGTGTGTGTGGGACCCACCGGTTGCGGTCTGTTGGGAGGCTGGCGGACGGCGGACGGTTGCGGTGGCCCCGCGTAATCAAAATAGAACTCATCGTACCGGTAAAATGGCTCATTGTAGCCACCTCGGTAATCACCGTACCCGTAATAGTCGTAATCATAATCTATAAACACACAACACAGGCCTTTTAGAGGCTAAGCTAAACTAACTCTAACTTACAAGCTACCGATGTCGGCTGGCGGATAGCGAGCCTCCACGACACTCGTACCGGGAAAAGATTATAACACATGCTGTTGTCACTTTACACGGGGTACAGTACAGGTATGGTATGGTACAGCACACGGGTTAAATCCAACACCTCTGCTCCTCCTTAGCGGTCACACTGAACCGACTGAAGCTCTCTTCAAGTTATCGACACAAACAACATGCATCGTGATATGTCTAACCGTTCATGTCCACTGTCTGATGAATAAAATTGTAAATGAGAATTTAAATTTAGATAATGACTGTATGCTGATTGTAAGGACCCATCACCGGAACCTACCTAACCTAAGCGTCGTTAACGTGCTCAGGCGCACCGAGCGTTGCCGGCACCTGCGCACTCACAATGACTTCAGATTGTAGCATGCTCTGTCTGTTAATATTGTTATTACACTTTAGATGGACCATGTGTGGGCTACACGATTCTTTGATAGATCAAAACTTTTCCGAAACCATGCATCGAACCTATTCCTAGCTGTCATTATTATCTAGCCTAGGTAGTAGCGTTAATGAAACATGTATTGTGGCCTTAACGATACACTATAGAAAACTCCCAAAGTGGTAGTATTATTGTAGGCTGGCAACACTGGCGGGAAGTCCCGGTAGTGAGTGTATAGTAGCGGCCATCTTGTTAGTAAGGGACAGTAGCGGATTGTGCGAGTGTGCGCGTGGAGACCACACCGTGTTCACATCTCTGTTCGTGTGAGGGGGGGGTGGGAGCTAGGCGGAGGGAGATAGTCTATTTTTTGTACTTTATGTCTTACAATACATTCAATGATGCCGCGATAAGGTTGTACGGTCAATGTGTCTAGTTCCCTTCACCTACCTCTGTGTGCTGTCACGTTGTACTGTTTTGTGGTACGCTGGAGGCTCGGTAGGTGGTTTTTAATAACATTTAAATTTAATTAAGATTAAACTACTTCATATCATCCATAATGTGGCTTTGAATTAACATAGTAAAAACAAGTTCTAAAATTAAGTTAATAACAATATTCTAGTCAATAAAAAAATATCAAAACAGCGGCAGGATGCTGTGTAGTGCGTTGTCCTCGAAATCACATGACCGAGCGTCCCCGTCCCGTTCCGTGTGGACGTGTCCCGCGCGTGTGTGGCGTGTAGTAGTTGTGATACGTGTGGCGTGTGTGCGTGACGTATGCATACTGACCGTAGTCGCCGCGCGCCTGCGGCGGGCGCGGCTGCGGCTGCGGCGTGCGCCCGCGCAGCACCGGCGAGCAGCTGCACCAATCGAATCTGACAGTTAACACCCGACGTTACATACATCGTGAACGTGCCTAGCAAGCCCCGGTAAACGCTCAAACTAGCCAAGGCGCCTGTACACATGATAATGGCACATACGAAGACAGCAAAGTTTCTCGCCCACGCGAAAACGCCAATGTAGCCCGCGAAATTCAAATTTTCTCACGTTTTTTGCAATTTTCAGGTTAGTTCTATGTTGATCAAAATATGATTCGCGCATTAAACCTGACACTGACCGATAACTTGGAAAAAACGTAGGAAAATTTGAATTTCTCGGTGTACCAGCGCATCCCTCTCAACTTTAAGTTGTGGCTTTGATAAATGTATCGAACCTCTTTTGGCGCTGTCCTCGTTTGTGCGTTGTCTGTCACGGTCTACAGATCTCGCTTGCTCATTTCATATGAACGCAATTATAGCCGGGTGGCTCACTAGCGAGCTGTAACTTCAGCCGAACATGAAAATCTTTGTGTAAACGTGGCTTCCACGTCGTTGTTCGTTTAAGTTTTAATTACAGCTTACTAGTGTACTCGGCTTATGGATAACACGGCCATATGGAATAAGATCTGCCACACCAACCGGGTGACCGGATGTAGACCTGACTGTGTACATGCGCACGTTACCATCAACTTCTATTGCCATTCAATTGAGAGTTTATTATTTCAGCTATGTGTTAATTTCTTTTAAGCTGATATTTTGTCGTTCCGAAATCCGTCACTCTTTCTGACAAGAAATTATGATTTTGAATGTAAAGTTTTACCAAATTAGTTTTGATGCAGACGAGAGTGGGTTTTAACCGAATTCAAAAAGGAGGATGTTTTCAATTTGTCTGTATGTTTTTTTTGTATGTTTGTTACGCGATATCTCCGGCAAGAGTGGATCGATTTCGAAAATTATATTTTTAAGATAGGGTATGCCACCCTCAGGGGTGGTCCCAATTTTATTAAATATCGTTGGGTAGTTTTTCAATAATACGTATTATTTCCACTTAGTGTATATTCTTATGTAGATTTTACAAGGAGAAGAGTTGAACAAAACTGGTACTTGAATGGATTTAAATGTTGATGGTATGGCTTCTTATCATGGATTTCCTTGTTTCGGATTACCTCTCGTACGAATACAAGTTCCAAACATATTGTTTGATGGTTTACAGAGGCATAAGTAAGAGACTAACGTTAACTTGGCAATTTAAGCAATCAATATTTAAGTAGGTTCACGTAAACAATTCAGTATCGTTTTACTCTCAAAATTAGATGTATTCTGAGTAACAATGCACGTCGGGGATAGTATAACAATATATCAATTTAAAAAAGCGAGGAGCCGTCGAACAATATCTGAAAAATCCATTTCGACCAACTGCATCACATTTATGGAATGTGAAAAGTACCCCGGGGTAGAAACACGTCTGCTAAATATAAAAAGCACACGTTAGTTTGTTGCAAAATGGATTCACAGCACTCGAGCGTTGATATGACACATCGAGGTTTTGAAAGAGACGCACTATAAAGCAGAAATGTTTTATTATCGTCTCGTTCCATCGTAGACCTCATCCATCGCTTCCATACGGCTAGATCGAGGTCAAGAGCAGGCCATTCGCCAATAAAAAAAATCTCGACGTGCAATATCAACGGCCGCATAATGTGGGTAATTTTGTCCGTCAGCTCCTCGGAACATAAGCACAAAGGCTGACACTTACCCGCCACGGCCATGAATCATCTGCATCATGCGTCGTTCACGCGCGCGCAGTATTTCTTCCTTCTTCTTCTTGTCTGACGGGGGCTTGGCTAACGACACTTCCAGTCGCGCGCCACCCATTTCTTTACCGTCTAGTTCCTGCATCGCCTGGAATAATGATAATGTCTTTATTTCAGACATCTACTTAATAAAAATCTTAATTTTTTTTAATTTACCGAACTGCCACTGAATGAAAAAAAATTTTTTTTTTTAATGTAGACTGTGCGTTGACTGCAACGTACAGCCTACATCGCTGGATCTAGAAGCATGAAATTTTTCATAAAAGAAAGAAAATACATTTATTTAGCACAGACTAGAAAGCACACAACACATACAACATATACAAGTAAAAAAGAAAAATAAAACTTATAAAAAGTGTAAAGTGCGTTGTGAGAAATTAGCAGAAAAGTGTGTGTGTATAAGTAATTGCTGCACTTATAAATGTATATGTGTACTTTTAAATGTAATGTCTAAACAATTGTAGGCTAACCTATTCATAAATAAATAAAGTGTGCCTCGCGGCTGCGCCAAATAGGTCCAGTTTAGCAAAAACAAAGTTCCGAATATATTGACAGTTAGCACTAAGGATTTTTCAAAATTCATCCCTTAAAGGGGTTAAATTGGGGGTGAAAACTTGTATGGAAGTTCGTCAATTACCGATGGGAAACCCCATCGGGCACACGGCTGTACAGTCCATAAAATTGTTGCATAGGGCTGTTTATTACAGTCAGCCCCTCAAGAAGATGTATGACATTGCCAAGAATTCATTTCTTTGTCTACAATCTCTGTTCCATAATATTGTATCAATGTGCAGACATATAACACATTGTGTACTTAATTATAGCTACCACCTTTTTGAGGCCGACCGTACAAACACAAAAAAATCGGTATTAGTAATTAGGTTATGGTGAATGGTGAAGTGGTTTTGTTTAGAAATAAACCTACAACTTCGGGGCCTCCTGGGTGAACTTCATCAACACATTTTCGGGTTGGAGCCTTCAGGGTTCTATAAGACCGTAAATGCCGTGGCCAAGTGCCCAAAAGGCCAGAATGAATGCCAGTAACTCAAAAGGCCCGTAGTTAAAATGCGGGGCACTAAAAGGTTAGAAGCACAAAAGACCGAAAGCGCTAAAAAGCCAGGGAACCGGAAATAGACAAGACGTTTTGAAAAAAGACAATGAAGAGGAAGTCCTAACGGGTAACAGATAGCAGAGCAGCACTTGAATATTCATTACAACTTTTTAGACAGTCGCGCAATCTATTGCGTAAAATGGTGCGATAACATACAAAGCTCTTCTTGAAAACTACATAAAAGCGGGTCCACCACGCTAGTTTAAACCTGAATAATTAACTCGGTGTTTCTTACCTTAACTGCACAATCCCGGTCCTCAAAATGCACAAACGCGTAGTCCTTAATTTTCTTGACACGTTCCACAATTCCGTAGCGCTCGAATTCTTCTTTCAGTGCATCTTCAGTTATTTCTTGCGTCAAGTTGCGCGCGTACAATACCTTCACCTGAACAAAGATAGCTTTTCTAGTACTGTGTAATGGTAAAAAAAAACTGCAGGTGTTTTAATACTATTCATGGAAAAAACTGAAGTCCATAGAAGCACCGATTTTCGCAATCAAACAATTTCTACAGATTTTCGCCTTTGTCAATTCGAAAGGGAAAAGAGAGAAATTTAAAAGAAAAACGATTCTGCTTGTCATAAGATTACGAACTGCTCAAACTCTGGTATGATCCAAATCCGTGATAAAGAAACAAGAGAGAAAACCAGTGGACTTACTTTGCTCATTGTTTGCTCGTCTGGTTCCTCTTGCGGGTCCGCCCAGTCCACTATTATATCACAGCCCCATACCTGCTCGAATTATAAATGAACATTACACTATTACTCTGTTCTGGTCATAACAACACGGTATATAAACGATGTGACACGTCAGCAGTAAACATTTACCTTTATTCTACCTGTGCCCAATCTACGCTTAGCTAGTGACGCCGCTTTGTGAGACTCGTATTCCAAAAAACAAAATCCTCTATTTTTCTTCTTGTCATCGGGCGAACTATATATTATAACTTCGACGAGCCCAGCTGCAATCATAAAATATGGATAAGGATCGGGAAGCGGGGCGCAGGCACGCTAACGGTATGAACAAAGCTTCCCTCGAGCCCGACGCGCAAGTCAGTCATTCAACGCTACAGAATATGAAGCAAATCAAACGATATTCCAGGAGAACATATACGGTACTGAAGAATTCTATTCTAGAGAACAACAGCAAGGTTCTCCAGTCATGACCAGTGAGCATTCTCGAGGCAAAGGCCAATCAAAAGGTATACGGTCGGCGGGGCCGCGGGCCACGGTGACGTGCGAGTGAGGCCCCCGAGCCCCTGAATGGACCAGGCCACTGGCCTACGGGCCCGGCCAGGCTGGGCCAGGGCCAGGCCAGCGGCCTCCAGGCCCGGCCAGGCTGGGACAGGCCGGGCCGCACGCATCACGGTGCCCCGCGGCGCGCTCTAGTTACAACCGAGTAGCACTTATTATGAATTCGACAAGGACTTACGTGCGTGCCTAGTAAACTCCTCAAACAAATCGTCCCGATCTCGATTCTTAGGGATATTCCCCACGAATAACCGGTGATTGTTAAAGGAAACTGTTACGCCAATCTTTTTCCCCTTTCGAATTTCATAATCATTCAGCTGCAAGAACAATTCGAGGGAGAATAGCCTGGGCCGGGGCGGGGTCGCAGGCGCGGCCGCCCGGCGGCGTATGACTGGAGAGACGCGGGAGGGACGCGCGGGACGCGGGAGGGGACAAGCGGGAGCAAGCGGGAGCCCGAGCCGGTCCACACCAAGCCCCACGCACTCAACCCGACAACTCTATAAACTCCTTAATTCATTCGAGTGACACTTTACCTGTTAATTTACCAAACTCTTCCAGTATCTCCTCTTTGCCTTTAGACTTGGGAATGTTGCCGACGAAAAGTCGCAGATTCGGTACGCTAATCTTAATTCTCAGAGTCTTCCCTGGTTTTATTTCGTGATTATCGAGCTGTGGGAAAAATAACAAGGGAAAAATTTTGAAAAAGGGCGTCTTTGCGGACCCTTCGGGCCGTGGCCAGCGAGGCTAGCCTCGTCGACGCGCGACGAGCGACGCGCGGGGTGATGACGGTTAGAGCCAATCGTAATGAGTTAACTGAATTTGGATGATAAGCCGACAGTGTTGTACGGAGCAAAGAGGAGAGCCTGAGATATATTAAATTCTCAGTTGGAGAACTTTTCGAAGCCAATTCAAAGTTAACCCTGTAAGTGGACCGTTTGATGGAAGTGAAAATAAAAGAAGCGAGTACGTGTGATGGTAACAAAAATAAAATAAAATTAAAGCAAATTAAAATTGAACGAGGTGCAACAGTAAAGAACGGGATGATATCTCAGGACAAGCGAGGCTAGATCAGTTTATAGGTGTTATGTTTGCACATTTACACAAATTCAGTGATTATACATATTAATTGGACGGCGGCTGCTTGCCATCAAGCGGTTCAACAATTCATCAACATTATATTATTACTGTATACTAGCATTTACTAAAGGGAACAATTTAGTGCGAATGGGTGCAAATGGCCGCCGTGAGCGGGATATTAATGACATGCTTTTTAAATGACAGAAGAAGCTTAAATCTAAATCTCCCAAGTGTGACTGTGAACATATTCGACAGGCAAATGATTGGGACCTTGCAAAAATACTGGCTGATGGGTACTAGTAGTCTTGCAAGTGACGCCGCGGTTTGGTCACTTCCTCTGCGCACGGAGAAACCATCAGGATGCTGCGGTGACGGTATGTAACGTGACTAGTAAGTGGCCGAGCAGGTACGGCGGCAAGTGTGACGCAGAAGGAACGTGATGGTTTCGCCAGGAGGGTACGCGCAGACGGAAGTGCCCAAACGCGCGGCAGCTAAGTGCTGTGATACTGTTAATCTTTCAAGGGAAATATACTTAAACATTTCGGCGAGTCACCTGGAAAGTAGACGTCAAATTAGAATAAATTTTGTTTCAAATTAATAACACCAATTTTAATCAATATAAAAAATTATCCTTTTAAAGCTTTAGAGTTTTGACACAATTTTGTGTTACCAATCGTGATAGCTGATAATGAACAATTGCACCATTGTTTTAGTTATGCGATAACACAGTGTGCTGAATGTTGGCTATTGGTACAGATGTGCTCGATAACATCCATGTATCGCACAAAGATAGGTGCCGCACTATCGGCGCAGGCGCTGGTTATCAAAATATTTGCAAATCGTCAAGGCTGCGGGGACGCCGCGCCGAGCTGTAGCCACAGATGGCACCAATCTTTGTAGCAAATGTTTGTTCAACAACTCTACGGCTTATTGTACACTAAAGTTCGAGGGAGTGGTAATTTTCATTCATCATTGTTTGAGCAAACATTGATCGAGTGAAACATAGGATTGTTCCAACTATTCAGACAAGAGCAACATCGAAAAAAGAAATGATTTTATGAAATTATAGAAACCAAAAATATACATAGAACATCACGTAACATGCAACAGCTACTCTAACATTTATGCGAATGACCTCTCCCCCGTACACAAGTCTCCGATGCCGAGCCGCGACCGGCATGGGAGACGCCATACTGCTGTAGTGCTATACAGTAAAAACCACACCGTGGAATCTTAGGTGAAGTGATCTATCTGTCAATAGTATCAAGCCTTAGCATTAGGCGGCATGTCAGCTCACTGCATCTAAGTTTCCACGGTGAGATCATTACAAAATAGACCGGCCGGTGTAGCGACGCGTGGGGCGCGCTAGGCTAAGGGCTCACCTCCTGCACGGCGCGCTGCGTGGCCTCGCGCGTCGTGAACGTCACGAAGGCGTAGCCGCGGTTGGTGCCGGTCATGGGGTCCATCATGAGGCGCAGGTCCCAGATGTTGCCGCACCGCTCGAACAGCGGGATGAGCTCGTCCTCGTACATATCCTTGGGGATCTTGCCACAGAACACCTCGCAGCCGGCGCCCGGCGTGCCGCCCTCCCACCCGGGCGGCGGCCCGCCGTACTTTCGTTGACCTGGCCATAACCAGTTACCAATGTCAAACTCAAAAAAACTCGGTTCAAATCGGGAGACATTCTATTACAACTAAGTGAAACTGAACGCGATCAGCATAACTGCGCAAGAGTTGTCAGTGTTAGAATTCCTCAACAATGATGTTTCTGACAGCTGTTGAACGCGGTTTAGATGTGCTAATCGCGTTCAGTTCCATTAGTGAAATCCATCCTAAGTATTTTGCATCAGATAATATTATGACTACGAAAAAAACCTATGAAATGGCAGTCTCCTAAAATTTATTATGGCTCAAACACGATTTTAAAGCCCAAGCCCAGGGTGCGCGCTTTTTTCGAAAAAGATGTCCAAATTTATAGATTTATTGACCATTACATGCAGTGGCATCGCCGCTATGTGTTGTGTGTGGCAGGCTATGTCCACAACGTTATGGTAAACTTAAAAACCACGTGCACTAACGTTACACAGAGCGCCAGCGCGCACGGAACTGGAGCTTCCTTTCAAGTACGGGAGCACGTCCGAATATGGCCACACTTATTTAAATGCATGCCTAGAATGTGCGTGGACCACGCGAATATATCGCGAATGCATCAATGACATCATTAAACCACATTCCGTGTGTGCATGAAACGTAGGTACATGTGCGTAGCGTATCAGTGCGCTATCTCCTGGCTGGCAGCTTTATAGTTCTATAAAGTATTCTAAAAAAACTTACACTTATCAGATTCCTAGAAGACCATCATTTCACTTATGGCACTAATTATTTTGATAATATTTTATGAATTCCAATAACAATCTGGTACAAATCATCGAATTATGGATTCAAATATCGATCTGATACGAGTATTGTGACAGTGCAGATTCCAATTACCTATGTTGAATGGGATTCCAATGGGTCGGCTATCAGATTCTGGTTGGTCGAATCAAATTCCAACTGTGTTCAAATTTCTATAGCGGTCTCTAATAATCTAATATGGAAACGATCCTCCTAACACTGTTATACAATGTTCCAATATTCAATAAGTTCTTTGTCTAACAAGTAAAAAGGGCGAATTCTACCAATAAAAATCGGACGCGATCAGCACATCTAAACCGCGTTCAAGAACAGTTAGTGCCAATATTCCACAAAAATGATGACGCTCTTGAACGCGGTTTACACAAGCTACTTAATCGCGTTCAATTTCATTGCAGGAATTCGCCCTAAATTACATAGAAGATAATAATTAAATTCAGAATGAGTTTTATAAAAACTACGGGTTTGGAGATTATGTTGAACAATATTTTATGTGATACCAAAACATGCTTAATATTCCATGGTATATCGGAAAATCTTATGTTACCTACATCTGTTGTTAAAAATGCTCGAAGTACCAACAGTGAAACACAGATTATGCTAATCTGGTATCTCCACTTTCTTTTTTAGCTGCAAGTAAATAAGGTTCAATTTGGTCCTTGTGCAGGAATACACTAGTACACACAACACAAAGAAATATACACCTGTTACATCCACCAACCCGGTCTGAGCCCGTGTGGTGGTTTACGGCCCACTCTCTCTCACAGAGAGAAGGCCTGTGTCCCAGCAGTGGAAAATATATTTATCCACAAATAAATGAAAGGACAAACTAATGAAGAACACGATGTCCTTCGAACTTGAGAACCTTATTATTCGTGTACATACGTATTGCATTCAATAGCTATTTAATATTACTTGTTTTAAGAATGTAATGTATTTATAAGGTTAAGATAATAATGTCGAAAAACAAGTTTGGCGGCAAGAAATTTTCCAATCTATCAATGAGCTATTCGCAGCTGAAACCTGAACAAACCTATGATCAAGCTAGTGGTGATAAAAGGGAGACCTAAAAACATCATCTTGAGTAAACAGGTCAGCTAGTACTCGCAACCGACGTGCCTATATGACCAGATGTATGAACGTAAACAAGGCAAAAGGAGTATGTAAGGGTCGTAGCAGATGGCGTTCTGTAGTTTCTGCCTACCCCCATGGGAAGAAGGCGTGAGTTTATGTATATATGTAAACATGATCTTAAGTAAAACGGTATCACATAAAATATTACGCAACAATTGGAATGTGTCGATATTTGACTAATTAATGAATCTATTTACAGATTCAACAACAAGTTATCTATAAACTAATATTCTCTTTGAACTAAGTTATCTATGGGCCAAATGGCTCTAGTCCCTAGCTATACTGACCTGTGGTAACATCTAACGTGTACCCGGACCGGGCCAGAATTTGTTTGATCTTTTCTTCGTCGGGGCCCTTCACCTGGACAGTGGATGACAGCGCGGGCGCTCCTTGTACGCCCGCCCTGCTTTTCTGTCTGAAATACAACGCGTCACTGATCAATTCCTTTACAATGATCATACTGGATATTATACTTCAAGAAACGAAGAGATTCTTTTTCTGGTGTCCTGATATACAGGCCTTACGCCTACCTTAGGCACCAGTCTCCCACAGTATAATTAAAACAATTATGTTTGTTCTTAATAAATAGAAAATGTACTTATATATTGTGGTGAGTAAATAAATCATTATTATTATTATTATTATTTTACCTAGGTTAAGGCACACAAAATCGAAAAATAATAAAAAAAACTTAAAATAGTTGTACTTATGGCGCGGTAAGAAAAGCATTTTTTTAAGTAATTGACAATAGCGCATCGCGGCAACAAATAAGGTTGAAAACAGTGATGATGCGTTTGATGTTAGTTGAATCGAAAAACCACCAAATTTTTGCAGTTTTATATAATTAAAAAATAAATGCACAGCTTAGTCGAATTATTTTTAGGTATTTCTTTAGTTGAGGTTGAATTCCCTTTATTATCATTACATAAAATATGATAGTTTACGTTGAAATTTAAACAAATTAAAGATTGTAAAAAGTTTTTAGCTCTATTTTATGATTTTTTATCATAGTACTATATTATTTTTATTAAATATTTGTGAATAAGTCTTTTCTTTGGACATTTGACAATACATTTTTTTTTCTGGCTTGTAATTTGTACCAATACGCGAGAAAAAGCTGAGCGTTTTACGGTGTCCTACGTTTGGGCAGCGCCTTAAGGTGCAGTCAGTAACGAGTCGGTTTAACACTTCAGTTTTTTTAATTAGTACCCATACCCACTAACCAACTCTTGTTGCTGACCGTACAAAGAGGTCAGGAAAAGATGGATAACTTCTACATCTGAATCTTGCAAGAAAACGTATCTAAAAGTCTTGGGAACAAACTCCGTCGGGAGTTCACACTACGACCGATACGTATCCGAGAAAAAGGCGGCAAATCTGAGATGAACAGATAGGAGTTTTCTCGATTGCGAATTCAGCTCTGCTACAAAAATTTCTCTGGACATACGTTCTGCAAAATGTTAGAGCAGACCAACCTAGGAATCGAACCCAAGGCATCACCTTTAGCAGCCAACGGGGCTGCTAAAGTTGACGCCCTGGGTTCAGACACTATGCGAAAGCGAGGCAGTACTCGTGACGAGACACGAATACTCCTGATAAAAACTCAATTTATAGTCTAATTATAGCTATTAAAATTGGAAACCAAAAAATTGCTCAGCCATTCCTTAATAAAGGCCACTAAGGAGGATTCCAATCAGCCTTTTAATAAATCTCGCAAACAGGTTCTGCATCACGGCTGCACAGGGGCTAATGACCATCCGTAATCTAATCTTGCGACGGGCGGCGCAAAATAAACACGAGGACACAAGCAAAATGATCCGTCAGTCCGTCACGGAGCGAGCATTCCAGCTACAAGCACTGTGTCACGTATCAATTAACGACTAACTTTCTCGCTTCATCCGTTTGATCTTAAGACTCGCAAGGGAACTGTCGCAGCGGATAACAATGAACCTACTGTCGCTGCCTTTAGAAGAGAATTATAAACAAACGAGCGCCATGTGATCGAGAACTAAATCGCGTGATTTGAAAGCGCTCACCAAGAGATTCTCAACGCATCTTTCTACTCGGTAGAAATCAAAGTATCACAATACCCCGTGAGCCACCTATGTACACGCGGTATAGCAAACAATTATACATAT
The DNA here is from genome assembly GCA_916610205.1 of Griposia aprilina. Classification (NCBI taxonomy): domain Eukaryota; kingdom Metazoa; phylum Arthropoda; class Insecta; order Lepidoptera; family Noctuidae; genus Griposia; species Griposia aprilina. The sequence goes on along the minus strand of OU744293.1, from coordinate 4,113,887 downwards.
TAACGGATCCGCTTGAAAGCCATTTCAAAAGGCACTACCACCAATCAGAGCTAACACGTTAATGCTAACCGACATGCGGCATCGCATTGGCAGCCTCGGAGGCACGATTATGCTACTTAGATAGGAGTGCCAAACTTTGCGGAACATGCCTAGTGTCATTACGAGGACATTTCAGACGCGGCAACCATTTTTTTTGCATTTCAATGGTCGGTATCGAAGTGTCCTCTTCTCCAAAAGGTCGACAGTTCGACACCAGATATTTAGTTCAGTAGAAACAACAACAACAAAACAATTCCGATTGGTTCAAAATCCCTAACCGATGATTGGCTTTGTCAAGACTTGATGCTGTGCAAATAAATGATGCTCTGCAAATAAAGTATTTTTAAATTGTGCGTCGATTTTCACATTGCCATTCCGAGGCAAGGTCGTGCAGTACATAAAACAGTATCATTTCCTAGGTACTCAGGGGCAGAGGACCGCGGGATTTAAATTAAACGGTTGTCCGCAACGCGGCCCATAATATGTCAAATCAATTTTTCAAGATTGTGACCCAGATATACCGGGCAGTTTGGCAATCATCCAATATTTTGATCGTGTTGCCAAGCGAAATAATACAACGTGGGTACTCACCTATAGGTCTTCATGACTCCACATAAATAAGCACTTTTATTAGATACATGCTCGAGATTTGAATCTAAAAATTGTCCAAGAACACTTAAAGCACCGTCGGATGGAAATTCTTTTAAGGCATCTAACGCACGTTCATCCAGTTCGGCGTGCGCTAGCTTTCCAGTCTTATAAATGTCGTCGAGCTTGGCCGCTACCTGAAAACGGACATAATATTCACCATTAAATACAATTTCTACCGATATAGAAATTACAGTGTACGCGTTTCTCACGGAGGCTATTGGAGTGTGGATAGGCAAATCATTGTCTATTCCATTTTAAGGCAGATGTATACGCGGTACCAATAAAGGCTGGTCGTGGCAACACCTGGGCCCGACGACTTGAACGTATCTTTTTGGATTTAAAAACTTCAATAGTCCACTGTTACTGGGAAAGATATAACAGTGGTAGCCCTTGCCCTTAGCAGTATAGTAACCTATTTTAGGGGCGGTGCATAAAAGGCGGGAGAACATTATAGGTATAAATGAATTTGCGTACGTGTTCGTTTTATTATCAATTTATCAGTGCCCACAAAGGAATCTAAGACTTGGGAATGAAATTCTTGATTAGGTATTATCGGAGATAATTGTAGTACCTATATTACATCATAATAGATATCGTAACACTTGACTATCCCTTTACGATGATGTAGCAATTCACTGACCATCGCAATTCACGCAAGTAAATAACTTTATATGTGAAGATAAGGGGTGCCGAAGCGTCACTATGTCGGTACATATACAAGGCCATCTTTATGCAAGCATCGAAGTGGTTTCTTCGCGAAATAAAAAGATATGTTTTATACTTAAAGTTGCAAAGGACAGTGACGAGGAAAATTACTCAGAGTCGCCCCCCGCACCGCCCTCGGCCCTCTCAACGCATACCAGTGTACACTACAGTGGCCTCATGCGTATAAGGATTTCCGAATGGTAAATTTGTCAACATGTAGGTATGTCTACCAATCTACATGACCGTGGGTAGGTAGGTAGTCAGTTGGCAAACTTTATTGGAATCCAGTAAGAATACCGCCTATCGGAATATGAAGTCGCAATGTAGCACTGGCGAAAATTGCATTTATACCAAACAATTTATACATACATAGGTACCTACTATGTTAAACAGATGACTTTATCTAAACATATTATGAAATAGCATTAGGTGATAAAGCCATTAAATAAATTTATTTTTAAAAAGTTATCTACAAAGGGTCTTGGACTGCAGAATACAATTTCACCATTTATGAGCAGGGGTTTACATAGAATGTACACACATACAAAATGAGCAAAGGCACAAGGATCACTTTAAAAAAAATATCATATTAATACCATTCTGGTTGGCAACAATTTTTAAAAACATGCAAGCCTGTATGTATGCCTTGCAGGTGCCCAGATAATAAATGGCAAAGGTCACCATTATCAGTGAGAGAAAGTGCAAATAAATGCTACCAACATAATAAGTTTACTTTCAAGCATTTAATTTTTCAGGTGTGCCAACATAAATACTGTGGAATCCCCCACATGGGTTTCTAACTATTGCAAGACTGTGATAAGATTTGTGAATCAGTACCTACCTACTGAGCACTAAACCTGTTTTATTACCTATACATTGGTGTTTAATCAACTTTTTATTACAGCTACTAAATACATCAGTTACCTGAGGAATATTATTCCGATTTTTCTAGATACATTTTCTTTATTTTCCCTTGTAAAAAAAGTACTATAAAGGTTAGCTAAGGAAAACTAGGTACAGAATAATTAAATAAATAGTCTCAATATAGATTTTTTCACACATACAATATGTTGGTTGTTACAGCTCACATAGTACTATTATGTAAGTAGGTACTATCATATAAAATAAATATAAATACTTATATATTTTATATGAGCCATAACAGATTTATCTAAAAAAAATCTTATTATTAACATGTATATTAAAAATAAATTACCAACAGTGTGTTACTATAAGATTCCAACCAGAATAATTATGTATAAAATGTGTGTAAGTACTTAAATCAGGATAGTGCTCCAAGTTGATTCCAATAAGATTTAATTTAATTTATTTATGCACTTATTATTTTGGAAATCACCGAAATTGGGCTCTATCACACCACCCTACAGTATAATATGGCTTTGTCATTAGGCTGAAGCAGTTATCATACATAGTATTTAAACAACTATGGAACATCCATCGAGACGGGTACTACCTCAAGGGGCCAACTTATTCTACCAGCACTAAGTACCAAGACAGTCTCCCTATACTACATAATATAAACAGCAATCAAAAATACTACTGCAACTCAAGGACATGTAAGAATTCATTAAAATTGGGTAATCTTAAGTTTCATATCGACAAACATACTTTTTGCAATAAATTTTTTTTGCTTGCAGTTTCTATGTTTTCATAAGCTTCAAATGAGTAGGTCATACACTAATATAACTAAGAGTATTGGCTACTATAGAAGTCAAATGCTTACCTTAGGATCCAAGCCATAGTCAATGAGTTTGCGATAATCTGGTGTTCGGCCAACATCGGAGTCCTTCCCAGGTACCTCTTCAATGGGTATTTCTCCATTGCCCTCCGCCATTCTGCACATTCATCATCATTTTACACACACTACACTCAACTGCTGCAGCTTTGGGATATTATACAAAAGTTCAGAGTAAACTTTATAATGACTTTGACCACTAGAAATTGGGATCTCTTATGGCTTGCCTACAGATGATGTCATCCAGCAGCGATTCAAGGAAGCCACGCATGTGAACAATGGCAACAAATATTTTTTGAACATATTATTTTATATATTTACATAATACTGTGGAAAAGAATAATATTTACCTTTATTTCGTAATTTTTGTAATTTTGGAAGAAAATGATAACTCTCTAATCGTCCGAAAAACAAAAGAACAAATGATGTTCAAACATATGAAACTGTGAAACAATGGGATTGTGCACTCCTCATTCCATCCGGGTGAAGGTGAAATTTCAAAAAGCGAATGCGTGTGTCATTGCATTCTTCTAGTGAAGTGACACAATTTTGAGCCTAAAAACGAAAATCGGAATTATGTCAAAAAATCTAACAACACCACTAATTTATAGGAGATGCGAATTCCGGCGGTCAATGACCGAAATAACACAGCAAACTGTGACAGCTCTTTAGAAACCGCTTCACATATCACTTTTAACGAATAATCACTTTAGAACACATTTACAATCCTCTTCGAGCAGAATATAAACACTAGAAACTTTCCGCGCATGAAACTTTGGTGAATGCAATACTGCAATAAGTTGAGAGTGCAACTGCATTGCACCCGATAAGAACCGGCCGGCGCGCGCCTGAATTTCCAAAAAGAATCCAACTAGAATCACCACAAAGGATGCCAGAAGATAGAAAACACTTTAACACACAATCACTGAACGACAAAATCAATCAAAAACACTGTACACGAAATAATTACCTATTAATTTTGCTAGTTGGTGGCCGAGACAGATATGGCGGCGCGACGTCAACGTGACCGCCAGTACGGGGTTCTCATAACGACGCGCGGGACATGCAACGAGGAGTGCATTCAAAGTTTAAAAGGCACTTAATTTCTTTGTTAACTTTTAACTACCTCTCTGTTTTAAAACTAATTGTGAACGCATCGAAATATTAAGTATTTTATTGCACAGAGAGTTTTTGCAATGGTTGCGATTGCGAATAATTTTGAATGTGAAAGAGCGCGGCGCGTCGCGCAAGGCTGCCGACCGCGAGGTGAGACAGGCTAGCGGCAAGACGGCGACGAGCGAGAAGCCGAGAATGAAGGGGGGAGGGTGTTGCAACCGCCGGTGCAGGCGTGCAGCAGCGACGCCGCACCGAGCTCGCCTGCATACTTGCATAGGTACATACGCACACTTGCAAACCCTTTGACCTTCGTTACTCGCAATCGATTCACTACCAGTTTCGCCTTTGTTGTTACAATTAGTTAAGTACTTTGGTTTTGTCTCTATTTGTCGTCCATTTCTAAAATAAATAAATCATTAAACCCTAAAAATAATAGTCATAAGACAAAATACCATTTTCTTGTGCATCTATTGTATTTAATGGTCCTCTAATTAGAATCTTACAATAATTATAACAATTTTAAAGACAATCGGTCATTATTAGAATAAACAAAAGCAACTATAAATACTGATTGGAATGCTAGCATAAATTCAAACTAAACTTGTTATATCATCAAATGTTAAAGTTATAAAATACTACAGCTTTAATAAAAATATTGCAATACCGCTTTCATCCAATAAAAAAATCACACGGTTACTAATCGACGTTGTCCAATAGTAGAACAAGGTTCATTACTCTTTGATATGGAAACGAAGGGATAAAAGAGTTAATCGCAATAACCCCTCGCCTTTAGTTCGCTTACACCTGCTGATCATCGAAGCCGTATGTATTCGCGACACATACACATTTAAAACTGGCCTTCGTACTTCACGTGTGTGTACGTGTAAGTAAGAAACTCGGATCTGTATCCGTCGCATTATGTGGGTAGGTAGGTAGGGCAGCTACACGCGATGCAGACTCTTCCTTTCTTTACAAAGAAAGAACTCTGGTGTAGTGTGTCTTGTAGCACCACGACAGACACACTTCCTTTCTCACATTTTCCGTTAAAAGTAAAACAAAACAAAAACGAACTCTCACCGAGTTTCCGGCGTTGGCTAGTCTTGAGAAAAAGATTTCACTTACATGATAACTTTAATAGACTCGTGGAAAAATAATTGACAGCCAGTCAACCAGTCATAATTATTCCACGAAGTACTTAAAAAAACCGATATTTCTATTTTGCCTAAATAAACCGATTTAAATGAAACGAGGACATCACTATTTTTTTTCGATAATTGACAAGTTGAATTGGTGACATTTTATCTTTTTCGAAATATTTTGTTATTATTAAATACAGTCAACCAGTTGTTATTACTGTTACTACATCATTCAGTCAACATATTTAAAACTTTTTGGACACATCTAGGAGGATTTAAACTTGTTATACGTAAATGTTTGATTTGATTTTCATTGATGGGAATTTAATGAATACTTACGTCATACAATGTTATTACTCACCAATTCTGAGGACCTTAGAAATAGCTCGAACCATCCGTCACGGACACTCACATCTATAAATAACCATTTTGCAAACACATAGCACAGCAAGCTCGCTCCGCTAGCCGCGCCGCGTACTACATTTCGCGTTAAGGTACCTACTTGTGCGTATTTTAAATACGTCAACAGTTCATCGACCCCAGCGCGGTTTCGCATCGTACGTTGCTGAATTATTGTGTCTGTAGATTTGTGGGTCACTGTACTAGCTGACGTCAAATTGGGGGCCCAGACGAGGATGACGTCACCTTATCAAATTAAACTAGCCGGTGATTCTAGTTCTATTTTATAATAACGTGTTCACAAAACGAGTACTAAGAATGATAATAGCCGCCCTAATCTGACCTGACTCCGTTTGAATAATAGTGTAAGTAATCGTGTCTATCATGTGTGCCGAGGTCATTGCTATTTGTTTATTTTTTTGTTAATTCAAGGGCGTCTTCGCGCCCGGCACGAGTACATAACTAAAATCATCAACGCGTCGCGTCGCAATTTTTATTATTATATTTTTGTATATTTGTTGCATCTATTTTTATGGATCTATGTACGATGTGGTTAACAAAATCTACATAACTGTAATTCAAATATTAATAGTTTTTTTTTAATGGGGTTTTAGTTACGAAGTGCATTTAAATCGTGTAATATTCTTGTCTATTGTCGCAGAGGTTTTCGACCTTTGCAAAGTGCGCGGCGTGTCGCATATTCAATAGACCACAAATTGTTTTTTTTTTCATACTATAGACACGTCTGGCAGTGGTGTCACATGTGCCTAATATAAAATGTTGTGTGGAAGCGAGTAGCGCGCTATTTGAAATTCGCAACGGGTGTTCATGATGTGTTGTTTTTTTTTATTTTTGCTAATGACGTATGGACTTATATGTGAGCTCACATAAAAACTTTTCGTATTAAATATACATAAATGATTAATTTATCAGACACGCACATGTTGTCCTAAATTCTTGGTTTTACTTCAGTGCAGCATCACTGCACCATTAGCACGCAGCCAAGTTCACGTTGCTGCCATGGATTTCATGATAGTTACGTAACACTGAAGCACGCACACATGCACTATCGTGAATCAATATTTCCTCATTTCTAATTTTCTAACGTTTACATAGTGCGTCGAAGACCGGCCTCTTCAGAATGTAGATTTTGGTTTCAGCGCGTTGCTAATTAAACGTAATGATGACGTATGTTGCTATAGTAGTGTCAAGTGTGCGCATTTCCTTATATTCTCCCATAATATTATTATACTATATTCTTTGCTTGTATTCGTTAGAAGCGGTAGACTCGAAAGGTAGAGTTCATCTATTCTCAAATAATTTGTTAGTTAAATTGCATCGGTGCAATTTTATTCCGATTTTGAGATTTATGTGATAATAATTTTGGTTTGATAATGATGGTATCGTATTGATAGTTCGAAAAAAGCTTGATTTTCATTCAAAACTAGAGACCATAGAACTTTAAATTCGTGTATTATTGAATAGCGTTAACTCATTAGATTAATCAATTTGCAGAATCAATATATACTTGCATATAACAAAAAAGATGTAAGATGACTTAACAAAGCGTATATCAGTAACAGTTAGACACGTAACATAACATGTTTACAAGATAACTGATGAATTGAATGAAAATCGATTTTGCATAAGATGCCAGAATAACGTCCTAGAGCAGACACTTGTCAACATCCTTTTATTGATTAAGCGATAAGTACCTTCTAGAAGGTACTTGTGGTTTACTGGTGATTAAGTTATTCGTAATACCTAGGTATTACGAATAACTTAATCACCAGTAAACCACAATGATTTAAGAGTTCATAGAGGTTGTTATATTTTTCTAAATAGCATAATGTTCCCACTGCTGGGACACAGCCCTCCTCTCCGGGAAAAGGGGTGTGGGCCGTAATCCACCACGCGGGCCCAGTGCGTGTTGGCAGATATTTTTAAGTATTTAGGTAGTAATATCCAATCAAATACTCGCTCTATGGCTCTATTTCTGATAGTTTATTAATCGATATGTTAAAAATTATGTATTATATTGAATGCTTAGACCTTACACCTTAGAGTAGTAAAATTAACGTGACTCAACAAATTTCTAAGGTTCCAGAATGTGGTTGTTACCTTTTACGAATTTCGAATTAACTAACTTTCCCAAATAAGTTCTAAACAACGTTAGATTTCTTTTATTGCAGGTGCAATTGGACTGGAAACCAACCTGGATTCCAATATCTAGTATGCGGGTTAAAACTACTAACGTGCGCCCGCAAGGAACCTAAGACTGCAGAATCCTTTGCAATAATGGAAACTGTTTCTAACAAGAACTTTGAATGATAGATGACTTTCAAAGCTCAACTTATGAGTTAACAAGTCACCACTGAACTTTACAACAGCTGAACAGCACTCAATGGTCTATAACTTTTTACTTAACTGAGACAAACTTTATTATTAAGTCCGAAATGAGACTCATTGACATGCGGACGGCGAAATGAAAAAAACCACATATCAACATCAACAGTTGCAGAATTGTCGGCGCAATTTGTGAATTCTTTAACGAAATTACTCGAGAATTCCCATATGGCAGATTTATGTACCTATGTAGGTACGTATCTCTATTTCCATCTTGAACTGGGAGAAAATCTTAGTTTTTCACAAAAAGACTGCATTTTTTTCGCCATGATTTTCTGGCGGTAAATTAAAAATGAATGAATGAATCAGCTTCCCGCCTGTTGAAATTATTGAGAATAGAAAAAAATACCTACATATTTTTTCAGCTGTGTTCGATTTCACAATGGACTGGCAAGTTGTCAATTCAACAAACACAGCACTAGCACATTCAAAAATGACTACTGCTTACTCAAAACCCCTAGAATAACACACTAGGTCAATTGCCAACATAGCTGGCCCATTGCTTCTGAGATATATGCCATTGTGGATATAATTATGAAAGCTAATTGGAAAAACAGCTGATGTGTAACTAAACCAAGAGATTCAACAACTTGGTCCACTGTGAAAATTGTGCAGACTGCCAAAAAAGTTCGTACCCAATAAGCTTATCCAGACAGAGACGGTGGTTTGTTTACAAAACACTAGTGGCGCCACTCTCACAAGAAAACTTTGTCGTCTATGGCTCGCTCTTACTTATTCCACTTGGAAACGAAAATTAAACTAAAGGTAGATGATAACAATATAATATTTATAGAAAATAGAATATAAATTCGTACGTATCATTTAATTGACCGTTAAATCACTCACCTTAACAGTAATAGAAAATAATGATGTCTACGGTCCTTCACTGAAAATTGCACTAAAGTTTCACTTATTATTTTATTAACAACACTTAATATTACGAAATTACATAAAAAATAATAGACTGCTGTAAACTTAATTTGATTACTTAACACTTAAAAACTTAATTTAAACTTGGATCCACCTTCGTTGGTCACTCTCATTTGGCAATCTACTTTAAAATAAAATTGTGAATAAGAAAGTGTTATTACACCAAACAAAATTTACAATTCAAAATTGGTATTGGATCGTCCCATAGGACTGAGTGAACTGACCCTATTTTACCTCAACAATTGGGGTTTCTTAGCGAAAAATAAAAGAACAAGAATTGTCACTGGTCGTAAAAGATTACTCTCACCTATCACAATTTCTCCCCATTGTTCGGACATCCATTAATTTTTTATTTCTTTATGGCATGGCAACGGGTTTGTCTGCTCTCCGAACAAAAGCAGAATGGATGAAAAGACGGCACGGTTAAATTATACAAGTCATAAGACGGGGTCCGGACGGATGTTGGAAAGTTCGAAAGGAACCTATCCAGACAGAAGGGTGAAAGGTCTAAATTCATTGTGACATCTGACCTCTCCTATCTGCCTATTATGTATCTAGGCTATTATGTGGATAGGGGTCTATCTTTTGATTATTCGCAAGCCCTTAATCCTTTTTTGCAAAACGAAATTGATGAGAAACTTTCTCACCAGATGAAAGGGATTCTTTTGAGTAATTCCTGTTATAACTTACATTTTAAGGGTGCAAACCTGTTAATAGACTCATAAAAAATGCTATCGCCCTTAGATACACGTTCAATTACATTCAACTCATCAATTATATTAGGTATCTACCGACTTAAAAACCTTTAATTAAAAAAAAGTTAAGCGTGGTCATACATAAAAAAAAAAAAAAAAAATTATACGGGTCGACTTGAGAACCTCCTCCTTTTTTTTTCGTCGGTTAAAAAAACATTGCCTACAGCGATTAACAGCAAACAATACAAGGACGTCCCTTCCCATAGTTCCCTGAATGTCTCAACACGTAAACAATAGGTACACAAACATAATCGTATTATATATAATTCCAAGTGTGTCACCACTTGTGTTAGAAAGCCATTCATCAATTTCTGCGATGCTCGATGCCGACCGCAACGAAGCTCCCATGATAGCTAGTCTTAGAAATAAAGCTAATAAGTCCAAACACACGTTTGAAAGGCCTATTCAGTTCTATAAGCGTAGTACCACCCTACCATTAAGAAAAATCCAGTTGGGCTGCAACTTAGCATGGGAATGTTCAGGGGGTCAACGCCATTCGTTTCGCGTACTTGTCCTGGGTAAGCAGTGCGTATTATTATTTCGATAGATGTTTTTATTTTAGGGTCTGAGATCCGGTCTGAGCGCCCCCTCGCCGCCTTGCGGCCGGCTGACGGTGTCGGCCGTCTCGGCTAATGCTCCATTCGATACATCATCTTGGGATCTACATGACCATTTTTATTAAAAAGTACTTTTTGCAAATTAAAATCTACAATCTTGTATTATTTATAAGGTGGTCATAGTGTAGACAAAAATATTCGAGATTGGCAATATATTGAATGTCGAGATAGTCATTGTTTTATGGAAAGTATTTTCAGTGCCTCTCAAATTATCAGCGTTTAACGCTTCTAACCCCAGCAAACAACTTTTAGTACCTACATTAAAGATATGCTAAGTATAAATATAAAACTATAAATCTAGGTTACTGAGATACGGGAAGAGTAAAGACCGTTAATGCGGCGTGAAATAAGGTGACTTTTTAATACCGTTAATATATTTCAAGATCAAACAGTAGAAGTAGTACCTACACTTAGGTATTATACATGCTGGCAGGGACATCGACGTGCAAACTGTAATCATGAATTTAGCACATGATTCTAGGACGACAAAATGTATGGTACCTACAGCAATTTTTTATTTTCATAAGCGACGAAAAATTTCAGCGCAGTAAGGTTCAGAATCATGTACTGAATCCATGGTAATAGGTTGCGCGTCTATGTTCGTGCCAACCTGTATATAGTTAAGAAATTATAATCGTTCCCAAATGAAATATGGTCGAACGTGCAACACACCTCGATGCGACCGGTTCTCTCGATCAATCTCAGTCATTGAAATCGCGAAAGCTATGGCCGGTGCGAATTTCACACCAGTCTCTAGTCTAGACTCTAATAATGTCGCAATAGGCAGCCTAGGTCTGCTCATTGCCTACAACTGTGAGAATAAATAACGAGTTGCAACGCATCATTGAGCTCACTCGTTTTGTTATAATCTAGTTTACAGTACCTAAGTAACGTTTGATATGAGAATTTATTTCTTTGTATTTTGTTATAAAACGTGATTTGAAGAGTTAATTCAGGTCTTTTTGCAGAAATTATTTTACTCTGGTATGTTTTTTTTAAGGATTTTTCAGAGGGTAGGATTTTTTACATAACAATCCTAGTTTATGAACACTTTGATCAATCCTTTTTATTTAGGTAATTGGAACTCTATATATATCGTGGCATAGCCTACACCTCAGCTACTGTTTCCAAGTAAGTTTAACTCAATAAACTTTCTATACAGTGGATAAAAAAAGAACCATTACTTATTTTTGAAGACCATAAAAAAATAATGACTGTTTTAAACACAATAAAAAGAATGTTTCAACAAAATCGAAACAGTGACCAAATATAATCAATTTTAGTACGCCAATCAATTGCTTTCGAAGACTGTAATCACGGCATCACGTGATAATGGCCCAAATCACTCAATCACGATTTTGGACATTATGGCAATATACGAAAGTAACATAATAGAATGGACAGTATTCGTAACAACTACTGCGGCAGGACTGGAAGCTCTTACATGGACAATAATGGCGTATGGTATGATTGGTATGTCATCTAACCTTTCTACCGTTGAGATCTTTATGATGTGCAAGTAAGTAATTAAAAGGCATGTATGAATCGTTACGCTATTTACCCATACCGGGTGAACTAAACTCCAAGCAGTTAATGTCGGTACCGTTCGTGGTAATTACATGCTGCAATTAGATAATGAGTAAAAATTATAAGAAAATAAGTACCTACTTTGTTTAGGTGGGTAAATAGATGGCACATTAACTACCTACTGCGTGCCGACAAGCGTGCCCCATCAAACTGACCAAACATCAATCATCCCACGCAAGCTTTTGGACCATCTTCATGCATCATAGATCATGGTAATTTAAGCATGGTGGTAGTTATTTGTATTAGGTTCCCGTAAATCTTAATTAGTAGGACTATGATCTAAAAATAAATGCGGTCATTTATCAAAAATGCGTTCCTACAGTCGTAATCAAAATATGCATATTGAGCCAGTTTAAGGAGAGACACGCATGCATCATATAAACGATATTGTACAAACTATGACTAGCTGCAAACATTACCGAGGAATGCAAAGCGATCGATTTTCGACCTAGTTGGGATTGCAAATTGACTGCAGCCAAGTAACTACAGTGCCGTTTTATGTATCCGCGGAATTAGCTGGAACTTTAACGAGCCAGCTGTCAAGTCATTTGACCCTTAATTTGGAGTCCTTATACGGGTAATTTTGATAGGAAGCATTAGCAATACACGAACGAAAGTAATGTAGTAATGCATCAACTCGTGCTCTAAAGACCGTTCATTACTTTGTCCAGCTGAGACCGTTTAGTGATTTGATGATGCTTGAGGAATAGCAGAAGTTGGGGTAGTAATAACTCGGTAATGGGATGGTATGCAAGGTATTGATCAAAGGCATACGATTATGTGATGAATATTGCAAGATGCACTTTGTCATCGTTTAATTGCTTTCACGTTGATGATGGCTTGGAAGTGGTATTTTGTTTATCAAATAGGTAATCCATTAATTGTTGCATAAGAAACTAAGAACGATTTTAATTCGTACTTTTCCAACAGTTGCAATATTATTGAAGCCATTTTTTCGATTAACGTGAAAATGTATGTAGGTGAAGAATCAATCTGTTAGTAGTTAACCACACGAGCATGACTAAATAAATGTTATCATATGTACTCATTTGACGACCTTATTTGATACAATTATCAAAATCTTTATTTACTTAGCGTAATTTAAGTAACGTTAGAAAAAAAAAAGCCTTTTCCTGAAAACTGAATATATTTTCATGCAGTACCTAGGTATAAATCAAGTGCTGAAAACACCGTCATGGTAACAGTAGCTATACTAATTTATGATTCACAGTTAGTGTCTAACGCCCGCCACGTCGAACAGTGGGACAAGTTGATTAGATCAATAAAGACTTCCTGCAGACGTGTAGTTGTCTACAAAATAGAAGCCTTAAAAGTATGTACCGTCGCAACACATGCGCTAAAGCATGTGGGACGCCGCCATCTGTCTATGGCTTTGCACGCACCCTGCCTGTATTAAAACTTCATAAATGACGTGAAAAATCCATAATTTTATTTTGAACTTTATGAAAGTTGAGCGATTTCATGATGGCCCGGAACTTTAAATTAGTAAGTAGGTATGATAATGTGTGTGACTAAAGTGTTATCTTCTTATTTATTTAATTAGGTAACCTCTGTATCTAAATAAGTTGTTTGAGTAGTTAAATCGAACTTAGTAAAAAATTACGAAAGATTCTAATAAATTAATCTTAATCTGTACCGTCCTGCTATGGAGATTTATGGAAAGACAAAGAGGTAATTAAATTATTCATTTCTGCGAGAGAATAAATCTAATTTTATAATATTATAATATTATAAAATTATATTACCATTGTAGATAGCTGTTTGTAAATGCCATAATTAACTTGCGTACGAGACGTTAGAATGAAACTCCCGCTATTTTATGTAATGGCGCGAAAGCCTTATAACTACCTCGCCTAGTCGACGCCTACTACGGAGCTACGGACTACATTCTACCGTGTTTGAAATTCATTGAGTTTAAATTCTGACATAACAGTCACACAATTCTATGTGGAAGCACTTTACTGTTTATTGACGTTTACGGTAATTTCAATTTCATGCAAGAATTTTTAGCGGCGCGGCGGTTGTTTCCCGCGGCATAGTGCTTGGGTATACCTAGCTAGGAGCTGATTGTGCCTGAGGCACCTATTGGTTTAAATTCTACTTATATATTTTTAAGGTAAGTAACGATAGGCGGAATGGACTTAATGCTTATTTTTGGGTACCTAAACAAGACTAACTAATTCAGTTTTAGTGGGGTTCACTGATAGGTCAAATTCCTTGCACCACCTTTCTACGATACGTAGCGCTTGCTGAGTGACATTGCAGATCGTATCCATCACCTTCCCCGAAACAAGGACTGCGAGGTCGTCTGCATAACCTATAACCTATTGTGTACCTAATAGCGGTTGGCGTTGAGGTTGGTGATGAGGTCATTAATCACCAAATTCCATAGTAGGAGGGACAGTCCCTGGGGGCAGCCTGTGGCTATCATGGCCAACCAATTCTCATCCTCAAGGCGGACTACTCGTTTGCTTAACATGTGTGTAATCCAGTCCGTTAGTATGTACCTGTTCTACTCCATGTCTGGAGAGGGCGCTACTGATGCTGGAGAAGTTAATTTTGTCAAAGGCTCCTTCGATGTCTACGATAGTGCACAGACAGGTGCCTTTCTGATGAATCGCTTCTTCTATCTGGCTGACTACTCAATGAAGAGCGGATTTGGTCGACATACCCGAGCTGTATGTGTGTTGGTTACCGTGTACCGGTATGGTTTTCAGAGCGCCGTCTCTCAGCTCCCTATCACACAGCTCTTCCAGAGTCTTTAGTAGAAAGGAGGTCAGGCTGATTGGTGATGGGATTTTTTATAGTCACCCTTACCTGGCTTAGAAATTAATATTACTTTCACTTCCCTCCATCTTTTAGGGACGTGTATAAAGGCCAGGCACGCTCTCATTAAAGACACCAGTCTTATTGCGACAGAGGTTTAACCCCACTTTAGTAAGGCGATGAACACTCTATCAGGACCAGGTGCCTTAAAAGGATGGAAACTCCTGATGGCCCATTGGAGTTTCTCCAACGTGATCACCCTGCATGCATAAAGCCTATCGTAGTCTGATGGTGTTTGAATGACATCTTGCCAGTCGATTACCTGCGCGAAGATACATCCAGGATAGTGAGTTTCAAAAAGGATGCGTCTCGTTTCTTCTGGCGAGGAAGTGAGTGTGTTGTTAGGTTTGTGGAGTGGAGCAGGCCCGGGTTTATACTGTTGCGACAGTACTTTCCTTATCCTGTTAGCTTGCTGACGAGATTCAATGCTTCCACAGAATTTGCGCCCTCCTGTGGTACTCCTGAATGTGATGCAGTTTTTTTTTATATATAGTTATCCCAGTCCTCACCCGCACATGTGTTCATGGCTCTATTCAGAGCTTTCCTTACCTTTCCGCGCTTGCGCTCCAGCCTGGTGGGGACTAGGGTTGTTTGCCCGGCGTGATACGCGGGGTGTTCTATGGGAAAGCAGATTGGTAGCTTTCTATCATGCTTTAGTAATCTGGCTTAGTTGTATCTCAAACTGTGTCGTGTCCTCGGATTGCTTTGTCGCTGGTTTGGAATCAAGGCTGCGTGTATATGTGGCACGATCCGTGTTCCGCGGATTACGCCGTGGTGGTCTTGGTGGAACACAGACCTGGATATCAAAGCGAGTCCACCTGTGATCAGAGCAGAAGGCATCCTTGGAGACCTGCCACCCGGTGGTAATTTCCGCCGCGCCCTCTGCTGCCAGAGTGAGATCTATGAATGTGCGGCTTCGCCTGGTTACAAGTGGTGGTTCGGAACCAGTGTTCAGTAGGGATAGGTTAGTCGAGAATAAGTAGCCAACCAAGGCCTTACACAAGGACACGCAAAACTTGAGGGCTAGTATTGCGTGTCCATACCCCACAGTTGGTGGTGAGCATAGATTGGAGAGTACCTGGTCCAATACGTCCTTGTTGAGGATCCCCGTGGGGTCGCAGGTGATGGACCTTCGATTTTCGTTGGGCGACCCGTTTGGGTTGATCATGACGCGCCTGTTTATGCTCCCGCCGAGCTGTCAATGTCTCGTTGAGAGCTCGCTTGGCCGCTGCCTGATATTTCCAATCGGGTCGCTGTGTCATTTTGGTAGCTACAGCCGGTCTCTCTGGAACACTGGTTGGTGATTGACTGGGCGATGGTCGGCTTGTGCCAGCCTCTGCTTGCGACCGCTTTCCGGTGGAAAAATTGAGCTGGCCGCTTGTCAGTTTCTAACTGAACTAGCAGCAGTGGTCTGTGTGTTGCGGGAGCCCTTACCTGGTCACCTGTGAGCCTGGCGGCGTTCCTTCCTTGTCAATGTCTCCCTCTTTCCGCCTTGTTTTGAAGCAGCTGGTGGACCTGAAGGGTCAGTGCAGCTGGCCTTTTCCGTTTGACTGGTGGGGGCTGCCTAATGGGAGGAGGTTAGAGGAGCCACAGGAGTAGGAGAGGGTTTGATAAGGAGCCCGGTACCAGTGTTACCCAGCACCTGAGTTTGTGTGGAGAGGTTCGAACCGGCAGTGGAATTACTCGTCTTCGTAGTCATTACCTCAGTTTTGGAAGGGTCGGTACTGGTCCCAATCAGCGCCGACGTCCTTTGTTTGTTAATAGACTTTTTAGTTTTGACCTTAGCTATGGTTTTCACCACAGCCGGAGCCCGTGCTAGTACCCGCGGCGTTAGCTGTAAGGCCACCAGGGGCAAGAGTAGTGCAATCACCTCCCTTGGGAATCTCATTGGCTTTTGCCTACACTCCGTTGTTTGTGGTTATATTAGGCCTTAAAATATCCATGTTAAATTGTTGTAAAAATCCTTCTATCTGGCCCTCACACTCGATGGTGCCCGCACCTGAGGACGTCTCACTATTAAAAAATACGAACGTTAGAACTACCGAAGAGATTTAAGGGCGCAAGGCTGGTTTTCAGTGCGACATCGGGTGCTCGATCGAGTTGGCGTAAGGGGTCGAAAGTCCCACCCCCAACGAACTGATCAACCCTGACTTTCACACCGTCAGGATGACCTTTACCTACAGCTTCAGCCGTCCGAGTACGACCTCAGCGGATCTCACGCATCTCGCCTGTGGTTCTCTGACGGGATACTATTGCCATTTCCCTACCCCAGGCTATTGCGTAGGGCCAGTGTTTCGCTTGAAATCCGGACCGAAGGGGGCGTGTTGCTTTACGGACATATTACAGCCAGAGCCGCTCGGCTCAACCCACCCGGATTTCTTCATTCCCGCGCACGGCGCTCAACTGCGCAGGTCTTAGCTCAGGTAACTGCTTACTCCTACTCGCCATCAGCTGATTTTAATGATAGCAGAGCCCACCACCGCCCAATCACAAAGGGGTCGCGGTTCGGAGTTGAACTTGGGAAGGTGGAGGAGAGAGGCGTAAGGATGTGGGTAGGATGGAGTGTGGAAGGGTTGTGCGAGTTGGGAGTTCGGCCCCCACTATCGGCGTCTGGCACCCAAGTTAATGGGCGCGGCGGGCGCGCTGTCAACGCTGCTTACCAATTTGGGTGGCCCGAGCACCGCCTGCAGGCCGTTGTACGTGGGGATCGTGCAATCCATGGCCCCATGGATTTCCACACAGTTACCAAAAAAAAAGGAGGACTAAGACGATGGTGAATGGGGTTAGGGGAACTGGAGAAAGAATGCGATGGCACCTGGTGGTTACTTTTACGTCTATTTCTTATGGAATTAGACCACAAACGGGGTGGCAACCTCAAACTCAAAGCATTTATATCAAACGAACTATCAAATAATTAATAATAAAAAAAACCTGTCATTTAATAAAGTTAACACTATCGAGTCATTGACATTACTTTAAAAAAAAATTAAGTTTATTCGAAATTTATTAAAACAGCTTGCAGGAATTATTGTGGTCGAATGAGCATTTTTTTACAAGTTAATCTTTAATTATTTACCAGTTTTTTTTTAAATTTTTGCCGTTTTTTTTATATTAATCAACTTGGAAGAAATTGTCCAAGTTGATTTAAAAAACACACCACAAAACAACACCACCAAAAAACACGAAAACAACGAAAACATTACCTACCTCACGTAAATATGTGAGGTAGGTAACGTTTTTATGTACCTTGATTACCTGATACCTGCGAATTGGCCGTCTCAGCAAGCCAGCAGGTAGCCATGCGTTCTTAGTACATACTAACACTACTCAATCGTCCACATTTCGTTCGTCAGCAAATACGTGACGTCTGGTGGCCCTGGGATCTTACTCTATGTGTCTTTCACCTCTTTTACTAAAAGATGTAGATTTTTCGTTACGTACATGATGTTTTCATAGATATATTGACAAGGTACGGTCATGATGTTAATATCTTTAAACTGTTCCCTCAGAGAGTCGTGCCTGTGGAGGCCATATATGGATCTACACGACTGTAACGCTCTCCCTCAAGACCTAGCCAGCCTACTACCTATGAAGGAGCCGGCATTGTAAGCCTGCATCTATACTACCAAGCAAAGCAAAGGAAAGCATGTCGTTGTGTAACCGCGAAAGCATAAATCCAGACCCCTCCCCAAAACTGTTCAATACAGAACTCTAGTGGGCAAACGAAGTCGAGTACCTCGGGGTCATTCTAAATAGTAGAATAAGTTAAACTGGAGTAGTCATTTGAACAACAAATGGAACAGGGCTTGCGTAACCTTCTGGCAGTGCAGGAAAATGATAGGTAAGAAATGGGCCGTATCCCCTAAAATTATACTATGGCTGTACCCCATAGTGATCCGCAATGATGATGATCACTATGGTGTACAGCCATAGACCACGCCACCGGCCACGCATAGCCGGGACCATGGTCTGGTGGCCCCGCACTTAAATAGTTACAGCCTCCACCCAACTACAACGCATGCAAAGACTAGCTTGCATGGCGAGTACGGGCTGCGTGAGGACTACTCCAACTACAACATTTGAAGCCATGCTGGGACTACCAACGCTCCACCTGTTCATTCGTATGGAAGCGACAATGGCGGCGGTACGTCAAAATGCACTAGATCTCTGGGGTAAGAGAGACATACCACACACCGCGCTGGTTGAAGGAATCAACAAGGAGTTTCCCATTACGAAAACCATAAATGACGGGGCCCCAAACAATTTATCTTCGATATAAAAATACAAAATCCAACTTCACGAGGATCGCCGATGCGAGGGGTTGTGTCCTGCAGAGCTGCGCATCTTCACGGATGGTTCCAAAACAGGTAGTGGCACAGGTACTGGAATCTTCTCAGAGTACTTCAAAATACACATACCACAACATTGGGGGTCCTTAACACTGTTTTCCAGGCCGAATGCATGGATATTTATCTAGCCGCTTCAGCCATCAAGCACAAGGCAGTTAAGGACCACTCGATCCGCATGCTCTCGAGACAGCATGGCTGTTCTGCAAGCATGTAGCACGGTTAAACAATCACACAGTGTTTATTTAATTCAACAATAGAATAATATTTACAATTAAAATATGAAAAACTAACCTAACTAAAACTGTTAACAAATTAAAACATGGCATCGAAAAATTTCTCCGCATCGCTGTGGACTGGTAATGTACCCAAGAGACTGGCAGCATTGCCACATTTTATGGCAATGCTTAGCCTCTGGCCAAGGTAAAATCCAGCACTTGGGTCACGGGAAGTGTCAAACAGGCGTTTGGAGATTTCCTTGTACAAAACATGGGCACTCGGACCCTACGGCCCGAGGGTTTCAACCCCAAACGGCTCGAAAATATATTAAATTACCGATAAGGTTGTTATACTTACGCCGCTTGAGGTTTTCCGCAGCCGCAGCAGCGGCGCCAGCACAGCACGCCGAGACAGGAAGATGGGATGGCCCAAGAGTAGCGACACATGTTGCGTCCCACACTAAAGGCCTACCCACCTTCCATGGAAATAAAGACATACCGTCCGGTTTCTTGCCATCGTCGCGTGCCAAGCCATTAGGTTCTAATACAGCTGGAACGCCGACGGTGACAGGAGCTTGTCGGATGATGTCATTAATGTTCGCGTGCCGCGGTATGCGGCCCGCACTTCGGCTGCAAGACAGACCATGGTGTCCGAGGCTGTTGACAACTTCGCCACAGTGACAGCGATGAGGAGAACAATAAGGAGCTCCTAGTCGCAGGGAAGTAGCAAGGCCGATAGTAGTGTCGTCGAACAAAGTGCCTATGTTCGACGACGGTAGTGCATCAAGCTAAAGACCCGACTCCCACTTACCTACAGCCAGTAGGCGCGCACTCTCCACAGTAGTAGCAGACGTGTCAATTAAATTATTCTGTACTACTCTGCAGAGTGGCTCATCCCACCATCTCCGGGAAGATGGATTGTCGGGTGAATCTGAATTCGAGATCACACAGTTGATTCTGGGCTAATATACGAGTGCCACCAGCGCCTCAACCAGGTGGGTAGCCTCAATAACAGAAGCATTCAATGGATTATGAGACATAGCGGTTCGCTAGGTAACGATGCAGCCGCCGAACTTTGCCAGAAAGGAGTCAAGCATGACACCAGTGAGACCTGAACCCATCGCGCCACTCCCCTTTGGGTATTTACGCACTCTGGTAAGGAAACGCATCAGGGACCAACATCACAAACTATGCCAAGGTGAGTGCAGGCAGGCTAAGGAAGCACTCCTTACAATTGATGGCCGCCTCACGAAACAGATTCTCCGACTGATTAAACAACAGCTGCTTACAGTTACAGCTTTAACTGGCCACGAGTCATTGAATAAACACCTCTTTGTCATAGGAGTCACAGACAGTCCGCTGAGCAGGGCGTGCATGGAGGACGAAGAGACAGCAGCTCACCTGCTTCTAAACTGCCCGGTGTTCACCACGTACAAAGCAAAGCACTTTGGAAGCCTAGGTACCCTACGTGAGATTGTTAGTAACATCAAAGCGTTGTAGGTCATCCTCGTGGAGCTGGGGTGGATCGAATAATCGATTTTCCCACCCGCACGCAAAATACGCGCATTGATGTGGAGTTGCGGACACCAACCCGTATTACCAATTCCGATAGGTAACGATAGGTAGATACGATACGATAGGCAGCCCCGGATTTAGGGGGGAGGGCAAACCGGGGCCCACGCCCCGGGCGCCAACTTAGGGGGCGGCAAATTCAAACGTGGCAGACAAGTGCATCACCCCACGCAACGCGACTCTGCGATAAGTGCGGGTGGCGCACTGAGGAAATCACTACGTGGATTTTCGTAGGCATAGGTCGTCAAACGACTTGAGCGGGTTGCGGGCGGAGCAGTTGAATTCTGCCAGACACTCTCCGTTTTTAAAGCACATTCTCCACTTTTATTTGGCGATATAAAAAAGTTAGCTTTACAAAGCTAACTTTTTTTTATCATCATTTTTTTTTTATCGAGATAGAACTATTGCAACATTTGATCCAGGCCGTCCCACCTTGATGTCCTCCCGCCAGTTACGCCCTAAGCCGAGGTTCGTACCCCACAATGGGTTCCCTTAGCGTGCGGTCACCTAGTTATATTATATACCCCCATTGGCCTTTATTTTGTGTGAATGTTTTGTGCCTTCACCTGGGTGAAATAAATGTATTTTCTTTCTTTCTCTCTCGCGCCTCTGTCACCACTGTGGCCAAAAATTTAAGGAACAAATCCTTTATTTTAGAATTAATGCTTCGCGTAGCGGGGGCGCCGGGCGTCCCGCCCTTCGACGACTGACAGTGCAAAGGCCACACGATTTCCTTTAATTGTTTATCACAGCGCTGGCGCAGCTGTTGGATTGGAGCATTCAATTCAATTCAAGTAATTTTATTTCAGATAAATTACACTCTTCAGTTATAATCATCCATATAATGTTTCGTGTTTTAAATAATATAATAAGAATACAAGAAATAGACACACAACAATGCATTGTTGTGTGTCTATTTCCTGTATGGAAACATCAGATCAGGACCGCACTACTCGCAAATGTAGTTTAGTCCAATGCTCCATGAAGGAGCAATCTACATCCATTCTCCCAGCAATAAGCTGCAGAAAGCTGTTGGGGCTGCCCCGTATGCGGCACATCAGAGACGCTATTCTTTTACGATGTATCGCTTAAAAGCCATCCACTTGAGCGTCTGCAAACATACCGGATGCGCTACAAAAGCGTGGCAACCCCATCAACATCCTCAATGCGTTATTATATTGGACACGCAGGGCACTGTAAGTCTTCTGCGTATGCCTCACCCATAGGCTACACGTATAAAAAGACTGACAGTACGCCTTGAATAAAGTGACTTTTACCTGTGCAGTACAGCGTGGCTACCTACCTACCTGCATTATTGATCGATAAAATTTTACTAATATGTTTCTGGCAAAATATTCGAGCTCACTTTGCTCGCTCTTACAGCTTAGCGATTCTTAATTCTTAGAAGTTTTCTGTATAAGTCGATTAAGAACTTAAAAAATCTAATTTGTCTGAGGCAAAGTGCTAAAATTTTCTCGCTCGCTCCGATCGCTCGTGCATTGTAGATTGTCTTATTTGGTGTTAAGCTTTTCTGCATTAGTCGAGTGTACATCGCGGTCTTAGCAATCGAAAATCATAACAACTACGAGTCCAATTCAACAATGCCTATTTTGCCTATTATTATCATTATTATGCCTGTTGATGGGGTTGCCCCGATACTGCAGCGCATCAGGGATGTTCGCTGAAGCTCACGTAGACTGTTTCTACACGGTGATGCGGAAGCGGTGCGCATCCTTGGTCCGTAGGGTGCGGGGCAGCGCCAACAGCATCCACTCTATGATAGCGAGCAGGCTTGATTGTGCGTTTGTGAACCACTGCTGCAAGGTTTCGGCTGTGCCTGACACCTTGCAGCAGTGATGTCACAATCTGTTTTTTTTTTGTCTTTGTAAATGTATTAACTAACATAGTTTGTAAGTGTATTGTTACTAACACTATGAGTCTTGTTGCTCGAAATAAAATTATTATTATTATTATTTTTGAAATTTATTTTATTTTCTCGGCTAGCCGGAAAGAGCTGATAACACGGGCCTAAGCCAAGTGATTATGAGTTGGATTAAGTACGGTCACGTGCAGAAGTTTGCTCAGAAGATGGTTGCTTATTTGTGTTTTGATGTGGGTTTTCTGATTCACATTGCAGAAACTTTCTCACGAGTCTGCATGTGTTTAGTATCGCTGCCTTCTGCAGCAGATGGTAGGTATTTGGAGGTAAGTTAAGGGAATTAAGGGACTGGTGGAGTTGTTTCGGTAATACTCCTGTTGTAGACAATACTATTGGTACTATTGTAACTTTTTGCAGATGCCAAAGTCGGGCAACTTCATCTTTTAATTCAGAGTATTTGCTCAGTTTTTCTGCTATTATTGTCTGTATGTTGTGTGTATTTGGTATAGCAATATCAATTAAATATCCGGTTTTGTTTATCTTATTTATAAGTGTAATATCTGGTCTATTGAAATGGATTGTTCGATCGGTAAGAATGGCGAGGTCAAAATATAGTTTTGTTGAGGGGTTTTCTAATACAGTTTCTGGATTGTATTTGTACTATGGTAAAATTTAATCTACAAGTTTGTACTGGTGTGCTTATTTTTGAATTATGATGTTGGCTACTTGATCATGTCTGTGTTTGTAGTCTGTTTGGGCTATTCACGTGCACGCGCCTGTGATATGCTGAATCGTTTCTGGAGAACTATTGCATTTCCTACATGTGTCATTGTTTAAATTCTTTATGATAAACATTCTGTAATTTTTTATTTCAATTACCTGATCCTGTATAGCAAGCATGAACCCTTCAGTCTCCGGGAAGAGTTCACCACGATTTAACCACGCGTTCGACACCTCTTTGTCGACATTTATGTGGCATAAGTCTCGGCGATGTCTTCCGTGTAGAGATTTTTGGGTCCACTCTAAAAGCTTAATTTTGGCGTCGATTACTTTCTCATTTCTCTGTTCAGATGTATCTTTTAAATTTAGAGGTGTTAAGTTTTGGTCGTTATGTGTTATCATTTTGTGAAGAATAGAAGTTTCGGTTTTTGAAAAAAAGAATTGTCTAATTATCTGTCTATTGTGTAGGTTTAGGATGTCAATTAGTCCTCTACCTCCTTCTTTTCGCGGCAGTGTTAATCTCTGCAGACAGGATCGTGGGTGGTGTTTGCGGAATTTAGTCATTGTGGTAGTTATTAATTTTTCTTTGAAGGTTTTTTAGGTCGGTTTTAGTCCAATTGATTATCCCAAAAGAATGTGTGAGAACCGGTATAGCGAAGGTGTTAATCGCTTTTATAGTATTTCGAGAATATAGTTGCGTTTTCAGAATTGTGTTTAATCTGTGTTGAAATTGTAGTGTTAATTGTTGTTTAGTTTCTTTATAGTGTATCTGTCGTGATTGTGTGTAGCCTAAATATTTATAACTATCTTGTTCAACTAATGGTTCTATCTGTTCTCCTATTCCTAAAGTATATTGGTGTTGGTAATTCTGTATGTTCTAATTGAATTTATTTTACATTTATCTATACCTAATTCCATTTTAATATCGTTTGAGAATTGTTCTGTCAAGTTTACTAATTTATATAGTTGTCTCACTTTTGGCGTATAGTTTAATATCATCCATGTTTAACAGATGATTTAATTCTATTTTTTAACCGACTTCACAAAAAGGAGGAGGTTCTCAATTCGTCTGTATGTTTTTTTTTTTTTTTTTTTTTTTTTTTTTTATGTGTGTTAGCTCATAACTTTTTTCTGGGTGAACCGATTTGGGTGATTCTTTTTTTATTTGATAGGTGGTGCTTCACATGTGGTCCCATTTAAATTTGATCAAGGTCTGACCAGTAGTTTTGGAGTTATCCTTAATACTGCAGATTTTTTCCACTTAGTTTATATGGATGATGTGTTAATAATTGCCTGTCACTGTTATTTACACACCAAGTAGTGGTATACGAATTTGTGTGGGGTAGGTACCGCAACTAAAAAGTGAAAAATAAAAACTTTTTTACAAAAAAAACAACCGACTTCCAAAAAAAACACTAAAAGACGTGAAAAATAACTTTAATTTCGGAAGTCGGTGGCCAAACACGAAAATACAAAAACCAAAGGCACCGACTTCCGAAATTAAAGTTATTTTTCACGTCTTTTAGTGTTTTTTTTGGAAGTCGGTTGTTTTTTTTGTAAAAAAGTTTTTGAACCTCAGTATGTCCTTCGGTAGTTGTATTTTTTAATGGGATTCCTAAAGTAGTTGCGTTTAATATATTTGATAGAGGATTTAGAGCAAGACAGAACCACAGTGGGCTTAAAGCATCAACCTGAAAGATCCCTCTCTGAATTTTTATTGGGCTGGTGTCTACAGTTTTAGTAGGGGAAGTTAGTCTTAGTACAGTGGTCCAGGTTGTCATCATATTAAGAATGTTACTATAGTTGGATGTATTTTGCATATCTCTAAAAATTTTACAAGCCACGAATGTGGAACAGAGTCGTAAGCTTTTTTGTAGTCAATATACATGCTATACAGATCGGTTTTCGTTTTTTGAACATTTTTAAGAATTACTGGGTCTATGATTAATTGTTCCTTACAGCTTTGGCAGAATTTTCGACATCCTTTTATTGTTAAGCTAAGATATTATTAGTGTCAATGTGTTGATATATTAGTTCGTGATAATTTTGTACAAGGTCTGCAAGCATGTTATAGGTCGATATTTTGCTGGATTTGAGAGATCATTACTATCTTTAGGTATCATAAAAGTTGTACCTAAAGTTACGTGGGATGGTATTGTTTTAGGGTCCTGGATGAATGTATTTATGTGATTATATAGAAAACTATGGATAGATGTAAATTGTTTGTACCAATAACTATGAATGTTATCTGAACCGGGTGCTTTCCAGTTATGTAAACGAGAAAGTACTTTATGGAAAGTTTCTGGGGATATGTGATCAAATGTCATTGCTTGAATATTTGTGTTGTTGTTTGTCAGTTCTGTTGTATCCAATCTGCTTGGGCGTTATGTATTATTATTCTAACAAGACAATCAGATTAATTATGATAAGGCCATCGATATTTTTGCAGAACAAAAGGCTCAAAGAGTATTTTTTTTATTCTAATTTTCTACTAACAATTAAGTTGAAGAGTTTGTTTGTTATTTGTTTGAACGCGCTAATCTCTGAAACTAGCAGTTTGATTTGAAAAAATCTTTATGAATAAGATAGCCCAATTCTTGAGGAGGTTATAGGCTATTCAACATCACGCTACGTCCCTTAGAACCAGGCAGTATGAAAAAAAAACAGAACGAACGCTAGTCGAAAGCGAATTAATATCGTGGGCGAGTGATGCGCAGCGACGCAGTGGGTTGGGGGTAGGGCTTGCAATATCCGTTCATTTTTACTATCCGGATAATACGGATATTAATATTTTACTATCCGGAATAATGCCGATAATACGGATATCTTTTAGTTTTTATTCTTATTAAAACTATTATGCCTTTGTAACGCGTTTTTATCGGTCTCTCAAGCAACATGACAAAAAAATAATAAACTATACCAATATTTCAAGTAACAATCACATAAAAAAACTAGTTCACTTTCTAAAATTAAACAATCAAACACCGATACCGCACAAATAATTTGTATCTATTCTTGTCATACTAAAAACAATTCTAATTAAAAATGAGATCTTACATTTATCACAAATCACAACATCCCAAAATCCCAATCAAATCAACCTATTTGCATAATAATTAAATATAAATATCTCTTTCCCTGGCAAATCAGCTCAATTATTAAACAACAATAGTAATCAAATGTAATAAAATAAACATGAACAAAATAATCAAATAACCCTTAATTATAATTTTAAGTAATTCTTAAATTATTTTTTATCCAAATTCTGGTAATATGATCGTAAAAAGCTTAAACTATCTAATGAATCTTCTTTCTTGGAAGTTCTTAAATGGTTACATAAATATCCTGTAGCAGAGAACACTTTTTCTGCTTCAACGCTGGTCGGTGGTGTTGATAAAAGTACATTGTAAACCCTTTCTAAATTCCTGCTTCTCTGACCATTCTCATCAAATAGTGCCATCTCTACTCGAATTGTAGTGTCTACATCATTTGTTGAAGAAGTCGGTCGCTGCGCAGAAGATGGCTGACTCATAAACCGGATGATTTCTTCCCGTAATTGTATTTTAATTGATACGCTTACAATTGAAGAGCAACCTTCTGTATCTTGTGTATTGTCCGCTGAAGTTATGACACTATGATCTGGTTGTTGTGTGTCAATTTTTTTTTTAATAATTTTGACAATCGTCAGTCTCACAGATTCGTTTGAAGGATTTTCAAAAGGACAGTCGTGTCTACTTCGGTCTTTTAAAAAATTGTCTTGCTTTATTAACATAGCCCGTAATAAACTCGACTGTCAGCATCATCGTACATACAGAACTTTCTAACAAATCCGTTCTTTTGTTTACAAATTGGGATTGCTTGCACGTGTAGACTGTTGTTAGTAGAAGTCATGGATAAGTTATCATATTCTTAGTTGCTCACAAACTTTCAAACTGTAAACATGGCAAGTAAGAGAAAAACACTGTGAATTGACACAAAATCCGGATGGTGATGCAAGTAAAATCCGGATTTGAAAATCAGCGGATATCCGGATAATACAGATATCTGCAAGCCCTAGTTGGGGGCAGAAATTTCATGCGGACGAAGTCGCGGACAGCAGCTAGTATGCTATAATCTCACGATTTATTTAAAATATCTTGTCCTATCTTAATTAAAATAATTGTTCGATGTCCATGTATATTTAAATATAAATAAGTCTTCGTCTAAAAGGTTAACGGATTGGCGGGGCGGGGGGGGCGGCAGTCTGCAGGTTTTGCCCCGCCTCAAAAATCTTCTAGATCCGGGGCTGACGATAGGTAACGATATGGTAGGTATTGGAAATCATTACCTTGTAACGGTTCCCATCTGGTTTCGGGTAGTCCTCAGCAATAACTTACAGCTGTCCCTTCTTTCTGCCTGAACTACGAGACGCGCTATATTTTTCGCAAATATTAGGCTGCTACCCACACAGGAACATGAGTGCATGCTAGACCCTCAGAACTTCAAATTACAGGCACAGACCAGCACTCCAATTGCTTAACACACTTTCAATCACAATTCGAGGGTTTTGAAGGAAATTCCTTATCCATTGCTTCATAGGATTGCAATTTTTGTCTGCTCAACAACGTAAATAACGCAATGAACGTGGCTGAACAGTCAAAATGAAAGGCATTACCATCGATTGCCATTGTATGTGTGTTAGAATTACCCCGCAGGTCTGACAAGGTGTGGCAGGATTTTTTAATTCTAGTTTAACTTTTTAATGAAAACCTGTATAGGGTTTAGGTAGGACTGTGGCAGACAACTGGCCTCGAACTTAAAAAAAAGGTCAGAAAGCTGGAATATTGTAATTAGAAATACATTGCCAAAAAAATATTTTTTTGTAAAATTATATGGCTGCATCTTTAGTTTTAATTGAATTTCAGCTTGTTATGTACTAAGTACTTACTTAAAAGTTTCTAGAATATAAAATAATATACCTATGTGATATAGATTAAGTAGATATAGCTATAGACGAAAATTTTTAGAGCTATTTGTATACTACAGTATTTATTTAACAGTGAATAAATTTGACGATTCAGTTCAAAACTGCACCCTAATTGCGTTACAGTATACATATATACACACATTGCAGTACAAAACTGATTTACATCCGTCACCTCACACTTCAGGTTCAGTTGAAAACCAGCGTCAGGCACTACTTGTCTGACATTTTTGCTGAACTGGACCTATTTAGTGCAGCCGCGAGGCACACTTTCCTGCTAATTTCTCACTATGCACTTTACTCTTTTTATTTGTTTGTTTTATTATATGTTGTGTTGTGTGCTTTATAGTTTGTGCTAAATAAATTCATTTTCTTTCTTTCTTTCTAACACACTATCAATCACAATCAGAATAATTTTGAAGCCTATTGTTAATCCAATGCTTTATGTTCGATAACATTGTCTGCTCAACAACGTAATTCTATTCTATTCTAATCTATTTTTTATTATGGCAAGCAAAGCCGATGTCGACTATTCTGCCAATGTCTAAAGTGAATTGGAAAGCAAATGTGTAGGTATTATTATAGAAAAAAAAAAAAAATACATAAATATCTACGATGATACAGTTGAACTTAATGTAGATCTTGTGGGGTTAGTACTGACTGAAACAAACAAAAAAAAAAAAAAAAAACGTTTAATAGATTATAATTATTGTTAGAACATTAAATATACCACAACCACAATGGAAGAATATTTGGAGAAACAAGTCATAACTTTATATTATTGTGGCGGATGAAAACAACGTAATTATCGCAATTAATGTTGTTGAACTGTCAAAGTGAAAGCCATTCCTACTGTTAGTACCTATGTTACGCAATTACCCCGCTGTTCCATTCTTCCTGCGGGGTAATTTTGATATTTAAATTAAAATTGCGTGACACACATAAAATGACAATTGGTCGCATTTTCTTTAATTTTGACAGTTCAGCCACGTTCATTGCGTTATTTGCGTTGTTGAGGAGACGAATTTATTAAACCTATGAAGCAATGGATTAGAAATATCCTTCAAAACTCTCGGATTGTAAAAATTAAAACCAAAATATTTTATTTCACATAAACCTACATGGGCACTTTTATGAAAGGTCAGAAGCTAGGTGCACGGTTCCAATTAGTCGTTTCCTATGGAGAAAAGCAGGCAAGAAACTCCATGGTTACCTACTGTTTTAAAAATAATTAGCTTTTACAATGTTTTCAAATTACAGTGTTAATAGATATGGGAGGGCGGTGTAGGCCTGACAAGTACTAGGTACTTAACAAAATAGAAAATGGTCTACAAATCTACAGTCCACAAGGCGGCCTACAACGTTCTCACATTCACAAAACATAAAATAATCTATACAAAAGATAAATAAAATAATAAAAGTAAAAACCTATTTTTAAAACCAAATAACATGATTGCCATTACAACTGTAACAAATCTGAATTAATATCCTGTCCACAAAAGCTACTATAGAGTTGGAATTAGAATTGCAGGTATATAATGTCAAATAATGAGAAGCTTATGACAGAGAAGTATGAAAATAAAAAATATATACATCGTAATTTGGGAGCAGTTAATAGTCATTTAAATAGTTACGCTGTTAATGAGGTACCAGGGAAGTCACATGTGCAGAAGGAATTATTGCCAAACTTCCTTGTTTTCAACGTAATTAAAATAATTATGATTGAAACTGTGTTTCGCAATTACGGTGCTGTACCATTGGACTAGCTAGTGTTTATAAGCACGTGGTGTCTGTCATTGGTTCGATACCCAGGAAGAACTTAAATAAGAATAGATTTTTTTTATCAGGATTTTTTTTATCCTTCTTTTTCGTAGTTATTCCACAACTATTTTTGACCAACTGAATTTTGACGACAATTCAGATACGGTCACTGGATTTGTACTCGGTTATAGATAAAAGCATAATCAGCCTTTAACGTTCCCACTGCTGGAACACAGGCCTCCTCTCTGTGAGAGGGACTCGGCCATAATCCACCAAGCGGACGTAGTGCGGGTTGGTGGCGTATGGAAATAGGCTGCCCCTTGATTACCTATCATGTGGCATTTTGGGACATAAATTTAATGAGCGATAATGGTGCCGATTCTCTTGTCACAAAATTATCTAAACTAGACTTAAAATCACAAAAATTTAGTTTATTTCTGTCAAAAGACGATTTCTCATTCTGAAAAAGACTAAAGTGACACAACTTAACTATATTTTAGTTTGACAGCACTAAGATGGTACTGATTTATTAGTTTAGTGAAAATGGCAATTTTGCTATTCTGAATTTGACGTTTTTCACCTAAAATTTTGGTTGTCTTAACTAAATCTGGCTATTTTTTATCGCGGTTAAAAAGTTGTGGAATAAAATTAGTTGTTATGAACTAAGATTCACCACATCACCTCGACTTCAGAGGCAAAAACAGTACTGTATTTTTTTATATTTTTTGGCTTATATCTCGAAAACCGTGTGTCCTATCGCAAAAATAATGAACATTTCGACCCCCTTTATGTAACCCTTAAACCCATATAACTCTACATCTAGGTACTTTTTTTTATATATTTTCCATACAAAAAGTGTAAAATTTCATAAAACACGCCGAGGCTGCCACACAAGCGCGCCTCCGGCTCAAAAAAAATTCACGGGGTAGGGCAAACAAGTACCATGTGGAGTCGCGATTGTCAAATTAAATTTTAGTTGCGTCAAAATGATTTTTAAATTTAGAGATATTTTATTGCAGAATAGCTTTAAGATTCTCATAGCCAAAAGTAAGGAATTTTAGTGATAGTTTAGTTCGGTGTACAAGAGAATCGGCACCAATATGTCTCGACCCATATATTTCTGCATTTCAACTTCCTGTATTGTTTTAGTTTTTTCCACAAAGAAAAGGGCTGTCTTGTTTTCGTGTCCGTCTTAAAGAAGCAGGCATTGAGGCATCTAGAGTCCAAACGAATTTCGGTTTAATTTTCGGCTGAATAATATATACCTACTTAGTTCGGCCGCAGCTGAAAATGATTTGTGTAGACAGTAGCAGTAGGTCCTGTATTTATTGGGAAAAAATCGAGAAATATTGGGGTTCCGTAGCCAAATGGTAAAAACGGAACCCTTACAATTTCGTCATGTCTGTCTGTCCGCTCCGGATGTTACAGAGCCATTTTACTCGGAGACTATTAGCACTTAATCGATGAATTGGAAAGAAAGTGTATTTATTATGTGCACCGCTAAACAATGGTGTAGTGAAAGTATAAAAAAACGAGTAGCGGTGGCACTCTCCATAAATGTACCTACCTAACCGTGTGGGGTATTGTTGGATCCCATAATTAAACACTGGCGAATGGTCTTAGGAGAGGCTTAAGCAATGACCCATTCCTCAACCCATTCGTTTCACCTGCTACAGTCTCCCACCTGGACGTGAGTTGCCTTGGCTTATCTGGAAGTCTTTAAATAACACTTCCACACCTAGGTTCTCTATATATTATGTTGCGTGTTGCGTGTTGCATTTTCTAGTCAAATTCTGTCTAACATGCACGATCATACCTCCCCCCTCATACCTTCTTAGCGCCTAAATGAAACGCTGAAAAGTAATTTAGGCATGTAAAAGTAAGTGTTAGTCGACTTTCGTTGCTGACCGTACCACAAATCTTCAAAAAAACTGATTTCCTGGCCTTTACGGGTTGGCCCGTGGCCGTCATAATAAGCCTATAATATTCTCACTGCTGGGACACAGGCCTCCTCTCTGTGAGAGGGAGCGGGCCGTACGTAATCCACCACGCGGGCCCAGTGCGGATTGATAGACTTCACGACATGTCTTCGAATTTTTGGTTCTAAGACCCAGTAGCGGACTAAGCCCGTCAGAGGCCCTGGGCGGCAAAGCCGAAAGAGCTTTAAAAAAAATGTAGTTTTACAAGCTTTTTATTTAGTTCACATTTTTATGTATAAATAAGTGTTTATGTTTATTTCGTTAAAATCTGACAAGTGAAAAAAAACGACTTAAATTATTTAGGCTAAATAAACATACATACCTACACTATGGAATGGATATGGGTGAGGAAAATAAAATACGAATTGAACGACAAAAAAAAAAGATAAAATATAAATCAAATATAGTTTTTGTATTTTTTGTAGCGTTTATATGTCTTAAATCTAAAATCTAAACTTCTGTGAAATCAATTTCTTTTGAATTTTTTCTTTGTATTGAAAGCACGGCTAGATTAACTAGTCGCTATTGACCCATTGTAGATCGAAGATAATTTTTAATTAGTTTAAGTTTCGAAAAACTCGTCTCGCATGATGCAAACGAGATGCAAATAGTCAAGAAGTATTGAAGTATAAACGATATACAGGGTAACGATTCACTGAAGATTAGCCTCAATTTTTTTTACAATTTTTATAACCGCCAAATGCAGCCCTTGCATTTTACAAATGCGCCTTATCTTATTATTATATAGTTATACAAAGGTACAGATATTGCCATGTTGAGTCTCACGATGAGAACAAGTACATACCTACGTCCCTAATAAACGTGCACTACAAATAAAATAAGGACAGATCGCCAAATTCAAGAACTGAAGTGATGTACTCGTAGGCTGTGCATATTGACTAGAAACTACGGATTATAGTTTCTAGGCTAAATTATACGAAGAATTACTTACTTTTTCCAAATACTTGAAAATGCACTAAATCTTGAACTCATTTACTTTTATACCGCAACAAAAAACAAAAATACTATTACACTTTTTATTAATGAAATTATTACCTTGAATGGATAAGATCACAGATCACAAGGATCGTTTATTACTTTACAATTTGAAAAAAGGCTTATAAGTTCGCGAAAATATCAGAACACACTAATAAACTATTAAATGTCAACGTAATGAAATTTAATATATTTTAAATGAGGCCAATGTTTATTTTTCGACGTAAATAGAATGTAGTGAATGCAAATGTAGGCGTACAAGAGTGAATTATTTGCACTTCATTCATTCAGGGATTCCTGGGGAAGTATCCGCTACAAAGACGGGAATTCCCCCAGCGTATTGGACGCGTTCAGCAAAGTTTAAAGAATATTAGTACCGCGTAAAAAGTCTAAGATGGCTATAGTGTTTTGATCTTGATGAAATTATATAGGTACTAAGCACATTTTTAAAGTCTTGTTTAGGATTTGATCAGAGGAACTCGGAGGTATTTGGGGGCCCCCCAAGACCGGAGGCCCGGGGCGGGCCGCCCCTTCCGCCCCCCTGTTAGTCCGCCACTGCTAAGACCTGTCGGTTTTCGTGGCCGTCACTAACTTTAATATGTTGGAAAGGTTTTTTGTTTGAATTTTCTCCGTGTGGGAAAAATATTTTCCGATGATTTGGCTGTAGGTGTGGAGCCGTTTCTTGCCAACGGTGAAATGACATTTTGTATAATATAGGCTTCCTGCAGGCAGA
Source organism: Griposia aprilina (assembly GCA_916610205.1). NCBI lineage: Eukaryota > Metazoa > Arthropoda > Insecta > Lepidoptera > Noctuidae > Griposia > Griposia aprilina. The sequence continues at coordinate 4,079,776 of OU744293.1, read as the reverse complement.
AAGAACGAAATGCAGCCGAGATGTTATTCCTACTTTGATTTTTATACCTACCTGAAAAAAATGCTGGCGAAAAATTAAGATTATCTTATAACTAATTTGAGATAAAGTATGGTGTCCCTCAAGGTTCATTATTGAGGCTCGTACCGTACTAAGATATTCTAAATTATATCGACAGTAATCTTCGAAACAGTAATTACATTAACTACGGTGCATTTTGAGTTTCCTAATACCTAGTCCTCAGTGTACCTACAGGCCCAATGTTACTGGTAACATGTTACTGAAAGAATGTTGTGAAAACGTTGCCCATTAATAAGTAGGTAGGTACGAGGGTTACTGTTACCGATTTATAACGGATGCATATATCTACCTACGATTTCATTTCAGCTATGAGAACTGTGAGGACAGTCTGAATAGTGCTACTACAGCTGCTCACTAATCATTGGGAACATTCTGAAAACGGTACCTTAAATATTTTTTTAATAGGTGCCTTTCTACTTTTAACAAATATATCCTGTTAGAGGACACCATGGGAAGAGTATGATCTTAGGGTTAGAAAAAAAAGGGTAAGTCTCTATAAAATAAAAAAATAAAGAAGAAAAAAGTTCCTTTATATTATGAAATGAAGATTACTTACAGACAAGTAGTGCATTATTTGTAACTTTAGACACCGTCTGTCCGATGGAACCCTCTGTGAATTGCACGCGCAGTTGACCGGTTTCTATATCAATACCCACGGCGTGTTGCCTAGTGATATAGGATCTTATTCTTTTATAAGATTTATTTACTCAATGTATTACCTACCTACTGAGTTAGTCTCCACATTTTTTTATTTTATTTTAGTCGTTCTTTCGGTTTTTAAGATTCATGCAATTGATGCAATTATGGAGTCTATAGGATTTTCAAATATTTTGACAACTTTCTTTTTACAAATCACAACGTCGTTATTAAAAACACCCACACCAAGATACATAGAACACTCCGCTGCTAGGTACTAAAAATCTACCTACATCAAACGTATTTAAACGTGAAGATAACGTACACGTACAGCCTACCTAACTATGTAAAAAAATCTAAAGCCTTTTTCCGCAATAAACTCTTTTGATTTACCGAGTTCACATTACTATGAATGCAGCCTGTCGGCCATATGCACCTGGAATACTTATGTAAGTATACAACGGTGAAAGCCAGTCTAGCGTCTAGCGGAGCCCGGAGCAGCCCTTGACGCTTTGATTATAACTTGCCTCAATAAATGACTTTGTGTAGGCAACTATTTAAGAAGCCCTGTCTTCATATTTCAGTGTTTTACTACTTTAAAAGTAATATAACCAGTTGAAGCGGTAGGTATGTACTAAATGTTAGAAGTAGGTTTTATGAAGTAGATAGGACTTCACACTTGTAAAACCAGTTTAGTTTAAAAATATTGGGGTAGGTAGTAAAAATGGCCTTTGAATACATCTAAATGGTTTTGTGCGAAGATATATCCAGCAACCGGGTTCATATGATTGAATAGATAAAGATCTTGATGGAAAAGATAACGACGAAGCATGGTCGTGCTCAATCAAGGTTATCGTTGAATCTCAAATCATCAACATCGTTTTAGTGTTCGCAATACCTGCATAGAAAGAAATGTTTTATTTAATGTTGCTAAGAAGAAATAGTTTTAGTTTATGATTTTTTAACAAACAACATTATTTAAATGGTTATGTAACTTGGTTATTAAATAGCGAAATAGCTAAAATACATAATTATAAATTGTTATATTATCTACCAGCGTTGGTTTTTTTTTTTTGGAAATTTCGAGACTTGCATTATTATTAATAATATCGTCGTAAACGTGTAAACTAGTAACACTGAGTTTTTCAGTCACTCAGAAATGGGGCTGCTGTCAATTTATTTTAAACCCAATTTTTTGGGTTTATTGAAATGTTTAAACAAATTAAATTGGTTTATTGTGTTCTTTAGTTTAATCAACTTATCGGTATGCATTTACGAGGATCAGATAGGAAAATTCGACTGGTAAGTGTACATTTTAGGTTATAATGTTTCTATGTCATTGTAGGCTCGTAGTTGACTGAATTTTTAATGAAATTATGATTTTCAGGCGTCAAACATACGTGGGAAGAATCAAATTCTCCCAATTTGATACTGTATCTACTGCCAAGAAGATAATTGTCGCCACCGAGGAGAATGTTTTAGCTGCATTGAATTTGAAGACTGGTAAATTGATTTTATTGAGTGTATCCGTTTTAAATGTTGGCAGCCGGCTTTAATATGATAATCTGCTTACATTCTTCACATTATCATACGTTTGGGAATTAATTAAATTATCTTATTTATTAATTTTACTAAAGTTTGGGTGCTAGAAATGAAGATAACTTTATTTAAAAAGAAAACAGTATCATCATAAATTACACAGTCATTTATGTTTCTTTACCAAATCATTATTTTAATTTAATTTATAACCTTACATTAATTATACATACCCTAATGTCTAGTAAGAGTAAGTTTGTTGTTATAGCTGATAATAATTGGATAAACAAATTGCACATCCATAAAGTATGCCTACACTTGATAGTTGTTGTTCAGTTCTTCAGACTTTTTAAACAAGGTCAAACAATAGCACCATTACAGTAGCTTGTCATTGTTTTATTTATTACTTATAACAATTATAACATCAGATGATATTTAGAAAATACTTTATAAATTATAATGAATTACTGCTTTTAAACATGAACCTTTTAAATACTGTAAAAATGTTCCAAACTTGTACTTTGGAACAAAGTACAACTGTGTTTTGGCTGTATATGTTACTTAATTTTACATATTAGAATATTCTCCTCAATGTTAATTACTATAGGTAAATGGTTAGAGACTGTGTTGATTGCATACTTCATAATAATTCATCTTCCTTATATCTTATAATTTTCCTTATTACTTATATTATTAATTTTCTGTTTATGGTTGTTCACTGAACAGCCATAACTCTTTTTAGCTTACAAACATGTTTTCAGTAGACTAGGAATTCTGTAAAAACATGGATTTCATGAGATTCCAGCAATTTTATTTGTTGTTTCCCTTATGAGTTAGTTGCAGAATGTAAAAGTTCCAATTTCAATTTTAAAGAAAGTGAGCCATTATGGTCTAGGGACCATAATGGCTCACTTCCTTTGAATTTTCCTCACGTTTGTCACATAAAGCTTTATTTAATGTCACCCAGGTCAAGTGGTATGGCGTCATGTGTTCGAGAGTGCCTCAACAGGCAACATTCAGCTTCTGGCTATAACGGACAAAGTGGTGACGGTGTCTGGATCCAACCCTTACTTGGTACGAGGATGGGATTCGTCTACAGGTATGTCCTTTACATGTGTGACACACATGAGTTATCAGGTTGATGGGCCCTTCTTATGCAAGAGTGCAAAATCAAAACAAAAAAAAACAAAAAAAAACTACATTTATATCTATAATTTTAATGGTGTACATAACAAAGAGTATTCTATTCTATTCTAATTACTCAAAAGATGAGTGTTTTAAATATTCTAAAGTAAATGTATACCTATGTAAGTGTATTTTACTTTACTTTTTCCTATTTTTGTTTTGCTGCCGTCTTGTTATTCCTCTTGTTTATGAGAGAAAAAACAAGATGGCAGCTAAACAAACACATACTTAAATAGAAAAATAATGCATATTTTATTTTAATGCTCTCTCTGTTACAGGTGTCCTGCAATGGGAATGGTCATTAACACTTGAGAATGATGAGCAAGCAGACTTCTCAGAATGGTGGGTGCAGAATGACTTGCTTATTCACATGCTGCCAGTGTTCGGCTCACACATCGAGGTCAGCATGTACAACCTCGCTACTGGACAGAACAGGGGATCTACGGCTAAGTTACCTGCGCTGTGGGCTAAAGATGGGTAAGAAGTGTTTAAATAATTTTATGGAATATTTGGGAAGTGGAAAAGGGGCTATTTTGAGTTGGTGTCTAATAAGCTAGTACAGGCAGCTTGAAAAAGATGTGTACATCAACAAGAAAGAGGAAGTTGATGGTCTACAATTTGTGTTTCGTAATACTGCATCAATGTGTCAGCTACAATTTTAAGTAACCATTGTGTAACATTTTTGAAGTGAAAACTTTTTTAGGCGTGTTGAACACTTTTTGGGTGAACAAAAATCATGGAACTCGCGTCATCGTCACCGAACGCTTTCCATGAGCTTTATGTATACTGTGTATATATGTGTACTTTTTGGGTGAACAAAAAGCGTGAAACTCGCGTCATCATCACCGCACGCTTCGACGATACAATTCACAAGTTACATAGTTTTCACTTCTATCGGCAGTCCTCAAAGACTGCCCCGCATTTTTTTTTTTTGTAGCTACGCTTTGATACAATATTATGACACAAAGATTGTAGACAGTTAAATTAATTCTTGTATATGTATGCATCTATTTGTGGCAGAAGGTACTAACTTTTAACAACAGTTTCACTCATAAGTTAAGATCACTAGTTGTTGTCAAGAGGCTAATCAGATGCTAAAGAAATATTAATTCTTCTATTTTCATATGTAACATGTTTACATAGAGATAATAATGACAATGAGATGAAACATTACATACAGATGTTTTGTAGATAAAATTTCATTGACCTTATTTACTTTCATGTATGTTATTAAGTATGTTAATACAGAATCTTGCAAGCAAATTTTCGACATCTTCCTCTTGGTCTATCTAGTTAAAACTGTGTACTCATTATGAAAAAAATTGCCACTTTTGCAGTAAGTGCAATGGTTAAATATCTCTTAGCTAAAACTTTTTCTTAAAATTTCAGATGCATAGTAACTCCACCATACTACACTTGTATATCTGGCGCGAAAGGCAGTCAACAGCTGATTACCCTGGACGTTACTTCCCATGCTGTCCAGCTTATAACCCGCCCACTTTCCGAATACGTGAACCTGGACACATATGACGGAGGCCTGCGACCTGTTGACGGCAGCGGTGTTATACCAGCGTTCACTGTGGAGGACAAGAAGATTATTATGATAAAGAATAATAGGTTTGAGTTGTTGAAGACGAATGTTGCTGATGCTTCGGGAAGTGTGGCGTTTATAGATATCGCGAATGGGCCGGTTGTGTTGCAGGCTTGGATGGATGATACTCAGGTAATGTGGTTTTGTTATTTTGTGGGTTTTCCAATTAGGTGTTAGTATCGACAGCTCCCAAAACGTCCATCCTTTCACCCCTCTTAGTAAAGAACACTAGCTTAAGCTGGAAAAGGGGCACCGCAGTAGTTTATATAACACTGGAGAAGGCATAAGCGCAATGTTGTAAACAAAAAAGTCTGTCACTTTTGCCAGGGGACGCGATAGCTACTACAAAAAAAAAAAACAAAAACAGGTCACCCGGAAAGAGAAGTCCATACCATAGTTTTTTTAAAAATCAATATGTCGATATTCATTCGTATTTTTTTTAAATAGTACAGCTTATGCTTATAAAAACGCTTTTAACAAAAAAAAAAAAAAAAAGGGAAAAATAATTTTAATTTCGGAAGTCGGTCTTTGGATCTGTATTTTAGTTTTTTGCCACCGACTTTTTAGTGTTATTTTTTTGGACGTTAGTTGTTTTTTTTATGTTTTTTATTTTTCACTTTTTAGTGAGTCAGTTATTAATTTATCTAAGTTACCATAGCCTAATGTCAACTGCTCATCACCTTTTACAAAATATTGCATTTCCCGATGCAGGGACGTTAATTGTTGAGGAGTTCTGGTAAAAACCAGAAAAGCTGGAGCTGATGGCGAAGCCACCATCAGCTCCATTTCACCATATGCAATGTGAGGAGCATAAATTGCTTGGTAACCATATTAAGTAATCAAATCCGAACCCGTGAAATGTTTATTATTGAGTAGTTCCGGTGGCCACCTCTGGTCTTCATCATCAGTTCTACATGCATAAGCAGCCTATAATGTTCCCACTGCTGGGACACAGGCATCCTCTCTTTTGAGAGGGAGTGGGCTGTAATCTACCAAGTGGGCCCAGTGCGGGTTAGTAGATGTCACATGTCTTAGAATTTTTGGTTCTAGGACATGCGGGTTTCCTCACGATGTTTTCCTTCACCGTTTTGAGAGCAGTGGCGATGAAATAATTTACACAAAGTAAAGCGCCTGCCTGGGTTCGAACCCACGACCTACAACTCGTAAGTCGGCCGATACCACTGGGCCACCACTACTCTAAAAAACTACTGCTACTACAGCTTTAAAACGTACTAGAACATTAATTTGTTCTTGTACCTTTACAGAGCGGCAAGTGTTCGTAAGGCTTCTCCAGTGCTATATTCTCTAAGGACACCGCACAACAAACTTGACATCAAGATTGAGCTCCAATAACTTGATGATGAACTCATGCAGATTTACCTTTATTGACTCATTTAATCAGTGACATAATCAACTAAACTTATAATAATAATATACTACTAGCCTATTATTTTCCCACTGCAAGGCAAACGCTTCTTCTCATACATAAAAGGCACGAGCATTGATCACCATGCATTCTCAAGTGTGGTTTGCGAATTCAGACTTATCTTAAGGCGACAATAAGTGCCAGCGACCTTGAGCGAGTGGGAGGAGCATTCGAAACTTTTAAGCGAATAAAATTGCACAGAGCGTTAGCGTCTACCCGGATATTGGTCAGCGATGCACTGCCGCCCGTCGCCCGCAAGAGACCCCGCTTCAACGCGCATCAAGTTTATTCGCAAAAACAACCCACCTTGAGTTATCAAACACATTACAAATAAAAGCCGTATACAAAAATTTGGGTAATTAAATTGTCTTTTAGATGGTGCAGATTTTGATGAAAATACGCCCGATAGTGTTCATATATCAAATTACGAAGAAAATATTCTAGTTTATCATATATTTTTTCCAAACAAATAAGACTATTCGTTTAGACGTGATGTTCAATTTGAAATCATTAAAAGTCGTATATCTGCGCCTTAACTCTAAGTCCAGGTTTCCTCACGATTTTCTCATGCACCAATGTTAGTAATTTCCAAGATAAACTTTGAAAACTAAAACTAATTATCTGTTTTCCATCTTCCGTAGGGCTTCACAATGACAGCACACAGCGTATCAACAGGCGCCGAACTCCCAGAACTTCGCGTGTCAGACCGTAATCTGAAGCTACCAGACCCTGAGGTGTCTTCAGCCATATGCACCAAGTCCAATAGGGAACAGCTTATCTGCAGGATACTGTTAAGCGGTGGTGATGACTCTGTGCATCTTATGCAGCAAGGAGGTGGGTTGAAATAGGGTCTATAGTTGGTATATTTTAAAGAAAATGCTTTTTGATGTCATATGTTTTTGGCCATATAACGCGCACCTCGAAACTGTTGAGTACTTGCGTGATTTTTAATGCGTTTGGAACGGGAATTTCACTTTTATAGGAAGTATAATTGGTTTTTCTATGGCGATGGTGAGCTATCAGTACCATTGGTTTGTCTGTTGAATAATTTATGCCTCGAATTCTTACGAATTCTATTTTATATATTGAGCTGGGCAGTCGGTAAATCCTTTCCAAGTCTATTTTCTTACATTTCGAGGTGTTGCCTTATCTACCGGCTTGGATTATAACAGCTGCTAAGTTGAAAAGTTGTCTCACAACAAAACTATTAAATTAGGTATTAATTAACTTATATAAGTACAAGAATTCATATTTCTTTAACAGGTCGTGTCCTATGGTCGCGTGAAGAGGCCTTAGCGAACGTCGTGGCTGTAGAGTTCGTAGAACTGCCTGTGTCCGACTTGGACGCCGCCATTGAGTCAGAGTTCGACCAGAAAGAAGGTAATGCTACTGTTGTTGATATCAAAAGACCATTAGTATAAATTGACATTTCAAACTCTACTAACACTAAATAAAGTATTACTGTTCATCATTAAATAAAGTAAATTAAAAATTGTTATGGTTATATGAGACTAGCTTCTGCCCGCGGCTTCGCTCGTGTGGATGCTAGAAACTATCCCACGGGAACGTGTTACCGGGGCAAAAAGTAGCCCATGTCCTTTCCCAGGATGCCATCTATCTCCTTGCCAAATTTTATCAGAATCCGTTCAGTGGTTAAGAGCCCGTTGTTTGATACATAGTTAAATTTAACCAATAGTCAATTTAACAATTAGTCACTTGACAATAGTCAATACCTGTCAAAGTTTAACTACTCTGTCTGCGCATGGTTAACTTTTATAGAAAATTGTCATTTTTTTTTACTATAGTTAGCTTAACCATTTGTCAAACAACATACTTCTGTCATTTTTAACAAATTGTTAGTTTAACTAACGCATTTTAACTAAAATTATATTTGACTACTGATCAAACAACGGGCGTGAAAAGGTAACATACAGACAGAGTTACTTTCGAATTTGCAATATTAGTATGGATTACATCTATCGGTGATCTGCGCGACAAGACTAACAAAACACTTCCATAAGGAAGACTGAAAATGACTGAATGTAAAGCAAACTGAGGCTGCCTTTCAACTGTAAATTATACAGTTTCAGGTTGAGCATTGATTGGCACTTGAGGGCGTCGGTTCTTTTTACTGCGTAATTTACTAATAAGTCTTGCCATAATCCTAGATAACCAGTCCACTTAAGCTACCCCAATCAATAGTCCAATAACTTTGTTTCCATATCCTGCAATAGTCCGACACCAACCGGGGGTTGTCCTTGGGCGCACTTGCACAGTGCATACAGGGATAATCGTCGGTTGGTGCCTCATTCCATTTAAAAATTTCTAAGGGGTCTCTGCGAGTTGGCTTCGGCCCCTCGTACGCCTTCCAAAGGTCCCGAGATATGTTAATATAAAAATATAATAATAATACTCTTTAATTATATAAAACAGATACACATGTAACAGTTTTCACAAAGTGGGTAGTATTTAGTCAAGTGGGTGACGTGCTGCTCTCCTTGCTAGGCTATGAAATAGCCTGTATTAAAAGGGGATGCGCCAAGGTAGCCCGCGAAATTCAAAATTTCTAACGTTTTTTGCAATTTGCAGGTCAGTATCAGGTTGTATGGTGATCTAAATATGATTCGCGACCGTATCAAATATGGCTTTACAGAATTATAATCATTAGAATCAGCAATACAACTCCTTAAGTTAGAATTGCCCTCAAATTCATGAATTCATGAAATAGTAATTCAATAGGGTAATATGAACTTATAGAGATGTATTCCTGATTCTAATTCTGTAAAGGCATATTTGTTACGGTCGCGAATCATATTTTAATCAAAATAAAACCTGGCATGACCTGCAAATTGCAAAACACGTAACAAAATTTGAATTTCGCGGGCTACCCTGAAGGTTCGGCCTAAAGGAGAGATATTTTAATACAAATGATTTATTAGTAAGATGCTTTATCTCTCACTCTGTCATGTCTAAACTAAACTATTCACTTTTACTTATATGGCCTAACTACATGTTATGTATGTTATGTATTTATTTATCTTCTTGTTTTCTAGCTGCGAAGATGTATAGTAAGTACTATAGACGTCTGCTTGTGTGATGTTTAGAAACCTTGAGTGCATCCTTTGCTATCAGTACAGTATAACTATTTTCTTAATCGCCCTCGGAAATCATCGCATTTCCGAAAACAAACGAATGCTAAATTGAGCAATAAAGTACTTAGTTCTGAGTTCAAATTATTAAACACGATAAATCTAATAATTGATGGACATGGAAATTAGCATTTATTTGTTTTCGGAAATGCGATGATTCCCGAGGGACAGTAAGAAAATAGTTGTAATATGTACATTGACGAAATTATTTTAAGAGTGGTTTTTGAATATCCTATGACGTTCTTAGGTTTGTCGCATATTGTTAACTATCGCATGAGTGGCCTCTCGTGCTTTTTATTGATTGCTGACGCGACCAACCGACTGACGCTAGAAATTCCGTCGCATGAAACCGTCCAGTTAGTCGAGTTACTATGCGTCGCTTGGACGATCGCATGCTCATCTCTCCCACACACGCCTATGGAAACCAGCTGCTAAAGTGACAAGAGAGTATAGTAGCCGATGTGCGGCCAGCCTTATTGTGTGCTAGTGTAAAGGTGTGCCTTGAGTTTAATGGCGCCTCTTAACAATTGGCGATCATACACGATTACCCGCGAACACGATTGTGTGGAGAGCTTACTCGTTTGTAGTCGCCGATCATCGTCTATGATCGCGGTGATCCGTGAGTTGTCGGTTTTTCGGGCTCGCATCAAAGGGAATTTCGGATGTATCGGCATACATCCGAAAATCAAGAAATGACTACGGACGATCAACGACGAATATGTGGATGCTCGCACGATGATCGTGACGAGTACAGACGATCACATGATTAATGATCATCTCCGTTTGTGAAGAGGAGCCATGAGAGTTCACGGTCTAGTCGCCTCGTAAATGCTTTACCTACTTAGGGTTGAATATCACTTGCATGTCATAAAACGACAAGGTCTACTTGTTGATGTGATAGTTCGATATTTTCAACCTAAGTGAAGTTTCGATTTATTGGGAAAATTACAAGTTCGACTATACAATTAGGTTGAAAGTATTGAACATTTTTTTTTGTTTGTTATCTTAAAGTTTCCTTTCTATTATTAGTTTTGCAGGCTTTAAAGGGGAAGCGGCAGGTTGCCCGCGAAATTCAAATTATCTTAGGTTTTTTTGCAATTTGCATATCAGTGTCAGGTTGTATGTTGAACAAAATATGATTCGCGACCGTAACAAGTATGTATTTACAGAATTATAATCATTAACATCATCAATACAACCCTCTCAGTTCATATAATCCTATTGATTGATATTTCATGTCTATCGATTGTCATTCAATAGGATTATATGAACATAAAGAGATGTATTCCTGATTCTAATGATGTCACGGTCGCGGATGTTACGGTCGCGAATCATATTTTGTTCAACATACAACCTAACACTGACCTGCGCATTGCAAAAATGTAAGAAAATTTGAATTTCGCGGTTAACCTGGCGCTTCCCCTCTAAGACAATTTAGAAAGTTGTTGTTTTGTATTCACTATATATTAAACCAGATAAAAAACCTGGCTAGATTCATGCATGAACTATATGAATAGTTTTTAGGCAGAATTAATACAAAATATTCTTCTATGCTTCGCTGCTATGCTACTTAGATATGACGTTTTATTAGACGCTTTTCAAACTCAAACCCAAAACATTTATTTTATAGTGCAAGCTAATTAGAGTGCAGTGAAATGGTCGTATAATGTTCATCGATCACTAATAAAGAAATAATGTTCGATGATAATGTTAAATAGAAATATCAATCTATAGTGATATTATTTTGTTAGTGGCTTATCGCTATTGGTATGTATTTCTCTTTGAATGGAATGTGAAGCGCCCATTTTCATCGGCGAATACAATATACAGGATGTAAAAAGACCCATCACATAACCGTCAACTACGCATTCTGTACATCAAACTACGTAACATAGCACAAACATAATTGCTGGGAAATTAATTTTATTTTTTGCTGTGAAAAATAGCTGTTTACGGTAGTGCGCAACGTAACGCACGCAAAACATTGTGCTTAAGGGTGCAGGCAACGGTACAGGGGTCCTGGGGGTATTTAAAGTTGTGTTATAGCACAAAAACTTATTTTTGTAAAAATACTTCAGTAAAAGTTGGAATTTTGGCCTACAATATCTCCGTAACCAGAAGGTTCCCAGGTATGGTTCAGTACAAAAAAAATACAATGACGGGGAGTACAAGTGACTCTCGGCTTCGTTACGCTTTTTACACCCGTTATAAAGATAACAACGCCATTGTTTTTTTCCTCGCATCAACTTGGTGCATGTATGGTAATTATAACGTTCATGCACATTACGACGCTTCATTACCTTTTATTTAATAAATAAAACATGAAGAATACATACGATTAAAACTTAAAATTGACATGTACAAGCCATCGTTAAAATCAACGATTTTGACCTTTGGGCAATATAATCGTGGTGTTATGTTTTTCACACTCTTAACTTCTCGATACAATCCCTAGTAGTACTCAACTTTCGTATCATCACTCCAATTCTCCGTCCAGGTTCGATCTGGGCCGCCTTCTCCCGGCGCCTTCAAACGCAGTTCCAGCAACTGCAGACGCTGATACAAAGCATCCAGAGGGGCGAAGGCCTAGAGGAAGACGCGCCCTCCGCTCTCGTGCGCGACTACTTCGGACTGCATAAGATTATTGTGCTTGTTACCGATGTGGGGAAGGTAGCGTATGAGATATACTTAGAAATACATAACTCTCCGAGCAGTTTAGATAAAACTTAACTACATTTTTGTTAGCAGAAACAGAGCTTTTAATGTGCAAAGTAAAAATGTTCTTGTTTTCCTATAAATGAAACTCATCACATCAAAATAATTAAAAAGTTGGAGGAATTGATCTATGAAATCATTTACAAAATTTTAGTGCGTATTTATCGAACAATTACGTTAATTTCCCAAATTTTTTGAGTATAGCAAAAGTGAACAGGCATCTCCGGGGCACGTTCGTTCCGTCATTAAGCTCGTGCATCGCTTTCTACAAGGCGCGGTGGTCGCTTAAAGCAGGCCCATCTTGGAAAAAATACTTTAAAAAAATACATTTTGGTCCTTAGTAACGCTTGAGACGCCTTTTGAGTCCTGAATTATCAACGCTATTTACTTCTTTTAGATCTTCGGCATGGATAACCTATCCGGCGCCATACTGTGGCAGTACTACGAAGCTGACTTGGACACGGAGAGCGTGGTTGTGTTCACAAGGAGGACCGCCAGGCATCCGCCTCACGACGCGTACCTTACTGTGGTCGGTAAACATGAGGTGAGAATATGTTGGTAGACCATTATAATTGATAATCGCCAACATGGACGCAAATTTGCTCTTTTTCTAGAAGAAACTCAGTGCCCCTGAGTTCCCCAAATCGTGGTCGGCTGGCTAAACATGAGTTACGTATTTATTTGGACTACTGGTACTAATAATGTGGTGTTTCTTTCGTTTCCAAATGTATCAGTCAACAACTTAGTATGTATTTGATTTTTTTGGGACAAAGTCTGAACTATATATCGTTATACAAAGTCTGAACTATATATCGTTATACAAAGTCTGAACTATATATCGTTATACAAAGTCTGAACTAACGATCTTTATACAGGATTATGATATAGTCACATCCATCCATGAAGACATGAATTCGAAATATCATTCTGAACAACTTTCACTAGAAAAGACATATCAACCTCGACACATCAAATGGACATCTCATAATTAATTTACCTGTCATTGCGTTATATTTAATTATTTTTACCTATTGTGGTATAGTAATTTTATTCTAGGTGCATCGTCTACACATATAATTAATATATACATAATATTGTAAAACATTTAAAAAAAAGTAACGGTGGAGTTTCTTGCCCATTCTTCTCCATACAAACTACCTTTTGGAAGGGGCAACTAGAATCAATTCTATTTTTTTGAAAATTTTGAATGTGCCTATTTGAAATAAATGATTTGACTTTGCCAGAAAATATGGTCGATTTTCGCCTTTTACTGACCACTCAATTTTCGTTACCCAGGGAACAGGAAACGGCCTAATCATTAGCATGAACCCGATAACCGGCGCATTGATCGGCGAGCGACGCCTGAAACTGGACGTGCAACTGTTACAATGCACGTTGTTGTATCGCCCAGACAACGAGAAACTACATGCTCTTATATTACTCGATAAGGAGGAAAATGTTCAGGTAATACTTTATTGTTCATTATCATCATATCAGCCAAAAGAGGTGGAATCTGGACTTTCAATTCATTGAAAGTAAGAAGCTCCAAAATTACATTTGCGTACGAATTTTCAGGATCACATGGTCAAGGCTCGATTACTTGGTCACCCAACAAGGGGCCATAAATTACAGCACACGTTAATGGAGGGGAGGGGTTCTACAAAGTAGAATTTAAATTAAAATCTATATACAGGATAAATGTTTAACCAGTGCGCAAACTGTAGCCATGCATTCAGCTCATGATTCTAGACCCTCTAGAGCAAAAAGCAATCGTCGGTTATCAAAAAAAAAATCTGCTGTTTCATAGAAAAGTGCAATACCTACGCGGTCAAAATGTATGAAACAAATTTTTTTTTTTATAACCGACAAGCTGACCCGACAGACGTTGTTCTGTGTTAACTATGAATGTCATATGTCATTTAGTTTTAGTTTTGACTAAAACTAAAACTATCGACTCATTTATCAAACGATCCATCTGTGTTAAACGATATTTGCAGCGCGCATTCTGTCAATCGCTGACAGTTATTTCAAACAACTGACAGTTATGTAAAATTAATCTTGGCGTTAAGTTTTCTTAAATTTTGTAACGTTCCGATCAACTTCCTTATTTTTTTTATTTCATAAGATCCTTCTCCTGACAATAACGAACACAATAAACAAAAAATTAGTGAAATCGGTCCAGCCGTTCCCGCGTGATGGCGTGACCAAGGGAAATAGGGATTCATTTTTATATATATAGATGAAAAATTTCTATGCTAGGGGGGGGGGGGGGGAGTAAAGAATCATAAATGCTAAATTCATGGTTACAGTTTGCGCACTGGTTAAAAACTTATCCTGTATATAAAACACAAAAATTGTTTCTACCTATGTATGTACCTTATAGACTTTGAAACCATCCAACCGATGTGCCCCAAACCGGTTTCATTAGAAAGGCAATAATGCGAAGATGATTTTAGACCGCCCTCCACGCGGGCGAAGCCACGGGCAAAAGCTAGTATGTAAATAATTCTGGAAGTGCTGTTAATTTAATATTTTTTTAAAAGTTCAATACCTACGTGGTCAAACTTTATGGAACAGCAATTATTTTTTTTAATAACCGACGAATATTTTCGACGCATGTGGGTTCAGAATCATGAACCTGAATCCATGGTAACAGGTTGCTGGGCACGCCACAATTGCGGCGGTAAGTCCCCTCTTTGAGGAGTGGCTTGAGAGGCGCCACGGCGTCCTCACCTTCCGTCTGACGCAGGTCCTCACCGGACATGGCTGTTTCGGATAAGGCGGGAGGAAACGCCCAGGTGTTGGCATTGTGTGGATCGACCGGAGGACACGGTGCAACATACGGTGGAGGTCTGCCCAGCTTGGGTGGAGCACCGCCGTGTCCTCGTGGCGGCGATCGGCGTCGGCGATCTCTCGCGTGCGGTCCTGGTACAGGCCATGGTACGGAGCGAGAGGGAATGGGAAGCCGTCACCTCCTTCTGTGAAGCAGTAATGCTCGCGAAGGATGAGGCGGAGCGCGTGAGGGTGCGGCAATCGTTGCGCCCTCACGCCCCTAGTCGCCGCAGGCGGAGACTCTGGGCGTCGGGAGTCAATTGCCGACTCCCGGCCACCGTAGGCGCGGGCTTGCGGACGGCGAGCAATGGGCAACTCGCCGTCCGGTAAGGACCAGGCCCGGGTCGACGGCGCGTCGTGTTCCACGCGCGCCTCAAAGAGATGTCAGCATCATTGAAGGGGTCCGATAGGGCCGATGCCTGCCGGGGTCGCGGATTGTTCGAAAGAGTTACCGTGGCCCTGGCGCACAGGCAACTGAAGGAACACGGGTGGGTTTTAGTCAGTAAGAGTCTGACACGCCCTTCCGCTCCGCCCAGAGCGGGAGAGGTCATTTGATGTTTCCCACCCAAAAAAAAAAAAAAATTATAACAGGTTGCGGGTCGATGTCCCTACTACCCTGTATATCAATGAATAATAAAAATACCACGCATTGAAAGAAAAATAAAAGAAAAAAAAAACATTCTGCACAAACAAGACGCACAATACAAAAAAACTAAGGTAACTACTAAACATTGCAGCTACTACCTAGCTCAGCGGCGCCGCTAGTAGAGAACATGTTCATGTACGTGGCCGAGAGGAACACGGCGCGCGTGCAGGGCTACGCGCTTGTGTACAATGGACAGGTGAGTCCTTCTTTTCGTGTCGATGGAATTTATGTACTTGAATTATATGAGGAGAAACAATGAAGAGTAAAATATTTCTTTGCCACAGCAATCGCTCGAGTGCGCTAGCACATTGTATGAGTTGAGTACTCTCAATGTTGAACAAGGCCTGCATTTGTACTCATGTGACCTAAGAGTATTTTAGTTACTCGGCATTGCCAGATTGGGTCGTGTTGTCGCTTATCTCTGAAAATGCAATGGTTACTTAAAAAAGGTCACCGGTTTGGTCAATTTTAACGCAAAGTTGGGCGACTTTAGGCTTCGGTATAACTGAACTTCGCTTTGGAAACGTATTTTCGTCTTCTTCAAAAAAGTAGGCAACTTAAGGCTAGCCTCTCGCCAGACAAAGCCAATTTAAACATGCTTCAAACTTAATGCATTTATTTCAAGTAAACCGTTTACACTTTTGAATTCTCTAGGAGTCTGTCAGTCGGAAAGATGAAGTTAGTAGCCTCCAAAGCGTTGTTTGTAGGTTCCTATGGAAAAGAACGGGCAAGAAACTTCAAGGACACTCTTTGTTTGGTACTGACAATACTTGTCACTATTTCCCCACAGACGGTAGAAGCAGTCCGCACGTGGCTGGTGCAGCTGGGCGGCTCGGGCGAGGCGGGGCACCGCATCGTGCGCGCGCTGGGCAAGCCGCTGGGCGAGCGCGTGCACTCGCCCGGCCGCGTGCTGCCCGACCGCTCCGTGCTCTACAAGTACGTCAACCCCAACCTCGTGCTGTTCGTCACGGAGGGGCCCGACCCGCTGCATAAAGGTATGTGTTTATAGTGGTGAAGATGGTGAAATATTTGGAAATTTTCATGTTGTTTACTGCAGTTTATCGAACTACAAAAACACAAAATGAACTTATAATTTGCGATAATTTTAATAGTCAAATTATTTACCCTTTAATCAAATTATCCATTTATCACAGTAAGTTCGATCTTATTTTCTTCTCAACAGCTTTTCACTCTTTCATATCAAACCACATAAATATTTCATGCTACTTACAGACGTGGTAGTAGCGACCTGCGTTGACGCAGCATCGGGCGCCATAGTGGCTGCGCAAGCGCACAGGCGAGCTCGAGCGTTACCCCTCGCGGTGCACACGGAGCATTATCTAGCGTACCTCTACTACAATGATAAGCATCGCAGGACTGAGATCGGTAAGTTTTGATCAACATACCAACACCAATTATACTAATTGAAATTGCATAATGAATAGAATAGAATGCTCCTTATTATGTTCACCTTGTAAATTACAGATATAAATATAGGATATTGTGTGTGTTGTATGTGTAATATTTTCTTCAATATGGTTGTTTCTTTCAGTCCATCTAAAGGTTGTCTGTAAGATATCGTATTGTGCGATAAGACCGCCCATTGTACACTATTTTCGATGTTTGTCCTTTTTGTTTTATGTGGTGTATAATAAAATGTAGTGTAGTGTTACAGGGTTCAAAATTATCTAGATAATTATCACCAGTGTAAGAAATTCATTTGTTATATTGTTTCATAACAAATGCATTATAAATTTATAATGTTCACTTGGATATTAAATAAAAATTATAAAATATATTTCTTTTTTTTTACCTTTAGTTGATGTTAATTTGTGTGTTGGATAAAAATTAACATTAATTAAAGGTAGATTGAGTAAATTGGATTGACCAAAGCGGGCGCAAGTTTTTGTTATTATCAATCGACAATTATCCATCTGTTATTATCACGATAATTATCATTGATAATTATTCTTTCGAACCCTGGTAGTGTAGAAGTCCATTTTTGTCTCTATTTTCTAAATGCTTAGTTAATTTATTCTGTTGTGAAATCTCATGTCATGTGGCTATGTATTTTAAACAGTTTAATTCTCCCCACAGCTACTTTAGAGCTATACGAAGGCAAGTCCCGCTGGCTGAGCGCGGGCGCCGCGTTCAGCTCGCTGTCGTCGGAGCGCGCGCCCAGCGTGGAGCGCCAGGCCTTCATCCTCACCGCCGCGCCCACCGCCGCCGCCACCACCGTGACGGAGCGCTCGCTCACCGACAAGCACGTGCTGCGTGAGTACATGCCGCGCGCACACGTGGACCGTACCCTGCCTCCACAGATCATAGAATCGCCGCGGCAGCGACTACAGACACCAATACTAATAATATTCATGCACGTACAATGGGGTTAAAAACTGACAGCTCGTCATAGGTGGCAGCACAGTTCAACGTCTACAAATCGCTATTGTTTTGTTTATGTTTGCTTTTGTGTCGATCATAAATTAACCGAAAACTAGATAAATATGTATGAGACTTGCAATGTAGCACTATTAAAGGCGAGCTAAAGAAAAGGGAAGCGCGTCTACCACTGGTAAAAGAGCCGCTTTAGTGGAAAAGACAATAAATTAAGAATGTTTTATAATTTATAGGTTATCTTGTGTTTTTATAACTTGAAGTATTATTTTTAGTGAAGACTGGAGGCATACGACAGGAATAACCTGATGACTGAAAAACTTCAAAGTTGTTAATTCTAGCACTTTAAAATGACACCACAAGTGCCTGTGGGTAATCAAAACGAACTTAGTTCTTTTGGGAGCATCAGCTGTATACGAATTACTGCCATAAAAGTCTTCAGGTTTTTAAAGAATAGCATATGGTTCCATTTTTTTTTTCGTTGAGTTTTGACCCTATTATTTTGCAGTCAACAGCTGTGCAACCCCCAAATATTAATTATGCTTAAAAGAAGTCGCTTGTTTACAAACAATGTATGGATAGCGACAACTAGTCAAATTCTTGGACGTTGGATATCAGCGACATCTGAAGTGAGCAAGTGGCAGTTGTTATCCCCATTAACGCTGATCGCTAATTCAGCTGCAAAATCATTTATTTCAATTAATTAAACCATTAACAGGCACTTTTGTATTGTCAAAGAGTCGGTCAGTTAGTCAGAAAATTGAAGCTAGTTGCCCTTTCGAAAAAGGGAAATCTCTATGGAGAAGAACGGGCAAGAAACTCCAAGGACACTCTTTTTAAATCCACATCTTACAAAATCCTTGGTACATTATTCTTGTTGCTTCTTTATGTGAGAACAATGTAAAAAAAAATGTTAATTAAAAAATAAATCAAAATATAAGAATAATAAAAATAAGCCGTGGCAGTTAAGAGATGACCAGTCTCAACTGACGGCGCCCGTTCACGAACATAACGCGTGGATCAGCACCATCCAGCTCAACCATTTTGTAGGGTTAGATTTGTCACGGGCTGTCAGTTTCTATGAATAAACGATGATGCCCACTGATAAGCTTGGCTTGTGTGGAAAGTGCTAGCAGCGGCCGCCGTGGCGTTTTTTTTTTTTTTTTTTAGGTCTGGGACCAGAGATGTTTACTATTAATAATTCTACCTAGTCTAATCGACCTGTTTGCTTTTCCTCAGTGGCGCTATCATCAGGCGCGGTCGTAGAAATACCCTGGGTGTACCTCGAAGCCCGTCGCGGCGGGATCACAGAGGAAGGCGTGATGCTACCGGCGTACGCGCCGGAGTTACCGCTGGGAGGAGACGCGAGACTTAACTACAACCGCACGCTCGCCCGCCCCACGCACATACACGCCGCGCCCGCGGGCCTGGAGTCTACCAGCCTTGTGCTTACCACTGGATTAGGTAAGGGCATCAGCTATTAACATATAAACTAAAGAACGTGTGCGGTCGGAGACACTCGTCAGGAACGAAGTTCCTTATGCGATACTCGCATGCACAAACAAACTCGTATAATAGACAGAGAGAGAGAGAGAAAGTCGAATGGAGGGGGCATAACGTTTTCTACCAGTGGACTCCTACCGCAAGCCGTGTTAAGGAACTTCGTTCTAAAAAAACCGCATTGAAATCGGACCATACGTATGGAAGCTCCGATGCTACCGTCAGACACAGATACACATATACAAAGACAGCCGTCAAACCTATAACACCCCTCTTTATACGTCGGCAGTAATAAGCAAAATGTCGAAGACCTTTCTAACAATCATACCTAACCACTTTTTACGACATCACTAATGAAAATATTGACTGCCATTCGCAATCAATCACATGACAAAAACGCTCATGTCAATGAATGTTTGAAATGCACCGATCCCTGCGTGGTTTGACCACACTCGATTAATCGAATGAACCCCAGGATTTACACTAGTCCCTGAAGCCTCGTTTCATGGTGCTGCAATGACCATTGTATATCAAGGAGTAGACCGAAGGGCGCCGTAATGGTAGGGAAGACGTGCCCTTAGGATAGGCAAGGCAATTTTTTATATATTGATAGGCAATTTTTTAGTATTAAATGGGAATAAAACTAAGTGTATTAGATTTTCCTTACCAAATGTCAAAAGTACAAATTGTGAGATAGTATTAAATCAAGAGAAACTAGAATTCGTCGATAAAACTGTTTTCCTGGGCATCACGCTTGACTCAAGGCTTCAATGGGGTCCTCATTTAACATCCCTTGCAGGACGGCTAAGTTCAGCAGCATATGCTGTGAGAAAAATCCGTCAATTTACGGATGTAGGTACCGCGAGGCTAGTCTATTTTAGTTACTTCCATAGTATTATGTCGTACGGTATTTTACTATGGGGACGGGCTGCAGACGTCGAGTCTATTTTTATTCTGCAGAAAAGAGCCATCCGAGCCATATATGGCCTCCGCAGGCGCGACTCTCTAAGGGAACGGTTTAAAGATATTAACATCATGACGGTACCTTGTCAATATATCTATGAAAACATCATGTACGTAAGGAAAAATCTACATCTTTTTAGTAAAAGAGGTGAAAGACACAATTATATCACTAGAAATAGGGATCAATTAGTTCAACCAGGTTTCAGGCTGGCTAAAGTAGACTCATCTTTCATGGGGTACTGTTTAAAATGTTTCAATAAAATACCTCCCCATATTCTCCAACTGAATGAAACTAAATTCAAATGTTGTATAAAACGCACACTATGCAGCCAGGCATATTATAAGTTGGGGGATTACATCGCTGATAAAAATGCTTGGCTCAACGCTGGTCCTGCTCCACAAGGGCGCATAAAATAATTGATTAGCATTTGAAACTACTGTTGGAGCTGCTGAAGATTTTAAAAACTTATCTTTGCATTGTATAAATTCAATGTTTTAGTATTGTATAATTGCATAGCACAGGTGTGAGTACTATGCACCTACTATAAAGCTACCATTTAATAGGTTTTTCTTTCATTGACTTGAATGTGCCCTGGCGGCTGAGAGTTTGTCATGCTCACTCTAATGTCTCGCTGGTGGTGGCGTGTGTGTTGGATCATTAAGTTCCCTTCAAAATGGTTGAGCTGAATGGTGCTGATCTATGCGTCATGTTCGTGAACGGGCGCCGTCAGTGGGGACTGGTCATTTCTTGGCTGCCACGGCTTATTTTAATTTAATTTAATATTTGAAATGCTTTTGTCTTTTTATTACGGACGCTTTTAACGTTCTGCATCGTTCTCACATGCATAATTTCAACATGAACGATGTAATCAATATTTTGTAACCATTTTTTGATTTAAAAGAGTGTCCATGGAGTTTCTTGCCCGTTCTTCTCCATAGGTACCTACTACGCTTTGGAATGGGTAACTAGCTTCATCTTTCTGACTGACCGACCCCTTGACAATTCAAAAGTGCCTGTAATTGGTTTATTTGAAATAAATGCTTTGAGTTTGAGTTTGAGTTTCAAGAATTTGTGAGCCATACCGGATATGCATCCTAGAGTAGGCAATATACTAGTGGAGAGATGGGTGATATTTATCTTTTAACGACGTCGCCGCCAGGTTGGTTTGTGACGCTTTGGCAGAATCATAATATGATCTGCGTACAATTCGTATATCCCGCAATTCATCTGTTTGACAGCTGCTATTTGACATTAGACTTCATTATAGCAATGCATAATTTGAGGACCATTTTATAAAACTGTCAAACAGATGAATTGCGGCATATACGAATTGTACGCAGATCATAATATGATTCTGCCAAAGCGTCCATTTTAGGCCCATAGGTCGAGCTTCACCGGTGAATCTTTTCGCAGGGTTCAACTGCTTTCTCGGCTCTTTTCTATGTCATTGCTCTGCTGTGTTAAATGTTGCTGTTTTCAATGTCTTCGTCTGAGGTCTTGCTACTATACGTACACGTTTTTTTTTTTTTTTTCTAAAATGTCATCATCTTTTCTCAGACCTATTCTACACTCGGGTGGCACCATCAAAAACCTTCGATCTTCTGAAGGATGACTTCGACTACTACCTTATCACCATAGTACTGGCCGGCCTCATCCTCGCCACATACAGCACCAAATACTTCGCCTCTCGGAAGATGCTCAAACAAGCGTGGAAGTGATGCAAGTACGTCGTCTAGGGTACTTTAGAAGGGAATTTGGACTGTGTTGTCTCGGAAATAAAGTTTATACTTGTTTAGCGCGCTCGCTATAGGAAGTGTTTGCCTGCCGCCTAAATAGGGCAACAATTTAGAATAATAATTTAATATTGATTTCGCAATTAATAGCCGTAATCTAGCAGATAATTTAAAGTGTTCTAGAACGAAATAGGGCCCGGACTCCACCAAAGCGGAGACGAGATGAGAGGTGAGATGTGTTAGTAACAACCAATACTACCGATACAAACTGCGTTATTTACATATCTCTTCTTCGCTTAGCTTCAGTGGATACGGTTGAACAGAGAGGAGAAGATGTCTCATATTTTTTTAGCGCGAACAAAGCACAGATGTGAGCTGTGCCTCGCAAGCTGGCGCCTCGCACGCCTGCGCCGCACCTTACCAGAGTCGCTCGCAGCTCGGCTCCGCTCTAGCCAGTACACAACTCTGATCCGGTCTAGCCAGTAGGCATCTCCACACAACCTTGCTGAATACACCCTAGCTGTTATGCAAGTCTCCTCTCCGCACAACTCCGCTTTGGTGGAGTCCAGACCTAAAGCTAAATATCAAAGATTGATACATGTAATATTAATGTAAGACGTTGAAATTATTCATAAATATTTATTGTTAAATTCTACATAATGTTACTTGCCTAAATTCAATATATATGCTGTAACTTCAATTTTTCATATCAAACTTGAATACTGAACCAGTCTCGTTAAAGGTGCCATTAGTTTAAATCGACAAAAAAGTTTTGATCTTTCGTCTTGTTCTACCCAATATTTTTTTCAGTTTAAAAATGTATGACAAGCATTAAGTGAGGGAGAGTAAGGTTAGTTTATATGCATCATTCGTAGTTTATTTGCGAAAACCTTATGAGTATTTTATTTTGCGTTTTTATATTGTAAAATTATGATTACATTTATAATCTAAATATTTCAATCGGAAATAATATTCCACTGCCATATTTTCCGACGCAGTCCAAATTCCTTTATTTTAATGGACTTTTAAATAAACAAATAAAATATAATAGTTTTGTGATTGTGCATAGTGAGTGTTCATATTAAGTTAATGAATACATACACATAATATATTACAAGCATTCGCTCCGTTGTACAAGTTTGTATAGAAACACGTTTTAATGAAGGGTAGAAAAGTTGGCAGGATCGTCCTTATAATAATTGTTGGTTAGATGATGAAGCATAACGAAATTAAAGTAAGGCCAACGAGACGAGATAAAAAATGTAAAAAAAAAAAAAACGACAAAGGTGTTTGTAACACTTTTTTTTTTTTTTATGTTGTATTGATAGCTTTCAAAGTGTGTCTAGAGCTGCCAGGCTGTGATTCCATAATTAAAATCAACAACCACTCACAATACCAGTAAAAATCAACAAGAAAAACTAACAATAACGAACTAATAACAACAAAAAACGAAACAAATACGGACACGAAAAAAATCGTATGACTTCGATCAAACGTTGATAGCTGCTGTACCGACCGCTTTCCTGTACCACGAATCACACAACGACAGCCGTCGTCGACCAACTGACTTCATTATTGCGTTCGGCAGATAAGGACAAAGATAATAATCGCTCGCTATCGTAATGTAACTCAGTAAAGGACAGGTTGTTTACGTATTTTATCTCGTCCGTTGGCCTTACTTTAGGACAAACAGAACCATTCCTCGAATAACATTATGAATAATAGTATTGGATACTGTGAAAGGGTACCTGAACTTTTACAACGGAGCGTAAGCACGTCTTATCCAGTAAAACAGAGGGCCTAGACAAGTTGCAATCGCTTTCAAATCGTTTCGTAATTCTACAACGACTTCAACAGGATTGACGTAAGCCTCGGTAGCTTATGGCAGTCCCATATTATTTTTACTTTTCCATCATCGTTATCGGTGATAGAATGTCACTCTGTCTAGGCCCTCAGCAGGCGTAGCATGGCCACTATAGAAACGGAAGACAAAATGACAGATTGTAGAAAGATTTATACAGCGCGATGTCAAAATTCAAGAAAATAATGACTTTTTAATAAGAAACTGATTTGTCTTCTCTTCATAGAGTAGATAGAAATGGTCATGCTACGCATGCTGATGTTTCTGAATCAATTCAGTGATCAAATTCGATCAAATAGATACTGGTTCTATGCAGTTAAATTTGACCCTTACGGTAAACATTATGTTTTTACAATTTTCTAAGGGCCATGTTACACTGTATAGACATTTTATTGTAAAATTTAGCTAGTGCAATTTAGATGTATTATTTATTTAAGGGTGGTTTGTATTATACAATTCATTTATTAATATATTTAAACCATTCCACAAATTGTCACCTTACATTTCATACATTTTTACATTTACTTTATTGTGAATTAAAGAAATAATACTTATTTTTCTCCTATTGAAATCTATTCTAAAGTCTAAGTAAGGTGACTGAATAAAGTCTTATCTTATTGAACATAGCATTTAATATAATTATGTATTTAATTCAATATGTATAAATAACACAAAAAGTCCATGCATTTGTTCCTAAAGTTTGTTACTACCTTTTCTGTTTTCTTGTTATTTGTTACAAAGCAAATCTGTGCGAGACACCTTTATTAATTTTAATGCAATTCCCTCGAAAGATGTACCTACACACTATTTAATCTCAGCTAATAAGTTGCATTCATTTTATGGACTACAGAAAGTATTATATACACTCATTTCACAAATTACTTTCTTTGAATAACACTATAAAGAGTTAGACGACTTAAGTTTGTACTTCAAACCGTAATTAAGGAAGAGAAACTTATTGTTCGCTCTAAAAATATATCTGATGAAGTAATAATCGAGACTACAACTGTATGTGAACTGAGTCGGAATATACAATATTAATTAAAACAAAAGAAGGATAAATACGTTAATATAAGCGAGGATTTTTTGTTTAAAAGTATTTGCTCACACGAGTTGTTTATTAGCAGTTAAGGTTAAAGTTTTACCATGTCTTTTCTTTGTTAATTACGATGTTTCTTTGTTATTTCAATGTGTTGCAATGGTGGCTTATTAATTCACTGACAGTTTAACATTGCAACCACACTCATAGCCAAATACTTCTCGCTTTAGTTTGATTCTGTGATCACATAGAGCAGACTCTCAAATGAAATGCACGTATTCTCAAAAATATTATGTAAATATTAACTTCGAAGAAACTTATTTGTGAAAATCTGTAAAATTATACCTTTAAGAAACTCACCTTCTTGTTGTAAGTGAAGTTTGTATGACTCCACTACAAAATACTTAACGTAAGCATCGATTAGCGTAAGACCAATTTTCCTAATTCGATTGAAAAGCCTGAATATCTGAATAACATTTGTTTTTCTTCTAAATTATTTATAAATTAAATTATGTTACTTATTCTTTATTTGGTTAGGTTAATTACTCACTTCAAATAAAATACACAATTTTCTTAGTATGTCGGAATGTTACCATTTCATTATTTAATTTTAGTGGTGTGGATGAAAATATTATCATTATATTGTGTGTTATGTTATTGTTCTTGTACTCACATCTTTGAATGAGCTAATTTTGAATATCGACAATCATAGGATTAGTGTACAGTTCGATTACATGCATTTGAAGAATATACGAGTGTAACGAGAATAGTTTAGGTTTCTGTGGAATGAGACACAAATTTACAAACGATTTTGCATTTAACATTAATTTTAAAGGTTTTCATTACAATGAATTGTATAAGTATTTTATTATTCCACATCGAACTGTACTCTTTCTAAACGTACCAGTGGTACATACGTTTAAATGAATGTTGATAAGTGTCAGCAATTTGACGAGCGCCGGCGCAGTCCGATCGTTAGAGCGATGTGTCCCTAAATGCAGTGACTTTGATTAGACTGAGTTTAAGATGTGAGAGTGGTTGCAATACATAAGTATAATATTATACACTGTAATTAAAATGGGTATTTGTTTTCTGTGACCAATGTGTTTTGTAAAAAATAAAGTTAAAGTAATTACTGCCATGTGTGTGTTTCATTTGTTAAATAAAAAGCCTGGATTTAAAACAACATTATTTAAAAAGATATTTATTACGATACCATATGCTTGAATATTAACTTAATATTATTTTGATAGTCCTTATCCTTAGCTTCGAATGGGGTGCCTACTATTGGTTGTAAATGCACATAGTTGACTGTGGGGGGGTTCAGCACTTCATCGTTGTTGCATAGTTCTCGGAGATGATACCAGGCGGCGCCGTAGTCGTAGTCTAGGATGGTTGTGAAGAACTCCACTGCTGATGACTAGAAGCAGTAATGAATGCTATACTAACTGCAGTTAGTTTATGCGAGAGCGTAACATAATTTGAACCAGATACAATTTTGATTAGTTGAACGTATCATATGCTTCGAAAGCCTGCCATTAGCTTACAGCTCAAGGGCGTATGATAACGCCCATCTTCACTTCTATACGAAATGTTATGTTTATATTACTTGTTTTTATAGCATATCAGTTACATAATGTAAACGACCGATAAATAAATCAGCACAGGAAAAAAAAAACGAAATCTTACATCCTGTAACGTCCTAAGTCAAAAATATTACTATATCTAGAAATGAAACTAAAATGGCGGCGCTAATCATACCCTCTCACTTGCACATTATACCGTTCGAGTGAGAGGGCATGATGAGCTCCTTTATTTGACCGTTTCGTTTGTTTAATGGCGCGGGTTATACAATCAATATACCCTATTTTCTCGTTAAGCTCACCTGCAAAGCTTTAGGCTGTTTCTTGGACAAGTACGGCCGCACAGAGTACATAGCATTTTCCAACGCATCATCTTCAAGCATGAGATCTGTCGCGAGGTGCGGCAGAGCGGCTAGTGCGGTCAACTGTAGACTGTATGCTTGACTGTTGCGGTAGGCCGAGCCGACGTCTTTGAGGTAGCTGTCTCTTGAAGACTTTTGTATATAGTAGTGTATGTGTGGGAGGACATCTCTGTGGTTGAGAAACGGAATTAGTTAACTGCTGACTGCTTCTTGTTTCTTACAAATTATTGCGAATTGTTTCATTAGAACCGAGGTAGTTTATAAACGACCTCGTTTAAACCCGACTATTGTGTATAATGTCACGATTGACGACGCTGACTTCGCATATATTAGTTAGCGGGGCGACCAACCATGGCAACCATGTCGTTCTCGTGCCGGCAATAAAAGAAGAACTTTCTAGAAAGCACAATGCATTATGGATTACTATTAATATGCAATGCAGCACCTTGTAGTGGGGTCGGGTGTAACAAATTTTAAGCCACTCCACGCGTGTTCATTATCAAAGCGTGGCTTAAAGAAATAAAATGTGAACAACGGGCATGCTTCATTGACGTCATACTTCTTTATACATCACCTGTAAAACCGACTTTACTCATAACTCGCTTGACAGCTCTACTCCTAATAAAAGCCCGTGCCAACTCCGCCATAGTGACGAGCAACTCAAACGCCCTCTTCAAGAAGGCAGGCTCCTGGCCTAACCTGGTCACCGGCGGTGCTCAGGCGCGGTGTACTAGCGGTAACAACTCGTCTTCTTACTGGCGTAATATAGACAGGCAGTAGTATTGAGTTGCCGTGACGCGTTTGTTACAGAATCACGTATAAACAGATGAACGTTGGCACACAGATGGACCATACCTTGGATTAAAACTTACGCTACTTTTTGTCCGGGTGCGTGAGTAATTTCCCCTACAATGAAAGCGAAACTGTAGCTAAAAAATAAAAGTTACTCAAAACTTACGTGACAGCTCGACTCCTAATAAAATCCCGCGCCAACTCCGCCATAGTGACGAGCAATTCAAACGCCCTCTTCATGACGGCAGGCTCCTCGACGAACCTGGTCCGCAGCGGTGCCCACACGCTATGCACTAGCGGTAACAACTCGTCCTCATACTGGCGTAATATGGGCAGGCCGCGGGTCAGTACTTGTAAGGCGAGTACTGAATTGTCTCGTTGAAAGCATGTGACGTAATTTAGGCAACGTTTGAGAATTGTCACTATTACTGCTACGTATTGGGGCGGTGGGGGTTTTTCTTCTGTGAAGATAAATAGGATTTAATAATATATATAGTCCTCCAGACCGTATTTCGGCCATGGCAGCCAATCTCAACGGAAATAAGCCTTCGGCGCGGGAGATATTATAGTGTGGCCGTTGGTACGCCACGCTCGCGACCCGCTCATAATAGTTTTCATTGTTTTTATATTTACCTGCTTGTGCCGTTTTACTGTTTTACAAATTATACTAACTTTTTACTGCTATACGTGCGTTCCAATCATTTAAATAGACCCATCACGCCCTGAGAATAACTTTCCTACAAGTGAGCCCTAATAGTAGCGTAACTATTCAAAATATTGATGAAATAAAAAAACAGAATGTGTTGTAGTCGATTCTTACCTGTAACAGTATCATCATAATCTAAAATATCATCTTCCTTCTTCTTCATATCTTCTCTATACATCTCCTCCACACTCTTACCGCTCTCTTTCTCAAACTCCTGCGCATTCAGTAGCCTCTCTACTTCTTCCTTACTTTCTACGAATACGGACAGTTCTTTCATCACATCTATGGGCTGGTTGCGTTGAGTTGTCTTTGGTAAGGCGTCGGGTATTTTATACCACTTGCGAATACATTCCACGAACGTTAGGAACACTTGTAAGTACGCGTACAGATCTTCTTCGTAATATTTATCACAACTTTGGACTAGAACCTGTAAGTGAAGAATTAGAATTAACATCTTACTGCCGTGACGCAACATTAATTATTATTATTGACAATGATTAACTTAAGGGGGATGCGCCAAGGTATCCGCGAAATTCAAATTTTCTTACGTTTTTTGCAATTTCCAGGTCACTGTCAGGTTGTATGTTGATTAAAATATAATTCGCGACCGTAACAAATATGGCTTTACAGAATTATAATCATTAGAATCAGCAATACAACTCCTTAAGTTAGAATTGGCGTCAAATGTCAAGATTTCATGAAATAGTCATTCAATACGGTAATATGAACTTAGTGAGATGTATTGATGATTTTATGATTATAATTCTATAAATAAATATTTGATATGGCCGCGAATCATAAATTTAGTTCAACATACAATCTGATACTGACCTGCAAATTGCAAAAAACCTAAGAAAAATTGAATTTCGCGGGCTACCTTGGCGCATCCCCCTTAAGTATTTAGGTCCTCAATTAAAATTACACAGGATTGTATACTCACATCTTGAACGATTCCGTAAAGATAGTTCAATATATTGGAGTCGCTGTACTCCATCACCACCGACAGTATCTGCAAGGCTGACTGACAGTTCCAAGCCTGAAATAGAACCATTGATATACAGTTACAGAAGCCATGCCTGACATATTCTAGGGGTATCACGGCCAAAATAATTCGGGTAAGTCAGAGAAATTTTACGTCTACAATAGTTTCTTACGCGTTACTCGCACGCACACACTCGTATATAATAGAAAGAGACAGAGAGAGAAAGTCGTATAGGGGGCATAACGCTTTTTCCTTACGCGACTATTTCTACCGGTGAACTCTTACCGCAAGGAGCGATGAAGAACTTCGTTCAAAAAAAAAAAACCGATAAGTTGTGCTGATAAAAATATAGTGTGCAACAGTGAAAACAAAAATGTCTCATAATTAGAAAACATGAGATCAATCAACCCGCACTGGACCTGCGTGGAGGATGAATCCAAGCTTACTCACACTAATGGAGAGGACGGCCCTGATTGATAGTAGTGGAACATGATAGGCTGACTATGGTGTAATTATCATAATTAAAACTTTGCGGCACACTAAATGCCCCTAAACGTAATAATAATAAAGCTCATACCTTCTTGAGTCGCACAGTGACTTGGTTGGTGAAGTAGTCAGCGTTGTGCTTGATGAGGTCTGCCACGGTCGCGTGGCCGCCTGCTTCCGCTATGTTGTGGATAGCCTTCAGACCCGCTAAGTGCAGCATCTCGTATTTACTGCCTGTAAAAGTTATGTTGTTACAGCGAGCGTTGATTATTTATTACTGTCAAACCTGTGACTATAGGAACGGTCAAAATAGATCAGTTTAGGATGTCCGTGACTACCGCAGGACCACCAAGCCAAACGCTTCCATATTTTGTAAATAATTAGTACTCAATTGGTACTAATTAGTACTCGAACAAAAAAATTGGTACCTTAGTAGTTTTCGAGAAAATCGTCTTTGAAGGTGGTCCTGCCGTAGTCACGCTCACTTCAGCAGGACCACCACGAGCGCCGAAACAGGGGGCATGCTACAGCTATCTAAGTATACAAATAATTAGTACCCATAAATGTGATTCATTTCGTAAAAAAAACAGAACTGAAACATTTCTATTTACCGAGAAATCAATGATGATAACTTTCGCGCGCTCGTTAAGCAGGACCACGACTTTGAATGTTGATTTCAGGTTTCAGGAGCTTGTCGCTTTCCTCAAACCTACATACAAAATTAGTACCCAAAATAGTACTCCAGTAGTTTACGAGATATACCATGCCTTTGGTGGGGTGGCGGTAGTCACGGTGTTAAATTTTCATTTCAAGATTTCCCTATTAAAAACTCTGTGATTTCTTCCCGAATTGATACAAAAATTAGTACTCCTAGAGAAGTTATAGTGAGCAAAAATTCAGATTCCTAAGTGGATTATTTTAAGAGAAATTAGCTTTCATTACTTTTCCATACTAAATCTCCGCGAATAAACCGACCAAATTAAGTTGTCAATGGTATTGCGCTGTTTAGGAGATGTACACTCGTGCACAAAAATGTATGGATGTCGGAAAGTAATAACAACAGTTCAATATGTATTATTTTTATACAAACTGTGTACCTAGGTACATTTATTAAGAAAAAAATAACCTATCGTTACCCATGGCCCGTGATACCTACCTATAATATAATAAAAACTAATAAACTAATTCTCATTGTATTCTTTAATTGTTGTAACTATGCATGAATATCTAAGCTATCATATAGAAGCATCCATAAATTTATGTGCACGAGTGTACATCTTCTAAACAGCTCAATACCATTAACAACTTAATTTGGTCGGTTTATTCGCGGAGATTTAGTATGGAAAAGTAATGAAAGCTAATTTCTCTTAAAATAATCCACTTAGGAATCTGAATTTTTGCTCACTATAACTTCTCTAGGAGTACTAATTTTTGTATCAATTCGGGAAGAAATCACAGAGTTTTTAATAGGGAAATCTTGAAATGAAAATTTAACACCGTGACTACCGCCACTCCACCAAAGGCACGGTATATCTCGTAAACTACTGGAGTACTATTTTGGGTACTAATTTTGTATGTAGGTTTGAGGAAAGCGACAAGCTCCTGATACCTGGAATCAACATTCAAAGACGTGGTCTTGCTGAACGAGCGCGCGAAAGTTATCATCGTTGATTACTCGGTAAATACAAATGTTGCAGTTCTGTTTTTTTTTACGAAATGAATCACATTTATGGGTACTAATTATTTGTATACTTAGAATAGCTGTAGCATGCCCCCTATTTCGGCGCTCGTGGTGGTCCTGCTGAAAGGAGCGTGAATACCGCAGGACCACCTTCAAAGACGATTTTCTCGAAAACTGCTAAGGTACCAATTTTGTTGTTCGAGTACTAATTAGTATCGATTGAGTACTAATTATTTACCAAATATGGAAGCGATTGGCGTTGGTGGTCCTGCGGTAGTCACGGACATCAGTTTAGCGGCTAAAATTACAAAATCATGTAAGTATTAAGTCCACTAAGCGATTGCCACATAAGTATCAGTGCGGCAAGAAATGGATGCTGACTATCACGTACATCACGAACTGCAGTACTGCAGCTTGGTATTTTTTTTAATGTAAGTGACTCTAGTCTACATTTCGCGAAACGTTCTAAGAAGGAAGTTGGCTGTATAGTAAATAATTATACCAACTTGCTTGATAAGGAAATTTATAATGTTTGAAACATTCAACGCTAGAAGGTAAATGGCGAGTTTTTATAAAATTTAAGTATTTAAAAACTTTTACTCACCAACTCTCTCTAGTACCAAACACAGAGTCTTCAGCAGAAACGGTTGGTACTTGTCCATGAGCCTCTTAGCCATCACGCCGACGCCGTCAGTGAGTAGGCAGGACATCAACATGTTGCGCTGTGCCTCCGCTAGCGTGGCGCACTTGTTCGGGTCGGAGTGCGGCTTGAGGCGCGGCGCGCGGTAGCTGATGTCTGTGTAGCGGGTCTCCACTGCGCCCTCGTATAGGTCTGAGAGAATTGTATATCATTATTAAAGGGAAACTTTTATTACATCGTCTCAAACTTTTTCGTCTGTGTGTTGCATGTCGCGTGACGGTCGGCCGCGGAGTAGAGATAAAGTGAAAGGAAGGAGGTTTTTAGTTAAATGTCTATAATGTGAAAAAAAGTTTCACTTTTACCGTGGTTTCATAAAACTACACACTCCTTTTTTTTATTAGAATTATTTAATAAATGGATTTGGAAATGGGCTTCATTTTTAATAACAGCACCCCAAAAACTTTGATATCGATAACCATTATAAAAATTCACCAATGTGATAGCAACCTTTAATTTTGACCTCGTTTTCGATATTATGGAGAACACGCCCTTGACAAAATTTTCGCAAATGGTATGGTGGTGGTGGTGGTTTTAATGTTTTGTTTTCATGTAATGAAACCGCGCGCTTTTACCGACTGTAAGGTACCAAAACGAATGCCCTAACCTACATGGTTTTCACAAGATCAAGATTATGTCTGGAATTAAAAAGAGACTGACCTCTCGAGTTTGCTTTGGTCTTTCTTCTCAGAGTAGTCTGATAGGAAACGCCGACCTCATCTAGTTTTTAAAATAATTATGATTGACGTGTAAAAGTATTTGTACAAACCTATTATCAGAAATAAAATAATTTATCATTTAGCTCCCTCAGAAAATTACTAGCAAATTTACATTGCCGTCATCTATAATGTTGTGAATCGATCTATATCAAATTAATTTATAAATGAATTATATTATTATTATTATATTATTATTTTATTAATTTTGATGGCTTTTTTTCAGTTTTTTTTGTATTTTAATACAAAAAAATCTGAAAAAAAGCCATTAAAATTATACGACTTAACTTTTAATAAGCTCCACTCACTTTAATCCTCAAAGATTGCTCGTCGAAATCACTCCTGTTGACCGGCTGTAAAGTAGTACTAGCTAGACTGTGGTACTACTAACCTGGCACACTATCCTTGTCCCAAGCCCTGGGGTTGTACACAGAGACGTCCAGGGTCTCCTGATCAGTCAAGGCGGGGTCCGCAGTGCCAACTTCTAGAGGCAAGTACCACACGTCTTCTTCTAGGTATGTGTTTAGAACACGCTTCACCAAATCTTCCGACGAGTTTGGCGCTGCGAAAAAAATATGTTATTAAAGTTTTACAATTCTTATCATCATATTTCATGTAGGCGTTCACGTTGCGTAAATGCATACCGTACGCTACGCCAGCGCGCTTAATTTTTTTTTAAATTAATTTTTTTTTTTTGGAGGTTTCAATCATAAACTGATTACGCCACCCTCATCGGTACAAACAATTATTCCTTATAATCTAAATCCTATTTTTGCTATCTTATACAAGCATCTTGCATCCTTTGATAATGGGGACGCAAGAATGCTGTTACACCTTCCAACATCCAGTGACTCACTTAATAATGTGATTCTTTCGGCCTCGTTCTCGACGCATTCCATCAGGATATGATAAGTGTCTTCTACTATATTACAATAAACGTATTTTTGTCACAAGTATGTTCGATGAACGCTTTTGCTTGTGTTTGCAAAGCAAGAAGAGTCGTCATACGACACTCGCACAATGGCCTGTGGTGTCAAAAAACGATATCTTTCTATGACGGCACCACTTTCTTAAGAAACCCAAGCTTTTCGTTGGACTAATGCTAGAAGCAAGCGTCCTTATAAGCAGTCTTCAATTTTAACCCTTACCTGCCGCCATACAATTACAGATGTACACGAGCTCACAGCCCCGCTCCTGCTGGAACAGCTCCAGCAGCCGGTCCAGCAGTAGAGATGCGCACTCCGCCTCGCCGAGGAGACACAGAATCTGTTCCATGCGTTGAGAGCAAGCCTCGTTGTCTAAGTGACGGAACTTGCACCAGGGAGAGCCGGTTGGAGGTGGTGCGGTTACGTCTGGAAAGAAATGGTTTTAGTGGTTTTATAGTTCTTTACATAACATATATAACATCACGCCTGTATTCCCCGAAGGGTGAGGCAGAGATGTACCTATAGTACACGCACATGTCACCAGATATGTTTAAGTCCCGTGTAACAGGGGCGAACCTATTGCCATTAACCGGGCACAAATCCAGACTCCGGGCTGCCACTGAGAAATTCCACATGGAAAAACCCAATCACACTTTGTCCGACCTGTGAATTGAACCCAGGACCTCATGCTCAGCAATAGAGCTTTCCACCACTAGACCAACGAGGCAGTCCAGTAATATAGTTACATATATTACTAGCGGATACCCGGCGTGTGCTACTACAATAAAATATTGCATTAGGCACATTCGGTCCATTCATGAAATTTTGTTTTTTTTTCCATTGGTTTAGTGTCGCATTCGCACCTCACACCCCCGCCAAACGGACCCAAAAAACGACCCCTGCGCATTCAAGGTCAGCGCTCTTAAACTGCGCCGATACCTGGACTTGTTTGTAAAATGTAATCTCTGGAAATACTGATCCAATTATGAAAATTATTTCCCTGATAGAAAGCTACATTATCACGAAGTGACATAGGCTACTTTCTATCCCTGAAAAATGCGCGGTTTCTGTGGGATAGATCACGGGAGGGAAGCAGCGAGTGAAAGCTATAGCGAAACATTGATATAGGGGCACTTTCGCACTTTCAGCGCGCCGCTAAGGCGTATGACGTGTGACGGTACACAAGCTACTTTATTTCTGTAACTGCTACTACAACTTGCTAGGCTACATTTGCAACATCCTGGATGTTGCCAGGAGAGAAAAGATTATTTAATAATAATTATTAAATACTCTTTTTTTTTGTTTAAATTTAACTTAATAACTTAAAATGTAATTTCTACGAATAGATAACGAAATGCGCTGCCGTAAAAGTCGTATTGTACTTTCGGTGCAATAAAGATTAAATTATGTTTTTAAAGTTTAAGTGTGTTACTAAACAATGTGATAAGGCCATTATTTTAATATCATGCACATTTTTAAATATACTTTAGAAACATATTTAATTATGATAAAATACAAATACCGTTTGTTTTTTAAATGATAAATTCGTCCTACTATAGAGAATGCTAAAATTATAAAAATTACCGTTTTATTATTTTAAAGACAAAATGTCTTTTTTTTTTCAATTGTACATTTGAACTTTAGAAGATTAAACGTAGCCGAGAGTGAGCTAGAAAGAAGATATTTACTTCGAAACGTGTACGGCTCCTTTTACAAACATTGTGATTCATAGTATTAAGATCAACAAGTCATTTACAAAATGATCTCCAAAAAAAAATTTCAGCAAATTTTATGGTTGTAACGACTGTGAATGTTATTTATTATGTTATGTCTAGTCGCAAACTTTAGGTAAATATAGACGAATTACTTATTCCAAATAACATATTTTTTTAATGTATTTAAAAGTGTTGTCCCGAATTTCGGGACAGATGTCCCGGAAAAAATTTAGTCCTAAGGAAGTCTCCGTTTCTTGTATCTGTTCTTCGAAGTTTAGGCAAATAGGCACTACCTATTCCTATCACTGATAATTATATAAGATGATGTCGATGTACAGTCAAAACTGCTTATGACGACATTGAAGGGGCCGTCCAAATACTGACATAACAGTCGATAGTCCTTTTATATACACATATTTGTAGGTCCTTATCGCTGGACTTCAACATTCCTTCGTAATATCTGGTACGTCGTTTTAAGGGGACTACATGACCTAAACGCAAATTTATAATGCCTAAAAATATATGATCCACTGCAGTAACCAAAATAAGAAAAATATATGATATTCTTCTGGGTATATGCTAGTTAGATAGTGTGTTGAAAACATAATGCAATTAACTTGATATGATAGAAAAAAATCACGAACATACCTCTAAAAAAATATTTTAACGATTAAAAACCATACTAATATACATGCAAACATTCAGATTTTTTGTCAGATTATTCTACAAGTAACATACTAACGTAATAGTGTTTTAACTTTTTAGTCCAATGAATAGATTTTTTGTAAATCCATAATTGCTTCATATTTTGCAATAAATTACCAGCGTTGTGTCATCGCGCGTCTCTTTCTTTTCTATGCAATCCGACAGTGACCGCGCTTTAGCTCTTTTAAGCCTCTTAAGCGAAGTCGTTATAAGCGATTTTGACTGGAAAC
This sequence comes from Griposia aprilina, assembly GCA_916610205.1. Lineage (NCBI taxonomy): Eukaryota > Metazoa > Arthropoda > Insecta > Lepidoptera > Noctuidae > Griposia > Griposia aprilina. Next base: position 4,042,910 of record OU744293.1, on the reverse strand, counting down.
TTGATTGTAAAAGGGTGATGTCGAGACTTTTTTAAATACTCATTGTTCCTACGTTGAATCGTTTGTTTAAAGGTTTACCCACAGTTTCTGTATACAATAGAAGAAGTATATAATATCTGCTAACCTTTTCTTAACTATGTTGGCAGCTGGATACCAGTATTTTACATGAAGCTGCCCATCTGACCTCCACAGCCCAGTTTCTGGGTAACACGATACCCCTTGGCCAGACTGGTGGTCAGACTTTCGAGCTTCTGACTACCCTTAACGACTGTCAAAGATCTGCGAATGACAGCCGGGACCAACTGCTTAACGTGCTTTCCGAGGCATGGACGGGTCTCGGTATGTTACGGATGGTCTGGTCACCCATCCACAGACATACCTCGGCAAGCGTTGCTTAACCCCGATGATCGACCCGTACGGCTGTTATTAGTTAGCCACGAGCCCCTCAATATATCATAAGCATAGGTAACAATTGGTTCGTTCATCTTATCTTCCGTTTACTCATGTTACCTCTGTGTGCGTGCTGTGTGAGCATGGTGAGGTCGGCATGTATGGCGCCGGCCTGCACCAGCGCGGCGCACACGGCCTGCACGTTGTCCAGCACGCTCAGCGCTGACGTCAGCCGCTGACCCTTCTTGTCCGCGTTCAGGACTGACACGTAGCCGTGGAGGAGGTTTAGAGACGACAATTTGCGGCTAGAGTCTGGAAACAAAAAAAAGTTGTTATAATTTTATTTCGATCGAATATTCTCGATATCCGAGAATCTGCGGTGAAAACGGTATTTGGCCGCAAATGACTTCGTTTGAATCCTAAAGGAACATACTCACCGCGAACGTTTTGCAAATACTCGATGCGCGAGCTTTTGTTACGCAACGGACATTCATTCGCGAAACGAGCAGTTTAATGAGTATCAGAATACAAGAAAAAAAAAAGTGTGGGTTCGGGGAACCCCCGTCATGAACGAAGATCCTTACGCTTTTTCTTCAACTCCGATACCGAATGTCATTCGATATGGAGATTTAGATTGTTTATGTAATGAAAAAATTGATAATTTTCGCAGCCGCTATCTTGGATTTTCATTTTGACCTCACTATCGGCTTTAGCACCCTCGAAAACTATGAAAACGAAACGCAGAACGAAAATTAAAAAAAAATCGCAGCCGTCGTCTTGGATTTTTATTTTGACTTCACTATCGACTTCAGCACCCTCGAAAACTATCTCTCTCTCTCTCGCTCTCTGTCTCTTTCTATTATATAAAATAAAAAGTCGCATAGAGCGGGCATAACACTTTTCCGTTACGTAATGATTTCTGCAATTTTACTCCTACCGCAAGCTGCGTTGAAGAAATTCATTCCAAAAACCTAATGCCTTAGTGAGTATACCGTTCACCGTCCATTATACAAATTAACTGTGCTTAAGTGAGGGTATTTTGATCAACAAAAAAAACAGTAAAATGAACAGCAGCCAGGCTACATTCATTCATTAAAGTGTTGTGTGGACAACCCTGTAAGACAAAAAGCGAGGAAAAAATATATATTATTAATTAAAAATGCATTAAGAGAGCAGTGGTGGCCAAGTGGTAACGACCGCGACTTACCGAGAGGTTGTGAGTTCGAACCCAAGCAGGCACTTTACTTTGTGTAGAGGGTTATTATATATAAATAATATTTAATGTCATATACTAACTGATAATGTTTACAGAATAAACCAGTAATTTCCAAGATGTCGTTTGATTCAGACTCATACTACTATACTTCGTGTAAATCATTTCATCACCACTGTTCTCAAAACGGTGAAGGAAAACATCGTGAGGAAACTGCCATGTACTAGAACCATAAATTCGAAGACATGTGACATCTACCAACCCGCACTGGGCCCGCATGGTGGATTATGACCCACTCCCAGCAGTGGGCACATTATTGGCTTCTTAAATGCTTCATTAAAAACACGTTAAATCGAATAAGTTCTAAAAAGTAACAAGCATAATAACAACGAACGGATCCACAAAACTTGTTGCCTTTTACCATATGCAAATTGACTTACCAATATTATTCATAACTCGCGGCAGATTATTTATAGCTGAGAAGAAGTTCTCACAAAGCAATTCTAAAGTCTTCGATCTAGCATCGTCAGTAGCGTTATCAAAGTATGTGCTGATTGCATTGCTGCTGAATTCTGCTACCTCCGGGTATTCGTCCTTAGCTAGCGAGATGAGTGTTTCCAAGGCTATGGGTACTGTAGATGCCAGTGCACTGAAAATAAATTGTAATTTTACAGTGTTGTTATCCTAAAAGCCTCTAAAAAAAATTAGTATTTCACTATTAATCGCAATCAAGTACAGTAAAACTATTTTCTTAACGTCCCTCAGGAATCATCGCATTTCCGAATACAAACGAATGCTAATTTCCATGTCCATCAATTATTAGATAATCGTGTATAATAATTTGAATTCAGAACTAAATACTTTATTGTTGTTACGTCAAAACAAAACAACAATAAAGTACGTAGTTCTGAATTCAAATTATTATACAAGATAGATCTAATAATTGATGGACATCGAAATTAGGATTCGTTTGTATTCGGAAATGCAATGATTGCCGAGGGACATTAAGAAAATAGTCGTGCTGTATTGCATTCATGTTGGAACTTACTTAAGTATATTGTAAAAACTAAATGTACACATGAATGCAATAAAGAATTTGAATATGTTGATAAAAAAGTAGATTGCTACGCCGACCCCAAATACATTAATATAAGGGCAGTAGGATGATGTTGAAAATATAACTTTTATTGGAAGGGCACGCTATTCTAGTTTACAAGATCTAACCAAACAACGAAGCCTGTAATTTTATGAATAGATTTAAAAAAATATGTTTTATTAAGATAATTTATATTTATGTTTGTCTTTAAAATACTTACATATCACATTCAAACATCAGCCTAGAACAATAAATAGCGAGTTCTTTCCTCACTCTGAAATGTTCATGTGTTCTTAACGCAACTAAATGCTGGGTGACTATTAATATTTTCTTACTGGCCACACTAAACCATTCTTCACTTCTGACCGGCAAGTTTTTGTGGTCCTCCGCTAAAACGGAAAATGACAAAAAAGAAATATTAATGTGACGAAAACACGAGTAAAAACAAAAACATCAAGTTAAAGATGAAAAATTTTGAAAATAAAAAAATATTTGTATTGAATAAGTGGTCGACAATTGCTTTTTTAGCAAATGCCAAATATCACGTTACCACATTCAAACAACAAAAAAAGTTTTAAATTAAAATAAACAAAAAATTGGTATAACAATCCAATTCAATTTATAGTTGATTTTAATAATTATATTCTCTAAAATTACTTATTACCCTTACTGCTTACTTCTATGATTTCCTTCTCTTTGAACCTATTCGCAAAGTCTTTCACGGTGATATCGGCGGGCTGGCTCATGAACTTATTGTTCATAGCCAGACATAATATTCGATGCATTGCGTCTATTGCTATCTAGAATAAAAAAAAACATTACTATTCGTTTAGTTATCATACCAAAAAGTGTTTGTTTTTCAAAGTTTAGGACATAACTAGTAACACTGTGTAATTAATTATAAATAACATATCGCCCAGGGCCCCAATTCTGTATGGTAATTATTATTCCCCGCGTTATCTTACCACGTCAATATCGTGTCTTGTGGAAACGGTTTCGTTTATTACAATAAATACACACACACATCACACATCACACACACGCACACACACACACACACACACACACACACACACACACACACACACACCACATGATACATCATAGAGAATACGTTATTAGCAGATGTCGTGGATAGATAAGGAAATATCGTGGTTTCTTAGTAAGGAATCGCAAAGTGGTCATAGTGAATTAGGGCCCCGGGCGCAGTCTCGACATAGATGGCGACGCTGTCGCAAAGTACTGATCGCTAAATATAAAGGTGAAACCTCGGTTATAGCCCGCCAAATTCAAATTTTCTTTCAATTTGACGATTGATATGAAATTGATGATTATTATTCGATAAATATATAATTCCCACAGTCGAGAATCGCATTTTGATCAACATACGACGTAAAACAGAGCTGCGATTTGCAAAAAAACTAAAGAAATTTCTAATTTTGCGGGCTACAACTGACGATTTACCTTAATATTTAGCGATCGGTAGTTTGCGACAGCGTCGCTATCTAGTCGAGACTGCCGGCCCAGAGCGGTTTAATGACGACAGATAGTAAACTTATGTTGAGATAGTGACAGAGATGTTTAGTTTAAATTTCCAACAGAATACGACGTCTTTCTACATCGTTCTCACATTTTTAATTTGAACATGAATGATGTAAACAATTTGTTTTTTGTAACTATATGTTGATTTAAAAGAGTGTCCATGGAGTTTCTTGCCCGTTCGTCTCCATAGGTACCTACTACGCTTTGGAATGGGCAACTAGCTTCACTTTTCTGACTGACTGACCCTTTGACAATTCAAAAGTGCCTGTAATTGGTTTATTTGAAATAAATGCTTTGAGTTTGAGTTTGAATACAACTTTGATATTATTTATTAGCAACAGAATCAGGAAATGTGAATCAGGACAGTCTGCTTCAATACTATTACAAACTGTGTGTGTTTGTGAGCTAGACTTAAAACAGATTGATATGTTTTCATTTTCTTATAGTAACAGTTTCCCACAAAAATTAAATTATTTTAGGCAGAAATTAAACATAATTTGAATTCAAATAATAATAACTTTTATGTCAGTGACACTAACAAGTATATTCGTAATGTTTTTATGTGACAATATACAGATTGTATTTGCCAAAATGTTTAAAAAGACGAACAGCTTTATCGCTATAAGTACTTATATTTTATTGATATATCAGCCAAGAAATTGGCTAATAAAACTTCTACTACTATTGAGCAATTATCTGACATTTCCATTAATTCAGCCAATAACTTAGCTAAACAAGCCGACATTAATTTAAAATTAGAAATTGAGACAGTAGAGGAAACCTCTTGCTTAATAAATGGAGATAATTTAAATCTAAATACTAGTTTAAATCATTTAAATGTTAGAAAGAGTTCTTCATTAATATCACAGCCATCAAATTGTAATAACCTAAATAATTATAATAATAATACTCTAAAAATAGTTCATCAAAATATACAGGGTGTGATAGGTTAAGAATTAGAATTGGAGTTGTTCATGAACTGTAGTTATATTAACATCCTATGTGTAACTGAATAGTTATTGGTCAAAAGCCCACCAGTTCATGTTCAGCTTCAACAACCACTAGGTTGCCAGCTAATTCAGCAGAGTTACTAATTATGATACGTGGCGGCTATTTAATAATTATTCGTAACAATATGGAATTTAAAGAACGTAAAGGCGTGAGTCTCTCTGTTGAGTGAGTAATTGAAAAGCTTGCATTGAGCTTCTTGCAGTTCATTGTAATGAGCGTGTGCCCATGTGCTACTTATGATATTTTTGAGAAATATAAGACTTGTAACAGTTATAAAACAGTTGTTGTCTGTGGAGACATCCACGTTATTATACTAAATCTGCTACAGTAGATAAATTTATAAGTCTATTAAACTCATATAACTTATACAATACATTCAGCCGAGTAGAATAACTGCCACAAGTGTTACCAGTATTTACAATATTTTTGAGTTGAACTCTGATCAGGATCACTGTGGAAAAATCCCCCAAAAAAAAAACCGCCCAGAGAAAAAGTCAGAGCTCAAAGAAAACTTGTGAGTTTTATTCCTGTAAACAATATTCGCTTAAGACAATTTAAAAATAATTGGATGAGAAAAACTACCGGGTTTGCTTTATCATATCGACCCGGATCAAGCTTATGTAAGGTACCTAATAGATTATTTTAATTATTGTTAATATTAGGACTATGTGGGTAATTTTTTTAATGTCTTTTCTTTCTCAGTTGGTAATGATGGTCTGGCAGTTTGAGTACTTTATGTGGCCTACCCAAATGTCATTTCTATGGTATTGTTCGTAGAGTCATTGAGCGCCCTAAGATCCGAGTTGTGTGACCAATGCTTGCGCTGACTGAGCTGGTCCACTCAAATCTATTTAGACCTCAAAAGACCATTTCAAGCACTAATCCGCATAGTCCACACATGATCAGACCATGATTATGTCTGGGCTTTAATGACCCCTGAGTTTGTTTCGCCATTTCTTTTCAGGGGTAGTCAAATAGGAAGTGTCGACTCTATCAGGCATACTGTTTAATTTTTTTTGGTTTGTAAAAGTGATTCCGATATCCTATTTCCAGAATAAATAATTTCATTTCACACACGAGCAAGTACGCGTATAATCTGTACAAGGAACTATTGGCGCGTGGTCAAAATCGGAACGAACATCGCCATTTTGTTTTTTCAATACATTTCACACCAACAGCGCCTCCCTGTCAATGTCATTGGAGCGCCAAATTATCCTTGAAGCACTTTACTTATGCCTTGATGACGGTTTTTCGCCCATGTAGGACGAGGCTGACCCCTGAATAAGCGAATTTGAACCGCCGAGAACGTTATTAATTATAAACCGGCGAGCCAAGCAGTTTGAAAGGGAAATGCCTATTTGAGGCCCTCAGTGGACATTAGACTAGAGAAAAAATACTTTATGCATTCATTTTGATAAAAATATATTAGGAATTCCTATCATAATCAATTATCAAGCATTGTAAACAGAAAAGTTCTTAAATTATATCATAGTTAGCTTTTCGAAAAGAAAATTAACCTCCAAACGTTTTATTTTTAAGTACTGGCATCAATTTGACTATATTTTTAAGATATCCAATACTATTAAGATTTTAAAACACTACATTTTTATAGTAATATTCGATGTCCATCTTGGGCCTAGGACACTATGGAGAGTAGTCATTCTCCTTTTGGTCGTAACTTACATTAGTTATAACGTGTCCATCACTGTGAGATTTATGCGACGTTTATGGAGTGTTGTGGTGCTCTGTCATTTTCTTCCACATCGATTGCTGATGATAATCATCCAACTTACTGGACATTCTACACTTTATTAGTAAGGATGAAGGGCAGAATGAACAGCAAGAGCGACAGCTCCTGATGCGCCATTTTGATGCAGCCTTCGTCTTAGCACGTGCTCTCCCTTGACGACAAATAATAATATAATAACAGCCTTTTATTTTATTGTTTCACTGCAGGTCAAAGGTCTCTGTTCATATAGGTAGAGAAGGCATGAGCATTGATCTCCACGCTTGCTGAAGGTGGATTGGCGATTTTATTCCATTAATAAGGTTTCCTCACGATTTTTCCTACACCAATGTCAGTGATGTCCAAGATAAACTTATGAAATACATTTGATTAAAAAAGTCGCATTTAGAAAGAAAAGAAAATACATTAATTTGCACTAAATGTGACGCATAAAGAATTTGTATTCGCCCAGATTCTAAACCACAACCTCGTGCACGAAAGGCGGGCGCCTTAACCACTGGGCCATCACAACAATTTAAACAGCCGAAAAGACAAAACTGCATGAATTCTGCCTCAATCTTACCACAATCACAGCATGTCCAGGATTGTCCGTGCAATTGGCGACATCTTGCAGAGCCGACATTACGCCGGGCAGGATCAGAGACAACATGTCTACCGCCAGCTTCTCTAGAACCTTGTTTTTGATGTGGTAGTCGATGGTCAGCATCGGGTGGGTCGCTGTATGCGCTGTCACACATTGTAGTGCTGCTAATCTGGAAATTTTTGAGTATGAGAATACATTGAATTGGTGTATTGAACAAAAATACAGTGCCCGGGCATAAATATGATACATCGAGCTATAGAAAGACACTGTCAATGCGCGACGCTCTATAATGCCAAAGTTTTCCTAAAATTTGATGTGACATATTTACGGGAATTGTAAGTAGTTTTTATATTCCATACGTTAATTTACATTACATTTGATATGTAATATGCAACCATATTATTTATTATGCGGAAGCCTGGTTATCTTTAATCTAATATTGTAGATAAACATACATTTCCGTCAACAAAAGAATTTGATATACAGGACTAAAACCCGGCCACTTTCTCCACCCCCATAAAAAACAAATGACCTGGTTTAAGATAACACACCTGAGCGCCCTAAGTCTCTCCATCTTGGCGATATGCACGCACACGTAGACTGCCTTCCCCATCAGAGGGACGTGAGCCTTCATCATCGTCTCCCTAAACTTGGCACTGACATTAAGAAGTAACGTTGTCATGCATGTCATCACACTGTATTTCAGCTCTTCTGGCACCTCTGCAACTGATAATTTAAAGGATATTTAATGATACAGTTAGATATTGGATAACATAACTGCCAGATTATTTCATTCAAATTCAATATTTATGTCGTTTTAAGTATGAATATAGATTTATTTGGGGGACAGTGCCAGTATTCTGATGCTGTGAAACAGCTAACAAGCGCAAAAGCTTAGATTTTTGTAGTTCTGCATTAAACGGTATTTCACCGTATGTTTTAATTTTTCCACTGGTTACAAGTTTTTTTTTATTAGCATTTTTTATCGCTATTTCGTAAGTAACACAAAGGTCATAAAAAACCTCACCTAGATATAAATGTTTAAAAAAATGCAATAGCCAAGAAATTATAAATGCAACAGCTCGTAAATATTGACAGGTAGACAATACATGAATGTATATTGAACCATTGTCCTCAATTGACTTCAAAGATTGCCCTCAATTGAGTTCAAAGATTGCTGGGCAAGATAAATTACATATTATAATATGTATGTTTTTCATTCAACCTCAGGTTGTTGAGACTGTATTTTAGATCACTTACTAATTTAATAAGGAATTTAAAAAACAAAATAAGGTATTTTGACCAGTTTGTTATGGTTATTGTGAAATTGAAGTTGTCAAACTAAATTTAGATAAGTAGCTTTAGCTAAAATTTGTTCAGAATGTGCTGAATCATTAAATGGATAGCAAAAGAAAAGGAATTTATTTATTATTATTGCATCTCTCAACAGATACCTGTTTATATTTTATATTAAAGCTATTATATTATCTCAACAAAAAACTACATCATCATCAGTATAGTAGTTTGATAAGTAATGTTATTTAAATAACAAATGCTTCCTCTCTCCTAATTCACTTATTTGGCTGTGCCCGACAGGGTCCATATAATCTAATTATAAATTTACCACCTAAGAATACCTACATGTGGAATGCAATAAAAGTATTGAGGAAATAAGAATTCAAACAGAAACTTCTGCTCTAAACACATTTGAAATCGCTACATTAAGGCTTAGATTGGCGCCTCCTTCATCACTTTCTCAACCAACACACACTTCAGGCGGCCGCACTGCACTTTTTTGAATGCAAATGCGTTGCGCTGCGGCCCGTGGCGGCTACAATGAGCGCTTGACTTTAACTTATAGCGACGGGGCGTATGAATTATGATACCCCTAGTTTTGCCAGTCAAGTTATGCCCATTTTTATTTTGTTCAAATTAACTGACTGATTACAGTACCACCTTTGAAATCAAGTTACAATTGCCAGCTTTATAAATAGTATTATGTGTTTTTTTTAACCAACTTCAGAAAAAAGGAGGTTATGCATTAGGAGAGTAAAAAAAAAGAGTTTTAATTATAATTAGTGCCAAACGTATGTGTCTTACTCATTCCTGGCCTCTTGTGATCAAACACAATCTGCAGCAGTCCTACTTCTATCTTCATGCACATCTCGAAGCTGTTTATGACCACCCTGTTCAGCAGCGCCCCCATGCAGTCCACCAGCTTCTGCTGTACATCATGTTTGTTCCTGAAAGTTATTAATATTTTATCAATCAAATAAAACTTGTTCACGGTTGTGCATTCAGAAAGTGGTACTGTCGCTAATAGCTGTCAAAAGCTTAGCTTTTTTGATTAATTTGTTAATATTACTGCATGGAAATATGAAATTTTCTCATGCTCTATAGTGCACTAGAATATTGATTATGAAATGCAATAATAAATATTGTAACACTGAATATTTAGTTTTTTTTATAATGTAACAATAGCATTTAGAGCAAATGCTATTATTTATTATTTATTAAAACTTTATGCACAAGTAAAAAAAAAAATACTGTACAAAGGCGGACTTAATGCCTTTAACTTAAACTGTTGCAACACCTAATTCAGTGTTATTATTGCAATTTAGTTTTTAGTGCATTAAAGTTAGTGTATTTAGTGCATTAAAATATAAATTGCAACATTTCATATTTCCATTCCATACAGTAAATATTAAGAAATTTATAAACACAGGCTATTAGCTATTAGCAACATTGCCAACTTTCAGAATGCTTAATGTTGACAGAAGGGTAAGTTGCTAATATGTTAGGTTGAATTAGATAAAATTAAGGATACAAATTTGAATACGTATACATAATTATTTTTAAATTATTTGATTATATACATAATTGTTACAGTTTGAGGGGCTCGTGGCTAAGTAATAACAGCTGCACAGGTTGATCGATCAGGTTAAACTATGTTTGCCGTGGTTGGTCCATAGATGGGTGGACATTTTTACATAATGAGACCCCCTCCGTGTCTCGGAAAGCATGTTAAGCTGTTGGTCCCGGCTATCAATGGATCATTGACAGTTGTTATGGGTTGTTAGAAGCCCAAAAGTCTGACAACCAGTCTTACCAAGAGGTATTGTATTACCCAGTAACTGGGCTGTGGAGTTAAGACAGCCAGTCGCTCCATGTAAAATACTGGTATTCAGCTGCATCCGGTTAGGGTTAGACTGGAAGCTGACCACAAACTAGTTGGTATAAAGCTAGGCAGATAGATGATGATGATACTTAATTCTTATAGTTTATAATAATTATATACATAAAAAAATTATATTCATAGTGATAACTCTTGATTACATTTGCTATCTGTATTTTTTTTAAGAATATGTGAAATACTTCCCATGCTTAGCTTGGGCAGTCTGAGTGCTTTTTATAGATCTCAGACTAAGAAAGTACTACAAAATATTTTTATTGATAAATCGGTATTATTTGATTATTTAAAGATGTGCAACTAATTAATGTGAAACAACATGTATACATTGTTTTTTATTACATTATAATAGTAATATTTTTAAGTGTTATTGGGCTTTTCCATCTGGAATTTCCCAGTAGCAGTCCAGTGTCTGGAATTTGGGATGATGGCAACAGGCTCACCACTTATTACATGGGACTTAAAACATAACTGGCGAAATGTGGGTGTTCAATGAGTGCACCTCTGCCTAATCCTTCAGGGAAACAAGGCATGATGTTATGTAGCAATATTTTTCATCAGGTCCCTAATCAGATAAAGTCCCAAATAAGATCAAATGAAATTAAATGTAAACAAAATAAATTAAATTAAATGGAATTAAAGTAAAACAAATAAAATTAAATCAAAATAAATAAATCATAAAACAATATAATTAAACCCTTTTCTCCGACACTGGTACAGCAACATGTCTGCTGGAACAATGCCAGATGAAGGGGGCAATGACTTTATTGTTTTCCAAAATGTCTCAGTTGTACCGTGGAGTCTAGATTGGTCTTCAGTTTACGGCCATAGGCATTTTGTGGGACTTAATCATATCAGGCTGGAATTCAGTAGTTGCAACCAAGTTTTATATTTGTGTTTAAATTTAGCTAAAATATGTATTCATTTTAATAATTAGAGTTTGCTTACTCAGTTTCACTTGACTTCAAGTGTGTGATGAGTGGAAACAGTAAGTACTGCTGTAACTCCTGGACCACTTCTCCTTTTAAATCTGATACGCGATCATGAAAGTCATCAATGCTATCTTTCGTAGGACACACCATGAGAACATCGCACACGGGTTTAATGCGCGAAAATGTTTCTTTTCTATCGCCATTCATCTTGTTTGCATTAATACGCCTATCACTGCAGGTAAATGCTATTTAACAGGTCCGCAGAAAGACTAGAAAGGTTTCACAATAAGTGTTTAGTTTGTTATTTGAAAAAAAAAACGGAGAAACTTTAGTTATTTCATTTAGAATAACAAAATAATCACGCAGAAAATAACAAACCGAATGCCAAATTCTTTCTTGTGCTTCCATTTGACATGACAATTTGACATATTTTTCATTTGACATTTTTACATGACTCGCCTTTTAGTCATTGCCAATAAAAATAAACGACTAAAGATCACCTAATACTACTTTACTTAGTTTACTAATGTAAAGTCTCGACAGAGATGCGGAAGAATTATAGAACAGCATATTTTAGTTTTGCAAATAGTTTTTAGTTGATAAATTGTTATTATAATTAATTAATGAAGAAGGTCGGGCAAAGCTAATTGTAGATGGCGAGATAATATCCCTACGGCCTACAATAAATTTGACACTTCGTTCATTCGTTCCATTTCGTGTTCATTAATGAGTTTTGGTTTTATTTCATTAGGTCGTTATTTTCAGTGATTTCAATATTTTAACTTTCTTCTTATATTTGAACTTTCTTCATAGTTATTCCAACAGAACCTCAAACCCTGTTTAATTTTTTTTTAAACTTTACGAATAGCTATAAACCACAATCTTATAATTTTAGGATCTTTCGGGAAAAGGTGGACTCCAATTTCAGAGTACTTAAGAACAAAACAACGCGTAATTTTCGCAAAAATAAAATAAAACCACCTCACGCTTAAATTATTAGGTTGTGTTAGTGTGAACTAGCTACCACAGTGCCATTTTGACAGTTGCCTTCCCCGTTAGGTACAGTCGCCAGCATATCAAGTAACCACAAACTGTCAGATTATCTCATTCGATTTTCAACTTAACTATCAACATTTTAAGATTTAAAATCGTTTGGAGAAAGGAGATGTTTCATTTTTGGCTACCAATTGTACAACGAGTATCAAAAAACGGGGTAAAATTCACTGAATTTAGGAAAAATATTAATCCGTGAATTTGAGAACGTTATCTTTGTAGTACAGTCGACACCACATCAAGTTACCACAAACTGACAGATTGTCTCTACTATGGCGGCGTCCTGAGTCCTGACAACATAATATGTTCTGAAATCAAAATGGATCTGAAATTAATGTGAAACCGTAAATACAAAAATATTAAATATAATTTATTATGAAAAGGTATCGCTGCCTTATTAATTCATCTATTATACCTATTTCTAATGTGTTACTAATGGAAAACTGTAATAATATCCTAGTTCGATTAATAAAATCTACGTGGCCAGTACTTCCGATTTCCGAACGTTTTATTTTGACATACACCGTCGGAAGTGTCGTTCTCAATCATCAAATATCCCCGTTTCATGTTATTGAAAGATGACATTAATGGCTTTGTCAGCTGTCGTTATGTCTCCATTTTTCTCATAACAAATGTATAACATTTTCAATTATATTTTTGTATGTCTAATACAAATTAATTCTATAAATCATTGCCTGTTACATGTTTTTAGACACATTTCACTGATTTTCTGGGAATGAACACGTCCTAGCCAAAGTTCCAAACAAAAATGAATGGTCTCCATTGACAGTTTCGTGTAGCTTGACCTGCTGGCGACTGTACCTCCCATATTATTATTATACTCTTTGGACTGTACCGTCAAACGGGGGAATAGGGATGCAGGGTTGAATCGGAACGAAACTTTATAAGGGATTTTAACATTGCAATAATATAGTTTGTTGCCAACAAGGGCACTTAATCGTTAAAAATACAGTAAACACATTATAGTCACAAGTTGTAGTTAGTGTTAAAGCAGCAAAACAAGTGAAACTCTTCGTGACGTCGGCGTCGTGAAGTTAGTGAGTTTCCAGAACTGCGAATAAAAACTGCCACTTGCTCTCTTCAGATGTCATCACTATCATTAGTCCATGAATTTGATTGCTTCATGTCACTATCCCATTTTTTTTATTAACAAGCTACGTACTTATTTTAAGAATTATAGTAATTTTCTAATAGGAGTATACGACCCTTTGCACAGCTGTTAAATGCTTAAAAGCGGATCCATTTATTTCACAGAAATATAATAGAAGAAAACTATGAGAGAAAGCTTTGCAAGGAGAAAATTGAATAGCCTGTAATTTTCCACTAAATCTGCGGTCTTACCAAAGGTAAACATATTTTTTTCTAACTCATCTTAAAGTGCCGCCCATAATGGACCTTGTCGCTACGTCAGTAAGTGCTACTGACAGTTTCTGGGGGCCCATTATTGAGTCATTGAGTGTGCAAGTCACCTCCTGCCATTTTTTCCGGGTATAATAAAACATTAATCAGGCAGGGGCAATAGTTCTTCCTTACTTATAAGTAACCCTTCCACTTTAGCCATCCTAACACTTAATCCGATATCTTTGTTTCTTTATCCTGCAAAGTCTAACAAGGGGTTGTCCTTGGGTGCACTTGCATAGTACTTACGTACAGGGATAATCGTCGGTTGGTGCCTCATTTCATTAAAAGCGTCTAACAGGCCTCTGCAAGTTGGCTTCGGCCACTCGTACGGCTTCCAAAGGTTGAGAATCCAGGGTCCCGAGATATGTCAAAGACAATAATATATATATATATATATATATAATATATATATATATATATATAATATATATATATAATAATAATATAATAGTAACCATAGTCCCAATAGTGGTATCAACCGTTTTTATTTTTTTCAACAAATTTTCTGCTCAATAACTTAAATAACGCAATGAATGTTGTTGAACTGTCAAAATGAAAGCCATTGCTACTGTTAGTGTTACGTACGCGATTACGCCGCTCCGATCGGAGTTGAAAACCAACCCCAGGATGATCTTCCTGACTGAAAAACTTCAGAGATTCTAGTTTGATTTTTTGTATGTTTGTTTGTTATGCTTTCACGCTGAAACGGCCGAATGGATTTGGATGAAATTTGGCAGATTGGTAGACCATGACCTGCATTAGGACATATGCTACTTATATTCCGATATTCTCACGGGATCGAGACTTATGTTGGTGAAACCGTGGGGCGCAGCTAGTATTATGATATAAACACACACACCTTTACTATAATTTACATAATACCACACCAAAACTGCCTGCAGGTAATGAAAACACACTACACACACAGACACTCAGAACAGACTTATCTCTCTTGGGAGCATCACCACATAAATAAAAAAAGAGGGGAAGAATAAAATATAAAATTATAATTATTCTGAACGAAACGTATAAAAAATTCAAAAGAGGAATTGTCAAAGTCAGGTGTTTATTGCTTTCTGTCAAATAGAATTGAATGGAAACGAGAATGCGAATAAATAATTAAATTAACTTATTTAAAGTCATATTTTTAGGATTTTGTAAAGTGTAAGAAATATTGCAAAATGTTCACCTTGGTGGGGCAGCGGGTCTTACATAAGTGCCTCAAGATTTTGAGGTTATCTGTTGCAGATTTCAGCAACTTGCCCGACATCAAGAAATTGAATGCAGTTAGGACTGTTGAAAAGACAATAGATGCAAACACAACCATCTTTATTGAAAGTCCTATACACGTTAAGATCCAGCCGATCGATGTAAACGACATAAAAGCTCACAACAAACTGACCATGACATTGTACAGTCTAGGCAAAGATACTAGTGACTTTCAATTAAAACAGACATCCAAACGCCTGGAATTGCTCAACAAGAATACCGCGTCGGACAGAAACGACGTCTGTCTGATCCAGGTACCATATCATTTGAATGTGCAGGTCACAACAACAGATTACGCTTCAGTGCATCTAGCTAAATTAGAAGGACAGGAGTTTGTTGTTAAAACGCAGAAAGGGACAGTTAATGTATCTGATCTGAAAGCACAGAATATTGTGGTTGAGAGTATTGAAGGGGAAGTAAAGTCAGAGGGGAAGTTACAAGCGAGTAGCATAGATTTAAAAACTGGGTTAAATTCTGGAATTACCTGTAATAACATATTGTCGAAAGGCTTTAATGTTACAACACATGCTGGTCCAATAGTTGTCAAATCTTGTTATAGTGACAAATCTCATTTTACTACATTAATGGGCAACTTGAAACTGTACAGCCTGCACAGATCAGTATTGATTGACATCATACAGAAAGGGAATCTTCACATCACAGGTTTCTCAGGAAACATCCAGGCTTCTTTAAAAAGCGGAGATGTCTTCATGCACGCTTCGCAGTTTACCGATCACAGCAGTATTTTCATACATGAGAAGGGTAAAGTTGAGCTTCTAATGCCAGACATAGTTAAAAATTTACCTGCTACTAATTTGATAGCAGAAAAGATAATTGTTGATGAAAAGATACTGAAGCTAGGCCGGTTTATGGATGACTCACACCCCAAGAGGTTCCGGTTTGAGAAGGAGCCACATACTGAGTTGCACGTAGTTTGTAAGAATGGCTCAATTGAGTTAAAGGAAACAGACTTACCAGTTTTTCTGTGGTGAACGAATCTGTCTGTTATGAAAAATGTACATTAGGTTATATATTGGAATTTATACTGTGTATCTTCATGAAAGTGATTGTAATTTTTTTTATGAGCGATACATTCTTTGTAATTATTAAATGTATTTTTAACATTGTGATGTGTTGATCATTTTGGTGATAAAGTATAACAGTAATCATCTAGATTTCCATAATATACATATAATATTTTGTTGATGTAGTTTTTTCAAAAAGTATGTATTGCTTATTTGAAATATTATTGTGTATTTATATAATTACTATGTGCAATGTTCCATGAACAATACAAGAAGTACTAGTTAGGATGCATCATTAATTTTCACTCATGTTAGACATATCATCATCATTGTAATTTTTAAAGTTACTGTATGACTATGACTGTATCTTCCTTTAGATAAAAGAAGTACTATACTGCCAAAGTAACATTTTGTGTAATGCAATTTTGATGGATGCATACTCGTATACATATACATATATACATTAGCATGCATTTTATTCATGCATTTATAACTAGCATTTGAAAGTCAATTGAAATGATATTGCACAGTGAAATATTTATTTTTGTAGTTCCTCTTTAAGACATTAGTGTGTTTGATTATACCATAATGTCTCAATATTGCTAGTCCTTATTCATTTGTTAGAACTATTTATATATAATTTTTTAGGACTTCAAAATGCTAGTAGCTATTCGACATTGTTATTTATTTAGGTAGTGAATTGTTGAAGAGATCATTAAAATATTATTTCATTTTATAGTTATGTATTATTTGAAGATATCCTTTCACACTTGATAACATTGAAAGACTGGTTTGAGTAAATTAATCTAATCCCTCAGTTATTTATTTGTCATATAATTATGTATTTCCCAGTTTGTTTACTTTTTAACTAGGTAAGCATTAATTGGGTACAAAGATGATGGATCGTGTAGTGCGGGGCGCCGCCGCCGCTGTGATAACGAGGCTGTTTATATGCTGCGCGAGAGCGCGCGCGCGCCAGTCTTACCGCCAGCCGCACCCGCCATGCCGGCCTGTGCGCCCGAGTACAGTCGCCTCGCGCGCTCCAATACAGAGTTAGTGTTCTCTCCGCGAGTCAAACGATGCTCGCACCAGCCGCCGCCCTTCACGGCACTGCGGCGCTCCTTCTCCTCCACGTTCTCCTTGATACCTGAGGAGCGCGCTATATCTCCTGAACGCCCACCGCCGCTGCCGCGCTTCATGAGAATCATCACATGGGGTCCGCGGCTCATTCTACGACCGCTCATCGCCATACTAAGCCTCATCGCCCACCCGGCCTGGAAGCAAATTCTAGTCGTACTGCCTACGTTATGGATCGCCGCCTCGTTATTCTTATTCTGGAAGTGTGTACAGTGCCCTATTGGAGTTTTCAAGATGATTGGACGTGTCATTAGCTCAAAAAACCAGAAGAAACCACGTACAGTGCTTATAAGTGGAGGAAGCTCCGTGCAAGCTTTACACCTGGCTAGAAACTTCCATTCGGCAGGCGCAAGAGTTGTAGCGTTTGAAATAGAAGGGCAATTTGCATTATTGAAGTACTCTGCTGCGGTGCATAAGTTTTACACAGTGCCGCGGCCGAATCCGGCTGATCCTCTAGCCTATGCGCGGGCACTTAAAGAAATAGTGGAAACAGAGTCGGTGGTGTTCTATGTACCGGTGAGCTCCACGACTCCAGCGTATTACGATGCGCTTGCCAAGTCACATTTAGAAGTACTTGGATGTCAGTGCTTTGTACCTTGCGCTCGCGACGTTGTTACATTAGATGACCCTTTGGAATTGATGAGGGTATGTCGCGCTGCTGGCCTAGCGACACCCCAGTTTTGGGTGGTGGCCAACGACGAAGATGTTCGTGCATGGTACGATAGCGGAGCTTCTAAGGAGGGAAGACATTTCATTGCAAGTGCTGGTGCACGTGGAGCCAGAGACCGATTGCGTTTTGTCATGCCTGAAGACAAAACCCAATTTAGATTCCCACGGGAAATCAGTGCGGAAAAACCGTGGGTTATTGTTCGGGAGCCAAAGGGAGAGAGGATTGTGACGTGTACTACTTTGAAAGAGTCGCGCGCAGTCAACAATGTTTCGTGCCGGGTAGACTCTGCAAGAAAGGGACTGGTGCCTCAAAGGGATGAAGAAGCTGATGCTTGGGTACAGCGATTTGTATCATTCCTTGCACCGGCGAGGCCTATGACTGGACACGTGTCATTCAGACTAGTTCGCGAAGAGCAGACTACGAACGGTCATACTAATAAACTGGTGGCTATTGGAGCTCGAGTTGGAGTGTCTCTGCCGTATTTGTGCCAAGGAGCGGCACGTTGCGGTCACGCAGCAACTGTGGGCAAGCTGTTGGATACCGTGCTGGACACCCGTGAGGCTCTATTCACATTCTGGGATCCGCTTCCATACTGTGCGTACTACCAGTCGCGTACGCCAGACGATCGGAGGCCGCCGCCCCCGGAGCCTTGCAAGACGCCACCCAATGTTCCTCTCTGAACTGTAATGTAGTGACGTCGTAGGAATTATTTATTAAAGACACTCAAGTACCTGAAGAGTGCGTGAGTGGGAGCTCTCTCGGCGTGTGCCATAGTTAAGTCACGCTCTCTGTGTGTTGTTTGCTCGTCTCGCTTGTGTACAAGTGTGTGATGGAGAGACGATACGATATGTTGTAACTACTAAGTAGATATTTTAAGTAAACGTGTACCTACCTACAAAATGTAATGTTATACCTACATTATTGTTAGGTTTAAGAAATAAAAAGAGGTCGACATTTTTAAATACTTTTGTTTACTTTTTTAATTCATGCAGGCATTCCTAAAATAGCTTTAAAACATACACAAGTTTCTAAGGACACAATGACGCAAATAATTCTCATCATTTATCACATAAATTGAAGTTTTATCTGGGAATTACTTTTGTCTCCTACTACCTTCTTTGTAGTTCAAACTATAAAATATGTAGGTACCTATCCTAGAAAGTATATTATTTATAAAAACATGCAAACAACCGTTAACTACGCTCGTTAATTAACTTTACGCTTTTATCACTAAGCAAGCACGTTGATAGAAGTTATTTTTCCACAAGATCTGCGGAGAAAAGTGTGATCTGTGGCCGGGCGCCCCCAGTGACCCGGACGAGATAAGCGCTATCTCTTCAAGTGCACTACAATTTATAATAATATAAGTACTTGCTACTTATCGGGTTAAATGGACAAACACCATCCCTTAGAAGTGAGTACGCAGATTCTTAAGGCAGGCGTTTGGTACCTGCGAAAGATCTGCCACTTATCATTTCGCCATGAAGGATCTAGATTCTAGATACATACTATTGTGCATTACACAGATTTTTATTGAGATGGGTCAGTATCCCTACAATCTTAAATGAATTGAGCTAACTGGAGAACTGCGACGTAGATAATGGACCAGTGCGTCAGTCAGAAGCTTCGATCAATAATATTATTATTCATCGAAGGTCAGAAGTAAAATATAAATAAGTTACAGTGTAACTTATTTTTATTTATACATTTGACGGATAAGATCACGCTGATATTCGACCCAGACATTTTCTTGGGCTGTTATTGATTCCTTAGTACACCGTCGCTCTAATGTCTTTTTTATACGTAGGTACACCTTAGAGAAGTGTTATTCTGTATACCTACTTATTCTCTAAGACCACACACGTGTAGAGATTAAAATAAGTTCCAAAGCATGGACAGACCTGTCTGACTGTCTACCATATTGTCAAAGATAAATACCTACGAGGATATGTTTTAAATGTATAGCGACATTCATATCTTAGCTAGGTCTGTGAATTAAATAATGATAGCAGGTATTAACGCTAGGGCAATAAATCGACATTGGTGGGCGCCATTTTCTTTTTGCAAGTTACAAACCATGTGCGCCTGAATCCAAACTTGCTGGTTGCACTTGTACTCCCGGTCTTAGTCGGGCTCCGGTTATTGAGTATTTTGGTAGTTACCTACTGACGCTGACAAGAGTTTGCTAAGTTAAGAATTTTCAGTGGGATAGACAGGCCCGGACTCAGAGGACCCAGCTTAAGGCGCATAGGTTCTTGACATTTTAGCCAACCCCCCGCCCCTCACCCCGAATTCATTTTGATATTTATCAAATAAATTCCATTAATATAGAAAATATTAATGTTAACCGATTTTAATATTTACTTACGTTCGTCATAGATCGACGTTTTTAGTTAAAGACGTTCTTTTCTATAGTCAAGTTATCTACTTGAACCAACTTAGGTGGGTACTTCTTTCAAACAACTTATTTATACCTAGGTACCTAGTACCTACTTTTGTAGAAACTTACGTGATTGATTTTTCGCAAATTAGGTCATTGGTGCAAGGCGTGCTGTACGGTAGCGTCGGTAGCCGGCGTGTTAGCTAAGGAACCTCTCAAAATGGGTCTCTTTATTCGAACTAAAACTACACGACGCTTTGGGAATTCATGGGTTTTTTGCTAACGGAAATTACGTTCGTTGAGGGATGCCACACACATGTTCAGGTCGGCACATTCCGTATTTGTTGAACAACAAAGCCGACCCGAAGCAGTAACTACACATATTCGGCTTTCATTCGGCTCGTGCTTGTCGGCAAACTTCTTTCGGCATTTACAGTAATGTTCTGCGGGGTAATTGCGTAACACACCAACAGCAGCAAATAGTAGCAATGACTTTCATTTTGACAGTTCAACAACATTCATTGTGTTATTTACGTTGTTGTTGAGCAGATACATTTTTCGAACATAATTATGAAGCAATGCATAATTGTGACGCAGTTAGCGTGCGGGTCTGCTCGAGCTATGGCTTTTACCCGAACACATTATAACCTATTATTTAATTTTATAAACGTTGCTTAAAGTTAAGTAGTGATTAGCAACTGTTTAACTATAAATTTTTGACGTTTAGACGTCTCTTAACTTTAATCAACATTAATTTAGTAAACCCCAATAGATCTAAGTACATACCTACATTCGATTTTGCCGCGTAGCTATGCCGAATTATGCCGACCGGAACTAGTGTAGCACCCCTTATACGGGCTGTTCGCGATTTGGGCTTCCAACCACGTTTTATCTTGGCGATCTTTATTGGACACCTACCTAACACACCGGAGGATAATATTTATGATAAGTATTTCACCTGTGCCTAATTGCCTATAATGCTCTAAACCTACCTTGTAGGAAACAGTACCTATCTATACCTATGTATGGCATAAAAGTCATGTGGTGAATTAAGCGCACATAAAATAGGTAACATGATTACAGTAGGTACAACTATTTTCTTAATGTCCCTCGGGAATCATCGCATTTCCGAATACAAACGAATGCTAATGTCCATGTCCATCAATTATTAGATTTATCGTGTATAGTAATTTGAATTCAGAACTAAGTACTTTATTATTGTTGTTTTGTTTTGACGTAACAACACAATAAAGTACTTAGTTCTGAATTCAAATAATTCGGACATTAGCATTCGTTTGTATTCGAAAATGCGATGATTCCCGAAGGACATTAAGAGAATAGTTGTACTGTACCTACTTATGAAAATAAATATTAAGAACATGACCAGTGGGGTGATTACGTACCTACCTAACACACTGACAATTGGAATGCCTTTAATTTTGACAATTCGACAACATTCATTGCGTTATTTACGTTGTTTATCAGACGAATTTTTCAGACATGGAGCAATAGATTAGGGATTTCCTTCAAAATCCTTCGGATTATGAAAGAAAGTGTAGTACGCCATTAGGGTGCCGATGTATGAACGTAAACGAAGCAAAAGTAGGTAGTAAATATGTAAGGATCGTAACAGGTGGCGTTCTGTTGTTTCTGCCTACCCCCATGGGAAGAAGGCGTGAGTTTATATAAGTATGTATGCATAAAAATGATCCCCCTGAAGAAATTACTTTCATTGTCTGACGTTCTCATCAGACAAAGTACTCGTTTTGAAAACATCTAAAAATAAAAATAGCGTGCAGCAGCTGACGATCGAAACTTTTTATTTTTAAATTCAGCGCCCGAGTTATTGCGTCGAAATTGCAGTGTAATGTTTATAATCAGAAGGTTATTTACCGATAATTAAGAAGGAAAAATAAATAGGTATCGATACCTACATGACTACGTGATGTAGATGGCTTATACAGTACCTACTTCTTATCTAAAAGAAGCAGAAAAATACCGTAAGTTGTTTGTTAAGTAAGTAATCTATAAAGAACTTTGAGTCGCTGATAAGCATTTCTTCGAGTATACACGCCTTTCTTTATCTGTATTAAATGGAAAGAAATTAATTGAGGCAAGTACTTAGGTAGGTATCAATTTTAAATTGAACGAAGGAATGAGTGCTACACATGCAATTGTGACCAATCAGTTGATGTCCAAAAAAGCACAACTGGCTGTTCACAATGGTGTGCTGGTGCCTACCCTTATGTATGGAAGTGAGTGTTGGGTGTGGCAAAAGAAGCATGAAAGTAGATTAAGTGCTGTGGAAATGCGTTCCTTGCGAAGCTTGTGTGGGTGATGGTGTGACTATGAATGATGAAGCTGAAGAATGATGTGATAAGGCAACGGTGCAGTTTAAAAGAAGATGTAGTGACAAAAATTTAAAAGAGTATGCTTAGATGGTTTGGTCGTGTTGAGAGGATGAATGAAGGGAGACTAACAAAAGGTATTTACAAGGCAGATGTGAGTGGAAAAGCCGGGAGGGGCCCTAGGAGGACATACCTACAGTGACCTTATTGGTGATGTTCTTCAGAAAGGTCAGGTGCGTAGTACTCGCAACCGGCGTACGTGTATGTCCAGATATATGAACGTAAACGAGACAAAAGGAGTATGTAAGGATCGTAGCAGGTGGCGTTCTGTAGTTTCTGCCTAACCCCATGGGAAGAAGGCATGAGTTTTATATATGTATGTGAAGAAATGAGAAATCGATACGTCCCTGTCTTTCTTATAACAGGGGCAATCAATGCTACCTATGGTCATCCTCTACACATGGGGAGACCACTCACATAGTCCGTAGTAGGTACAGGTACCTACTAAGGTTCCACTTTCTTAAAAACATGCAAAGCTTCTTGGTAAAAAATAAACAAACGCAAACATTTATTTGCAGGAAAACTACGTCATTCACTTAGTCATTCGCAAACAGACACAGTATTTTTAGTGCACCTCAAATAATGTGAATGTGTTATTTATTATAATTACGTGAGAGAAATATACGAACAAAACACACGCACACACCTCTGCCTACCCCTGCTGGGGGACAGGCGTGAATGGTGTCAGGTTATATGTTGTGTTGAATCATTAAGTTCCCTTCAAAATGGTTGAGCCGAATGGTGCTGATCCATACGTCATGTTCGTACGGGCGCCGTCAGTAGGGACTGGTCATCGCATGGCTGCCACGGCTTATTTTAATAAAAAAATATGAATTGTTTTTGTTTTTGTTTTTATCTTTTGTATTGCGGACGCTTTTAACGTGCACGTCTTTCTACATCGTTCTCACATGTATAATTTCAAGATGAATGATGTAACCAATTTTTTTGTAACTATATGTGTTGATTTGAAATAATGTCCATGGAGTTTCTTGCCCGTTCTTCTCCATAGGTACCTACTACGCTTTGGAATGGGCAACTACACTTGAGAGCAATGAATCCGGGTCACTTAAAGAATCCTAAAAATCTCGGAAACTAAAAATGCTAGGTTAATGCAATAAATTGTATTTAATAGACAATGTAATACTCCTTAAATGAAGGTATTAAAACTTCTTAGTTATTGTAAAGTTATATCATAAAAAAATCAAATTTGAAAAAGGGCCACTTTCGAAGATGGAACTACGAAATTACAGCATTTGGTTTTGCTTTTGTTTGTAATCTGTCATTTATGTGGGTACATAAACCATGTTGATAGTGCTCTATATTCATTATTCAAGCTGAAATTATGTCGCTTACGCCTGAAGAATGCACCAGAATACTTACAATGCTGGAAACCGGCCGGAGTCAGCGCGATACAGCCAGGACTGTCGGTGTGTCGCTGTCAACAGTACAAAGAGTTCTCCGACGTTACGAAGAAACTGGTTCTAACCTACGCAGACCAGGAATGGGCAGAACCAGGTGTACCACAGCACGAGAAGACCGATACTTGGTGAACACCATGCTTCGAAATCGCTTTCTCACAGGAACTGAATTCACAAATCAGTTTCGACGCCTCGGAGGAAGTAACCCAAGTGCATGGACAGTAAGACGTCGGCTTGCTGAATCTAACTTAAAACCCCTTAGACCTGCAAACGGCCCTAAACTGGAGCGTGGGCATCGTATTTCAAGACTAAGATATGCCCAGAGCCACGTAAATTGGAGTATTGAAGATTGGTCAAAAGTTATGTTCCCCGACGAATCAAAATTTATGCTCTACAAGCACGATGGAAGACACAGAGTGTATCGAAGACCAGGGGAAAGATTCAAGCAAGCATGCATCGAAGAAAAAGTAGCCTACGGTGGTGGGTCTGTACTTGTGTGGGCCGGAATTTCTTCTGAAAGTCGCACAGAGCTGGTGATCATAGAAAACGGCTCTTTAACTAGCGTAAGATATGTGGAAGAAATCCTCAATGATCACGTTGGTCCATTTATGGTCAATTTAGGTGAGGATGCTATATTTATGCATGACAATGCCCGACCTCATACAGGTAGGATTGTGAATGACTACCTTCAAGAGATGAACATTACTCGTATGGAGTGGCCAGCGCGCAGCCCGGATATCAACCCGATCGAGCATGCTTGGGACGAGCTAGGCAGATGCGTAAAACAACGAAACCCCCCCCCAATCACGCTTCGTGAGCTCAAAATTGCTCTCACAGAGGAATGGGAGAATATTCCCCAAAATCGTATAAGGAACTTGGTGTACAGCATGCCAAACCGCGTAAACGCAGTAATGGAAGCACGAGGAGGCAATACGAAGTATTAAAATTCAAGAAAATCGTAATAAAGTTCAAAAATTTCATGTTTCCTATTTTTGTTTTAAGGAGAGATCAGCAGTTTTTTTCTTTATGTAATTTTGTGTTAATAAAATGTATGGTGACTCATATTTTTTTTACTTTCATTTAAGGAGTATTACATTGTCTATTAAATACAATTTATTGCATTAACCTATCATTTTTAGTTTCCGAGATTTTTAACATTCTTTAAGTGACCCGGATTCATTGCTCTCGAGTGTAACTTCATCCTTCTGACTGACCGACCCTTTGTCAATTCTAAAGTGCCTGTAATTGGTTTATTTGAAATAAATGCTTTGAGTTTGAGAGTTCGAGTTTTGAGTTTATGTGTGCCAGTCATTCATCTGGACAACACTAGACTGAAATAGGTATTTAATAGGTATCGATTAGGTGGTGTATTTTATCAGAGGACAATTAGCTGGTAGGTGCCATTAATTTTCTTATTATCTATGGTACCTATTTATTGTCTATTATGACTCGCATAATCAAAATGACAAAATTATGTTCCGAAAAGACTTTCATTTGTGTTGCAGTTCAATACTTCGGTGGAGCCATCTTCCTCCATTGTTTCAATTAAATTGTTATTTTGATCCAAATTAATATACGATGACATTGGGACATTATTTACGAACAAGAAACCCGCATGTATACGTGGCTAGTTTGTATTACGATAATAAATCCTATACTAGTTCGTCGCGTGATGCTCTCTGCGGTCACGTGAACTACATACGCTGAACATTATTTTCAAAGTTCATGAGTTCCGTAGATACTTATGTCATGTATCACATATCGACGCATGCTTATCTTGTGGACTCCCACGCCTTTCTCATAATCAATAGTGGCTTTAATTTTATGTGTTATCGTTTGTTTTATGGTGCTACATTATCTAACAAAGTAATAGGTATATATATTTACGGTTCTTTACCCCGTAGTAAGCAACAGTGGACTTTTGATTAAACCTTAGTTGATTACTCAGCATAATTAAATTCCGAAAATGCATAAAAGAACCTTGGCTAACATATTACAGCTTAACGAACACTGCTGGACAAGAAACTGTTTTACAGCGAAGTTAAAAATATGCATTGTCTTCGAAACAGAATTAACATGTAAAATTTCAACTCTGTAGGATAAGGGGAAGTGGTTCTAAATAACTAACAAGGCAAATCAAATAAAAGCTTGTATTAAAACAAAAGAAAGTGCGGTCATCACACGTAGAAGCAATTTCTGTTGTTCACTCCCGATTTGTTAATACAGGTTCATGTAGTGACATTTTGAGATAACTTGGTGTCAAAGTTCATGTCATGTAGGTAGATAGATGATTTCTGAAAATTGTTAATAACCTTTTCCTTTACCATTAAATATTTGAAGTTTATGGACATTTGGATACATCGAAAGGTTTGTTAAGGTATTGGGTACCCTATAAATAGCAATTAACGCTATTAAATTTGAGAGTTTAGAGAAAAATTTAGTGAAGAATTCTGGGAAATTTTCAAAAATCCCTAAAAATTGTGTTTTCTCGATGCCCATGAATTTTCGCCTAGGCTTTATGGCGTGCTTATTTGTTGCAAATGGGTCACACTTTCACGTTCTGGAAGGAATAAGTCAAATTACAAGTCGCCCTGTATAATTCTGTGGGTGTAAATACACCCACACGTCATAGTAAAAATCCTACTGGGCGAAGTTTAAAAAACAAAACAAAGTGCCGTCGTTACACGTGGAAGCAGTGTCCTTACCGCATTTTGTACTTCGTACTTCCCGACCCTCGAGGCTACGCCCCCATGGTCACGTACCCTATCAGCGCGTCCCAATTCGCCAGATGTATGGAATTAGTATGTACTATAGCCAGAAGTGTCACGGGCAGACCAGCAAACGACGTCGTGGCACGGAGGTCGAAGTCCAACTTGACGGTGGGTAATTATTTGACCGAAAGCTTATACTGTCTAGACAGATAGTGGAGGAGCTGAGATTGTCAACGTGTTTTTAAATTAATTTTAGTTGGAGGTAGAAGAAAATCATAACCTAACCTACTATTAATAGAGCTAGGTATATGGTTGTAAAGCAGTGGTAGCCCAGTGGTAACGGCCCCGATTTGTAGGTCGTGGGTTCGAACCCAGGCAGGCGCTTTACTTAGTGTAAATAATTTCATCACCAATGCTCTCAAAACGGTGAAGGAAAACATCGTCAGGAAACCGGCATTTTCTAGAACCAAAAATTCGAAAACATGTGACATCTACCAACCCGCGCTGGGCCCCCGTGGTGGATTACAGCCCACTCCTTCTCGAAGAGAGGAGGCCTGTGTCCCAGCAGTGGGAACATTATAGGCTGATTATGATTATTATAACGGTTGTAGTCTGAAGTTCGTTTTTCAGAGCCTACGCTCCATGCTCACGTAAGCTACCAACGCGTACTAACTCGCCAGATGTGTTCCGGGTAGACCAGCGGACGAGCACGTGACACGGAGGTCGAAGTACAACTTGGTGGGTAATTATTTGACCAAAAGCTTATCCTGTCTAGACAGATAATGGGGGAGCTGAGAGTCTCAACGTGTTTTTTTTCTTAATTTTCAATTATTTTAATTGTAGAGATTGCTTTAGGTAAAGGAAAATTATGACCTACTTGTAAGAGTGCTATATAGGCGCTATAGGGTAGCCATGCAGGGTTTTTCTTTAGCGTATCCTATTCTGGTTGTGTATTTCAAAAATGTATGGCAATGTAAATGAGTCATGATACTCGTACCTTGATTTATCTGATATCAAGTAGACATCTTTTGCATTATAGGTAAGCATGTGCTAATTTGATAACAGTTCTGTAGAAAGTGTTTTTTGCATTATCTCTGTTAAGTCGATTATGGCGCTGCCAGTAAGTTCCGGTTTTTTTTTATACTACCGGTGCTGAAAAATTCACGCTTTGTACATATGAACAGGCGTGTGCGAGTTGTTTAAAAACCATTGGTACCTAGGTTACTGAGGTACATTAGGTTAGTAGGAGACTACCTTTATTTGGTGGCAAACTACGAATTAACTTAATAGTTACTTACTTTGAGAACCACCGTGTCATTAATTAATTAATGCAGATACTAATTAAGTATCGAGGGAGTTTCCTCTAGATCCGTTACCGTATGTCCTCAAAGCGAGATCCGCTTCGAACGTGAACAACTGCACATACCTAATTACCTTTGTACTTTGAATATTCCTGGTCATAAGGAAACTTCCGTGAGGATTTATACAGAATTGATTATTATTCATACAGATATATCATTGAATCGAATGTATTGGATCAATATTTAAATATTACGGTATCAGTTCTGTTGAGTGCGTGATATTTCTTTGTTGACCCAGCAATGACACGGATTCGGTTGTGTCACGGATTTTGTCGTATTTTCGTGTGACACATGTCACGTTTTGTATGTCAGCTAGTAAGGAAGGAAGGCGACTGATCGCAACAGATGGAGAAAAACTGTTGACAATTTGAAACGGAGTCACGATTCTCAGCAGTGAAGGAGAGAAGGAAGGAACTTATAATGCGCTGAGGAGATTCTGGTAGACGCTTATAAAACAATTGAATATAGTTCGGTACTTGCATACATAGCATCGCAGCTTTTCTATGGGGTAGGCAGAAATTACAGACCGTTATGTGCCACGATTTTTATAATTTTTGAAGGAAGGTGCTTTCCACAATAATGTATCGTTCCATAGTGTGGGTCGTCTTAATAAACAGCGGTCAATAAGGTTAGTTTATGTGTAGATATCCCACAACAACTGCAGTATCAACAAAACAAGGACCACCTTAGCAGCCATTTTACATAGAAAGATCACAGCGCACGGTATTTTACCTACGAGTATGTACAAATAAATATATTTTATTTCTTTTATTCTACTTTCTGTTAATAACCTTGATTCAACTTGTGAATTGGAGGGAGCCATTGGAGGACGCGAAATATCCATTGTTGATGTAGGTAATATATACTTACATAGTTGCTAAGTAACTATTGGACAATTTGTGGTAATTGGCCAGAATTCTGCCATCATATACATATAGGTACCCACATAGTAATTTGCGACGTATATGTGTAGAGTTCACCTCGAAAGGGACAAAGGGCTTGAGATAATACGACATGTTGTAATGTCTGACTATCGTTATTGTTAAAATTTTCCACCGGGGTCGTCGCTATCTGTCGCCATAGCTAGACCTTCAATGTTCGTTACTATTGACAGTTTGTTTAAAAAATGTAAATCTATTGAAAATATCGAATTTACAATTCTTTGTAAATAAATCTTATTCAACATCGAAGAAATAAACTGAAAACTGAAAAATCATTAACTTTGCATACAGAAAGAGGTATTTTGTCCTCCATTCGCCTTCTACAGTTTGTATTCTTTGTCACTATTTTTTTTATTTTTAAAAGGTAACAACTACGGTTCAATAACCTCTTAGAACGGAGACATTCATTCTAGTGAATCACCTGCTACGTTGAATTATCTGAATAGTGAAAAGATGTGGAACGTTTTCCAGTTTAGCTGAGATGTCATGCAGCTTCTGACAACCTTGGCTACGGAATTTAGACTTTATTGTGTATTCTTCAAAGTCAAAGTGATTTAAATTTGCGTAAAATATTTTGGTAATATACGATTTATGTATTCTTAATGATATACAGGGTGGCAGCATCGACGCGCAAACTGAAACCATGAATCACACATGATTCTAGATCCCCTACCGCAGAACTGTTTCGTCAGTTATCAAAAAAAAAAGTGCAATTCCTCCGTGGTCAAAATTTATGGAAGAGCAATAACAAAATTGAGCCGTCACGGGACGCCTGGCAGATGTGAAACATACCACCGTTTAGCGTGGCAACGCGTCGCCACGGCATACGTCGCCACACCAATAATCGGGTTTACCCGCGGCCATGGTTCGAAATTATCAAGATAATTACGCTTCTTCATAATTATCATGATAATTATTATTGATAATTATCATTTCATCCTTTCGAACCCTGCCCGCGGCTATAGATGTTTCACGTCAAAAATGGTCAGCCATTCAAAGACTGACCTTGGCAAGCGCTGCTTAACCTGGCGGCTTCACTGTTGCGAGCCGATCAATGTAAAACACAATATAATCAAAATTGTCACCCATCCAAAGACTGACCTTGACAAGCGCTGCTTAACCTGACGGCTTCACTATTGCGAACGAATCAAGTTAAAACTCAATATAATCAAAATAGTCACCCATCCAAAGACTGACCTTGGCAACCGAAGCTTACCATTGCATATTCATTCTTATTTACCCTATGTTCAAGGTCCACATCAAAAACTATTTTGTAAAGAAAATATAGCGTGGCGACGCGTCGTCACGGTCACGTCAATTGGTTTACCCGCGGCTATAGATGTTTAACATCAAAAATAAAATATAACCGACGAAAAATTTCAACGCAGGGGGCTTCAGAATCATGTACTGTAACATGTTTCGCGTCGTTGTCCTTGCCACCCTGTATAGAGGCAATCGGACACTCGGAACCAATTATTCTAACTTGCAGGTAGGTATTAATGATAAGTAGCAGCCATGACGACACCTACAGCAGGCTTAGCACAAGCACCGTCTTGTCGACGGAAGAATAGACAAAAATGACGTTTCGTGAAGACAGTACAACGGCAGCAAAGTAGAAAGAGTCAACTGCACTTTTTACGAAATGCAGTAATTGATTCACGTTTATCTTATATGTAGTTTGCTTATATCTCGAAAATGGTGTGTGCTATCGCAAAAATAATGACAATTTCGACCCCCTTTATAGAACCCTTAAACCCTCAAAACTCAACATGTAGGTAATAATTATTCACATTTTCCATACAAAAATTGAAAAAAAAAAACCATTCCATTTTTATACTTTGTGGCCGACGAGTAAAACGTTTTCTACCGTCTTTAGCATGGCGTTAAATAATCAAATTGTCTTCACTACCTTAGACAACGGTCTTCTGAAATAGTCTACATAAAAAATTACCTATATAGACAACGATCGGTAAAAACGAAAGACAAAATGACAGATTTTAGAAGTATTTTTACGGTGCAATGTCAAAAATGGAGAAACGAAATGTCACTTTGTATGGGAATAGCCTTGTCTATTCTTCGAAGAGATAGATAGCGTTATGCTAAGCCCGCAGGTAGGTAGATAATCTAATTTCCCCTGTGAGTGTGCAATTTTTACTCATTATTCTTCAAAGCAACTGATTAAACAAATATCACTACAATAAACGGAATCGGCCTTCGCTTTTTTATGTGTCATCCAGTCCCACTACAAATATTAGTAAAATTATAAACAGATTCTGATAAAATGAAAAAGGCGTAGTGTTCATGGTCCAAGGTTGCAACGCAGACGCATCGCAGACGTTGATTAGACGTTATCACTACTTATAAGTGTGTTACGAACACTACATATCTGTTTGCGTTGGTACTGTTAAGAAATGAAGAAAACAGGAAGACTGGAGGATAATGTAAGGGAGAGAGAAAACTGAGGATAAAAGAGATAACAATAGGAAAGTTTTAATGGGATTAAGTGACCTATTCTAATTTGAAAAACTTCTGACTAGTTGCAGATATATCCTTACTATAGTTGCAAGTAGGTATATTTGTTGACCATTTCCTATTTCGTTAAGTATATAATGCTTGTTGACAGGCCTACACTGTCCCGCCGTGTAATTTGGAAACGTTGTAAAAGCCAATTATTTTTAAAAGAGTACCTATTTTTAGAGTTTCTTTCTGGCTCTTCTCCTTAGGAAACAACCAATTAGAATCGTGAACATAGCTTCTGATGTTTCATAATGCCCATGTAGGTATGTGAAATAAAATATTTTGAATTAAATAAATATTCAAATTGAATCACGCATGACCAGTGGAAGACGCTTAGCAAAATTGAATCCTGCATGACCAGAGTAAGACGCTTAGCAAAATTGAAGCACGCATGACCATGTGGAAGACGCTTAGCAAAATTGAATCACACATGACCATTGGAAAACGCTTAGCGAAATTGAATCACGCAAGACCAGTAGAAGACGCTTAGCGAAATTGAATCACGCATAACCACTGGAAGACGCTTAGCAAAATTATTAATAGGCATTCTTCTAACAACACGTTTTGCATTTCATTTTCGACACAGACGGATGCCCTTATCACATACCTACATAAATTCAAACCTTTTTCCCATTGGGATGTAGGCAGAAATTACAGAACGCCACCTGCTATCTCCTACAAACTCAGGATATCTCATCATAATTAGCCCTTAACTTTATTAATAGTTAGATTTTGAGCTTAGATAAGATAATGAAGAAATCAAATATCGAGTAATTTATGGATAATCTCCAAGCACGTGTCAAACTATACCAAAATCCAATCTTCCAATCTTACCGGATCCAGCTGAATACCAGTATTTTACATGGAGAGACTGCCTATACCCCTTGGTAAGATCGGTGTTCAGAATTTTAGGCCTCTGACTACCAGTAACGACTTGCGAAGATGTACGAATGACAGCCGGGATCAACGACGTAACGTGGTTTCTGAGTCATGGAGGGGTCTCGATATGTAATGGATGGTCACCCATCCACGAACCTACCGCGGCTATCGACCTGTGCGGCTATTATTATTTAGTCACGAGACCCACAAACACGTGTCAAACTGTACCAAACTAATAAATCGCATAACCAGCTAAAGAACCTATAAGGCTTAACTTATAGATTAGGTGCATTTATCAGCAATAGGTCTTTAGATAATTATCATTGACGATGTAATTATAAAGTCTAATGTAAAGGGTTTTTGCAGAATGGAAGGACCCAGTCTTATTAATTATCATTCTATTCCCGTATCGTTATACACACTAAGTACATAGTGAGTTGGACTATACACCCATATTTCTTCTTAGTATAGTGAGCTCGTTATCTAGAAATCAGATCTCTCCTTTGGCTTTGCCGTAGCCGGGTAAAAAGTGTACAAAGATCCTGTGTGCTTAAGAAATTTATAAGCTTTCTAATCATTGATAACTACATAAGTTACGGGTTTAGATAGCAATAGAGAATAGGTACAAAGTATTGTACTTTGTGCATTTAAGGAGCATTAGAAGACCCTTTAATTGTTACAAAAGGTACACCAATGCAATATCTTAAGTTAGGGTTTCCTAAGATTGCGGTGCCCGCCATATAGCATAATTAGCCTATAACTTTCACTGCTGAGACACAGGCCTCCTCTCTGTGAGAGGGAATGGGCCATAATCCACCACGCGGGCCCACTGCGCGTTAGTAGATGTTACATGTCTTCTAACTTTTGGTTCTAGGACATGCCGGTTTCGTCACGATGTTTTCCTTCACCGTTTTTGAGAGCAGTGGTAATGAAATAAATTATACAAAGTAAAGCGCCTGCCTGGGTTCGAGCCCTCAACCTACAACTCGTAAGTCGGGGCGGTTACCACTGGGCCACCACTGTTCTCGCCATTTACTGTCGAATGACGTCACTGGAACGTTATGATCTAAAAAATGAAGTTGGTGAGTTTTTCTAGAGAGCGTTTTATTGACACCGTAAAGGCTAACCCCGGTGCCATAATTTTCATGACGGCGGTCACAGCGGCCGTTATGTGGCGGTGACCGTTCTTTTAGGAAACCGTTGCTGAACAGCAGCACCGCTTTCAATTTCACCAATAGAATACTCTTTATTATGTACACCATAAAAATTACAGATATAAAAGTTGAAATTTACATAGGGTGACACAATGGGCGGTTTTATCGCTAAAAGCAGTCTTTTACAGACAACCCTTGGATGGATTAAAGGGAGAAGGAGAGACAATAATGCAGGTAGTCAGTGGTGTACCATTTACATATACAATAAATACATACATGATACATAAAACATATACATATCTACATATAATATACACAACAATAAACATGAAACAAGAGCAAGGAAACTAAATGTAATGATGATGTTTAAGGAGAGAGGGAGTTTTTTTTTTAACCAGTATTTTAAAAGTGGATGAAGATGCAAGCAAGGCCATTTATAATATGCCTCCCTAACCCTTTCATCATTGCAAGACATGCTTATAAGGTGGTTCACTCCATTGTTACGTGATATTAAACGATTGTTATCTACCTGACCTACCCTGTACCTAAAGTAGTTGATAAGATAGCCGGATTAATTAATTATTACTATCAACGATTTGTAATTCACTGGAATTATCGTAAGGGTTTAATGTTGTTGCCAAATATATCTGGCCTCGGAAAATTGCCTCGTGTATCTTTTACGACGACTATGTTCATTACTTTTACGATGCTTATGTTCATTTTTTTGCCTTTGACCAGCAGTGAGACAGTTTAGGTTAAAAACAAAAATTATCATTTCTCTTGTCTTATCGTCCTAGATTTTTGAGTATTTTTTTTAAATTCTTCCTCAACCATTCTTATTCAACACCTGCATTGCTAAAAATAAGAGAAAACATAGTGAGAAAATCAGCAACCCCCAATTCTTTATGGTAATTATTATTACCCGCGTAATCTTACCACGTCAATGCCGTGACTTGTAGAAACGGTTTCGTTCATTGTATCATAGAGAATACGTTATTAGCAGATGTCGTGGTTAGATAAGGAGTTGACGTGGTTTCGAAGTAAGGCATCGTTTAGTGGTCATAGTGAATTAGGGCCCTGAATCAAAAATCCGAAGACATAGGTACCGAATTTGACGTCTACAACCCAATCTGTTGTACCCACGTGGTAGATTACAGCCCACTTCCTCCAACAGAAAAGAGGCCCTAAGTCCCAGTGGGGTATACCAATGCAGTCTCCTAGAAACTAGGGTTATCATACGTCCGGATTTGTCCAGACATGTCCGGCTTTTAGGCACCTCGTCCAGGATTTGTCCGGCTTTGTCATTTGTCCTGACTTTTCGAAATAAGGAGATATTTTTAGTAAATAAATGAAAAAAGAAAGATTAGAAAGTAACAAGTCCGGATTTTTTGTCACGACTTTTCAAGTTTGTTAACCCTACTAGAAACACACACCTAGAAAAAGTATCTGACTAACTCCAGACGGGTCGTTACAGGTCGCCGGTGATTTTCCTGCGCGTGAGTGCATTACACCCAGACGTACAAAGTGCGGCTCGTCCAGACGACGCGACCCACTTGCCGTTACGTAAACATCATGTAAAATTATAAACAAATCCAAGGATATCTCTGCGCTGCGCTGAGCTCACGTGACGACTCCTCGAAGTATTGTTGATAATATGAGGGTAATCTGGTTTTAACCGGGTCTAACAGAAAATGGCTGACTGTTATTAAAAGATCGCTTTTAGTCGCACATTGTGTCATCCTGTGTGAAACTTCTATATTTATATTTTTTATACATACATATATAAACTCACGCCATCTTCCCACGAGGGTAGGCAGAAACTAAATAACGCCACCTGCTACGGTCCTTTCATACTCCTTTTTAACCGACTTCAAAAAAAGGAGGAGGTTCTCAATTAGTCTGTATGTTTTTTTTTATGTGTGTTAGCTCATAACTTTTTTCTGGGTGAACCGATTTGGATGATTCTTTTTTTATTTGATAGCTGGTGCTTCACATGTGGTCCCATTTAAATTTGATCAAGGTCTGATCAGTAGTTTTTGTGTTATCCTTAATACTGCATATTTTTTCCACTTAGTTTATATTGATCATGTGTTCATAATTTCCTGTCACTGTTATTTAAATACCAAGTAGTGGTATACGAATTTGTGTGGGGTAGATACCGCAACTAAAAAGTGAAAAATAAAAACTCTTGTACAAACAAACAACCGACTTCCAAAAAAAACACTAAAAGCCGTGAAAAATAACTTTAATTTCGGAAGTCGGTGGCCAAATACGAAAATACAAAACCAAAGACACCGACTTCCGAATTATTAAAGTATTTGAAGTTATTTTTCACGGCTTTTAGTATTTTTTTTGGAAGTCGGTTGTTTTTTTGTAATAAAGTTTTTTGTTATGTAATTTTTATTGTGTAGGTACTTAAAAAAGAATATCTATCATATTTCCATGGCTACGAGAATATATTCTCCTCATTAACCAACATTGAAACATGTACTTTGCTTCAAATTGCAGCACCTTGAATCCCTCGAAAACGCGTGGATTAAGTCTTAAAACTGAAGAAGCATATGTTAATGTTTACACAAAGTGTACAAAAGCTCTACTTGCAAAGTTTTATACTAAATAAACTCGACCATAACAATGCACTCGCTAATTGCAGGTAAAACAAAAGCGTTAGGCTGTATTTAGTGCTATACGGATGGTCTGTACGGACGACCGTACGGACGTCCGTAGCACGGAGCGTCCTGTCCGTACGGTATAAGTTGTAGTGCTCCACGAACGAAACGTAGGGCTCGGACGAGTATAGTCGCGCACAAATGTATCTCTATGGTTTTGCGACCAAACAGCACTAAACGCTTCGATTAGATGCCTAGCACATCCTGATACCCGGACGTACGGAGCGCTCCACGGACAGTCCTCGTATGGTTGGACGGACGGCCCGCGGTCCGTGCGCTACTAAACGCAATTGTTGTTTTCTCCCGACCCTGGTCGTCCGTACGGATCATTCGTATAGCACTAAATACACACCTTCAGAATAACTAACAAAGGTATATTAGGTCTACTTAGGGTGATTTTACATAACGAACACCGTAGACGCTACGCCGTAGCGTCGTAGCACCGTAGACCTTTTTCAAAAGAGCAATAAAGTCCCATAGTTTCGTATACCGTTTCAAACGCTTAGAAAAGACTTCTACGAGAAAAGTCATTTTATAAAGATGGACACATAATGTATTTAGGTAACCAGTTAATTATAATAATTGCGATTCATAATTATTAAAAATAAAACTTAATTAGCAGGCGTGTGCGTTACAGCTGCATGACACGTTAACACTGCGTGTTTCCGCATACCTTTGGACAGCATAAAACATTTTTATCAAATTAAAATTAATGTCTGTACGTTAATTAAGCATCTCGGTTCGATAATTATGTCGCCGTGTGAAAAGGTCGCGATTGGCATTGATTATAATATTATTTCAATATTTTCAATCATTATTGGGTCATTTATCTTGTGGTTTGAAAGACGACGCAGACGACCATTTATTTGAACATGAAACGAGTGGTGATACTTACAAATGAAAGCCCAGCGCACTCTGGGCAGTGAGAACTGATGCAATGTATGCCTAAATTTTTGCACGCTCTTGGATTTTCAACTTTCGACGCTTGGCAAGGAGTTGAAAATGCAACAGCGTGTTTTATTTATGCATTCATTTAAGTGTTGTTAGTGAAAACGGGCATCAGACTCGCTTTCACCTTGCTAATAGGGAAAAAAATTAAAACACATTATATTTATAGTTTTACTCTATGTAAAATACTGGTATTCACCTGCCTCTGGGTAGCCTGGAAGTAGACCCCAAGATGGGAAAAACCTAAACAGATGATGACGATAAATTATAGTTAGTGCCGATACAGAAAAGAGAACCGTTTATTCCCGATCGTTCCTACCTATGCGTACTTCAAGAGTGCATTCAATTAACGATGACATAACCACCAAAATCATTTCATGTTATGAAGATTGCCAAGACTCACATAATGCTTTCCCTCTTAAAAAGTTTTCAGATCGAATGTAGAGCCATGCCCCTAACACTCTACAAGGCCTAACTCTACAAAACCGTTTCGCGCCGTCGCACAGACACTCCTATGGGTATATGGTAAGAAATTAAGTCACTGGTCTTTAATGTTGTGTCATGCAATAGTTCAATGGCACGGCCAAGCCATGCATTTTTAGAGTTAGGAGCTTGGCTCTACATAAATAAAAAACTTTATTTCAGAGTATTCATTACAGAACATACATATTTTTGTTAGTAAGTAGGTACTTAAGAACTAAGTTAGTAAACCACAAAAAGAAAAATAAAATTAAATGCTCGGATACGGTGCAATATGGAGGCCGCTTGCTTTCTCATGATGGCATGAAAGCCAGCAATCGGAGCCTCCATAAACATGCCAGACAGCATCTCGGCAGCCTCAACAATATCCTAAAAGCATTATTATATTGTACACGGTATCAATGTGCATAACAAAGTTTAACGCGTATTTTTTAATGACAAATTATTATGAACGCTTAGCATTAAGAGAGCTTACAAGAGCTAAAGCGCGGTCACTGTCGGAATTGCATAGAAAAGAAAAAGACGCGCGACGACACAACGCTGGTAATTATGGGCTTATGTCATCTAATTTTATTTATTCCAATGTTTATTTTGATTAATTGATGAATAACTATGACTGTATAATTTTTTTGCATGCCTTACGGTAGAATCACTTGAAACATGTAATTCTTATAACACCATTGTAACAGTGTATTCAGCAAAAATAAAGGATTTGATTTGGATTTGATTTGATTTTTGGATTTTTGCAAAATATGAAGCAATTATGGATTTACGAAAAATATATTCATTGGACTAAAACATTAAAACACTATTACGTTAGTATGTTACTTGTAGAATAATCTGACAAAAAAATCTGAATGTTTGCATGTATATTACTATGGTTTTTAATCGTTAAAATATTTTTTTAGAGGTATCTTCGTGAATTTTTTCTATCATATCAAATTAATTTTATTATGCTTTCAACACACTATGTAACTAGCTTAAATCCAGAAGAATATCATATATTTTTCTGATTTTGGTTACTGCAGTGGATCATATATTTTTAGGCATAACTTATAAATTTTCGTTTAGGTCATGTAGTCCCCTTAAGCGGTGATATTGTACTGATATTACACATACATGTTAAAATCATAACCCTGACTTCCAGCATAGTCGAGTAAAAAAAGTAAGTTCTTGCACGCCAGTCCACTTTCTTCATAGCCAACGAAAAATTGTTTCTTATTCATTGTTTATCTACAAACTAATCTAGCTTTCATAACAAATGGAAGTAGGTATACCTATAATCCGTATGAAATACAGACTTGCACTTCTCTTTAAGGGGGTTGCAGGGTGAAAGTTACAGATTTCTTATTTTTTTTTTTGTTATTTGCATGCAAATCCTAGCTTGCATACCAAATTTCAGCTTTCTAGGACTTTCAGTTTCCTTCTAGACTTCGGGAAGTGGCCCAGAGGTTTTGATGAGTCAGTGAGTCAGTCAGTCAGTCAGTGACGAAATCGATGTATTTAAGGTAACAAGTAGTTGTTACCTGCGGCTTCGCCCGCGCGGATGTCAGAAATTAGCCCACGAGAACGTGCTACCGAGACAAAAAGTAGCCTATGATACTTATAACGCCAGCTATATAATTTAAGTGCAAGTCCCGTCAAAATCCGTCCAGCCGTTATGGAGATTTGCCGAAACAAACAGACAGACAGACAGACAAAAATAAAAAATAGGGTATTTTGCAAACAGACACTTCAACTAAAACTTCAAAGATATTAAAATCCAAATATAAAAGCTAGTCAAATGAAACTTAGTGTGTTTTATAAGTCTGCTAACCACATCTTATCCTGAGAATTTGAGCTCTCTACCATTACCCAGGCTGAAGCTATGAGGGTTTATAAATACGAACAAACGCTTCGAGAAAAGGTAGGTAGTGCCCCTGCTTTTTATTTTTGGCTCGTCTTGAAGGAGGCTCTACTGTGCCCCCAGATTTATATTGTTAGGCTGGGTCATCTAGAGATAATTATAAATACGTATCTCGCAGGTCAATTGTTCATTAATAAACCACGTAGGTAATTTATTTATTTGTCCTCCTACTGGAACACCATACAGCTATTACATCAACAGAGCAACAAATTAATTCACGCGCTTCTTTCCATCAAAGACAGTTTATACAATCTTCAGCAGCTCCAACAATATTTTCGAATGCTAATCAATTCGTTTATGCGCCCTTGTGGAGCAGGACCAGCGTTGAGCCAAGCATTTGTGTCAGCGTTGTAATCGCCCAACTTATAATATGCTTGGCAGCATATGTGTGCGTTTTAATAGAAGATTTAAATTTCGTTTCATTCAGTTGGAGTATGTGGGGAGGTATTATCTTGCAACATTTTAAATAGTATCCCATGAAGGATGAGTCTACTTTAGCCAGTCTGAAACCTGGTTGAACTAATTCATCCCTATTTCTAGACCTATAGTTGGGTCTTTCACGTCTTTTACTGAAAATATTTAAAATTTTCCTTACGTACATGACGTTTTCATAGATATATTGACAAGGTACCGACATGATGTATAAATCTTTAAACAGTTCCCTTTTAGAATCGCGCCTGCGGAGGCCATATATTTCTCTGACAGCTTTTTTCTGCAGAATAAAAATAGACTCGACATCTGCAGACCGTCCCCATAGTAAAATACCGTAAGACATGATACTATGATAGTAACTGAAAGACGCTATATAGCCTTGTGGTATCTAAATTAGTAAATTGACGGATTGTTCTTACAGCATAATTATGCTGCTGAACTTACCGTCTTGCAAGAGATGTTAAATGAGGACACCATTGCTGCTTTGAGTCGAGCGTAATCCCCAGGAAAACAGTTTTATCGACAAATTATAGTTTCTCCTTTTAACAAACCACCACACACGGACACGCACGCTCACACAGCGTCTAGACTGTAATATCATTTATAATGTTTATTATACCTTCCCTCACGTATCACCCTGAAATCATTCGTGGTCACTTTTCCAGCCCTTAAAACGCTATACGTCGTACTTTATTCTTTATTCAGGTATATTTCATTTCTGTTTGAATTTGGACTTAGTTAAGTTTATTTTGTTATTTTTTTTATTTGATGACTTGTATTGACTAGTGTATTTTTAACCGATTTCAAAAAAAGGAGGAGGTTCTCAATTCAACTGTATTTTTTATTTTTTATGTATGTTAGCTCAGAACTTTCTTTCTAGGTGAACCGATTTGGATGATTCTTTTTTTATTTAAAACCTGGTGCTTTAAATGTGGTCCCATATAAATTTGATCAAGTTCTGACCGGTAGTTTTTGAGTTATTTTTTCTACTTAGTTTATATTAATGATGTTTTAATAATTTCCTGTCACTGTTATTTACATATCAAGTTGATATACGAATTTGTGTGGGGGGTAGGTACGACAACTAAACAGTAAAAACTTTTTACAAAAAAACAACCAACTTCCAAAAAAAAAACACTAAAACACGTGAAAAATAACTTTAATTTTGGAAGCCGGTGGCCAAAAACGAAAATACAAAACCAAAGACACCGACTTCCGAAATTAATGTTATTTACACGTTTTTTTCTGTGTTTTTTTTTGCAAGTCGGTTGTTATTTTGTAAAAAAGTTTTTATCACTTGTATGTTCGACTTGTATCTAAATGTAATGATGTGAATTGTAAGGTTCCTGACTTCTAAGACTATATGGACGACCCCTAAGCTCAAAAGGGTATGCTTTCCAATAATCCTCATCCTGTGATATAATAATCTCAAGTTATAATGAGTACGAGAATATTACGCAACCTTACCCACTAATTATTGTAAGCAAGTTTAAAGGTCAGTCGGTACTAACACCCAAGAGTTAAGATAAGACATATTCTTCAATTCGAAGCATCGTATCCGGGATGCGAACTACGGACTTTGATTGCTGATATTGTGATGTTATACAAATTGCGGATCACGGGTTATGTCGCAATTACTGTTGTTGTTTACTTTAATTCTTAGGGGTTGTGGCTAAGTTATAATATAGCCGCACCCATCGATCAGGTCAAGCTACGCTTGCCGCGGTTGGTCTGTGGGTAACCCTTTTCATGCCAAGACCCCTCCGTGCCCCGGAGAGCACGTTAAGCAGTTGCTCCCGGCTGTCATTCCTGGATCTTTGACAGTCGTTACGGGTAAAAGTCTGACACCCAGTCTTACCAAGGGGTATCGTATTACCTAGTAACTGGGTTGGGGAGGTCAGATGGGCAGTCGCTTCATGAAAAATACTGGTATCCAGCTGCATCCGGTTAGACCGGAAGAGGACCCCAATTTTTTTATTTATTTATTTATTTGAGACTAGCTGCTGCCCGCAGCTTCGCTCGCGTGGACGACGGAAATTATCATACAGGAACTTGCTACCGGGATAAAAAGTAAAAGTAGCCTATGTTACTCCTTATAACATCAGCTATCTTCCAGTGAAAGTCCCGTCTAAATCGGTCCAGTCGTTTCGGAGATTAGCCGGAACAAACAGACAGACAGACAGACAAAAATTGTAAAAAAAACGTTATTTTGGTTTATGTCCTACCGTGTATACATCTATATGCATTTACTAAAAAGCGGTTATTTTAATATTATAAACAGACACTCCAATTTTATTTATCTGTATTGATGATGGGTTTGCTCTTGACTCTAGTCTAGGTCAGAGATGACAGAGACAAAGTCGACGATGGAGTGAGCTTACCCAGAAGAAGGCTGTTCACTGTCACTTTGCAGAGATTTGGGTTGTAAGTATGTTTTATGTACAATGTACACACACATCAAGTGTCTAGCTAGGGATCAAGGTCTTAATTTTTTTTATTGCCCTATTGAGATTTAATAAAAATGTCCATTTCGATTGATTAAATAAAATGTTTTCTTATCATGTGTAGATCGACGAAGTACTCTCTCTCTCTGCTTTTGCATTAATTAAGACTTTCGCGATTTTTGCTTATGCTGGATTTTTCAACTTAGTTAATCCTGACATTAAAATGTGATAAAAAGATAAAAATAAAAGGTTTTTATTGCGTATAATAAACAATTAGTAGTCTGTTTTTCCGCCGCTAATGCGTATAACACAATCGCAGCGATTCGGCATACTCAATATGAGTTCATCCAAATCACGTTGCGGAATGGCCGGCCACGTCCGCTGTAACAGGCGGAAAGGATTTTCTGGTGTATGTACGGCATCCATATTTGGCAGAGCTCTTCTTTAAAGCATATCCCATGCGTGCTCAATGGGATTTAAGTCTGGCGATTGAGCAGGCCATGGTAGGACGTTGTAGCTGTGGCAAGTGTGTTTGAAAGACTGGCAGTGTGTGGACGTGCATTATCATGCATATAGCACCAAATTGGGTCCGCAAAGGAATTACAACATCTGATACAATCGACTCAACGTAAATCTGTGCATAGAGATTGCCTCTGATCCAAATTGCAGGTCGGTTCTTCCGCCGATCCAAATACCCACCCATATAGGTAAAAACGTTCTTTTGTATTGATTCCACTAAAAGTATGACAGAAATTTTACTGATTTGGCTTGAAAACCGTTGCAGGATTATATAGGAATACGACTTGACAGAAGATTTTTATCTTATGACCGAAATTCAAATACAGTTCCGTTTTCAAATGACGAAATTTACTAAAAAAGTATCCATGGGAGTTACAAAAAATATAATTAAGGCGAAACCTTCAGGGTAGCCCGCGAAATTCAAATTTTCATACGTTTTTTGCAATTTGCAGATCAGTATTTGGTTGTATGTCGATCTTAATGTGATTCGCGGCCGTAGCGAATATTTATTTATAGAATTATATTCACAAAAATCATCAATACATCTCTATAAGTTTATATTACCTACCCTATTGAATGACAATTTCCTGAAATCTTGACATGTGAGGCCAATTCTAACTTAAGGAGTTGTATTGCTGATTCTAATGATTATAATTCTGTAAAGCCATATTTGTTACGGCCGCGAATCATATTTTAATCAACATACAACCTGACACTGACCTGCAAATTGCAAAAAAACGTAAGTAAATTTGAATTTCGCGGGCTACCTTAGTGCATCCGCCTTAGTATACCTGATTTTTTGTAACTAGCAAAAACATGCTTGATCCATAGACACAGTGAGTCTAGTTGGGCGAAGGCTAGGCAGATTGCTTTTAGTTACTTTAATTCTTCTTCGTTGTATCGATGACTCCCTTTAATTAATTATAAATAAGCTTCGACCAGAATTCGACCATAGCGTTAGCTTCGCAAAGGTCTTCCATAGTACATGTGTTTTTGCACAGAGAGCACAACAAGGGTTGAGGCATCGTTTGTGATGTGACTCCACAGTCGCACTGTGGCTCATCGCAGTACGCGTCTACCTGAATCAGAATCAGAATCAGAATGCTTTATTTGTAAACATAGGTCAAATTACAACAGTGTGTGAGATGTTACAGATTGGTAGATCCTCTATGTTTGTTAGTGTTTGGTTGTTTGTTTGTTGGTCTGATGAACCGGAGTACCTGACTAAGTTGTACCTGTAGCGACCCAACTGACTTCCTAGTCGGTTAAGAGATTTCCAAGTGGGCCGCAAGCGGTTGGGTATTGGTTGCCCGCTGGGACCTTTTCTGTTTCTCTTCATGTTATTATGTCTATTTATGTAATGAAGTAGATAATTAAATATTCAGTGATGGAGGGACGAACTTGATTCTTTCCTAAGATAGACAGGGATAAATGGAGGCAGGAAAGGGATCTCTGCCC
Source organism: Griposia aprilina (assembly GCA_916610205.1). NCBI lineage: Eukaryota > Metazoa > Arthropoda > Insecta > Lepidoptera > Noctuidae > Griposia > Griposia aprilina. The sequence continues at coordinate 3,998,005 of OU744293.1, read as the reverse complement.
TGCAGTGGGACAGACACTAAAAGCTAATCATATAATGATAGATTGATAGAGATACATTGCAGCTGTATTAAAACCTAGAGAAGCAATGCTGTAAATAAAATCGGTATTACTAATTTAATGAATGACTACTCAATACTCAACTACTCGTAACGTGATGAGAACTAGCTTAATTTTTCTGACTGACCGACCCCTTGACAATTCAAAAGTGCCAGTAATTGGTTTATTTGAAATAAATGCTTTAAGTTTGAGTTTGAGTTTGATTTGCAAACGATGCTTCATACACTGACCTACATACACGAAAATAGACTTTCAATAATAGGGGTAACAAAAGCTATTGTTGATGCCACACAAACTTCTACTAAGCTAAATTACGCACGACATGTAAGCGCGATATTTTCATGCTGTCTCTTTTAACGCCATATGCTATGAAAAAGACAGCTAATATTGAAGGTTTTTTTTGGGAAGGATTTAGTGGTAAAGGGTAATTGTTATTAACTGACTTGCAATTTTTGATTTTAGGTGATGAATCTTAAATTGATCAGTAGGTGCAAAACTGTAGTGGAGGTAGTACGTTGAGTAACTCTTTTTATTAGACTTAGTTAATTAAATCCAGAAAACTATGTGTTCCTAGTACACCACAATTTAGTGCAATGGGCGATGCAACATGTCCTCATTCGGCGCGCTCAAGAGCACCTCTCAATGAAGCTGGAGCAAGATGGTGGGAAATGTTCGGCGACTTAGATCAACCAGAATACTATGTGCAAAACGAAGCTAAAGGGTCGCTAGTCGATAATAGTAAGGGTACCGATGATAACAAATCATCTGATACCAATAATTTAAAAGTACACAGAGCATTAACTTCTAAACTCTATCAAAACTTTATTGGCAGAACTGTGAAAAATGTTGATCCGAAAGGTAAAGTATTGAAAAAATGGAGGGAAGAACAAGCGAAAGCTAGGTACGAACAAGCTAGGCAAGCCGTTATTAATTCATTAAAAGAAAAATTCGGTGGTCCACTGCAACAAAGCAATGTACCCTCTGTGTCTAATATCAATAAAGGGGATAGTACTAAAGCAATACCAACGATTATTATAACTGGAGACAATGTCGAAGAAACATCAAATTCGAATGTAAATCGTGACGGTGAGACTAGGGACGAAATTGGTTCCAATTCTGTGAGCGCTAAGGTTGAAATTCCAAATGCAAGAATTGAGGATGTCAGTCACGCGAGGAGGCTTCAGATGGGGCCAGGTGGTGAGCTGGCACAGTGGAGGCTTGCTCCTCGTGGCAGTAGGGCGGCGGGCGCGGAGGGCAGACTACGCGGGCTTACGAGGTTCGAAATGCCGGTAAGTAACTGCACTTTACCTAATATGTTCATTACTTGCACTTGAATCGTTTTGACCCAGACTGAAGTATTTTTATGACTTTGTCTGATATTGGAGACAAAACCGTGTGATTTTCAGATGTACATAAGTCTGTTTACGATTAATTAATCTGACCTATTTTCCCTTCAGTTCCCAAAGATCCCTTATCTATAGAAACTCCTTAAATGAATCCTTTGAATACTTCGTTTTTTGTGCTAAAGTTTTAACTGCAATTCTACCAAGACCAATAAAACGAATTTTCCACATACATAGCTGCATAGGTTTCCTTTAATACGAAGGAAGTCGAGTTTAAATTGAAGGCAGTAAACATTGCCTCCATTAGTACTTACGATGCAGGGAATAACCGATAGTCATGCTATCACGAACTAATCGGGAACCGGGATCTACCCTGACTTTCTGTACATGGACTACGTATGGATTTATAACGATAGCTTTCCGGTAATGCATGGATTTTATAGGCTTTAGTAACGGCAAGTGGATTATGTGCATTTGGGCATTGATCGTGTTTAAAGGGATGCCTGAATAGCCAAATAAAGTTTGATGGGATTGTCTGTTTGACTCTGTTTTGGTGTAGAAATAACCCTATTTTTATGTCTAATAACAATATCGATAGATGTTTTCAAACAAATATTAGCTTTGCTGAAACGTAGAGCTTTTTTAGTTGCTGTACCTTAAGAAACTCTGAGCTGAGTTTTATCGCAGTCGTGATAATAAATCAACATCGGTATCGGTTCTTATTACTGTAGCATTCAATTGGGAACCTTAATATGGTCATTTATCAGCTAGATATGCTGATTACTATTGTGATGATCTTAACACACCCACATTTTGACTGCGCTCAATTGCCATGCTATTTGTAAGATGTTGAGTGGCGCGATGGCGGCCCGGGGGCCTTATCAATAAAGACAGGTGTAACCAACGTGATTTTATTTTGTTTACTCCTGGCATGATAAACGATGACCTCAATTAGAACTTATCACTAATTATCTTGGTCTAGATGAGGCGTATAAGCCGTGTTTAAAAACGTGAGCAGACGCCATTACAGACACACCTGATGTTTTTTTGAGAGCAGTGGTGGCCCAGTGGTGACGACCGCGACTTACGAGTTGTAGGTCGTAGGTTCGAACCCAGACAGGCGCTTTACTTTGTGTAAATTATTCCATCGCCACTGCTCTCAAAACGGTGAAGGAAAAACATCGTGAGGAAACCGGCATGTCCTAGAACCAAAAAAATTCGAAGACTTGCGACGTCTACCAACCCGCACTGGGCCCGCGTGGTGGATTACGGCCCGCTCCCTCTCACCGAGAGGAGGCCTGTGTGTGGATTACCATTATTTTTATACTCGTCAACACGTGCAAAAAGTTAACTTCATGTTCTAAAAAATTAGTTTTTGGCATTGTAGCATACAGAATTAGACCTATCTTCGCTCGTAAAACCACGTATATTGGCACCCCACAAACATTAGAAAATAATCAAAAACTGGGCCAAGTTCCACAAGTTTAATGAAACAATCTGGTATAAAAACGCTGTGATTACTGTTGACGCGATAGGGCCTGAAATGGCTTCATATCTGTTTCGCAATGTTCTAATGTTCTGTTAGCACGTTATGGCCTGCCAAACGCGCAACTTTTCAAATGTTTTACTACGGCACTCTACAATACGCATTGTGCGTGGCTTGAGTCATCGTCTTTTTATCACTTCTTAAATTAATTAGGTACCTACTGAACACTTCTATGACCTTGGAGTTTGTTTCGCCATTTCTTCTCCAGGATCAGTCAGCTAGGAAATGCTGGCGCCGTATAGTTTTAAAATATTAACCAGAAAATTGACATGTAAAAGTGTCTTAAAAGATCTGAAATAAATATCATATTTATCATCATTTCATTTCTATAACATAACGGTCAATAGTTCAAAAGGGTTTGCCATAATACCCTGCTGCCCTAATTTCTGTTATCCTAATTTAATTGGGGTAGGAACAGCATGTCTAAAATGTCTCCTAAACATTTACATGCTCTGTGCTAAACATCAGCCATCACCTCCTTCACCCCATCTTGCCTTAACATCTGTCACACAATCCATCCGTACAGTCCTTTCACAGTTCCTTACCTCTGTCCGCAGCAACCCTATAGCAACCCTATAATAACGAGAATAAAGCTCATTGTGACTTTGACAGATTTGTCAGTGGCAGCAAATCATCAGCAACCTTATCATAAAGAGTTTAAAGATCACTGTGATTTGGGTAGTGATGCAAAATGTGAACGGACTGTTCCTTTATTTTAAATGTCTTTGCCTTAGTAGCAACTTGGAGTAGTAAGCAGGTACTATATGTACCTACTTAATTAATGAAGTCACTTTGAAGTAGGTATTTAAGATAAAAACTATTACTGGCCGATCATGACATAATTTTTGCCGGACAGTAATTTCATAAGCACGTGTAATCTGACATACTAATTAGAGGAGTCTCAATAATAAGGCTTCTAAATCTTCAAACAATAAATATTTATCTATTTTTATCACAATAAAAATAGATAAATATTTATTGTTTGAAGATTCACGGTCACAACCGTGAACGTTCACTGTATTGTTGACTACGTCACCATTAAACTGTTGTCTATTATATACACGAGTAACTAGCCAAATCACGTGATGATAGAACGTACACTTTGGCTGACTTTCTTGAGTGGTCTTTGGGTCAATTTTGTAAGAAAGAAAACTAAACACGCTCTTCGGAAAAACAAACTATCATGAAGATTTGTTTTTAATTAAGAGGGGTATTTCCGTATGTTTAATAACGTTTTCAGTCTCAATCTGTCAGAAAAAACACTATTTACACTATTTTTTTTTATTTTTTTTTTATTTTAGGTACCTACCTACATTGAAAAGCATAGAAATGTTCTTTCTAATATCTATGTTCAAAAGCTTTTGGCATTGATTGTCGCTAATGAGATAGCGACCTAAATCTGAACGGTTTTTATGTAGGTACGAGATTTGGCCTTCATTTCGGCCAGTTTTATTTTTTTGTTTCTAATCAAATTAATGTTAATTGGGCATTCAGTTACTATGTCAATTATTATGAAAACTCATCTTTGATAACAGGGTAACAAAAAGGCTCAATAAATGGTTAAACACCTATACACGAACATTAAAAAGTGAGACCGATTTTGGATTTAGTATTGGAACTTTTTTAAACTTATGACTTTCTTGATCCATTATGGACATACCCATTCTCTTACTTACAGGTGTGAAAATACATGATACATAATAAAAATAAGACTCGTACTAATCAAGTAAATGTCCCAACATACACATAAAAAAATGCATACAAATTAGGTACATGAACACCTAGACACAATGACATCATTAATTATTCCATGAAATACATAAGAATACATACATATTACATTTGCATTAAATTTTAATTTGGACACATTAAGATATCCCGCGGACTTTGATACTCGTGATGATTTCATGATAGATAGGTATTTTTTACATCAAATTACGATTAATTATATTTGTTTGTGAATATTTGAATGTCATTATTGATAAAAATTATATTCGTTAATTAGTTAACTAATAGTTGATGATGATTTTTTAGTGGTAGATTGGGAATTCCCGCGACTTTGTCCGTCCGATAAAATTTTCTTTTTATTTATGTGCATAAGAGCTGATTTTACTAATGTCAGATATCTTTTATCCGTGGAATAAAATTGACGTCTGACAGTTCTAGTATGGAAAAACTGTCAAAAATTCAAAATTTATTCCCAGGTTAAGACTTATTCCAGGTATAACAGTTTGCTGAAATTCGCCCTTAGTAACTAAACAAAAGTTAGTCCGTACTTAGTATTTATAGAAAGTCAAACTCTCACGAGTTAGTCTTCCTACTAAAATATTTTAGAGCGTGATGGATGGAGTTACACCGCTCACATCAACTTATTATTATGACAAATATCTGCATTGTAATAATGATATTACGGTTTAATTTTTATTAGGCATTATAGAAGAATTAAGAACAGCTTACTAAGCGAAGGATAAGACAAAGGTCGGTGAACTTTATAAAATCGCAAGACAAGTCATAAAACATGATAGGTAAGGTAAGTAACGCCAATTTTCTCAACCAATAATTTTCAGTTATTTGGCGCGTTGGAAAAACTAAAAATCTTTTTTACTACCTGATTGCTGAAAAGGAAAGGTTTTAACAGTCTCTGCAATGTCTTCAATGTAGGTAGATACATAACTGATGTAAAAAGACACATAACGAAGCCGAGAGTCAGTAAAACTCCCCGTCATTGTAATATTTTAATTTGTACTGAACCATACCCGGGAGATACGGAGATATTGAAGGTCAAAATTCCAACTTTTACTGATTTTTTTTTACGAAAATAAGTTTTTAATGTTCTAACACAACTTTAAATACCCCCACGACCCCTGCACCGTTGCACGCACCCAAACCTAGGCACAATGTTTTGCGTGTGTGCACACTACCTACCACAAATCGCAAGTTGTCACACCAAAAATAAAAGTCGATTCCCAGCAATTATTTTTGTGCAATGTACAGAATCTGTAGTTGACGGCCATGTGATGGATCTTTTTACATACACCCTGTATTATATTCAATCTTAGCTCAAAAACTACTGGTGTGATTTTTACAATAAGTATTTATTTTCTATCGGCATATTTAGTTAGGTAAACTGCACGGTCTATAATAATTTGTCAACGCATACCTACTCCTAATCTAAATCAATTGAATTATGTAACGTTTTGCGTCACTAATATTATTTCCGTATAATGATCTAATTATACATAGAATCCCTATCAATTTGTATCTAGTTTGTACTAAATTACTGCGTAATAGTTGCTCAAATATTTCAAACATAAATTCAAGTTCGATGCACCGGAAAGTGGAATATTCTTTTGCAACCTAAATAAGGCACAATTTGTTTCTAAGTCATTGCAAAAACATTCTTATCACACTTGTCATAAAGATCAAGTAAACTGCATATCACTGTATGCATAAAAGCATGCAATGAACTGAATTTCCTTTATAGTCTACTATCAGAGGAAGTTGTATATTTTTAGATGGCTCTTATTTTAACATACTGCCATAGTTTTAGAATAACACAGTACAAGAAATGAAAACACTAGCAATACTAATGCGTAGGAGTATTTACGATCTATGAAATAAATCCTAACATCGAAATAAAAAAAGTGTTTTTTTTTTCTATCAAACTAGATAATAGAGATGGGTCGACTGTGGATTTTGCCAATCTATGACTGAACTACATATATTGATTATATTAGATTTTTTTGATTCAGACAGGATCGTCATTAGACATACCCAAGCAGTTTAATTTATTGTCATATTGTCGTCTCCACCATACCATAAAACTTAGACCAACGAAAAAGCTTGCGACACAAAAAGGCCAAGTCATATCTATTTTATCGCGAAATCCTCGCCACATTTTTCCGCGACAGTAATCTATATATTTTTAAATATTATAAATTCGCTTTTCGTGTCTGTCTGTGACCGCAATATTCTTCTAAACTACGCAAATGATTTTGATGTGGTATTCAACAACATTTAGTTTTTTTTTTCCGGACGGTTTATTTGATTATTACATTAATATTTCACTTACAGATAATAAAGAAATCATTATGTTCTGTCAAGTCGTAAAATCCGTGCGAAGTCGCTTGTAAAATATAAAAATAACTTCGAACTAAACAACATTAGTGATTATTGATAAGTAAATACATAGTTAGTAGGTAAATGAATGCAATTAGACGAGTTCAATTAATTGTGTACTAACTGCGGTATCGTTGATCACGCTGATGCTGCGTGTTAAGGCCAAGTTCATGTTACCTTTACTTGGGAATGTAAACATTCTACTTAGGTCTAATTGGATAATTATGATGATTTTTGTGACGATTAATAACGTATCTAGTTCCTAACTTTCATATTCCTTTGCGGTTTGAGAGACCAGTCTTTAGGGAAACAGTTTTTTTTTTCTTTAATATTGTCTTACAATAGTCTCGATACAAAACTTCCATCTTTACGATGATTTCAACTTACATGTTCTTATCAAATTATCGCCTGCTACTCGTATAGCCATTTACATAACTTAGCATAACATAACATCACGCCTGTATTCCCCGAAGGGTTAGGCAGAGGTGTACCTATAGCACACCCACATTTCGCCAGTTATGTCATGTGTATGTTATGTTCATCTGGAATTTCTCGGTAGCAGCCCGGAGTCTGGATTTGTGCCCGGTTGATGGCAATAGGCTCGCCCCCTATTACATGGGACTTAAACATAACTGGCGAAATGTGGGTGTGCTATAGGTACACCTCTGCCTAACCTTTCGGGGTCTACAAGCGTGATGTTATGTTATGTTATGTTACAGCGGGGTAATTGCGTAACACACTAACAGTAGCAATAGCTTTTTGACAGTTCAACAACATTCATTACGTTATTTACGTTATTGAGCAGACAAATTTTGGAACATATGAACCAACGGATTAGCAATAGGCTTCAAAATGATTTAGATTGTGATAGATAATGTGGTAAGCAACTATTCAATATAAAAAATACCCACTGCGAATCCACAAAATGACGTCATTCTTATTTAATTCGGTAATGACAACAGCATTACTTTACGACCGATCGATCTTAAAAGTGTCGTCAGGTGGAGCTAGCTATAGATAATTGATCGTTATTTGAAACTAACGACATCATTGAACGTGTTTATTTATTAAGTAGTTACCTAGGAATAGCAAATTCTACGTTATCGATGACATTTGCATGGACTGCTTAACTAAGTATACTTAATAATCAACTTGTTAATGTCCCACTGCTCGGCAAAGGCATCTTCTCATACAGTGAAGGCATGAGCATTGATCACCACGCTTGCTCAAAGCGGGTTGGCGATTTCAGATTTCTATTAATTCACAATGTATTCTTTACCGATGTCAGTGATATCCAGTATAAACTTAGAAAGTACACATGAATTTACTAAAATAACTCTTCATAAATAATGGTCTTGGACACCCCAGACTATTAACCTCGCTTTAACCTGCTGATTGGGTAATATCTTTACCACGTCATGTACACGTTATATGGCGTTACACAAATCGGCAACTCGGCACGATAGAACTTATTTATCTTAATCTTTGTACCCGTCTTAGGTTCCCTATGTTCTGTAGTGGACTAATACAGACTAACATAAAATAACATTATGCTGATAAAGTGATAATCCACACGAGGAACCACGAGGCTCCACGCGGCATCAGCCCGACACACCTCACGCGTAATACTCATGTGTGTATCACTATCAGTCGACCTCTGTCTGATGCTGACCTATGAGACTGGGCTATGATAAGTCGCGGATATCTGCATGTTAGTATTGTGTTAATTGACAGCACTGGGACTATCCGGATTTAGCTGCTGATTTAGATAGCCACGCCTCTGAAAGAGGATTATCATGGAGAACTAACATTTGATAGTGCTGAATCATAAGTATCTAATATTTACATAAGTATATGCGTGGGGGTGCTGTTAGTATGCATCCACAATGCAGAGTCGAATCACGTCGTGTGTTCGGTGATCCCCAGTAGTGAGCAAAGACTATAAGATTCTCTATGGTAGTGAGTGTTCGATTAAGAAGAATATATTATATTTTGTCCGTGACTTCACAGCCGGCCCCATCTGAATATACCAGCGGTGTGATACTTATTTTTAAAGTTCGTAGCTGCGTTCAGTACGCGTAGCATGACCCCCATAGAAACGGGAAAACCCGTTTCTATGGGGGTCAGGCTCCACTTGCTGGAATCTTTTTTTTTTTTTTTTTACTATGTACTGTTTTATGTCTCTATGAGCGTATTTAGTTTAGTTTGTGATCTTCCTGTGCGAATCCCAATAAATGCTTTTTCTTTCTATATTATGGACTGTGGAAGATTTTTTCTATCTTTGAGTAGTGGAAAAATGTGGTACAAAATATTTATCATATACAATAAATATAAAGAATATAAACAAACCGTACGTACTCAAAAAACTTGCAGGACCTTTTGCTGCAAAACGAAAAACCTAGTGATTTTTTTCATGTCGTGTGCTCAGTGCGCTCATTTCAGTATCGCCATGCTTTACATTCATTTTGCAATGACAGCATGACATTACCTTGGCTACGTCACGATCTATATGGGGAGGCCGAAATCCGAATGAAAGGTACTGCCGTAACTTGTCGTAAACTAATGATCGTAGCATGCCATTTAATAACTAACTTGTTGGCTTGTTACAACGAAGTTAGCCCTATGCTGTGTTACTAATTATGCCATTAACATTTTCCATATCAAGTTTTTATTGATATCGGAATTTTAATCAGTCATTTTTATGGTTAAAATTCAATAGATAAAGTGTAAGAGTGGATTTTACCGGTTGAATAATGAAATATCGACCCTATTTTAACAATTATCTTGTTTTATCTTGCTACGTTGCAAGCCAGTCTATCGAAACATATTAATTCTGTACAATAACAATAATAGTACATACCTCGGTGTTATTATTTTGATAAGTAAAATACCAACGAAACAAGTAGGTACTTATCTGGAAACTTTCCGAATTATTGTCAAACATTTTTTTCAAAGATCATTCATAACATAAAAACAATTTAAAGTAGATAGGTAGGTACTATTGCTTAGTTGTACCGTGCAAGACTCACGTGCGTGCAGAGGGCAATCAAATTTGGGCAGAATGGTACGAAACGCAAATCAATTTACATAAGGAAAGTATCTTAGTAGGTATGGCTTTTTGGTAATTTGGGAAAATTTGCGCAAGATACTCATTGGTTTGCTCGTAGCATATTATAAGTTCCATAACTTTTTAATACCAATAAGTACAAGTCAAAGTTAACAACAGCCAACAACAAGTTACTTAATTTATATTAGTTTTTGTTGGGTAAATATTCGAGCGACAATATTTTTCTGATCGTATGCAAAAGGAGCCAACACAACAACGGAGTCAAAATTGCTACGAATGGCGTAGCAACAGCGGTGACCGCTACGCAGAAAACTCAAATCACGTTGCTACGCTTGTGTGTGTGCGAGTAGTAAATCTTTTCATCAGGTTAAATTGCTACGACACTCAATTACGGCGTAGTAAAAATCGCGTAGCAGTGTTTGTAAACGAAAGTTTCAAGTCAGTTTATTGCCTATCATAAATTATAGTATGACGAACGTGCGACCAAAGTCTGTTTCTATTATTGTCCAAAATGTCTAAAAGTTAGCATTCATTTGTCTACCTCTACTCACGACAAGTCGTCTAACAAACAACTGTTCCTAGTCAAAACAGGCGGTTGCAACTTGCAAATGACGCCCGTAATTACCTAGAAAATTGCAAAAATATTACCCTTGCCTGTTTCGAGCTGGCGAAACTAAACTCAACTAAGTGTTTGATTGAAGTTACACCTTTTGTAACAGCACTAGATGTTACATTTCGAATAATTTACTCGATGGCCCGCCGATTGCCGTCGAATCGAGATCGGCGGTAAGCACCAGTTGGCACAATCGATAGGAAGACGAGCACTTCCATTTTTATAAACAACAGCAAAAAATTACCAACGAAAAAAATAGGCCCTTCGAAAAATTAGACTCTATTTCAAGAGCGTAACGCATTCCAATTTTGGAGCGGAAGTATGGTAACGGCAAAGATATATTTGTTCTACTTTACCGGTTAACCAAGATGGCGGCTTTGACACGTGACATAAAACGATATTTATGAGCGGCAAGTTCGCGAGTCGGGATGCGACATGCGAGACCGTCACGAACCGCGGATGTACGGATTTAATGAACGATTTCTATTCATGTCGATTTTATGTGAAGCAGGAAGGAGGCACACGGGACATGTCGAAACCTGAGGAATGTTCCTTATACGGTATATAAGTTATGCTAATGTTGAAACAGCAGTTTGGACTCGACTTCATGTCGACTACGGTCACAAGTTGTCAACGTAATTTGCATGGAGTTAGTGTAACAAGACGTTGAACCAGGAAAATTGTAGCAACTTTTACGATTCTCGTAAATTTACAGAAATGCTTTGGGTAAAGAGGTAATGAGCGTTTAAAAGGCATCGTAGCTTCATGTTTCGATACTATAAGTAGATAATGTTTCTTTCTGGGAGGATGGGGGTGGGGTCCGGGAGGGAGGGGTGAATGTCTCAAGCCATGAAAGCCAAAACAACCATAGGCACCTATTTTCTGTAAACTCAACAATGTCCTTTTTCGAGAATGACTACGACCTAAATATCTTACTAATATACTGTACCTATATAAAGTCAAACTATAAGTTATAACAGTATGTTATGTCCAATTCTGAGATTTAGGTATAGTTTGGGGGGGGGGGGGCAACTGCACCCGTTGATCCCCCCCCCCTGTATCCGCACCTGCCTATACGTATACCGAGTATGAAACCTGAAAAAGAAAATGCTTCAAAAAATGATCTGACCAAGATTATGTCTGGACTTTAAAAGAGACTGTGACCTCTGAGTTTGTGTCGGCCTTTCTTCTCAGAGTAGTCAGATAGGAAACGCCGACCTCATCTAGTTTTTAAAATATAATTGACGTGTAAAAGTGTTTGTACAAACCTATTTACAGAAATAAAATCATTTATTTTTTTACATTTATTTATCATGAGCCACGTGGTAAAATGGCGAATGTTTTCAATAAATCCACCCATCCTGTTTGTTGGTGGCAAGCTTGCGTGAGTGATAAGTCCAGTATTATTTTGATTTCGATTATAAAGGATCTAAAAGCAGAAAATCATTACCAAACACCTAATTATCAAACTCTTCACTTTATCAAATAGAACACAAACTACCAAATAATTCTCGAAGCAGACTTTAAACGAAAGACCTCTTCCGTTCTTTGAATTGAACTCAGGCAGTAGTGCTTCAATAGAGCCGTTCAGTGTTATAGTCACACCCTAAAACATAATAACGGTAATCGACTAAATTAAACAACTGACAAATGGCTACCTACCAGCGGGCTTAACCAGACAACGAGCAATTAACAGAAGCTATGGTTTCATTCACTCCTAGAATACTGAAGTGAACAGTCTATAAGTAATCTAAATATAACTTAAACTTGAGTTAGTCAGCCAGTTAGGCACAATAACGGTAGATAGTATTGTTAATAACCGGTTAACGGTTCGTTATCGAAAAGTTTGACGCTAATGAGCAAAAGTTTTCACCACGCGAAAAATGGGGAGCGAAATGCGGAAATCGAATAAAAAGCTGCGGATTATGCATAATGGGGGAGGCGGGAATATTGTTATAAAACGCGTGACAAATGATTATTTCCGTGTACGTATAATGCCAGCCCATTCCTGCCCCGCTGCAGGGCAAATGCCTCTTCTCATACAGAGAGGGCACGAGCATTGTTCACCACGGTTGCGATCAAGACGTGTTGGCGATTTCAGACTTAAATCCAGGTTTCCTCACGATGCTTTCCTTCACCGATGTCAATAATGTTCAAGATAAACTCGGAAAGTACGTATGAATTGAAAAAGTCGCATCGGTGCTTGCCCGGATTTGAACCTACAACCTCTTGCATGTGAGTCGAGGCCTTAACCACTGAGTCATCACGACATGCTGATACTTATGCGTCTTCGTACAATGACATTGTAATTGAAGAAATTTAGAACTTTTGTTGCATTTTATTTTAGTCATCGGCCCTTGAACATAGCGACATCTGCAAGGAATGATATTGTTACTAATATTTAAGTCAGATGTCGGTTAAGTCTTAATGCCAACCAACCTTGAAAATATGAGTCAACGAGGGAATAGCTACATTTTCGTATCATACTTCTATCCTATCAGAGTTAACCAAAAGCTGAGAGTTTTTTTTTTTTTACACGCTCTCCTGTAAAGTTACTAAATATTAGTTACAATGGTATTCCTTGCAGGTGTCGATAATTCGACAAAAAAACAAGGTTTTGTGTTCAACAACAGGCAAACCACAAGATAGATAATTAATAATTAATCTCATATCTCGATGCCTCAGTCAAGCACCAAACAAACCTGACTAGTAAGATCTGATGTTACCAGCACTCTAATTGCGGAACATATTATCAATCACAATTTGAATAATTTTGAAGGATATTGCTAATCCATTGTTTCATGTCATGTTCGTGAACGGGCGCCGTCAGTAAGAACTGGTCATTTCTTAGCTTCCACGGCTTATTTTAATTTACTTAATTTAATATTTGAATTGTTTTTGTCTTTTTATTACGGACGCTTTTAACGTTCTGCATCGTTTTCACATGCATAATTTCAACATGAATGATGTAACCAATATTTTTGTAACCATATTTTGATTTAAAAGAGTGTCCGTGGAGTTTCTTGCCCGTTCTTCTCCATAGGTATGTACTACGCTTTGGAATGGCTTCATCTTTCTGACTGACCGACCCCTTGACAATTCAAAAGTGCCTGTAATTGGTTAAATCGAAATAGATGCTTTGAGTTTGCGTTTGACATCTCTGCTTAACAAGGTAAATAACGCAACTAATGTTTTTATTGAACTGTCAAAATGAAAGCCATTCTTACTTTTAGTATGTCACGCAGTTACCCCGCAGGATTGTCTATGTTTGTATCTATCTATAATATATTTTATAATATACCCCTTGCAAAATAACAGTATAAAGCTATATCTACACGTGTCTATTAACTTGTTCAATGTATTAATTGCTTTGTGTAAAAGGGTGAGGGAAGGGACGAACGCAAAGTAATAAATATCAGGAAAGGTCATAATTGTGCAAGTAGTACCAGGCATAGGCAGTTATAAGAAAAACCTGAGGAGCGGACTCTGCTTTAAGCCTTGATTTTGTTGAGCACAGTATTAACTACTTTTCCTTGCAGATAAAAATAATAAGTAAAAAATAACATAACATCACGTCTACTGTACGTACCGTCAAACGACGTGACGTCGAGCCGAAACTTTAAAACCTTATTACAAATAAAAAAACGACTTCCAAGAAAAACACTAAAAAACGTCGGTGACTTTGGTTTTGTAGTTTCGTTTTTGACCACCGACTTCCGAAATTAAAGTTATTTTCCACGTTTTTTTGTGTTTTTCTTGGAAATCGGTAGGTTTTTGTAAAAAAAAATATCTTTTTTTTGTGGTACCTACCCCATACAATTCGTATACCACTACTTGATCTGTAAATAACAGTGACAGGAAATTATCAAAACATCATCAATATAAACTAAGTGGAAAAAGACCCAGTATTACGGATAACTCCAAAACTGCTGATTAGAACTTGATCAAATTTATATGGGACCACTTGTGGAGCACCAGCTTTCAAATAAAAAAAGAATCATTCAAATCGGTTCACGTAGAAAAAAGTTCTAATCTTTAATTATAATACAGTAAACATATTAGAGTCCTTTTTGGCAACAAACTATATTCAACTCACATTAAAAAATAAATACAGTCGAATTGAGAACCTCCTCCTTTTTTGAAGTCGATTAAAAATCGATTGAAAAAGCTTACGAAACGTCAAGCCATGCCGCTATATACCTATTACCACTTGCATTACATCGGTTTTCATATCATGGCGAAATCAACGCGGGTTAGCAACAGGACCGGGTAGGGTCTATAGTTACGCATATATTGCCTTGCCGTCTGGTCCCGTCGCCGTTCGATTATTTGCCGAGATTATCATTTTGGTCGTAAACGTTTATTGTGACCCAGTTCGCGGGACCATCAGACACGCAGGGTTCAAATAAACAGAATAACACAATCGTTCCCGGACTCAGAAACCACAAGCTTTTGCTAATTTATTCCACAAGGTTTTACTGTCTTGTTGAATTCGTGATGAGATTGGTTCTGCGAGTTTCCTCATGAGGTGTAATTATTTACCTAACTAAGAAGTCGGTTAAATAGAAATATAAACTCAGTCAGACATTCTCTCCTTTCGTTTGGCTACGAATTTAAGGGCAGAATTAAGGCATTTGAACTTTAAAACGTAATAAGTAAGTACACTTTTTGAATAAGCTCGATAGGCTGCAGACTTTAAGTTATGCTTTAAAAAGTTAGAGAGCAGGGGTGGCCCAGTATTATCGGCCCCGACTTACGAGCTGTAGGTCGTGGCTTCGAACCCAGGCAGGCGCTATACTTTGTATAAATAATTTCATCACCACTGCTCTCAAAACGGTGGAGGAAAACATCGTGAGGAAACCGGCATGTCCTAGAAGCAAAAATTCGAAGACATGTGACATCTACCAACCCGCACTGAGCCCGCGTGGTGGTTTACAGCCCATTCCCTCTCAAAGAGAGGAGGCCTGTGTCCCAGCAGTGAGAACATTATAGGCTGGTTATGATTTAAAAGTTGACTCATAAAAAACGAAAAAAATCAAACTGTTATGAAAACTTAGCCCCAAACAACTTGTCCCCAAAAAAGTCAAAGAAAACGACGGACGTGCTCCAGACAATTCAGTTTTATTTTTATAAAAGAAACAGTAAATTGGAGTCATAATATTTTGAGTTAGAAATCAATAACAAAGGGGTGTTTGATAAGATTATGTGAGTCAACGTCCGAATGATTGCTGTGCGCGCTGGACCGCGCACTACTTGCGTCATGTAATCACATTCTTTTAAACTGCCAACAATATATTCGATAACTAAATTAACGGCTGTTGTATCAAGGAGAGCTCACTTCACATAAGTTTGCACGGTGATATTTTTACAGAATAGACCGGCTGGTGGAATGAGAGCTCACTTCACAAAAGTTTGCACGGTGAGATTTTTACAGAATAGACCGGCAGGTGGAAGGAGAGCACACTTCACATAAGTTTGCACGGTGAGATTTTTACAGAATAGACCGACTGGTGGAATGAGAGCTCACTTCACATAAATTTGCACGGTGAGATTTTTACAGAATAGACCGGCTGGTGGAATGAGAGCTCACTTCACATAAGTTTGCACGATGAGATTTTTACAGAATAGGCCGGCTGGTGGAATGAGAGCTCACTTCACATAAGTTTGCACGGTGAGATTTTTACAGAATAGACCGGCTGGTGGAATGAGAGCTCACTTCACATAAGGTTTCACGGAGAGATTTTTACAGAATAGACTGGCTGATGTTTCAGTTCCAGATCTAGAAAATATCCACCCGATGTAACAATTGTAGATTCGACTTTGGTACCACTAATTCTAAGGGCAAAGGATAATCTCTATATATAAGTACTTACGTAATTAATCCTTTTATTTCGTTATTATGTGAGTTTTAAGATACAATTTGACTTACACGTATTTTCGTTTAAATCAACTAAGTTGACATTCATTATGCAATCGAGGCCTATGAGTTAGTAACAAAATCCATCCGTCACTATACTCGTATAAATAAGCGTACTTACAATTTTACATCATTCATGCAATACAATATGGCGTGATTATAGAGATTACCTTAGTAACGGACAGAAAAACAATCGACGATCAGCTTAATTCGTTGATAACAGTCACCGGGGGTATTATTTGTTTTCACTTTATCTGATTCTCGAATATTTAAAGTAGTATGTATAAACATTTACCGAAATAAAAGGATTAATTAAGTGGGTACGTAGGCATAAAGATTATAATGTTGCCCTTTGAATTTGTGTTACTAAAGTCAAAAGAGTACAATCATTATCTTTATTTGCATATAATCCATTGGCTAAAATGACTTCAGACTTTGTCCCTTGTAACTTGTGCGAAGTCTAAAGTCACTTCAGCCAAATAGAAATGGGTCCCACTTGGTTTATTTCAAAACCTGTGCTGCCTTTTGAATTGAGAATCTCCTCCATTTTGAAGTAGGTTACTACTTCAAAATGGAGGAGATTCTCAATTCGTCTGTATATTTTTTTTGTATGTGTGTTACGCGATATCTCCGGTAATTGTGGATTGATTTCGAAAATATTTTTTTCAATGAATAGCGTATGCCTCTGGGGTGGTCCCATATAAATTTTAATAAATTTTCATGGGTAGTTTTTCCGTTAGCTTCAATAATACTTATTTTTTCCACTTAGTGTATATAATTGATGATACTCGTATTACAATAACTTCCTGTCACTGTTATTTACATAGTAAAGTAGTGTTATACGAATTTATGTGGGTTAGGTACCACAACTAAAAAGTGAAAAAAAAACGACTTCCAAAAAAACACTATAAAGTGAAAAATAACTTTAATTTCGGAAGTCGATGTCAAAAAACGAAAATACAAAACCAAAGAACCGACTTCAAAAAAAAAAAAAACATACAGACGAATTGAGAACCTCCTCCTTTTTGTGAAGTCGGTTAAAAATAACTTTAATTTCGGAAGTCGGTGTCTTTGGATCTTTATTTTAGTTTTTTGCCACCGACTTCCGAAATTAAAGTTATTTTTCACTTTGTAGTGTATTTTTTGGAAGTCGGTTGTTTTTTTTGTCAAAAAGTTTTTATTTTTCACTTTTTAGTGGGTTAGATAATAATTTATCGAAGTTACAATAGCCTAATGTCAACTGCTCATCACCTTTTACAAAATATTTCGTTTCCCGATGCAAGGAATTGAGGAGTTTATTGTTGAGGATTTCTCTTGGTAAAAACCAGAAGAACTGGAGCTGGTGGTGAAGCCACCATCAGCTCCATTTCACCATATGCATTGTAGACAAGCATAAATTGCTTAGCAACCAACGAAAGAGCATTGCTAGAGATGACGCGATTACGCAACTTAAATTCAGTCTCAAATTGACGCATCAGCATGACTAGTAGGTAGGGGGTCCAAACGCCTCCTGCCGGAGGCTCTACGCGGGGGTCGTGCGGTCCATGGCCCTTTACGGGGCACCGGTGTGGGCGCGTTCATTGAGGCTCCGACCAGCACGCCGTTTGAACGCGTCCCAAAGGGTCATGGCCATCCGGCTGGTCCGGGGATACCGCACGGTCTCCTGCGAGGCGGCGAGCCTCCTTGCCGGATTGCCGCCATGGGATCTGGAGGCAAAAGTCCTCGCGCACATTTGGGAGTCGCGCGAGGAGGCGAAACGCCGGGGCGTTACTCCGCTGCCGCGAGAAATCGCGGCACAGCGGACAGAGCTCCGGCGGGATCTCATGGCGGCATGGAGAGTGCGACTGTCGCAACCCAGCGCTGGGCACGCCACAATTGCGGCGGTAAGTCCCCTCTTTGAGGAGTGGCTTGAGAGGCGCCACGGCGTCCTCACCTTCCGCCTGACGCAGGTCCTCACCGGACATGGCTGTTTCGGGAGGTTCCTGTTTCGGATAAGGCGGGAGGAAACGCCCGGGTGTTGGCATTGTGTGGATCGACCGGAGGACACGGTGGAGCATACGGTGGAGGTCTGCCCGGCTTGGGCGGAGCACCGCCGTGTCCTCGTGGCGGCGATCGGCGGCGGCGATCTCTCGCGTCCGGCCCTGGTACAGGCCATGGTACGGAGCGAGAGGGAATGGGAAGCCGTCACCTCCTTCTGTGAAGCAGTAATGCTCGCGAAGGAGGAGGCGGAGCGCGTGAGGGTGCGGCAATCGTTGCGCCCTCACGCCCCTAGTCGCCGCAGGAGGAGACACCCTGGGCGTCGGGAGTCAATTGCCGACTCCCGGCCACCGTAGGCGCGGGCTTGCGGACGGCGAGCAATGGGCAGCTCGCCGTCCGGTAAGGACCAGGCCCGGGTCGACGGCGCGTCGTGTTCCACGCGCGCCTCAAAGAGATGTCAGCATCATTGAAGGGGTCCAATAGGGCCGATGCCTGCCGGGGTCGCGGATTGTTCGAAAGAGTTACCGTGGCCCTGGCGCACAGGCAACTGAAGGAACACGGGTGGGTTTTAGTCAGTAAGAGTCTGACACGCCCTTCCGCTCCGCCCAGAGCGGGAGAGGTCATTTGATGATTTCCCACCCAAAAAAAAAAAAAAAAAAAGCATGACTAGTAGGTAGTGGTTGCCCTATGAAAAACTTCAATCTTAATTGGGTATTATTTTTGTGCGACCTGAATATTTTGGAATATTGAACCGTATGAAGTAAGCCCAACAAAAGGTAACTGCTGTAAATCGTTGAGGAATTCCCTCGACTGTCTATGGTCTCCATCATCAGACCTGTAATGGCACTTATAACCCATATGGGTGCAAAGTTCTCAACAATAGAAATAAATTAAGGCCAAACACAAGGTAGCTACTGTAAACCGTTGAGGAGTTCCCTTAACTGTCTTTCATCTTCATCATCAGACCCCTAATAACAGTCACAACCCATCTAGGTGTAAAGTTCTCATCAATACAAAATAATCAAGCCCAAACACAAGGTAACTGCTTTAAATCGTTGAGGAATTCCTTCAACTGTCTATGGTTTCCATCATCAAACCTGTAATGGCACTTATAACCCATATGAGTGCAAAGTTCTCATCAATATAAATTAATTAAAACGAATCACAAGGTAGCTACTGTAAACCGTTGAGGAGTTCCTTAACTGTCCTTCGTCTTCATCATCAGACCCCTAATGACTGTCACAACCGTTCAGGTGTAAAGTTCTCATAAATACAAATTAATCAAGCCCAAACACAAGGTACCTGCTGTAAATCATTGAGGAATTCCCTCGACTGTCTTTCGGCTCCATCATCAGATCGATTCCAGACCTTCATTAAATTGTAGTTCTTTAAAATACTTAATGAAAAAATTAACAAACGCACTAGGCGCTCCTACGGTTTTCGAAGGTTGCCCTCGATTTCTCCGGGATTCCATCATCAGATCCTGGTTTCCGTGTCATGGGACCACCCTTGAGGTATGTCCTTTCTAACAAAAAAAGAATCATCCAAATCGGTTCACCCAGGAAAGAGTTCTGAGCTAACACACATAAAAAAAAAAAAAAAACATACAGGCGAATTGAGAACCTCCTCCTTTTTTTGAAGTCGGTTAAAAAGGTAGCTATCTACAATAAATATAATTATTAATTCGGGAAGAAAAGATAAACACCAACATTTTTCTACAAATAACATGTGATGATGGTTTCCAGACCGGACAGCGCAGAAATGTTTCGTGGATTATGAAAAAAAAAAAACGGTTGTTTCATAGAAAAGTGCCTACGCGTTCAAAATGTATGGAACAGTGAATTTGTTTTAAATAACCGACAAAAATAATTAACGCTGGGGGTATTGAATCCTGCCGGGATCGCGGATTGTTCGAAAGAGTTACCGGGGCCCTGGCGCACAGGCAGCTGAAGGAACACGGGTGGGTTTTAGTTAGTAAGAGTCTGACACGCCCTTCCGCTCCGCCCAGAGCGGGAGAAGTCATTTGATGATTTGCCACACAAAAAAAAACAACCGACTTCCAAAAAAAACACTAAAAGACGTGAAAAATAACTTTTATTTCGGAAGTCGGTGCCTTTGGTTTTATATTTTCGTGTTTGGCCACCGACTTCCGAAATAAAAGTTATTTTTCACGTCTTTTAGTGTTTTTTTTGGAAGTCGGTTGTTTTTTTGTAAAAAAGTTTTTATTTTTCCCTTTTTAGTTGCGGTACCTACCCCACACAAATTCGTATACCACTACTTGGTATGTAAATAACAGTGACAGGAAATTATTAACACATCATCCATATAAACTAAGTGGAAAAAATCTGCAGTATTAAGGATAACTCAAAAACTACTGGTCAGACCTTGATCAAATTTAAATGGGACCACATGTGAAGCACCACCTATCAAATAAAAAAAGAATCATCCAAATCGGTTCACCCAGAAAAAAGTTATGAGCTAACACACATAAAAAAAAAAAAAAAAAAAAAAAAAAAAAAAAACATACAGACGAATTGAGAACCTCCTCCTTTTTGTGAAGTCGGTTAAAAAAAAAAAGGGTGTATTGAATCCATGGTAATTAATATCTAGGTTGCGCCTCTATGTCACTGCCACCCTGTATAGTAAGTTTCTAATCAAATCAAATCATTTATTATTGCAAACATGGGTAATTGGTACATAGATGTTTCTTATAGTTGAGATGGCGCTGCCGTCGCGTAAACATTGGCTCCGTGAATAAAATTTTAAAAAAATAGTGTTACCGAATGTTTAGCTTTGAGAGTGGTGTTAAAGTCACAATAGCATCTGCAACTAACTGTTTCATAGTTATCCGGACTACAACTGTACTCAGAACATTGAAATATCAAAGTAAAGGTGGAGTGTTGAAAGTGACCTGTTAATAAGAATTACGTGCTAGAAATTATAGAATATACAGTGTTGACTCTCAAAACAACAAAATCATTACGAAAAGACGATAATATTATTCAAAACATAATAAAAACATTGATTAAAAAAAGTGTTAACAATACAGTGTGGCAGTGCGAAAATTTTTGCAGCATGAGTCATATAACGACTTGTCTAAAGTTTAAAATTATTTAGAGTCAGAGCAGATACCGTATTTCGCACTGTTGATTAATCTGTACTTGGTCGAGTGGTAAACTGGCCTACATACGATACCATAACTTGCACGAGTCACCGTGTCGCAAGTTCGATCCTGACGGACTGTGTCACTTTTTGTAGATTTCTTGTTGGTACGAAAGGCATCAAATTCGTTTCAAACATACACAGATTACATAAATTAATTATAATAATGGCAACTGAGAGCAATAATATAACATTTAGGAAAATGCGAAAATCAATGTCGTATAATATATAATATAATGTGTCGGTTATGAACACTTCTGACTCGTCACTTTTTGATGCCACGATGCAAAGCCTACCTGACCCATGCGACACCTCAGAACTATGTGATCTACAAATAAAATTATCATCTATAACGGAAGAATTGTTGATAGCAAATAATGAAATTGATAACTTAAATGCAGAAAATACGAATTTAAAATCGGAACTGGAAAGATGTCATAAAATCATAGAATTATATAAAAAGGTTGGATATGGGGACTCACTTTCTGCCACACCAACGTCTGTGCGGAAGCAGAAAAAGAGAGATGGGAATGAGGCTGACTCTTCTTCAAAATTACCTAATCATCGTACTGTGATTGCCGGAAAATCTGTGAGTGTGGAACAAACGACCCTAGACACAAATTTAAAAAGAAGTTGTTCTAGCAATCAGGATATAGAGGAACAAGATAAACTTATCACTCCCAGTATTCACAAGAAAAGTCCACTCGTTCGCCACAAAAATAAGTTGTGTATATTAAGTACAAATAATAAAAACAACATATGCAGTATAATGCAAGATGGGTTCGCGAGCTCATTTGATTGCTGCCATTATTTGATATCGAACGGGAAAACTCAACACCTGCTGGAAGGCTTACAGGAAAAACTTGTGAAATTTACTATGAATGACTTTTGTGTAGTTCTTTTAGGCGATGAAGACTTTAAGAAAACTAATAACTATTTTGAAATTATATTCCAAATAAGAGAAGTGTTTCACAACATAAATTATACTAATGTGATCATATGTGCACCGACCTATAAATACGGATACCATGCTAATTTATTTAACAGTAGAGTAGAAACTTTCAATAATCTTTTGTATCTAGATGTATTGACTTATGAACATTTGTATCTGTTAGACAGTAACTTAAACTTAACCTATGACTACAAGGTATATGATAAACGAACTGGTACAATAAGTAACCATGGAATGTATATTATATTTAAGGACATACACAATTTAAAAATTGACATACAATATAATAATCGCGAATGTAATAAAATTGATATAACCCTAGATAATAATTTAACAAATAAGGATAAATTTTTTCTTGACTAAATATCTATGTACATTACATCAAAACATTGCCGGTCTCCTTAGTAAAGCTGATGCTCTCTCAGTCTGTTTAAGTGAGCTCTCCGACCGAGATATTGATGTAGACGTAATATGCATTTCTGAGCATTTTATGATGGCTGGCAGTGAGAATCAGTTACACATACCTAACTATAGTTTAGCGGCATGTTATAGTAGAAAGGCGAGTAAGCGAGGAGGTGCATGTATCCTCGTTAAGCGTAACTTACAATGGAAGGAATTGCCCACCATAACAAAAATGTCATCACAAAGCATATTTGAATGTTGTGCAGTTAAATTGACTGATTATAATATTATATTTGTGTGTATTTATAGAGTTCCGAACTCAAATAACTTAAATGAGTTCTTTGATAAACTTGAAATTCTTTTAAAATATTTATCCAAACAAAGATGTAAGAATATAGTCATAGCTGGTGATTACAACATTGACATTTTAAAGAAAACTAAGCAATCAACCGAATTTGAATGTATTCTCTTAAACTCGAATTTACAACTAGCATTAAGGCAACATACTCGGACTGCGAGCCGAACATGTATCGACAATTTTGCTCATGATTTTGGTAAACGTTGTAAGACTGAAGTGGTGGAGTTCGCGCTATCCGACCACACAGCACAGCTTTTAAAGTGTCCCGTACGAAAAAAGGATGCTCATAAATATTATCGTAAAATGACACGAGATTACAGTCCAGAAAATATAGAAAAATTCAAAACTTGTCTAGGCAGTCTCTCCTTCTCCGATATGTATGAGATGGAAGATTCAAATGCAGCTTACAACTGTTTTATAGAAACTTTCAAATTATTTTATGATTTATGTTTCCCCAATAAAATTGTTACCGTTAACATAGTAAAAAAACCTGCTTGGGTATCACGTGGGATTAAGATCTGTAGCAAAAATAAAAGGAATCTCCTATGGAAATACAGGTTAAAACCAAATCAATCAAACAGAGTTAAATTCAAAAATTATTCAAGATTATTTAAAAAAATTATTAATCTAACTAAAAAAGCTCAAAACACTTACAATATTAAAACCTCAAATAACAAATCAAAAACCACATGGCAAATCATCAATAAGTCCAAAAGTGAAAACTTGAGAACTTGTATTACTTGCATCAACTCTGAAAATAAAAAAATTGCTCAAAGGAAGGATATAGCCGATGCATTCAATAATTATTTTATCGATAAAATCCAGCCAACAAGTAACGCAGGAACGAACTCAACGTCACTGATCGATAGCAGAGCACAGTCTATGTTTTTGGCTCCGTGTACACCACATGACATACTCTATATTATAATGAAACTTAGAAACACGAACAGCGTTGGCTATGATGGTATTGCCACAAAAATATTAAAAGCAGTTGCATTGATAATATCTACACACTTATGTTTCATTATCAATCTTTGTATAAGCGCAGGCACCTTTCCTGATTCTTTAAAAAAGTCTATAGTAAAACCGCTTTATAAGAAGGAAAATCACGAATTGATGTCAAACTACAGACCGATTGCGATTATACCAGTGTTATCCAAAGTCTTCGAAAAATATATATCGGGGGAAATCAACAATTATTTAGAAAAATATCACATTTTAGCTGACGAACAAAAGGGATTTCGCAAAAACAAAAGTATAAATCTGGCTATTTATGAATTTCTACATAATGTCATGTTAAACGTAGATAAGAGGACACCTGTGTGCGCCATTTTCTGCGACATGACACAGGCTTTTGATTGTGTGCATTACAATTCCCTAGCAGCGAAACTTGAAGCGTATGGTATTAGGGGTAACGTCTTAAAACTAATTGAATCTTATCTTCACAAACGTAAGCAGGTTACCGAAATAAGTCAAATTTGCAACAAACGTGAGATAACTGTAAGATCCGAGGAACGAGAAGTAATATACGGAGTACCGCAAGGCAGTGTGGTGGGCCCTCCGATGTTCACTTTATATATAAATGACTTGCCTAAAGCTGTTGACCACCCAATGACACTTTTTGCTGACGATTGCACTGTGACTATAGCTTGTAATGACAAAAGTACGTATGAACATGACATTAATAATTCGCTTATATCTATCATAAATTGGCTTAATAATAATAATTTAATCATTAATTTAAAAAAGACTAATGTAATTCATTTCGGAAAACGTACACATACAGCTAACAATAATAATGTCCAGTATAATAATATTAATATAAATGCAACTGACACAACAAAATTTCTGGGACTTATAATTGATGATAAGTTGTGTTGGAAGCCCCAAATAGAAGCTCTGAGTAAGAAAATAAGTAGTGCAGCCTACGCTTTGAAACAACTAGCAGCGGTTCTCAATAAAGATGCATTAATTACTGCGTACTATGGATTGGCTGAATCCATTCTTAGATACGGAGTTATTTTCTGGGGAAATAGTGCGGACAATGAAGTAGCGTTTCGGGCCCAGAAAAGATGCATCAGATCGATGTTTCGACTTCAAACAACAGACAGCTGCAAACCCTATTTTAAAGAGCATAGAATATTGACATTACCCTCATTATACATTTTGGAAACGGTAATGTTCACTGTAAGTCATCCTAACTTATTCCAGCGTTTGTCTGATGCTGTGCCAAGGAATAGACGTGACAATACTCTACTCTGTGTTCGCGGCGGTAAAACTGCTCTTTTGCATAAGAGCATTTATTACATGGCTCCGACCATATTTAATAAATTGCCCAAGTCATGGAGATTATTGGATGTATCTGGCCTTAAATTGAAATTGAGAAAATTATTAATAGAGAGATCTTATTATAGTATTTCGGAATTTATGAAAGAGGATAATTTTTCTTGATGATTATGTATTTTAATTTATTTTATTGTATAATGTATTGATAATTAAATTGAATTGACATTGAATTGAATTAATAATTAACTTGACATAATTGAATTAATAATTAACTTGACATTGAATTGAATTGATAATTGAACTGACATTGAATAGAATTGATAATTGAATTGTATTGATAATGTAGTACGATTGTTATAGTAATTTTATCATTTTGAATTTAATAAGTGTAGTCCCGGTTTAAAACCCAGCAACTGTACGCCACTCAACAATTTGTACGCCACGTCACGCGGCTGAACATGTTTGAACTTTCTTTTCTACTGTAATATCTTGCATGCAATGTATGTATACCATGTTTAAACAAATAAATATACTTACTTACTTACTTACTTACTATAAAATATAGTCCTCCACGTTCTACCGTCTCATGAGCATGCAAATAATCTTTAATTCCAAAATTAGAGAGAAATTCCTTTGATGCCGACTAAATAAATAAATGTCAAATCCCGGGCCGGGCAAAGTGTTATTGGGTTTTCCATCTGGAATTTCTCGGTAGCAACCCGGAGTCTGGATTTGTGCCCGGTTGATGGCAATAGGCTCGCCCCCTATTAAATGATAAATGATTTTATTTCTGTAAGTAGGTTTGTACAAACACTTTTACACGTCAATCATATTTTTAAACTAGATGAGGTCGGCGTTTCCTATCTGACTACTCTGAGAAGAAAGGCCGAAACAAACTCAGAGGTCACAGTCTCTTTTAAAGTCCAGACATAATCTTGGTCAGATCATGTGAAGACCATGTAGATTGGTATCTGAAATGGTCTTTTGAGGAAAGAACCACACAGATTGAGTGGACCTGTCCAGTCAGTGCACGCATTTGTCAGTAATCGTGCAGCTCAACTCAGGAAGTCAGGACTTAAGGAGCTCAACGATTCGACCAACAATACCAAAGAAAGGACATTTGGGTAGGCCACATAAATTACTCAATCTGCCAGATCATGATTAAAATTAACTGACTATTACATGGGACTTAAACATAACTGGCGAAATGTGGGTGTGCTATAGGTGCACCTCTGCCTAACCCTTGGGGGAATACAGGCGTGATGTTATGTTATGTTTATATCAAATCAATAGAATTCCAAAAAAAAAACAGACTAATAATAGAATAAAATTTGTACGGTTATGTCAAAAAGAATAATATAGTATGTCAATCAGAAAAAAAAAGTGTACGAACATGTTGTATGTCAATCATAAATAATAGTTTATCAGTCAGTGCAGAGATTTATCATTAAGGAAGTCGTCGATTGTGTCATAGCTTTTCTCAATTAATATATGGTTTAGTGCCCTTTTAAATTTTATTACAGTCATATTTTTTATTACATCAGGTACTTTATTATAAATGCGTGGAGCAATAGTAGGTAGGATATGTATCTAAATTCCTACCTACCACGTGATGTGTGATAACATTATACTATTACCTATAACTACCTACTTACATGCTTATCCATTAGGTATTTCAGCGTAAAAGAAAGTAAGTAGCTGTGTAAATATTTTACGCCATAGCTTAAAATAAGAAAATAGGTACTTTTAGGTAGGTGGAAAGAAGATAAAAACTATTCTGAAAGACATTATTGAATTACCATTTTAGGGCCAAAGGCTATCGTTTGAAAAATCAAGAACTTCAACTATAAATAAAATAATTCTCGTACCTACAACAATAATATTGTTATTGCATTCAATAATAACATTCGGATAAGATAACGTTGTCCAGTCGCTCCCGTTTTTTATTATTATGACATTATTATAAATTATCGATTGGTTAAAGACTAGTGGTACTTATCTATTCTTCAAGGAGACTTGAATCATATGGCCCTGTATTTACTTACATAAATTATAATAATTTAATATTCAAAATGGGCGTTTAATATACGCGCTACGTCGCGTCGATCTGTATGTTGCTGACCATGATATAGCTATGATGATCATAGATAATGCCTAATTGCTAGCAGATGATGACATAGCCCATGGTTTTGCTATAGGCATCTTAAAAAAATCCCAGGTCCTAAATTTTATGGTGAGCGTAGTTCGTCGTTTCGTAACCAATCGACGCGTAGCTGCTGTGTAGCGGCGTAGACCCCCTCAAATCTGATTTTAGTAGGTGACTAGGTAAAAAATTCTTCGTCACCTCTTGGAGGCAGCTGTTTAGTTCATAAAATTAACAGAAAGTGAGACTTCTAATTACGTTTATGGATGTGAAGCGCGACGTAGCACTTTATATTGCTGGGGACGTATTATGTAGTTTTAATGCCAAAATGATTCCTTTGCGAAAAAAAGACGGTGCTACTAGTCCTGTATAGCTTTATCTCTCTCTTGCAATGAACAATGATGGCTTCAACAGTTTATATAGGAACACTTGCATCTGACCACAATTTCAGATGCTTGAAGCCACATAGATCCCACATCACAACAATAATAAATTACATAACGTTTTCTAAGAAATCATACATTCATATAATTAGCATCGGTTACTATCTCAAATTGTGACTGAACCTTATCAGGGATTGTGGTATCGGTCGTCGAACCCACGCATCGCACGCAAAGCTGTGACGCACATAATATATCACACGGATTTGTGCATAGTTGTTTATTTCTCGGTTTGTTGTGTAGGTAGATAGGATTTTCTCGAAACAAGTAGAACATTCTAATAAGCACTGTTCACACACTCACATGCCGTGTCTACTTCGCTAAGGTCCACAACTAAGGCCCACTTGCACCGCCAATCACATAACACGTTTAGCCATACACGAGTTTAAAACATAATTCTGTTTCTGTCAAATGTTTGAAGATGACAGAGACAGAATGATGTTTAAAACTCGTTTAGCGCTAAACGTGTTTAGTGTTTGGCGGTGCAAGTGGGTCTTACAAGCAGAATTTAATTTGACAGACTGTGGAATAGATTTACATAGAACCGCGTTGGTCTGTTGTGACTTGTGGTCTTCTTAATTTCTCTCTCCCTCTCTTTTGGCTCCCTTTAGTATTCAAATAAGAAATACTATTTTATATTCTCATTTATTTTTTTACTACGATTATTTTTCTTTGGTCGCCCAGTGGTAACAGCCCCGACTTACGAGTTCGTCCTAGTAGGTCGTAGGTTCGAACCTAGACAGGCGCTTTACTTTGTGTAAATAATTTCAGCACCACTGCTCTCAAAACGGTACCTAAAGGAAACATCGTGAGGAAACTGCCATGTTCTAGAACCAAAAATTCGAAGACATCTAACAACCCGCACTGGGCCCGCGTTGTAGATTACAGCCCACTCCCTTTCGAAGAGGGGAGGCTTGTGTCCCAGCAGTGGGAACATTATAGACTGATAAATACGTTATGCGTAATAAAATCGCTCCAGTGTGAAAAAGGTTTTATTACGATCATTTTTTAAATCTTTATCTTATTTCTACTTTCGTAATATAATAGCTTGCAATAACTCATTACGAAAATCCCTTTCAGTAGCAAAGTACATTGTACGATTGGAAAGATTTTTATAATCTAAGAACGTATTTATGAATGGAACATAAACATTTTATGAAAACCCCTACTCTAGATAAGGAAATGTAAATGTCCTATGTTATTATATAAAACTGTTACTACTTGGTATCACACACCAATTTATTTCATTTAATTTACTGCAAACTTCAGAATCAGGACGGCGTTAAAAACAAATCAACTATAAGTAGGCACATACGTATACGTAAAAAATTGAGCCGTCACAGGACGCCTGGCAGATGTGAAACATACCATCGTATAGCGTGACGACGCGTCGCCACGGCATGCGTCGCCACACCAACAATCGGTTTTTTAGATGTTTCACATCAAACATAAATAAAATTGAAGTGTCTGTTTGTAAAGTCGAAAAAAAACTTTATTACAAACAACAACCGGAATAAAAAAAAAAGCACAAAAAAATTGAAAAATAACTTTAATTTCCGAAGTCGGTGTCTTTGGTTTTGTATTTTCGTTTTTGGCCACCGACTTCCAAAATTAAAGTTATTTTTCACGTTTTTTTGTTTTTTTTGGAAGTCGGTTGTTTTTTTGTAATAAAGTTTTTATTTTTCAGTTTTTAGTTGCGGTACCTACCCCACACAAATCCGTAAAACACATCTTGATATGTAAATAACAGTGACAGGAAATTATTAAAACATCATTAATATAAACTAAGTGGAAAAATATGCAGTAATAAGGATAACTCAAAAACTACTAGTCAGAACTTAATCAAATTAAAATGGGACCACGCGTGAAGCACCAGCTATCAAATAAAAAAAGTATCATCGAAATCGGTTCACCCAGAAAAAAGTTCTGAGCTAAAACACAAGAAAAAAAGGAACATACAGTCGAATTGAGATCCTCCTCCTTTTTTTGAAGTTGGTTAATAACAGCTTCCTATTAAATTCATATGAAAGTACAGGGTGACAGGGACATCGACGCGACATAACTGACGAAAAATTTCAATGCACGGGGCAGTGAAATATTTTGTTGGTTATGTGCTGAATTCATGGTTACAGTTTCCGCGTCGATTTCCCTACCACCCTGTATACAGGATCAAATTAAACTAGCTAGCGAAACTCCGCAGACGTGATGGGTATCGCTATCTATTTTTTTAGGAGTCAACTCCGCTGGTAGTGTTGTTACATGAAGCATGAGTTGAAAAAATATGTTTTGTGATGTTTAGATATCGTACCCATCCCGTCTGCGGAGTTTCGCTAGCTAATTTAATTTTACCCTGTATACCGTTTTTTTTACCCTGTATACAGAACTCATAACATTTTTTTTTTGTCTTTCTGTGTGTTTGCCCCGGCCAATCTCAGAAACGGCTGAACCGATTTTAAGGGGACTTTCACTGGCAGATAGCTGATGTTATGAGGAGTAACTTAGACTATTTTTATTCTAGAAAAAGAAATAAAATCAAAATCAATATATGTCACGCGCACGAAGTCCCGGGCAGCAACTAGTCCTTCAGTGTAATTATTTGTTAAAATACGTTTTTTTCAAGAAAAAAATCCTTTGAACTCTAGAGCAGCAATATTTCGGACTGTTTTTAACAGCTATTAATATGTGACGAACAAATCGGAACAGGCACTACAGCACAAGCCAGACAAGTCTGATGAAACCTTCTTTACTATAGTTATGTCTACGTACTTAATGTATGTTCTGGTATTTATGGTATTCCTCTACCTATGTGGCCTGTCTGAGTATTTACGACATGATAAGCAGTCATAAAGTGCTAATTAAGCTATTATTAGAAGCCTCTTAATGTTGCTCTATGTTGATTATTAAGTCACGAGCACAACGTTTAGGGGTATCTAAACGTTGTTAAATATTAGACCACTAGCTTGTGCCCGACTTCGTCCGTGTGAACTTTCTTGTTCTCTCAACCCATCCCGTCACATCACATCGCCCGCCCGCGCTATTACTTCGTTTTCGCTTAGCGTTCTTTCTGCCTTTTTCCCTTAGCTCCTAAGGTTTGTAGCGTGATGTTAAATATCCTACCTTCTACAAGAATTGGGCTATCAAACACAAAAATATTTTCAAATCCGAATAAAAACAAAAATTAAAAAAGAAAATGCCAGCCCAAAGTGTGGATCGACCGTAGGACACGGTGGAGCATACGGTGGAGGTCAGCCCGGCTTGGGCGGAGCACCGCCGTGTCCTCGTGGCGGCGATCTCTCGCGTCCGGCCCTGGTTCAGGCCATGGTACGGAGCGAGAGGGAATGGGAAGCAGTCACCTCCTTCTGCGAAGCTGTAATGCTCGCGAAGGAGGAAACGGAGCGCGTGAGGGATAGACAATCATTGCGCCCTCACGCCCCTAGTCGCCGCAGGAGGAGACACCGTGGGCGTCGGGAGTCGATTGCCGACTCCCGGCCACCGTAGGCGCGGGTCTGCGGACGGCGAGCAATGGGCAGCTCGCCGTCCGGTAAGGACCAGGCCCGGGTCGACGTAGCGTTGAGTTCCACGCGCGCCTCAAAGAGATGTCAGCATGATTGACGGGGTCCGATAGGGCCGATGCCTGCCGGGGTCGCGGATTGTTCGAAAGAGTTACCGTGGCCCCGGCGCACAGGCAACTGAAGGAACACGACGGGTGGGTTTTAGTCAGTTAGAGTCTCACACGCCCTTCCGCCCCGCCCAGAGCGAGAAAGGTCATTTGATGATTTCACACACAAAAAAAAAAAAAAACCTTTAGCTTTATTCTATATTAAGATTTCTCTAATAATAAGTTCTATAGTAATTCGGGCCAATTTTTAAGTTTATTGATCAGTGGAATAACATTTTTCAAACAAACTGTCCTCTATTTTTACCACTACAGGGCTTGTTTTGAAAAAAGCCTTTGGTACGTTGCCGTGGTATGATTTAACATTATTTTTACCCATTTTCGAGTTAATTGAAGTAAACAGTAAAATGCAAACTTATTTCCCTCTTCCACCCCGTAAGGAGATGATTTTTGAAAAACCCTGAATTACGTATCTTTTTATTTTTGGTTTGAAATTTGTAGGTAGGTACTTACCGAGTTCCGATTCGAGTAAATCCGACAGCGCCTTTAGTTACTAACTCTGACACCCTCTAAAGTCTAAATCCTCTGGGAGGAGCCGTTTAAAAAAACTAAAAGTGCCAATCTATATTATTTATTGAGGAAATTATTACCAAGTTTCAAGTTTATTAAGCAAAGAAATAAGATTTTTCATATAAACTGTATCCTGATCCGCTCTACCCCCCCCCCCCTTCCCCAACAGGGGTGGAATTTTGAAAATTCTTTTGTGATGTTTCCATAGATTATAGATTAATTATTCATATCAATTTTTGGTTTATAAAAATACGCAATAAAATCCTCCTCTTAAAAATTTAATAACCCTCGTTCAGGGGACGATTTTCGAAAAACTCTGATACACGTTATTCTTTATTTTTGGTCTTAAGTATAAGTACTGAGTCTCGAGTTAATCGGACCGCGCGTTGAATCGCGCGTTTTTTCCATACAAATTTTGACACCCCCCAATCCCCCTTTAGGAAGTAGTTTAGAAAAAACAAGACAGTCTTTATAATTTAGTTAGATATGATTGTATTCGTGCCAAGTTTCAAGTTTATTAACTCCAGGGATAAGATTTTTCATACCAAAAAAATCCTCTTTTCCCTCCCTAGAGGTCGAATTTCCAAAAACGCGTTCTGTGTTTTAGGTGTTGATACTCGTAAATCAGTCAGTCACGGATTCAGATTAAGGGTGCAGCTGTTGGTCAAATCTTAATCGTCCAGCGATTTATGCAACTATTAGGTACTGTAGCGACATCTACAACGCCACACGCGAGCTACGCGACACACTGACGTCACGCAAAATCCTGCATCGCGCAAGCAGAGTTTACCGCGCAACTAGCATAATACACAACGTCCCTAAATCAATCGTCGGGCAGTTGCCCACCAGACACGACACCCGTCTGGTCGGAGGATCGTCCCTTTTCCATAGAGTATGAGTGAGCTTCATACGCTGTTCCTCGATACCTTTATAGTACTATCTGCTTAATGGCCTGGAATTTCTCTGAATGCGCGAATCAAACCAGATTATCTGACAAGTCAGCGACGTATTCCACAGGATAACTGCTTTACGAGAAAAATGCTTAAGTATCTATAATAATATAGCCCTTACACAGCGAGACATAGAGTCTAAAATGTCTATAATCTACATACCTACCTAACCTACTCGATAAAAAGCGAATAGAGTAATAAATCGTTTTTTAACCAAGTGCTACGGCGTACCTAGTTCCTTGAATCAGACTGCATTTTGGGGAAACTCATAGTGAAATCGATAATTAAAATTGGGTCATGCTGGAGTTCCCGTTTATGCTAAGAGTTCCGTATACGATATTCTCCACGAAAGTTAACTTCACGTAGATTGACAGTTTCGACAGACTATTAGAATTGCCTTTTTTTAACTCGAATTCGATCTATGTGGTCCTTCCATGTGTTTAACAGATTTCTACAGTTTTACAAGTTACACGTTGTTATGGCGTCATTAAAGTTTTTTTTAAGTGTGGAACCCAAGTGAAAAAGTGTTATCATTATCATATCGTTGAGGTAGGTACACCTGTACCAACTAATAGGGGGCGGTGATCAGCCAAGCGAATCAGTCACCCCTCAAAATAACAATATTCGTAAATTTTTAAACAGTCCACCCCATCAGCTTTTGCTGAACACACGTCGTATGTGAAACGACGAAGTGTTACACGAAAACTTGGAAAATTATTTAGTTTAGGTATACAAACTCCATAAACGTGCAAACAATACTGGCTGTTATAATTATTGCATCAGGCGTAAAAGTGGGAGCGAAACCAATTGAAAATGGAACTCGTAGATTTCAATTACGAAGTTTAGCGACAAATTCAATCGTTTCTCTTTTGTGTAAATTATAAACTCTGTTTCATAAAATGGACGCCATGGTCTGAAATAAACTATTTATTATTATTATATTTATTATAAAAAGTGCAATTTACTAATAGAGTTTTTAAAAGTGCGTCTACTAAAACTCGTTGTTAAGACTAATTAATTGACATAACTTACCAACAGGCCTTGATTGCGTTGCTAGGATACGGTGCGTATTATCAATTTTTCATGAAGTTTTGATCAAATAACTCAACGAATCATGGATGCCGTCACATTTTCGTCCAAATAGGTGAGTTTTAACAAATTTCCTTACACTGGTTTTATCGGAAAAAGATATATTTTAATGGTAAAAGGTGGTTTGTTTACATACTGTGTTCCGCAAGGTTAAACTTACTAGTGGTGAATGGCATACGATAGTGGCAAGGTAATTGACCTATTACCTAACCTACATAGAGCTATGAACTTTACTAGGTATTACAGAACAATGGTGTAGAACCTACACCATTGTTCTTTAGTAGATACCTAGTATTTTTTATGTTTGGGAACATGAAAAATAAATTTACCTTGGTTCAGATGCAAGGTAACACATTTTTTTATTGCTGAAACGTCAAATGAGCCTTCGTAGTAAGTAGGTAGGTACCTACCTACAAAAGATGTACCTACTTACGACTCGATATTTTTAGTACATCAATATCAGTATGTATACTGATTTTGAATTCAGTTTCAGTACTGAATGATAAGATAATAATAAATAATGAAATATGTATCGTTACCCTATTCCCAATCAGCCGATTAATTCAAATATTCAATGGCTGAATGGTCCAATTTTCCGAATCGTTTGGTGAAAAGGAAAACTAAACTCTACCTACTAGATATAGTTTTATTGTCTATGTAGTAGGTTCTGAAGTACATGATTGAATTGTAATATTTGTGGATTGGTTTGAAAATATACTTGGAAATACTTATAGGGTGACGTAGTACACGTCGTTTTTCCTGGTGCTCCTGGGGTGCTTGCGTAGGTACCGAATTACCGATCTGTAAGTTCATCGATGTGGACCGGTACATACTGAGTATTATGCAATTTCGAAATTATGGTAGCAATCTGATAGGTAATTAAGGATGTAATTGTAGTAGGTACCTATAGCTACCTATTTCTGCATTGGGGGAGTTAGCGCTTCCTGCAGTCGTTTATGTCGGTAGGTAGGTGTGTAGTAATCTAAATGAAAAATCATCATCAATATTTTACTGACGGAAGTCCTATAAGGGCGATTGCAACAATTACACAAACTTTATACCTACATAATTTATTTAGTGCTAAAGGGGACAGGTTTATTCACCTCGGCAAGGGGTCTTGCTGAGTAACTGCATTGTGGGCGGTGATAATTAGATGCCTAGTCCGATAGCCAGTGTTTCTTGCCGCCCTACAGAACGCTATTTCTGCAGTACAAACCGCAATTTCACTGTTGCCACACCTCAGAATGTTGTCTTTTTACTTTTTATTACGACCTCCTTTCTATTTCCTCGAGCTAGTGGACGTTTTATTTTGTGAAAATCGCAGATAAGGGAATGAGTTAAGCTTTCGTGCAAAATGTCTTTCGAATTTAAGTCGGCACGTCATTTTTATTTAGAAATGAAACAAAAGAAGGTTAAGAAGAAAGTAACTTTTCAGGTCGCTACTGTTTCTTATTATTTAAGGCTCGACTGATTTGTTTTAGGGAGTAAAATAATGTCATTTTTTATTTTTTTGGTTTAGATATTTTGTCCTGAAATTCTCATTTAAAATACATAATGGGAAATATCCATTTATTTTTCTATGTGATTATAACGTTTTGTAGGTTTTGATAGTTAATAAACCCTTTGTTTCCTAGTTGCCGAGCAGGGAAGGTCTGACTACGCCACGGAGCGCTCGGGCTCCTATCGGCCGGCGACCGCCGAGCACGCTTCCTCATCAACGGCTCAAAAAGGAGGTAGGAAGACACAATTTTCAGAAATAATCACTATAATGCATATGGTGTGATGGGCCTTAGCAAACATTGTCAGCCAAAACGGCCTAGCAGTGAAAAATTACTCAAAAAATAAGAATGACTTTGCTGTTTTCTCTTACCCAAAGTTTGGCTGGTACTTAAGCATTCTACGCTTAAAAAAGGTGGTTTCAAGTTTCCTACTGTGTTGAATAGAAGTCCTTGGACAGTCCTCCGGAGATGGACTCTCCGGGAGGGAGCGTGGGCAGTGACCTCCGGCGGCAGAACGAGGAGCTACGCGCTCGACTCGCCGGCGAGGCTGCTGACCATAAGCGTAGACTCGATGCTTATCGCAAGGCTCAGCAAGGGCAAGCCGCGTTGGTGTCCAGGCTGCAGTCTAAGGTAATATAGACTCTTCGACTCTTCTAAGTTCATCATAATATGATTAATGTGTAGATAAATAAACGAAATCGAACAACGGTCGCCTACGAAGTAAATATTACTTCCTGGCATCGACCCACAAAAATAAATTAATTACAGATAGGTTACCTAACCTGTAATTATGTTATTTTCAGTATTTTCTGACTGACTGACTTGAAGTATTTTGAAAACTTTTTAGACCCTCTTTTTAGATCTTCTTGTCTTTTATTCTATAAAATTACTGAACGTATGATAAAACGTCATTACCTGACATGATACACCATTTGTCAATGTCAACGAAATGTCAGTTATTTATTTACAGACAGCCAAAGCATTCGAAAACAGAGAATTCATACTAATTAGTACAATTCTTGAATGAAAACAGATATAAGTTTAATTTCGCCAAGCATATAACTACTTGAGCGAGCCTTTTCAATCAAATTCCTCTTCACAAAGGTCCTGCAATACAAGCAACGATGTTCGGAACTGGAGACCCAAATGCTGGAGACAACACCACGCAGCGAGCCAACGACCTATCGCGAGCCGACTTCTTACCGCGAGCCGTCGACCTTCCGCGCTCCGGTGGTAAAGAGCCACGGCATCTCGCTGCCGCCGCCGCCCTCCGCCACTACTTGCGCCTCGGCCGCCGTATCAGCCGCGGATGCGAGGATCACCGATCTGGAGACCGCGTTGAGGCGTTTGGATGAGGAGAAACGCAAGTAAGTGCAGTGGGCCTAGCACAAATGCGCGAAGTAAACATAAAGTAAATTCCAACAATTACAAAATGAAAATACTTGTTTCCCACATAATATACCTACTTAATTATAAGACACTATTCTTGAATTGGCTAGGAGAGTGAAGAAACTGGTAAACTAAGGTTTTATAAAAGAGAAGTCTTTTTTTGTTATGATTATTAAAATAAAGTTTACAGCAGTCTTGTCTGGGGCAGTTATGCTCTATAAAATCATTTTCACTGCTTTTCTGTGGGAACAGACCAAACAAATTTAAGTTAAGTTGGTAACATAGTCAAGTCGGCTAGCTTGCTGTACGTACAGGCCACTGTACTCACACATTCACACATTAGTCGGCCGAGGGTCAACAATTACGCGTGCAAACGGCAACACACACCTAAATATATTCACACATAAACAGGACTCAGTTTTGTTTTAGCGGAGGTATGTCTGACTTTTTCTTCTTTGTCCATGATTAATATGTTATTATATCAGATGGGAACAGCTGTTGACGAGAGGTAGGTTTGGGTTGGTAACTACCGTTTCACAAGGTATCTTGTTTTTATGATCATTTTATACTAGGACAGATCAAGGCCTATTTTATAGTTTTCTAGATGGATAAAATACTCTTCATTGCAAACCGAATAATAGTAAAAACTTATTGATTCTAATTTCTTATTGTAATCAGCGTTTCTTTCAGAAAATCAAGACCAACATTTCCAGATCAAGAAAATCTAGAAAACTATAAAATATAGTCCTTCATCTACATCAAAGATTACCACAAATAATTTATTATTTCACTATTTTACCATTTCCACCAGGTGTGAGAAACTGGTGCAGCAGAACAACCTTCTCCGTGACCAACTGGAGGAATCCCACCAACTGAATGAGGCTCTTACCAATGATCTTCAGAAACTCACCAACGACTGGGAGGCCCTGCGGGATGAGATGGCCATCAAGGAGGATGAGTGGAAGGATGAGGAACAGGTAAATTTTTATGAGATAATGAAATGCTGTCATTACATTATATTGTTACGTAATAACCACTTTTCTATGAATTTATGACTGCATAGGTATTTTATATGTATATTTTAGTGCATATATATACATTATAATATGTATGTTATAACTTTTATAATATGTACTTGTGTACCTATTTCATTTATAATATTATGATAACTTTTTAATATTCTTTATTTTTCACACACAATCTGTGCAACTGCCATGTTATCTCACCACCACCTTTGGTTGACTGATATAGAGTGAATAAGGCATAAAGTCCGCCTTTGTAAGGTACTTTGTGGTCAAAGATGAATTAATAAATAATTATTATTATAAGAGTAAGTGAAATGGAGATGAAAAGCAGAGTATGGCGCATCCATAATCATAAATAATGTGTCTGATTAAGTGATTACCAAAAAAAAACATTACATTAAATGTTGCATTGAGTTTGCTCTTTGTTTTTAAGTGCAATGAAATTATTAAATTATTTGCATTTTCAACTGAAGTAAAACAAATGGGATTAATATCTAAAGAAATTAATTAATTTATGTGATTACCCAAGAATTTGGTGCAACAACAAGTCTTAATTAATACTCCTTAAAAACAGCCACATTGACACTAGTGAAGTAGGACTAAACCTGTTTTAAAATATAACATCATCATTATCTTTTGTCTTTATCTTTTACATCCACTCAGGCTTTCAATGACTACTACTCGAACGAGCACCACCGCTTGCTCAGCCTTTGGCGTGAGGTAGTAGCAGTGAAGCGTCACTACTCAGAGCTGCAGACCAACACTGAACGCGACCTGTACCGTGTGAAGAATGAGTTCGATTCCAACGCTAGAGAACTGGTTGGAATGCTCAGCGGTTACTCCATCAATGCGTTCGCTGCTCAGAGTATTAAGGTGAGTGAGAAATTATGTTTGATTGTACTTGATAAGTGTTTGTCATTGATTTCTATGATGAAACTATACAATTATTATCTAAAATTAACAGTCTCATAAACCATTTTTTTTTTGAGGAAGCATGATGTGCCTGTGTTTCGATATTGTGTAGATCCTTGTCAAGTTATTGAAGATTGTCAAAGCTTTTTAACCGAACTTCTTTTTTGCACCTCTACCATAACCTGAAACTTGTTTTTTTCTTTAGATAGTTCATACTAGCTGCGCCCCGCGGTTTCACCCGCATAAGTTTCGATCCCGAGGGAATATCGGGATAAAAAGTATCCTATGTTCTAATCCAGGTCGTGGTTTACCCGTTTGCTAAATTTCATCCAAATCCGTCTAGCCGTTTTAGCGTGAAAGCGTAACAAATAAACATACAAAAAATCAAATCTTTTCTCTTTATAATATAATATTAGTTTAGATTAGTTTAAACTATATGAATCACAAGCATTTTTCTTTATCCACAGCCGGAATACCCACCCTTATCTCACCAGACTTCTCACGGGGGTGCTTACCAAACCCCACAACAGGGTGGATACCAGACCCAGCAACAACCTGGTTACCAGGGCTCACAACAACCTGGTTACCAGGGCTCACAGCAACCTGGTTACCCCGGCTCCCATCCATCCTGTCTGCAAGGACCTCAGGGTCTCCAGACGTCCGGTGGAACATCAGCAGCACCGTATAGTGTGGAAGGCATGCGCGTAGATCTGCGCGATATGACGGCGCAGCGCGACTCTGCGGTAGCTGAGTTGCGTGAACGTGATGCCAGGATACAACGCCTGCTTGGGGAACTACAGGGATTGGTGAGCGTAGTAGATTTTTACTAAGTGCTGAGGAAGTCCCAGAAGTCAAATCAAATCAAATTATTTATTAGTGCCATTTTTGGTGAAAGATACAGTAGGTCTTATATAGTTATTTATGCAACTGTTGTATAATAAGGGGTATTAGTAGTGTATAATTGGGGGTTCTGGATCACTTGCCCTCGCTTCGCTCGAGCGCATGATCCAGAACTCCCCAATCATACACTAATATCGTGATCTGCGATATAGTTCATAATATTGATTGAGTTGCACACGCTTCGCTCGAGCGCGTTATGCAGAACACCCCAATCAGCGGTGCGATGTGTACTTAAAGTAATAAGTAATGAAATCTTCTTTCTT
This sequence comes from Griposia aprilina, assembly GCA_916610205.1. Taxonomy (NCBI): domain Eukaryota; kingdom Metazoa; phylum Arthropoda; class Insecta; order Lepidoptera; family Noctuidae; genus Griposia; species Griposia aprilina. The sequence continues at coordinate 3,957,410 of OU744293.1, read as the reverse complement.
GAATCGCTGACCTGAGGTTTTTATGAATCTGAGTTACGTTTATAATTTGTGTAAAACTAACTCATGTGCTGTATCACTCTCCTGATGGAATAGATCTGCAGTTGCTGTCGATATACTACTTACTCCCACTGGTCTTTGACGAACTAACAATCGATTTTTCATGATCAGTATGTTTGTTGCTAACTTTAACGAATTTGCGAAGATCCTCACCAGGTTCGCTTTTTAGTATAAGGTAGTGAGTATTTTTCAAGTTAGATTTCTCTGAATCTTCCAACTTCTGGTAAAATAAATCTTCTTTTCGGGTTATATCACTATCCTGATGTTTTAATTCACCTGAGTTCGATTTCTTTTTTCTAGGGTGCATATCTTGAATATATATTATCTCACCCCTAGTATTCTTGAAAATAAGTTTAGAAGTGCCTTCCAAATCAAATTTCTCTGAGTGAAACATGATGTAGATAGGTAATATCAATAATTGTATCTCTCGTGGTGCAGTAAATATTTGTGTTATTTATTACTTAGTTATATACTTAAGATCTATCTATTACACTGCAATGCTAGGAGTCTAATGCTGCGATGCAGATACGTGTATTAAATATATACTCTCTTCCTTTCACAGCGTTCAAATAAAAACATTGAGGAAAATTTATAGCATGTTGCATCCAAGGATCGTCATAAATCTCCCAATCTTCTATAACACCTCCACATGAAAAACATGCTGCTTTATCATTTATACTATTGCCACAGTAAAAGAATCCAGCGTCAGCCATTTCCATCACTAATATTTTCTTTGAATCAGCCGTTGCCCAGTAATAGTTAAATGAAAATTGACGCATTTTATAAGTATTATACATGTCATATCGAGGTTTGTATTTATTATGAGACATGCTTCTCCGTTTTACAGATAACTGCATAATGACATCGTCTAGTTACAGTCAGCAGCTTATAACGATTTGACGACGTTGAAGAGATTGGGAGGGATAGGAAACGGTTTACCAAAAATAAAGAAATTAAACAAAAAAAAAGTTTATTTTATAATTTTATTATCATAGCACCATTTATTTAAACACAATACATTTTTTAAAGCACATACAGAGTCATGATAAATACAACTATACAAATCTTGAGAATATTTATATTGATGGTGCAGACTTAACAAACTAGAACAACCTTTATCTTCTAAATTAACCTTTTAACCGCCCGACTTTATGTCAGTTGTCGTGCCCCCAGCGCCCGACACATTGAATCGAAAAATAAATACCTACAACAAAGAGGGATGTGCAATACCTACAATTTTTCGATGTCGATATTTCGTTTTATATAAATAACAACTGAGTAAATATTTTGATATTTGTTTTATTTAACATTATCCACTAGTAAGAAATACCAGTGTAAATAAGTACCAAAGAAACAAAAACAACTCCTGGTTATCTTCCTTCTATTTTTGTCTACTCCCGTGTTTCTCAACTACTTCAGTCAACGTTTTTTACCGTAGGTATCTAAACGGCAGAATTTTTCACTGTATTTAATGTGTTTAATGCCGTCTTTTTTCGAAATGGAAAGTAAATATGTAGGTACTTATATATTATAGAAACTTGAGTATAATAAATAATACAACAGTCTGAAATCACAATTTAGTTTTATTCACTGGTTTTATGAAATACAAACAAAAGTCTTTAAAAATAAATATTTAATGAGTGGTCATGATAAATTTCAATACACATTTATCGACACACGAACGTAAAACTGATAGAAACACACAACACTGATGGAAAATTCCAGAAGTCGGCACTCGTTTATGACGTACGAAGCGGTCGTCTTTATCAGACCGTGGCGCTGGGCGTACTAACAAAGTAAGTTTCGGAAGATGTAGGCTAGGGATGGGAACCATCAACTCAGTTGCTGACATTTCACAAGTAAGTTTACTTAATTTCAAAGGAATTAAATGAAATACTCACAAATATTTGTAAAAACATGTTTTATTAACAATTGCTGTATTTGTTTTAAAGTTAATTAGTCAGTATAAAGAGAAATATTTTGATTTATGTTTATTTTTGTATCAGTAAATCTTGGCATATGTCCCGTCCCTCATGTCGGATTTTGTCGTCATGGGCGTTGCACATCAATACAATTTTCTAAAAATAATGTTAGTAATTCATCTAACTTTGGACTTTATTTTTAGGACTTCTAATTAAGAGACTAAAGTGTATTAAACTGTAAATGATTACTTAGTTAACTATTTACCTAATATAAACATAATTTTGATAGAATACAGCGTAATTAAATAAAAAAAGCTGATTAAACGAGCAGTGATATTTTGGTCGGAAATATACGACTCTGGCGAAATGGGCCAGAAAATATTTGTCGGATTAATCCGACGTAGGCGGTTAAAAGGTTAAATATGTTACTATTACTGTTTTCTAATATATTTTTTAACCACAAGACTTTTTCTGAACCTTTAACATAGACACATTTATCTCTTAAAATATCAGCAATAAAATTCTGGTAATTGGAATATGGAATAAATCCTTCACACCAATATATCTTTCTGTTACGTTCAATCCAACTAACTTGTTTTTTTTCTTGTTTCGTTAATTTTTCAAATGGAAATGGTGGCTTAAATAAAAACACTTGTAATGTTTTATTATATAATATAGCGATTTCTTTTATTATAAATTCATTTGTTTCTGTTTTAAAGCCTTGAATATCCACAATAGCAATCATGATAACCTGCGCACAATGTTGCTGAGAGGTTTGTATTCCACAAGTCGATCGTTTATAATCAAACAATATGCAGTAGTCTTATCTGGTATTGGCGTTGAACATTCAATTTCTATGCGTACGTCTACTGGACCTGATTTTAGACTATCGTTTTGCCTTGAGCAGTCTAAGATAAACAGGGGAGCTTTTTCTTTGAAGTCCTTTAGATCGAGCAACGGGTCTACTGGACAGTTGTAATACGACTGACGAAATTTCACATACATTTCATATAATATACTGTATTTGTTGTCAGAAAACTTTAAACCCAAAGGCTCATAAGGATAATATTGAGAATTTAAGAAGAGCGTAACGTTTGTCACCTCGCAATGATCGAATAGAGATATGTCTTTGGTTTTATTATTTTTTCTGTTAGTTTGTAAGCAAAAAATTACATATCTAGGCTTTTCCAATTGTGAAGCAGTCTTAACTGACCAAGAATGTTTTGTGGTTTTAGGTAATAAAGGATATTCATATAAATCCCAATTTCTAAAAGCCATCTGAATGGGTTTATCTCTTTCTAAATGCTTTAAAAGTGTTAATCGTTCTCGATCTGACACTTTTATGTGTGGCACCCTCCATTGAACTCTTTGTATATCTATTTGAAAATGAGCAACATCATCAGTAAGAATAACGCTGTTTAAGTTAGAGTTACTTCTATTCAATATAAGTTCATGTTTACAATTTATAACGATTTTATTGTAATCCTCTGCAAACCCTAAAATCTTATTTAGCGGTATCACTAAACTAAAATGCCCATCACTTTGGAATCCGTTTAAATTCCAACCCCATAACGCAGCAACTTTATTTTCAGCTTCATTTAATGAGATGTATGATTTTATTGTTGACGTTATTCCAGAATTTTTTATACGATCTATTTCAATACCATTCATTTCGTACCTGATGTCTTGAAACAAAGACATAACAGGGTTATTAGTGAACGTAACAGTTTTCTTGATCGGATTCCCATCTTTACCGAACAGCTTTGCTTGGCCTTCGATGTAAATTGAACTGGCTGATGGTAGCACGTATATGTCTTGCTGATGTATGGGGATTCTGATTTCATCGTTTTCTCTAAAGCTGTTATTGTAGGGATTATATGAATGGATTTCATAACTTTCGATCGAACTATCGAAGTGCGGTAATTCAGTAATCTGGAGTATATTCATACTTTAAAACCTAGGGCTCTAAGAAAACCTTTATTTGCTTCAGTCAATTTCTTAACTTTTTTCTTACGTCTATTCACCTTAGTGGTCGTTGAAGGAATAATACGTTTTATTTTCACAGGAGTGTTTTTATAATATAGTATCATTTTGTTTTTCTTAAATGAAGACGTAGTTGAATATTGAATTCGTCACCAAAGTTAATACAATAACCAAATTGATCAACAATTCTAACAGATATAGATGAAATTATATTTTTGTTCACTGGAAAGTAAATAACGTTTCGTGGTATTTCTATGCACTGATGACCCGGAGCAGTATCAAATACAAATTCATGAATAAAATGAGTTGGTAGTCCGTTGCAGTACGAACTGTGTACAAGATCACATTCAATTCTGATTACAGATAGACTGCTGCTATTGATGGACACATTTGATCTTGAATTTAACACTGAAAAGTATAACAAACCGCACTCGTATTGATCGGATAAATGCAGTGGAGGTTGAAAGTATGACACCAAATCAGATTTATTTCCAGAGATGGTAACTGTGGTAGACATGCTTGCATACTGGACTGTTTCAGAAGATCCTGTTTATTTTATCCCTAGACTACTCCAAAAATTCCTTAGAAAAATTAAACAGAGATGTCCGCAATTGAAAGGATGATCGCGTTGTATATTTTCATAATTATAGTGGACTTTAGTACCTCCGTATTTTATAAATTCTTTTGGAGGCTTAAGATTTCCGTAACTGTCAAAGTACTCAATATAATCATTGTATTTTGCATAGGCTACCCAATGAGAGCCAGGATCTTTTGAACTATCTAAATTAATAACTCCACATTCTTTTTTAAACGGGTATTTAGGAAGTTCATCTCTCATAAAGACTCCTCTAAAATATGGAATATTAGTTCCATACTTCAAAATGTCGAAGTTAGTTAGGGCTCGTTTGGGTAGCCGATATCTTAGTTTTTTTCATTCGATACATAAATTCCAAGCCCGTTTTTATGTGGTTTAAGGTGTAGTCCTTTCCCAATGCAGAGAGCTTCCATTTTTTCATTGTGTCTCTTCGATTCAACCAACAGCTTTTTAGCCATCTTGAATTCATTTATGGTTTTGGTAATACCTGCTGCACCGCCTGCTATTGCTCCCACTGCTGATAATCCAGCAAAAATAGGAATCAAAGGTAATACACCACCAGTTTTTGGTATAGGAATAACACGAGGAAGTTTTATGGATGAATCATCAGCTAATTCTCTGGCTGCGGCCATAGCTAATTCTATTGCCACTTTTTTGCATTTTGGTTTTAGTTTTTTCATGTGTCTTTTCGTTTTAGTGATAACATTTTTAAATTTGTTTTTTAACCCTTTTCCAGGTGTAAGTTTTTGAAAGCACTTTTTTCTATTTTTTTTTAGGCCGGAACCAGTTTTAATTTTTGTAGACATTGTCTTGCTTACTAAGCGTGCTGCGATTTTCTCGCTTACACTTGCATCCGAGGCAACTGCTCGCTCTTTTACCATTTTCAACAAAATTAAATCAGCTCTGTGACGATTCTTTAAGTTTGATGATTTGAGATAGGCAATGTCGTGTTCTTTGCAATGTTCGTCTAATTTATTAATACCTTCGTCTCCACGTGTAAGCCTTTTAATTAATTTTGTACCAGGACCACAATAATTGTATCCTGGTAAGTGTAATTCAAATGGTAAATTGTTTATAAGCCAATTGAGAAGACTACTCTCTCCAATACACATCATAAGACTAATGAATCTGGATTGAACACTTTAATAAATACTTATACGGTTAGTAAAGTTATTTTTATTTATATTACTACATTCGATTTATCAATCCAACTGTTTTCAGCAGAAGATAAACCTAACCATTTTACTAAAACCCTGTTTCCTTTTCTTCTAAGAACTTTCTCGACTAGATATACATTAGGATATTTTGTCTTTTGAAGCTCTTGTAAGTAAAATGCTCCTAAAATAGGTTGACTTCTGATTGTATCTTCAATTAAGTAGGTAATAGGAGTTGTATTTTGTATTTTTCGAGTTTTAAATATTTCTGTCGACCAGTTGGGGGTATATCCTTTTTCAAATGTTCCTTTGTATTTACTGATACGTACATAATCACCCACTTTATACTTGCTTTTTATTCTTTCATTTTTTACCGACCTTAAATACCTTTCTAATATACGTTTTTTATTCATGTTATCCACATTAGCAGGAATTTCATGAATTGTCCGATGGTAAGTGTGATTGTATTTATATATAACATCATTAAGGGTACTATCTACCCAATTATAGCTGCCTTTTAAACTGAATTCCTTATACAGTTTAGATTTCAAAGTTCTGATAAATCTTTCAACTATTGAAGCCTTTTTTGTTGAAAAGGTTGAATAGTGGTTAATATGATTAGATTTCATAAGCTTTTGAAATTTATTATTATAAAATTCTGTTCCATTATCTGTTTGGAGGTTTTTTGAAACACGCCCTGTAGCCAACAAAACTTTGAATGAGTTACATACATCATCTTTGGTTTTACTTCTCAGAGGAAAGGCCCAAGCATATTTCGAAAATGTATCGATAACGGTAAGAATAAATCTGTAATTTTTATTTTCTTTTGAAATTGATTGCATATCAATTAAATCTGCTTGCCACAGGTCGTCTATATCTTTCATAATAACATGTCTTCGGGGAAAGTTTACCCTTGCATTTTTATGAATTTCGTTTACCACATCGGCTTTGCTCATGGTCAGAATTCAGTACATTTGTCTTGAATCCATGTACAATACTGAATGTAAAGCATATTATTACGACTATTTATTCTTTAATTATGTCAGCTTCTTTTAATTCTTCAATTATCGATAAAATTTCATTATCATGGTTTGTATTGCCAGCATCTCTTGAAGCTACTAATAGTTTCAATCTCTCGACTAATTCGTTAGGATCATCCCAATATACCAAGTCGGTGTTGTTTTTGTATTTTTTTAACGTTGGTAATTTTCCTCCAAGTTTAGTGTGAGCATGTATAACATCGTTTGACAATTCGGAAAATAGAGGTTTTATTATTTTACAATATTTTGTACCTTTGTCACCTCTTATTTGACCTTTAGGATTAAAATCTCTTTTATGTGCATTTGTATAGTGTAACATATCCTTATAGACAAGTTTATCTTCGCTCGATATTAACTTTAAATCGGGTTTTCTTCGGAGTAAAAGTTCTTTTAGACCAACTGTTAAATTGTAAGCTTTGTCACCGATTTTAATTAAAACGATTGTATCGTTATTCAAACTATCAATTTTAGAAAATGATACTGCTGAATTACCCATCAATAGAGTTTTATTTTCACTTCTAATTCCAAACGGTATACTAACACCGTCATAAATACCAAAGATATCATCATCCTCTAATGACATTTCTAAATTATCTATCGATTCCTTTTTAGCATTTTGTTTGACGAATTGGGTAGAATTTAGTTTTGGATCGTAACAGTCATTGAGCTTTGTAGATGAGCTAGTATTCTTTTCATCGAATTCGATTCCTTCAGAATTATTTAAAGTTGGATTTTCATTTATTTTTATTTTTTCTGCACATCTATTAGATTCAACAAGAGTTTTTAGAGGATTTGTGACAGGTTTTAGCATTTTATCAAGCGACAAGTTCATTGTATGTTCCTGATTTTTCATTTGTTTTATTTTATTCTTTATGGAGTCGACAGACTTCACTAATTCCATTTTAATATTTTTGTCCATCTTACAATAAATAACAACTGTATTCAGCTAAACAAGGAATAATACTAACAGCATTTATGTATGTAATTCATTTATAAGTATGTACCTTCATTCAAAGTTTAAAAAAATATCAAAATTCTGTCTGTACCTCCCATTATTTAATGCCGACTCTTTATTAATAAGTAGAAAATGATAAGGGTTACTCCAAACAGTTTTACAAACTTCTTTAAACTGATTCCACAGCAGATCAGAATTTACATGTTCTTCATAGATATGCTTTAAGTTCACATCATCTTGTTTAAATATTATAAGAAAATTAGCATTATCACGTAGCAACTGTTTCGGAATTTTTGAGTAGGTTTGTGATAAATAAAAGCAGTCAATTTGCTTATGTCTTCCCATAGAGAAATAATTACGAATGTTTATTTGCTTTTCACACATAACATCATCAAAAATAAATACAGAATTTGTTAAAGCTTCATTCGGAGCTATAACATCTTTGTCGTCATTGAACTCATTGAACTGTATCTGAGGTACTCTTCTTAATACTTCACTTAAAAACCGATATTTTGGCTGGAAAGTAGTTTTCGAGTAAAGATAAAGATCTTTAAATTTAAGCCCATTTTCATGCAGCAGTAAACTGATCATAACGTTTGTTTTACCACAGTTCGAGGGTCCACATATTATGCAGCGAATTGTATTAGGCAATAAAGCACTATGTCTAATCTGACGAGCTGAGTCATTGAAATTGATATTATTCACGTTCAAGGATATGGGTTGTTTGATCAACTTCATCTTGCCTATTATTTATTTTCATTACTTACTATCCTTTATATATGAATATGTGACTTGCGAGCACAGTATTCTAGCAACGGGTTTGGACCTGGGTCGTTATTAAGAGTCGTGTCCTCGACTGAGTTACACAGCGACAGTGTCCGTCACAGTGTTCGTAGTGGACGAGTTTTTTTAAAATTATTATTAAATTATCTTTAATCGTCCATTCATCTATTTAAGATTGTAAGTAACTAATAAATTTGTCAAGTCTAATAATAAAAATAATGTTAATTAAATATAAAAGAAAATGGAAATTATTTTTTTTTTTTTTTTTTTTCAGAAAATGGAAGGCCTTGATATTGTTGATGATGTTATTAAGTCATTCTATTTTACTCAAGAATTTACTGGGGACAATGTTGAACAAACTGAGTTCCAGGAAAATCAGCAGGATAAAGTCAAGGATACTCAAGAAAGTCCAATAAAAAGAAAAAACAAGAAGTTGAAATTAACTTCTAAAATTACCCTGCCCAAGCTATTGGATACACCGTCTACATCTTACGTAATTCGCAAGGATCCAGGAAAAGCACACCATTTAATAAAAATATCTATTTGTGATTTAAATGACAATAATTTAATAAATCGTGTTGATCGCAGTGATAGTGATTGTGCTTGTGTGAATGTTCAGTATTTAGTCAAGGACAATTACGATGAAATTATGGATGAAGCAGAATATCTCGTCGGTAAAATAGTTAAAAAATTAAGTTCACCCACATGCAGACCTTAAATGCAGTTTATAAGTTATTGTTTATTAGTTATTATTATTGGTCGAGTTTATTTAATTGAAGGCGAAACAATAAAATTAAAATTGATTCTACATAATGTTTTTTTTTATTATTCACCTAATAAGTTAGTATACAGGGGTCAAATTAAATTAGCTAACGAACGAGAAACTCCACAGACGTGATGGGTATCGATATCTAAACACATCGATATAAAAACAAAAAAAAGAAGATATTTTTTTATTTTTTATTTGGGGTCCTCGACCGCTGGTTGTGCTGGTACTTGAAGTATGAGTTGAGAAAATCTGTTTTCTTTTATTTTATCATGTTTAGGTATCGATACCCATCACATCTGAGGAGTTTCTCTAGCTAATTTAATTTGATCCTGTATGATACCTCTTAATAATAAACACTGCATATAGTTATGACAAGCTAATAGACATAAAAAAAAATATTAACATTAACCATGACATAATCTATACACAGTGTTTATAAGAGGGAAAATCTTTCGGAAAAGGAAAAGAAAAGAAAATAAATATCGATTATTCATTTATTGATTATAGTAACATTCATTTATTACATTTTTTTATTCGATTACATACTTTTTACACATTTAAATCATTTGTAATTAGCTTTTTTAACTTAAACTATAGTTTTAGCACAGTAGAACGAATACAGTAATCCGACAAGTATTAAAGTATTGAACTATAATGCCCCCCAAGGCAAAGTGTTGAAACAACCTTCAGTTCTCTGCCTTTTATCGTCATCACTATTAAGTATGAGTTTATTCAATTTTTGTGTAAAAACTTGATGATTTTTAGATCTTATAACATTAAACAAAAATGGACTTTATCATCTTTAGTTATGTACAACAAATTGACATGTATAAGCTTTCGTTCACGTGTCAAAAAATAGAGGACCAGTTACATGATTATTAGCTTCAAGACCATAAACATTCACACTTATACAAGGATTATTTTTCTAAAATATTTTAATATCATCGAAACATGGCGGAAAAGACATATCATTTATTTTTAAAAGCAACGTATAGTGTGGGTACGATTGCGTTCTATTAGCATTCAATCTTTTTGGAAACATCTGGGCAATAATACACCACAAAAAACAATGATTGGCATTGTTGTGTATATTCAAACATGACTTTGTGTTTTTTATAACCGTAGGCAATTCTAAGTATGTCCCAGCTCTTAAAGGATTGCACTTGTTTATGTTTATTTCCAAATGGTTTATAGAATTAATAGCCCAACCAGATTCGGCAAGTTCAAACTCTAAATAATAATTTTTCAGAGCATTTAAAATACATGTTATAAACATTTGTATTCGGAACTGCTATCTCATATTTGGTGTTGAAAGATTTCATAGAGCTTTCATTATTTTTTGGCAAAATGTATGACACAAATAATTCAAAATTGACTTTAATTGCTTTATGTTTTTGAATCATAAGATTGATAATATCACATACTGACTTTGAAATTTGAAATAAAAACGTTTCTGGAGTTATTGTTACTTCACTAGATTTAAGTGGATTCACTTTATACTTATGATTCTATTTCTAAAAGCAATAGCAATAATTTGAATATTTTCGAATTCGGAGCAGAGCAATCGATTAGATATATGAATATTTGTTCTACTGTGTGCTGATAATTTTGAAAACATAATAATTACAGTATTTACAAAAAAAAAAACATGTTCATTATACTTATTTTAAATTTTATAAAAAGCTATTTTTACTAAATGTTTTTTTTTATCTCAGTAATCCATTTTTTATTTAAAAGTTGGTAAATTCTCATATTTAAAATTTCTAAGTTTTTAATTTCTCAGTTCATAATTTCTCAGTTCTTAATTTCTCAGTTTTTAATTTCTCAGTTCTTAATTTCTCAGTTTTTTATTTCTCAGTTCTTAATTTCAGAATTTCTTATTTCGGTTTTTTTTATTTCTCAAGTTTCAATTTCGATTTTACATCATTCTGAGCAGAGCAATCGATTAGATATATGAATATTTGTTCTACTGTGTGCTGATAACTTTGAAACATAAATATTAGTCTTTACAAAAAAAAAACATGTTCATTACACTTATTTTAAATTTTATAAAAAGCTATTTTTACTAAATGTTTTTTTTTATCTCAGTCATCCAATTTTTATTTAAAAGTTGGTAAATTCTCATATTTAAAATTTCTAAGTTTTTAATTTCTCAGTTCATAATTTCTCAGTTTTTAATTTCTCAGTTCTTAATTTCTCCGTTTTTTATTTCTCTGTTCTTAATTTCAGAATTTCTTAATTCGGGTTTTTTAATATCTCAAGTTTCAATTTCGATTTTACATCGAAACTCTGAAAAAGTACATGTAAAATAATTATTATAAATCAAATAAATATTCTCTATTCTATTGATAATTTTAATGCTACAAGAGACTGTTTCCAACGTTCATTTGGAGTAAGTTTTTCCACTTCACCCGTGTTATAAACTCTTAATTCAAAATAATACTTTCCAACCCTGTCCGGGTTTGATTGGAAGGTATAACCATCAGCCACCCGCTGAGTGAAGCAGTTCTTCAGAGTGGTAGCATGGATCAGCGGTCGAGACGATTCATCCTGAAATACATAAGATGACTAGTTTTAATTAAAAATAATAATGCGTGAGGGCGAGTAATAAAAAAATAGATAAGTAAAAAAAAAATAGATATGTAAAAAAAATATAATAGATAAACTCCAGACTTCCACGTTCTTGAATCTACCGTTACCATAACTATAATCTATTATCTATTAGAAAAGGTCTATTTAAACACTTGTGTCCACAAATAAGTATAATTTTGATGGAGAAAATCACACGCTGTAAAACACTGGAATGGTTTTAAATGAAATGGGAATTTAACATGTTTGAAAAAAATGTCTTACCTCACAGTCTGAAGCGTTGGTATTCCGTTTTCTTTTTGGAGCTGGTGTTGTAACAACTGCCGGCCCGTCGCTATCAGACTCTGGTTCTGAAGCGAAAGGATTTTAGAAAGCAAAGCCTTCTTCTTCTGAGACACTTTCTTATCTCTCTTCACAGCTGTTTTTTTTTTGATCTGCCGCTTGTTTTTTTCTTTTGTTGGTCCAGACGTTGAAGGTGTGGAGTCCTCTTCTTCAACCCAAAAAGGATTATTCATCGACTGAGCCCTGAAAACATTATTAAAATGCAATAAATATTTTTATTACCAACATTAGTAACATGAAACAACAGCACCCGTATTCATCAAAGGGTTAGGCAGAGGTGTGCTGTTAGTCCCTCCCCCTTACTTTTTACGTTTTTACGTTCTTACGTTTTGAAATCTCATCGAATAGGGAATAATATATTTACAGTACTTATCAGGAAAAAAAAACTTTAAATGACCTAAGAATCAAACCTAGGCCTTATTTTTATTGCATGCTAGAACAACGAAGCAAGAATTATTATTAAATAAACGTTTGTAAAAATAAAACGTTAATAATTATTAAACGTTTGTAAAAATAAAACGTTAATAATTATTAAACGTTTGTAAAAATATTAATATTAATATGAAACTACAAATGCAGTACAAGTACAATAGTTTTGAAATAACTATTATATGATCTAAACTTAATTGAGTAATTTCAGTGGTAAAACAATTAACTATTACAGTCCTAGGATCGAGGAAAAAATATTTATTAAATAAAATATAATACTCACATACTCTGTTTCTGCAACACTTGTGAACAACCACAAACAAATTTAAACTCACTGTTCAGTGAAATGCACTTCAGCACAACAATGACAAAATGTAAAGGAATTCTCTCACATGCTTTTTATAGACCTAAATCCTAAAGCCTTAGTCATATGTTAGTTTCTAACAATAATTACTCCGAAAAATTAATTAAAATAATATTTGTTATTAGAATTTCATCTCTATCACTTGAGAACCTAGAGTAGATTTTATTTTATTCATTTCTCGTACTGAAGTCGCAATGTGAATGCTTCCGAATACTCTAGTTATGGAAAGTGTTTTCACAGCACTTTATCCTTATTAGAGTTTTTGGAGGCGACTGGAGACGACAATCGTGAAAGGAATGAGGTGTCAATTAACTCTGTCGGAATACATACAAACTTATAAGAAACCAATAAAATGAGATCTCTGGTAGTTATTTGTCATGTACACAGAAATGTCGCCTTATTCTTTAAACTCTCAAGTCGTAAAGGCTGTGTTAGCTATAGCTATCCTGCTCATTTTAATGTAAATGGAAAGAGGTGGCAATGGATTTCTAAGTGTGTTTTTGTTATAGAACTCGTAATAAGATATTACAGAATTAGGCTGGGTGATTGAATGTTGGGAAATGAAACAAACAGAATTTTAATTTTTAAATATATTCATAAAAGGAGTAATTAATCTTCTAATAAATAACAGATTCTTTACCTAATCTAACATCAATGTGTATAATTATAATAAGCACCTTTTTTCCTTACTATTTGGTAAGGAACCTGATATTTCTTAAAAGATTAATTACTCTTTTAATGAATATATTTTAAAATTAATATTCTGTTTGTTTCATTTGCCAACATTCATTATTCACCCGACCTAATTCTGTAATACCTTATTACGAGTTGTTTTATTTTTATTTTTTATTGAAATGAAAATTGATATTGGAAAATGAAAACAAACAGAATTTTTATTTTTAAATATATTCATTAAAAGAGTACCTAATTAATCTTCTAAGAAATAACAGATTCCTTACCTAATCTAACATCAATGTGTATGAAATAATAAGTTTTTTTTTGTTTTTTGTTTTTATGCGATACAATCAACAATATTAGTTGTACTATTTAAGTATATTATTAAATGCTATTTTATTATGCTAATTATAAAAAACAAACACAAACGTTGGTACTAACATAATGATTACATTGAATATCTCTCTCTCTATACTTAATAAATATATAAAATAATTTCAATTATATATTCTCACGAATTTTACTAATAATGTTTTCTAAATCTAAGTATATATCACTTGTGACAACATTTTCAGTTATAAATTGCACACACTTATTTGCACTGCACTTGCAAGATTTTTCTGGTAAATTATCACACTCGTATATCTCAATTTTGATCATGCATGTCCTTGAAGATGTATTTGGCGCCCTGGTTTTGATGTACGAGTAGTTTTGCTGTCGTTCAAGTTTCTGTGGAGGACCTGTCGCGTCATTTTTTCTCTTCAAATTGAGTCGTGATGTAACAGATTCTTTGAGCTGCTTGTTTGGGATCAAATTAAAAAGATCCTCATTGTCCTGAAAACAGAAATAAATTGTGTTTTGAGTATGATTACATACAATGCCTACATTATAATAATTAATAAAAAACAATAATAATAATTTAATATGTTATAACTATTACTTACCGACATTGTGATTGAATCTCAGGGTAGCGAAAACAGCCAAATACAAAAAACTTGTATTTACTGTGTCGCAGTCAAAGGCTCTCTACGATCTAGATACAAAACAGATTCTCTTATATAAGGTATATAGATTCATGTCTTTAAGGTTTAATTTCCTTCATAATATTACAACTATGTGCTTGGCGGCAGAATCAAGTCGAAACATGTCGATATCACGAATGTACCTGTGTACTTTAATACTGAATACATATTTTATCTCATCACTGACGACACGTTTGGCGCATTGGTTAAGAGCTCGACTAGCTACATCACAATGTAAATAGTAGGTTTAAAATAGATGTTTCAATTAATGTGCCAAAGTGTTGCGGGTTCGATTCCCGCACGGAACAAATGAGTATTTGTTCCGGTTTGGTTTTGGCTTTTATGACTTTTTTCTTTTACGTTCTTTTATATTATAATCAATTACTCTATCTCCATAATACAGTTACTTTTACACACGGCTACACATTAAGTTACAATTTCCAGTAACAGCTGACCTCTCAATATGGTTTTTGTATCCATCAATACAAAAAAATATGCGCTACATCGTTTCAATGCAGCGCTGCGCGGCGATCGAACATGATATTGTTGTTTATTCTTTTTAAGTTCACGCGATAATTTTGCTTCGCTATAACAGTTCGATACCATGCCTGTTTATGAATACACACGACAACCGCTCGGACCATTAAAAAAATTGGAGATCCTGTATCAAGCGCTCCACTGTGAATGAAACACAATACTCAATCAATATTATGAACTATATCGCACATCACGATAGTAATGTATGATTGGGGAGTTCTGGATCATGCGCTCGAGCGAAAGCGAGAGCAAGTGATCCAGAACCCCCAATTATACACTACTGGTATTAAAAGACGAATATGGGTTTATCAAACGAGGCGAAGCCGAGTGTGATAATAGTATCACATGAGTGTTTTAATAGTTAATTATGTACAGTTGCTTATAAGACTTTATCTACACACATGTTATGAATCCTTTATAAAAGGTTCTGAAACCATAGGGTATTGTATAGTGTTGTAAGAACTATGTAAATTCATGGAACTTTTTCGATTTCTTCACTGTATAGCCTTCTGCTTTATGTTTTAATAAGGCAATTAATTTTGAATATTTTGAGATATACACGTTGTGATTAATACTCCGCGTACTTTTGAGCATTGAATAGAAGGTCCATAGGGTTGCAGATTTGAATTTTTCTGATAATTATTGAAAATATACTAATAGCACGTCTTCAGAAAATGATGTACTACCTACTCTTTGATAATTTCGAATTCATGAAATCTTGGTACGCCTTTTCATATTTTTTTCTCGAGTATTCTAGTCATAATTGGTTAGATACTTAGAAATGTCCTTTGCTGCATTATAAATATCTGGTGGTGTGTTATCAAAGCTTGTATCACTAATTTTTGTAAACAAGAAAGTAATAAATTTTTGAAATACTAATATCGAACAAAAATGGCGGGATACGAAGTGAATTCTAATAACCCATGGTCTAAGAAAACAAGGTCTGGCATTCCGGGAGTTACACTTGCTTACGTCACTATCCAGTTGCCACTTTATTGCAACAAAACACGAATTATGGAAACATTTTCAGTCACCATACTGTTAAAAAATATATAAAAACCATTTAAATTGTCGTATAATTTTTCTTATCAATCGAAACAATTTAATTTAAATAATACCAACGTAATTGCTAGTTAAAACCTCTTTGTTTTATCGGATTCGCACAGGTAATAAAGGCGATTGGTGAAATAATATTACACACTACTGGTAACACAGCTGTGATGACGTAGGCTTGTGTCACCCCCGTGACCGGAATGCTATATACCTGGCAAAGTATATTATTTTACCATGGAATAACCTATAAGTTTTTTTGACTACGGCGCTGTGGTAGTGAAACGCGCGTGCATGACAATGTTCTCTTTTTGAAAAGGAGTTGCATAGCCAGCGAAAGCCAGCCAGCCAGCCAGTTAAAGTAACACTTTTCAAACCTTACCTACTGTCAGTCCTTCTACACATGCAGCATGTGGGGCGACTTCATTCAGCGGGCATACAGAGACGTACGCGTTCAATATAATAATATATTGAGAGTGCTGCTGCGGCTGTCGCGGCTTTGTAGTGCGTCAGGGATATTTGCGGATAATAATATTAATGGTTTTGCCGCCATTATTAGGAATAGATGCGCATCCCTGATGACGCGTGTTCGTGGCCGCACCAACAGTATTCTCAGATCGGTGGGATTCCCCGATGTTGCGGAGGTGGATGCAGCTCCACTCTGATTTTTAATTGTAGTTTTTTGATCTGTATCTGTAACCTACCTAACACTAGAAGTTAAGTAAAATTGTATGGGCTCCTGTATGAAATAAAAGTTTTCTATTATTTAGTACAACAATTATAACACTCGTTTTGATGATATTCTGGTTACTATGACACTGGTTGTTTTAATGTTGGCAATAAGCTAACTGTTTCAGAAACTTTTTTAGAGGATTTATAGCATGGGTGTAGATAAAAACATTTATGTGCTTAAAGCCCACCACCCACCCACCCATTGGGCAAGTCGAAACCTTCCAATCGTTAAGCTAGCGCCATTATTAGCTTTAATTAAAATTGCGTGTCTAAATGACTTCTCGGAGAACAGTAGGTCTTTTATTAACCAACTTCTAAAATGGTGGAGGTTATATGTTCGTGTGTTTGTATTCTTTTTTATGTATGTTCCTCGATATTTTCATCAATTGTGAATCGATTTTGAAAATTGTGTTTTTGAATTTGGTAGAGGAAGCTTGCGCGGTGGTCCCATATACATCTTACTAACTTTGCTTGGGTAGTTTTTAATTAGCTTCGATGTTACGTATTTGAGCCACTTTGTGTATCTTGATGATTTTAGATATAATGCCTCGTTGGTCTAGTGGTCGCAAGCGCTACTGCTGAGCATGAGGTCCTGGGTTCGATTCCCGGGTCGGGCAAAGTGTTATCGGGTTTTTCCATCTGGAATTTCTCAGTAGCAGCCCGGAGTCTGGATTTGTGCCCGGTTGATGGCAATAGGCTCGCCCCCTATTACATGGGACTTAAACATAACTGGCAAAATGTAGTTGTGATATAGGTACATCTCTGCCTAACCCTTCAGGAAATACAGGCGTGATGTTATGTATGTATGTATGTTAGATATAATAGTTCCTGTAACTGTTGTTTACATAGCAAGTAGTGGTATACGAGTTGGTGTGGAGTAGGTGCCATAACTAAAAAGTGAAAAATAATAACATACTTATTTACAAAAAAAAACGGACTTCTAAAAAAAAACATTAAAGTGATAAATAACTTAAATTGTGGAAGTCGGTGGCAAAAAACTAAAATACAGATCCAAAGACACCGACTTCCGAAATTAAAGTTATTTTTTACTTCGTAGAGTTGTTTTGTGAAGCTTTTTGTTTTTGTTTTGTATAAAAGTATTTAACTGTAACTAGGTACAGTAGGTACTCGTAGATAGAGTATCAAAGCACTCACTTGTTTTCAAGCACCTCAGCCTGATTGACCATCAGCGTGAGAATACATAAACTGATTAGGGATACTAGATGGGATTAGAGAGTGAGATAGAATGTGGACCCAATCAGATCAATGAGACTACAAAGGTTCCATTTAGACTTTTGGCATGTCTTTGTTCCGTCATAATAGCATTCGAAGCTCAATAAATTTTAATGCCATGTCGAATCGGTTTTAAGCTTTGTTTTGACTGGCGTGGATGTGACGTAAGGTCTTCTTCACTAAGCTATTATTACGCTAAACTAGGCTATGAGTGTTTGGATGTCAATCGGCGTTAAGTAAAATAGGCAAGTGGTAGGTATTTGTTTGCGTGTTTAATGTCTATTGTCAAATTCTGTATATAAACTTGTTAACAGTTCCTTTGAATAGGAACTGCGTGAAGTTGATACACTAAGCTATCCTATTTAAGAATCTAATAGATTTTGAGTACCTATTATTTTAATGTTGCCACCTTATTGATTGTTTTTGCCAATTTGATCGGAGACGCGATTGGTGCCATTGGTTTCAGGCTGAGATTTATGTGTAAAGCGTGCTTAGACTTTACTGAGTAAAGTAAGCGTTATACCATAATAATATTTGAACCTTATTATTATTATGGAAATAATGTTCATATTCTTTTAAGCAAACGTGATGAAACGTTTCATAAGAATATAAACATTAATGTTGTGAAAATAATGCTTATATTCGTATGAAAAGCTTATTTAGCAAAGTAAAGTTTAAGTACGCTTTATTCATCTGTCTTGTCTATAAAACTTAGCTTGGGAAACTTCAATAAATGCATTGACAGGAGGAGCGATGTGAGTCTGCGGAGGCGGCGTGTGGCGAGTCGGGTATCATGCGCGCCGCGCTGGAGGAGGTGGCGCGCGCGCTCATACACGACTCTGATAGTGATGCGGCGCCCGCGCACGCCGCGCACATACATCTACACGACAGGTACGATCTCACACAACGTAGAGGTGGCGCGCGCGCTCATACACGACTCTGATAGTGATGCGGCGCCCGCGCACGCCGCGCACATACATCTACACGACAGGTACGATCTCACACAACGTAGAGGTGGCGCGCGCGCTCATACACGACTCTGATAGTGATGCGGCGCCCGCGCACGCCGCGCACATACATCTACACGACAGGTACGATCTCACACAACGTAGAGGTGGCGCGCGCGCTCATACACGACTCTGATAGTGATGCGGCGCCCGCGCACGCCGCGCACATACATCTACACGACAGGTACGATCTCACACAACGTAGAGGTGGCGCGCGCGCTCATACACGACTCTGATAGTGATGCGGCGCCCGCGCACGCCGCGCACATACATCTACACGACAGGTACGATCTCACACAACGTAGAGGTGGCGCGCGCGCTCATACACGACTCTGATAGTGATGCGGCGCCCGCGCACGCCGCGCACATACATCTACACGACAGGTACGATCTCACACAACGTAGAGGTGGCGCGCGCGCTCATACACGACTCTGATAGTGATGCGGCGCCCGCGCACGCCGCGCACATACATCTACACGACAGGTACGATCTCACACAACGTAGAGGTGGCGCGCGCGCTCATACACGACTCTGATAGTGATGCGGCGCCCGCGCACGCCGCGCACATACATCTACACGACAGGTACGATCTCACACAACGTAGAGGTGGCGCGCGCGCTCATACACGACTCTGATAGTGATGCGGCGCCCGCGCACGCCGCGCACATACATCTACACGACAGGTACGATCTCACACAACGTAGAGGTGGCGCGCGCGCTCATACACGACTCTGATAGTGATGCGGCGCCCGCGCACGCCGCGCACATACATCTACACGACAGGTACGATCTCACACAACGTAGAGGTGGCGCGCGCGCTCATACACGACTCTGATAGTGATGCGGCGCCCGCGCACGCCGCGCACATACATCTACACGACAGGTACGATCTCACACAACGTAGAGGTGGCGCGGGCGCACATACATCTACATGACAGGTACGATCACTCTAAACGTAAAGTTGATAAAACCCAGTATACGGTCCAGACTGGCCGAGACGCCGCGAGAGACGATTTTTTTTATTTTTTTTTATTTTATTTTGAATTATAATAATTGTGATTTTAGGTCTCCAAAACGCAACGTCTCCTCTTCAGCCAACGCCACCGCTTTCGCTGAGAGCACAATATCGGCCGTGCAAGCCGCGCTACATAAGTACCAAATACAGATACATGAGTTGCAAGTAAGATTACATACTTATATTAATTTTATATAGATCGGATCGACTCTTAAATTATGATAATCATTCTCATTTGTTCATAATCATACGGACTTAAAAAACCTAGAAGCTTTATTCAAATTGAGCAGATTTAAAAAAAAAAAAAAAATGTGATTCTTTTCTGCCCTAATTTTCCTTAGCTCAAAATAGAAACTGAATAATTTCGCCAGTTTATTAACACCCAGAATTGTTTAAAAAAAACGATATATTTCAGGTAAAACTACAAAATACTCGAGAGCAGTTAATAACTTGTAGGAAGCACGGTGAGACGGCTGACCTTACCGTCGCGTCTTTGGAGAGCAAGGTCCAAGATCTACAAGGTATTATAAATGACAATAAGTTACCGTTTCTTAGCGTTGTTTGACAGGCCGGCTTTCAAATGATATGCCCCCGTTTGGAAATGACATGATTAAGGTACACAATGTGCCAAGTTAATGGTGACATTATTTAATTACATGGCGTCACAATACCACTGTACACTTCAATACTTCCTGAGTTGAGCTGCACGATTACTGACAAATGCGTGCACGGACTGGACAGGTCCACTCAATCTGTGTGGTTCATTCCTCAAAAGACCATTTCAGATACCAATCTACATGGTCTTCACATGATCTGACCAAGATTATGTCTGGACTTTAAAAGGTACTGTGACCTCTGAGTTTGTTTCGGCCTTTCTTCTCAGAGTAGTCAGATAGGAAACGCCGAATTAAAAAATATGATTTTCGTGTAAAAGTATTTGTACAAACCTACTTACAGTAATAAAATCATTTAATATTTAATTAGCTAGTAGTACCGATCTGTTTTCTACCTTATCGTATTTACGGTATACGGTAAGGTTGCCAGAAGCCTTTTGTTTATTTTTTTGTTAAAAATCTCATTTGTGATATTGTAATTCAATTGATTCAGCCTATCGCACTACAGTGCTGGATATATGCCTCTCCTAAGTTCTGCTACAACACACGTTTCCCTGCCTTTCGCATCCATTCGGTCCCAGTCGTTTTTACAGTTATCTTTCCTCATATCTGAGGACACTCTAACTAAATATTGATATTGTTAACAGGCAAACTAGATCAAGCCAACGCCGACCTTCATCAAATCTTGCAAGAAAAAGAGTCAATGCAGAAGTCGCTGGAGGCGCTCCGGATTGATAAGAATAACCTGGAGAGGAACAGAGTCGAGATTAACGCTATGGTGAGTTTTATATTCAAGTCGCCCTAGGAGGATCTATAGTCACCTTATTGGTGATGTTCTTCAGAAAGGTCAGGTGTGTAGTACTCGCAACTGGCGAGCGTGTATACTCAATTCTTTATTGCATTCCATATGTATTACATAGATGGTCTAAAAAAGTAAAAGACCAGACCATTATGACCAGATGTATGAACGTAAACGAGGCAAAAGGAGTAAGGTGGCATTCTGTAGTTTCTGCCTACCCCCATGGGAAGAACGCGTGAGTTTATGTATGTGTATGTGTTGTAATTTATGAAATAGACAGCAAAATATATAGGTCAATCAATTTCCACTAAATAAATGGTTTTATGTTTTGATCGCTTCCAAATATAAATCCCAGTCATTTAAAAACAAACTTTATACTTAGGTACTCTAATGGCGGAATTCTCAAACGCAACTCAATTTGAAGGCGTCATTAAAAGTGATGCTGTTTCTGTCACTTTCAGGCGTATTGAAATACTAGGCTGTCGTTTGATAATTCGGCAATAACCAGGGCTTGATATAACGGTATTTTTCGGAATCGATACCATTGGCCTTGGTGTGATGCTGGTATCACACGTAGTACCTTTACTATTGGTACCGGTACTTTCTTATCAGTATCGGTATTGTACCGGTACCAAACAAATATTTCCGTAAGATAAAGTGAAAAAACAGATATAATAAGTAAAAAGGATAGTTATTAGTCATTAGAAAAATAACTTCAAGGTTGCCAACCGTACGAGGTTCCTCGGACAAATAAGTGATTTGTGGTACGCGGTAGGTACCTAAATTTGGTACTCGTACTTGTTAGGTGAAGTACCGGTACCCGTGTACCAAAACGGCAAGAACCACTAAGTATAGATACAGAACCTGAACTTTTAGTACCGGTTTCAAGCCCTGGCAATAACAGTCGAAATCGCAAAGTGTTCAGCGTGCTTGTACGTTTCACACACGATCGTAAACATATTTTTACCCTGTCTTAGGTGGAATCTCTAACATCGGACTACGAGAAACTGCAGAAGATAAACTCTCGACTAGAGAAAGTTATAGAATCGTTGGAAACTGAGAAACGGAACTTGAACGATGAGGTGGACCATCTGCACCGAGAGGCGTCGAGCAGAGAGGCAGTGTTGAGGTAACATTCGATTGTAGATCTTATGCCGGTCGATGTAGGGTTTAAAATTACTTGAAAGTTTACTAGTTGATTAGTAGAGACAGTCAGCCTTATTAGAAACAGTCTAAGGTTTAAAGAGGGTAGAGCTGAGTACATCTAAAAACTTTTGGGCTTCTAATGAATAATGGTGATTTAATAAATTAGCCTCTTTTTAACTTTCTGACCTTTTATCACAGTTGGTCGCAGTAACTAAGCTAGAGTGCCCCGACGAAATGGTTAGGTTAGAACTGTGGCCAACAGCGCGCGAGCCGAGCGAACGAAGTGAGCGGTGCCGCGGCAAAGGCCGGCGAGCGCTTCATCCAAGTTGGTCGCAATTACTTGGCTATTTAGTTGTAGCTCAAAATTGAAATTATTCGAGGTACTTACACAAAAAGGGGCGCAATCATTACATAGAGTGTTCAATAATATTTTTAGGAAAGCTAAATGGGAATTATTTGAAAATCGATTCAATACATGCCTTTTATTATGTTGTTATTCAGAACATTTTAATGTATACAGGGCCGAAGAAGAACGTTCTTCGCGCCTACGCTCGGAATTAGTAACGACTAGAGAAGAGCTCAACAAAACTGCCCTCGCAAGAGACTTGTTAGACCAGCAGAAGTTAGAAGCAGACTCCATATTGTCGCAGATGGAGAAACATAGGAGTAAGTATTTCACACGTAACCTTCCTTTAACTCGTCCAATGTTCGTAAAATTAATCACTAATGACAATATCGCCGCATTAACGTTATGTGGAAACTGTTTGCGCTATGGATCTGCGCTAAAAGTCTGCACGAAGGGTTTGCGTCAAGCATCTGCGCTTACTTCTGGATTAATTCGACGCTGTTACTGTTAGTGACATAGGCATATAATACTGTTATATTTGATTAAAATTAAATCTCGAAGCTTGAAATATAGCTATATACCTATATAACTCTTTCATAATGTCCGGCGCCTGCGGTCTTTAATTGGCGTTCAAAGAGAACTCATGGTACTGTCTTATTTAGGTGACCTAGAGATAGAGTTGGAGAGGACTCTGATGGAAAGAAGTGACTTACAAGACCTCGTGGAGAAGTTAGAAGCAGCTGTGAGAAACCTGGAAGGTGACAAGAAGAAATTACATGAAGACGTCAAATATGTAAGTTAACAAACACTATCGTCGGGTATTAACAATAAAATGATTATATTTGTAAAGAGATCGGCTTGATTTTTCGCAAACCTATGAACTTTTTTTAAAACGTTCTTACTTCTCTCTCATCTTCGATGTATTACTTTGTTTTAATTATCATTACGTAGTTTTGGATTATGCTCTGAAGTACTAACTCAAAAATACAAGGTGACTTGTAATTTGACGAATTCCTTTCTGGATCTGAAAGTGTGACCCATTTGCAACAATTAAGCACCGCATAATGCCTAGGCGAAAATTCTTGGGATTCGAGAAAACCCAAACTATATATTTTTGAAAATTTCCCAGAACTTGTCACAAAATATAATATTTCTCTAAACTCTTATATTGAATGGCTTTCATTGCTATTCCATTGGGTACCTAATACTTTAACAAGCCTTTCGATGTAACCAAATTATCTAATACATCAAACAGCTTATAAGTTATAGAAAGAAGTTAATTAACCATTTTCATAAATCATCTGCATACATGAACTATGACACAAGTTATCTCAAAATGTTACGTACGACATTAGGCGTACAAATTACAAGGAATACATCTTCATTTAATCGGCTATGTAACGAGGCATAAAAGTTGAATAAATATTTAGAGGTGCCGATGAAACAGTCGATAATACAGGCAAAGGTCGAATTTGCTAATTGTGGAAATATTTAAAAATGATGTGATTATCGAATTAATTAACTGGTTTATGCCATCACACTACTTTCTGACGTCCCTGCAACCCATCACAAGCTAAGCAGCTAGGTCTTCACGACTACGTTATAAGTCGCGGAGTGGCTTATAAGTTTTTAACATGACCTGCAGTCACCTGCGGTCTACTCGCTGGTCACGGATCACGCCGATAAGTCGTCACAAAAACAGTAACGTGCAGCAATCGTCGAGTTGGAAATCGACGCCCGTACTCCCTTCGAGCTTCAGCTGCATTACCATTGCATAATACGTAACAAAATACAATATCAGCATACTCATAATTGGTAGAAGATGCCATGTTCATAATCTAATTCGAAGAAAATGTGATGAATTCTTGAATAAATCACAAGATATTGAGTTGCAAGAAACGAGATAGTTTTCAGCTGATGATCAGGTTATCAATGTATTATTTTTTAAATACGTCACCTAATTACGTTGTACCTGTAAAATGTATTGCTAAGAAAAGTTTTTAGATAAATATGGTTTCGGGGCGGGCCACACAACAGATAGTATGTCAACACACCACTGTTCAACCGAATGGTTTACTCGGTAAGAACGGTACCAACGACTGCAGTACCTACAACAAACTTTACTCATGGTACCAATGACTGCAGAACAGCAAAAGTAATTGCTATTTATCTCAATGAATTACAATACGAACATGCGCCTTATCTTTAAACACATGCGAACTAAGCGACAAGTGAACCGTGACCAGCGAGTAGATCGCGAGACATGTTAAAACTTATAAGCAGCGGCGCGACTTGTGATCTGGTCACGGCGACCTGGGTGCCTAACGTGTGATGGATTGCTAGCAGGTTAGAAAGTAGTGGGGTGGCATAAACCAGTTAATTAATTCGATTAGCACATAATTTTTAAATATTTGGACAATCTGCAAATTCGGCCTTTGCCAGCATCATCGACTGTTTCATAGCCATCTCTAAATATTGGGTGCGTCTCATAACGTATAAACTCATTTGGTCTAATTTCATTTTATTATCGTTCATAAGATATAATCAACGTGAGATATACCAACTGTTGATATAATTTCTTTACATATAATATTTATTTATTCTAAAACTTAATTAGTATAACGTTGTTTGATATAACGTTTATTTAATCGAAAATCATTTGGTCTAACGTTTAATATGTATATTGTTTATTTAATCGAAAATCTCTGTAATATAAGGTCTAACGTTTAATATAATATTATAAAAAACGTCATTATGGTTAACACCCCGACTCAGAGTACCCCGACTCGGATAGGTTAGGTTAGAAGGCTAAGGCGGGATCGAACCGGATCGGAGCCTTAGCCTTCGTGGTTATTTTTTTTTAAACCACCCAGAAATAGGAGCCCCGCCAAGCGGGGCTCCGTCGACCTATCTTAGCGCGGGTGGTAATCAGTTACTAGTTTTGTTTAATATCTACATAAGTTACTATTACTTATAACTACGATAGAACTTACCCGAAAACTAACCCGTGTCTATGCAATTTTGCTTTGTGTTTTTAAGTAGGCGTTTTCATCATATTAGACCAAATAAGTTTTATATCTTTTGAGTGGTATGTCAAACGGTTTTATATTTAATGTATGTTATATCAAACGATGATATATTTAATGTATGTTATGCTTCTAAAAATTAGTTATTTCAAAATTATATCAATCGTTCATTATATTAACTAATCGCTATATTAAATACAATTATAGGATCCGTTGTTATATGTTGTTATTATTAGAGATTTTGTTGTTATATCATCTATTACTTACCCCTAAATATTTATCCAACTTTTGTACCTCGTTACATAGCTGACTAAATGAAGATGTATTCCCCGTATTTTTTACGCGTAATGTTATAATAAAATTTTGAGATAACTTGTGTCAAAGGTCATATATGAAATTGTGTAGTTAACTTCTTCCTATAACTTTTAACTGTTTGATGTTTTAGAGAATCTGGTTACACCGAAAGGTTTGTTAAAGTATTAGGTACCCAATGAAGTTGCAATGAAGGCTATTTCAATTTGATAGTTTAGAGAACAGTGATATTTTGTGTCAAATTCTGGGACATTTTCAAAAATACTTAAAAATTGGGTTTTCTCGAATCCCATGAATTTTCGCCTAGGCATTATGGGGTACTTTAGTATTGCAAATGGGCCACACTTTCAGGTCTTGAAAATAATACGTCAAATTACAAGTCATCCTGTATATCCGGTGTATTGAAGACAACAACACAAAAGGGAGGAGGCCTATACTCAACAGTGGGTGGAAATAGGCTGCCAATGATAATGATGGTGATGGTTGGAGACAGCAAGCCTTGTGTTGGTTAGAACAGTCGAGACACACATGGCATTTTAAATGTTGCCACATACCAATAAGATAGTAGATTGTTATAGAAGGGGATAAATGACCTATTATATATGAGGTAGTTGTACTCCCGCGCTTTAGCGAGGGATTAAATAGAAACAGAGTTATAATGGGTTTTTAGCGCCGTGTGAAACACTCTACTTTTCACTACGATTGCGAGAAAATAAAATAATCCAATACAATATTAAATAAATTACGGTCAACAATTCAATTTGTAATTAGAGAAAAAATCTAAAGATTTCGCGCCAATGTCTTTTTTAATTTCTTCTGTAGCCGCAACGCAATACATCATTCTACCGAAGAGATCGCCGCTTTAAGTTCCATTTTCAAAAATAAAATGTTCTTTTTTTATGAAGCACTAATAAGTCGAGTCTTTATTTATGATTATTGTACTTATGAATAATTACTTTTTCGTTTTTGTAGGCTCGTTGGTAACAGACAAAAAAATACCTTTTTCCCCCTAGAGGAAAATATGCTATTTTATCCACGCTCTGGTACGCTACAATACGGACTTTTTGAGCAAGAGGAGTGTAAACAAATTTAATGCTAATGTTCCAAGTTGTTAAAACTACTTATTACCTACTGCTTTCTTATATCATCAGCTTGAAGACGAAAAATCAAACCTGTCAAGTCAATCTTCAGAACAGCAGGGCGATCTCAATTCCTTGCGTAAAGAACTCCTGGCCGCCGAACAAACTAGAATGGAGTTAGAAGCAGACAAAGCATCTCTTTGTGAGAAGATCAAGTTCCTAGAGGGAGAGAGAGATAAGGTGGAGTTGGAGCTGCGACAGGTTATGAGGTACGAGACATCACTACATAGTATAAAACAAAGTCGCTTCTCGCTGTCTGTTGGTTCCCTATGTATCCTTAAATCTTTAAAACTACGCAACGAATTTTGATGCGTTGATGTTTTTGTAATAGATAGAGTGATTCAAGAGGAAGATTTATATGTATATTACATCTATAATATAGTAGAGAAACACTGATATTTTTAGAGGTTTCTAATGTGATGTCGTAAATAAACACATTTTTTCGAAACATTTTTGTATTGTCTATGACAAAAAAGCTCTGAACGTTGTATATAAAGACATTCTGTAGTATATTTAGTATCAGCATTGCACCCCTGTGAAGCCGCGGCGGGTCGCTAGTGGTTAAATAAAAGAGTGTCATCTTGCAGATACTGAAAGGGTCGACAGCTATAGAAAATGGATGGCGACGCACTAAAGTTTTCATTAGAGATTTATCGTTAAGTTCCTTACTAGGTAAAAAAGGAAATGCAGAGTAGGGCCTGCAATAGATCATGTCAAAGGGACATTTAATTACATCCTTAAACATGTTCTAATGATGAATCTCCTAGCCAATGCGCCCTATTCGTTATGTATTATTAGAAAGAAAGAAAGAAAAGAAAGGAAAATATTTCATTTGGGACACTCACAGGAAATACAAAAAGTAAAAAAAAAAAGTTGTCTATTATATAAAAATCTCGTGTCACAGTGTTTGTTATCGAACTCCACCTAAACGGCTTGACCGATTTTTATGTAATTTTGTGTGTGTATTTGGTAGGTCTGAAAATAGATCGTAAAGTATATTTCATACTGCTGCGGGTGAAACCGTGGGGTGCAGCTACTAGAAATATAAATATTTAGTTTAAGGGGACTACATGACCTAAACGCAAATTTATAATGCCTAAAAATATATGATCTACTGCAGTAACCAAAATCAGAAAAATATATGATATTCTTCTGGATATATGCTAGTTAGATAGTGTGTTGAAAACATAATATGACTAACTTGATATGATAGAAAAAAATCACGAAGATACCTCTAAAAAAATATTTTATCGATTAAAAACCATACTAATATACATACATGCAAACATTCAGTTTTTTCTCAGATTATTCTACAAGTAACATACTAACGTGACAGTGTTTTAATTTTTTAGTCCAATGAATAGATTTTTTGTAAATCCATAATTGCTTCATATTTTGCAATAAATTACCAGCGTTGTGTCATCGCGCGTCTCTTTCTTTTCTATGCAATCCGACAGTGACCGCGCTTTAGCTCTTGTAAGCCTCTTAAATACTGGTTTGTTCCGCTGGCGTGGACAAAAACACGTCGCGTTTTATTATTAGTAAATATATTCATCAATGCTTTTTTTATACAGGGAGAGAGGCGAACTAAGCTCTCAACTCACTGCAATGGTCCGTAAAAAGGACACTCTAAACGAGGAAATTATACGTCTCCAACAGCGACTGGAACAAGCGAATGAGACCATCGGCAGAATTAACAGGGCCTTGGAAGATCACGTGAAGGATGGAGAGGAAAAACAGGTAATTAGTTTTATCTGTTTTTTGTTTTTGTGTGAATATTGTGTGCCTTAACTTGGTTCAAATAAATGTATTTACTTTCTTTTTTGCTATCTTAGAACCGATTAGTAGCGACACTAAAACAAAAATGTTAATCCACTATTGTTAAAACAGCAGTGGTGGCCCAGTGGTAATGTGTCCGACTTTCCAGTTGTAGGTCGTGGGTTAGAACCTAGGCAGGCGTTTTACTTTGTGTAAATTATTTTATCACCACTACTCTCAAAACAGCGAAGTAAAACGTGAGGAAACCGCTATGTCCTAGAACCAAAAATTCGAAGACATGTGACAGCTACCAACCCGCACTGGCCCCGCGTGGTGGATAACGGCCCACTCCCTCTCACAGAGAGCAGACCTGTGTCCCAGCAGTGGGAACATTATATGCTGATTAAGATTGTTAGAACAAACAAACCCCTTTTTATTCTGGATGCTTCTTTGCTTAATACCCCAGAAAGAACCAAGTATTTTGGCACAAGGCCAAAGAAACTATAACGTGGAGCATACTGAAAGATGAATGAAAGATTTAATTGTTAAATAATAATAAATGATACAAACTTTCATGCCCTTCATTTTTGTTTCTGTCTTTACCAGATACGACTTTTACGGTTTCTACAAATGAAATTAATGCAACGTCCCACTATGACTTAACTATTCTCCATTAAATTTATTTATGATTTAAGTTCAATATTTAACACTCCACAGATCTTAATAGACTCTCTGGAGAAAGATAAGCATCACTTACAAGAACAGTTAGCCAGCGTCAGATCAGAGAAAGACGCATTGGAGGCTGTGCTGTTCGACACAGCCAACATGTTGGAAGACACGGACAACAAGAGAGCCAAGCTTGAACATGAGTTGCAACAGACGTTGGTGCAGCAGGAGAATTATAAAGGTACGTTGAACTTCAATTTCTAAAATAAGTCAGCAAGCATAAGAAGCCTATAACGTGCCCACTGCTGAGACACAGGCCTCCTCTTTGTGAGACGAAAATCTATCACGTAGAAAATAAACAGGCCTTTAATGATTTTCTTGTCAGCAAGTTGTTGATTAGTAGCGAGCTGATTATATTTTTTAGCATAGGAGCTTTCGGACCGACACATAGACGCTACTTCGTCTGCGTGAAAATTTCTGGTTCCCTCGACTCACCTCATCGCATCGCATTGCCTGCCCGCGTCGTTTCTCTCCCCGTTCCGCTCCACTTCGTTTTCGCTTCCCGTTATTTCTAACTTTTTTTCTTTTTGCTCGTCTCCTACGGGTTCTAGCGTGGTGTTAAATAGCCTATAGGCTTCCTCAAGAATTGGGCTATCTACCAAATTTTTTTTTGAAATCCGACTGGTAGTTTCAGACATTACCCCTGCATACAAACAAACAAATTTTACCTCCTTATATTTTTTTCTTGACATTTCTTGGGACCCTGGGGTCCCGGACCTTTGGAAGGTGTACCAGGGGCCGAAGCCAACTCGCAGAGGCCCGTTAGATACTTTTCATTAAATGAGGCACCAACCAACGTTTATCCCTGTACGTAATATGCAAGTGCACCCAAGGGCAACCCCCGGTTGCTGTAGGACTATTGCAGGATATGCAAACAAAGATATTGGAATATGTGTTTGGGTGGCTAAAGTGGACTGGTTACCTAGAACTATGGAAGGATGATGGAGGAACAGGCCCCTGCCTGATCAATGTTTTATACACACCGAAAAATAGAAGGGGGAGACTTGCACACTCAATAATGGTCCCCCGGAAACTGTCACTAGCACTTAGTGACGTAGTGACAAGGGGGCAACATTTCTTGAGGTGCTTGGGGAGTAGAGAGGTATTTCACGGCTACCAGAACAATCCCAGAGCCCGGAAGATGGTCAAGATCCCTACCAGCACTTACCGAAATACTCCCTTCCACCGAGCACGTTTGCTCTTGCAAATCTCCACTCCAGCCGGCCAATAAAGGCAAGAATGAGCTGAGAGCTTTGTTCCTCGTTAGTGTTCATTCCAGTCGGTCAATAAAGACAAGCCAGAGATGAGGAAAAGACTTCTAGAGGGAGATAGGGACCGTGGGGTCGCTAGTACGCAACAGCTCACCACAAGCTGCCCCAGTTATTATTATTAAGTATAGATTGTTCCTTGGTTGGGCAACACAGGTTATATTTATGTTATTGTTCCTTGGTTCGTTGTGCGTGAAACCTTTAGAAAATAGTCTCGCATAAAGTACCGCGGTTTTTACGTCTCGAACCATTTGAGTCCGTGCTCTATTGTTTATCTAAAAGTGTTACGAGTTCTACTACCTCGGCATTATTTAATATTTCCAATGTTACTTCCATTCTAATATTAAAGTTTAATAAGAAAATCTTCTTTCCTTCAGGTCAAATCACCCGTCTATCAAAAGACCTAGAAAACAGTGAGCGCAAACTGCGCGACACTCGCAACTCTATGTCACAATCGTCCGGTAAAAAGGAGGCGGAGTACCAGCAGATTATCACCAATATTAACAGGACTACCACTGAGAATATCACCAAGTTGAAGGAGGAGAAGGTATGCATTCTTTACTTAATACTTCATAAACACAAATGTATAGTGCGACTATTTTCTTAATGTCCCTCGGGAATCATCGCATTTCCAAATACAAACGAATGCTAATTTCCATGTCGTGTATAATAATTTGAATTCAGAACTAAGTACTTTATTGTTGTATGTTTTGACGTAACAAACAATAAAGTACTTAGTTCTGAATTCAAATTATTATACACCATAAATCTCGTCAAAATCCAACGTGTTCAAAAATGTGATAGCCATGTAGTTTTACTTCTAAACAAGAGGCGAGTAACAAAAAGATAACAAGATGTGTATCATCAATGAAACATCTTCTTTTCATAAGTGACTGCAGTACAAATGTCCAAAAATATATTTTGGACTAAAGGTAAGAAGGCATTGTTTCACCACAAAAAATAAGCACGAATGATTCGGTTGGGCATTACTTTATTCCAACGATACTTTTTAATTTCATGTATAACCGTTCATTTTTAAACTGGTCGCTTAGCGAATATATTGTACATTTACTTACTATATCATTGTCCGATGTAGGAACAACTCCGCCAAGCCTTAGAGCACAAACTAAGCCAAACCATAGCATCTCTAACGAGCGAGAAAGAATCATGCGAGGCGAACGCGCGTGAGAGAGAGAAGAAGCTACTTATAGCGAGAGATCAACTGATACTGCAGCATGATGAAGCTATGTTACGAGCTGAAAATGATAAGCAGCAGGCGTTGCTTATGGGTAAGTTCATATATTGGAAATGAAATGAAATTTATTTAACATAACATAACATCACGCCTGTATTCCCCGAAGGGTTAGGCAGAGGTGTACCTATAGCACACCCACATTTCGCCAGTTATGTTCAAGTCCCATGTAATAAGTATGCCTGTAATAAGTATGTATGTAATTTATTTATTTGCGAGAATATAGGTACTTACATAATAACATGGTACTTGAAAATAATTTTAGACTTCCTATATTCGACTTAACAGTCGTGCAAATATTTATGGTACATGCATAATAATATTATGAAATTAAAAAAAAAAAACATGTTTTTTTTTAAATTGAATTGTTGATTTGTTATTGCAGAATACGTTCAATTTTGGTTCATTCGTTCACAAAAGCGGTGAGCGACTCACCTACCCAGGATAGGCCGCTCAACGCATTTGTTTGTGTATGTGGGGCGGGGGGGTGGCGGGGGTGGGGGGGGGTGGGGTTATTGCGAAATATCAACACTAGCATTGTAATGAAGGTTCACTAAAAAACAATAGGTAGGCAGTATCATAATATGTAAAAAAAAAACAACTTGTTGGCAATGGTACAATATGTGGCAAAGCACAGCAATAAGAATGAAATGTTATTTTCTGTGAACATTATATTAAAAGTCAAAGTGATACAGGGTGGCAGTGGAATCGACGCGCGAACTTTAACTATGAAGTCAGCACATGATTCTAGACCCTCTAGCACTGAAATTATTCGCCGCTTATAAAAAAATATCTGCTGTTTCATAGAAAAGTGCAATGCCCGTTTCGAAAAGCGAGCGAATTTAAAAAAAAATACCGACGAAAAATTTGAACGCATGTGGTTCAGAATTATTTACTGAATCCATAATAACAGGTCAAACTCAAAACTCAAACTCATAGCATTTATTTCAATTAAACCATTTACAGGCACTTTTGCATTGTCAAAGAGTCGGTCAGTTAGTCAGAAAGTTGAAGCTAGTTGCCCATTCCAAAACGTAGATCTCTAGGTCGTCTCTAGATCTCTAAGTAGATCGTAGGTTGTTCGTCGATGTCCCTACCAGCATGTATATTACACTTCTTTTTTCATATTTATTTACAGGCATACATAACTACATTATATTTTATTGATCCATAAAACAAACCACGATAATAATGACTTCTATTTTTCTGATCTCAGCTCACCAGGAACAGCAAGCCCTTCTAGAACGTTTAGAAGAATTGAAGCGCGCGTTTGACATGGAGCAGAACAAGTTAGACCGAGTACGCCGCGACGCGCATGCGCGGTCTGAGCAGGACCGTACTTATGTCAACCAGCTCAAGGATGAGATGGCTGCCTTGAAGACTAGGCTTGATGAGGCTAAGTTAGCTATGTTGCTTATTTATTGTTATCGGTTTGACTTATCTGCAGGGTTTTCAACACAAATAAGGCTGTGTTGTATATACCTGCCAGCGCAGAAATTTTCGGTTAGTTGTAAAAAAAAAAAACACCTGTTTCATAGAAAAGTGCAATAATAATAATTCATTTTATTTCAGACAAAGTCTGTTACATTACATTAAAAACAAAATGGATATCAAAATCACACATACACAATAAAAGAATACTCAAACATTCAAATAAACCAACCAACGCAATACCAACAATAAATACCTACGTGGTCAAACTGTAGGGTACAGCAATTTTTTTTTAACCGACTTCAGTAAATCTCCCATATAAATTTGACCAACTTTTGACTAGGAGTTCTAAAACTAAAACGAAATAAATAAAAAACATGCAAATATCAATTACGCAGTATTCTGCGTATTTTTCCACTTAGTTTATATTGACGATATTTAATCATTTCCTGTCACTGTTATTTATATATCAAGTAATGGTAGATGAATCTGTGTGGGGTAGGTACCACAACTAAAGAGTGAAAAATAAATTATGTTTACAAAAGACAACCGGCTTCCAAAAAAAAAACACAAATAAAGTGAAAAATAACTTTAATTTCGGAAGTCGCTGGCAAAAAACGAGAATGTTGTATTCTCGTTTTTTGCCACCGACTTCCGAAATTAAAGTTATTTTTCAAATTTTTTTTGGAAGTCGGTTGCTTTTTTGTAAAAAAGTTTTTTAAAATAACCGACGAACAATGTCAACGCGTTTGCGTGTCGTTGTCCCTACCACTGTATATTCGTGTCTGGCGAAATGTGGCTGTACTCTGTACTTTACACAACGCTACATACCTGTTATGTTTTTTTATACAAATACCAGTGACGTGCCAACATTATTAAAAGTGTTTGAGTAATGGGCGTTAAAGTGTTAAGAGGGCGCAAACCGGTCCACTAGCGCCACTCCTTTAAAAAAATATTGTCTCGTGACTCAGAAGGAATATTGAATAACGGCTCAATTAGCACCCTCGGTGGGTGTGTCTAGAATTTTCTAATACCTTTTATAAACTTTCGATTTAGTTAGATCTATTTTGTTGCTTCGTGTCTCAATATGAAAGGTGCTCAATGAGGGTGCTGATTGAGCCGTTATTCAAAATTCGATCTCAGTCACGAGATAATATTTTCTGAAAGGCGTGGTGCTAGTGGAACGGTGTGCGCCCTCGCCATGTCTTGAGTTGTCATGCTAACCCAGCTTATCGAAACCCATTTTCTATTTATTTTTAGGGCAACAGCCGAAGACGAATGCGCTCGCTTTGAAAACAGAATCAAAGAGCTTCACTTAGAGAAGGAGGCTGTTATGAGAGAATGTACCGAGATCCGCGCTCAATTGTCATTGGCTGAAGACAAGTATGACAACGCGTACGCGCAGCTGCAGGAGACTATGAGGAAGTTGAAGGAGTGTGAGTTTACTTACAGTATTATCTTTTATCGTGAAACGGCGAACTAAATAATAGTAAAACTATGCTTTGGTTCATTTATTTATTAATATTACTTCAATCAATATTCATAAATTTAATGTTTTATTAGTATGTACAATGGTGTTGTAGTCTATTGAGAGTGTAGATCTTTTTATTGACATGGACACAAAAATTTATAAGTATTTCGTGTGTCGGACTTCTTGTATGTTATTTATTTCGTACTAGCGACCCGCCCCGGCTTCGCACGGGTGCAATGCTGATATTAAATATACTACAGAAACTCTTTATATACAATTTTCACAGCTTTTTTGTCATTAGCCAATAAAAACGTTTTCTTTAGAGGTTACTCTTGAAAGAGCGAATTGGACATGTAAAAAACACTCAACGTTCAAATCGAAACCTGCAGCGTTGAAAGTTTGATCCTGCGATTTATAGACTTACGCTCTACTGAGGTTTCTCTTTCACTCTAAGCTCTATATCTATCCCGAAGCTTGCTGAGGCGAAGGCACGCGCCGCCGGCCACCCGGCCGGTACCGCTACAACCGCTATGTCCCTGCATTATAAATCTGTAATATCTTCGAAAATATTCATTTAAATTACATGCTGTAAAGGGCCATATTGATCTATATTAAATGCACAATGTATTTAAGGTACCTAATTGGATAAGGATTAATGCTGTATTGCTTAAAATCGCTTCGTAAATAAGCCATTATTTCTCGTAAAAAGTAAAGGCTAAAAATGGTTATTGTGGGTTATCCCTAAGAGATAGACGTATACCATCGTGGATTTTTTTGTAGACCTTTTTAAGGTTTACAACACTTTAGTACATTATTTTGATCTATCTCGTAGGGTTCAGCCAGCGTTTGCAATGTAAGCGCATAAAATATGTTTATTTACGACATCACATTAGAAACCTCTAAAATTATCAGTGTTTCTCTACTAAATTATGCGTGTATTATACATATAAACCTTTTTCTTGAATCTGTCTATCTATTAAAAAAACAAAATAAAAACATCCAAGCATGCATAGGGACAGACAGCGGGAAACGACTTTGTTTTATATTATGTAGTGATTGTAAACCTATATGCGGTTTAAAAGAAGATTAGTGACAAAAATTTAAAAGAATATGCTTAGATTTTTTGGTCATGTTGAGAGGATGAATGAAGGGCGACTAACAAAAGGTATTTACAAGGCAGATGTGAGTGGAAACGCCGGGAGGGGACGTCCTAGGAGGACATATAGTGACCTTATTGGTGATGTTCTTCAGAAAGGTCAGGTGCGTAGTACTCGCAACCGGCGTGCGTGTATGACCAGATATATGAACGTAAACGACGCAAAAGGAGTATGTAAGGATCGTAGCAGGTGGCGTTCTTTAGTTTCTGTCTACCCCAATGGGAAGAAGGCGTGAGTTTATGTATGTAAACCCATGTTCTTCGGTTGGCAGTTACAAAACTGCGACATGGATTCCTTGTCGTCTTTTTAAGGCTTTTAACATCGTCATCAGTTCTTATCCTTGGTCAACTGTTGGCTTCTTACTGTTTTCGAATACTATTGTTTTATTTAAAATTTATTCTGTCCTCAGTGGAGAACGAAGCGGACAGTCTTCGCAAAGAGCTAACCGACGTACGTCGTCAACTGACCAACTGTATCGCCGAACGAGACAAGTACAACAGTAGCTGTCGAGAACTGCGAGACCACGTGAAGAGGGCCGAACATGAGAGGAGAGAGGCTGCGCGCGCGCGGGACGAGGCTTATCATAAGATAGCAGGTAAAAATAATGAACCAGAATTTTCATAGATGCACTGCTTTTCGTGAAATTTTGGCCTATAATTTCCCACAGCGGGGGAAAGTACTGTAATCCTCTTCCCTATACTCGAAAGGTTTAGGTAGTTAAACAAAGGTAAACAAAAAAAACCACGTGACTCATAGATGTTAAACCTTTTATTTCAAATGTTAAAATCATAATTATTTTGAGTCCCATAATAATAGGCTCTATTCTGAATCTGAATTTGAGGAACTATCTGTGACATTAATAATAAAGCGTTCAGTGGTATCATCAATTATATTGTCTAATTAAAAAAAAAACTGTTCTTCTTTATTGCATGACCCTCGCAAATTTTCCAATTCTCAGCAGTCACATTAGCTAAAGCCTCTGGCAAAAGGATGTTTAGGTCAGACATTTTAAAAGTTTAATTTTTCTCGGCTACAAACCCTTTAGCTTGAGCCCATATTAACTCAATTGAATTGCGCTCACAATGGTATGGTGGCAGCTGCAATACAGTGACACCATAAACTTAACATTTTTTCTAATTCATCCACAACTTACAAGGCATCTGGTTAACCGAATAAACGTAAAACCTGCTATTTCAGTGGCCATACTACGTCACAGGTGTACTCTTTAATTTAGCAACGTTATCTAATGCGTAGTATTTTCTAAAAGGTTTAGGGAACCTGTCTTTTTGGGCTCTTTACAATAGACAGATTACAAAATATTATACTATTTTTTTAATCTAAAAAAAAAAATGTGCTCAAGCAATTACATGTACGAAGAGTATAGTTTACGAATAAATGATAAAGTTTAACATACATTAATAAAAGAGGAAACTATCGTGTAAATCGCAAATAACTTTAATTTTGTTGTAACGTATTTATTAACAAGAAAGTGTCAACTATAAAAAAACCTTTTTACGATTTGTTTACCTTTATTTAACTACCTAAACCTTTCGAGTATAGGTTTCAATACTGCACGGTTTTTAGGTAAAGACGTCCATTCTCTCTGAAATATATGTCAACTGGTCTCGCCAACGCTTTTGCGGTCTGCCTCAACGCCTTGTTACTGTACGAGTATATGGGTTTCGTTGTGTGCAAATGTTGACCGACAGATCTGAGACATGTAGCAGGTCTAATTCATCATCTTTTAAGACACAAGATTGTCCTCTCGAATTCTTTGTACGCACGGCTACATATCAAGCTATACATTGCCAGTAGAAGCTGACCTCTCATTGTACGGAAATCCTATACAATGCGAGATCAGCTTATACTGGAAAGTATAGCTTGATAAGTAGCCGTGTGTACATACACTGGCAGAATCTTAAGTTTTGACATAGGTATCTGAATTACAACCAATTTCCTTTTCTAGGTTTGGAAGAAAACCGCACAACCCTCGATTTAGAACTGTCTCGCGTTCAGACTATGTTGAAGGAGAGTGAGACGGGAGGTGAGCACGTGACCCGAGAGTTGAAGGCGACTGAGGGACAGCTGAAGAGGGAACGAGCTGCCTTGGAGCAGGCCAATCATGATATCAAGGAGTTGCAGTCTAGGTTAGTAATGAAGTCATCTTTGGAAGGTTTTCTACTCAAAACTTAATTTGATACAAATTAATATTTAATTTGGGTCTTGCTACCATATTTTTATGCATATTAGTTCCACACCTTACTATTTGCACACCTTATTTGGTAATGATACAGAGTACTTTATATTTATTTGTAACATCTGTTTATACCTACCTTTTTTTTTTTGTGTGGTAAACATCAAATTACTGCTCCCGCTCTGAGCGGAGCGGAAGGGCGTGTCAGACTCTTGCTGACTAAAACCCACCCGTGTTCCTTCTGTTGCCTGTGCGCCAGGGCCACGGTAACTCTTTCGAACAATCCGCGGGTTTATACCTACCTGTATTAAACAAATATATAATTTTTCCCTCTACCTTTTTTCAGTTCAATCATTACAATAAGTAACATCAAGGTCTAGATACAAGATCTAAAGTCCATTAATAATCGATTTTCTTGCAAACAAATGTGATAAAAAGCTTTATTATAATTTCTATATTATTATTGCAACTACCAAAAAATTTTAACTAAAATATTGCCTATTATTTTAGGCATTTGCCAATATTCTTGTTTATAATTGTATTAAGTGATTTTATTCATAACAAGTGTCGGTGGTCAAACACATTATGTGTGCATACACACGAGCGGCACCCCTCTATGGTAGAGGCAACTGCAGCCGTTGAAAACGTGCTCTTCGTGTATTTGAGCACCGTACTCAGTACCGTATGTGTACTTCCAGAGATTAGCGCGTTCAAGTAAACAAACTGTTAGTTTTATTATTACTTAGTATAGATTAGTATTTATTTTCGTATTTTATAATTATTTTCGAGCTATTTATCCCTAATGTTGCACCTGCCATGTTTTGTCTCTGCATCACCCTAAGGTTGCCTGGTACAAAATACCTCAGGCATTAAATCCGCCTTTGTACAGTATGTTTTTATTTGTACATAAAGATTTAATTAATAAATATGTCTGGTTCAGCGGTTAATTAGTCAGAGCTCTGTTTCTAAGATATTTAGTTAATGCATCTAACGCAATTAATACTTTCATATATTCTCATGTTCCAGATTACAGAACGAATGCGAAGAGCGTGAGCGTTGCGCTGGCGACGCGGCCGCGGCTCGCCGCCACGGCGCCGAGCTGGAGGCCCTGCTGGGCGCCACGCGAGCCGACCTGGCCGCCTGCAGGCAGCGCGCTGCGGAGCTGGAGGAGGCGTGTCGCGCCAGGGATCAGGTCATCGTCATCATCATTCACTTGCACTTATTCAAATTTATTTGTGGTCGGCTCAACATTTCTTATTCTTCATCATCTCGGTAGTCACCCCCTTTCTAGCCATATC
Source organism: Griposia aprilina (assembly GCA_916610205.1). Taxonomy (NCBI): domain Eukaryota; kingdom Metazoa; phylum Arthropoda; class Insecta; order Lepidoptera; family Noctuidae; genus Griposia; species Griposia aprilina. The sequence continues at coordinate 3,917,219 of OU744293.1, read as the reverse complement.
ATCTTTCACACAGTCCATCCAGTGTTTCTTTGGTCTATTGAAGTATGAGAAACAGGGTGTAAAGTGTACTCATACCTCCATAGAAAAGGGAGGAGCCTCCGACCATACGGGTGTGGTGTCTGGTGGGAAATTGCTCGACGATTGATGTCGATTGTCGGGACGTTGTATTTATGCTAGTTGCGCGGTAAACTCTGCTTGCGCGATGCAGGATTTTGCGTGGCGTCAGTGTGACGCGTAGCTCGCAGGTGGCGATGTATATACAACTACAGGTCTTCCTCTAGTTTTTTTGCCAGGATCAGGTACGGTCGACTTACGTAAACCTTAACCATAGAACCTTGTCTACCTAGTTTTGCCATAAATATGGTCACGAAGATTTTTTTTTTTTTTTTTTGCTAATAATATTTATTACTTTTACAGTGTGTTAGTTAAATACATAAATATAAAACAATTTAAAATATAAAAAGCTTATTCGAAGTGGTCTCCATTGGCTGCAATACAGTCCTTTAAAAGTTGAGGCCAGTTATCAATAGAAGCACGCACTCTTTCCATGGGAAAATTCTTCACTGCCAATCGTATGGATTGTTATATGGACTCCAAATTATCATGGCATTTAGAGCAAGCCATACTCTCTAAAACTGACCATAAATCATAATCCAGCGGATTAAGATCGGGACTAGACGACGCCGACGGCCAGTCTTCAGCTCTGATGAAGTCCGAAGTGTTCACTTCCAACCAAGACTGCGTGGACCGAGCTTTATGACCCGGCGCCGAGTCTTGTTGGAAGGACCATACTTGGTTACTGAACATGGTGTTGTTAAGGGGCTTAACTACCTTCTCAAGAATGGTATCTTGATACACTTGTGCCGATGTTTTGATACCTTTTTCACAAAAATATGGCTCAGTCACTCCTTCATAGCTCACACCCCACCAAACCATCACTGAAGTCGGATAATGCCCACGTTGCACTCTGTCGACTAATTGGGAAGCTTCCATAGAGCTTTGAGCATAAATACGGTCATTTTGTTTGTTAAAATGTTGCTCAATTGTAAAGATTTTCTCATCCGTAAACATAATTTTTCTGTGACCTCCCTTTGCGTACCGCATCAGTAGTGGTTTCGATTTTACCACCCTATTCTTTTTTAAATTATCAGTTAAAAAATGACCAGTGCGTCTCTTATAGGCTGCAAGTCCTAAGTCATCTTTTAAAATACGCGACATGGTTCTGGGTGCTATCTTCATCTCCCGAGATAAAATCTATTGCTTTCGGACAGGATTTCGTCGAATTCTTTCCCTTACTGCTTTGACCACCTTTTTCGTACGAACACTACGTGGACGGCCAGATCTTTTTCCGTCTCAAACAGAGGAGGTCTCATTGTACCTATTAATAGCCCGGTACACAAACATTTGACTAATACCAAGCGTATGGAGAGTTTTAAAAATTGCATTTGGCTCCATACCAACTTTGTGTAATGCAATCACAGCGATTCGGTTCTCTTTATCACCCCTCTCCATTTTAATATCGCAAAATATTGTACAATGTATTGGCGACAAAATTAGAAAACTCAATGAACAATCGTACAAAAATGACAGATTCCAAATTCAAATGTAATATCTTTCTTATTTTTAACAGTAACAGTATTTATGGCCAGACTAAGTATATACATATTAGAAATTAAAGTGTTTTTTTTGTGTGCCTCTGTATGACCGCATTGTTCATCTAATCTATGCAACGGATTCTGATGCGGCTTTCAACATCATTTAGAGAATTTAATCACGTAAAACAAAACGTTGGAAGTTTGATCTTCAATATCACCATAACAAAATAAAATTATGGTCCAATACAAAATAAAAAATATCACAATGACGGGAAGATCAAGTGACTCTCGGCTTCGTTAGGCGGGTCACTAGTCTATACATATTGTAAATTAAAGTTGTTTTTTGTATCCGTCTGTGTGACCGTGTTGCTCTTCTAAACCACACAACGGATTTTGATGCTCATCACAACATAAGTTAGAGCATTTATAACGGAAAGTTTGTAAATGATAAATGATAATGATAAATGATTTTATTTCTGTAAGTAGGTTTGTACAAACACTTTTACACGTCAATCATATTTTAAAACTAGATGAGGTCGGCGTTTCCTATCTGACTACTCTGAGAATAAAGGCTGAAACAAACTCAGAGGTCACAGTCTCTTTTAAAGTCCAGACATAATCTTGGTCAGATCATGTGAAGACCATGTAGATTGGTATCTGAAATGGTCTTTTGAGGAAAGAACCACACAGATTGAGTGGACCGGTCCAGTCAGTGCACGCATTTGTCAGTAATCGTGCAGCTCAACTCAGGAAGTCAGAACTTAAGGAGCTCAACGATTCGACGAACAATACCAAAGAAAGGACATTTGGGTAGGCCACTTAAATTACTCAATCTGCCAGATCATGATCAAAATTAACTGCGAAAAAAAAAGAAATGACCCACATAATCCTCACATTCACAATAATTAAAATAACATACTACTTTACAAGTAAATACTCATGTCATTGTGTATATAAAATTCAACAATGTCAATGTGTATATAAAAAAATCGGACATAATGTTTGAGAACCATGTAGATTGGTGTCTGAAATGGTCTTTTGAGGAAAGAACCACACAGATTAAGTGGACCTGTCCAGTCAGTGCACGCATTTGTCAGTAACCGTGCAGCTCAACTCAGAACTTAAGGAGCTCAACGATTCGACGAACAATACCAAAGAAAGGACATTTGGGTAGGCCGCATAAACAAGTTAAACTGCCAGATCAAGAATATAACTGAAACAATGACCCACATAGTCCTCATATTCTCAATAATGAAAATAATATAATACTTTTTACAGTAAATATTCATGTCTAAAATAGCTAGCAAATTAAAATCAACATTCACCGTGTAAATTTATTGGAGCAGCTCAATCCCAAGCCTTTTTGTCCTCAATATAGTCTTTCACAGTATAATAGGCTTTCTGGCATAGTTTCCGTTTTATAAAAGATTTGAATTTATTAAATATTAGATCTTGAATGTGGCTAGGAAGTTTATTATAAAAACGTATACATTGGCATCTAAACGAGCCACCTATTTTCTTGAGCCTGGTTGTAGGAACAATAAATTTGTGTTTGTTTCTAGTATTTATATTGTGGATATCACTGTATTTTTTAAACAGATTAATATTTTTATGTGCATACAAAAGATTTTCATAAATATACTGAGAAGGCACAGTAATTATATTAATCTCTTTAAATTTATCTCTGAGGGAGTGTCTGGGACTTAATTTATAGATAGAACGAATTGCCCTTTTTTGTAAAACGAAAATTGTCTGGATATCGGCGGCATTTCCCCACATCAGAATACCGTACGACATCACACTATGAAAATAACTAAAGTATACTAAACGGGCTGTCTCTAAATCAGTTAAACCACGAATTTTTCTAACGGCGTATGCTGCAGAGCTAAGCTTTTTTGACAATTTATCTATGTGGGGGCCCCATTGAAGCTTGGTATCCAAAGTTATGCCTAAGAAAACTGTGGTATTTTCGGGTTTCAGCACTTCACCCTTTATGAGAACACTAGTTTCTACTTGTCTAACATGAGGTATCGTAAACTTAATACATTTAGTTTTTTTCTCGTTAAGAAGTAGGTTATTAACATTAAACCAGTTAACTACTATTGCAAGGGCGCTATTTACATTGTCAGTAATCAGCTGCTGACGTTTCAGTTTAAATAAAAGTGAAGTGTCGTCTGCAAATAACACTATATCATGTTTATCCTTTATGAGGTAAGGCAAGTCATTTATATAAATAAGAAATAAAAATGGCCCAAGAATTGAGCCCTGGGGGACCCCCATTCTTACTACCGATCCGGGTGATCTTTTTCCATTAACATCAACTCTCTGAATCCTATCACTTAAGTAAGAAGTAAGAAGATCCAGAGAGGCGTTTCGGATTCCGTAGTGGTGCAGTTTCCTGATCAATGTTTCATGAAGAACACAATCGAATGCCTTGGACAAATCGCAAAAGATTCCCAAAGCATCGCATTTGTCCTCCCATGCATCATAAACATGTCCTAAAAGTTCAACTCCGGCATCAGTAGTCGAACGACCCCTCGTAAAACCGAACTGTTTGTTATGCAGTAATTTGTGATTATTAAAAAATCCTTGCATTTGATTCAAAATAAGTTTTTCAAAAAATTTACTAAAGGTAGGTAGTACTGAAATAGGTATATAATTAGTAGGGTCTGATGTACTACCCGATTTAAATAACGGTATTATTTTACTGTTTTTCATAAGATCAGGAAACTCACCACGATCAATACAATTATTAAAAATAACAGCTAAAGTAGGTGCTACAATGTTTATTATGGACTTAGCAACGTCCACAGAATTACCCCATAGATCTGCGGTCTTTTTAACATTTAATGTGTGAAAGGTTTTAATTATATCTTTGCAGGTGACATATTTGAAATGAAATTCAGAATCACATACAGGAACGTTTTCCTTAAGTAAAGACTCTGCAGCAGTGGGTGATGAGTTTAGAGATTTAGTAGTGGATACGGGAACATCAGCAAAGAAATTTTCAAAGGCCGCGGCGACTTGGGAATCTGAATTAATTATATTGTCATCAATATCAAACGTGTAGTTACTACAGCGGTTGCATGACCTTCCCGTCTCGCTGTTAATGATACTCCATGTCATTTTAATTACGAGGGCGGGTCAATAAGTCCGTGACTTTTGGAATAAAACACAGATTTTTGATAAAAAAATAATTTTATTTTTCAACGTAGTCTCCCTTGAGCTCTATACACTTTGTCCAACGCTTCTCCAATTTTTTTTTCCCTTCCAAAAAAAATGATTTGTCGAGGTCCTCAAAATAGGCCTTTGTTTGCGAGATGACTTCATCATTGGAGTCAAATCTTTTTCCACCAAGCCATTTCTTCAGGTTTGGGAACAAGAAGTAGTCGCTCGGAGCCAAATCTGGAGAATAGGGCGGATGAGGGAGCAATTCATAGCCCAATTCATGGATTTTTGCCATGGCAACTGCACATGTGTGCACCCTTGCATTGTCTTGGTGGAAAAGAACTTTTTTCTTGGCCAAATGAGGTCGGTTTTTTTTCAAATCGTCATTGAATCGGTCCAATAAGTTGGCATAATATTCCCCATTGATTGTTCTTCCCTTTTGAAGGTAGTCAATGTGGATTATCCCGCGTGCATCCCAAAAAACAGTCGCCATAACTTTATTGGCTGACAAACCCACCTTGGCCTTCTTCGGCGCCGATTCACCCTTAGAAACCTACTGTTTTGACTGTTGTTTGGTCTCTGGTGTGTTGTGATGGATCCATGTTTCGTCCACGGTTACAAAACGGCGCAAAAACTCCTCCATATTGCGATTAAACAACGCCAAACCTTCCTGTGAAGTTGTTACACGATTGCGTTTGTAGTCGACTGGGAGCAAACGCGGCACCCATCTTGCGGAAAGCTTTCTCATGCCCAAGTGATCATTCAAAATTGAAACCACTGAGCCATGCGAGATCCCTACGGCTTCCACAATCTCTTGCACTTTCAATTTTCGTCGGCCAACACCATATCGTGAATTTTTTCGATTGTTTCGGGTGTAGAGACCTCAACTGGGCGTCCAGGACGTTCGGCATCTTCAGTGCTTGAACGGCCACAACGAAATTCAGTAAACCACTTTTTTACCATTGAAATCGGTGGTGCAGAGTCCCCATAGTATTTATCAAGCTTAGCCTTGGTCTCGGTAATGGTTTTTTTTCGCAAGAAATAATGCTTAATAAGCACACGAAATTCACTTTTTTCCATTTTCTCCTCAAATTAGTGAGTATTCTGATAAAAATAGCTGTCAAACACAAACTAACTGACGCAGCAAGTTTAAAATTTGACAGGAGTCAACTGACAGATGCCTGTTGACAGGAGCAGTGTTGCTGTTTCAGTAAAGAGGTCAGAAATTCAAAAAGTCAACTTATTGACCCGCCCTCGTACATTACTACTATTTTTAATTTTTGAACTCAAATAACGTGACTTGGCCATACTGCAAACTCTTTTAAATAATTTTGAATAATTCTTAACATATAAATTAAATTCAGCAGTGTTTATACAAGTCCGTTCATCATATAATTCGTAAAGTCGTTTTCTACTTTTATGTATACCAATGGTGGCCCAGTCACTGAATGAAGCGTTACTATTCACCGAGATAGTCTTTGGAATGAATGTGTTATCAAATTGTGTGCAATACATATTAAAAAAATCATTATATTGTTCATTAGGGTCATCATTAGTCGACAAAAATGGTAATTTACTTAAAAGTTTAGTTTTAAATGTTTCCAAGCGATTACTAGTTTTTGAGGTAACAGTGATATCTTGTTATTAAACTGTCTGTGTTATTAAACTTACATTTTAACAAAAAAAAACTCGATGTTTTGTCAAGCCGTAAAAACGATGCGAAGCAGGGACGGGTCGCTAGTCATATAATAAACAAATGGCGACGTCAAATATGTGACATCAATTGACAAGTAACGAGTTTAATGTGATAAAGTCCAAAAGTTATCAACATTTTAACATCCTATAGCAGATAATCACTAACCATCAAAACCAAATAAAATATTTTCAAGGCATAATATATCAGCCCTGTAGATTAATCTGTCTATTTCGTATCTAATATGTATAATAAGTGATTGTATTTAGTGAAACTTTTTCATAAATGTTTACATCGTGTTCAGGAGCTGAAACTTCGTCTGTAATAATATAATATTTTCAAGACATAATAAAACACCCCTTTATATTAATCTGTCTATTTCGTACCAAAGAATTGATTGTATTTAACTTTTTTTTAAATGTTCATGAATCGTGTTCAGGAGCTGGTACTTCGCCTGGAAGACTGTCGGTCGAAGGAGCGTCGCCTTGAAGAACTCAAACATAACTTGGAAGTATGCCTCGCGGATGCCACGCAGCAGATACAAGAACTCAAGGTCTGTTTGATGAACGTAACATATTTGCTGTGGCTGTACAGTGTACGTTGGCTGCACTTTCATTTTATCGTAGTAAAAAAATAAATTGAAAAAAGAAAAGAAATTTGAAAAGATCAATTGAAAAGAAAGAAAAACAAACAAAAAACAAGGACTGACAAAGGTTTACAAATCAGAATGAATGTTTATTTAGCGCCATGGCCCAAACATTTACTAAAAGCCTTGTCAATCTGGGCCAAGTAGGAAAAAAAAAAACACTCTTCAATCAGATTATTTTAAAATAAGTTTTGAAAATAAGATAGATTCTGCAAAAAAAAAACCTAGTGAAGAATTTTCACCACGATTATCTTTATCAACAGTCAATCAGTTTCTTTAACAGTCGATATTTTTTTCCACATAATGTATCACTTTCACGCGGTATTTCTTATGTAAAAATAATTCCGGTGATAAATCTTAACTAGAAAGTATTTCGCAGAATTTACTTTTAATTTAACTTATTTTCCTAGGCTTATAATAAATCTCTTTACATTTCAGGCTCGTCTCGGAGGCAGCGAAGGTCGTTGCCGCGCGCTAGAAGCCTCACTCTCTCAATGCGAGAGCGCCAAACGGGAGGCCGAAGCAAAACTATCGTCCATCGCACACGCCTTACGAAGAGTCTGTGGTGTTCAACCCGACGGTACCGTACATGCAGCCACTAGGAAACGACTCGCTAGTCCTGCTAGGAGATATAGTCCACATAGAGGTAAGTACAATAAACGTGTTAAAACCCGACTCAAACTTTATGGCGGCACGGAACACGAGGCGAGTCGCTGCGCAGTAACAGATTCACGTGTTAGCGGGGGTGAGGGGTGAGGTATTGCACAGCGAGTGGTGCACTTCAGAGCCGTCATAAAGTTTGAATCGGGCTGTAGTTTTGAACAGAATAGAATATCTTTATTTTGTATAAAATATGGTACATACATAAAATGGATTGTCTTTTATAGATCACCATAAATACCCTAGACAGACATATTATAACAAATTGTTATGAAAAAATGTGTATGATGCGGCTCTTTTATCTTTTGTTTGTTCGAATACGTTTTCTTTTTGTAAACGAGACACAATTTTCTGTATTTAAAAATAATTATGAAAGTTATTTCATCAATTATTAATGTTACTTATTACCGTTTTATTCCATGCATGTTGGTTTCAGCCGACTAGCTTCGGTATTTTAGTGCAACTTGCAGTTTGACCACGATTTCTGTTTATAAATGAGTCTCCATTTACTTTCTCAATCATTGTCATGTATGCATGCATTATAATATACACTCAGAACTAAATACTGTAAACCAATTTGGTCTACTCTAATGAAAAAGTTACTATGTGAGGAAAAGTTTACCACTATGCTCGGTAGATGGCGTTGTTCATTTCACGCAAATTTCTGAATCGCGGTGTTAAGATTCTCCGCGACTGAATTGGGGTACCCGGTTCCAGTTCTTCGGTATCGCTTCTCGGCCTTTTGGCTAAGATCAAAGTGTAGTATCTGTTCTTTTCAGCTTAATATCTGAAAGTTCCCTCACTGAGGGACCAGTATATTAAACTGATTTTTGTAAGCTGACGGGATGTTCGGGGCTCGCTCCACTCCCGTCGCGGGTAGGCCCGGCATTGCAGTGCCGCCGGGATCGGCCCACATGATATGATTGTAGATAATAACCTCTCCAGAAGAATAAAAGTCATAGATTTCTACTCTTCTGGAAATGAAATAACCAACGACTTTACAACGTGGAACGTGGTTTCTGGAAATGAAATAAACAACAACTTTACAACGTGGCGTCAGTCGTGTTAAGTGCAGTTTATTCAATTTGATGCGTCTGTGTAGTTATTAAATTTTCGTCAGTTCCTATTTACGGACGACGCACAGTGTCCGCCCTAGAACAAGCCAGGTGGACAAAAGTCATTATCAAATTTGTACTTTCTACCTGTAAACAACACCCCTAAACCTCTGATTCCAAGAATTGTTTACGTCTAACATTCCATACTGATGAGTCATCGTTTATCAAAGTAAGATAATGAGGAAAACCTCATTGGCTTACTTTGATAAACGATGACTCGAGAAAATGCGACTGGCCTATTTCTTTAATTGCATTTATGCAATTAAAGAAATAGGCCAGTTGCATTTTCGCGACACTTGCACTAACATCTCATGGTGGCAGTTCTAATTTTGTGGAAAGTTTTAGGGCCTCTTTCACCATCCTCAAGTAAAGTTTCAAGTAGGCTAACCGCCAGTTAAAGTCATCCGTAACATCATGTGCGGATTTCACGACGTTCGAGTAGCACTAATCATAAGATTTAACTGACCTGTAACTTACTTGCCACGACATCTGGCAATTAGCGTGTTTACTTTACAGTTTAAGAGTTGTCCATAATGTCCATTGTCAAAAATGACAGCGGGTAGGTACTTATCAGATAACATCAACGATTATTTTAAAATGTATTAATAAATGTGGATTTATTTGACTTGATTGGTCATCAATTGGATGAATTAGAATTTATACTACAACACAACGAGTACCTACCTAGGATTCGTGTATTTAAATTTCTTGTTGATTATTTTATGGATCTAGAACTCGAAAGGTTTAGGTAGTTAAATAAAGGTGAACAAATCGTAAAAAGGGTTTTTTATATTTGTCACTTTCTTGTTTAAAAATACGTTACAACAACATTCAAAGTTATTTGCGACTTATACGATAGTTTCCTCTTTTATTAATGTACTAGCTGACCCGACAGACGTTGTCATGTCATAACTATGAATATCATATGTGGTTTGGTTTTGGTTTTGACTGTTGACTAAAACTAAAACTATCGCCTCATATATCAACCGATCCATCTGTGTTAAACGATATTTGTAGCGCGCGAATTCTGTCAATCGCTGACAGTTATTTTCAAACAACAGTCAGTTATGTCAAATTAAAATTGTGCGTTAAGTTTTCTTAAATTTTCTAATGTTCCGCTGAACTTCCTTATTTTTTTCTTTCATAAGAACCTTCTCCTGACAATAATTAACACAACAAAAAAGAATTAGCGAAATTGTTCCATCCGTTCATGCGTGATGCGATGACCAAGGGAAATAGAGATTCATTTATATATATATATATATAGATAATAATGTATGTTAAACTTTATCATTTATTCGTAAACTATACTCTTCATACATGTAATTGCTTGAGCACATTTTTTTATTAGATTTATAAAATAGTATAATATTTTGTAATCTGTATATTGTAAAGAGCCCAAAAAGACAGGTTCCCTAAAACTTATAGAAAATACAATGAATTAGATAACGTTGCTAAATTGAAGAGTACACCTGTGACGTAGTATGGCAACTGAAGTAGCAGGTATTACGTTTAGTCGGTTAGCCAGAATGCTTTATAAGTTATGAATGAATTAGAAAAAATGTTAGGTGTCACTGTATTGCGGCTGCCACCATGCCATTGTGAGCGCAATTCAATTAAGTTAATATGGGCTCAAGCTAGAGGGTTTGTAGCCGAGAAAAATAAAACTTTTAAAATGTCTGACCTAAACATTCTTTTGCCAGAGGCTTTAGCTAATGTGACTGCTGAGAATTCGAAAAGCTGCGAGGGTCATGTAATAAAAGAAGAACAGAAAATGTTTAAATTAGACAAAATAATTGATGATACCACTGAACGCTTTATTATTTATGTGACAGATAGTTCTTCAAATTAGGATTCAGAATAGAGCCTATTATTATGGGACTCAAAATAATATGATTTTAACATTTGAAATAAAAGGTTTAACATCTATGAGTCACGTGTTTTTTTTTGTTTACCTTTATTTAACTACCTAAACCTTTCGAGTATAGGTGAAACTGATTTTTTTGCTAGATTTCGTCTATCGAAGTATGCAGTAAACCAAGGTCTTACTTACTTACTTACTTCGAAATCGTAAATACTTTCCAAATCATCGGTGCTTAAAGTAATCGTAGCTTTTATTTGCTCTTCCACATAGTCTAGCGGAGGTGCTGTGTTCTTACCACCTCCGGTACGGTAAACTTCCGAGTAGGTATATCCAGATCGAGCATTGAATTCATTTTGGATGCTTATAAAAAGTTTGCTCTTCTATCTCTTTTAACTTTATCCATGCCAATTAAAAAATATAGGTAATTAAAGTAACAAATTAAAATCACACGCTTTCCAAACCAGGCACAAAAACACCACACATGTCAATTGACAACTGCCAATGACGTGTAACATTGACGTATTATTGAACGAATGTAACGTATGATTTGTAATGTCATTCACTTAACCAGTAAGTTGTTACTCGAAGCTTTGTTTCGTTTGTGAAATTGACAAAAAATACTCGTAACTTTTACTTGCCGATTAACGTTAACTAAGAAGTAACTAACCAACGCTTTACTTGGAGATGGTGAACGAGGCCCTTAGTGATGGATTTTACTTATGAAGGTATGTACTATATTATTTTCTTATTAGAATCTTTTAATGTGTCATAAACATTCATAAAGTAAATTATCTGCGAATACACAAAAAGAAAACAATGTTTTACTTTGTTTTCGAACTTATCAGTGTTGGAAAAGCCATGTACCCACTTGTATCCACTCTGAATTTTTGATATGTTTTAGCTAGATGGCTATAGATGAGTATGACATATTTTATGTAGGACACTTGAGTACAACATTTTTTTTCTTTTTTTGCAGGAAAGCGTTACTCTATTAGTAAAAAAGAGTTTTTCGAAGAGTGGCTTAAGCACGAAAAAGACGAAAGAAATGATCGTCTATTTGAAGTTATTTTGTCTAAGTCTGATTTCTCTGTTATCACTAAAGAATTTCAAAGGGAAACTAAGATGAGATTAGCCAGCATTTCATCGAAAATTGCTACCAAGTGGGTGTCTTCAGGAAAGTCGAAAGAGCGTTTCCTGAATAAGAATAAGTTGTGACTGGAAGGCGAGAAGATAGAATTCTGCCTGCGATCGACTCAACCGCAACCTTCTACCTCATCCGCTGACCTTTCTCGACCCGGAATACCTTAAAAAGTCTTTGAAGATTCATCTTTTAAAACTAAGAAACGTAGAGTTGCTGATCTACTTCAATCGTGGAGTGTCGGGGAATTAATGACTGCTGCAGAGGTAGCTGCACGGTCAACTGGACTGTATAAAAACGTTGCCAGAGTTATAAAGGACATCGGCGAAAATCCAGCTTCTGCAAGTGCATGCATTAGCCTTCAAAAACCAAGTGCTGTGCAAAGTGATAAACCGCTAAGTAGTGACGAGGCATTAGCGTATTATATTGATTCAAAATCAACAGCTCACTCATATAAACAGACTAGGAAGTGGACTATGAAAGTCGGGCATCACGTGTTTCCATCATATGATTGCATTGTCCAATAAAAAAAAGCGTGTTATCCTTCCGAGGAGCACATTGTTGTACACAATCTCGAGCAAAAATTGAGCTACAAGCTACGAGGGCTGCACTAAAAGTATCGGGAATGGAATATTTCCACTGTTCCTGTCATATTAAAATCTTTTTAATTGAAAACTAAAAAAAAAAAAAAAATATCGAATACCATTTATTTATTTAAAAAAAGATTCTCGGTCTTGTCACAAGGTTTTGTCAAACTTGTTTAGTCGTTGAGAAAATAGAATTGACTCGAGAAAATTCAAGAGCGATGATTTATTAAGACTTTCGAAGTGGTTTAACACAAAAACAGTGTGTTGACCGGATGATTTCTGCATTTGGTGATGAAGCCTCATCCAAAACCACAATTTATCACTGGTTTGCTGAATTTCAACGTGGACGTGTCAAGCTCAGTGATGATCCCCGTCAAGGTCGTCCAAAAACTGCAGTCACCCAAGAAAACGTTGATGCTGTGCGTAAGCTGATTGAGGAAGATCGACATGTGACATACCGCGAAATTCAGGCAACTTTAGACATTGGCATGAGTCAAATACAAATAATCTTGCATGACCAATTAGGTGTAAAAAAGTTGTTTTCCCGATGGATACCGCATTCGCTCTGTGAAGAGCAAAAAGCGGCTCGCGTTACTTGGTCCGTCAGAACTCTCGAAAGATTCCACGCAGGATCCTCAAATGCTGTATACAACATCGTATCAGGTGACAAAATCCTGGATATACGCGTACGAACCCGAAACAAAAAGCCAGTCTCGAGTTTGGGTGTTCGAAAATGAGTTGAAGCCAACAAAAATTGTTCGTTCACGGAGTGTTGCAAAAAAAATGGTGGCCACGTTTGTCTCCAAAACCGGCCATGTTACGACTATTCCTCTTGAGGGACAAAGAACGGTTAATGCAGAATGGTATGCTAGCATTTGTTTGCCACAGGTCATTTCTGTACTCCGTAAAGAGAACTGCAACCGCCGCATCATCCTCCATCACGACAATGCGAGTTCTCACACCGCGCACAGAACAAAAGAGTTTTTAGAGCAAGAAAACATAGAATTATTAGACCATCCGCCGTACAGCCCTGACCTAAGCCCTAATGATTTCTATACTTTCCCTAAAATAAAGAATAAATTGCGTGGACAGAGATTTTCATCACCTGAAGAAGCTGTGGACGCCTACAAAACGGCCATTTTGGAGACCCCAACTTCCGAATGGAATGGTTGCTTCAATGATTGGTTCCATCGTATGGAAAAATGTGTCAAATTTCGCGGAGAATACTTCGAAAAGCAATAAATACATTTTTAAATAGTAATGTTGTGTCACTTCCTTGGTTCCCGAAATTTTCAGTGCCGCCCTCGTATTTTGAATAAAACATCAGAACGTTTAGTAGAAGCTCAGACAGAAGTTATCACAAGTGTGCTACCCAATCTAATACCCATTTCATCGTTTACTCTTATAAGTAAATGGGGATGTGACGGAAGTTCCGGTCATAGTGCTTACAAACAGAGATTTGAGAACAGCGAAGACACTGATGAGTTCCTTTTTGTTTATTCGTTCGTTCCTCTAAGGTTAATCGACGAAGGTAACAACACTATCTGGCAAAATCCACGTCCATCATCGACGATGTTTTGTCGTCCAATTAAATTCGTTTTTGGCAAAGAAACTACGGAATCGACAAAAATCGAGTCAAATAAGGTTTTGGAACAAAAAAACAACTTGGAGGCTACATCTTGTTATCTTGGTGCTTCTGAAATTTTTGTTAAGCACAAGCTTCTGCTGACTATGGCTGATGGAAAAGTGTGCAACGCTTTGACAGAGACACATTCATCGCAGAAATGCTATATTTCTGGGGCTACTACCAGAATGATGGAGGAACGCATTTTGATAGAAATCAGAATAATTTTGGCTTTGGTTTGTCAACATTACATGCTTGGATTCGTTCGTTTGAGTGCTTTTTACACATTAGTTATAAGTTATATATTAAGAAATGGCAAGTTAGGTCTTCAGAGGAAAAAGCAAGTGTAAAACAACGATCAGACGAAATCAAACAACGATTCAAGCATGAAATGGGATTAATTGTGGACAAGCCAAAGCCAGGATTTGGTTCCAAAATGATCAAACCACAGATTGACGTTTTTTCGGAAACTTCGAACTGAGTGCTCAGATCACAGGATTGGATGTTACAATCATCAAACACTTTAATGTATTGTTGAAGATATTGTCTTCTGGCTTCGAGATAAATCTTGTTGAATTCAAAAAGATTTGTCTCGAGACACGAAGACTTTATCTAAGTCTCTACTCGTGGTACTACATGCCTGCTACTGAGCATAAATTGCTTATTCACAGTACAGAGGTGATTAAGACGCCAATAGTTCCAATAGGGCAGCTTTCAGAGGAAGCCCAAGAAGCGAGAGACAAAGATTGCCGGAGGTTTAGAGAGCACAACACCAGAAAGTGCTCTCGTCTTGCCACGAATACAGAGTTGCTCAATATGTTGATTTTATCGTCTGCTAACAGCCTCCGGGAAGTACCGAAAAAAAAGTCTAATAAATTGTGCGCGGAGGTGTTAAAGCTCATCATAGCTCCCACTATAGAACCTCGACTCCAACTGCAACCAAGACCTACACCAACTCAGGAAGACAATCTTCTATCGGATTCATCGGATTCTGAATCCGATGATTCTGATTTTGAGAATTAGTTTTAATGTAAATAGATACCTCTAGTGTTAGATTTATAATTTGTGTACTCAATATGTTAGTCTAGGGTGGTATAATTATATATAATTAGCGTTGATAGTTGGAGCGATTAAGATAATTTTATTCTTATTTTTTTCCCTGTATTATAATCGTGTATACATGAAATAAAATATTTATACACAATTCCAAAGCATTTTCTTTAAAAAACAAATTATAGTACTTTATAAATAACTAATTTATAGATATAGTTCCGCAACCATGAAAAAATATTTTTGTCCACTTGTTCTACGCTGGACAGTGTGCAAACGACGCATTCCTGTTAAACACTCCAAATAATGTAATGTTTGAAGCTCAAATTCAAAATCAAAACCGAACTTATTTAGATAGCACTAAATGATGACTTGGTCTGCAAAGCCACAGGGTCAAGGGTAGGGGAACCGATCACTTATCCGATTTTTTATGTTCGAATTTCATTTTACCGAAAACTATTGACCGACTTCTTTTTTGCTATATGCAATATTTGACATATTTTTCGATCATCGAAGTATCATGTGTCATAGGTATTATTTTACCAAACTATATTTCGCCGATTTACAAAATAACTTTTTTGCTATTGGCCGAAGCCTCTTTTGAACTTTTTTCATTTGCCAAATGATTTATTTGCCATATTTTCACCACACCGAAACAACATATTACGGAATATTATTTGGTCACAAATATATAGCCAGTTACTTGGTAGCATTTTCAATATTAAATTAAAATAGTGTTATAAAACTTCAATATGTTGTGCAACAAAATTTAGTGAGAAACGAATCGCTGCAAAACCGACATCACGCAGTCTTGTCTGCCCTACCCCTAGAGTGTAATTTGAGCTAGCGTGGGGTCGCCCAAACCCCGCAACGCCGGAGCCGTGACAGACACAATGCTTGCTACATGTTGCATGCCTGCTTGCATGTTACATACTTGTTTGCACGCTGCATGCCTGCTTGCACGCTGCATGCTTGAAGCAAGCATCCTTGCTTGTATGCTTCTTACTGGGAACGAAACACAAAATACGAAATAGTGTCCACAAAATTTCTAGACGTTTGTGAAATGAAAATATAGTAATTAAAACAGTGGTATAATGAATGTTCGGAAACATAATACTTCGAACAAATGTTATTTCGGCTAAGTGTAACTTAGGTAAAAAGTTTTTCGACCAAATGAAACGTCGGAGTAACGAAAAAAATCGAATTAATAAGAGGTCAACTGATACAGTTGCAGACGTGACTTCGATGAAGTAAAAAAAACGAAATGATAATAGTTGAAAAGTTATAAGTGAAATGAAATTAGGTCAAATATTTGTCGAACTTATGATAGGTAACCCAAGGGCCCCACCCTCGGGTTACCTCATTCCCGAAAGACGTACGTACACACGGCTACATATCAAGCTATACATTTCCAGTATAAGCTGAGCTCTCATTGTACGGAAATCATATAAAATGCGAGATCAGCTTAAACTGGAAATGTCTTGCTTAATATGTAGCCGTAGTTACATCTCCAAATAAGCTCAATGTTGTTTTCTGAAATTCTCCATGTTCACGCGGCTATACGGCATTTCAGGTCGCGACCACTCCGAGGATCGCAATGAGATCATAGACGTGGATCCTGAGCTCGTGAAGAAAGGCATGCGCAACTTGATGCACGATGTGTGCCAGATTGAACGCGAGAAGGTATGATTTACATAACGGTCTTTATACTGAGGCCTTAGCACGAACTCGTGACGTAAACGTAACGTAAATTCGAACGATTTTTGAATCGAAAATACTATCCTGAAGTATTTTGGTTAAAATTTTGCGGCAACCACAACTATATATCAACTAGCTTAAACTTCTGGTTTTAACATACTCTTAAAATATTGCCTACTACCTTTTGCCCGCGGCTTGGCTCGCATTAATTTAGACTTTAACAATCAATTCGGGTTATAATTCAATCATCGAAAGACACGTGGCGCCATCTATTATCATAAGAACGTTATTGTTGTTTTGCTCAGGAACAGTACGTTTTTTTGGGATGAAATGTACCCTATGTCCGTTTATATGCAAAGTTCAGGATGATCGGTTCAGTGGTTCAGGCGTGAAAAGGTAAAAAACAAACAAACAAACTTTCGCATTTATAATATTAGTTAGGTTTTAGGTTGTGAGTCGTCTGTCAGTGAATGAATATAACTGTATTACAGGACGACTTCAAATCCCAAGTGAGCATGCTAAAGAAGCAGCTTAAAGACGCAAGCGAACAGGCAGGGAAGGGAGACAACAAGCTACAGTCTGTCACCGCCAACCTCCGGACACTGCAGGAGGACAAGGCAAGGTTACAGAGTGCGTTCGGGCAGAAGGAGGCACAGCTTAATGCGCTGGTAAGTTACTGTTGATTTAGCAATAGATTAACTTAAACTACCTTCTATACCTACATTATATAAATTATAGTTGGTTTTCGTGTCTGTCTGTGTGATCGCGTTTTTTTTCTTGACTTCGCAACGAATTTTGTTGCGGTTTTCACCATTATTTAGAGTTTTTTTTTTCGGAAAGTTTATGTGTATCTTCTTCTATCTATCTATCTTCTTGTATCTATTTATTAAAACTTTATGCACAAGTAAAAAAATACTGTACAAAGATGAACTTAATGCCTGAGGAATTTTCTACCAGGCAACTTTAGGCAGATGCAATATACGGGATGCGGGATGTATCTATCTATCTATCTGTATAAAAAAAAACAAAGTCCGGTTAGTTACACCATATAACTCAAGAACGACTGGATCGATTTTTATGATGTTTGATTTGTCGGATTTGTCTCCACCCGAATAGCAGAATAACTATTAAAACATGGGAAAAAATCACGAAAACCAAAAAAAAGTTAACGGATTTTTTCATACTTTTTGTATGGAACGGCTCAGCTAATAAGTTAAGGACGCTATCACATTTTTCCACAAATATCAGTGCTTTTCAGGTACCATTTTAATGAATTAGGATCACTGTTGCGAGGATATCTTGGTGTCAACTTAAAGATAATATATTCATCTCCAGAATGAACCTATAAAAATTGTATAGCCCCATACAAAATTTTCATAAAAATAGGTTCTAACCATCACAATATCACCAATAATTTTAAAAAGATGGGGTCGGATTATGAACCAGTACAGCTAAATCCACTGCATTGTTAAACTTAAAAATAATAAGAAATTGTTGCTTATATAGTCCTCTATACCGGTAGCTAAATATTTTGTAGGTAAATAAATAACTTGTTCATTTATGAGAAAAATAAGAAACGACCTCAAATTTCTCCATACATTTTCTTCTTGCGGTTCGTCATTCCGCGCTCGGACGCGCTCGTGGAAGCACGGGTGTATCAATTTCTGGCAAAAAAATATTACGTAAATTAGTGTGTACTGTATTGTATACTGTGGTTGGACGAAGTTGATACTTTTTCGGAGATTGCTGATGGAGACGCAAGTACCAATAACTGTTTACTACCAGAACTAGTTGACCCTCGATACGCGAGGTCTATGAATCTTATAGATACTAGAGCTAGAGCTCACACATACGCACAAACATACTCACGGAAACTCATAACGCGTAAAAGGTTCAAAAATATTCCGTTGGATATGGTTGGATAATCCACCTTTTTTTTTAATCAAATTTTTCACAGGAAGGTACACTACTGTTTACATTTTGCGATTGTTAACCTGCTTATATACAATATACTCGTAGTATACTTTAACTACCTACTTTTGTTTTAATTTTTATGAAAAATACTGAGCACGCTCCCCAGTCTCAGTAAATAAAATACTTACTGTTTTCATAAGGGAATGATTATTTTTAAATAACACAACGAAAATCTAGGATAAACTCCCACGCTAGTATTTGATTATGTAATGCTCCAACAATTGTCAGCAACAATAATATTTACATGTACTTAGATCTTTTCTAACTAAAAGTAGCCTGGGCGATAATCGTAGGTGATCCTTGTAATAGTAAAATGTTAAGGTCGTTAGTTTCCGTAAAAATATGGTATTTAATCCATATGGCCAGTGCTTGAAATTTTTGAGTACCCACCTACGTAATTATTATTATGAATAATTTTATTTCAGAATAAACATTCCATACATTGTTAGTAAATAATACTTCTTTGTTAGTAAAATTATTAATTATTATTATTGTTTGATGAATTTCAAAAATATTAAAAACATGACTATCACGCAGATAGTACTTAGTCACAGTTACCAAAATTAGATTGCAAGCTTACAACTAACTTTACTCAATGAATACCAGTAAAATTAAAAAATAATACCTTCAAGTACCAAGATTAGATTAGTTACCTATAAAATCGAGCGGGCAGCGGTTTCAATGTGTGCGTGCGCGTAATGTTGTTGTGTTGCGACTCAAATGCCTAAACTTCAGTGTTTCAAAAATGTGATAGCGTCCTTAACAAAATATTTATTGATTTTGAGGCAGTACGAAGTTTGCAGCGTCAGCTAGTAATACTGTATAAATATTAAACAGACATATAATAAAATTATAATAATTTATTTTTAATAATTAATTTGTATTCTGGTTTAATTTCAATACAGGTGTATTCCTGAAATAAAAATGAATTAATTTTGTATTTTTCTTTATAAAAAGAAATCTTGATGATTTATCAAGTCATAAAAACCGTGTAAAGCAGGGACAGGTCGCTAGTATTTTATAAACTTGACGGCTGAGTCCACTCGCCTGCATGCGTATGTTTTGGAACTACACAGTCATCCACTGTCCTCATCTAGAGTCGTTGTAAATCGAGCTCAAGTTTGTCCATACATTAGGTTTTTTTTTGTATCGATTTCAAAAAATGAAGTAGGTTACATTTGGTTTAACAAAAACGTAGCAACACAAACCATCGCGGGTTTAACAATTAATATCAGATACGGCACGTCGGTACCACAGCATAATTATTTATTTAAAAAACTATGTGGGTATACGTTTGTTATTACAATTTATGAAACAAAAACTTTTTTACAAAAAAACAACCGACTTCCAAAAAAAACACTAAAAGACGTGAAAAATAACTTTAATTTCGGAAGTCGGTGTCTTTAGTTTTGTATTTTCGTTTTTGGCCACCGACTTCCAAAATTAAAGTTATTTTTCACGTCTTTTAGTGTTTTTTTTGGAAGTCGGTTGTTTTTTTGTAAAAAAGTTTTTATTTTTCACTTTTTAGTTGCGGTACCTACCCCACACAAATTTGTATACCACTACTTGGTGTTTAAATAACAGTGACAGGAAATTATTAACACATCATCCATATAAACTAAGTGGAAAAAATATGCAGTATTAAGGATAACCCAAAAACTACTAGTCCGACCTTGATCAAATTTAAATGGGACCACATGTGAATCACCACCTATCAAATAAAAAAAGAATCATCCCAATCGGTTCACCCAGAAAAAAGTTCTGAGTTAACACAAATAAAAAAAAAAAACATACAGACGAATTGAGAACCTCCTCCTTTTTGTGAAGTCGGTTAAAAAAAGAAAGAAAGAAAAATAGGTTTATCAATCAATAGGCAATCTAAGAAGTGTTTTTGTTCTTGTAACTAATTAGGTATTTGTTTCAGAACGAGTCTGTACAAAGTAAGACCCTGGAGATCAGCAACTTGCGCGACAAGATCACCAGCCTGGAGGCTGCGTTAACATCTACTACTGAAGAAAAGGTTCAGAATGAGGTAACAATTTTAATTATTTTCAAAATAATGTGATATTTCTTGCTTATGTTGTCAAAGTATTAATTACGAGTAAGGGCCTGTTTCACGATGTCTGAGTAGCCACTACACGAAATAAATAAAATATTATACAAAAATAAAAATAATAAATTCGAAAATGGAACAGAATTCAACACGCAACATAACATCAATGGGTCAGGCAGACGTTTACCAAAAGTACACCAACATTTCACCAGTTATGAATAGAATTTGTATGAAATTATAGAGACAAGCGTTTCGACAACAATGCACATAATATGATCCTTTGTGAGACACTGGCATCCATACTGGGATACCCTGTGTGACGAATCACCAGGCTATCACCCCGAATTAAGAGGGCGCACACGGGTCCACTAGCGCCAGTCCTTTAAAAAAGTATTATCTCGTGACTGAGAAGGAATTTTGAAAAACGGCTCGATAAGCGACCTCGGTAAGTGTGTCAAAATTTTTGTAATACCTTTTATAAACTTTCATATAGAGACACGAAGCAACAAAATTCGATCTAAACAAAAGCGGCCACATTCATTTAGATCGTATTTTGTTACTTCGTGTGCCGTTATTCAAAATTCCTTCTGAGTCACGAGATAATACTTTTTTAAAGGAGTGGCGCTAGTGGACCCGTGTAAGCGCTCTTAAATCTAATTAACATTGCAGTGGTCAATTTTCAAACTAGACAAATTAAATATTGATGAAGGGAAAACAAAAACAGACATGTTTAAATTAAATAAACAAAAAAGAAACAAAATTTTGAATTACAAAAATAGGAATAGTGTAATGTGTGAGTGTGTAGGGTGTTTGTTACAGTAAAAAACTGCCTAGTAAGTTAACGGGAACTTAATCGTAGGTGGTGAAACAGGCCCTAAGTATTTTTAGTTCAGTGAGCTAGGTCTTTAATTGAGATTATTATTTGTATAAGATCTCTTTTAAAAAACTTTTTATATTCCTAGAACAAAGGAGATAATCTACGAGTTCAGTTAGCGGAGCGGGTACAAGAAGTAGGACAGCTGCGTGAAGCGCTTGCAGCGGCTGAAGGTACATATTACACTGTAACGGCTAGGGCTTTGCAGGTAGACTGCGCAGGCCGTTAACTACAGGTAGTTAAGAGAAACTAGGTAATATTCATACACTTTATATTATAAGTACAAAAAGTTATTCTAAGTAAGCACACTGTTTAGCTGCACTGAGCACTATCACTTTATAGTTAGGAGGGGTACCGTCCTTGGGTTCTGGGCAGCCGGCAGGTCCTTCCGCACAGCACCGCAAAAGGCCGGTAAGGCCTTCACAGGGCCGCAGTAAGCGGGCGTGGGTAGCAGGTCGTAGGACGCCGGTAGCTCACTACGCCTCAGCGCGCAGGTTGATTAGCGGGCGTCGGTGGCAGACCGTAGAACGCCGGTAGTGGACTACGCATCAGCGCGTAGGTTGGTTAACGGCGTCGGTAGCAGACCGTAGGACCCCGGTACCACACCACGTATCAGCGCGCAGGTTGGAGTTGTCCTGTCCTCAGCCAGGACGTAGAACCCTGGAAGGCGCGTAGGGAGCGCATGTTATTTGAAGTGCAAAAGCAGCTAGCCGCGTGCGATGTGCCCAGCCTCCTTTCCCCTTCGGAGACCAAGGAACGGTGTAAGGAGAAGGATAGGCAGAAGCTCAACACATCGCAGCGGCTTACAGGCAGAGAGTTGCAAAGACAGCGTGTCACAATGACAGATGCAATAAGAGGTTATGTATGTAACACGCGAGCATAAAATACAAAGAAAACAATGGTAATAATAAATGGCTCGCTATATGGCTTATAAAACACAGTACCTATGGTAATAATAATAATTAATGAGGAACTCACCCTAGGTCGGGGCACAAGGAATCTGGAGTGTCAGAATATAGTAGCTCGCCAAACCAGCGCGAGATCAAAATGGACGAGTGTTCTCAAGTTAATTAGTGTTGTTCCATCTATTTAGTGATGTGCTTAGCGACTAAGTAATTACTTTATTATAGCATCACTCGACTATTTCCCGTTGAGATTCCTCACAACGCTACAACACATCTGATGAAGTCAGTCCTGTCCAAATTATATTCACCGGTAAACAGTCACTGCTGGATCTACTGAATTCGGACGCTGGGTGACAGTAGATAGGGATAAATAGACAGATGTAAGTCGTTTACCTTGTTTTGGGACGTCAAGTCGCCGTTGTATAGATTTCGGTGACCTTAAATCCGTAATAAGTGCAACAAAAATCCAGTAAACTAAAAGGGAGCGTATTTATCGTAGTGGAGAAGGGAGTTGACTCGTTTCGACACATTCAATTAATGTTCGAACCTGAGCTGCTCTCGATTAATATCTTCCGTTAAAGTTGAACCGTTTTCTTCAGACTTCAAGTAGCATGCCATTCTATGTATTTCCTATATCAGGTCGCGCGGCCCGGCTGGACGTGCGTCGCGCACAGTTGGAAGGTGACGTGCAGAGAGCTGCCGTCGCCGCCAGGGACAGGGACCAGGCTCTGAAGGTAAGCAAGAATTTGTGAGACAGCTTATGATAACACAAGCTGTGGGTGGGCCTGATGGGGTTCCCTATTGGCAAACATTACGTACAGAACAACTATTTTCTTTAAGTCCCTCGGTAATCATCGCATTTCCGAATACAAACTTTTACAAACAATTAATTGTTATTTTGTTTTGACATAACAACACAATACAGTACTTTGTTCTGAATTCAAATTATTATACACGATTACGAGGGCTGCACTAAAAGTATCGGTAATGGAATATTTCCACTGTTCCTGTCATTTTAAATCTTTTTAATTGAAAACTCCTTGGTTTTAAAAATCGAATACCATTTATTTATTTAAAAAAAGATTCTCGGTCTTGTCACAAGGTTTTGTCAAACTTGTTTAGTCGTTTTGACTCGAGAAAATTCAAGAGCTATGATTTATTATGACTTTCGAAGTGGTTTAACACAAAAACAGTGTGTTAACCGGATGATTTCTGCATTTGGTGATGAAGCCCCATCCAAAACCACAATTTATCGCTGGTTTGCTGAATTTCAACGTGGACGTGTCAAGCTCAGTGATGATCCCCGTCAAGGTCGTCCAAAAACTGCAGTCACCCAAGAAAACGTTGATGCTGTGCGTAAGCTGATTGAGGAAGATCGACATGTGACATACCGCGTAATTCAGGCAACTTTAGACATTGGCATGAGTCAAATACAAATAATCTTGCATGACCAATTAGGTGTAAAAAAGTTGTTTTCCCGATGGATACCGCATTCGCTCTGTGAAGAGCAAAAAGCGGCTCGCGTTACTTGGTCCGTCAGAACTCTCGAAAGATTCCACGCAGGATCGTCAAATGCTGTATACAACATCGTATCAGGTGACAAAACCCTGGATATACGCGTACGAACCCGAAACAAAAAGCCAGTCACGAGTTTGGGTGTTCGAAAATGAGTTGAAGCCAACAAAAATTGTTCGTTCACGGAGTGTTGCAAAAAAAATGGTGGCCACGTTTGTCTCCAAAACCGGCCATGTTACGACTATTCCTCTTGAGGGACAAAGAACGATTAATGCAGAATGGTATGCTAGCATTTGTTTGCCACAGGTCATTTCTGTACTCCGTAAAGAGAACTGCAACCGCCGCATCATCCCCCATCACGACAATGCGAGTTCTCACACCGCGCACAGAACAAAAGAGTTTTTAGAGCAAGAAAACATAGAATTATTAGACCATCCGCCGTACAGCCCCGACCTAAGCCCTAATGATTTCTATACTTTCCCTAAAATAAAGAATAAATTGCGTGGACAGAGATTTTCATCACCTGAAGAAGCTGTGGACGCCTACAAAACGGCCATTTTGGAGATCCCAACTTCCGAATGGAATGGTTGCTTCAATGATTGGTTCCATCGTATGGAAAAATGTGTCAAATTTCGCGGAGAATACTTCGAAAAGCAATAAATACATTTTTAAATAGTAATGTTGTGTCACTTCCTTGATTCCCGAAATTTTCAG
Organism: Griposia aprilina; assembly: GCA_916610205.1. Taxonomy (NCBI): domain Eukaryota; kingdom Metazoa; phylum Arthropoda; class Insecta; order Lepidoptera; family Noctuidae; genus Griposia; species Griposia aprilina. The sequence continues at coordinate 3,892,346 of OU744293.1, read as the reverse complement.
TGCCGCCCTCGTATCTAATAATTGATCGACATGGAAATTAGCATTCGTTTGTATTCGGAAATGCGATGATTCCCGAGGGACATTAAGAATAGTTGTACTGAACTTCCATAAAAACTTTTACCAGTTAAATTAAACGAGGTTTTGATAAAACAACAGTGGTATATTGAATAATAGTAAAAATACAAAAGCGATACACGCGAACTATGCAATAGTGGACGTACAAAAGGGAAGAGCGAGATAGCACGTTAAGAAAGAGTTGGCTATATGACAGTGACCAGAGATTAGAAAATAATGTAATGTCATTTAAACAAAGCTATAGATTAACAAGTATATATTCTAACAGGGATGAATTTTCAAATATCTTTAGTGCTCCCTTCCGTTGTATACGGACTCCTTGTGCAAATTTTCATGCTTCTAGCTAGACCCAGCGGTTGAAACTTTGCGTTGTATGTCAGTGAATTTCAGATTTTTATAACGTAGATTCAATTTAATTTGTACTAATTTGGTAGTACAAATTAAATCTAAGTAATAATGGTTTTCGGTCTGACTTTCCTCATCGCCAATTCTATTTTCGAAATACGATAAATACCTAGGGAGGTGAATAAGTCCGTCATACTGAACTATCCTTCCTATGAAACCGATACATATGAGGAAAAAACATCTTTTCATACATGTAGTATGTCTATGTACTTTTATGTAAGAAGTAATTATTTTTTTCACGATTCGAATATGATTTTCAAGTATTATTATTATTTATTTATTTCCTAAACACTTTTTTTTATTTGGTTTTACCCACACAACGGAAACCTCTCAGGATTTACCTGTGTCCTGGCGAGCCGTTCAGTTCAGACAATTTACAGTATGACCCATTAAGCTGATACAGGTGGCACTCAACTGTATTCTTCTAGGCACTATACTGTGTATAACTGTGTTCTGGCAACACACTGTATTCTAGTACTACTGGTTTCTGTTACCAATTCATTATTCTAACCCTTCAGAAACTCCAAGAGCGTTGCGAAGGTTACACCCGCACGATAGCACAGCTAGAAGACCGCTGTACCTCCCTCAAGGGCACAGTGGAACAGCTGTCCACAGCTCTACAGAAAGCCGCCGCGGCCGAGAGTGAGCTTAGAGCTGAGCTCAGCAAGGTGACCCGACAGTTCAACGAGGCGAAGAACAATGAGCATAATGCCGTGGATAAGCTGAGGCAGATACAGAAGAGTGTTTGTGAGTTGAATTTTTGATCTATTCTTGTTCTTTGATATTGGCACGAACTAAGCAAAAATCATGGTCTAATAAAACAAGGTCTGGCATTCCGGGAGTGACACATGCTTACGTCACTATCTAGTTGCCACTTTATTGCAACAAAACGCGAATTATGGAAACATTTTCAGTCACCATTCTGTTATAAAATATATATAAAGCATTTAAATTGTCGTTTTGTTTTTCTAGTCAAACGAAACAATTCAATTTAAACATACCAACATAATTCTTAGTTATAACCTCATTGTTTTATCAGATTCGCACAGGTAATATAGGCGGTTGGGGAGTTATTATTACACACTACTGGTAACACAGCGGTGATGACTTAGGCTTGTGTCTCCCACGTGACCACTGTGTCTCGCAATGCTATACCTGGCGAAGTATATTATTATATACTATACTTCGACACAGTGCCATGCAGTTGCCATGGTATAATAATACCATGGCAAAAATCTAGCAGTTGGCTGATTCGCTGAGTGCGCTAGATTTATGTAGATTCAGATAAGATGCTGCGCAAACTTAAACACTGTTCTTGGTTGAAGTGCCTGGTATACCTTATTAAATGGACATAGTAGGCATAGTAGGTATTTGCATTTTTTAACAATACCAATAGGGAATATGCTTGCAAGTCAAATAAGAGTATTTTTTTTTTATAGACTATTACTTCAGAATTATGCCTCCATCATTATATTTGATTATAATTTCTTTATGAGCGTGTTTTTTTTTAAAGGGCAATAGAACTAGGAAATTCAAATATTTGAAAAGCGACGCCATTGGTCAGGGCAAATGTGACAACAATAAATGCCAAAGTGTTTTATAGGAGTGGTCACGATTCAGTCCGTTGTCAATGTCATAGACTATGACGTCACCCCAAGCGCGCTAAAATGGAGGGTGTTTAAGGTGCCCCTGTCGGTTGGCTATTTTAACTAGTTTTAAGTACCTTCAATTGGTGGTTTGGCGTTGATTTTTTTTTTACTATTTTATGGCGATGGCGATGGCGACCAAAAGCTAACTTAACTCTGACCACGTTGATCACATTATAGCAACTATAAACCACAATGGCTGCGTCTGTGCATGAACTGATCACTCTAAGCACAGACGCTTTTTATCTTTTGGCTATGCACATGCTTCATTCCACCTTTAAATCAACCAGTCTAATAGTTTTCTACCGTTCAAAATATTTAACCAAGATATTACGTGTTCCTCCAGCGAGCTGCGAGAATGAGAGGCGAGTTCTGACAGAGAAGCTAGAGAGTGCCAAGTCAGCACTCGGTGAGATGAAGAGACTCAACGCTTCACTTGAAGACCAGGTGCACAGACTCACCAACCAGCTCGCCAATGTAGAGGTGCAGAGGTATGTCGAATTTGAATGGGCTTCACTCTTTTCTACTTAAAAATATGTAGGTACATCATTGAGGAGCAAGTCTTGAAACTACGACGTGGTCTCAACCATTGGGAACGATGCGAGATGGGACTTTAAAATAATTACCAACATGGCTTATTGTAATTTTGGTTTTAACTAAGCACTTGGTGTTAAATATAAATAAATAAATCTTAGTTTATTGGTAATCATTGGCTTCTCCAAGTAAATAAATGTTGACTGTCTAGAGGAACAGGTAAAAGATTGTCAAGGTAAAGTGGCAAAGGGTCCACCATACCGCCAGTTCTTGGAACTGATTGCTGAGTTTTGGAACACAATCGTTCTTGACTACGAATTGGTATACGCATGGTTGGACCTCTCATGCTAGGTGAAGCGACGATCTTTGCGGTGTGGTACTGTTTGAAACAGAATTGCCGAAGATCGAGCCCAGTGGCTTGTAGTGCTGGGCGTTTTATTTCGAAACGGTTTTAAAAAACAGTTTGTCAATAAAAAACGAACGAACACTTTCTCGACGATCCAACATTAGATTTAAAAACGAACGGAATGAATACAGCTCTTCATTTCATTCTCTGATCGGTCGCAATCGCAAAACGAACGGCAGGTTGGTTTATTTGGTACTATGCGTGTGACGTTTTTAAATTGATAGATCTAAATTAATACTCTATAACTGCTATAAGGACCATTATCGTATCAATAGTAAACAGTTAAAAGTAACTATTTTTGATTCGACGTTACGAGTAGGTAAGCTAAAATAAATCTTATTTGTATTATAACACAATTCAAATTTAGTTGTAGAAGGTTGAACAAAAACGTACGAACCGAGAAAAACGGTATTTTTTTAAAGTATGAAGGGAGGATCGTTTTTTTATTTTGTAAACAAAATCATGTTGAAGTGTTTAAGTACACTGGCGGGAAATTGGTAGAAAAACTGTTTGAATAACTGTTTCTTAGAACTGTTTCTCGTTTCTGAAAAACGGTTTCGTTTTGTTTCACGAAAAACGTGGAACGACCCAGCTCTAGTGGCTTGCAAGTGGAGAAGCGTATTTCCAGCAGTGTACAGCTGCAGGCTGATGATCATGACTGTCCAGCTCCAATCTCCATGAGTAGTAAATTGTCTATTTGTTTCTTTTCAGATCCGCCTTTGAATCGCAACTCCGCATGACGACTTGGGACGGCAAGGAAAGCAACAGCGACAGTGAATTAGAACGCGAACTGCATCAGTTACAACGAGATCGAGCAGAACTGAAGTCCAAGTGCGGCGTGCTGCAGGACACGGTGCGCAAGCTGGAGGCCGAGCGCCGCGCGCGCCCCGCGCTGCGCAGCAGGAGCCACGACCGCCCCGACAAGACTGTGTACTACTCGGATTTAGACTCAGGTATCAATTTAGGCCAAGATAAATAATTATAATAATAAAAAACTCCAGACCAAATTTCAACAAGGAATAATTATCCAACTTCGCTGTAGATATTATTGTGTACAAATGTGTGCGCAGACACAGGTGCTTTCACTTCTGCCTTACTCTCATAGTCCGTTGGGACGGCAATCCGAAATGACCGGAGAGAGCTCGGGCACATGCCCAACGGGTTTACGTGCTCTCCGAGACGCGGAGCTTTTCTCTATATGTTTAGGAAATGGTCAACCATCCTAGGACTGGTATCTATTGATCCGCGCGGCTGTTTCCTAGCCATGAGCCTGTCAAAGATATGTGAACATTACTAAGCTCTCATGGTATGTGAATATTAATTAGCCCCCAAAATATGTGAACATTACTGAGCCCCCAAGATCTGTGAACGTTACTTAGCCCCAGGTTACTACTTATACTTACAATTATTACTTAGCACGTGCTAAGCGAACATAGACAGTTGTGCGATTGTGGCTGGAATAGTGTCTGTCACTATCGCACAACTGTTTAACTTCAAGTTCAAGATATAGAAGGGAACATATCTAAGCCAAAGCAAGTGCTAAGTGGCGTTTATTAATCTAGGCTTGAGAGTTATATCTTGCCATTTAAATATAATTTGTTTTAAAAAGATAAAATAACATTTGAAGAAGTTCTACGGTAGTAGCGTATGTCAGCTCTAGTCCAAAGCCCACGTTCGCTCGTACGTAAAAATATCACGGCGGGATTTTATCGCGCACTGGATTTTCAACTCTCGGTGTTAAGCTGAACGTTGAGAATCTAACAGAGTGCAACCCAGTGCGTCGAAAAATCACGCTGCTGGATTTTCAACTCTCGGCGCTAAGTAGAGCGTTGAAAATCCCGCTGCGATATTTTTCCGCGCAAACGTGGGCTAAAGGTTAAGAAACTGAAATCGAACGGTAGAATAATTATGGAAAAGTTTTATTCGCTAATGGGCAAGGGGACAACGCTGTGGGAGTGGCTGAGTGCCCAGGTTGCGCCATAAGTTCAATAATGTGACTTATTTTAACATTTTCGAGAAACAATTGTGATTTTCATCGGATGATTTGCTGAGAATAGGTGCAAAATGTTTTTAACCTATGTTTTTAAGTGAAACTTACGGAGTTGATCGTACTACATAGTACTTACGATGTCATTGTTATTGATTTCAGTATCGAAACTGCATTGTATTTTATGTTTTATCTAAAATTTACACCATTGTTTAGTTTTTCTATTTTGCGATAATAATAAGTATGCGTGATAGTGCAAACTCGTAATGAAGGTGGAAAAACTGGCGATATTAATGAGTCGGAACAATGGAATAGTATAGTCATTAATTTAAAAAAGTGAGTTTCCGTCGCCCTGAGGCAAAATAAATCAACCGTTAATGAATCCTCAACCACATTGGGAATACCTAACCTAAGGAAAAAAACCAACCGATTTCCTGGTGAAAGCCGCAGGAATCCGCTGGATGCGAGAAGCGTAGAACCAGTCAAAGTGGCGATGCTTGGGGGAGGCCTATGTCCACCAGTGGACGTCTTTCGACCGAAATGATGATGATAGTAAAGAAAAAGAAAAACAATCGCTGATAGATAAGCTAGTCCATACTAAGTTGTACTTAGAAATGGTAAACTAAGAACATCTGAATCTCAAGTGTGACTTAATATCTACCTATTAAGTTAATATAAACTAAAATATAATAAATAAAAATAAAAAAATCTTCTCTTCTTGTTCTCACACACTATTGTCTACATTTCTTTTTCATTTCTCCTTTCGCAGGTCTGCTGGAAGAAATTTCTTAAGAAATAAGCAGTACCTTTGTACTTAATACTAATATGCCGTATCTGTATCTATTTTACTGTGAGTACATAAATAATAAAATAAATAAAGAGGTTTTTGAATTTTTTTGTTTGTAAAACGTAATCTCCGGAGGGACTGATCCGATTACAACAAAATCTTTTACTTATGGAAAGCTACCATTGCCGACTGCTATAGGATATGTTGGATTGTTGTTGCGCGGACGGAAGTCGCGGACAGAAGTTACTAATTAACTGATCTATAACTATAAATATTATTAAAAACTTTTTTACAAAAAAAACAACTGACTTCCGAAAAGCACTAAAAAGTGAAAAATAACTTTAATTTCGGAAGTCGGTGGCAAAAAACGAAAATACAAAACAAAGACACCGACTTCCGAAATTAAAGTTATTTTTCACATCTTTTTGTGCTTTTTTTGGAAATTGGTTGTATTTTTGTAAAAAGTTTATATTTTTCACTTTTTAGTTGTGGTGTCTACCCCACACAAATTCGTATACTAACCTCTACTTGATATGTAAATAAAGTGACAGGAAATTATTAAAACATCATCAATATAAACTAAGTGGAAAAAATACGCAGTATTAAGGATAATCAAAAACTGCTGGTCAGAACTGATAAGATTTATGAGACCACATGAGAAGCACCAGCTTTCAAATAAAAAAAGAATCATCCAAATCGGTTCAACTAGAAGAAAGTACTGAGCCAACACACATAAAAAAAATACAGTCCAATTGAGAATTTCCTCCTTTTTTTGAAGTCGGTTAAAAACTAACTGACCTGACATACGTTGTCCTGTCCAATTTTTAATAACACAACATCACGCAATACAGTCCTCGAAGGATTGGGCAGAGGTGTACCTATAGAACACCCACATTTCGCTAGTTATTTCAAGTTCCATGTAATAGGGGGCGGGCCTAATGACTTGCAATTTTCAAAAATTCATACAAAAATTGAGGAAAAAGTGAACGTCCTTTTCATTACGAACATTAAAAAAAAAAACAAATCGGTCCACTCGACATCGAGTGATGCGCTTACCAACGAACAGCATTTCAAGTTTATTTAAACAGGGTCAAATTAAATTAGCTAGCAAAACTTTGCAGACGCAAAGTTTGTTAAAAAAGTTCTTTTGTTTTTTTTTTGGGTCAATGATCGTTGTTGGTGTTGTTACTTGAAGTATGTGTTAAGAAAATGTGTTTTTTTTCTATATTGTTTAGGTATCGATACCCGTCACGTCTATGAAGTTTACAAAAATAAAAACGGAGTTTTAAACTGGTATTTTAAGTGACACTACATGCGGTTGAAGACCCCAAAAAAAATTTGATCATGTTTAGATATCGATATCTATCACGTCTGCGGAGTTTCGCTAGCTAATTTAATTTGACCCTGTATAGTAAGTCGCTTTTCGTGTATGTCTATGTGACCGCGTTGTGTTTCTAAACTACGCAACGAATTATCATGCGGTTATTACCATCATTTGGACAATTTATTCCGGAAGGATTATGTGTATAATAAATATTTTTAAACCGTGCGAAGCAGGGCCGTGTTGTAAATAAAATGACGTATTTTTGTATCTTAGGACCAGATTCAACAAAAGACTCGTCTACTCGCGGATACAAGGACTCTGCGAACATCCCGTGCAAGGACAAAGGCTTCACCACTGACCTGAGTCTGATCGAGCTGGAGAACAGAGAGTTGCGGATGAAGATCAGGCGCCTGGAGAAGGAACTGGTTGACAAAGTAAGATATTTTTCTTTCTGGTTATGAAACAGAACTTTATAGGTATAGTAACGATGTGCAAAGTCAACGTAAAATCATTTATTTCAAATAGGCACGCTCTACATCCTCGGGCCAGATAAGGTCATTCCGGTTTAGCATTACTCATTCATAATTTGCCTATTTAACAATATACCTAAAGGCCGTTAAAAATTGAGTAGTTTTACATGCATACTTACATTAAACACACGCCTTCTTTCCGTGGGGGTAGGCAGAAACTACAGAACGCCACCTGCTACGATCCTTACATACTCCCTTTGCCTCGTTTACGTTCATACATCTGGTCATGCACGCACGCCGGTTGCGCGTACTACGCACCTGACCTTTCTGAAGAACATCACCAATAAGGTCACTATAAGTCCTCCTAGGGCGTCCGCTACTGGCTTTTCCACTCACATCTGCCTTTTAAATACCTTTTGTTAGTCGCCTTTCATTCATCCTCTCAACAAGACCAAACCATCTAAGCATACTCTTTTCAATAGAGCAGTTTTGTAAGTTTTTTTAACTGACTTTGCAATGTCATTTCACCAAATACAACACTGGTATCATGCAAAAAAGAAGTGTTGCTTAGTCGACCGTGACGACCTCACCTTTGACTGCTACTGTACTACCTACCACATAATGATGCTGAGCGGCTCTTAACTATAATACACGAGTTTCTCATACTTATCTCTTGTCTTATCTTACCAAAACCTACTCACAACATACACTCACACAGACACACATCTTAAACTTATAGAGATACGAGGAACAGGGTGTAAAGTTCACTTATACCTATGGAGGTAAAAAAAGTGGTTAATTTGGAGAAAAGGGAGAATCGTCCGACCAGCCGGGTGTTGTGCCTGGTGGGCAACTGCCTGACGTTTGATGTCAGGACGTTGTATGTATGCTAGTTGCGTGGTAAACTCTGCTTGCGCGATGCAGGATTTTGCGTGACGTCAATGTGACGCGTAGCTCGCATGTGGCGTTGTAAATGCCCCTACATCACTCCCCCTCGGAGACCGGAGGTCGATAGTGGCACTCACTACACAAACACTGAAACCCTACATTTATCCCTCTCACCACACAGTTAAACGTTTTTTTATTTTGGGTTTTCTTTTACAATATTTACTTATTGTTGAAAAGTCCTGATTTAGTAAAATATGACTTTGTTATGCTATGATTTAATATAATATATATTCACTCCTAAAACACAGGCACTGTCAAGCACATACACCTAGTTTAGGAGTCAGAGTATTAAAATTATTGTGACCTTGTTATAAGCCTTTTATGCTCTTAGTATCTGGATATAGTAAACTGATGACTTTTTTTGGTGAAATAAAATATATATTTAGTATTTATCTTTCTTCCGTTTTTCAGGAGGCTGAACTAGCGATGGCTCGCACGCGCTACCTGTCAGACTTATCGAGCGTGTCGCCATCACGTCGCGGTGACGTGGACCACTACCGCCAGGCTGCCATGCAGGCAGAGAGACTACTGGAGAGCAAGGAGGCCACGTACAGACAGCAGATCATGAGGCTTGAGACACAGGTATACATGTTATTTATATTTTAAATGGCTGCCCAGTTTAAATAGGACTGAACGTGTCTGCTGCATTCCAAACGAGCTGTCGAGTCTTAGAGTATGGAATTGATGCCCTGAAACAGCGAGGCATGGTCGCGGTAGACCACGAAGGAGACGACCGGACGACTTAACTTTCTTTCTGACGGATTGGCATGAATTAGTGCAAAATCGTATCAGATGGGATGAAAAAAAGAGGTCTTGGACCGGCAGTGGAACAGTACGGCTTGATCAAAATAAATAAATTTACCTAATTCATTAATTGGGGCAGAATAATGCACTTATCTTGAGCTGGCATGTCCTAGAACCAAAAAATCGAAGACATGTGACACCTACCAACCTGCTCTGGGCCCGCGTGGTGGATAACGGCCCACTCCCTCTCACAGAGAGGAGATCTGTGTCCCAGCAGTGGGAACATTATAGGCTGATTATGCTTATGCGCTGATGCACTTAATGTAATACAGTAAATTATTGTCAAATATCTTTTGAAAACCACAGAAGTACATAGAATAGAATAGAATACTCGTTATTATGGACACCATAAAAATTACAGATATTTATTTATTTAATTTTATTTTATTTTATTATACTATAGAATTATCTGTGACACGGTCACATTACTTGTAAAGTACTACCAGCCCTAAAATATAATTTCTAAATTCTTAATACTACCCTCTTCTATCCGCTAGGCATCTCAACTCCGCTCGCAGTTGACAGCAGAGATCCGTCGTCGTCAGGCGTACATCGCGCGCAGTGGGCGCGCCGCAAGAGACGTCCAGCGACTGCGCTCTGCATTAGGAGACTCGCTAAGGACTGTTTCACAGGTAATAATATTGTTTGAACCTTCTTTTTAGGCGGAGAAAATGCCTATGCGCATATCATATCACATCACATACAAACATAAACTCACGCCTTTTTTTCATGGGAGTAGGCAGGAAATACAGAACGCTACCTGTTTCCTTGCGTACATACACGCTGGCCGGATGCAAGTACTTCACATACACAGTTATATCACATCAACGTACGAGGAAATGGAGTAGCTATGTTATGATTGTACCCAATAAGGACTTTGTCGGGTTGGCCAACCGTCAAGCGGAGTGAATCGGGACGAAACTTCAAAAGGGATTTAACATTGTAATAAAATAGTTTGTTGCCAACAAGGACTATAATGTGTTTACTGTATTATAATTGACGATTAGGTGCCCTCGTTGGCAACAAAATATATTATTTCAAAATAATACTCTATTATTTTAGAATTCCTTTTAAAGTTTCGTCCCGATTAACCCCTGCATCCCTATTCACCTCGTTAGTAAAGTACAGCAGGCTTTATAAAAGCGCTAAGAGAACTGCTACGAATGGCTCTAACGTATCCCCTAGCGGAGTCCTTGTCAAGCTCCTACGGCGTTCTCTGGTACTCTGATGACATGAAAACCGTGATCTCGTTCTACCATGATACATGATTTTATTTTTACAATTAGGTTTGTACTAGATGCAAACACTTTTACACGTCAATCATATTTTTTGAACTAGATGAGGTCGGCGTTTCCTATGTGACTATTCTGAGAAGAAAGGCTGAAACAAACTCAGAGGTCATAGTCTCTTTAAGTTCAGACATAATCTTGGTATTCTTGGTCAGATATTGTGAAGACCATGTATATTGGTGTCTGAAATGGTCTTTTGACGAAAGAACCGCACAGATTGAGTGAACCTGTCAAGTCAGCGCACGCATTTGTCAGTAATCGTGCAGCTCAACTCAGAACTTATGGAGCTCAACGATTCGAACGAACAATAATAAAGGATATTTAGGTAGGCCGTATAAATTACTCAAAACTGCCAGATCATGATTGAAACTAACTGAGAAAAACAAAGCAATGACCCACATAGTCCTCACATTCACAATTATTAAAATAACATGCTTGAATTGAGTTGAGAGAGAGCAGTGATGGCTCAGTGGTATCGGCCCCGACTTATGAGTGGTAGGTCGTGGGTTCAAACCCAGGCAGACGCTTTACTTTGTGCAAATAATTTCATCACCACTGCTCTCAAAACAGTGAAGGAAACACGTCGTGAGGAAACCGGCATGTCCCAGAAACAAAAATTCGAACACATGTGACATTTACCAACTCGCACTGGGCCCGCATGGTAGATTACAGCTCACTCCCTCTCGAAGAGAGGAGACCTGAGTCCCAGCAATGGGAACATTATAGGCTGATTATGTTATGCTTGAGTTATGCCTCCAGCGGAAACAACGGGGAAGAAAAATCTGAAATTGTAATTCTCTTACATCATCCAACCCTTCAGCCCGGCTAATCAAAGCTACAAACAAGTCATTCGCTCCTCCGACCATAGACAAAAAAGACTGTTCAAACATTGTTATTATTGTCCCATATTCTGCAGGCGAAACTCGTTAAAATCAGACTTTACCGCAATACAATCGGTCAAAATCAAACAATGATAAGGATAACAAAATATCTTATCTGTTGAACTTCATACAGACATAATAAATAACTTGATGAAGTGGGTTATCTCGATAATTATATTAGAAATATTTTTTATACTCTAACATAAAGAGGGGCAGGAGTTCCGACAATTTTTTTACAAAATTTATATTAAACTTGCTTCTGCCCGCGACTTCGCCCGCGTGGACGTCATAAATTATCCCACGGGAACGTGCTACCGGGACAAAAAGTAGCCTATGTCCTTTCCCAGGATGCCAAATATCTCCTTGCCAAAGTTTATCGAAATCCGTTCAGTGATTTAGACTTGAAAAGGTAACATATAGACAGAGTTACTTTCGAATTTATAATATTAGTATGGATTAAAAAGTATTTTTACAGTCTTACTAGCTGACCCAACAACGTTGTCCTGTCCAATTTCCAACCATTCATACAAAAATAACGTTCAGTTTTTCCCGAATTTGAGGATGTTCGGGGAAACTTTTCCAGTTTACCTTAAAAATACCTGATTCGGACTATTAAGAACATAAACAAAAAATAGCCAAATTGGTTCAGCCGTTGTCAAGTGATGCGCTTACCAACAAACAGCATTTCACTTTTATTAGATAAAGATTACCTTTTGCCCGCGGCTTCGCCCGCGCGGATGTCGAAAGTATCCTATATGTTGGTCCAGGTTATAAACTATATGTCTGTCAATTTTCATCCAAATCAGTTCAGCCGTTTTTGTGTGATTGCGTAACAAACATACAAACATTCACATTTATAATATTAGTAGGATTAATTGAATTTGATGGAATCCTACTAGGTAGTAAATTCATAATAAACTTGAAAATATGTCCCGTTTAAATAAACAAGTATGTATCAAATTGGGCAACAAATTCATGAATTTAATGTAGAACATTATTATTGTTATCATGCATAAATATACTAGATAGGGCACGAATCGGAAACATTTCATCGTGAGCACGATAAGTAGAGATAGTTAACAAGTTGCAAGTATTATTTCATGAACTGGTTAGAACAGACGCAGTATTTTTTTTTATGTTTACCCTGTTACCGCCAGTTTTTGAAAAGCGGTTTTATTTCTAATTGTTGTCAAAATATCACTTTAATATTAAGGCGCGGTAAGAAGCAATTTTTTTCGGTAATTGACAATAGCGCATCGCGGCAACACATAATGTTCAAAACAGCGATGCGTTTGATGTTAGTTGAATCGAATGACCGCCAAAATAATACTCATTTTGCAGTTTTACTTAATTAAATTATAAAGTAAATGCACGGCTCAGTGGAATAGTTTTTGGGTATTTCTTTAGTTAATTGATTTCCCTTTAATATCGTGACATAAAATATGCTAGTTTACGCAAAAAAAAATTGAGAATTTGGCAACGAAAAATTTTTTTTGGTTCTCTGTTTTTGGATTGTTTTAGCATGATACTAGGTATTTTTATTTTTATGAAACATTTTTGTAATAAGTCTTTTCTTTGAACATTTGATAATATAATCATTTTTTTTTCTGACTTGTAATAATATGTAGCCAATATGCTTAACTGTGCGACAAAAAACTGAGCGTATTAGTCCTACGTTTGGGCAACGCCTTAATTTGATGAACCAACCTAACCATCATGCCTATAATCCTCAAATGGTTAGGTAGAAGAACGTTATAATAGTTATTATAGGTAAGTTATACCTATAGCACATCCACAGTTTGCCAGTTATGTTTAAGTCCCAATATTGGTGAACCAAATCAACTGCTAACGTGAGATTTGAGAGCAGAAGTGTTTGTATTTCCCTTATAAGTTCCTTTTTTTCTCTGGATTGGTATTTTACTGTCATTTCTAAGTATGGGCATTGAATAACATTCTTCATAAACAAACCCAATTAGTCAATTACTTCAGACTTTATTGAGTAAAACCCCATGTATTAACCAGTATTCAATTAACATGTTTATAAAATATAATGACGTCGGTCCTAAAGTGATCTCACAATAAAAGGAAAATAAATACTAGCTGCGTAATATGATCCTGCGCAGTTACTTTAGTACCTACTGGGAATCGTACTTAATCATCTTGGAATTTGTAGAACGCCTATTAACCATGTAGGTACAGTCAGGCTCAAAAAGATGCATGACATCGACAACAATTCATTTAATTCCCTATGCACAGTATGTACTTGACACTGCATCAGCGAATGGAGTTCGCGTAGCTGAATTTTGAGCCAAACAAAATATTTGAGTTTTTATTTTATGTATCCACAAACAATTTATTATACATTAGGTACTTAATTGTAGCTAGACATTGATACAGTATTCTTTGTGTATAGCCTTTCCCAACTATATTGGGTTCGGCTTCCAGTCTAACCAGATGTAGCTGAATACCAGTATTTTACATGGAGCGACTGCCTATCTGACCTCCACAACCCAGTTACTGGGTAACACGATACCCCTTGGTAAAACTGGTTGTCAGACTTTTGGCCTTCTAACTACCCGTAACGACTGTCAAAGATCTACGAATAACAGCCGAGACCAACGGCTTAACGTGCTTTCCAAGGTACGGAGGGGTCCCGATATATAATGGCCCCATCCACGAACCGTCCTTGGCAATCGTAGCTTAACTTTGGATCGACCCGTGCGGCTGTTTTTATTTAGCCACGAACAGTATAATGGAACACAAATTGTAGACCATGAAATTATTTTTTGTCGTTGTATACTTTTTGAGGCTCACTGTATCTACTCTACTCACTTATGTCAAAATCAAAATCAGAATATCTTATTTCACATAAACCTACATGGGCACTTATGAAACGTCAGTAGCTAGGTGCACGGTTCCAATTGGTCGTTTCCTATGGAGAAGAGCCGGCAAGAAACTCCACGGTTACTTTATTTAAATAATTGGCTTTTACATATTTTTTTTCAAATTATAATGTTAATAGGCATGGGAGGACAGTGTAGGCCTGTCAACAAGTTTCAGGTACTTACTTAACAAAATAGAAAATGGCCTACAAATCTACAGTTTACAAGTTAGGCTTACAACTTTCTCACATTCACAAAATATAGAAGAATCTAAGTATATAAAAAATAAATAAAATAAAAGCCTATTTGAACCAAATGACATGATTGCCATTACAGCTGTAACAAATCTGAATTAAAATCCTGTCTACAAAAGCCATTAGTAAAGAGTTGAAATAAGAATTGGAGGTATATAATGTCAAATAATGAGAAGATTATGTAAAAGAAGAATGTAAAAAAAAACATAGTATCTTGGGAGCAGTTAATAGACATTTACATAGTGATGCCGTTAATGAGGTACCAGGGAATTATAATAATAAGTATAGTACCTATGTATTCCTAGTTGGGAAGGTAGGTACTAAGGTACAGTCAGGTGCAAGTTAGCATTACCTTACACTTGAGCTGCGAATCCCAACTGCTTCAAAATAAAGGTGCTTTCAATGTCAATTTTTTACCATGGAATGGACGTGCGGTTGACTATAGACAGGTAAGTAGGTACCTACCGATGAAACCCACCTTGAAATTGAAATTCATAAAAAGAAATAGGTTTGTATTGTGTTCGAATAAATGGATGTTATCTGTTTTATAACTGAACATATTTTCCTGGACCTATTTGTATCGAATATGTATGTAGGTACTTATTTTTGCTTGGTTATTATATAATCGGTCGTAAGTATACGACCGAGTATCGGTATTCAAACAAAACTACATTTTTACGCTGGTGCCAAGTCTCGTGCTGTCCGTCTCTAATGTGTAACTTTTGTAGTAGTCATAAATTTGAGTGTTCGAGGGTTATGAATAGGTACAAATGAGGATTATGTTTTCATCAGTAGATAAAACCTATAAAGTCCGTGTTTCATTAGGACTTACGGAACCCTAAAATCATTTAAGGAGGGGCATGCGTTAAGGTAGCCACCGCAATCCAAATTTTCTTACGTTTTTTGCAGATTGTATGTTTATCAAACAAGATTCGCGACCGTAAAAAATATGAATTTACTGTTATAGAAACATCAATAAAACAAAGTAAGAATTGGCTTTAAATGTCATGATATCATGAAATAAGGTAAGGAATTTGAACTTAGAGAGTGTATTGATGATTTTAATGGTCATAATTCTGTGAACACATAGTTGTTGAAAGTCAGCCTATCGCAGTCCACTGATGGATCGGTGGAGGCCTCACCCAAGTTGTTGCCACAGCCCTCACAACATCCGATTCTTCGCCTTCCGTATCCAACCTTTCCTGGGCACCTTTCTAAGTTCGTTGGTCCATCTTACTGGGGTCTGATTCCTGGACTCGGCTCAAGAACTAGTCTGCTCCAAAGGTCATAGACATAACCTACAATTTCTGACCGGTATTTCAAAAAGTACCTGGCTACCTAAATAGGTAAATTAATTTGGCTGGTAAGGCCTGCAAAATGGATAGTTATTCTTATGTACAGGACGCCCTACATCTGTAAATTACCGTGTACCTATGTACGAGCATTTGTCTCCTCTTAGGGTGAGATTCACAGACCGCAGTTTGACTTTGCTAAGTACCTACTTAGCAATCACATCGAGAATAAGAGGCTTACCTTCCTACCTAGGTAAGCCTCTTATTCTCGATGAGATCATGATTCGTATAGTTTTAAAGTTGTTCAGATTAGATTATACGAATATTACATTATTCACATACCTAGTAACAAGGTTCATATTCGTATGTAAATCCTACTTGCAAAGTAAAGCAAAGTTCGGTCTGTGAATTTCGCCCTTAGGAGGTACCTACGTAAAGATGTTAGTGGTGTTTGTAATTCTATATTTAATTAGAAGCTCAGATAAGTTTCAGGAAAAATAACTGGACCATGGACACTGAACAATGTAATGACGTTAATACAATTACGCATTATTTACAATATCAGGAACTTCAATTAAAATCATCCTTTTTCCTCCTCAAGACTAAATTCGACTTTGGCTATTCCTACCTTGTTCTTCCCAAGGTAGGTTTTTGCTGCTAACAATTGCACCCTTTTGTGACCCACCCACAAGGTGTGTGTGGGGGGTGTGGGTTCCTTCACGATTCTTCGTGTATCAGATTCTTTAGGACTTTTTTATGCCTACGTCAATAATCTTTCGAGGCGACCAACCGTTTCCTAGTTCATTAATTCATTGCCTAAGTTTTTTTTTTTAATTTCTGTGAGGTTTAGCATTTATGTAGCAAAGTTTTTCTTTGGCACTATCACATTAGGACCCAAAAATATATGAAACGGGGATGAAATCCTTTACTCAGACCAAATAATAATCAAGACAGCGATGCGAACAATACAGTGAAGCATGAAAAACTACACCTTGCTCTGTGCATACACGCTCACACGCACACATGTACAACCCTATTTGCAACCAAACTACACCTCACAATGTGCACACATGTTTACGAAACCGGCCTCACGTCACTGTTGACAGCTCTGACTTGATTTTTTGTTTAGTCTGAGGTCTTTTGTAATTAAATATGATTTGCGTGTCCATGTGACGGTAGAACATGGAGGACTTAATTATTAAAAAAAACATCGGTGAACCAATAACCCATGTTTGCAAAGTGATATTCGGAATGATTTGTGGATTGTAGATTTGTAGACAATTTTCTATTTTGTTAAGTAGGTATCTAGTACTTGTTGACAGGCCTACACTGTCCTCCCATACCTATTAGGAGGTAATTCGAAAACATTGTAAATGATAATTATTTTTAACCGTGGAGTTTCTTGCTAGCTCTTCTCCATAGGAAACAACTAATTGGAACCGTGCACCTAGCTTCTAACGTTTCATAAGTGCCCATGTAGGTTTATGTGAAATAAAATATTTAACTACATTACTTTATTATTTAATATTTTTGATTTGACTTATATTAGTGCTCTCAAATGATATGCAATTTTCAAACAAAGGCCTTACCTGCCAGCTGTTGGTTTCACTGTAAATGTTGGCAATGACGTAGTCGGAAAAATAGTACCTAAAGTGCACGGAAAAATTGAGCTCAAGGTGATTATCATCTATTTATTCCTTCACTTTACCTACTAGCCTAATATTTTATTACGGACAGCCATCAAATTATACGAAACTGCTTAACAAGTAAGGAGTCTTCTTACACCACGGCGTCTAGCGATGTCGTTGGCTATGGTAAATAATGCAAGACTCTGCATACCTACATTATGTATTCGGGTTCCAGTTTCCGGCTCTCCAGGCTGCTTATAATGTACATCATAGTATTTTAATTATCTGAAATTTAGCGTTAGTCACGTTCGAATCGACCTAAAGCAGAACTGCATATACCTATTTATAGGCTTGATAGGACGCACATTTTGTCTTTTAAAAGTTGAAACAGGGTGGGGGCAATAGAACCTCCATAATAAAATTACCGCTAATTGGTTCATCAGTTGATTAAAAGGAATGAAATGCTTTAATTCTCGACACGATGATGTCTCATACCTATGTAGGTATGACGCGGACTATGCAGACATTTTTGCTCGATTACGCGTGAGGAAAACAGCGAATGAGCGAATAGTTATTGAAGTATGTAATTAGAATAGGTGCTTATAACGAGTAAGATATACGTAGGTAGGTAGTACTAACACCAATTAGCGAAATGGTTGATGGAGTCTTTTTTTTTTTTGGGTGGGAAATCATCAAATGACCTCTCCCGCTCTGGGCGGAGCGGAAGGGCGTGTCAGACTCTTACTGACTAAAACCCACCCGCGTTCCTTCAGTTGCCTGTGCGCCAGGGCCACGGTAACTCTTTCGAACAATCCGCGACCCCGGCAGGCATCGGCCCCGTCAAGTATGCTGACATCTCTTTGAGGCGCGCGTGGAACACAACGCGCCATCGACCCGGGCCTGGTCCTTACCGGACGGCGAGTTGCCCATTGCTCACCGTCCGCAGGCCCGCGCCTGCGGTGGCCGGGAATCGGCAATCGACTCCCGACGCCCAGGGTGTCTCCTCCTGCGGCGACTAGGGGCGTCAGGGCGCAATGATTGCCTCTCCCTCACGCGCTCCGCCTCCTCCTTCGCGAGCATTACTGCTTCGCAGGAGGTGACTGCTTCCCATTCCCTCTCGCTCCGTACCAAGGCCTGAACCAGGGCCGGACGCGAGAGATCGCCGCCACGAGGACACGGCGGTGTTCCGCCCAAGCCGGGCAGACCTCCACCGTATGCTCCACCTAAGCCTAAGCCTTTGTTGCTATAGGATCGGTTTACACATGCAAATATATTCATAGTTTGATAACTGCACCATAATTGCGGGATACACTATCTATCACAATCTGAATTATTTTTAAGCCTATTGCTTCATAAGTTCGAAAAATTTGTCTGCTCAACTACGTAAATAACGCAATGAATGTTGTTGAACTGTCATAATGAAAGCCATTCCTACAGTTAGTGTGCTACGCAATTACCCCGCTGAGGCACAGAGCAAGAATATTGTTTTTTTTTTATGATTTGCGTCTGTACGTACCTATGGATAACAGCGTTAACGCTGGATGGGTAGCCAGGATCGCAGAAACACGACCGATAGGTATCTACTTACACCAAAGGTTCCCAAGTTTCATGTAGTTAGGTACAGTCAAGTTACCAAAAGCTGTCAGATTTTCTCATTCGATTTTGAACTTAATCACTAACATTTTAAGGTTTAAAATCGTTTAGAGAAATTTGACAGTTTCGTGTACCTTGACCTGCTGGCGACTGTTCTACACTATTGGCTACATGTGAACGTTACGAAACAGAACATGGGTTATTGTATATATAACGTTCAGAAAAGTCAGTAGATTGTTTTTGAGGCGGGCACCAAGTACTATCTTGTGGGCCTCCCATAGGTACGGTTAAGTGGTGTTCTTCTTGAGCGACTGGAACAATTTAAATACCTAGGTCACTTGGATACCGCTGACCTTAAAGACAATGCTGATATTGAAAGGGAACGGAAGGCTCTGTCCGTACGTGCGAATATGATAGAACCCGCAGGTTTGCACGTTGTACTCGAGACGTAAAGGTGATGCTCTTTAGAGCATTCTGTACCACCTTTTGCACATGCAGCTTGCAAGCGCCGTATGGAGCCCTTCGTGTCCAATCCAATAAACCTTTCAGAAAACTAATGGGGTTGCCATGGCGTTGCAGTGCGTCAGGGATGTTTGCGGCGGCGCATGTAAATAGTTTTTACATAATAATGTGCAAGCGCGCAGCATCGATGGTTTCTCGAGTCTTAGCCAGCCCTAAGAGGATTCTAAATATGATTGCTGACAGAGTGGAGTGTCCATATGTGGTTCACTGCTGGCAGTTCTATGTGTCACTGTATCGTGTTGTTCACTAACACTTAACACTAACACACTGTTTTTAAGGACTATGTTGCTATCCCATTTGAGTCTTCGCTCGAAATGAAGTTTTTTGAATTTAAATTGTGTAGGTATTCTAATGTAACAGTATTTTTTGTTCCTAGGACCCAGCACTGGACTCGTACACCTTGGAACACGAAGCAAGAAAGTTGGACAGCACGCTCACCCACAGCCTGCCCCCGCTCAACGACAGCTACGACTCGTCCAAATAAACAACGGCTCGGCAACAAGCGATATTTACCAATAATGAGCTGCCGGCGCTCGAGCATTGTGGAAAAACACACAATAGGAATACAGATGGTGTAATTTATAACCTGCCGTGTAGTTTCAAGTTTCTATTATAGGAAAACTGCGGCTGCGGTGTGTCAGATACATAGACACAATAGATGACAGCAATGTTATTCCTATCCTCCAAACTGATTGTCAACAGTTTTTCTAGTCACCGTGGTGACTATTTTTAGCCTTGTTCGAAAACTCCTAAATGTAAATTGGTCAGCAACGACAGTACAAATATGGTACGGACTCGCGAGGGCGAGTATTTATGACGGATACATTCTGTTGCCTTCAAGTCAAAAATAGGCCTCATTCATGATGGACCAAAATGTTGAAAGTTGTTACGAAATCGTCAGTAAAAGTATTGCTGAATACCATTGTACTTATCGGTAGACTTGTGACGTCATCACTGCCTGTGTCATATCGGACGCATGTTTACTAATTTCATTTGTTCGACATGTGAGCTATATTAAAGTTAATTATACCACATGTCAGTAGTTGAGATGAATCTATTTGGAATGTTGGATGTTTTAGGTAGGCAGTTCAAACGACCGAATTTTACGGATTCTTCTTGGTAATGCACGAATTCACGAATAATTTAAGAGAAGTGTATTTGTCATTTAGCAATGATTTGTTTGATAACATGCGTGAGTCAGTGCGTCTTGAACGATGATTCACACCGAGGTCAGTTCAAAGACCGGAAATATGGAGGAAGCGATTTTTATAAACACCAATGACTCAGTAATATCTAGTCTAGTGGGTAGTGGTAGTGGTAAATTGTGTGGACAGTATTTTTTCTAGTCAATTTGAATTTTCTGATGATTTTATTTGTTAAGGGACAAAATAATTACTGAGATACAAGCTTATTTTCTCAAAACAGGTTTCGATTCTAAACTCAATGTATTGCATATTTATTTATTTTAATTAATGAAGCCATGATCTAATTAATGATTACTTAGGTACTGATACAAAAAAACAAGGAAACTATGCCAAGGAGATTGGCTTCAGCCGAATTTTTACATGAATTGTCGTACTGTGAAGAATGAGGCATTACATCACCTGTAAAACTATTATCGGGCCTCAATGTAAATTGCTGAAGCACTGTTTCAGTATGTTACCTGGTCTAGTCATTTGTTTTTCACGTAGGTCGTCGTCTAAATATAAATAATATTTATTTAATTATTGTCATTTTATGTTCCTCATGTACCTATCCAGATTAAATATTAAAACATAGTTATTTACAACTTTGTGTTCATTACATCAGTTTTGTTAGATTACGTGTTCATAAAAACATAATAATTATAATAATGTGAAGATTTCTTAGTTTGATAAAATATATATCTATTGTGTGATTATGCAAATTTTTATAATAAATATAAGTAACAACCACTGTACTAGTCATGATAGTATTAATTAAGACTAACGGCAAACGATTCCGTCCGGGACTGTGTTCTCATTACAATCTATGTGTAATAAACTAATGTATCGACACCTAGGTACTTATCACGTTTTCCGCCTCAACGACGTATGAATATTGTTGAAAATAATCTCGTAATAACAGTAATTATTTCAATATACACGTAACATTATCACAAAGGAAATAAAGCGATTTCCCGAAAAATCCCACAAACATTTCAATTCAAACCGTACTGAGTAACAAGCCATTGTACTATAACATGTTTTGTATAAAACACACAAGTTTATAAAATACGTGTAAAGTTTCACTTCACGCTTTATCGTAAAGGGGGCGAGGCAGCTTCGGTATCAGTTTTTATTAAGCATGAATAAATGACACGGATAACGTTATCAAAGTAATTTTATGAGTATTTATCACAAAGCAAATTGTCCTGATAAGTGTATAAGCACGTAGTATGGAGTTATTATTACATTAGTTAGTAAAAAGGGCACAGAGGCGGTAACAATGCTCCTCGCTAACATTTGACCCTGCTGCAACTAGCTAGATAAGCGCCGCAGACGGGCTCGGGCGCCTTGATAATAAAAAATGGTTCAACACCATTTCAATAAACTGTCTATTTCGCCAGCAATCGGCGCGACACCGTAGACAACCCTATTGTATGTAGATTCACATTTCCACATGCTTATTACTTCCAATTATCGACTTTACAGTATTTACTATTTTTATTGATATTATTTCGTACGTTGCACGCGCCCCATAGTGGGCTCGATCTATGCATGAGACCTTGTTACACACCATGGGGTGTGTCAAAAGAGAACTAACGCAACTGTAATCCAACACTTGTTTTGCATCATTGATTAGATTGCTTAGTTATCAAGTTCATAAGTAGATATTAAGTTAGGCGTATTGAGTTCGTTTCTACTGGACTGTGTCAATTCTTATGTTACTAGAATATCGACATACGCCCGCCACGTCACACTGCCATACATATTTTTTTTAATCATGATTGTACCTACTGTTTAGTTAGTCCCTATAGAATTAAGTATAGACACGTTTATGTAACTTTTTTACACTCATCAAGTCAATAAAATAGTTGTAGATGGTATATGGTTGTTTCAATTAATTAAATTCCATTAAAATTCCGAGCCAATTGACGTTTATTTGATAGTCGGTGGGGTACCGGCGGCGTGCGGAGCGGTCGCGGGCCTGGGATGTGACTCATCACGCCACGACCTCGATTGACATCACGGGAGCGCCGCCCGGCCGCGGGGGGGACAAAACATACCCCAAAACGATAATATTTAAAATTGGTTTTATTGATGCCAAAAAAAAGAAATTAATAGATTATTGTACATGTCCATTATTGATTGAAAAGATAAAATATACAAGTTCTTAATTTTCACAATATATAAAAATATAATTCAACTCAGATCAAAGTCATATCCAATATCCTTGTGCAGTAAATCTTACATTTTAACAGAAAAGAGTATGGAGGAAACATCTAATTCCGTAACAATATTTGAACACCTATATAATATTATTACGTTTAACAAAGTTCTAGCAGCAAAACATAGGTTGATAATTTATATTTAAATGAGCCAGTAATCATAAAACTTTAATCCATTTACAATAACGATAAATTTCTTATTTCTCAATTTCATAGGTTAGGGGTTATAGTATGGTGGCCTGTGGTGTACATTAATAACACAAGGCATAGGGCACCACCATTATTATACTGGAGACTAAGGTCGCAGGGTGCAATCACCTAAGGCTCTCTAATATTTGTTCAAAAGTTACCGAGTCCTAAACGGCTTCACAATTATCAACTTTTCACTTGATACATTTGAATTATATAACAAGACAATAATATATTCTGAAAAAATTTAATGTATCCTTAATTCACATATTTAAACATTACATACTGGGACAGGCCTTTAGGGCACATCACCCAGATCTTTTCGGAGCCTGCTTCAACTTTCACACAGCTGTTCAGAAGTTTCAGGCCCTCCCTTTATCAGTATGTTTAGATAATAACTACTAAATGGTAAACTATATCTATATTAGGTCCAGACAGGTAAATATATATTTATTTATATATAACTATAAATGCAGTCGCGTTAACATGTTAACCATTTGATGAACAGTAGTAACATACATAATGGTGACACATCAGGACCTTGAAAGATAATTTCATGGTAAATAAGTAGATGCACTCATTTTCCTGTTCAATTAAATTTCAGAGGACTGTCTGTACCTAATATTGTTAATATTATTATTAAAACAAAAATATTTTTAGTTGCTTTTCATATATTTGAAAATCATAATTGAGAAACAATGAGAAGTACATACGTAGAAGATCATTTTGAGTGAAGTAGTGCCATGTTTTAGATTATAACTGGAATGAACATTAATGAAGTCAGTATTGTCACAGGGTGTTCTAGAACATACTCCTCATAGCCTCTAAATAAATGAATGTTTATACTTACATCAAGTAGTTTTTAAATTTATAACCATTTACAACTTCTGAACCTAACAGCATCCACACATTACAATTGGAATTTCTAGAGTGAAACACACACAGAATCGTTGAATCTATCCTTGAATATTATAACTATCAAAATATCGATCAGAAGGTTTGAGAGACACATTGTATGGATAGGTATATAGATACAATCCAAAACGCTCTGTGGATTTTCCACCGGTACTGCAGCACACCATCACATAACTCAACAAATGCACATTCTTGAAATGCTACAGGTATATTACCAAGCAATGGTGCTCAACACCCGACCTAGATAACTTTGGGAACAGTCGAAAGCCAAATCCGGGTACCAGAAGTCTTTCAAATTATTAAATATTTTATACCTAGACGCTTCGGAGGCTCCAGCGACATTCTTACAGAATGTGACATTTTGGTTTTTTTACTTTCACACTGTTGATAGGTGTTCTCCTGTTGATTTGACGTACTAGGTCGAAGAACACATCGTTCACGTGTATTTTGGCCTTTGCCGAGGTCTCCATGAACGAGCAGTTGAAGTGGCGTGCGAGATTGCTTCCCTGCTCCTTGCCCACCACGCGCTCAGCTTCCAGGTCAGTCTTGTTGCCGACCAACACCATGGGCACGTCGTCTTTGTCCTTCACCCGTAGGATTTGCTCCCGCAGGTCTTGCAAGTCGTTGAACGTTGATTGTGCGGTGATCGAGTACACTAAGACGAATCCTTGTCCGTTCTTCATGTATAAGTCTCTCATCGCTGTAAATTGCTCCGTACCAGCAGTGTCTAGTATTTCTAGCATGCATTGTTGACCGTCAACTTCCACCTGTTTCCGATAACTGTCCTCGATGGTGGGGTCGTATTTCTCGACAAAGATGCCTTGTACGAACTGTACTGTCAGGGCGGACTTTCCCACGCCTCCGCTGCCTAACACGACTATTTTGTATTCGCGCATTATTAACTATTTTTTATCACGTGATATTATCAACTTAAATCAAAGATGAAATTGCTAAAAAGCACATTAACTAGTAAGTTATTGCAAAAAAAACCTTTAACAAGTCAAACCGCCATGACACCGTTAGCAGGGCGATGGCTCACTGTGTCGGTATTGCCATAAATAAATTTAAATTATTTATCAACTATGAACAAAGTTCAGTTTTTTCCATTGTACGCTAGGTGCAATAATGTCGATTGTTTCATTGTTAGCTAAAGTTTTGCATTTTTTTTTCTGTTTTTTAATATAATTTTTATAGCAAACCTATCTGTATTTGTGGGAATCAACTGAGTGACTGATATGAAAATACGGACGCATGCAGCATGCACATAATAGGCCAATGAAAATTAATTGAAAGGATGCATCAAATTATTTAATTAATTCAGTTTATATCTTTCAACAACTGCAGGCCAATAAATACAGAGTAGGTCGTCTCTAGTAGGTAGGTAAATATTTTTTTTTATGGTTTATGAATCAGATCGAGTAGAATTAATTTATTTTTGATCGTTGGTAAAATGTAAAAACGAAATATATCCAATTTTTTTTATTGTGTTTACTTCTGTTTTCTTTCTTGTTCTGTTGGTGTATGTAAATGCAGATATGTGTTTACATACATATGTTTTTGCAGAATTGCATAAAATATCAATGTTGATAATTTTATTTGTTATTTAATAAAGTTTTGCGTATATCAGTGCAGCGGGTCAACGATTAGAGGTTTTGTAAAACAGCGTTAATTGAAACGTCAGATTGTAGATTTTAGTTCTAAATTTTGACGCTCGTAGCTCTGTCTGTCATAACAACAATAAAATATAATGGCGTCCGAAACAGAAATAAATAAAACGAGTAAGCGAAAATTACCCTAACCCAAATGAAGACAGTGATTTTAAGGACAATTTGAATATAAAGTTATCAGAGTTTTACGAAAGTCAGTCCTAAAAATACTAAATAATCAAAGTAACTATGAACAACTTGGAAGTAGCGCTCACCGGCCGCTGCCGCGGCTTGCACCGCTTGTTTCGCTCGCTCAGCTCGCGCGGTGTTGGTCACAGTTCTAACCTAAACCAAGTGGTTAGGGTGCCCTATAGCTCAGTTACTGTGACCGTTTCGGCATTAGAAGCCACACCAAACGCTTATTGTGACTGTAGTTAAGCTATTCTGCATTACGTCTAAACGTGGGCAGCAGTTTTGTTAAACGTAACGTAATAACAATCCTGCTGAACGTTGTTCAGCTGTTTTACATAACGGAGCTGTTTTGTAGCAGAAACGACAATCCATCTGCGACGCGTACATCAACCGAAAACTTTAAAAATATTAACATTTCTTATTTTGACATGAATTCTCGGAACCAATCCAAAGTAAATCAACGCAACACTCTAAATAATTGTGTCACAGATAACTATATACTAAGAATTGTGTTTTCAATGACAGCAAAACGTTTTGGTTAATATTTTTTATCTGTGGTGATTGCACAGGTAGTTCTAAATTGTACCGAAAGATGGCCCTAAGAAGCATCGTTAGGAACGTTGTTATCAAGGAATAATTTACTTTAGTTTATATCTCATACTAATAGATAGCGCTGTTAGAGTACCTACTATGTAATTTTATTTATCTCTGTCCCGTAACTTGGGTAGGCAGACAGAGCAGTCAGAATTTTACGAATGGGAAAGAATGGTTAGGTACTATTGATTTAATTATACACAAGTAGCAACGTTTTTGTATGTGTTATTCTACAAACTTCGTTTAGTGATTATGGGAATACCGGCAGCCTAATTACGTTAAGATAAAGATAAAGATAATTTATTTGTCAAACATGCGTTTACTACTGATTTAATCAGACATGCAAGATATTGAATTAGATGTTGTGTACGTCCGTTTTGCCAATAACGGCGTACAAATTTTGAAGGTATAAAAAAAACATTTAATTGCATTTTACATAATTGGTCATTTTAAAATTCATTACAAAACACAAAAAAAAAAAAAATGTCAAGATATTATAAGATTGTTTATGTACTATTATTGTCAAAATAGATTAAATTATATCCAGAATATTCATTATTATGCAGTCAAATAGAATCATTCAAAAGCCAATTGATTTAAGATTCACATTATTCAATTGTATATTAGAAGTCGGAGTCGGTTTTGTATTTTCGTTTTTGGCCACCGACTTCCGAAATTAAAGTTATTTTTCACGTCTTTAGTGTTTTTTTTGGAAGTCGGTTGTTTTTTTGTAAAAAAGTTTTTATTTTTCACTTTTTAGTTGCGGTACCTACCCCACACAAATTCGTATACCACTACTTGGTGTGTAAATAACAGTGACAGGAAATTATTAACACATCACCCATATAAACTAATTAGAAAAAATATGTGGTATTAAGGATAACTCAAAAGCTACGGGTCAGACCTTGATCAAATTTAAATGGGACCACATGTGAAGCACCAGCTATCAAATAAAAAAGAATAATCCAAATCGGTTCACCCAGAAAAAAGTTCTGAGGTAACGCAAATAAAAAGAAAAAAAAAGCATACAGACGAATTGAGAACCTCCTCTTTTTTGTGAAGTTGGTTAAAAACAGCTACTCCTAAAATGTACAGACATGGCAAAGTAAGTATTTTATATTTTTAAAGTAAGGCACGCAACTATCAGTAGGTTTAATTTTAAATATTGAACGAACGCATCTCGTTTGAGCCTGAACACCGTGTCTTTTTCTGTTGAGTTGCCCCAAAAAATGACACCATAGCGTAGATGAGATTCTGTTAAACCATAGTAGGCTGTAAGTAATGTCTCCGCACTTATTATTGACGACAACGTGTGCAGGGCATAGGCAGATTTACTGATTTTCTTGCACAAGATTTCGATATGGGTTTTCCAATTCAGTTTTTTGTCAATGTGGAGCCCTAAATTTTTTGTTGTTTCTACCTCTTCTATAGGCTGGTCATCGTAGTGTATATTTAAATGACTCTTATTATTGATTCGTTGACTAAAATGTATTAATTTAGTTTTTGTCAGGTTAATTTTTAAGTTATTGTCATCCAGCCACTTTACCATTCGATTTATAGAATCATTTATGTCACTTTCATAAGTATCAACACTTTTACACTTTTACACGTAACACACTATAGTATCACAATCTGAATCATTTGGAAGCCTATTGCTAATCCATTGCTTCATATGTTCGAAAAAATTGTCTGCTCAACAACGTAAATAACGCAATGAATGTTGTTGAACTGTCAAAATGAAACTCATTCCTACTCTGAGTGTGTTACGTAATTACCCCGCTGTTTCGGCTCCAAATTATAGCGGTCCATTTTTGAGAGGAGATACAGCTAGGTACAGTCGCCAGCAGGTCAAGTTACACGAAACTGGCAAATTTCACCAGTCAGTTTATAGGACGATTTGTTTGCTGGTGTTTTGTAAAATATGTGAATTGCTTGTTAACTCCACTGTAACACTGTTAATTCCATAGTTAGAAGATTTTATATTTCCATGGTTAACTACGACATTGTTGCTGCCAGTTCTTCAGTCAAGTAGGTTGGCAGCGGAGTCGAACATCCATAATACAGCGTTTTTAAAGTATTTAAGTGTTTGGTAAAACTAATAATATGGTATTTTTAATGTAGGTAGATAAGTGCCTACAAACCAGGTAGGATGTGTGAAAACCTTATGAAAGAAAGCCTAACCTATCGGAGGACCAAAATTTTTAAACTCGTTCTGCTCGATTTTCCTTTTTAACCGACTTCACAAAAAGGAGGAGGTTCTCAATTCGTCTGTATGTTTTTTTTTATTGTTTTATGTGTGTTAGCTCATAACTTTTTTATGGGTGAACCGATTTGGATGATTCTTTTTTTATTTGATAGCTGGTGCTTCACATGTGGTCCCATTTAAATTTGATTAAGGTCTGACCCGTAGTTTTTGAGTTATCCTTAATACTGCATATTTTTTCCACTTAGTTTATATTGATGATGTGTTGATAATTTGCTGTCACTGTTATTTACCAATAGTAGTTATACCAATTAGTGGAATACGAATTTGTGTGGGGTAGGTTGCGCAACTAAAAAGTGAAAAATAAAAACTTTTTTACAAAAAAAAACAACCGACTTCCAAAAAAAACACTAAAAGACGTGAAAAATAACTTTTTTTTCGGAAGTCAGTGGCCAAAAACGAAAATACAAAACCAAAGCCACCGACTTCCGAAATAAAAGTAATTTTTCACGTCTTTTAGTGTTTTTTTTTTTTTTTTTATGTGTGTTAGCTCATAACTTTTTTCTGGGTAAACCGATTTCGATGATTCTTTTTTTATTTGATAGGTGGTGCTTCACATGTGGTCCCATTTAAATTTGATCAAGGTCTGACCAGTAGTTTTTGAGTTATTCTTAATACTGCATATTTTTTCCACTTAGTATATATGGATGATGTGTTATTAATTTCCTTTCACTGTCATTTACACACAAAGTAGTGGTATAAGAATTTGTGTGGGGTAGGTACCGCAACTAAAAAGTGAAAAATAAAAACTTTTTTACAAAAAAACAACCGACTTCCAAAAAAAACACTAAAAGACGTGAAAAATAACTTTAATTTCGGAAGTCGGTGGCCAAAAACGAAAATACAAAACTAAAGACACCGACTACCGAAATTAAAGTTATTTTTCACGTCTTTTAGTGTTTTTTTTGGAAGTCGGTTGTTTTTTTTTTTTGGAAGCCGGTTGTTTTTTTGTAAAAAAGTTTTTATTTTAAACTAATACCTATTTGACCATTTAATATTTTGAAGTGGTCAAATAGGTATTTTGAAATTCAAAATGGTGTGTATCACCACGTACGGTATGGTTCATATATTACTATGAAAATAGATATTTACGATTTTTTTCTCTACCATAGCCATAGCCCCCCCAGTATTTTTATGAAATCGGCCCCCCTTTGTGTTTATTTATAGCTCTCGCCAACATTTACTAAGGGCGATCGCCCACGGCGACTTTTTGCAGCGATTCAGTAGCGCGTTAGCCTCGGCTTATTCTCGCCATAACGTGCGTCTGTATCGCAATTTTTGGCCGTTTGTCACATTTGCAACACGCGCGCGCTAGATGCAATTCAGTGGCAATACAATCGCATAGTTACGATTCAGCATCGCTTCTGCATCGATGCAAACGCGCGACAGCATTGTTTTACCATTTCTACTAACGCGCGACTATCAATGTTGACTAGACCGAGTCCATATTGCAACTGTAGCGTCCATAGGCATTCACAAGTAGTCACTACAACATACAACTGTATCGATACTGCATCGCGTCTGTATGAATTCTGCATCGCGACTGTATCGATGCTGAATCGCGGCTGTATCGCGATAGTAGTGATGCAAAATCGTGGTTACGTGGGCGAAGGTATACCTACGTCCAGCTACAGCATCGCGCCTGTATCGTAGTCTTTCTGCGATTGTATCACTACTGAATCGCTGCAAAAAGTCGTCATGGCCCTAAGGTTCAACTCGCATTTTGGGACTCAAGGTTCCAGCTTGAAAATGAATCATAAGCGTCGTGACTTGTAAAGTTTCAGTCTCTGTGAGTGTGCAAGTCTAGGCTTGCATAACTACGATAATTATGTTATTCCCATCTGCATAGTTCGTCAATATTTTGAACTAGACCTAATGAATTTCATCTAAAATTGCGGAAGAAAACCTGGGCCTGGCACACCTACGTTAAGGCTTTAATTACTCTGCGTGTAATAGTTTAATACAAGCCTCGCGTGATGCACGAACGCACCCGATCATTCCCAAAATGGCGGCAATGATAGGGTCCGACGCGGCAATTTAATTTAAAAAAGTGAACATTTTTCGCGACAGTCATGTGCCACGCCTTGTAAATAGAGTTACTGGATTGGATATATTTTATTCCGTCGTAATTTTTGGTTTATGGTGGACTTTTAGCGTTGTTTTGCTTTTAAAGTATTCGTAATAAAAGTATTGCTATGGTTCATAGTATTTAGAGAAGAATTGGTGTCTAAGTTGTCTCCTTATAAAAGTTTGGTGACTTGAAAGCAGAGCAGGGAAGTTAAATGCAAATGATTTGTAGTATTGCGAAATTCCTGTTGGGCGTTAATAATGTAGGTACCTACTTGGTTCGACGAAGATGATACCTATAGTCCTTTCACGGTTAATTTGCATCCCTGTCAATATCACAGTGATCTTTATTGCCGTTGCAATAAGGTTGCTGTTGGGTTGCTGCGACTAACAAATCTGTCAAAATCACAATGAGTTTTAGTTTCGTTACGATATGGTTGCTATTGGGTTGCTGCTGTCAGAGTTTATAACTCTGAAAGGACCGTATATTACCTGCCGGGTGCGTCTTGATGACTTGACCTCCCACACAGGTGACTTTGGGTTGCCGTTACAGGGTTGGGCCTGTCCTGGTAACTAATAGGAACCTAGTCCGTTGTGCTAGCAAGTTACATCCCAATATCACCCTGTAGGTACCTACTTTCCAGGCAGGCCTATCTTGACAAATACGGGGTA
Source organism: Griposia aprilina (assembly GCA_916610205.1). Taxonomy (NCBI): domain Eukaryota; kingdom Metazoa; phylum Arthropoda; class Insecta; order Lepidoptera; family Noctuidae; genus Griposia; species Griposia aprilina. The sequence goes on along the minus strand of OU744293.1, from coordinate 3,860,672 downwards.
ATTTCGCAACACACTAACAGTAGGAATCGGTTTCATTTTGACAGTTCAACAACATTCATTGCGTTATTTACGTTGTTGAGCAGGCAATTTTTTCGGACATATGAAGCAATGGATTAGCAATAGGCTTCAAAATGATTCAGATTGTGATAGCTAAAGTGTGTTACGTAATTAGGGTGCTGGTTGTAGTCAAGTGGTCTCATAAACTTGGTATTAACTTTGTCTCTCAATAATAAAATAGGTTAAGTTAATAAACTATTTTATTATTGAGATTATTAATAATTTAATTACTTTTATTTAATTGTAATTGTAATTAAATATATTAAATTTTAACTATTTTAAGTATAATTGGTTTGATTTTATGGATTAATTCAAAATTCCGAATGAATATCGATATTGTAAAAAAAACGATGGTATAGGCTTCTCTTTCTGGGCGAGCTTGTTTTTTTTGTAGTAGCTACCGCGTCCCCTGCCAAAAGTGACAGACTTTTTTGTTCAGGAAATTACACTTATTCTCCAGTGTTATTTATACTCTTAAGTTAATCAGTGATCTAGCTAGGAGAGCAGTGATTCACCCAACAATTCGCTGTACCTACACCATGTAATTAATAATGCATATTATAAGTACTTTGTAAGTCTATCATGTACTACAAAACCTTTATGTACCTAAATAAATTATACTTATTATATTATAATAGGTCGGGGAAAAGGTTTTTTTTCGCATTTTATAGGTATAAAGCTTTGATTATATAATGTCTAGATAGAGCATCAAATGCGCGCAAACGTGTCAAAAAATATCGGCCAACTGTTGGCCTATAAGTAATTGCCCGCCGATTAGTGCCGATCGTGCCGCTTTGGTGTCACTACGCATTAAGCGCGCTAAGTAATAAACAAATTACAGCGATAAAATGATGGTACGTGCTATTAAACTGTGCCGGAATTATAAAGGAAGGGTAAAAAATACCAAACACATCACCTGTCATCGGTAAGTAGTCAAAAAACCATAAATTTATTTTTGTTTTTATGACTACTAAATTACGCCATATTTTATCAGTGTTGCCAGTTTCTTTTCTTTGTGTGTTTTTTTGTGGGTATATTAGTTGGTTTATGGTTACGTTTATAATATTTAGTTGGTGTACTTTTATTAATCGATTTAAAAGAGGTGGAGTTTTTCAATTCGTCTGTACTTTTTATAATAATATCATGTTCGCGTATAACTTTTTTGTTAATGAGCCCATTTTAATGATTATCTTGGCATTGGGTCCAACAAACCGATTTCAAAGGTGCCAAGAGTAATTTCAGTCATGATTTTCGTGTTTTCTTTTAATAATTGTTTGTTTAATTTTTTTTTTCTTACAGGCATTATTATAGCCCATGTGTTTGTTAAACGTGTTTATTTGTAATAAAAAATTATATTCGATCCCTAATACTTCGCGGCCGTTCACTCGGTGCTGTCCTAAGACGAACCCTACGTATTACGTCAAATATCGTACAGTGTTAAGATATTTTACGGTAAAAAGATGGGATCACATCAACTTCCCTCTGTTGATGAACACTTAAAAAAATGCAGTATGAAACCTATAATAAAATATCGTACATACTGATCAACGTCGTGTATAAATAAAGGGGCCTTACAGTAGGTAAGGTTTCCTTATACTGTAGTTCAATTTACCGGCGAATGACGTCACTGTAACGTTTTTATGAATGTAATAAGTTGGTGTGTTTTCCTGGAGAGCGTTTTTTGACACCGTAGGTAAAGTTACACCCCGGTGACATAATTTTATGACAGCCGTCACTGCGGCCGTTATGTGGCGGCCAACGCTCTTCTAGGAAACTGTAGCTGAAGTCCTACCACCTAAGTACCGACTAAAGACGAACTCAAAGCGAAGACGCAATCCACTCAGTTTTCTAAATTTCAGGAGTGGGTTAGAAGCAGGGATTGGATATTCGGATGCATATTTACTTAAAGTTCATTTTTAGCTATGAAAGTATCGAAGCGGCTTCTTAATTTTTTTTTTTTTTGTTACAAAAAGCACGGGATGCCAGGCACACCGGAAATGCATTACTAGATGAGTGTATATATGGAAGTAACTTCTAATAAATTATTTATAAAAAAAAACCGAGGGATTCTTGGATTGCATAACTATTCAGATGCATATTTATTTGACAATAATGTCAAATAAACCCAGATGCAAATATGTGTATGTAGGGTGTAAGAGGGATATTGTGTTAGTTAAATAAAATATATTTTTTCGATAAAAAAGCGCATTCCATATTAGCCAACATCTCAACCGATCTCTGGTTACCAACTTTTCGATAAGAGCTCCAAGTTCTTGCAACTTCCTAATAAAAGCAAAATGATAACGATTATCTTCTTAGTATTTACAATACGCAATAAAATCCTTCGCGATATTTATGAATTATGAATTTATGATAGATGAATTTCCTATAGATTTTTATGATCCGAAGCAGTAAACAATTTTAAGTGACTATGAAAGAAACGTAAATAATATAATAAATTTTTCATGGTAGTCGATTAAACGAGCTCAAATCAAAATATAAAATTCTCAGTTAAAAAAATATACGTTTTACTTTACGTTCTTCATTGTGAATTCACGATAAAAACAAATTTATTAAATAACAGAAATATCGGATTTCTTCATTGTTTTTTTTACGTAAAATAGGCTCGAGTTTCTATGTTCCCAATAATGGGTATTTTATTAACTTAGGTACATGTGTGTGTTAGTGAGTTTGAAAATATTTTAGAAGGAAAAGTGAATAACAATAGGATCTATAATTTGAGTTCATATAGGTACCTACCCACACTTCGCCAGTTATGTTGTAGTTGAGGTGTAGGTACACCTCTGCCTAACCCTTCGGGAATTCAGGCGTGTTATTATGTTGTTTGAGTACCTATACCTACTGTAATTCTTAATTTCTAAATTGAAGCAGATACCTATCTACTAAAGAGTAATTCGGAGCGAGAACAGAAAGCTGTTTGAAAAGTTTTGGATTTTCGTAATGAGACTAATAAAATTGTAGTTACAGCGGGTGTGAAACTTTTTATTTTCGAGATTTAATTTTCAAACACGAAATATATTTTCATCGTCAATCTACTGAAACTATAGGCAGGAATAGGTGGGTACCTACACATGCCTGATGCCAGTAATTTGCAAAGAAACTTGCAAGTAGACATGCAAGTTAGCTACTTCGATTTAAAGCAAGCTTAGCAAATTACTGGCATATCTGAGTCATCATTATCATTCTCCAATTCTTTTCACAATTTATTTGCAATATGTATTTTCTACCATGGCTCTATTATTCTTCATTTCGGTAATCACTCCTCTTCCGGCCCTTAACATCTTATACAAGCCAGAGCGGGGTAATTGCGTACACACTAACAGTAGGAATAGCTTTCATTTTGACAGTTCAACAACATTCATTGCGTTATATATGTTGTTGAGCAGACAATTTTTACGAACATATCGCTCATTTGGAGACACATCGACTTATATGTAATTTTTTCCAAAAATTATTTGTCGATATTTGTGCTTGAGCAAAATTTCAGAGGAGCAGCAACATAATTCACTATAGATCACTCTCCTGTTAAATTTGAAAAGCACCAGTTACGTTGTTGTTTCTCCAAATGAGCGATATATGAATCAATGGATTAGCAATAGGCTTCAAAATTCTGTCTTAATTATAGCGTTACCTAACGCCAGATGAAAACGGTACAAGTTCATGTCATGAGAGAAAATTAACGTGAAAGTTACGTGCTGTTTAATTACTCTAAATAAGCTGTAAAAATGATTGAAATTTTCAATTTATTAGTTGACACGCTTTGACACTGCTGAGCGCTAGCCGAGTGTCTTTACCCGGGTAATGAGATAACTTTGTAAGATCGTTGCGAATATTAAATAAGCCCGATAACACTACATAACAAAGTCGTGTCGTACAGAAGTTATTTATTTTTATGAATTATTTTGTTTCCTTTTGCTTTAAGATTTTATTTGGCCCTGTTTTTCGTCTGTGAGTAAAATACAGGAAAACTTTTGTTTTAGATATAACGACTTTCCTCAGTGGGGGGGGATTTAAATGATAAATGATTTTATTTCTGTAAGTAGGTTTGTACAAACACTTTTACACGTCAGTCATATTTTAAAAACTAGATGAGGTCGGCGTTTCCTATTTGACTACTCTGAGAAGAAAGGCTGAAACAAACTCAGAGGTCAAAGTCTCTCTTAAAGTCCAGAAATAATCTTGGTCAGATCATGTGAAGACCATGTAGATTTGTGTCTGAAATGGTCTTTTGAAGATTGGGTCTTCTGAGGAGGACCGTACAGATTGAGTGGACCTGTCCAGTCAGTGCACGCATTTGTCAGTAATCGTGCAGCTCAACTCAGAACTTAAGGAGCTCAACGATTAGACGAACAATACTATGGGGTTCTACTTGAACCGTTCAGTAAAACACTCGGTTTGGGAATGGTCAAGGATTTATTTCTAAACTAATATTTATACAATACTCTTAAACACTTAAACACTGCTTACATTCTATTGGCTGATCAGTTGTCTTAGAGATCTGCTGATGTGGTCAGCCAATCAGCGTTACGCACGCCATATTCAACCCTCCTTGTGGCCCGTAGGCTAGGCAGCGTTCAGCGTCGCCAGTGTCGGTTCGCGAGCCGCGCGGGTCAGTCGTTTGAGCTTGATGTTGTATGGTATGCCTGACTCCCACAGTATTCCCCTTCAAGAAAACCGTACAAGTTTTGTAGGTTTAACGGTCCTGCCGGAACGGGTAACGTATGGGTTTTCTTCTACCTCTTCATCTGTGGCTTCTGACAGTATGTAGGCAGGCTTCAATCTATCTAATGATACCACTGATTCTCGGTTGGGCAGGCGTATCTTGAAGTGCTTGTCATGTTTCTCAATAACTTCGTAGGGGCCTTCGTACGGCGGCGATAATGATTTTTTTGCACAATCTACACGTAAAAATACATGGGTGCATGTCGACAGCTGCTTCGGTACAAAGGTCGTGTGTTGTTGTCGAGTGGGTGCACGTGCGCAGGACTCATTAAGTGATGCCATTGATTCTGTTAGATGACGTATCATTAACGGGTCTTCATTATCTATTTTCGCAGATGCAAAAACATCTGCAGGTAGTCTTAATGAGGTGCCATAAATCATTGTAGCGGGACTGTAGTTTGTCTCCTTATGAATGACCGTGCGTAATCCAAATAGTACGGTCGATAATTCTTGAACCCATTGTTGTTTATTCCCTCTTGCGGTTAATGCTGTCTTGAGGGTACGGTGAAATCTTTCTACGAGGCCGTTTGATTGCGGATGGTAGGCAGTAGTGCGGATTCTTGATACACCCAGTTTGTTCATTAGTTTTTGAAATAATGATGACTCGAACTGGCGTCCTTGGTCCGTAGAAATACGCAGTGGGCAACCGAAGCGAGTAATCCATGTATCGTATATGACTCGGGCGACTGTCTCAGCGGTTATGTCGCTAACCGGCACTGCTTCGGGCCATCTGGAGTATCGATCGATAATTGTGATCAAGTATCGGTAACCCTCTGATGGAGTGAGTGGTCCAACAATGTCGACATGTATGTGTTCAAATCTTCTGGACTCGGGGAACTGTACTAACGGAGTTTTCGTATGTCGGTGAATTTTAACACGTTGACACGTAATGCAGTATCGCGTCCATTCAGAAACGTCTCTATTCATGGCCGGCCAGAAGTACTTCTCGGTAATCATTTTTCTTGTCGTTCGGATACCGGGATGACTCATTTCGTGTAATGCTTTGAAGGCAGTCTCACGAAAAGATTTCGGTAAATACGGACGTGGTGTTTTTGTTGTATTTTCGCAGTAGATTTGTTTCTTTATTCCAGGCAGTGATATCTTGATAAAGTGGAGATTTTGTTGCTTTAACAGGTTAGTTAAATCTTCGTCTTGTGTTTGTTCGTCTGCCAGATTATTGAAATCGATGACAGAAGGACAGTCAATTGCAGTTATGCGAGATAGTGCGTCAGCAACAACGTTGTCCCTTCCGTGTATGTACTCAATCTTGCTGCAGAATTGACTGATAAAGTGGAGTTGCCTTTCCCGTTTTGGAGTGTCGCTTGCGCTCGCTGATTTGACCATGGCGTAGGTCAGGGGCTTGTGGTCCGTGTACACGACGACATCATTTCCTTCAATCAATCTTCTAAAATGTTTGACAGCCATATAGATAGCTATTAGCTCGCGATCGTATACGCTGTATCTTGTTTGGGTGTCACTGAGCTTTTTCGAGAAGAAAGATAGTGGTTTCCATATGTTGTTTATTTTCTGTTGCAAGACTGCTCCTACACTTAGGTTTGAGGCGTCTGTCATGATGCATAATGTGGCACCTTGAACAGGGTGTGTTAATTGTACAGCTTCCAATATGCTTTGACGGCAATTATTAAAAGCATCTTCTAATGTCTGGTTCCAGATGATAGGTGTTTTGTCGTTTTTCTTTTTATTATGAAGGAGCTTATTCAATTCTATTTGACTCTCTGCTTGCTTGGGTAAACAATCGTGGTAAAAATTGACCATTCCAAGGAAACGTCGAAGATCTTGAACATTTTCTGGTTTCGGGTAATTGGAGATTGTTTGAATGCACTCAGCAGTGGGCGCGATACCCTTTTCTGTAACTTCGTAGCCCAGGAAGTTTAGCTTATCTTGACCAAATAGGCACTTTTCTAGGTTGATTCCGATTCCGTAGTTAGATAAACGTTCCAAAACAAGTCGCAAATGCTTATCATGCTCCTCTTGGGTTTTAGAGTAGACAAGTACGTCATCGATAAAGCAGTAGCAGCAGTAATCCAGGTTTCTCAAGACTTCATGCATAAATCGTTGAAATGTCTGTGGCGCGTTACGCAAACCAAATGGCATACAACGAAACTCAAAAAGACCGAAAGGTGTCGTTATTGCCGTCTTTTGAACATCACTTTCAGCAATCGGAATCCAAAAAAATGCTTTCTTCAGGTCTATCTTCGAGTATATCTTCATGCCTTCTAATTGGTAAGTGAAATCTTGAAGCCTTGGTATCGGGTAGCGGTCTGGAAGTGTTACTGAGTTCAGGCGACGATAATCACCACATATGCGAAGGCTTCCATCTTTTTTTGTTACAACGTGCATCGGGCTGGCCCAAGGACTTTTGGATGGTTGACATATTCCCATTGACATCATTGCTTGAAACTCGGCTTTGGCTGCGTTATATTTAATCGGCGGCAGTGGGCGGGGTCTTGCGAAAAGTGGAGGGCCGGTAGTCTCAATATGGTGCTTTACATTATGTTTGATTTCCTTCGTAGGTGTCATAGGTTTTAAGACTTCAGTGAATTCTTGAAGAAGTGCATGATAACGGTGTCCTGGTTCGACTACATACAGCGTAGTATCTTGTGTGGTATTTATCGTCATCGTGTTAACTGAAAGCTTGGTCAGACTGTCTACGAGTTTCTTGCTGTGTAGGTCCACAAGAAGTCGGTGGTGCTTCAGGAAGTCGGCACCAAGAATTGACGTCTTCACATCCGCCATAATGAACGTCCACTTGAAGTTGCGTCGAAGTCCAAGATTTATTTGCAATTTTTTTTCCCCATATGTCTTAATCGGTGTATTGTTTGCGGCGAATAACTTGAAAGGCGTTTCTATCGGTGTTCGCTTAGTTTTTACGGCTAGCACCGATAAGTCTGCACCAGTGTCGACTAGAAATCGTTCTCTTGAATTTAGATCAGTTATACATAGGCGGTTATTCATCTTTGCTACACCGACGCCCGCCACAGCCGATGTAGTCTTTAGTTTTCCGATGGTTTCCTTGAACATGGTGGTTCACACTTCTTAGCTCTGTCTCCGAATCGGTAATGGTAATGACACTCCCAGTCTGGATCACCTGGTCTCTTTCCTGAACCTGTTCTTGAGCGGGACCGTGATCTTGAACGGAAATTGCTGCGGCGAAATGTACGACGATGACTCACGTTCTCCTTCCTTAGTGTGGCAATTTCAAGCGTCAGCTTCTCGAGTTGTTTTGTCAGTACTTGAAACTGCAGATCTGGACTGGTGCTGATGCTTGTAGCAGGCGTAGATTGGCTGACCTCCGCGATAGTATGTTCTGTATGCTCCATCATCTTATCCGCCATCATCGCCTGGGTATCAAGTGGAGATTCCGTGTTAACGGATAGTACAGCACGGACTTGGGAGGGTAAGTGGCCCATCCATAAAATTTTGAGCGCGTTATCAGGTACCTTTTCTCCAGCCAGCTCCCGCATCACCCTCAGGAGTTGTGTTGGCTTCTGATCTCCTAATTCTAGTCCGCTCAAAAGCTTTTGGAATTGACGGGACTCGGACTCTTCGTAAACCGACAGCAAACGATTCTTCAGAGCACTGTATTTTCCTGACTCGGGTGGTTTACAGATGATATCACTTATTTGTTCGATGTCTTTCCTCTCCAGGACTGCAATGACCAAGTTGTATTTTTGTTCATCGCTTGTCTTGTATGGCGATATCACGGCTTCGAACTGAGCAAACCACAGCCTTGGTTGTGCTCGCCAGAATTGTGGGATCTTCGCTTGCAGTGCAATAGCTGAGACTTCCTTTTCGCACTTTTCTGATACGGCGTCGTCACAATGTTTCATGACTAAATACGTATCAAGAAACCACTGATTAAAATCACGTCGGGGTCACCACTTATGGGGTTCTACTTGAACCGTTCAGTAAAACACTCGGTTTGGGAATGGTCAAGGATTTATTTCTAAACTAATATTTATACAATACTCTTAAACACTTAAACACTGCTTACATTCTATTGGCTGATCAGTTGTCTTAGAGATCTGCTGATGTGGTCAGCCAATCAGCGTTACGCACGCCATATTCAACCCTCCTTGTGGCCCGTAGGCTAGGCAGCGTTCAGCGTCGCCAGTGTCGGTTCGCGAGCCGCGCGGGTCAGTCGTTTGAGCTTGATGTTGTATGGTATGCCTGACTCCCACAATACCAAAGAAAGGACATTTGGGTAGGCCAAAACTGCCTAAACTGCCAGGCCATGACTAAAAATAACTAAGAAGGAAACAAAAAGTAGCCCGCAAAATTCATATTTACTTACGTTTTTTTGTGATTTGCAGGTCAGTGTCTGGTTGTATGTTGATTAAAATATGATTCGCGACCGTACCGATGTGGTTTCCATGGACATTTTTTTATTGATTGATGAAAACGTGTTGTAATACTGGCTGTAGTGGACGCCTTAAGTTCTTTTATCTACATAGAACAAATTCGTATATGTTAATTCTCTAGTCATATTAAAAAAAAAAAAATAAAGATGGCACTAACCCATCACATATTTTTATTTAGATAATAATATAGCTTATTTTAAAACAAAACGTCAGCTAAGGAAAAATATGTTTTAAGTTTTTTATAATTTGTATTTATTTTTATATGAGTTCATGAATACATTGCCTGCTCATATAGTACCGAATTTTCACTTTCTATAACGCCGGAAAATATAAAATACAAAATGTTATCAGCGGTACCTCATATCGTCAATTTATTTTAACATTACTAACACTAACCCGGAGTTTAGCGACTTAACTCTCTCACATCGGTGGGTTTAATATTTAAAAGTTTAACAGCTCTAGGTTTACCTCTAACTCTTGTTGGCCCAAGATGAAGTATTTGATCAACTCAGAGCGAGTTAGCTGTTAACTCCGAGTTATTTAATATAACTCATGAACGCACAAATGGGCCTTAGAATTATTAATTCGATTTCCTCATACTCACAAGTTGTTTATGTGGACTCACAAGTTGTTTGTGTGTAGCGAAATAATACAGGAAATTTGCCATATTGAACACGTAACACTTATTATTAGTAAAAATCAAATCCAGATTTAAGTACCAAAAAAAAAACAAAAATTATAAAAACACAGTTGCGGAATAGGTAAAAAATAATATGTACAAATAATACCAGAAAACTTGAGGTATATTTGTGTGGTAAATCTTTTTTATGATCTACGGAAGCGATTGCAATCGGTTTTTAGGCTAGTGACAAAATTAATGTTATCTCATAAAGATTACTTAAGTTATACCGATATAAAAACAGTCACAGTTAATGGTAGATTACCATTAAAAAATATATAAAAGGTAACTTAATTGATAAAATTGATAGTTTCCTAGTTGCTGGCGGACCGCTGGCCACAGTGGCATGGCACAATGGATAAAGGTGATCGTTTTCTGGATCCTGGTGGTTGGCGGCTTCGAAGAACAGCAGACGGTACAACAATCACGTGTCGTGGATCAAAGAGGGCTTGCCGGTCTCGAACTTCAGGGATCCTATGTGGCTGGCAAAAACGACACCATAGAACCGCAAGCCTGGTAAATTGTCCTTTACCCGAAAAAGGGCTACAAGCAGCCCTTTTCAACTGGTTCTACAACTACGACAAATAAAATAGGATATTACACCAGAGAAAAGGCTAAGACTTCTGCTGACAGAGCAGATGAGAAAACGTACGTACCATATTCGAAGAAATGTTGTACACTATTAGTGTGGCGACATGGTTGACTGTAAAACTTTTGAATCAGTACGATACAGTATTAGAGTCGGTAATAGGGCTCTATCAGGATTGGAAAAAAAACGAAATATTTTGGTAATCGAGTGTACATGGTTTACATTTTTTCGCAACTGACTTTTTTATATTGGATGGATATGGAGACTAGTTAGTAGCTTATCCAAGTGCTTAGCATGTTAATGTCAAAGTTTGAAAGATAATCATTACTGCTCCCGCAAACAATCGGCTGAACGCCCTGATTGCTCAGGAGCCGGATGTCGACATATTTATGTATAGCAGTAAATCTATGTTTAATGTTTGTATAAAGTTTTTTTAATTAAATGTGTTGTTATTGGCTTGCTGCACGCTTACTGTAAGTGCAGCAAGCAATTGTTATATAAATAAATAAAAAGATTGATGACCAGACATTATTAAATAGAAAAGTAGGTCGTAACCGCAGAGGTCACGCTGCAATACCAGAGACCACGGAAAACCTGCTGCAAATCAAATCAAAAGTCATTAATTCGAATTATCTTGTGAATCAGCACTTTTCAAACGCCAAAATTACATAAGACAGTCCCCCAAAACGCCCGGCCTTCACCACTTCGTAGTGCTTTAGCTGGGAAGAAGAAGTGGCGCGACAAACTCCGCAATAGCGATCCTGGTAATAGTGAGCAGAGGGCCTAGACAAATGGCATTCGCTTCGGAGCGATTCTATTTCTACAATCGCTATCGCTTTCGCTAATGATTCCAAAAACTAGCAATAACGCTCGTCAAAAAGTGTCCCTTGGCTATGCATCTCTGTGGAAGTACCTAATCTTTCGACGCTGTCGATTCATTTCATAATCGAATGTTGTTTACATTGTCTAGCTAATTTTTATTCGTTGACCTATGATCACGTGACATTTCGATAGCTTATGTCAACCCCGTACATTTTAGCTTTTCTACTACCGTTATCGTTAATCGAATGTTACTTTGTCTAGGCCCTCTGTATTCCTTTCGCTTCTAACATATAGCCGTAACCTGTTCTTCAATCTGTTTTGATTTCAAGCGCCACAATACACATTAGTACCTAGTATAATATATGTATGTCATGAACTCATGACACGACGACCTATCAGCTACACTATCAGGCTCATCCCTTGCGTGTCTCCACTAATTAACATATTAATTGCTGGCAATACATGCCGTGATTCACGCTACGCCAAACCCTATTCGTGTGAGGGAAATAAACCAGGAAAATGACCGGCGTTTATTTTTTCGATGTGGGTAAAGAGATAGATTTATATTACCTAAAAGGAGAATACCGAGATCATTATTTTTAGTGATTATTTTACCTGTTGTCTTACAGGAAAATAACATACAAAAAGGTATCTAAACACACATCACCGACACAACCTACAGTGATTAAAAACAAACTTTTTAACAAACAATAAAAACAACCGACTTCTAAAAAAACACTACAAAGTGAAAAATAACTTTAATTTCCGAAGTCGGCTCTGGATCTGTATTTTAGTTTTGTGCCACCGTCTTCCGAAATTAAAGTTATTTTTCACTTTGTAGTGTTTTTTTTTGTAAAAAAGTTTTTTATTTTTCACTTTTTAGTGAGTCAGTTATTAATTTATCTAAGTTACAATAAGCCTAATTTCAACTGCTCATCACCTTTTGCAAAATATTGCTTTTCCCGATGCAGGGACGTTAATAGTTGAGGAGTTCCCCTGGTAAAAACGAGAAGATTTGGTGCTGATGGTGTGATATGTATTGTGATGAGCTTAACTTGCTTAGCAACCATATTAAAGTAATCGTATCGCAACCACAATGAGTAGTTCTGGTGGCCACGTCTGGTCTTCAACATCAGCTCCACTTCACCAAATAGTGCTTTCTGAAAGCAAATGCACGAGTTACCACAAAAATACCCAAATCGCTATAGGTGTGCCTATAAAATTTGAGGATTTCCCGCGTTTTCCATGGGACCCCCTCATCAGATTTTGACTTGGTGACAATGGGACCACCTCAAGAGCGTACCCTTTAAAACAAAAAAGAATTTTTAAATTGGTGCACAATTGACGGAGAAATCGGTGAACATACATTAAAAAAATTCAAACATACAGCCGAACATATCCCCCCCCCCCATAACCTCCTCCTTTTTGGAAGTCGGTTAAAAAGTATTATACTGTTTGGCTCGACTGCTTCCTGTCTAGTGGTCGTAAACGCTACTGCTGAGCACGAGATCCTGGGTCGGGCAAAGGGTTCTTGGGTTTTGCATCTGGAACTTCTCAGTAGCAGCCCGGAGTCTGGATTTGGGCCCGGTGGCCCCTATTCATGAGACTTTAATATAACTGGCGAAATGTGGGTGTACTATAGATAAATCTCTGCCTATCCCGTCGGGGAAATAAGGCGTGATGTTATGTTATGTACATACCTATATAGTCAACCTGGTAATTGCTTTAAGTACCACCTGCCTCTTTTGACAATTTTTTTCCAGGAAATTGAAAATTCACTAAGGTTGAATCTATCAACCATCACATAGATAAATAGCCTTGGGGCGTAGACGAAGAAAGAAAGAAAAATATTTTATTTGGAACACGCACAGGAAATACAAAGTGTAAAAAACACACACATGACACACACACACACATGACATTCTATCAGCGATAACAATGATGGAAAAGTCAAAAATGTATGGAACTGACATGAGCTACCGAAATACTTATGTCAATCCAGCCCCTGCAGTCTCGACATTAGACAGCGACAAAAATCGGTCGCTAAGTCGTATCGTTGTCAAATTCCTTTAATAGATTTTCAACTTTATTTCGAAAATATAAGGTTGAAAATCTATTAAAGAAATTTGAAATCGATTAGACTTAACGAACGATTTTTGTCGTTATATTTGTCGAGACTGCAGGGCCAGAGGGCCTAGGCAAAGTAACATTCGATTAGCGTGACGCTAGTAGAAAGGCTAAAAACAGTATCGGGTTGACATAAGCTATCGAAAAGTCACGTGATCATAGGTCAACTAATAGAAATTAGCTAGAAAATGTTAACATCATTCGATTTTATGAAACGAATCGACAGCGTCGAACGATTACTTCCTAGATGCGTAGCCAAGTAACACTTTTTGACAAGCGTTATCGCTAGTTTTCGATTCGTACGATGGAAACATTAGCGAAATCGATAGCGATTGTAGAAATAGAATCACTCCGAAGTGAAAGCCATTTGTCTAGGGCCTAGACAAATGATATTCGCGTCGGACAAAGCGTATTTCTACAAAGACTCATCAGAGGGCCTAGACTCTAGGCCCTCTGATCTGATGAGTCGTTGTAGAAATACGCTTTGAAAGCGATTGTCACTTGTCTAGGCCCTCTTGTCTTATATGACGTGCCAGTAACATTCAACCCTAGGGAGACAAAGCAAACTACCACGAGGATACATAGATTATAATTACAAAATTACCTGACATTTGTGTGCAAAGTTAGCACAAAATTTAAAATAAAAAATAGGTATATTCGGAAGTGCTTTAACGATTGCTAAACCAGACGTGGTTCTAGGTTTATTCTCAGGGGGCAAATGTTTCTCTATAAGGGGGGGGGGGGGGGGGTGGGATTTATCAAGACGTGGAAGCCTGTTGAAAAAAACCTTTGGCACCTATTTTCCCTAAACTCAATAATGTGCCCCCTTTTCGAGGATGACTACGACTTATCTACATAAATATCTTAGTACCTATACTGTATACAAAGTAAAAATACAGATTATATAACTATGTTTATGTCTGATTTAGATTTTATACTCACTTTGGTCGAAGCCCAACTGCACCCGTTGCCTCCCCCCCCCCTGTATCCGCGCCTGTGCTAAACAGTGTACCCACGGCTGGTGTCAATGGCCTTATTCCCCAAAATCTTTTGTAAATCCTGAGTGGACAGTTATGAATGCGCGAATAAGTCAGCAGAATCTCTTCGTGACTCCTACAATTTGTCTAAAAGTATAAGCAACAGATACGCTCTTTTCATTTCGCTACCATTGTATAAAAAACATAATAACCAAGTATTTTAAAACATCCCCCGCTATTGTTAGCAAACAAACAGAATGTCTGCATTTTTGTTTTATATTTCCACTCTGTAGAGTTCTGTGTTGTTAGAATAAAGTGTTTTATTGAAATTCATGTCTTGCACATCTTAAAATAGAGGAACATCTGCGGGACTGTGAAGAATACTAATCCGAGAATGTTATGTTTGGGCAGCCACTCCATTGCTTTTAGCCAATATGCGAGCGAGTTGAAAAAATGTGACAATATAGTGTAGAAGAAAATGGAATCAAGCGACATTTTGAGGTTAGACTATTTTAACAGCACGTACCGCACTTATTACTGACAGTCCTTAGCAATCATGCTGATCATGGCTTTCAATGTGAATCGCTATAGAAAATGTCCATTCAAGTGGACAATACCGATTGAATAGAAACTCTTCTACAATAACGGGTTCACTTCCATTTGCACAAGAAATTTCGCCAGCGTGCACAATTTTAAAACAAATCAAGTTTATAAACAAACGATCTCTATCTATTTGTCTAAACATATTGGAATTCCGCTCACTTTACCAACTTCGAACAAATAAAACCTTTTCAAACGTGAAATTTTAAATGCTAACATTGCTCCATTTATACCATTTCCAATTATTGTGTGAATCTGGAAGTACATTAGCTTAATAGCTTTGAAAAGCTTTCGCTAAACAAATTCAGGTCACACACGAGACGTTTCTTAAAGGCTGCTTCCATCAATTTATTGATGTCGAGCTAAGTATGTAGAAGTACGATTTATTTTCAAGTTTGTACTCTCCATTTAGAAGTGAAGAAGTTTTAGATTGGCTAATGCGGTATAATAATAATTAGGTGGTTCAAGAGTTTAGGATTATTGGCCGCCTATTTTTTGGGAAACCTAACAATAAATAGTGTATTTATTTTGTGGACTATGTTCAACATAGCACTACGTACGGCCTGATTAAAAATGAAGGCTCAACATGACGCAGCTACTCTTTAGTTTAATTCTGGTTAAATTTTCATCTAATCTTGAATTATAACACGGGAATGAATACTTCGCGTTAAATAAACCGCGTCCCTCACGGAATTATGTCAAAACAATTTTGTTTGGTAGACTGATTGACGTCAAACCCAGTTAACTCGAAAACAAACAAATTAACAAGACAATACACACGTTTATAAGATAATTTTAGGACAGAATGCAACAACGGCGTTGTTGACTGTTGGATCATATTCTGGAAATAATTCTGTGTGTTCTATTTTTTTTTAATAAAGAACAAATCTTTTCTAGTGTAAAAGTGGATTGATTTTAAAGAAATATTTTTGATTAGGCCGGGCTGTAGGTGCCTTCAGAGTGGCCTCAAAATAACGGTCATCCTCATCACTAATCGATCTGCTAAGCGTGGGATTGTGCCAGTATTTGTCAGGGCTGATCACATAAGGAGTTCCAATACGAGGTCCATTACCAATAGTGGCCATCTGAAACTGACCCAGTACACCAGTCCATCACCTTTGTATTGCGTGCAACTTTTAATTACAAAGTTTAATTCAATTTAAGAGAGCATATCTTACGGGCACAATACGGGCGGCGAGCGCATGAATGAGTTCGTTAGAACCAACTCTGACGTGCCTAAGAGCGGCTCTGGGCCAATGAGCTGCTAATGTACAATTTGGAGGTCGCACTTGGCATGAAGTGGTGACCACTGTCAATGAATGCCTTATACACTGGTAATAGAATCTTTTGGCGTTCGAATTATGTTGACAGTGGGGCGGTTGGTATACATTTTGAGCTCCGCCATCTTGTTTTTTTTATAAAAACAACAAGATGGCGCGGCGCTAGTCCAATTTTGGCCACGTGCCTTAAGAAACTTGTAGCGCTATGCCTTGTTTGTCGATGCTAACATAAGAAGAAAAGTTTTTAGTGATTTATTTCACGTACCTATTCTCGTTTTAAATTGCGTGAACAAGTGTGAGAAGGGTACGCTTATTAGGAGGGTCACTGCGAGAAGAGAGAAGAGAACGGTTTTCTTTTCTGATTCTACTTACTGAAACAGCTTGAAGTACGAGAATCCTGCTTTCTTTCCATTTCTCCTGAAATGGAAGCCAAGATGTGCTTGTACATACATACATTCTCTGTCATGATCTGTTTATTTACCTAAGCATCGTGGGATAGGCGCATAAATAAACACCATAATTCTGTGTCACAAACACTTTGTTTACGAAGTACCTACCTACAGACTCACAGCTGGAACTTATGTATAATGAGCCCTAGTAGTAATAGTCTCTTTCATGCAGTCCCATGGGAAAACCATTTAGTATGGTATTTATGATTTGTAGGATTTAAACGCTTGTTCCCAACGAGTCACACCTCAACGGGTAACAGTGTGACTCGTTGGGAATGTTTTGGATAATAATTCCCAACGAGTCACAGTTACTGTTACACTGTTACTCGTTGGGATGATCCCACCTTGATTTAGGGTATCATTTAAGCTAAATAATGAAGCGAATAATAAGTGAAGTGAATAATGAGGCGTAGCCGACGGAGTCCCGCTTCGCGGGACTCCTACTTCTGGGCGGTTTAAAAAAAAATAACCACGAAGGGGACGGCGGGGTCTTTCAGACCCCGCCGTCCCCTTCTAACCTAACCTGTCCGAGTCGGGGTGCCCCAAGTTGTACCAAATACCTGGGAACAATTTTTGTTTATCTGAGAACGAAAATATTTCGTGGCGATAGATGATATAGTAACAGTGTAACAGTAACTGTGACTCGTTGGGAATTATTATCCAAAACATTCCCAACGAGTCACACTGTTACCCGTTGAGGTGTGACTCGTTGGGAACAAGCTGATTTAAACGACCCATTTGCAAGGCAGTTGACCTTTCAGTCCGAGATTTCATTTGTCTAGAGATGACTGCTTGCAGAAGAGTAGTAAATGGGATATCAATTAGGGTTCGAAAGGATAATTATCAATGATAATTATCATAACAATTATCGTGATAATAACGGATGATAATTATCAATGATAACTATCACGATTATTATCGTGATAATAACACATGGATAGTTATCGATTGATAATAAGAAAAACTTGCGCTCGGTTTGATCAATCAAATTTACTCAATTTACCTTTAAATAATGTTAATTTGTGTTGGATACTTGGTTTTTTTTTTTTTTTTTAGTATTGCCCAAATTATAGTGCATTTGTTATGAAACAATATAACAAATGAATTTCTTACACTGGTGATAATTATCGGATAATAATAATCCGATAATTAACAAGAAGCGTAATTATCTTGATAATTTCGAACCCTGGATATCATACACGTCAACCTACATTATTCTACAGCTATACGGATGATTCAATTCGGTCTCAACAGAGGCAGGTTGAGCGGTAAGTTCATGAAACGTGGCGATCTGTTCAGCAAGTCAAAATCAAAGTAGGTACTACAGTGCACTGAATGCACTACAGACCGCCATTTAATTTAGTATTTTTGATAAATTAATCAAAACAGCGAAATATTTGGCAGCTATCTGCGACATTGATAAGATTTTAATGTTTTACGAATATTATTTATAATTTTTTGCCAACTTTCAGAAAGTGTCAAGTTGGGTGATCCTCAGGCTGCTTTCTTCTTCTTTCTTTTATTTTTATATAGATTCTTTTATATTTTGTGAATATGAGAACGTTGTAGACCTAACTTGTAGACTAGATTTGTGGACCTTTTTATATTTTGTTGAGTACATATTACTTGTTGACAGGCCTACACTGTCCACCCATATCTATCAACACTGTAAGTGGAAACATTGTAAAAGCCCCTTATTTTTAAAAGAGTAACCGTGGAGTTTCTTGCCGGCTCTTCTCCATAGGAAACAACCAATTGGAACCGTGCACCTAGCTTCTGACGTTTCATAAGTGCCCATGTTGGTTTATGTGAAATAAAATATTTTGATATTGATTTTGATTTTCTTATAACTACTCATTCTCAACTAAGAGATTTTGTCAATTAAATAACTTTTAAAACTAATTACTATAGCATAATTTGCCTATAATGCTGGGACACTGGCCTTCTCTCAGTGAGAGGGGGTAGGCCGTAATATACCACGCGGGCCCAATGCAGGTAGGTAGATGTCACACATCTTCGATTTTTTCGGTTCTAGGACATGCCGGTTTCCTCACGATGTTTTCCTGCACCGTATAGAGAGCAGTGGTGATGAAATAATTTACACAAAGTAAAGCGCATGTCTAGGTTCGAACCTACGACCTACAACTCGTAAGTCGCGGCCGTTAACACTGGGCCTCCAGTGCTCAATTAGAATGCCACAAATATTTGAGATCACAATTTCAAAGCATAAAATGAAATCGATATTAATACTTCGAAAAACAATTCTAGTTTTCGACGAGTATTATTTACATATTCAAAAGTTCTATAATCTGTGGAACTGCGTAGCTATGACTGATACGGAGAGCCCTTATGAACAAGCCGATCAATCGTAAACTCTTTTAATAGACAAACATTATAATCCATTGTTTAAGTCATTCCTAGAAGTCAGCAGAATCCAAGTATTAATTACTTACTACTAATTGTTCAGCATTAATAAAATGTGGTCTCTAAAATTGTTCGCATGGTTTTTTTTTTAAATTATTTATTTAATTAGGGACTTTTATGACGGCAATACATATGATAATCCCATCATATCCTAAATATACACACTGCTACGGATTACATTTGGGCCATGAACTTGAACAGACTCTTCGCAAGGTCACCATTTGGTTGAGACAAAATTTTATGGAATATGCCTATGTCAAGTCGGTTCAATCTCAAGACCCCAAACAGATCGTTTCTTTGAGACTCATATCGAACACAGTCCATTAATAAGTGAGGTCTACCACAACTCCACGCTCCAAAAAATTTGGCGAGTTAGTTTTTTTCATCATGAACGTAAACTTATTACCTACATGGAATGTGTCTATGTCTATGAGCTGTAACAACAAACCTTCATACTTTAATTACTATTGTTAAACCAGGGCACACGAAAAGGCTGACCCTGCATGGTTTTCTACCAGATCCTTTTTTCCAATGAACGTTTAATAAAATATTCCTTCCAATCATCATGGTTTTAATTAATATTTCGTCAATGTGAATATTGTGTTGAAATATTCTGAGAATTTTGTCCAGTAATTACGACTTCAATATAATATTATTATGACAATGTAAGTAATTAAAAACTTGCGTGACCAGCTCGTATGTCTGGGCTGCTTCTATAATTAGATATTGGATACGAAAATTACTTTTTTTGAGGGATTTTTTTTAGCACGTTCTGTCTAGCTGACACTAATTAAATTATAATTTATCCCAGGTCCAAAAATTGCATGAAATAACAGGGTTTTGTATCTCATGGCGTGGAGGAGCGTAGGACTCCCCCAGCTAGATGGACCGACGACCTCAAGACGGTGGCTGGGACAGACTGGTTGCGAAAGGTGGTGGAGAAGTTGTTGTGAAAATATTAGCTAACATTGTTGGTAGTGGCGTTGACTAGGGTGTATACCACCCAGACATTACTCACCACATCTACAAAGTCGCGCAGTGCGTGGCATGTAGTTCAGCATACTGAGTGCAAAGTTCACTACAACACATTTTGAACTTTGCAATCCCGTCTTGTAAAAGTCTTCAAAGAACAGTGTTCATCAATTGTTTTAAGCTATTACGAGAATCGGTCAGTTATTATTTTTAACGGACTTCAAAAAAAGGAGGAGGTTCTCAATTCAACTGTATGTTTTTTTTTTTATGTGTGCTAGCTCAGAACTTTTTTCTAGGAGAACCGATTTGGATGATTCTTTTTTTATTTGAAAGCTGGTGGTGGTGGCTTCACATATGGTCCCATAGATTAAGTGCTGACAAGCAGTTTTTGAGTTATCCTGAATACTGTGTATTTTTTCCACTTAGTTTATATTGATGACATGTTAATAATTTCTTGTCACTGTTATTTACATATCAAGTAGTGGTATACGAACTTGTGTGGGGTAGGTACTACAAGTTTAGAGTGAAAAATAAAAATATTTTTACAAAAAAAAAAACAACCGATTTCCAAGAAAAACACAAAAAAACGTGAAAAATAACTTTAATTTCGGAAGTCGGTGGCCGAAACTGAAAATACAAAACCAAAGACACCGACTTCCGAAATTAAAGTTATTTTTCATTATTTTTCACGTTTTTTAGTGTTTTTCTTGGAAGCCGGTTGTTTTTTTTGTAAAAAATGTATTTTTATATAGGGCTTCCAATTTACCGCATCAATTCTTCCCACGTCCCGCCACTTTTGAGCGGGCGAAGTTAAATTGATCATTCAAAACTCGGATAATGGGCACTAGAAACGTTTGGAGCGTGCCTTAGACCTTGAGGGGGGCCAATAGGAACCGGAATAAAATTCTTCTCCTTGAACACTTCCAGCAAACTAGATCCTTGCCTACAATCGATTGTGAACTTTTAGTATTACCGTTGTAATTTCCTTTAGTAGCGTTTCAGTTTCTTTTTTTTTGTCGATTTAGAGCTAGTATAATGTTAGGGCCATTATTGTAAATATAAGTTCTTAGAATTTGATTTTATTTCATTTCCTTTAGAGGAAATGAAATGAGAGGACCTTTACTAAACATTTTTTGAGAGAAAGTCACCAATAGGCCAAATTAAGAGTAGTTACACTGGAAAATAAGAACTGGTTTTTTTTATAAAAGACTGCGGATTCAGTATGCTGCACTGATTTAACGAAGATGTAAGTGATAAATGATTTTATTTCTGTAAATAGTTTTGTTCAAACACTTTTACACGTCAATCATATTTTAAAAACTAGATAAGGTCGCCGTTTCTTATCTGACTACTCTGAGAAGAAAGGCCGAAACAAACTCAGAGGTTACAGTCTCTTTTAAAGTCCAGACATAATCTTGGTCAGATCATGTGAAAACCATGTAGATTTGTGTCTGAAATGGTCTTTTGAGGAAAAACCACACAGATTGAGTGGACCTGTCCAGTCAGTGTACGCATTTGGCAGTAATCGTGCAGCTCAACTCGGAACTTAAGGAGCTCAACGATTCGACGAACAATACCAAAGAAAGGACATTTGGGTAGGCCACAAAAATTACTCAAACTGCCAGACTATAATTAAAACTAGCTGAGAGGGAAAAGAAAAAAGCAACAATGGCCCACCTAATCTTCACATTCACAAATATTAAAATAATAATCATGACTGTATTAAACCTAGCCTGCATGTATTAAATGATGCATCTTAAAGGTAGGATAACCTCTATTGACATAACCAAAACTACGCATGATCTACCTGTCTTACCAAAATCGTACACCACATCAGCCGTCCTGTTCAAATATTCGATAGATAGGCGAAGACAGCAAGCGTTGACATACGAATATTAATGAGCCCGCATTTTGCAAAGTAACGCTTTCAAGTTTGTTTAGGATATTTAGGGTCCAATTTTTTTTTGCTGAACACTGTCCTGGTCCTCTGATGTACTTGAAATAGTTGGGTTGATTGGATTTCGACGTCCGCGCCCAATATATGAATTCGACGGATTTGTTCTGTGTAACTCTGGTTTATTCCGTTGTGTTCGATACTGTTTGCGTTCTTTATTCAATCTTTTCGTTTGCTTCATTACATTTTACAAAATAGGATTTCATTGTTTTACAAAACAATAATTCGAGATAAAAAATGTACGAGAACGGCTAACCGCGAGTCGGTAGTAGCACAGTTAACTTTTTCCTTTCGTTTTTTTACTTACATATTTAAAAAAATTTGTACCGAAGTCAAAATTGTACATTGAATTTTTTTTTTAAAGTTATTTTTGCGAGGTCTGGGAACGATTCTAATGCCGACAATATCATTTTAGATTTTTTGTCTGTTTGTCTGAATGTATGTTCCTGCATCACGCAAAAACTACTGGATAGATTCTGTTCAAATGTTTCATAGATATTCCTTACAAGCCTGATCAGTCTGTAGGCTATAAATTATAAAAATACGAGCTAAAATATTGCAGATAGATACAGATATAACCTTTTAAATGATTATCATCACGCTATACTTTTATGGAGCTAAGCAGTCAATCATGACATATACAGGGTGGATTTTTGAGATGGCGCAATACGGGCAGGTCCGATAACCGTTGCCGCTACAAGTAAACGGTCTTAGGAGACTGTCCTTAACTTTTTGAGATATTTTGATCTGCATTCAAAGATTTTGAAATAAAAATGTAAAATGGATGATCTTCATAACAACTTTATTTGATGCCGATCGTGACTGTTCTTAACTTCTTTTAACATTTTTATGAGCAGTCACAGATTGAAAAAAAATGTGCAGTCAGCTAAAAATTATAATTTTTTACAAAAAAAAAATTGATGCCAATCTATCTTATTTCTTATAAGGATAAAAACACTGTCGGACCAACTGAGGTTTGAGTACTAGAAAACTAAGATATTTACAAATAACTTCCTAAAAATTTCGTAAGAAACGAGACTGAGATGAGAGAGAAAACAATATACCAGTGTATGAAAACAGTCGAATTATTCCATTACTTCACTGGGCTTTATATGGAACGATTATATACAGGATAAATTTTAACCAGTGCGTAAACTGTAACCATGAATTGCAGCATATGATTCTAGACCCTCTAGCGCAGAAAATAAACGACGGTAATCAAAAAAAAAAAAAAGCTGTTTCATAGAAAAGTGCAATACCTACGCGGTCAAAGTTTATGGAACAACTAATAAAACAATATATAACTGACGAAACATTTCTACGCTAAGGGGTATATAATCATATAAGCTGAATTCATGGTTACAGTTTGCGCACTGGTTAAAAACTTATTCTGTATAGCAGATAGTTAAAGATTTAACCTTTTAAATGATTATCATCCATTCCTTTAGGAGCTATGGAAACAATCATAACATTATATAAGAACGGCTATTATAGTCAACTTTCAACAAAGCAAACAGCTTAGCAGATCGACGACAAATAAATAATATCTATGGTTAGGTGACTGTTAAGGCGCAGATATACGACTTTTAATGAATTCAAATTGAACATCACGTCTAAACGAATAGTCTAATTTGTTTGAAAAAAATATATGATATTATTATTATTATCTTTGTAATTTGATATGTAAATATTTGAAATTATATTTTTATAACTTAGTGTAATTAATTTGTAAAGTAATGTCTAACGCGAACACAAAAACGATAATCACGCAAAAACTATCGGGCGCATATTCATGAAATCTGCACCATTTAAAAGATAATTTAATTAGCAAAATTTTTGTATACGGCTTTTATTTGTATTGAGTTTGATAAATCAAGGTGGGTTGTTTTTGCAAATAAACTTGTTGCGCGCTGAAGCGGGGGCTCTTGCGGGCGACGGGCGGCAGTGCATCGCTGACTAATGTCCGGGTAGACGCTAACGCTCTGTGCAATTTTATTCGCTCAAAAGTTTCGCATGCTCCTCCCACTCGCTCAAGGTCGCCGGCACTTATTGTCGCCTTAATGAGAAATCCTGTGTGTCTACAATCTACTGTTATGGTATTTTAGTAACAGCTGTTCGTCAGGAATACTCTGTAAGAAAGTATCAGTCGGTGTATCAGTGTTCTGCTATTAGGTAGTATAAAAAATAAAATCTTCACAATTAATGGGAAATTGATACTGAAGGCTGCGGGTGTCGACCTCAGGACGAGCTGCTTCTCACACGGCCAACTGTACGTGCCTTGCTCCCGTGTCACCAGTCCATCAGTTGTGTTCAGTCTCTTCATATTTTGGCTGCTGAGACCAAAACTACAAACGTAATATACAGGAAAATTTTATAAAAATGTGACTGTTATTTTAGTTAATTGTGGTGTCTTACACGATTTCCCGTGGACAGAAGCTGGCTAGTGTATATAGTAATTCAAATAAGCAAATGATATGCTCTCGATTTTATAATCTCTTCTAACATTCTCTGCAGGAATAAAAAAGAAACGCATTAAAAAAAATCACGTAAACTGCAGAAAACATGTAAGCTGAAAGAAGCACATCATTTATTTTCTCATTTAAAATCCAGATGCCGAGATAATTTCAATTGTAATTGGAATAGAATTTACAATCTGAATGCGAGTGCACAAAAAGTTCAATTACTATTGAAGGCAGGAGAGCATGATTGGATTACTGATTAGTGTCTGTGCTGTATTAACGAATGAACTGTCACTATGCTCAGGTCCTTTGACGGTCAGCTGGGGCTTTTATCTTCTAATGATTGAGAGTACGTCATCAAAGGGTCATTAGTCTTGCCGCACACGGGCCACACGCTATAGCCACAAAACTTCGACACCGAGCTTCTGACTATAGTTTTTATACATTTTATACGAAGTCACCGCACACGGATAACGACGCCGACGCGCCGTTGTTCACTACACGCCACGATAGACCGCTACAGATGGCGGCGTTTTGTGGCTGTAGCGTGTGGCCCGTGTGTGGCAAGGCTTAGGCCTGAATTCCTCTTATGCTGATGTCGGTCGCGTACGGTCGGTGGCGTACCAGTCGTAACAACGTACACTTCGCTGACGTCAGCGTCGCAGTGAGGTGCTTTATCGAAAACAATGTATATTCGTACGCGCGACAGACGTACACGACCGACATCAGCGTTGGGCCGGAGTCTTGACTAGATAGCGACGCTGTCGCAAACTACCGATCTCTAAATATTAAGGTGAATCCTCAGTTGTAGCCCGAAAATTAAAATTTTCTTTAGTTTTTTGCAAATTGCAGCTCTGTTTTACGTCGTATGTTGATCAAAATGCGATTCTCGACTGTGGGAATTATATATTTATCGAATAATAATCATCAATTTCATATCAATCGTCAAATTCAAAGACATTTCGAATTTGGCGGGCTTCAACTGATGATTCACCTTAATATTTAGCGATCGGTAGTTTGCGACAGCGTCGCTATCTATGTCGAGACTGCCCAGGAAGAATGCAGATTTTAGAGTCACTGACTGACTTATGATTTGGTTTCACTTTGGAATTCACGCATGTAATTCTCAAACAAAATTGCTAGCATTTTATTTGTAAAGAAGATTTTCATTCGTTAGTTCAATCGTTCTATTTCGATTGTTATTATTACTTATGTCAGTTACGCAATTAGCCTAAAGCTTGCTTATGCAAGAAATAGTGTTAAAACACGTCTGCCTTGGATTCACAAGGCAGCAGTTCGCGTTTTAAAACATCAGAGGTTAGGTTTTCATGGAAACGCAATTATGACAAATAAAATTGTTCTCTAAGAACAAATAATTTGGGAGTTCGGGGATCATTTGATTGCTTGAGTATCAATTGTTATTTCAGTAAAGAGAATTGAACATATAACACGTACGCACGAGATTTGCATAGGTTATTAATCCTCTGTACGGATACAATAGGCTTTCGTTGAATAGATTTTTTTTCATGAAATATAATTCCATTGTTTAACTCCTATTGTTTTCCTTCTATTTTTATGGAAATTATGGGGTTTTTGGAGTATGTCGAGACTTAACTTTACTTTTATCATATTGTTTTTAACCTATGTTTAATCATGGTTATTGGTGAAGTATACATGGTAGATTTTTGAGATGGAGCAATACGGGAAGGTACCTTAACCGTTGTAGCTACAGGAAAATGGTCTTAGGAGACTGTCCTTTTTGAGATATTTTGATGTGCATTCAAAGATTTTGAAATATAAATGTAAAATCGATGCTCTTCACAATAACTTTTTTTGATGCCGATCGATCCTGTTTCTTGCTGATTTTAAAAAAAAGGACAGTCTCCTAAGACCATTGTTCCGTAACTACAACGGATCTGGGGGCCTACTCTCTAAGTCTGTCAACGAATATACGGGCCCATCCGAAAGTAGTTTGGAACTTTGGATTGAACCCTACACCCGATTAATTAACTTTTTCGGACAGGTAAAAACACATCGGGAGTAGGGACAATTGTCACATTGTGGTGTCATTCATCCTTAGGTCGGGCACCAAACTAATCTTATGTCCGTAGGTGATACGGAGTAGCAAACGTCCGTAGCGTTGGCCGAAAATATGGATTTCGTACTAAAAGAGTAGACCCCCAGGTACTTACCCTTACGGCCCCGTCTCAAAAATTCACCCTGTATTCTGAAAAGTTAAAGATGCTTTGTCGGAATCATTGAGTCAATGATCGGCATGGTCTTTCTGTCTTGCTAAATCAAGGTGGTTTTGGAATTATTTCATTACCGATCATTTCAGAGATTCAAGTCTCTGACAGCAAATATTGCAATCACCAACCAAAAGTTCATGCATACAGACCTACAAATAAAAAAAATAAACAAGAAAAAAATGACGGACAACAAATTAAGTCAACATTCAACACAAAATCATAACTCTCAAGCCAAATTGAGCCATAAACGAAATTGAGATACCATAATAAAAAGTGTCAGAACTTTGCGTCTACGAGTCACCGAGAAAAGAGAATATTCGCAAAGGCACAGACTTTATGGTAATGTGTAACCTTGGAAGTTCAGGCGACACTCACCGGTGGAAAAACCGTCGTAAACCCGGTGCGACATCAGGGTACCGTCCGTCCGGTTTCTTAACTTATGGACGGAAAAGCGTTCTTTGAGTTTTCTTTGCATTCAAGTTGTAATAGCACTCGCTCTGCTAGATAACCTTTGTCTGTTTATTCTTTTTCTTGATCTTGTAGATATAATTGTACAATTATTTTTGTATTTCCTCTAGTATTATTAGGTACTCAAATAGAAGAGGGGTTTTTAGGACTAGTAACTGACTGGTTACGCAGGCTTACAAACAGCGAACAAAATGGGTCTGGGTTTCAAAGGTAGGTTAACTAGTTATTACCAACTAATTATGACACTTAGAAGAATGTAACTATGTCATTATTTACGTGTCATGCTTTGGTTATAATTATTTATTTATTAAAACTTTATGCACACGTAAAAAAATACAGTACAAAGGCGAACTTAATGCCTGAGGCATTTTCTACTAGTCAACCTTAGGGTGATGCAGAGACAAACATGGCAGGTGCAATATACGGAATAGATAGCTTGGAAATAACTATATCTATTTATCGTATATCTTTGGTTGGAGACCCTAAATAAATAAATAGTGGTGCCGATTCTCTTGTCACAAAATTCTCTAAACTAGACTAAAAATCACTAAAATTTCGTTTATTCCTGTCAAAAGACGATTTCTCATTCTGAAATAGACTAAAGTGACACAACTTAACTATATTTTAGTTTGACAGCACTAAGATGGTACTGATTTATTAGTTTAGTGAAAATGTCAATTTTGCTATTCTGAATTTGACGTTTTTCACCTAAAATTTTGGTTGCCTTAACTAAATCTGACTATTTTTAATCGCGATTAGAAAGGTGTGGAATAAAATTAGTTGTCATGAACTAAGATTCACCACACCTCGACTTCAGGGGCAAAAACAGTACTGTATTTTTTTTCTTATTTTGCTTATATCTCGAAAACGGTGTGTCCTATCGCAAAAATAATGAAAATTTCGACCCTCTTTAAGAAACCCATAAACCCATATAATGTATATGTAGGTATGTTTTTTTTTTCCATACAAAAAGTTAAAAAATCCATATAAAACACGCCGAGGCTGCCAACAATGCGCGCCTCCGGCTCTAAAAAAAATTCACGGGGTAGGGCACAAGGACCATGTCGATTGTCAAATTAAATTTTAGTTGTGTCAAAATGATTTTTAAATTTAGAGATATTTTATTGCAGAATAGCTTCAAGATTCTCATAGCCGAAAGTAAGGAATTTTAGTGATAGTTTAGTTAGTTTAGTTCGGTGTACAAGAGAATCGGCACCAGTGTCTGTCACAATATTTTACCACTACACAGCTTATCAGGAGCTATCTGCAAATTAATTAGAACGAAAGTAAAAAATAACAATCCGGGTTTTTAATTTTACAGAGCAAGTTTTGCGTTAATACTATAAAAATAGGTACACTCAAAACTTAAAGCGTGGTCTACATAGGCACAAAGCTAAAAGCTTACGGCCGAGTATTTAGAACTTTACACAAAGTTATAAAAGGTTTATGTATTAATTAACTGTACAACAGTTTGCTTAAAACTAAAACTGGATGCAAAATTCGTGTAGTTAGGTACGCTATAAGCCTGGATTTTACCGCACCCGAAACAGTTATAAAACTATACATTATACCAAAATATTACTGTTATTATACAGCGGCTTTCTATTTAATCTAAGGCTAAGTAAGTTAGGAGAAGGAGCTCAAAATTTACACTTTAATAGCTAAAATTTTGCAACACTTCGCCAATCCGGTCGGCCGGAGTTTCAAATAACAGTGCAGCTTCCCGTATCCGCGTCGCGTCGGTTCGGATACGGCTGCGCGGATATCCGAAACCGCGGCTAGTGATAGATAATTTTGGGGTAGTTTGATTTTTGTACATGTGCATAAGTATATCGACCTAATTAAATTGTTACGGGAATAGGAAGGGTACCCCTGTTATTTGGGAATTTTGAAAGTAATTTGAGCATTGTTTGACCCTCCGCAAAGTTAAATTAAAGTCCTTATGTTACACAAATAGAACAATTGACTTCTAAATGGGACTGTGGTCTTTAGAATAACGTGTAGCCGTGTGCTAGGTATATAAAGTGAAAGGGACTGAAAATAAATGCTTTTGCCAAGATTAATTTCCATAATTTTATCATTATTCTAACACATTACTCTAATGGTCGCAATCTTGGTTAGATCTGTGACAGCCAGAGTTAATGGATTTTTTCTATTTAAGTAGATATTATCAGTAGTAGCCTGGACTATTTAATTGTGTCTGGTGGATCCAATTACTGAGACTTGTTACAGTCACTAGGCAACTGATATTTTTTTCATAACATTATTTTCGTTTATCCGCATCGCGGATATCAAAGCGGCGGATACGGTGCCCATCTCGCCGACCCAGCGTTCCACGAACGGTCATTCCCAGCTTATTCCAGTCGAATACAGCACAACTCTAAGTTAATTCCGCGCCAAGAACCCCTCAATTGAGACTTTCAACTTTTATGAAAAAAAAAAACCATTAAAATCTATAGAATTTCTTCTCCAAACTTTGTGGACCGAGATCCGATAATGAAAAGGGGAAAACTTTTTTATTTGTTAGGGCCTCATATTTGAATATTGGGGTAGCTAAAGTTCATATTAGAGCGGTCACGCTTGACGGCCTTGATTTTGAGCTCAATTAAATTGTTTTTGGAAGTACCTATTGTTGAAAAAAAATCTCTTCTATTTTTCTCGCTACACGCTTTGATTTGGTAGTTTTAATGAAATCTAGCAAAGGACTAAATGAAAAATGGAAACATTTATTTGAATATTACGTTTATACACGTAGGTATAAGTTAGAGCAATAAACAAAGCTTGGGAATTTAGAAGTCAAGTGGCTGAAATGACAAAGATTATAGATAGTAAATCTCTCAAACCTACGTTAAATGACTTTTATCTTCTTTAGACACACTAGGCGAAATATACAAAAATATAAAACAATTTGTACGACTGCTGTCCTCGTCTTAAATTAAGGCGCTTCCCCGACCAAACGACCTTGAGCGTTCGGTCCTTCTCTGTCCCGTCGCAGAGTCTCGGTCTGTCTCGCTCCCTGCGTACGCTCATTTATCATAGAATTCACAAAAAAAATGAAATTATTTTAATAAAAAAAGACAAGCGATGTTTTGAAATAAAACAAAACGTGAATTATTTAGATTTTTAAATTATCTATCCATTAGTGCAAACCTCAAATTAATAGAACGTCACCATTAGCAAAAGATGCATGCAATCAATAATTTTAGTAATATTTTTACAAGGAGATTTTAAATGTATTTATAACCCATAAAAACAAATAAGAACGTGCAATGTGATGATAGGATATCGAACATTAATAATGTGCTTTTAGATGTAGTTTATTACCCATAGTGAATGAGTTAGGTAATAGCCTCTGAATAACGCACTATGGCAAGGTTTTGGTCGGGGTACCGCCTTAACAGCACAAAACATTACTCTAATTCCTTCACGCTTTTCCTTGTCACACTCACATTTCCGGCTTCAACTAATTCATCAGCTGCCACATCCATCCATATTGTGGACAGGCCACAGATGTTTGTTATTTTCGCTCGTCACTCTTTTTTATCGAAGCCTCGTTGCCATAGTTACCAGTCATCGCCTGCGTATGAGATGATACAGCGTTTGTAACAACGAACTTGTTTATACAAGAGACGGTAGGGTAGTTGGGGTTATGTTTTAGAAAATAATGGTTTTGATTATGTCCATAATGGATTGTGGCTGTGTGCTTACGTGCTTGCGCTTAGACTGGCTGACTTTAAATTAATTGACAATCCTTCAGAGGGAGAAAGTGCTCATGAAATTGAACAATTTATAACATTACTATATTGTGGTATAGTAATTTTATACTAAGTGCATCGTCGTCACATATAATTATATAACTAATGTATACATCATATTGTAAAACATTTTTAAAAGAGTACCGGTGGAGTTTCTTGCCCATTCTTGACCATACGAAACTACCTATTGGAAGGGGCAACTAGAATCAATTCTATTTTTTTGTAATTTTTTACGTTCAAAAGTGCCTTTTATGTGCCTATTTGAAATAAATGATTTGATTTTGACTTTGACATGGGAGCAACTCCGAAATGTCGAAAAATCCATTCCTTTCCCATTCCATTGGTTGTTTCATACAAGAATGCAAGGCTTCATACCCAATGAAAATGTATGAAACTGATGTTTTTTTTTATATCAGTGTTGGTGTCCCAGTAAATGTTGTTCATAATATGGTACGTATTTTTAGCCCAGAACGAAGCCTATGTCATTAATTTCCTCGTAAAATTTTATGGCCCACTTGCGCTTTCATGGGTAATCCTAAACAACTCGGAGTTAAGAGCTAACTCAGGGTTAATTAAATAATTCATTTTCCGCTACCAAGAGTTAGAGGTAAACAACCACCGATGTGAGTGAGTTAAGTCGCTAAACTCCGGGTTAGTGTTAGTAATGTCAAAATAAATTGACGATATGAGGTACCGCTGATAACTTATTTTGTATTTTATATTGTTCGGCATTGTACGACGTTGACGTAAGTGAAGAGTCGGTATTATATCGCAGGCAATATATTCATGAACTCATATAAAAATAATTACAAATTATAAAATACTTAAAACATATTTTTCATTATTTGACGTTTTCGTCAATCAATAAACTACATCTCCATGGAAGCCGCATAAAATTATAAGCACTTTTGAACGTCAAACTTTTCAATAAAATAGAATAATTCTAGTTGCCCCTTCTAAACGGTAGTTTCGTATGGAGAAGAATGGGCAAGAAACTCCACCTTTACGCTTTTAAAATGTTTTACAATATTTTGTATATTTACATTAATGATATAATTATATGTGAAGGCGAAAGAAAGACAAAAAAAGAGAAAACAATCAAGAAGAAGAAAAATAGAGAGAGAGAGAGAGAGAGAGAGAGAGAGAGAGAGAGAGAGAAGATCTGAAAGAGAATCTAGCAGTCAATATTTTTTTATGAAAATTGTAGACAAGTTGTTATACCATATTCAGTCTATGCTCTATCCGCCATGTTATTTATGCACATGGGATGAATCAGCACTTTTGAACTTTCAAACGTAGCCAGTCATTTGTTTTTCTCGACATCTGCTATGTGGAAATGCGTTTACACTTTTACGTAAATGTTTAGTGAACGAATGTTTTCGAAATACCTACATTATATTCAACGCCCTTCTGCGAAGACGGTTCATTGACAGTTTAATTTATTAAGACGTGTGTGTATTTGTTTATTTTATTTTATTAAACAGTTTATGTACACATAAACAGACAAGAATAAAGGGGGTGCGTCTCATAATGTATAAACTCATTTGGCCTAATTTCATTTTATTATCGTTCATAAGATAGGTATAATCAACGTGAGATATACCAACTGTTGATATAATTTCTTTATATATAACATTTATTTATTTTAAAACTTAATTAGTATAACGCTGTTTGATATAACGTTTATGTAATCGAAAATCATTTGGTCTAACGTTTAATATGTATATTGTTTATTTAATCGAAAATGATTAGGTCTAACGTTTAATATATATAAAAAACGTCATTATGGTTAACACCCCGACTCAGAGTACTTCGACTCGGATAGGTTAGGTTAGAAGGCTAAGGCAGGAGCTCCGCTCCGCTTCGCTCCCGCCTTATCCTTCGTGGTTATTTTTTTATAAATCACCCGAAATAGGAGCCCCGCGGCGCGGTGCTCCGTCGACCTATCTTAGCGCAGGTGGTAATCAGTTACTAGTTATGTTTAATATCTACTTAGGTTACTATTACCTATAACTACGATAGAACTTACCCGTAAACTAACCCGTGTCTATGCAATTTTGATTTGTGTTTTTAAGTAGGCGTTTTGATCATATTAGACCAAATAAGTTTTATATCTTTTGGGTGGTATGTCAAACGATTTTACATTTAATGTATGTTATGTCAAACGATGTTATATTTAATGTATGTTATGCTTATAAAAATTATATCAATCGTTCATTATATTAACTAATCGCTATAGTAAATAAAATTATAGGTTCCGTTGTTATATGTTGTTATATCATCTATTACTTACCCGTATAAAGGAACTGAAAAATACGTACAAAGTTTATGCTTATACAGACTGTGGCGTAAATAGTGGTCCAACGTTAAGTGGTCGAAACAACACCAAGGCGATGCTTACCTATACATAGTGTAGCGTAAATAGTGGTCCAACGTTAAGTGGTCGAAACAACACAAAGGCGATGCTTACCTATACATAGTGTAGCGTAAATAGTGGTCCAACGTTAAGGGGTCGAAACACCACAAAGGTGATGCTTATCTATACAGGGTGTAGTGTAAATAGTGGCCCAACGTTAAGGGGTCGAAACACCACAAAGGTGATGAAGGTGATGCTTACATATACAGAGTGTAGGGTAAATAGTGGCCCAACGTTAAGGGGTCGAAACACCACAAAGGTGATGCTTATCTATACAGGGTGTAGTGTAAATAGTGGCCCAACGTTAAGGGGTCGAAACACCACAAACGTGATGCTTATACAGGTTGTGGCATAAATAGTGTTCCAATGTTAAGGGGTCGAAACACCATATATTTAAGTATCACATACCATAACTCGAACCATATTTTTCAATAGGTCTCTGATTAAAATAATTAAATCCAGGTCCTTTTCATTACAAATGGCTGTAACTTTTGTTAATGTAATGGAATCAGTTATTATTATACTATTTTAGAATCTGTATTAACTGGAAAAGTTTTTTAAATAATGGACACCGGCAGTGTAGTCAATTATTTTTACGCCATTTACACCCCAAGTCAAAAATTATAATTTTTAATTTAAATATAATTGCCCCGTAACTATTCCCACCCAGTGTGCCTGTATGGGACAGTCATGTCGGGATGCAATCATTTGCAAAATGCTGTTGGTGCTACCGCGCAGTCTTTGAAATAGTGACGCCACTTTTTTACGCACTATAGCGTGGAAACCGTCAACGCGCGCATTTGCGAACATTTGTGACGCACTGCAATGCCGCGGCAACCCCAACAACCTTCTGAAAGCATTGTTATACTGAATACGCAGGACGTTGTAGGCTCGTTGCGTATACCGAACCCACAGGCCGCTCGAGAAAAATGATTGACAATATGCCCTAAAGAGGGTTATCTTTACTTCTTTAGTACATCGAGCGAACCTACGGGCCAGCATATTGCTCCGAATGTAAAGGAAGTTGTAAATTTATCAGAAAAAAAACAGACCTGTTAAAAATAATTGATTCAAATTGTGTTATACGGTAGCTGAATAAATAATAAAATCATGGTATTTCAACCCCTTAACGTTAGACCGCTATTTACGCCACATTATGTATCTAAAGAAATCTTTTGCAGTATTCCCGCGGTAGGAGGCTAGATAAAAAGAAACGTAGGCACCATGTGTTAGAGTAGAAGAGAAAATAAAATACATAAAAATAACTCACTCTTAAATAAAACACAACATGAGAATATCCTTACATTTTTTACTTCACTTCTAAATAAAATAAATATCACTCAAATAATATAATGTATTTATTTAAATGTATTAATGTAAATAAACCCAAGATCACCTATTTATACTTAGTTTACAAAGCTATTTAACTGTACCTACATTCAAGTAGCTGCTCCCAGAATATCAATAATTATTGCGTGTTCAATGTTCATAGATCAAACACTGGTAGCAAATACATTGCTTTGTGCCCCTGAGCAATAGACCGATAGACCACATTCTCATCCGATAGGTAATTTAGAGACTGTTATTACTATGTTAATTACACTTGCGCATCGTCTCCATATAAAATTATGAAATTAATGTATACAAAATATTGTAAAACATTTTAAAAGAGTAACGTTGTTGAAGTTTCTTGCCCATTCTTCTCCATACGAAACTACCTTTTGGAAGGGGCAACTAGATTCAATAATATTTTTTTTGTAAAATTTGGCTTTTAAAAAGTCCCTTTAAGAAATAACAACCTGCGGGGTAATTACGTAACACACTAACAATGACAATGCCTTTCATTTTGACAATTGAAAGACAATCATTGCGTGCTTTACGGAATGGATTAGTAATTAATTAATTAATTAGTCTTCACATGATCTGACCAAGATTATGCCTGGACTTTAAAAGAGACTGTGACCTCTGAGTTTGTTTCGGCTTTTCTTCTCAGAGTAGTCAAAGAGGAAACGCCGCTCTCATCTAGTAGTTAAAAAAATATGATTGACGTGTAAAAATGTTTGTACAAACCTACTTACAAAAATAAAATCATTTATCATTTATCATTAATTACCTTACCTTCCAAAACTTTCGAAATGTGATACGCAATTCAGTATATAAAGATTTTTTCAGGTATTTTTAAATATTTTTTATTTATAGATTTAGTTATTTTGAGCAACTAATTTCAATATTTTAGTTTTCCATAGCAGTCATTTTTTAATATTTTTTATTTATAGGTTTAGTTATTTTGAGCAACTAATTTCAATATTTTAGTTTTCCATAGCAGTCTATTTTTAAT
This sequence comes from Griposia aprilina, assembly GCA_916610205.1. Classification (NCBI taxonomy): domain Eukaryota; kingdom Metazoa; phylum Arthropoda; class Insecta; order Lepidoptera; family Noctuidae; genus Griposia; species Griposia aprilina. The sequence continues at coordinate 3,824,932 of OU744293.1, read as the reverse complement.
ATTTTTTCTAAATTCTGCTTCGAAAAGTAGGCTGAAGAGTTCGATATCTTTGCCACCTATAAAATCCTAAACCTGACGTTTTTTGCTTGACATCAGACACTCAAGCATGACACTTGATAGTTGGTCTATGGACCCATGAAATTAGAGGTGGGAATGATCGAACATTTACTTATTACTTTAAACTATGATCAATTATGAAATTAATAACTCGATTACGGTTAATCGATTATAGTTACTAATTTTGTATCAATAATCGGTCTTTACTAGTCGATAGAAATGCGAGTTTAGAAGTTTTGTCGAGTGAAGACATATAGTATTTAGATATCTACTATCTACAATGTGGTGCACGACTGCGAATAATTTATTTCTAAACTTTATCACATCAATCAACAAGTAGCAGTTATATTTGCAAGTTTCCAACACCATTAGTAGTTACAAAATAGTTCGAATGATTTTATAATGATTATTGTATACAGTGAATGGACTTTAGTGAATATATTTAGATTTTTGTGTAAATTGATTTTCGACGTTTGATTTGAATCGATTCAAAGACCGATTTTTTTCCGTACATTATAATTATGGTCATCCCTTTTTTTTTTTTTTGGGAAATCATCATATGACCTCTCCCGCTCTGGGCGGAGCGGAAGGGCGTGTCAGACTCTTACTGACTAAAACCCACCCGTGTTCCTTCAGTTGCCAGTGCGCCAGGGCCACGGTAACTCTTTCGAACAATCCGCGACCCCGGCAGGCATCGGCCCTATCGGACCCCGTCAATTATGCTGACAACTCTTTGAGGCGCGCGTGGAACACAACGCGCCGTCGACCCGGGCCTGGTCCTTCCCGGGCGGCGAGCTGCCCATTGCTCGCCGTCCACAGGCCCGCGCCTACGGTGGCCGGGAGTCGGCTATGGACTCCCGACGCCCAGGGTGTCTCCTCCTGCGGCGACTAGGGGCGTGAGGGCGCAATGATTGATTATTATTATGGTCATGGTTAATTATGGTCATCCCTAAAGTTGACATTATATGACTTGAATTTTTTTATCATGGGAGACACCGAATAAATCCCAAGCTGCTTACTTTTTGACTTCATTTGGAGGTCAAATAAAAGTCAAGTGGTTTCGTGTGCTTATGCTCAAATAAACTCCATCTCATGATTTTAAGCGCTAAAAATAGAAAAAATAATGTTAAGAAACTTAAAAGGTCGAAATGATTTTGGAATCAGCTTGGGATTTTTTTTCTTTACGTACCGATATGGTGCCGATTTAATTGCCTTTGGCTTACCATTATTAGATGCAACAATAAAAGTTGCAGTCTAAACAGTGTTTAGACGATGCAAGTCATTTATTGCTTCAATAGTAATGCATGCCACAGCACAGGCAAGAACCTTGTTTCGAATAAATGTAACTTAAGGTATTAAGACCTGCACCCTATTTGAGTAACACACTATCTAACATAATCTGAATAAGCCTATTGCTAATCCATTGCTTCTTATGTTCGAAAAATTTGTCTGATTAACAACGTAAATAACGCAATGAATGTTGTTGGACTGTCATAATGAAACCCATTCTTACTGTTAGTGTGTTACGTAATTACCTCGCGGCACCCTAATTGAGTAACACATTATCTATCACAATCTGAATCATTTTGAAGCCTAATCCTAATCCATTGCTTCATATGTTCGAATTTGTCTGCTCAACAACGTAAATAACGCAATGAATGTTGTTGACCTGTCAAAAAGAAACTCATTCCTACTGAATGTGTTACGCAATTACCCCGCAGAAACGTACTTAATAATTACTTTTTCACATTGCCAGAAACATAAATAATATTATTATAAAGATATCTAATAGGTAAGGACTGGTCAATTACTATAGGCACTATATTATGTTTTTGGCTGTAAATGGATTTCTAGAAGTTTCAGTGCTATGATCTAAATCTAAACTAATATTATAAAGAGGTAAACTTGTTTGGTTGTAACAGATAATTTCTTAAAGTACTGAGGGCCTAGACAAATGGCATTCGCTTCGGAGCGATTCTATTTCTACAATCGCTATCGCTTTCGCTAATGATTCCAAAAACTAGCAATAACGCTCGTCAAAAAGTGTCCCTTGGCTATGCATCTCTGTGGAAGTACCTTATCTTTCGATGCTGTCGATTCATTTCATAATCGAATGTTGTTTGCATTGTCTAGCTAATTTTTATTCGTTGACCTATGATCACGTGACATTTCGATAGCTTATGTCAACCCCATAGATTTTTTGGTTTTTCTACTATCGTCATCTCTAATCGAATGTTACTTTGTCTAGGCCCTCTGATCCGATTACAAAAATTTCTTCATTGGTAGAAAGCTACACTCATGCCGAGTGTCATAAGCAGAGATCAGATATTCGGATGCATATTCACCTAAAGTTGAGATGTTGGCTAATATGGAATGCGCTTATGTATCAAGAAAATCTTAATTTTAACTAACACTCTCCACCCCTCCTCTTACACCCTACACGTATACACATATTTGCGTCGGGAGTTAAATATAAATTTTTAAATACATATGCGTCTGAATAGTTATGCAATCCAAGAATTCCGGGGATTTTTAATAGGTAAATAGTTTTTTGGAGGTCACCTCCATACTATACACATGACTAGTTATGCATTTCCGGTGTTCCTAGCATCCCGGGTTTTATTTTTACAAAAAAAATGTTTTAAGAAGCGTGCACTTCCATACTTTCATAGATAAAAATTAACTTTAGGTAAATAAGCATCCGAATATCCTATCTCTGGCCATAAGATATAATGGTAAAACAACAAATGTATCGCGGTCGAAGTCGCGACAGAAGCTAGTGTAAGTAAGTATCATTATTTTAATATATCATTTTTTTATTAAAAGATTTACCCTAGGTAACATCAGTGTTGTTTCAATAAGGGATGGGTATGGCTATTACAGATGAGTAAGAAAATAGGAAAATCCTGTATCTTGAAGGACAGTGCACTTTAGTGGGATTGACAGGTTTTACAATATATTTATAACTAGCTTTTGCCCGCGGCTTCGCCCGCGTGGAGGTCGGAAATTATCCCACGGGAACATACCACCGGGATAAAAAGTATGCTATATGTTAATACAGGTTATAAATGATAAATTATTTTATTTCTGTAAATAGGTTTGTACAAACACTTTTACATGTCAATCATATTTTAAAACTAGATGAGGTCGGCGTTTCCTATCTGACTACTCTGAGAAGAAAGGCCGAAACAAACTCGGAGGTCACAGTCTCTTTTAAAGTCCAGACATAATCTTGGTCAGATCATGTGAAGACCATGTAGATTTGTCTGAAATGGCCTTTTGAGGAAAATCCACACAGATTGAGTGGACCTGTCCAGTCAGTACATGCATTTGTCAGTAATCGTGCAGCTCAACTCAGAACTTAAGGAGCTCAACGATTCGACGAACAATACCAAAGAAAGGACAGTTGGGTAGGCCACAAAAATTACTCAAACTGCCAGACTAAGATTAAAACTACCTGAGAGAGGAAAAAAAAGGCGACAATGACTCACATAGTCTTCACATTCACAATATTGAAATGAATATCATGTATTTAATCTAGCCTGCATGCTACTCACATTCACAGAAAGGTTTCTCTTTAAATGTCATAAAAAAAAAAAAAAAAAAAAACTATCTGTGTGCCAAATTCCATCCAAATCCGTTCAGTATTTATTGCGTGAAAGAGTAACAGACATCCACCCATCCATCCATCTATCCATCCATCCATCCTCACAAACTTTCCACATATAAGTAGTGTGTGTGAGTATGTGTGTGTCAGTGTGTGTGAGGGTGTGTGTGTGTGTGGAATTAAACTGGTCCGTTCGGGTTTGTGTGCGGTTGTGGTATACTTAGAAAATATCTGACAAGGAAATGAAAAGTTAGGTATTTTAGTCGTGAATTCGTAGAATAAATGAGTTCCTCTGTATCGCAATAATTTAAATTTAAGAGGAAATTTAACAATTTCCTTTTTAATTCGAAAGGGTTTAGACTATTTATTGTGAATTTGTTATGAAGCTTGTTGTACATTCTAGAACTTAGGATGAAATATTGGTGGGTAGCAAAATATGTGGTCCTGTAACGCTCGAATAGTACTTAGCTTATAATATTTATTTTTAAGTTCCTTAACAAAATTAGGAGTGAAAGAATAACAGTAAATTGTTCAGTTCAATTGTTTGGTACAACTTATACGTCAGTGGCGGGAAATGTTATTTTAAGACCAAAACTTTAATTAAACCCATTTTTCAAAAGTTTAATTCGTAAAGGCACGTTCCTTTTGCGAATGACAGTACAGATAATATAGAATCAAAATAATTCAGTGACACAATACGTTATAACTTTCACAACAATACATGATCAATCGGCAGCTGTACACGCTATCCATATAGGAATTATATTCTTGTCATATATGTATTTGACATGGCAAAAAAACGCAGCAAAACGAATCTATATTTTTAATGAATAAAGAAGTTCTTTTTCACTCCTCTTGCTCAAAAAGTCCGCCATTGTAGCGAACCAGAGCGGGCATAAAATAACATATTTTCCTCTAGGGGAGATTCTTTTTTGAAGTGAAAACTTCTTTAGACACGTTGAGCACTTTTTGGGTGAACAAAAATCATAGAACTCGTGTCATCGTCACCGAACGCTTACCATGAGCTATATGTATACTGTGTATATATGTGTACTTTTTGGGTTAACAAAAAGCGTGAAACTCGCGTCATCGTCACGGCACGCTTCCCATGAGCGGGTTTACAAGTTACTTAGTTTTCACTTCTATCGGCAGTCCCCAAAGACAGCCCCGATTTTTTAAATTTTTGTGTGTTTTCAACGAGCCCACAAAAATGGAAAAGTCTTTATTCATACGTAGAATAATCATTAATAAAGACTCTACTTATTACTGTTTCATAAAAAAAGAACATTTTATTTTTGAAAAAGGAACTACAAGTGGCGATCTCTTCGGTAGAATGCGTGCATTGCGTTGCGGCTACAGAAGAAATAAAATATGTAACCAAAAAGTACAAAATAAAACTTACGTTAACATAGAACTTTAATATTTTCTTAGAACCTTGCGGCATATCTTAAAGTGTAAGAAGGACGTTCACGCCTCAAGCTTTTAAGAAAATATTAAAGTTCTGTGTTAACGTAAGTTTTATTTAGTTCTTTTTAGTTAATTAAAAGCTTGTTTAAAAAAGTTTTTTACTTAGTTTATATTTTGTACTTTTTAGCATTAGTATTTCTTTACATATCCCTCCTACCGCCTTCTCTTGAAAGGTACTTGTAACGACAAATTCAACGAACCCAAACACAGCTATACACAAGTCATAGTATGAAGCCATCCGAGTTGCCCTATCCAAGTCATGCCATACTTTAGAACGGGCTATCATAATTGAATGAGTAGGTAATCATACAAAATTTCGTGCCTGTGCTGTTGATCGCTGAGCAGATCTATCGTATGGAGCCAATCCTAGGTGGAGCAGCCAGATCATGGTAAACTTTAGAACGAGCTATCATAATTGTATGCGTATATTAAATTTTGTGTCTGTACCGTTGACCTTTAAGGAGTTCCTTCGTCTGGAGCCAATCCTGGGTGTAGAATCAGGTCATGCATAATAAAAATGCATTGTGTTTGAAACAGAATCAACGTGTAAAATTTCAATTCCGTAGGATAAGAGGAAGTGGTTTCAATTCAGCTTGCAAGATTTGTCCCGAACATACATACAAACATTGCAAGTTAAATAAAACCTTGTAAAAAGAAGGCATTGACGCAAATTGAATTGGTGACCGTAATTTATTTTTAAAATTGAATTGGATTTTATTTTCTCGCAATCGTAGTGAAAAGTAGAGTGTACCACACGGCGTTAAAACCTATTATAATTCGGTTTCTATTTACTCGCTAAAGCTCGGGAGTGAAACTATCTCGTATATAATGGTTCATTTTAGCCCCTTGAATAACAATCTTCTATTAATTTCCTCGCCAACGTAATACTTAGGTCAAGAACATTATTTTATCTTCTCAATTAACATACGTCTATCCCTTGTGCCCAACCAAGTTTTCTCTGTCTATCCTCTTGCGTCATAGAATACAACTTAACAACACATCGTTCTGCCATTACAGAACAACTAGCTTCCGATGCTTTACTGGCTGCGTCACTAATAAATTTGTCGTTTATAATAGCCATTTAACAGGAGGTGCCTTGTATTTCAAACTTCGGTATGCCATGGTTTTGCTGTCTGTACTTCAAGTGATTAAAGACTTGGAAGTTACTGGTAAACTAGGTGCATGTAGAAGTGAGGTTAGGGTAAAACTTTATCTTGAATGAATTTTATCTTAAGACACACACGCACGTACACTCACCAAAAGAGATGAGTAACCAGGGTCGTCGGATATAGTTGAAGTTTAGTAAGAAACCGATGGATGTTTTCGTTTTTTTTTTTTTTAACTAATATAAAACAAATAGATCATTTATAAAATTACATTTGATTCCAAAAGATCCAGCGGTTTCTTACTCAATTTCAACTATATCCGACGATCCAGTATCCTAATTACGTAACACACGATCTATTACAATCTGTAACATTTTGGAGCCTATTGCTAATCCATTGCTTCATATGTTCGAAAAATTTGTCTGATCAACAATGTAAATAACGCAATGATAATGTTGAACTTTCAAAATCAAAGCCATTCCTACTGTTAGTGTGTTTCGTAATTACCCCGCAGGTTACTTTCCTCTTTTGGTGACTCCATAACATTACGCCTATAATCTGTGAAGGGTAAGGCAGCGGTATACCTATAGTACACCGACCGCTAGGTCAACGAGGCAGTCTAATTTGGGAGCGAAGTAGCATATTTATGTCGTAGTATTTATCACAGTTCTATAGCCAAAAAAATCTGTCATAATGCCTAATATTCAAATTCAAATGAAATATGAAAATATGAAAAATGAAAAAAGTTTATTTGTCCCAAAACAGTTACAAATATTATAAATGAGACATCCCCAGTAAGTAATTGATAAATACTTGTGTTGGGGCATATCTCGCTCTTTCCCATAATTACTAACAAATTGAGACGAACATCTAATTATACAAAAGGTGACTAAAAAATTTTTTTGAAAAAAAAATAAGTTTAGGAATAAAAGATAACAGTAAATGACTTATAAACTAGTTTGCAGCTCTTTGTGTACGAGTATCTATAGTTGTATGTCTATGTAAAACTGTATATGCGTCTTATTGTTAACAGGGTTTGTGTTGTTATGTGTGTGTGTATGTGCATGTGTGCGTGTGTGTGTGTGTATGTATGTATGTATGTGCGTGTGTGTGTATGTGTGTATATGCGTTTGTGAATGTGTGTCTTCTTTGAAAATGACGATGTGTTAGAAGCGCAGTTTATAGATTAAACTCGGTGCACATTATTGATAAAAATAAAAATAATTTGTTTAACCAAGTCTAACTAATACTTGCTCAGTTTCCTCGTATGTTAGGGTTTTTAGCCATTCGGTTATTACCATATTGCATACGTGTGAGAGCTCATGGTGGAACTTTAGTTTTGAGTTTATTTTGTTATAAATGAAGGCTGATTGGGTTGCATACTGACGCCGCCCAAAAGCGGTCCTGGATCCTTGTGGGGTGAGCCACCATATCCTTTCGTCTTTTCTTCTGACTGTCCTGGTTAAATGGAATAGATTTTTGTAAATAAAGTGTCGTAATTAAGAAAAATATAATTTTCTTACTGAAAGTAAGCCACTAATTCTACATAGATCAAATGTGTGGTATCTGTATGGTTTATAGTACATAACTTTTATAAGTGTCCTTTGGGCTCTTTCTAACTCAAGGAATTTAGTTTTAGTGGCTCCTCCCCAGACTGGTAAACAGTATACAATAACTGATTGCGTGAACGCAACGTAGATGCTATTTAGCGTTTTCGGAGGCATTACGTATCTCAAGTTTTTAAAAATCCATATGAATTTTCGCACTCGCGACGTGACAATCTCAATATGCGAATGCCAAGTTAAACACTCGTCAACAATAACTCCCAGGTATCTTGTGGACTTTACATGTTCAATGGCTTGACAATTGCAATTTTGAGCCAAATGGTCCGCACACTTGTGGATTCGAATTTTAAAATTAAGGCCTGGTTTAGTCCTTATACTAGGAGAAAAACAAATGTAGTTTGATTTAGGAACACTAAGGGTTAGCAGATTGGCTTTGAGCCATCTATCTATAGCAACTAATCTGTACGGTGCGACCGCACATTGCAGAATTGCACTCTCATCAAAATTGAATTATAATAATTTTAAAGTCATTTTACATAAGTTCAGTTCACATTCGGACCGCGTCATAGCAACACCTCATTTATCATTAGTTAAGGTCGTGGACTCAATACACGTATTAAGTGAAATACATAGTTTTATTCGATATCAATCAAATCCTATCAATCAGTAAAAGGCGTATGGTGAAAGCCGTACATTTTTTTGGTCCTTCGAGCATTGCTATCAGTGACCATCAAAAGCTCTATCAGTGACTATCAAAACCTATCAGGGTCTATCAGTGAAATATTTGACTCTAAAACCGTGCAGTGCTATTAACAAGAAAGGAGCATCAACGGGGGAGTCAAGCATTCGAGAGTTAAGCAGCAAATACAAGTAAGATCGTTTTAGTTATCACTCCGTGAAAAATTTCCTTCATCATCATGGAAGCTATTCACGCGAACCAAGCCGAGATTTACGAGGCTATAAACAAGCTAGCCTCCAACCTCAAGAAGGATAGTTCGAGTCGTAAGGTGGGTGATTACTTTAAAAGACGTTTAGAAACGTTGGAGGCATATTGGGCTGACTTCCAATATAATCATGATCGACTTAGTACTGAGGAGAGCCGGTCTCACCCGTATTTTATAAGCAACGAATATGAGCGGGCAGCAGAGTTGTACAGGTCGGTTAAAGCATTAATCAATCAACAGCAAGTACTGATGAAAGCAGGGCAATCAGTATTTTCGGAGTTGGAGAGCAAGCCTCAACAGCCAGCAGGCCAACCATTAGGCACGTCTCTAACAAGCATGCGAGATGAAGAAGCAGCAGAAAATTCGTCTCCAAAATTATTATCAAGAGGAACAACCAGCAAGACGGATGATATGCTCAAAAAACAATCAAGCAACATCAGAGCATTTCAGCGAACAATAGCAAATCTGAATTTAGACGAAATATCCGAGAAGTGGGAAATGGAAGATGCACTGAAGACGTTGTATGTAAGATGGTCTGTAATTGATACATTGCATTGGGAACTGGATGGAGAACTGGAAAGCACGGATGAACATTACGAACAAGCGTATTCCAAGCAGGAGAAAATCTACAATAACTTAAAAAAGGCAATAAATAGCAAGTTATGGTCTGTGGCCCACAAAGTAAACTCAACACCGAAATTGGACATTCCAAATTTTAGTGGATCGTATCAACAATGGACGTCTTTCAAGGACTTATTTACCGAAACAATCCACGCTAACTATTCTCTGTCTAACGCGCAAAAGATGCAGTACCTAAAGAGCAAGTTGAGGGGAGAACCAGAAAAACTAATTCAACATCTGCAAATATCATCGGATAATTACAACATTAGTTGGGAGATTCTAAATCATCGGTACAATAATCTCAACTTAATTTGTAGTTCTCATTTAGCCACATTAACAAACATCCCGGCGGCGCAGCAGCCAACTATCAATCACATCAAGAGTCTGCATGACACCACCGTCGAGAGTTTAAATGCTATCAAGAACTTAGGGGTAGACGTTAGTTCCTGGGATCCTTTACTCATACATCTATTGTCTCCAAAATTGGATTCAGAAACTTATGACGATTACGTGGCATCTATCAAAGAACCCAGGGCAGTGCCTAATCTACAAGAATTCCTATCTTTCTTAGAAGGCAAATTTACAGCAATGGAGTCTGCAGGGAGGAAACAAGACAATCAATCATACAAATCAAACAGGCAATTTTCTGGAAAAACATCAAGACCAAATTATAATTCGCAAAGGATAACCACTACGAATGGTGAAATCGTTTCGCAATCGACAAACAGCAAAAACACCAATTCGACGAAAATATTTTATAAGTGCCCAATTTGCAAGACAAATGAACATCGCATTTATTATTGTCAGCAATTCCTCGACATGACACCGCAAAGTAGACGCAAAACTTTGTCAAAACACGATGTATGTCAAAATTGCCTTTATTGCCATAATGGTAAGGCTTGCATTTCAAGTAAACGGTGTCGCGAATGCAATGGAAGTCACAACACACTGCTTCATGCAGCGTTCACACAATTAAACCGGACATCAGTTGCTAGCACAGCAAGAGCAAGCGACAATACGACACATGCCTCGAAATCCGAAACGCCGCAGCTGTCACGTGGAAACTCGCACGCGTCACTACAGCAAGACATGCCGGATGTACTTTTACCCACTGCACTGATTAAGGTCCAAGCAGAGGATGGATCATTTCAGACATTAAGAGCACTATTAGATCAAGGCTCACAAATGTCCCTAATCAGTGAAAGCGCAGCACAAACTCTGGGTATATCACGCAAAAAAAGCTCAGGCGTAATCTGGGGTATAGGTGAAAAGGAAAGTACCTGCAAAGGGGTAATAAATATCAAATGTGCATCAGTTAATAATAAATTCGAGTTTGAAGTAAACGCTTATATCATGAACAAATTAATCAAAAAATTACCTAATCGCACGTTCAAAACACCAACATGGTCATTTTTGGACAATATCACATTAGCAGACCGAGATTTCAACATCAGTCGACCAGTTGACTTACTTCTTGGCAGCAGTGTTTACTCAAAATTATTATTGGAAGGGGTATGTAGAGACACTGAGGAGTCTACATCTGCACAGAATACACGAGTAGGCTGGATATTAAGCGGAGATATCATACAATCGTTTCAGTGTAACGTCGTCTTACATAACCTGGACGAGATTCAGCAATTCTGGGAAATAGAAGACATCTCAGACAAAACGTCACTGACATCAGGAGATCAGCAAACAATTGACTACTATCAGGAAACTACAATACGGCAAGAGGATGGTCGATATCAAGTAAGATTACCTCTGAAACAAAATTTTGCAGAGATGTTGGGAACTTCGAAACCAAAAGCTGTAGCCCAATTTAAATCACTAGAAAGGAAGCATAAGCAACATCCCAACATCCAAGAAGAGTATCAACAATTTCTGACCGAGTATCAAGAATTAGGTCACATGAAAATCTCAAGAAACAATTCAAAGCCAGATTGTTTTTTGACCCATCATATCGTACTGCGTCCCGACTCAACCACTACCAAATTGAGAGTGGTGTTCAACGCATCGGCTAAAACGTCAACAGGCTACAGCCTAAATGACGTTATGGAAGCTGGACCAAACTTACAGCAAGACCCTTTGTCTCTGATTCTCAAATGGAGACAATACAAATTTGCATACACAGCAGATATAGAAAAAATGTTCCGCCAAATTAAGATACATGAAGATGATCAAGCTTTACAGAAGCTCGTTTGGCGTAACTCAACAACAGAGCCTATACAGGACTATCAACTAACCACAGTAACCTATGGCACCAAGGCCGCACCATATCTATCATTAATGACGTTGAAGCAACTTGCACGTGACGAAAAATACAATTACGCGAACAGTTCAGCGTCAGAAGTACTAGAAAGCTCGTTTTACGTAGATGATTTATTGCACGGATCGCATTCAACAGAATCAGCACAAGAACTAACAAGAGACTTAATCAAACTTTTGAGATCGGGAGGCTTCAACCTCAGGAAATGGAAATCAAATGTACCTGAGTTATTAGATCACATACTAACCGAGAACAGCACTCAAGATAGTTTCAATTTCAAGCAATCAGAACAAACAAAGACCTTAGGTCTCATCTGGGACCCCAAGGAAGACACTTTCCGATTTGAAATGAAAATCCAACTATCAAATACAACAGTGACTAAAAGAACATTGCTATCCAATATCTCAACGTTATGTGACCCCTTGGGATGGCTGTCACCTCTGTCCACAAAGCTTAAAATCATTTTTCAAAAAGTATGGCTGCGCAACCTCAACTGGGACGATCCATTGCCCGAAGACATACTAAACGAATGGATGGACATTAAAAACAACATTAATCGTGTAAATCAATTACAAGTGCCGCGTTGGATAAGCAGAAGAGCACGGGACCATATTGAATTACATGGTTTTTGCGACGCGTCACAGAAAGCATACGCGTGCGTAATATACTGTCGGACCAAAGGGTATGAGCAGTCAAAACCAACTCTGCTAGTTGGAAAAACTAGACTTGTTCCGGTCAGCAAATCAGTATCATTGCCAAGATTAGAGCCATCAGGAGCTCTTTTACTATCAAAACTAATGGCAAAAGTTCAGCAAAGTCTATCGAATTACAAGCTAAGCATTTACGGATGGGCTGACTCAATGATTGTATTAGGCTGGCTAAATGGTGAACCAACAAGGTGGAAAACATTTGTAGCCAATCGTGTACGTCAGATAACTACTATCATGCCTGCCAATTGCTGGCACTACGTTAAATCAGCTGACAATCCAGCTGATTGTGCCAGTCGAGGCTTGAATGTGAATCAGCTTGAGGAGCACGCCCTGCGGTGGAAGGGTCCTTCGTGGCTTCCTACTATCATCGCAGAGAAAGAACCAACATCAAAATTCACGACAGATGAAGAAATAAAAAAGAATAACAACAATAAATTACAAGTGAATGTAACTCAGCAAAGTGATGACACCAGCAGTGTAATACGTCACCTGATATCAAAGTACAGTTCATTCACACAACTTATAAACGTTTACGCTATGATTTTACGATTGTTTAAACGTTTACGATTTAAAGAAATAGCACAAACAAAACACTTGACTCTTCAAGAAATAAGACTAGCAAAATTAAAGTTAATAAAATATGTTCAAGAAACAGATTTTTCACAGGAAATACATAAATTACAACAAAGCAAACCCATATCCAACAAGAGCAAATTACTGGAACTAAATCCGTTTCTTGATCAAGACGGCATTCTTCGGGTCGGCGGGAGGCTCAAACATGCCAATATTGATCTTCAGATGAAACATCCCATAATTCTATCAAAAAGCAGTCGTTTAACGGAAGTACTGATTGACGAGGCTCACGTTCTGGCATTTCATGGCGGACCTCAGCTAACATCAGCATTTATACGACAGAAGTATTGGATTGTAGGCGGAATCAGAGCAGTTAAATTCCGAGTTCGACGTTGCGTTAAATGCCGTCGTCACAATCCTAGCAATCAGCATCAAATTATGGGAGATTTACCACCAGAAAGAACGAATCCATCACGTCCTTTTCAAAATGTAGGTGTAGACTATACAGGTCATGTTTTTATCAAGGCCAACAAGGGTCGTGGGATAAGGACCACCAAGGGTTATGTCGCCGTATTTATCTGCATGGCAACTAAAGCTGTTCATTTGGAGTTGGTGTCGGATTTGACATCATCGTCATTCCTCGCTGCTCTTCGCAGAATGATTGCTCGAAGAGGACTCCCAAGTAATGTTTTCAGCGATCAAGGTACCAACTTTATTGGAGCCAACAAGATCCTACAGGATGAGTATCAAGAAATAAGAAGCACATTCAATCAAGAATTTCAAGCAGAAATAACAAAAATGGGAATCGAATGGCACTTCAACGCACCTTCATGGCCATCAGCAGGAGGACTATGGGAGGCAGCCGTTAAAAGTCTGAAATATCATCTGAAGAGAGTTGTAGGGGAGCAAAAATTAACGTTTGAAGAGTACAGTACGATACTATATCAGTTGGAAGCTTGTCTAAATTCAAGACCACTATGTCCATTAACCGAAAGTTCAGCAGATTTGAACTTCCTTACACCCGCACACTTCTTATCAAGTGGTCCAAATTTAAATTTGTACGAAACAGAAAAAGATTTACGCACAAGGTGGAATCTAACTCAAAGAATCTATCAAGACATTTGGAATCGCTGGCGAAGTGAATACATAACACAATTAAACACAAGGAGTAAATGGAGACGCCCTCAAGAAAACATCAGAGTAGGTAACTTGGTGTTAATTCAAGACGCCAATCTACCACCAGGCAAATGGGCGATGGGAAGGGTGACACAAGAACACCCAGGCAGCGATGGATACGTCAGAGTTGTCACACTACAAACAAGAAATGGAACGATGAAACGACCCATCGTCAAGCTAACACCATTGCTAGATTGTACAGACCACAAACAAGCGTCAGCTTCAGTCCAACAGGATACCAATACATCACTACAACTAAACCAAACCCAAAGAAGAAGAGGGCTTAGTTACACTTTCTCTTTAATACTGTAATTACTATTCCTGATATTATCATTATTCAGCAACGCACAAGCTGCATACAATATTACACAATTACAAGGGAAACAAGCAATTTACTTTGACAAAATATCAGAAATGAATCTAATACAAGATCAATGGAAAATAGTAGTATATTATGACATGCAGCCGTATTGGCACGGGTGCAAAATATTTAACATTTATATGAAACACCTTGAAAGTCTGTGCACACAAACAAAAGGGAAATCCCATTGTGACGTTATCATGTTACAGCTACATCATGGATTCATGGAACTGGAGTACTACGACCGTATGTTGCTCAGTCAGCAATTCGAAGAACATACGCGCACGCGCCGAGGTCTTATCAACGGGATCGGTTACGTTGCGAACAGTCTCTTCGGCGTACTAGACGAAAATTTCGCCGAGCAATATCAACGAGACATTACGTTAGTCAGACAAAATCAAAAACATCTGGCCAATCTTTGGCGCAACCAAACATCTATCATTGAAGCAGAAAACAACTTGCTCAAACGAGTTGAACAGACGATGGAAAAACAACATAAAATATTTAATCAGCACTTAATAAACATAGATCAAACTATCATCACATTAAAGAATGAGGTTGAGAAAGTAGCAATCAGTGAAGACTTAATTTTATCAACTATAATAGCAAACAATATACTGAGCAGTTTAAAGAACATTCAGGATTCTTTGTTGGATACGATCACTAATGTCCAACATTTCAATGTTCATATTATAACACCGGCTCAACTACAATATGAGATAAATATTATTTCAAATCAGGTGCCTAAAAACCTATCGTTGCCTACCAACAGCATCGTATCAGAACTATACAAGATCTATCAAATTATGCAAGTCAGAGCAAGCATGACACGTGAATACTTCATATTTGAAATACAAATCCCACTAGTGAACAGGGAGAGTTACGACATTTATCATATGATCCCTATTCAACACCAAGATGCTAGTCAGATGATTAATATAGTACTAATATCAGAGTTCATAGCAATCAACATCAAAAAAGATACATACTTACCCATTTCTGCAAATGAACTTCAAAAATGCATACGGTTGAATACTAATACAAACCTATGCCAGCTGCAAAAACTAATCTATCAACGAGACACCGACAACAACTTTTGCATAAAAAATCAAGGAGATACCTGTACAACTGTCAGCGCAACATGCAAAACAACCTGGACAGAACTAAACGTAATAAATACATTCATAATTACATGTTGCGGACAATGCACTCTGAGAATCATATGTGGGGATCGAGTTACCACTGAACAGGTGACCGGAGTCAATGTTATCGCGCTTGGAAACAACTGTGTCATCAAGGGTGAGACCTTCATCATTACGTCACACAAACAACAAACGATCGAAATGAAAGTTAAGCCCGATGTTATTGCCGTAGAGATCGCTCCCGTTAATAACATTATCAATTTATCAGTACCAAACTAGGAGTACAAAGAAGAAAATTATCAGTCCTCATTACAAAGCATTTCCGAGCAAATAGAACAAATGAAAGCAGCCTCGGACCAGGTAACCATCCCCGACGGTGTGTCGATTCACGATATACACCAGTACGTGGCTATCTACGTCGTAGGGGCGGCAGGGCTAGCCTTCGCCGTGTTCATGTGCATACGCTGGCGAAGGCACCGCACCATGCGCCTGGAGCCTACACCTGGGCAACCCTCCGTACACTACCGAGCCAGTGTTAGTGGTGTACCAAATCAAAGTGTACAGTGCGCTAGTGAAGTGTTTCGTAATGAACAGTGCGCGATAGTAGAAAACAATTCAAGTGCTTTCGTAACTGATAGAGCAACTTCACCAGTTATGAAAAAATGTAGTTTTAAAACATCATCTAACAATTTAGCAACATAAGTAAAATTGTTCTATCACCTTGTATCATCAGATCATACTAACACCAGCATCTCTTAGCGTCGTCAGCATCAGACATCTCGCGCCGGGAGTATGTACGGTGCGACCGCACATTGCAGAATTGCACTCTCATCAAAATTGAATTATAATAATTTTAAAGTCATTTTACATAAGTTCAGTTCACATTCGGACCGCGTCATAGCAACACCTCATTTATCATTAGTTAAGGTCGTGGACTCAATACACGTATTAAGTGAAATACATAGTTTTATTCGATATCAATCAAATCCTATCAATCAGTAAAAGGCGTATGGTGAAAGCCGTACATAATCCTTGCTCGGCATTATTGCACGCAGCTTCCCAGGTGTCCCCAAAGTAGACAATGGCCGTGTCGTTCGCGTAGGAGAAGATTTCCCCCCCCACCGCTTCGTAGGTTACAGAGCTCGTTAATATACACGAGAAAAAGTGGGGGGCCGAGGACCGATCCCTCCGGGACACCGAAAACAATATTTTCCTCCTCACTATGCGAGCTACCTATTTTAAGTTGCTGTCTCCTGCCTCGTAGATAACTGTTAAAGAGGGAGAGAGCCTTACCTCTTATTCCTATAGCCTCTAGCCTCTGTACAAGGATGGGGACTGATACGGTGTCAAAAGCCTTTTTGAGGTCTAGGAACACTGTGACGCATTTATAACCCTTGTCCACCTTGTCGGTGATTTCAGATGTTAACGCAAGTACTGCATCCTGAGTTGACCGTCCCTGTCTAAAACCGTATTGTGAATCGGAAAGAATGTTGTATTTATTTAAATAACTTACTAGTCTTTTATTTAATATTTTTTCTCTTATTTTCGAAAGAGATGATAAGACAGATATCGGCCGATAGTTGTTGACATCGCCCTTATCACCCTCCTTGTACACAGGCGTAATTATAGAACGTTTAAGCCCGTCAGGAAATATACCCGTTTCGAAACACAGATTAGTTAACTGGCTGATAAGAGGAACAACAAGTTCTCGAGATAATTTAAGGAAGCTCACAGGTATGCGATCTCACCCCGAAGCACTTTCCGAGCCAAGCGCCCCAAGTATATTATCCACTTCAAAAATAGCTTTGCTGTTTAACTAAAATTGCCATTTACGTAAATCTATCCTGGAATACATTCCACGTAAACAGACTTGTAATTTAGTTAAAATAAACTCGTACCTACTGCGCACAAAATTAAGACCACGAGCTTTTCCAGGTTAATAAAAATGTTAACTCCGGATTTTTATGAGCTAAATAACCAGTGGTCGTAAGTCAAGACAAAATTGTGTGTAATTAGCAGACCTACTAGCTGCCTTAATTGCAGGAAGAAAAATATGCTAAAAGACAAGCAGTCTTACCGTCAACGTTATTACGGTACCGCGCTTATTCTGAGGAACGATCAAACACGTTCTTATAAGAGACTAGCTTTACCCGGCCCGGATTTGGACAGTTAGCACTAAGTATCAAACACCTACCCTACCTACCCTACCTACTCTACCTACCATACCGACTTACCCTACCTACCTACCCTACCGTACCCACCTACCTATCCTAGCTACCTACCCGTCGTACCTATACCCTACCTATCCTACTTACCTACCTACTCTACCTAGCTGACCCGTCAGACGTTATCCTGTCAAGATTTTTCCTTTGGGTTTTCCTATTTTTTTTTTCTTTTAAACCACCCAAGAAAAGAGGAGAATAAAACAAAAAACAAAAAAAAAACAAACTCAAACTCAAAGCATTTATTTCAAATAAACCAATTAGAGGCACTTTTGAATTGTCAAGGGGTCGGTTAGTCATAAAGATGAAGCTAGTTACCTATTCCAAAGCGTAGTAGGTACCTATGGAGAAGAACGGGCAAGAAACTCCGTGGACACTCTTTTAAATCAAAATATGGTTATAAAATATTGATTACATCGTTCATGTTGAAATTATGCATGTGAGAACGATAAAAGCGTCCGTAATAAAAAGACAAAAGCAATTCAAATAATAAATTAAATTAAAATAAGCCGTGGCAGCTAAGAAATGACCAGTCCCCACTGACGGCGCCCGTTCACGAACATGACGCATGGATCAGCACCATTCAGCTCAACCATTTTGAAGGGAACTTAATTATCCAACACACACGCCACCACCAGCGAGATATTAGAGTGAGCATGACATACTCACAGCCGCCAGGGCACATTCAAGTCAATGAAAGAAAAACCTATTAAATGGTAGCTTTATAGTAAGTACATAGTACTCACACATGTGCTATGCAATTATACAATACTAAAACATTGAATTTATACAATGCAAAGACAGTTTTTAAAATCTTCAGCAGCTCCAACAGTAGTTTCAAATGCTAATCAATTAGTTTATGCGCAGGACCAGCGTTGAGCCAAGCATTTTTATCAGCGATGTAATCCCCCAACTTATAATATGCTTGGCTGCATAGTGTGCGTTTTATGCAAGATTTGAATTTAGTTTCATTCAGTTGAAAAATATGGGGAGGTATTTTATTGTAACATTTTAAACAGTACCCCATGAAAGATGAGTCTACTTTAGCCAGCCTGAAACCTGGTTGAACTAATTGATCCCTATTTTTAGTGATATAATTGTATCTTTCACGTCTTTTACTAAAAAGATGTAGATTTTTCCTTACGTAAATGATGTTTTCATGTATTGACAAGGTACCGTCATGATGTTAATATCTTTAAACCTGTTCCCTTAGAGAGTCGCGCCTGCGGAGGCCATATATGGCTCTGATGGGTCTTTTTTGCAGAATAAAAATAGACTCGACGTCTGCAGCCCGTCCCCATAGTAAAATACCGTACGACATAATACTATGAAAGTAACTGAAATAGACTAGCCTCGCGGTACCTACATCAGTAAATTGACGGATTTTTCTCACAGCATATGCTACTGAACTTAGCCGTCCTGCGAGAGATGTTAAATGAGGACCCCATTGAAGCCTTGAGTCAAGCGTGATCCCCAGGAAACAGTTTTATCGACGAATTCTAGTTTCTCTTGATTTAATACTATGTCACAATTTGTACTTTTGACATTTGGTAAGGAAAATCTAATACACTTAGTTATATTCCCATTTAATACTAAATTATTAGCAGTGAACCAATTTTGGATCTGCAGTAGGGCGTCATTTACGTCGTCAAGATTTGATGCACGTCTATTAATTTAAAAAAAATAAGAAATATCGTCAGCAAATAACACCATCTGTGGTTGGGTTTTTAACAAATGGGGTAGATCATTAATATATACTAAAAAGAGGAAAGGACCCAATATCGAGCCTTGTGGTACACTCATTTTTACTTTTAAACCGAGTGAATTGACACCATTTAGTTGAACTTGCTGTTGTCTATCATTTAAATAAGATTTTACTAAACTGATAGCAAGCTTTCCAAGTCCGTAATGCTCAAGTTTCAAGATTAAGGTTTCGTGGTCGACGCAATCAAATGCCTTGGAGAGGTCACAAAAGATTCCTACAGCGTCTTAGGCCTCTTCCCACGCGCCAATATGTTTTTTAATAAGGTGACACCGGCGTCAGTCTTACAACGTCCCTTGGTGAAACCATACTGTTGATCATGTAAGATTTTATTGGTGTTAAAATGATTGAGTATTTGATTCAGCATTACCTTTTCAAACACCTTGCTGAAAACCGGCAACACGGATACGGGTCTATAATTATTGGTGTCTTTACTATCCCCTGATTTGAAAAGTGGTATTACCTTACTGTATTTCATTAGATCCAGGAAGACTCCTTGATCCACACACAAATTAAATATTAAGGCCAAGTACGGTAAACAAATCGGTCAAGCCGTTTCTGAGTTTTAGCGAGACTAACGAACAGCAATTCATTTTTATATATTATATATAGACTAGTTTCTGCCCACGACTTCGTCCGCGTGAAATTTCTGGTTCCCCCGACCCACACCGTCGCATCGCATCGCCTGTCCGTGCTATTACTTCGTTTTCGCTTCGCGTTCTTTCAAACTTTTTTTTCTTTTTGCTTGTTTCCTAAGGGTCCTAGCGTGACGTTAAATAGCCTATAGCGTTCCTCATGAATTGGGCTATCATTTATGCAAAAATATATTTTGAAATCCGACTGGTAGTTTCAGAGATTACTTACAAACAAACAAATTTTACCTCTTTATAATATTAGTATAGACTAGCGACCCCCACTGCTTCGCACGGTTTTCACGACTTGACAAAACATCTATATTTCTTTAGTATTATGTAAGTTTAATATGATTGTATTCAATTCTCTATTAATGATGGTGAAAACCGTATCAGAATCCGTTGCGTGATTTAGAAAAACAACGCGGTCATGGACGGATGCGAAAAGAGACTTTTTATTCTATGTATGTAGAGATAACGAATTCTTTTTACAGTAATATTGAATTTCAATGATGTTTCCTTGTTTACGGACTGGGGACGTGTGTGAACAAATCTTTTCACAGAAAAAAACCGAAATAGCACTCTATTTCGGGTTTTTTCTGTGGAAAGATTTTTTATATAAATGCTGTTACTGCTTTATAAATGCTGCTAAATCTGCTTTCAAAGGATCTCGTTGAAATAAGATGTTTGATTTTTTGAGGTCGAGCTTAGTAATTTTATGGAATGTTTATGTTTTCAGGGTCCAGGATTTCTTTTTACGCTCTGGTTCGTGTCATATACAACCTAAAAGTGTTGTTTTACATTGATGTTTGGTTGAATTTAGACAGGATAATAGGTAAAATTAAAAAAAAACTCCGACACAAAAAGAGCCGATGATCTTGAAACGGCTGAACCGATTTTGATAAGACATGTTTAAGAACCACCGCTAGAAAACTGCATTCAAATAAAAAAATCCACATCCATATCAGTTCACCTGTTTAGGAGCTACGGTGCCATAGATAGACACACATAGCGGTCAAACTTATAACACCCCTCTTTTTGCGTCGGGGGTTAAAAATAGGCGCCATAGTCAAACTAAACCAGCGGCACTTGTAAGATTGCGTCTGTGACAGCTTATAAATTATAAAAAAACAAGCCTTGTGCATAAATGGAGCGCTTCCATACAAACCTTCATTACGGTTTAGGATGTGGAAGAATGATGATGTGTAGAAGGATGATGAGCTTTGGAAATTTGTGCCACATAAGAATTTTTTAGAAATTATTTCATATGAAAATTCTAAGTGGAACAAATTTCCAAAGTTTGACTATTGATATGAAATTGATGATCATTATTCAGTAAATATATCATCCCTACAGTCGCGAATCGCATTTTAATCAACAGACGACGTAAAACAGAGCTGTAATTTGCTAAAAACCAAAGAAAAATTGAATTAGGCGGGCTACAGCTTAGGATTCACCTTGAGTAGATAGCTAAAGGCGGAACCTTCAGGGTAGCCCGCGAAATTCAAATTTTGTTAAGTTTTTTGCAATTTGCAGGTCACTGTCAGGTTGTATTTTGCATAAAATATGATTCGCGACCGTAACAAATATGACTTTACAGAATTATAATCATTAGAATCAGCAATACATCTCTTTAAGTTCATATTACCCTACTGAATGCCTATTTCATGAAATTATGACATTTGCGGGCAATTCTAACTTAAGGAGTTGTATTGCTGATTCTAATGATTATTATTCTGTAAAGCCATATTTGTTACGGTCGCGAATCATATTTAGATCACCATACAATCTGATACTGACCTGCAAATGGCAAAAAACGTAAGAAAATTTGAATTTCGCGGGCTACCTTGGCGCATCCCCCTTAACTACTCGATAATTATCAGTGCCACTGGTACATCATTATTGCAGCCCGTACAACAATGCAGTATGGCATTTGATTCCTTACATTTAGCCGTCAATAATCATAAACTCGTGCAAACGTGACAAACCATCATTTAGTGCGGCCATAGTAATTTTGACAGTAATAATGTAGAGTGATGCAAAATAAATAAACGCATGAACACTTACTTCGTTCCCATATCGTAAAAGCTTCGTTTGTCTAATTCACCTCCTACAATTATACAAGATTAGCCCCATCAGATATAAGGATTACTACAACGAACAGTAATCGTTGTAGTAATCCAACAGGAGTTAAAGATAAACTCACATTCAGTGTTAACTGCGACCATTAAGTTTTTAGTAAGCTGCATAGTTTGCCTTAAGCGGTGTCATAGTCATTATCATATTATCCGTAGTTCTCGGGTTTTTCATGCTTTTGAATCTTAGCTTTAACTGGATTTTGTGAAAGTTTTGTCTATGTAATGTGTCTGGTTAGATCGTGGTTTTGTGAACAAATAATTGCAAAGCTCTACATTCCCGAAACATTCAGTAAAAAAAATAAAAATAAGCGGTATATTTTTTATATGCTAGTTATTATTTCTCTCATTCCCCCATCCCGCATCGCCTAGTTGATGGTGTGACGTTACTGCCTTATACAGGGTTATTTTTCAAAGACCAGCCAAATTTAAGGGTGTGGTATAGACCATCAGACTGAACAATTTTCTCCTTGGGACCAATATCGTAATCGCGAAAAAAAAATCAGCGGTCCTATACATTTGGGTCGAGTAGGTATTGAAGTTTTGTATGGGACAGTTTATAAATTTTTCGCGATGATGATATTGGTCCCATGGAGAGAGTTGTTCAGTTTGATGGTCTGTACCACATCCTTAAATTTGGCTGGTCTTTGAAAACTAACCCTGTATACATGCAATTTAAAAAGGCAGTTCTACACTTCCTTTTCTTTTAGTTACCATGAAGATTACTTCGGATTACTATGAGTACGGTTGATGGCAATAGGCTCGCCCCTGAGGACTTACATAACTGGCGAAATGTGGTCGCACATAGGTACACCTCTGCCTAACCCTTCGGGAATACAGGGCTAATATTATGTTATGTTAAAATTACCTCATGTGAATTAAAACATTTCTTTTCCATTCTCTCATCACTGTAACATTGACATATTAACATAATAGGGAGTATTACTGCAATGTTCTGCCGCGAGAGTGCAGCACTAGCACAAACCGTAAACAATTTTTTTTGCCGTTTTTTTATATCATCCTCTTTTAAATATTGTTGTTAGGATGCCATAATATCACAGTACAGGTTTTTTATATATGCATAATAATACAACTATTATAATTTAACACTTTTTCACAAATTATTTGTTAATTATAACATAATGCATCATGGCGGTTTGTTTAAGGTTTGTGCTAGTGTCGCCCCCTATGCAGACTTTTGCGTAATGTTCCCTATTAACAAAATTACGAGCACGTTCAAAAGTAAATAAAGTGCGCATGTATCTGAAACTTCAGAAGTAAAGTGACTAATTAACTTCGCTCCCAAAGCCCCGAGACGTGAAAAGGGTAATTAATTCGAGTCCGAATATAGTGAAAATGTGTTCTAAATTGCTGTCGTATGTTTATTTACTTATTTGGATGATCATTTAGTATAGAGTCTGGTAAATTGGGGGCGTGAAAAGGCGAAAACTATGCTTATAAGACTGACAACTTTTGCTGATTATAATTATTATTAAGTTGGTATTATCATATAGATGGAGAGACGATCATCGTTAAGAGCATTGATATATATTTTACTAGATTAGTAATTACCGCGCCAATGCGTTGCCACTAGACTTAGGGCCACAGCCATATGTGCAGCTAACGTCAGTTCAGTTCTCTGTGTGATACCAACCGAAATGAACTGAGTGACAAATGTGTAAATGCGTAGTGAAAAAGTGCGATTCAAGATCACAAAAACATAATAATTTGACCGGAATTATTTTCCACACATAAGTTTATTGTTTCTGTGTTTATATTAAAGTAAAAACGCTATAAATTGAAGAATTTTGTAAATTAGGTTCAGTGTTACCACTAAAAACTTAGTTATAGTTTCCCACATTTGTGGGAGAGTTTTTAATTTATGGAATCAATGTTTTTTTTTAAGTTATAACAACGTTGCATTGCAGGGTGCTTAAAAATGCAGCACGTCGTGATAAATGGGTGGAAATAGTCCGATTGCTGAGAAAAGAGACTGAATGGTTATCTACTGTCACTTATTCGAAGCAAAATTATTGAGTGAATAATTTGCTTTCTTGATCACGGAAGTCTTGATCAAGAAAGCAAATTTTTCACTCAAACTTACAAAAAAGAGTTTAAAAGGCATACAAAACTAATGTTACATAGCAGAGTATGATTTCATTAATAATAAATAAAAAATATTCAAAAATAAAATGTCTTCATTATTTCATTATACTTATAAACTTCTAATACATCCAATAAGAAATAAATAATTCAAATATTTAAAAAAGTATTTATTTTGAATATATTAAACGTTAACAAACGCTTAGATTACTTTTTTAATTTTTTATTTAATCTTTTTTAATTTAATTAATTAAATAATAAATTCGATCTAAACAAAAGCGGCCACATTCATTTAGATCGTATTTTGTTGCTTCGTGTCGCAATATGAAAGTTTATAAAAGGTATTAGAAAATTCTAGACACACTTATCGAGGTCGCTTATTGAGCCGTTATTCAAAATTCCTTCTCAGTCACGAGATAATACTTTTTTAAAGGAGTGGCGCTAGTGAACCCGTATGCGCCCACTTAAGAGAGTCTTAGTTAGCAGTTGGATGATAAAATTAATATCATGTCCAAAATCGTGACGAATTTTGCACATGATATTAAAGCATATAAAAGCGTATTTTTTTCTTGTGAAGTAAATCTGGCTATTACAAACAACTTCAATACATGGCAGGTCATTGTGTAGCGCTTGTTACTCAAAAATATAAAAGTTTAATTTGCTTTTAATGAACGCCGACGGCAGAAAAAGTATGGTCGTCTTCGAATAACAATTCAAATCAAATCAAATCAAAATATTTTATTTCACATAAATCAACATGGGCACTTATGAAAGTCAGAAGCTAAGTGCACGGATCCAATTGGTTGTTTCCTATGGGGAAGTGCCAGCAAGAAACTCCACGAATTGAGAAAGTATCACCTTTCTCATGCTGTTCTGTCATCAACGTAATTATTTCGAACCGAAGTATGACGGTACATAAGGAGGATGGTATCGAAATACCAGTTATATCTTCCACTCGCTACAAGTTATATACCATATATATGTAGCTAGCTAAGTTAGTTTTCCACGGACAGGTTACCGATGTTCTAGTTCTCGTATTTCGCTTGGAACACCGGGAATTGCGGTGTCAATCTGTCTCTGCTACGTCCAGTCTTTAAACCGGTTAAATCCGGACAGATAACGGGTTTGGGCCATCGTCTTGTTGAAAGCGGAGCGGGTTTTCAAAGGGCGTTTTCGGGATATAAAGTATACTGCTAGAACAAGGTTTTTTTGACGCTGAAATAGCGTTGCCGACGGTGGTGCTGTTGGTAAAAAATTGCAATTGTTTTGTGAAATGTATTTAAAATAAAAATTTAAAAACTAGTTTTGTTAAGTGCCTGCTACACGGTTGCCAATCGGGTGGTAAGTAGGCAACCGGTAGAGCTGTTTTAACTACATGGTCGCCAACATGCCATTCTGTCGTGATATTCAAGCAGTAAAGATGTCATGGCGAATTTATCAAATTCAGAAAGAGTAGGAGTGTCTTGGCAGTTTCGTCCGCGACCGAAGAAAAAGAAAAGAAAAAATTGAATTGTCAATTTTCTTTTCGACCGATGCCTCATTGGCGTTTGGATCAATGAAGATAAAAACTGCCACTTGCTCACTACAGATGTCACTACCATTGTGCGTCTTAGAACTTGACAGTTAGCTGTCAATATCCATACATTTTTTGTAAACAAGCAACTTCTTTTACTCCTATTTATTTAACATGCCCTCTTGCGCAGCTGTTGACTGCAAAATTCCGGGAACTCATGTATTTCCCAAAGATGTTAAAAGAAGAAAACTGTGGGAGAGAGCCCTCCGAAGAAAAAAATTGAAACCCAATAATACGTCGAGGCTATGTGCTATCCATTTTAAACCAAAAGACTTTTATCAGAGAAATGCGTATACAGGTGATGCTCTTTTTCAAAAAACAGAGAACTAAGTGTATTTTCATTGCAGGGACTTGTGGGTATTTATAGTACGGGTGTTTTTGTAATAAGATATATCAACAAAAATATATAGAAATGGCATCTAACCAGCATTCGCTATGCTGCATTATATTTCATTCCCAAACCAACCAAACCAAACCACCCACCAAACCAAACTACCAAACCAAACCAAACTACCAAAACCAAACCAAACCAAACCAAACTACCAAAACCAAACCAAACCAAACCAAACCACCAAACCAAACCATACCAACCAAACCAAACTACCAACCACCACCACTACCACCACCACTACTAAACTACCTACTGCCTAATATTAATACAAATCCTGCACTGAATCCTACCGAAAGCACTGGCCCGCAATGGTAGTGGACAGACGTGTGTGGGAAAGGGAGGCCTTTTCCCAGCAGTGGGACATTACGGAGTAATTATATAGATCCTACTCTCATCATATTATTTACATTCGCTTGAACGTCGAGGCTACTGGCTACCATAATAGCCCGATACGTTTTCGTACATAGATAGATCCTTTTTGTCTGTGACGTTTGTGTGATGAAAATATCTATAAAAGACCGAGGAAGACTGCTGTAGGTACCGTCTATTTTTTCATTTACGAAAGTCAAACCAGTCAACCCATCAGCTGAAAACAGACCAAATAGACTGTTACAGAGAAATGAGAAAAAAAATTGTTTTCATACATATAGCGATCAAATTGTTGGATCTAGCCATGTTCAAACCCTTGATAGTTGTGAAGAGCAATATAAAGATGAGGAATTTACAATGCTTAATGAAATAGAAATATTTCACAGCACATCATTAGAGTCAGATGACGGGCCAGATCAGAATCCACATAGTGTATTATCAAAGAATACATAAGTAAACTTTGTATACATTTATGGATATATACAGAAGTTCCGAAGACCGATCAAGTTATTCCTGTCGTATGCCTCCAGTCTTCCACAAAAAACGACTTTTATGTAAAACAAACAAAACAACCCATCCATTATAAAACGGTCATAATTTATTTACCTTTCTATTAAAGCTGCTTTCTTACCAGTGCTAGACGCTTCCCTTTTCCTTAGTTCCACTTTTAGTTGAACTGCACTCCACGTCGCATACATTTTTGTCCAGTTTTCGTTTAATTTGTGATTGACACAACAGTAAAAACATACACAACAATGGCGATTTGAAGACATTGAACAGTGCTGCCACCTATGACAAGCTTTCAGTTTTTAACCCCATTGTTTTCCATTTAGAAATCAAAACCTCCCAGGCTAGGCGCTTTTGACTGTTATCTTTGTACTGTTCGCAGCTGAGATCCCACAGACAGGGAAGCCCTGCTACTGCCCTCAAGGAAATGATAGTAGACCTAGCTAAAGAAAGCAGGTTAGTTGGACTTACTATGAATACCGACAAAACCAAAATTATAAGCAGCTATCAAAGACAAGAAATCATGGTAAATAACAAAATCATCGATTATCAAGATGAGTACATATACTTAGGACAAATAATTTCCAGCATGAACCAGGGCGAAAAAGAAGTAGACCGACGAGTAGCAAACACATGGAACAGGTATTGGTCCCTGAAGGAGATTATGAAGAGACCGGATTTTAGTTTAAAATTAAAAGGGAAACTATTTATAGCTAATTACTTGTAATCTAAGGTACAAATTCTCTTTCGAACCTCTTTACAACCAAACTTATAAATGAACACAATCATGCATTGAAACGAAATGCACGCTATTATAAAGCCCTGTTCCTTACCATTATAAAAAAAATCAAGTGTATGCACCATTCTAAGAAAGTAAGTCGTAAATCAGCTTTGTTACGCAACACCTGGCGCCCGGCCGCTGCCCGGCAGGATGACACGATCGGGCGACACAGGCAAGGGTTCTTTTTCGTGCGCTTGCTCAGTATTTAGCGGTTAACAAAGGTACAAACTAACAAATTAGCTGTATTGCAACGTGCCATGGAAAGAAGTATGATGGCAGTAAAAACAAAAGACCGGATTAAAAACGAAGAAATTAGACGGGTAACGACGGTGGCAGACGTCACACGGAAAGCCAGAAAACTCAAATGGAAATGGGCTGGTCACACCCTCAGAGGCACAGACAAATGGAGCAAAAGGGACAGTCTGGGACCCGAGAAATAGCAAACCACAAAGAGGAAGGCAGAGAAAACGCTGGACCGACGAGCTGGAAGCCACAGGAGGAAAACTATGGACTCGAATAGCAGTGGAAGGAAATGGAGGAGGCTTTTGCCAATGGGCACTCAGATCAAAACAGCCGGTATCAATACAATCATATTTTGTTATTTTAGATTTAATTACAAATTACCATCAATTTTATTATAGTTGCATGAGTTTAAATGGTCTGAATAAAAGGCTTTTATTATTATTATTATATTTGTTTACCGAAACCGAAGTAGTGACTCACAAGACTGTATTTTTCCACAGCAATATTATTATAGATGTTTTTTTCTTACTTTTCCGTTTCTATTTGCTAAGTTTCTATGGCAAGCCCATGCGAAGGTATGATACAAAATCAAAATAATTTATTCTAATTAGGATGAGAATTAGCAAAGTAGTCAAAATTACGTATGACAGTCCCCCATTACGCCCGCCCTTTACTCGATTAACCAAGTCTAGTGTATGCGGAATTGGATGTCGTATAGTAGTGGGAACCCATAAGCAGGTTTCTCTCGAAAAAAAAAATCGCCTTTGAGATCAGCTCAGTCTCCTGCATGACCAACGCTTCACCCTCCCCAATTCTGCACTTTCATATATTACAACTGTTATTGTATTCGATTGCCAACTCACATGATTCCTAAACCAACCAAGACTCTTCCTTATACAGGCTGAATACTTATAAAAAAAAGTAGAAAAATGTGGTCTAAGGAGCTCGATTTTGGAATAAAGTAAAAGTGTGTTTTTACTTTTTGAGAAAGCAGGTACGATGTTGAGAACCTAATAGACTTTAAAAATAATTGAAGTCCTATCGGAAACTCATCCTGCACGGTTTTCTATGGAATATGTTTTCTATGAAATCCTGCGTTCAAATTGTTTGTGTAGCCTTGGATTTTTGTATTAGGGAAGACTGCGTTCAATAGCCTTTTATCCTATTATAACGCTGGCAAATGTAATAATATAGATGCAAATATTTTTGATGTCTCCTGTGAGGCCCTTTGTACACACAAGTTTTTCTTGCCGTGAAAAACTACGGTTTATTCGCCGAGTGTAGGCACGGTCGTCAGTGCTGTATCTATCTCATAGTTAATTTACCTGTCATGCATTATATTTAATTATTTTGACCTATTTTGGAATAGTAATTTTATTCTAGGTGTATTGTCTTCACTTACAATTAATGTAGGTATACATAATATTGTATTTTTTTTTTAAAAGAGTAACGGTGGAGTTTCTTGCCCATTCTTCTCCATACGAAACTACCTTTTGGAAGGGGCAACTAGAATCCATTCTATTTTTTTGTAAATTTTGACGTTCAAAAGTGCCTTTTATGTGCCTATTTGAAATAAATGATTTGATTTTGACTTTGATCACTGTGGATACTTGTTGACAGAAAAAAAAATGTACGGCGCGGTTTATACGCCGTACCGTAAAGAAACCGTGCCGTGTACAAAGGGCCTTATGTTCTTAATGGTACAATTGTGAGGAATAAAAAAGATAACAGCTGGGGATGGGCCAGCGAGCTATTTAGTTGGATTCTCGTGACGGGCGATATTACTTGTTCCTTGATTTTATTAAATTGTTTCGGGAAATTGTCTAGAATATTGCGGAAATGTTCTCTAGTATGGGAATGAAATGAAATGTAGAAATTGGAAACCGTTCCCTTTATGTGGAAGCTTGTACGATGATCTTTCTGAAAAGTTTAGCAATTAAATGAGTGACACATAACCAGTGATCGGAGTAGGTAGATTGATTTTTAGTACTTGTATCATAAATGCACACAGAAAGAATAACATGGATAAGCCATTTTTCCGGAAAGTAATTCCGGTATTTCCGGATTTAGTATTTCCGGCGGGCGTACGCATTGTTCTGATAACCGGTTATTGTACCACCCATGATCCTTTGTTCTGATTGGTCGTTGGGTTTTGTCAAATCGTGACAAAAAAAAAAAATAGGAAGAATAATAAAATAGAACTGACGAAGGAATTTGGTTTCCATCAATGTTGGGTTGCAAACGGCAAGGTGTATATTCGTGAAAAAGACGGAATGTCAAGCCGCCTCATCAAAACCGAAGAAGACCTCGCGAAACTCCGTAAGAAAAAATGACCAGCACGGTACCTTCAACTGCATGCTATCTTTGTCATCACAGTTTTGTTAACCCTAGTCCTAACTTATACTATTCCATTATTAAAAATTAACACTAACACTAAAATTAATCAATTATTCATACACTGTTCAAAACAAACAAGCTTGTTAGTAACATTAACTATACATCCTGCAAAATACAATATACACATCATATATACAATCACGTTACTTGCACTTCACGTCCATAACGCTCACAAACTTAATCAGCCGACATACCGTATAAATATGCCTAGTATATGTTCTATCGCACCTGCTCTGTACAAGTATATTATACCTCGTTTGCGTCCTGCCATTGCCATGGCCATTCGCATTGCCGAAAATATTTCCCTAAATTTTTGCTGTGGCGACGTTAAGGGAAGTGAGAGAAACGGCAAGGGAAGCGACCTGTTTACACATTCGCGTTGCCCATTTTATTTCCCATTTCCTTGCGGGTTGCCGTGGATATGGGTTGGATGTAGGCGGTTATTAAACTTTATTGTTACGCCATTAAGCAGCGCTCAAAACATAAATGTCAAAATGGAAATTATTTGCACTAACATTCGATAACACACAAAACAACCTACACAACCTAGATGCTGTCTCGGTGTCGGATGCTTCGACTTGCGACTTGGAAAACTGTACCCCACCTAATTTTATACCTAATCAAACACTTAAAGTCATTACACAGAACATTAGAAGTATAAACAAAAACATAGCGGGTTTTATGACTACACTTGCTCGGACAAAACTTGATTGGGACATAATCGCACTAACCGAGTGTTGGCTCCCTAACACCCATAATATTCCCGAGCTGACGAACTATAACTATTATCTTACCAGCAATAATCATACACAAAATGAAGGTGTAGTCCTGTATGTGCATAAAAAACTGCAAATAGTTGCAGAGGAGCCATCATTCTTAGATGCTAACTGTCTCCAAGTAAAAATCGATAGAAATACTATTCTCTTAGCGATATACCGCCCGCCAGGTTACAAAGACTTAGATAATTTTCTAAACTCCTTAAATAATACCCTAAGTAAGCTATCCAAATACAACACTATAATTATTACGGGAGACATAAATATAAATATACATGAACACTGCAAGGATTCCGCTAAACATTCCTACCTAAACTTACTGGCTACCCATGGCCTTTTACCTGCTCATACAATACCTACGCGACAGCAGGCTTGTCTTGACCATGTTATACTGAAAACCCGACTACCTGCTTGTACTTCAGTCGCACACACTGCTTTGACTGATCATGAGACAGTAATGTTGTTCTTGTCCAAACGAATGCCTAAAATAATTACAAAAAACTGTATTCGTTTTGATTATGTTAAAATAGATGCAGACCTAAAACAACTAGATTTTAGTGAAGTATACAAAACCCAAGATCCTCATGTGGCTGGGGAAACAATAACTAGATTAATAAAACTCGTGATAGATTCTAACTCCAAATCTGGTAAGACACCGAACCGTAAAAAAATATTAAAGCCATGGATTACTCCCGGTTTACTTCGATGTATGCGGCATCGAGACACATTGCATAGAAAATTTAAACAGGCGCTTAACCACTCACGCGCCCCAATGCAAAAATTAGTAAATTTTGAAATCCGTGAAACGCCCCCATCTTCATTATTTCACCACTTCAAACTGTCAGCGGACAGCACGTTTGTTTTTTATTTTTTTGAATTTTATGCGTGGAACCACCCCTTCTGTTTCATGTTTTTTGGAAAGGTGGTTAAATTTTGAATTTTTGTTTCGAAAGCCATGTGTGTGTATCGGACGTAAGAATAAAATTATCTGTGGTTGAAAATAAGTTTGCGAAGTGTACTGTGGGCTGTCAATCTGCCATTTCGTCGTCGCGGATTTTATGATACACAATTAAACGGTAAGTAATGATTATAATCAACATTATATACCATTTTGTTCGTGATTTAACGCTCTTTCGAGTTATCTATACTACATTTGAATTTCGAGTTTTAAAATCGTTCCTATAATTAGAAATATGTTTCATTGTTGTCTGAAAAATTCTTAGCTCTTGAAAAACGTAATAAAAACGAATCTATTACTACTTTTTACGTAAATTAATGTGTATTAACCATGTAGCCTGGTTAATTACGAACAGTTTGGTACCAATATTATATCATTTCGTTGTGATTTCAAAGTACAAAATCTAATTGCAAAAACCAATAGCCAATTTTTTTCGAAGCACGCGGCGTGGCGTAGTTCATTGACACGGATTAAAGAAACCTATTCATGATAAATTGTGGTTATTCTTCTCTCTTGAAACCTTTGAGTTCTGATTTGTGATAATTACTCAAAAAAAAAAAACAATCTCGATTTTTGCCATATTTTTCAGAAAAAATGCAAAATGGATAATATTATTCAAGGACAGGGTGGCAGGCGAGGCTCAGCAGGTCGCAGGCGCTCGCGAGGGCGAGGGCGATGCCTATTTGGAGAGAGGTATAGTGTATAATGTATATCAAATACATAAGTACCTGTTTGAAAAGAGGTATAGTAGCTGTATAAAAAGTATATATCTAATACATTTCTCTCTCAAAGAGAGGAGCCCTGTGTTCCAGCAGTGGGAACTTGATAGGCTAGTTACACATACCATCGAACTGATTACCTAACTTAACGGGATCAACTTTGAAATCAAATTGTTCTCTCAACTTCTTAACTCAAATTGTATATAATATAATACATTTCCCTCTCAAAGAGAGGAGCCCTGTGTCCCAGCAGTGAGAACATTATAGGCTGATTACACTACATAGCATCGAACTGAAAAACTTAACGGGATCAACTTCAAAATCAAATTGTTCTATCAACTTGTTATCTCAAATTGTATATAATCTAATACATTTCCCTCTCAAAGAGAGGAGCCCTGTGT
Source organism: Griposia aprilina (assembly GCA_916610205.1). Taxonomy (NCBI): domain Eukaryota; kingdom Metazoa; phylum Arthropoda; class Insecta; order Lepidoptera; family Noctuidae; genus Griposia; species Griposia aprilina. The sequence continues at coordinate 3,791,368 of OU744293.1, read as the reverse complement.
CCCAGCAGTGGGAACATTCTAGGCTGATTACGCTACATAGCATCGAACTGAAAAACTTAACGGGATCAACTTCGAAATCAAATTGTTCTCTCAACTTCTTAACTCATATTGTTTTTTTTTCAGTACACCTGCAGGGCCAGCGCCAGAGGCAGAGCCAGCGCCAGGGCCTTCTGAGCTCTGTCCCGCAGCACCCAGTCCCGCAACACCCAGCCCCGCAGCACCCATGCTGACCCCGGCTGAAGAGTATGTGTTCATATCTTTATTTGCATTTCATAATGTTTGAAGATCTTACAATGGGCTTAAAGCTAAGGCACAATTATGGACCCTGTAGGGCACAGCAAAAAGTATAAAATTAATGTTTTAAATAGAATTCATACTTAATTAATTATGGATTTTCTGTAGTTTCTGCCTACCCCCATGGGAAGAAGGCGTGAGTTTATTTATGTATGTATGTTTTGAAACATGTCCTTAGTATTAAATAACTAAATTATTACATTTATTATTCTTGTTTAAATTAAAACTTATTTGATAATAAAATGTACTAGAATATTTATGTATGTAGGTATGAATGTGAATGTATAGTTTTGAATGTATGGGGATTTTGTGTCCTGTAAACATTATATAATATTTACATAACATCACATAACGTAACATCACGCCTGTATTCCCCGAAGGGTTAGGCAGAGGTGTACCTATAGAACACCCACATTTCGCCAGTTATGTTTAAGTCCCATGTAATAGGGGGCGAGCCTATTGCCATCAACCAGGCACAAATCCAGACTCCGGGTTGCTACCGAGAAATTCCAGATGGAAAAACCCAATAGCACTTTGCCCGACCTGGGAATCGAACCCAGGACCTCATGCTCAGCAGTAGCGCTTGCGACCACTAGACCAACGAGGCATTTCATAATAATTAATATAAATATTGATGTTTATACTTATTACAGACTTATGAAGCAGAAAAAAAATATAGGTACTCCAGGCAGAAACCCGACGTGTAGCTCCTTCCCAGCTTTCGCCATTTGTACTCTTGTTGCCAGTCTGCCGGCTGTCTGGCTGGGTTTGATTGGAGGCGCACACTTGTATTTGTCCGTGTTTATGTTAACTTGCATGTAATTGTGTAGCCTATGTTGGTGATCCAATGATAAACAAATAAATGACTACTTGTGAAATAAAAGTTATAATTACGTTGTACATTTTTTATTTTTTATCCTTAATTATACCCCAATACACTTAATACTGGCCGATACTCGACAATTAATTGCATACATGCAATATTTAAAGTTACAATATTAAAATTACACACATTTTCAGTAAATTTCAAACAAACAAACTATACACATAACCCTTTCTTGGTAGTCAGGTAAAAATAATAAACATCCGTGAATAGCGCGCTTTATTCTCACGCTCAAAATGGCCGCCATGACTCATTCTCGAGAGTATATTCCCGCGATGTTATTATTCTTTGTATTTCAAAACTTTGGAGAAAATAGTAAATATTATGATGGCATTGTGTAGTTAATGAATGGGACTTCATTTTTTGTAAAAAAAAACATAGGGTCAACGCTTTAGTTAGTGAAATAAAACAGATTTTATTATTTATTTGCGAATAAAAAAAAAACTACGTCATATATAGTTCTTAAACAAAATGTATAATCAAGCCTGGTCTGTCCACTATATGAAACAGTCATTAGTTTACTATCAGTTCATAGAAATATTTCGTGTAGAAGTCGTGTATAAGTGGCTAGGCGCACGGCGCGCGCCGACAAAAAATGTTCGCGGGCATTTCGGCCTACGTCACGCGTAAGTACAAGCGCGTGAGTGGGTATCAATGATATCTTAAAAATTACTTTTACTAGGTACAGAAATTATTGTAATAAATTATTAAGGAAATTAAAAATAGAATTTGAACAAAATGAGATTAAAAAAGCTGGAAAAAACACTAAACAGTTATGGTCGGCTATAAATAATATCTCAAGCAGGTCGACAAGGAAAGCCAACACATCATCACAATTATTAGCCTCATCAAGTACACCACAACACTCTGTAAACCATATCAATGACTTTTTTGCCAAAATAGGTGAAAAACTAGCAAAAAACATAAAGGGTACACAAACAAGTGCTACAAAGGGAAACCAAACTAACGGAACGCAATCCATGATAATGCTCCCAACTGATGAGGAAGAGGTAGCCGGAATATTAATGTCACTCCGCAATAACATTGCTGCGGGATGGGATGGGATATCCAGTGACCTCTTGAAAAAGCACGCGGCCGTGATTGTGCCTCCGTTAACGTACATATGTAACCTTGCTCTTTCCACAGGTAAATTTCCTCACGTGTTCAAAAAAGCCATAATTCATCCGATCTACAAGAGTGGGGACGGGAGCCGTGTTGATAATTACAGACCTATATCTGTGCTAACTGCTTTTTCCAAAATACTGGAACGGGTAATGAACAGCAGACTGGTGAGCTATTTGGAAAAAAACAATCTAATCGCACCAACGCAGTTTGGGTTTCGCTCAGGCAAATCCACCTCTGACGCGGTCCATGAGTTGACAGACTATGTGGTCACAAACATGGATAGTGGGGATAAAGTTATGGCCATATTTCTGGATCTTGCTAAGGCCTTCGACACGGTTTCTGTCCCAATTCTCGTACGTAAGATGGAAAGTTTGGGAATCAGAGGACTCCCACTGGACCTCTTTAAAGACTACCTGAGTGAGCGTACCCAGAGAGTAAAGATAGATGAATTCATCAGTGAGGAACAAACAATTAACTACGGCACGCCCCAGGGTAGTGTGCTCGGACCCTCACTATTCCTCATTTATATCAACGATCTGGGTGCTCTCACAATGGCTAATGGCAAAATCATTAGCTTTGCTGATGACACTGCTCTCTTGTTCAGCGCGAACTCGTGGGAAGATGTCTATGAGTGTGCACAACTAGGCTTTAATACAGTATCCAACTGGTTACGCGACAATCTATTGACCCTTAATACAACCAAAACCAATTACATGGCATTCTCCATAAAAAACAATGGATCCTCCCATACATTACATAATACTATTGTAGCTCACTCTTGCACAAGCCCACACACTGGTAGTTGTAACTGCAAACCGCTCACCAAGGCGGAGAATGTAAAATACCTGGGAATAACAATCGACAAAAACCTAAGGTTTCAAGACCACATTTCCACCCTTAGTAGCAGACTCCGGAAACTAATATATGTGTTCAAAACGCTGAGACATGTAGTCGATAAGAAGATTATGAAATTAGTGTACTACACCCTCGCTCAGTCTATAATATGCTATTGCATCACCTCTTGGGGTGGAGCTCCAAAAACTACCCTAATAGAAATCGAAAGAACTCAAAGAGCTATACTGAAAGTGTCGTCTTTTCGCCCGTATCGCTACCCCACTGAGCAGCTATACAAAGAAAATGAAGTCCTGACAGTGCGCCAACTATTTATATTGCACATTCTCTTGAAACAACATACACTCTTGGATTACAATCCAACGCTGTCCAGGGGGAAAAGACGATATGACCCAGTGGAGCGCCATCATCTACGTCACAAAACTATTTTTGCAAAGCGTTTCTTTTGCTACCTAGGTGGCTACTTATATAATAAAACTAATAATGTGTTACATATCTATAGTCTCACAAAGCATAAATGCAAAAAGAGGCTAACTGACTGGCTACTAAAATTAAATTATAATGATACTGAAAATATCTTTACAAAGACCTAAACACAGAATCACACACTCTTAACACACCCACACACTTACACACCCACACACTTACACACCCACACTTGACACACCAATCAATCACACATACTGTACACATCTACTAACATTTGTCTCGCATACTTAATCTAGATATTAATTAAAATAAAAACTATAAAATGTCATACCTTACTACATTCTGTCAGCGCGCATAGTACATAATGTGTAAAATGAAAATGTAAAAGGGGTGGGATCCTGGTGTCCTGAAACACAGGCCACGAGCCTAACTTAGGCACCAGTCTCCCACAATATATACTCAACTGAATTATATGTCATTGTCAAATCTGACCGATGTAAAATAACATGTATATTGTGGTGAGAAAATAAAGTTTTATTATTATTATTATTATTATTATAAAATTGCTCATTTTATTACAATTCCTACCTTTTTTTTGAGGATGGCAAATCATCAAATGACTCCTTCCACTCTGGCAGAATACAATTCCTACATAAGTTCCGGTTTTTTTTTAATAATCCACCAATTCCGGAGGAATGTCCATAGTAATATATACGTTTCGGATCAATGACCCCAGTTCAATCTACCTACTCCGATCACTGCACATAACACACACATACATAACATCACTTCTGGAATAAAGGGGTAGGAAACTAGGCAGGAAGCAGTTTCGCCAGTTATGTTTAAGCCCCATCTTGTAGTGGCTTATTGCTATTGCGAATAAAACAAATAATAATTTCTGAACATGTTCATGAACCCATAGCATTTCAATCGGTATATTAAATATCTTCTCTCAATTACACGTTTCCAGCAACCTGTCGCAAAATAAACAACTGAAAGGAACAATGCCGAACTTAAAGCAATGCCTCGGCAAGCAAGCAACAAAGCGCTAAACCTCTTACAATTCCGGCGAGGAAAGCGCTTTATTAGATAAAACATTCCTCCATACACTCAGTTTGCATAAGGAGCATCTTAACACAATTGCAAGAATAAAGTCGTCTACAAACTTATGCGCTGAATAAAGCACTGGGAGAGAAAGTCGTCAGCAGTCCAGACAAACTTGTGTAACGGCCTTAAGCGAAGTCGTGAAAGAAATCAAAGGTAGTAGAAATGCTTCCGACAACTATTTGTGAACTCAGAATGTTCGTAGTGCAGGCTAACTCGAGCAGCGAGCTTTAGGTGCAGTTGATTCTAGTTTTTGATGTTTATTGGAAATGTTTGGGACGAAAGTTGGTGTATGCAGCGACAGAATAGTATTTATTTAGTATAGTATTTATTAAGTGTTGTACCTAGTGTATCTATTTATTAGATGTGTAAACACTATCTAATGGACATCAGTGAGATAACTGTCACTAATGTCAACTGTCAGTTGACCACGAATGGCGGGAAACAGTTAAAGAGTGAAGCGTGCTTGCACGAGAGGCTCAGTGTGGTTATATAATCAGCTTTAATGCTAGATCAACAGGATTCTACAAGTTTCAACAGAGTTTCAGAGGAATTACTGTGGATTTCACCGATGAAACTGAACGCAATCAGCACGTCATGTAAACCGGGTTCAAGAGCTGTCAGTGTCATCATTGCTGTGGTATATTGACACTGATAGCTCTTGTACGCGGTTTAGATGGGCTGTGAAATTTGCCTCTAGTCAGGTAGCTGTGTTGTTTTAATTAGAATAAAGGACACTAGAGGGCCTAGACAAATGGCATTCGCTTCGGAGCGATTCTATTTCTACAATGGCTATCGCTTTCGCTAATGTTGTCATTATACGAATCTAAAACTAGCGATAACGCTTGGCAAAAAGTGTCACTTGGCTACGTATCTCTATGAAAGTAATCGTTCGACGCTGTTGATTCGTTTCATAGAATCGAATACTGTTAGCATTGTCTAGCTAATTTCTATTCGTTGACCTATAATCACGTGACATTTCGATAGCATATGTCAACCCCATATAATTTTTGGCTTTTCTACTTAGCGTCATCGCTAATCGAATGTTACTTTGTCTAAGCCCTCTGGCTATCCTCTTGACGTACTGTCGACGACATGTCCATGTGCAGGTAGCGCAAGCGCATTGGTGTTTATTACATTTTAACTAAATGTTGACCATGATCATTCCAATAAACAGTTAAAGGTCATTGCACGTTACACTTTTTATTTGTTGTTAAGCTATTGCATAGCTTCTATCGCGGGCCTTGAGCGCGAGGACCGAATCCAGAAATTCCGTAACGAAAAAAAATCCTCACGCTCCCCACTCCGACGGGCACGGAAGTGTGGCTTGAAGGCCGTGCATTGTCTAACGTCGTTTCTTTTCGGCAGTCTTCGACACGGTGTTTGTGTGCGTGCAACTAGACGTATTGTACGACTCTACGAAGCTCGCACGAATCGAGACGAGCTGCTCCGAAATCGGACGAATACATAAGCAGCTGTTTATGAGAAAGTATATAGGTGTATAGGTATTTATGTACAACAGTGAATAGCTGTACTTGTAAAATTTGTGTATAAAGTGTTTTGAATATGAAAGAACAAAGTGCATTTATTATTAATTAAGTTTTTATTTATTTAATAAAAGAAAAAAAAATGTTTTCTTATCGGTCACCACGCTCAAAAAGTGTAACTTGAATTAATATCAAAGAAAAAGAAATACTGCATAAATAAAATAAATAAATAATTATAATTGCATAAGTTGATACAAAATGCTATGCAATAGCTTTACCGCGGCAGTCCCCGAGTGCCACACGTCTTTTTTTTTTATTATTTGTAGTATATGTCGTGTGCCTTTTAGTCTGTCTCTAAACTAATATTATAAAGAGAAAAGATTTGATTTTTTGTATACATATATGTTTGTTACCCTTTCACGCTAAAACGGTTGAACGGATTTGGAAGAAATTTAGGACATGGGTAGACCATGACCTGGATTAGGACATAGGATAGTTTTATCTCGATATCCCCACGGAATCGAGACTTGTGCGGTTGAAACCATGAGGCGCAGCTACTGCTAAATAAATGTACCTATTTCCTTTCTTTTTACATCGCATTGATGTTGCTATCAAATATAAGAACCTGCTGGTTATTTCTACCACGCGTCGGAAGGGGCCACCAATTCGGGTGATCATAAGTAATCTTTGATCGAAGGTACTAATGCGCATATTCACTAGTGTGTATAAAGAAGTTATACAGGGTTATTGGTAAAACACCAGTATCCTCTTAAGGGTTGTACTCATCATTATAAACAACTTTTACTATGGACCAAACCAGAAATCGCGAAAAAAAAATCAGCAGTTCCATATGTTTTGTTTGACGTGTTATGCGAACATATATAGGGAATATCTGCTTTTTTTTTCGCGATTTCTGTTTTTTACTTTTAACCCGAAAACAGAAGGAAATCATACATGTAATGAAAATCAAATGTTTTAAGCATAATCAGCCCAGCACTGCTGGGACACAGGCCTCCTCTCTTCGAGAGGGAGTGGGCTGTAATCTACCACGCGGGCCCAGTGTGGGTTGGTAGATGTCACATGTCTTAGAATTTTTGGTTCTAGGGCATTCCAGTTTCCTCACGATGTTTTCCTTCACCGTTTTGAGAGCAGTGGCAATGAAATTATTTACACAAAGCAAAGCGCCTGCCTGGGTTCGAGCCCACGACCTACAACTCGTAAGTCGGGGTCATTACCACTGGGCCACCACTGCTCTACTGGGCCCTTAACTCGAAAACAAAGGGAAATCATACGTGTAAATAAAGTTTTTTTTTTTATTAGTTTCACACTAAGGAAGAACAAAACTAGGATCGGTTTGACGTTTGTTTATAGTAAAGTAACTAATTTAGACATTCAAATTTTATTATTGTTACTGGCTTTTGCCTACGACTTCGTTTGTGTGGTGAAACTCGTAAGACATCACAATATACTAAGATAACAGCTAAATTTTTTATATTTTTTTCCTGTATACTACGTTTGTAGTTTTGGTCTCAGCAGCCAAAATATGAAGAGAGTCAGAGGGCCTAGACAACTGGCATTCGCTTCGGAGCGATTCTATTTCTACAATCGCTATGGCTTTCGCTAATGATTCCAAAAACTAGCGATAACGCTCTTCAAAAAGTGTCTCTTGGCTATGCGTCTCTGTGGAACATAATCTACCTAATCTTTCGACGCTGTCGATTCATTTCATAATCGAATGTTGTTAACATTGTCTAGCTAATTTTTATTCTTTGATCACGAGACATTTCGATAGCTTATGTCAACCCCATACATTTTAACTTTTCTAATAGCGTTATCGCTAATCGAATATTACTTTGTCTAGGCCCTCAGGACTGGTGACGCGGGAGCAAGCGACGTACAGTTGTCCGTGTGAGAAGCAGCTCGTCCTGAGGTCGACACCCAGCAGCAGCCTGCAGTAGTAATTTCCCATTGCTTAATGAACGCTTACGTTCCTGTATATACTACCTAATGGCACAACACTGATACACTGACTGATGCTTTCTTACAGATTATTCCTGACGAACAGGTATCACTAAAATAACATTACAATAGATTGTAAACACGGGATTTCTCATTAACAGTCACCTTATCATAGATATTTATTATTATTATTACCAAATATGACAGAATACGCCTAAACTTGGTTTTTCTGTGTCCGTGTTACGAACTATCATAATATAATAGTATAACAAAATGTAAAAAAAGAAAGCACAAAAAATATCAATTGTTGGGAATCAAACGTCGAACCGCTAAGCTACTTATTTGGTTTTTTGAAAGTTGACTAAAATAGCCGTTCTTATAATTTTTATGTGACGATTGACTGCATAGCTCCATAGAGCTAAAGCGGGATGATAATCATTTAAAAGGTTAAATCTGTAACTATCTGCAATATGCTAACCTTTTGGCTCGTCTTTTTACAATTTGCGGTAAACTATAGAAGAATATGAACAAATTGCAATATTGCTCAATACTCATCCCCCATACCAAATAGCGTGATAATTTATAGAATATCTATGCAACATTTGAACAGAATCTATCCAGTAGTTTTTGCGTAATGCTGGAACATAGATTCAGACTAATAGACAAAAATTCTAAAAAGCATATTTTCGCCATTAGAATCTTTCCCAATCCTCGCAAGTATTACTTAAAAAAAAACAATGTACAGTTTTGACTTCGCTACGACTTTATATGTATTGATTATCACATTCCTTGATATAAGGCATACATAATCAAGGAATTTTAATTAAAATTACTTTAGTTTCAGTATTAGTAGTAGCCGTTTGGGGTTGAAACACTAGGGCCGTGGGGTCCGAGTTTCCACTTGGTTTTTGGAGACATCGCCAGAGGGCTGGCCTATTTTTTGGCCAAAGAATCAGCATCGCCATACAATGTGGCAATGCTGCCAGCCTTTTGGGCACTTTTTAACCGACTTCACAAAAAGGAGGAGGTTCTCAATTCGCCTGTATGTTTTTTTTTTTATGTGTGTTAGCTCATAACTTTTTTCTGGGTGAACCGATTTGGATGATTCTTTTTTTATTTGATAGGTGGTGCTTCACATGTGGTCCCATTTTAATTTGATCAAGGTCTGACGAGAAGTTTTTGAGTTATCCTTAATACTGCAGATTTTTTCCACTTAGTTTATATGGATGATGTGTTAATAATTTCCTGTCACTGTTATTTACACACCAAGTAGTGGTATACGAATTTGTGTGGGGTAGGTACCGTAATTAAAAAGTGAAAAATAAAAACTTTTTTACAAAAAAACAACCGACTTCCAAAAAAAACACTAAAAGACGTGAAAAATAACTTTAATTTCGGAAGTCGGTGGCCAAACACGAAAATACAAAACCAAAGGCACCGACTTCCGAAATTAAAGTTATTTTTCACGTCTTTTAGTGTTTTTTTTGGAAGTCGGTTGTTTTTTAGTAAAAAAGTTTTTTTAATTATTTATTTTTATTTAGATGTAGGTACATATTATTAATATTATTTGTAGAATCTGTAATAAATGTAAATAATACTGAAATAAAACTCGCCTTAAGTTCTTTAATTTCAATAATATTCCACTATCACAGTTCAGGCCTTTAACATGTTATAAATCCTATGTATCAGGAACCTTTAATCAAATCTGCATGAAAACCACAAAGGTAGAATGTATCCAATGTAGATTCTAGGATACGTTCTGTAATCTATGACCACAGAGCACGATATCGCAGAGACGTGTTTACGAATAATATTCGTGGACGAATTTGGCACAACTGAGCGCAAGCTAGTTGTCACAGGGCCCTAATTGACTATGACCACTTAACGATTCCTTACTTCGAAACCAAGTCAATTCCTTATGTAACCACGACATCTGCTAATAACGTATTCTCTATGATACTGTTAGAGAATTAAGATTGTATTTTAATACTTTTGCATAAGAAATACATTTATTTTACTACATTTTTAATTTTGTTAAAATCATATTGGCTGATTGACTACATTTCCTTTGCCTGTCATGTGACAACAATCGTTCGTATTTTTGGTCCGTTGGCTCAACGCTCATGACGAGGTTGGGAACATCGGAGCCGTAGGGCATTCGAGCACGAACTACCAAGAGAATAAGTCGTAAAGTATCAAGTGAAGGAGCTACTGTAAGTCAGTCTGATTTAATAACTATTCTTTAAATATCGTACTTAGTTATAAACTGTGACCGTTATTTTGTTAGTGTTGTATTCTATTGTGTAACTATTGCTACTTGTGGAATTTCTGTAGCAAGTATGTACAATATTTTATATTCCAAAAAGCACTAAGTATTACGTGTAATATGAGTGAAAGGTTATGAGAAATCATGATAAATGATAATAAATGTGTCATTTGAATGTTAACCTGCACTGAATTTTATTTACTTATTTCCTTCAGACTTATTTGTTGTATTTATGTTTGAAGCCTAACTTCTGATTTGTCTAATAATACAATAAACGAAACCGTTTCTACAAGACACGATATTGACGTGGTAAGATTACGCGTGGAATAATAATTACCATTATGGTAATTATTATTCCCCGCGTAATATTCATAGTGAATTAGGGCCCAGAATTGGGGCCCAGATTGTCAGAATTGTCACGGGCCGTCAGTTTCTATGTTTAAACGGTGACGTTTACTGAAATTGACACGCTTGGTTAGTTTAAAAAGTGTTGACAGGACATCTCTTGCTACGGCCGCCGAGGCGTTCCCGTGCTGTGTCTAGGACCTATTTATATTTTTCTTGTGACTTAGTGAGTGCTGACTTTGGAATGGGCAAATAGCTTCATGTTTCTGTCTGACCTACTCCTTGACAATTCAAAGGGACCAAAGTGCAAGTGTGGTTTAATTGAAATAAATGCTTTGAGTTACAACGACCTCAAAGTCTGCGGTTTTGGATACGACGACAGCACAACTGGGCAATAAAATTGTACTGGTAAATGTACGTCCAGTGCTACCTAGGTTGGGTAGCCAGTAGCCCCACTTCTACCTCGCTAACTGTTTAATATTTTGCCATGATATGGCTTCGTAGTTCGGGCCGATACAAAAAAAGAAGTGGGGCAACACTGTGAGCGATAAATTGCGTCCAGCTTTCGTTATCTCTGAAAACGCAGCCTGAGGGCATTTTTCATCTATACATCTATAAAAATAAATAAAATTTAAGTGTCTGTTTGTAATGTCAAAATAACGGTTTTTGACTAGATTCATAGGAAAGTATATAAGGTACGAGTACTTAGAACAAAAAAACTATTTTTTTACATTTTTGCCTGTCTGGTTGTTCCGGCTAATCTCCGAAGCGGCTGGACTGATTTTGACGGGACTTACACTGTCAGATAGCTGATGTGATAGGGAGTAACATAGGCTAGCACGTTCCCGTGGAATAATTTCCGACATCCACGCGGGCGAAGCCTTGGGCAGCAGCTAGTTTCGCAAATATTTTTTTAAATGCGTACAGGGCCTTTCTAGTGACAAATTATGTTTGTTCTACCAATGATATACGAGTGTACGTAGTAGTACTTAGGTACACTTTCATGCGTCAGCTGTTTATTATTACATGTCGTAAAAATTAATGGCGAGATGATAATGGCCATGGAGCTCATTAGAAATGGATAACTTGGATAAATAAATTCATACTTGAATAGATCGTAAAAAATATGTTTATTGGGGCTTGATACAGTTATAAAATATCCAAAGTTGAATGTGAATTAATCCTATATTCTTATATCATCATATTATAAATACGAAAGTAAGTTTATTTGTTTGTTTGTTACGCTTTCACGCTAAAACGGCTGAACGGGTTTGGATGAAATTTGGCACATGGGTAGACCATGACGTGGAGCAGAAGATAGGCTTCTTTTAATCCCCTGATCGCAGACGAAATCGCGGGCAACAGATAATGGTATTAGATCGATCGCTTATTATTGGAGTTCAACCTCATTATTATTAAAAGCTTTTATTTAATTTCACGTGTATGTATGTCCTGGAATTTTGCAATCAATATTTTTATTATCAAACTCATAATCCAATGGGTCCCCCTTAGTGGCCTGCAAAATTGCAACAGGTCCAGACAGAGATGACGGGATGATTTGGACTCCTTCAACAAGAACTGTTTCTTAGAAGACTTTAAATAGAGAGAACTGGAAAGAGTATTTATTATAGTGATGAATATAAAGTTAATGATAAAAACAAGTACAACAAACGTAGGGTTAGAGAGAACAGACTGGTACAACCACAGATAACAAATTATTATGGTAAGAGAACATTGAAGTATGTGGTACCTAAAGTGTTTAACGAAATAGATTTATTGAGAAAAAGTAAAAATTAGTAACTTAACACAAAATTAAAAAACTTTTTGCAGGATAGCAAACAGAAATAATTACATACAAATCACCATACAAACAAAATCATAACAGTATATTGTTTAAGTAGTCGTAAGGGTTCATTGTTATGAAAAAGAGCGCCTCTCGCCATCGAACGTAAAAATTTGGCGAGTTTAGAATTAAGTATCCCTCTGTATTATAATTTCTTTAAATAAATACAAAAAAAAAAAAAAAGTAGTAGGCCTTTTGCTCTGCAATGACTCAAATTAATGAAGTAAGGCCGCTCACTGAAGCAATCTAGGTTCAGTTTCAGGCCTGGGCGTTTTCAGACTGAAAACCAGTAAAAAATTCTTAATTAACGGTCGAACTTATTTTAACAGAATTTTGCAAATACTATTTGTTGTTTACTTTTATTTATTTGCTAACATGTAAAATACTGGTTAGTAGGCATGCATTAAAATTTCATGACACTGTATTAAGGCATGTACATGCGTTCCTTGCGAAGCATGTGCGGTGTGACAATGAATGATAGGCTGAAGAATGATGAGATAAGGCAACGGTGCGGTTTAAAAGAAGATGTAGTGACAAAAATTTAAAAGAGTTTGCTTAGGTGGTTTGGTCATGTTCAGAGGATGAATGAAGGGTGACTATCAAAAAGTATTTTTATAAATCATAAAATCATAAATCATTTATTTGCTTGAAATATGGTTACACGAGATGTTAAATTATATTATAGCACAGGACATATTTCATTTCATTTCATTTTTGTTATTTCATTTTTTTTTTTTTTTTTTTTTTATTTACAAGGCAGATGTGAGTGGAAACGCCGTGAGGGGACGCCCTAGGAAAACATATAGTAACCTTATTGGTCATGTTCTTCAGAAAGGTCAGGTGCGTAGTGCTCGCAACCGGCGTGCGTGTATGACGAGATGTATGAACGTAAACGAGGCAAAAGGAGTATGTAGGGATTGTAGCAGGTCGCGTTCTGTAGTTTCTGCCTACCCCCATGGGAAGAAGGCCTGAGTTTATGTATAAAATAATATTGATTTTAATTATTACATTTTATTACATTATACTAAATATTAATCAGTAATTTATTATATTTTATAATAAATCATTCGTTCATTCATTTTAGTCATCTATGTAATATAGTTACTTATAGTCATTTATTATTTCTCATATATGTCAAAGTCGATTGATTCACAATTTGTAAGTTTTAAATTCCTCAACGGTACAGTAGCCTTACTTTACTAACAAAGATTTGAAAGATTCAACTGTTTCGAGAAACTTGAGGCATTTGGGTAAGGATTTTAAACTTTCCGGTAGCTCATTAAATATTTTTCTTGTTCCGTCGGTTATAGTTTTCATTTAGCTCGATATAAGATTTGAAGAGGTGCCTATTTTTTTCTAACGTATATACAACTTTGCAGTATACCTATAGGTATATTGTTGGTAGTGTAAGAATTTTAGAAAACTTTAGAAAACTCAGAATGTTATTTTCTTTCAGCCCTCTCTGTATCAAAAAAACAACTTTTGGTAGCTCACGTCAAATGCAGATAGATAAAATAATTTCACACGTCTTTAATTTTGCCAGTTCAACAACGTAACACTGAAAACCATGCTCAGAGTAATCAACCAGCAACAACGTGCCTACAGAAACAGTCTATTGTTATTACATTTTTTTTTAATAATACAAGACACGAATTTCCAGAGGAGCTTCGTTCCTCATTCCGCAAGGACACGGTCAATTGATTCCTTTGTCCTTCGAAGCTGAATTTTCCGACTCATTGGCGGTTTGTCTCTGTTGTTTAAAGAACCTTTATTATCGTATTGACATTCTACAGCAGTCAGAAAAGGTCTTTGGAGATCTCTTGTTATATTAAATGAGTTACCATTATTTTGTATGATGTTTATCTGAAGTTCAACTGCCGTCCTCACCGCATCACTGCACCTTGTGATTAGGACTTCGATTGAGTTCGCCACTCTTCAGGCATATCCAAAACAAGCACATGCGAAAAAGTGTAGAAAAGAAAATATAATTATATGATAATATTTTTCGCCTAAGAAAACTTTCGAATTAAGTATGGCTTTTACCTTACTCTTCAGGACTTTAATTAATACTTTTGTAGCGGTATCTACATCGCCACATGCGAGCTACGCGTCATACTGACATCACGCAATATCCTGCATCGCGCAAACAGAGTTTACCGCGCAACTAGCATATAAACAACGTCCCGACATAAATTGTCGGGCAGTTGCCCACCAGAAGCCGGTTGGCCGGAAGATCCTCCCTTTTCTATGGAGGCACGAGTGAACTTTACACCCTGTTCCGATACCTCTTTAATGGTGACCCTGACGTGTCCACTTTTATAATAAAAAAAACAATGCTAATTAAAACCGGAACATTAATCACTCTCTATATATGGCAAGAGATGGAAGGGACAACCCATGGGAACTTTAGCCATTGCTGAACAGACAGTTAAATTCCAATTTTATAAATAATGATCACTAGAGTATTTTGATAATTATCGACAAATTACCCTATTTTCAACTCGTAATTAATTGTATCTTTCCCATCATTCAGGAGAAATATTTCGGTAACGAGTCCTTTAAATTAATTTGTTCAATGGTTTTAGGATCGGGCAGATGACACAGATGCTAAAGTAATATTGTAAATATATAGGGTGAGAGGGACATCAACGCGCAAACTGTTACCATGAATTCAGCACATCATGCTAGATCGCCCAGAAAATTTTCGAAATTGTAGACACCTACTAATTACAGTGAATGCTCTCAGCAGATGCATGTACACACAGCTATATATTTCCAGTATAAGCTGATCTCGCATTATATAGGATTTCCGTACAATGAGAGATCAGCTTATACTGGAAATGTATAGCTTGATATGTAGCAGTCTGTGCAACACAAGTAGTGGAATCTAATGGCAAACTACACGTGTTGGATTTGTACGAGAGACGTCTGTTTGATTTATGAAAGCCTGGTACTCCATTATCAAGTGACGCATTGCATGTCTTCGTTGAGTGTTATAATTAAACTAACTCTGTTAATTACACTGAGTTTAATTATAAAGATTAATATGATGTCTTTTGTTGTTCTCTCTAGTTTATTTCTAGTTTTTGAAGGTTTGTTATTATTAACAGTGATTTAGATAAATTAAAACGGTGCAGGTATTTCATTCGAGGTCTTTTAAGGTTCTATGAACGTAATGTATACTATGGCAACGATAGGCTAATGGATCATTGAATAGGAGTAAATCTGCACTCATCGAACCGTGACTGCCTCTTTGGTGTAGTATTCGCTAGCGCCACTGCTGAGGATGAGGTCCTGGGTTCGGTTCCCGGGTCAGGCAAAGTGTTATTGGGTTTTTCCATCTCGAATGTCTCAGTAGCAGCCTGGAGTTTGCATTTGTGCCCGGTTGATGGCAATAGGCTCGCCCCCTGTTACATGGGACTTAAACTAAACATAGCTGGGGAAATGTGGGTGCACTATAGGTGCACCTCTGTCTAACCCTTCGGAAAATACAGGCGTGATGTTATGTTATGTGTGTGTGTGTCATCGAACCGTTATGATTGCTTGCCGGGTGATCTTTTGTCTTGGTTACCACCAAGAAAATCATCAAATGACTTCTCCCGCTCTGGGCGGAGCGGAAGGGCGTGTCAGACTCTTACTGACTAAAACCCACCCGTGTTCCTTTTGTTGCCTGTGCGCCAGGGCCACGGTAACTCTTTCGAACAATCCGCGGCCCTGGCAGGCATTGGCCCTATCGGACCCCATCGATTATGCTAACATCTCTTTGAGGCGCGCGTGGAACACGACACGCGGTTGACCCGAGCCTGGTCCTTATCAGACGGCGAGCTGCCCATTGCTGATCTTGATTACCTGGAAGGCAATTCTCGCGCTTACACTCGTTGATGACGTATTCGTCATTGTCGCTCGTCTCTCTATGTCGCTTGTAAAATGGTGACATTATCCCGTTTCTTCTATTCTCACTACAAGTCAATATTGTAAATCATGAGTCTAGGGACAAAAATATTGCCATTATGCGTCGTACGAAGTAATCCATTCCACATTGAATAACAAAAATAAAACAACAACACGTTTTTATTAAAAAATATTTATTATTTTCTTCCGCAATTGACAGAACATGTCTGTTTGACGTTCGTACGCCGGTCGACATGACGTCATGTGCGTGTCGATTGGTCCCGACCACTCTTTACATGTCGCGTGTGAACTAACACATGTCGCTCGGCGTTCCTGCGAGAAATGTTCGAATCGACACGGCGACAATAGCTCGACTTGATTTTTTATGTGGGAAAAGTACGAGTCGAACGACAATATCACATGCGAGATGCGTGAGAATACCCTTTCTGTTAGTTGTTGACAGGCCTACACTGTCCTCCCATACCTATTAACACTGTAATTTGTAAACATTGTAAACGCCACTTATTTTTAAAAGAGTAACCGCGGAGTTTTTGGCGGCTCTTCTCCATAGGAAACGACCAATTAGAACCGTGCACCTAGCTTCTGACATTTCATAAGTGTCCATGTAGGTTTATGTGAAATAAAAAAAAATGATTTTGATTTCGAGAGTTGCAAATACTCGCGACCTTTTTATTGTGTGTTCCAGTTCATTCAAATACAGCTTAGTAAGTAAGCACCTATGTTTTTTGTGGAGAAATTACTTCAATCCTGCCTATACAATACATTTTAGGACTTAAGTAAAACGTTAGTGTTCTGTTATTCATCCGTTTTAACGTAGAAATCTTCACATACATATTTATCCAGACAATTTTTACCAGAATTGATTCATACAAAATGCAGTGAGGCATGAAAGGAGCTGAAAAGTCTTCTAAGCATCTGTGCTGCGACAATGTAATTTAAAGTCTTTGGAGAGCTCTCCCTCAAAGAAGATTGGATCAACCTTGTTGTAATGTAGCAATGTTGTATGTGTAAGAAGGGCTTTTCTCTCACTTATTAAGGCTAAGAATAGGTATCAAATTATACACTGTTTTACTGAAAGGGATTACCTATAACTTAGTCTGTTTATTTGTGGATTGCGTTTTTTCAATTAGTTTTTCCTGAATCAAGGTATGTGTACAAATAGCCATTTCCGGAACAGATATCATGTATCTCTGCAGGGCTTACAAAACGATTCCCACGCGTGGAGTAGTAACCAATTACTCGACAGGCATTGCCCCACCGGGCCGTAAAGATTATGCAGAAAGTAAACTCCCTAGGGAAAAATAACATTGTTTATTTTCTAGATCAAAATACGATTATTGTTTAAAACATACTGTAACGGCCACTCCGTATCCGTTCGACCAAGGAAAAACCAAATCAATCCCCAAACAATAGAAAATCACTCAAATCCAAATAAGAAAAACTTCAATAAATAATAATAAAGCAAACGTCGACCAAACCGATCAGTTTGATCAACTCAATATCCAATTAAACAGAAGAGCAGTCGTATCCATCCGCGCGTAATGTCGCCGAATGTACGGAAATTACCGACGATAGCCGAATGCCGCCGAATTGTTTTATCGCTTTTGTTGACTTGTTGAGTATGTTCGTCCTGCGGTTTTTGTTGGATTGTTATCTTTTACCCGACAGGGGACACCCTCGGAGAATGTATAGTCACCTTATTGGTGATGTTATTCAGAAAGTTCAGATGCGTAGTACTCGCAAACGGCATGCGTGTATGACCAGATGTATGAACGTAAACGACGCAAAAGGAGTATGGATCGTAGCAGTTAGCGTTCTGTCATTGCTGCCAACCTCCATGGGAAGAAGACGTGAGTTTATGTA
Source organism: Griposia aprilina (assembly GCA_916610205.1). NCBI lineage: Eukaryota > Metazoa > Arthropoda > Insecta > Lepidoptera > Noctuidae > Griposia > Griposia aprilina. Next base: position 3,773,006 of record OU744293.1, on the reverse strand, counting down.
TGTATATTATCTTACCATGAGTTTATTGACCAGCTGTAATACGTAATCTAAACAAAGTCGCTTTTCATATCTGTGAGATCGCTTAGACTTTCTAAACTACATAATGTATTTTTATGAACGATTTGATGAACCAAAAAAAATAACCTAAAAACGATTAATTAATCCAAGAGTTTTATGTGTATAATACATGAAATCTCGATATTCTGACTTGTCGCCATTGTGCCCGTGCGAAGCAGGGGCGGGTAGCAAGTTTCCCCCTTCTTTATCCCTTCAGCAGATTTCTTTCTAATTTGGGTTGTACGGTTCGTACACTTGTAGAGTTGTTGTTGTTTAGGTTGAAGCGCATAGAGAAAAGATCACTTAGTTCCCGTTAGGTTTATTACATATAGGTTCTGTTTACAAGTAAAAATGTTGACGATTCCTTTCTCTAAAGTTAGTTACGGCGTAGCGGTAAACGCATGCGCTGATTTATTGTAATGTATCTATTTTTGTTAGTAAAAAAAATGACGCACGTCTAGTGCAAGTCACCGTGTCAGCAAAACATGCACAGTTTAAGACTGTACAAAGGACTTAAATTAACAATTCCTCTGTATCTTTCTACACACAATAGTATTCGGAAAATCGGGCTACATTATCAGTCCAATTTTATTTTGAAGCATATTGGATTTATTCCCTACGGTATTCATAGGTCATTATACGACCGGGCTCGCTTTTTATCATTATGAATCCCTTGAGGATATGATAAGTATAAAAATCGATATATTCAATTTGTACATAATCAGACCTAAGGGAAGTGTGATTAAGGGGATTGATAAAGTTACAGAAGCTGAGAGCGTTGCTATGGCACCTGAAATGAAAAAAAAAATGGGACCAGAAACCATTTAATGTTGTGGAAAAAAAAATGAAGGAAAATTCTGAGCATCTTTTTAAGATTGTACAAAGTTCATGATTTTGTAGAGTTACTTTTGTCTGACTTTCTCACAATCACTATTATCATTTGTATTACTTGATGACTGCTTTAATCGAGCTTTTAATAACCCTTGGGATTTCTTAACGGGCTTTCTTACTTATGGCTTTATTAGTCTTTTGACTTTTCATCATCATCAATACGCCATAACCTTCACAATGCATAGCACTTAAAATACGGTCATCAGAGAAAAATGTGAAAAAAAAGGTGTGTGCTTATAAGCACACGATAGAAGCCGAGAATACAGTCGGAGGCGAGTAGGTATACGCGATTCAGCGCCGAGAATACGCGATGCAGCGTCACCGACCGCCTGGGGCCGAGTATACCCGATTTAGTGTCACCGACCCGAGCGTGACGATATAGTTTCGTTCACTGTTGGTTAAGAGCGCAAAGTGCGCAGAAGTTTCCACTTCAATAAAAACTATTTAATAAAAAAATATTAATAACGGTGACAAGAAGTTATTAAAACATCATCAATATATACTAAGTGGAAAAATACTCATTAATAAGGATAACTCAAAAACGATTAGTCAGATCTTGATCAAATTTATACAGATGCACACGAGAAGCTCCAGCTTTCAAATAAAAAATAATCATCAAAATCGGTTCACCCAGAAAAAAGCTCTGAGGTAATACACATTTAAAAAAAAAAGGTCAAATTGAGAACCTTTTTTTGAAGTCGGTTAAAAAATGAACAAACACAAAACAGTCTCTTTTATCAGTAGATAATATTCCTTAAGTACATCCTTCCATTTTTTACAGTGGGAGGGTACGTAGCTCGTAGGGATGTAATCGTAAAACAAATAGTCCGTGATATTTAATGGAGGCTGTAGTTTATTCTGGAATCTCTGATGGATTGCCCTGATCTATGTGTATAGTACCATTGTTATAAAAAGTATACGAGCAGTTTGGATTCGGATTGACTGAAGGTTTCTCTATTTGTATTGATTGTTTGTATGTCAGGAATTTAATAATTCATAGTACCTACGCTTAAAATATCTAGGTATTTTGAAATTAGAAGGCCGCGTTCTAACCAAGAGAGATCGTCGCGCGAATACGTGAACGTATCGTTCATTAAGTCACTTTTTGTTCGCTGGAGCAGAACGCGTGGTCGTGCCGACTGAGGGCGCCTTCCGGTTTTTCCGAACAAAAAGTGACGTATGAACGCGAAGATCGCGTATTCGCGATAAGATCGCTTTTGTTAAGAAGCGGGATATGCTTTTGATTTTCTAAGGGCGAATTCGGCAAAAATTTTATACCTACGTCTGACAGTTTTTTTTATGGAAAAAGTGTCATGAATTCAAAATTGATTCGCAGCAACTATACTTTTATAATATAAAAGGAGAAACTGATTGATTGACTGGTTGGCTAACATATCAACGCACAACCGAAACCACTAGGACTAGGAACGTGAAATTTTGCACGCGGTTTCAGTATATAATGTAGGGGAGCACTAAGAAGGGGTTTTTGGAAATTCGTCAAAATCTTTAAGGGGGTGAAAAGGGGGGATTTTGTGATGATGTTGTATGGAAGAATTTTAACGCGTGGTCCGATTATTTCGAATCTTGGTGTTTATACTTAAGATCGGGTATACTCGTAAATAATAACGTATATCAGTTTTCGTAAATTTACCCCTAACGGAGTGAAAAAGGGTAGTAAATGTTAGAGGGGGGATTTCATTGTGTGGCTTGATTAACTCAAAAAATTGTACAAGTAACCTATAAGTCAAATAATAGAAATGTCACAAACGATTTTTCAAAACTCAACCACCTTCGGGGTAAAAACGGGGTATACAATTTATATGAAAAATAATTTTCCATTGATTAGTCAACATAAAAATTAACCCGAATACTTTTAGATATGAAGATAATCATACATTTTCGAAAAACACCTTTTAAAAGAGGTGGAGGGGTGTTAAATTTTGTAGGGGAAAATACGAAATCTACTTGGAAACAATCGCGCGTGAAGTGCTAGTAAAACATGCTAGGTGTAAAAGTCTGTTCGAATCTGCACTAAATAAAATAAAATGCGAACGTTCAAAAAAAAATTTGGGATATTATTGGAAAGTTAATGACTCTTTTGAGCATTTTCAGTTATAAGCAGTCTCATTAAAAATCTCACTCTGTAATAGGTAGTTTAAGTAGCCTCCATGAGTTGTTATTGCTTTGCAGTCAGGGCAATATTCTCACTTTGGCTTTACTTTGTTAAAGTAAAGAAACCTTCACATACATATATGACGGAGCAGGTACGTCTCTCTCTCGTTATCATCAGCCATATTTTAACTACGTTGAGCGAACTCTGGGAAGTGTTGGTTATAGCGCAACAGAAAAACCGTTTGCAGTTCAAACCAAATTATAATTTAAGAACAAATTACACGACACAACACAACAACACACACACTACACAACTATACAGAACGCGCGACAATTTCTAAACGTGTTTACTGCTTGACCGCCACTGACAAACTGCTTTAACTCTGGTCGAGCGTTATGTTGTAGACTCTGTAGAGCGCCGCCTGGTGGCGCTGGCGTCCCGATTAGTCAAAACCATACGATTGATTTAACGTATTTCCGAAAAATGAATATGAAAGTTATTCTTATAAAGTTAATGTTCAAATATGCACATAATTTGGTTGTCTTATTCTTATAAATTTTATTTTATTTTAGAAAACTCACTTACTATACTTAGCAAATTAAAGTGGAAGTACGGTCTGTGAATCTTGCTATCAATCTTGCTGACTGGCATTTTATTCCACGGCATGCATTCATAATGGGAGAATACCATTGTATAATAATCATGATGTCATGAGTCGTTCTTTGTGTGCAAATTGACCTGTAGAAATAAATTAATGACGACTTCTGTGGTCTCGTGGTTGCAGGCGTGTTGAGCGTGCTGAGGTCGTGAGTTTGATTTCCAGATCAAGCAAAGTGTTATTGGGTTTTCCCGTCAAGAATTTCACAGTAGCCACCCAGAGTTCGGATATATACCCGGTTGATAGCAATAGGCTCGCTCTCTGTTACAAGAGACTAAAACATACCTGGAGAAATGTATGTGTACGTACTTTAGGTACACCTATACCTAACCCCTCGGAGAAAACAGGCATGATGTTATGTTCAAATAAATGAAAATATAATCCCTCGCAACCCCTTTCAATTTTCAAAAGTAAATTCACAACAAAATTACATAGTTATACAAGTATTTGATACATCCCAGAACATGTTTATAAAAGAAACTCGTGTTAAGTTCGCTTCACAAGCTTTTTGTCGAGCGCGACATGTTTCAACAAAATGGAAACTTTGCGGGCCTTTACAAACTGGAACTTATTGTCGCATTTTGATGAATTTGGGCATGTCAACATCTGAGGCCTTGTGATATAACCCAGAACTGTTTATGTCCATATACTTATAAAAGTAAAGTAAATTCATAAAATATATACTTTATGAAGGTATGACGAACGGGGTGTAAAGTTCACTCCATAGAAAAGGGAGGATCCTCCGGCCAGACGGGTGTCGTGTCGGGTGGGCAATTGCCCGACGTTTGATGTTGGGACGTTGTATACCTATATGCTAGTTGCGCGGTAAACTCTGCTTGCGCGATGCAGGATTTCGCGTGACGACGTCAGTGTGACGCGTCGTAGCTCGCATGTGGCGATGTAGGTACCGTTACAACGTATATTATAAAATTAAATGCGAAAGTAACTCTGTCTGTGTGTGTGTTACCTTTTCACGCCTAAACTAGTGAACCGATCGTTATGGAACTTGACAGCAGCCTGGTCCCTGGGGAAGGACATGGATGAAAAATCCAAAAAGGATGAAATACAAAATATGCTCAGACGAAGTCGCGGGCATCAGCTAGTTTTAAATATAGAAATAAATAAAAATTGTTTTATTTTCACAGAAACATTTGCGTATAAAACAGATAATATTATTGATAAAATATCGCCTGTATTTCCCGAAAGGATAAGCAAAAGCAAGCTATTTAAAGAAATAAAATCATTTATCATTTATCATTTAATACTCTCCCGTTCTGCCTATACTTTTCGTCCAGGGGTCGAACTCAGCTTAAAATCCGTAGTTTTCCCCGCAGTTGCAGGAGTTTCCTACTCCGTATCACCTACGGACATAAGATTAGTTTGGGGCCCGACCTAAGAATTAATGACAACACGATTTGACAGTTGTCCTTACTCCCGATGTGTTTTTGCACGTCCGAAAAAGTTAATTAATTGGGAGTAGGGTTCATTTCGAAGTACCGAAGTGTTTTTAGACGAGCCCGTATCTTCGTTGACGGCCCCCAGGTTTGGTCACATGGTCGCGAGATGTTGAGCGGGCATACTCACCTCACCATCGAGGTAGTTGAATTATTTATGTAACACTAGGTTATGCTCGCAGCTTCGTGGAGGTCGGAAGTTATCCCACGGGAACGTATTACCGGGAGGAAAGAACACGATGTCCTACCCCAGGTCTTGGTCTACCTCTGGGCTGAATTTCATTGAAAGCCATTTAGCCGTAAAGGTGTGAAAAGGTAACAGACAGACAGTATTACTTTCACATTTACAATTAATTAATTAATTAATGTGATTTACACGGCTTAAGAAACCAATTACACAAATCAAAGTGTATACAGGGTGTAAGGGACAGCCCGTTGACGGGACGGAACGTTGTAGACCTAACTTGTAGACTGTAGATTTGTGGATCTTTTTATATTTTGTTGAGTACCTGTTACTTGTTGATAGGCCCCCTCTGTCCTCCCATATCTATCAACACTGGAATTGGAAATATTGTACAATACACTTATTTAAAAAAAAAGTAACCTTGGTGTTTCTTGCCGGCTCTTCTCCATAGGAAACAACAAATTGAAACCGTGCACCTAGCTTCTGACGTTTCAAAAGTGCCCATGTTGGTTTATGTGAAATAAAATATTTTGATTTGATTTGCCCTCCGCAAACTAAGAGGATTCAGCTCCTTATTTCGAATCATATTCCTCCGGAAAAATTGTCAGTATTTTTTTTTTCAGTTTGTATTCCTTTATTTAAATGTATAATTACATTTTCTATACGCAGCACTCCATTTATGTAAATAAAACAGCTGAAATAAAAAAAACAGCAATGGATGTTGAAATAAATCACGAGACGCGAGAGCGCTGCCGGCCGTTCGGTACGTGCATCATGCCGCGGTAACGATACATTGCGTGTGAGGAAATAAAACAAATCCGGTATAATGGATTCCCATTAACGTTCCTGAAATTATTTCATGTACCGGTCATCTTTGTATGATATACTGAATTCACCCCATCTATCTGCGGAGGGCTATCCCTGTATAATATGTACAAACAATACACATAAACTAATAACAACAATTAAATACACAAAAAAAAACAATAATTCAATTTAAAAAAAAAACAATATTTTTTAATTCTCACGAAAATGTAGGCACATAACCATTAAATTGGCGAATTTATTAGCGAACAGATCGCACTCTGGATTGGCTTCCACGAGCTTATTTAGTGCGGTTAACAGGCGCGGTACGGGAGATGCAGCACGGGCTGCTGTCCGACGCGAAGGCACGGCAAGTATAGTCGATGTTTTCTGCAACATTATTATAATAATAATATAGTACGGAGATATGGCTATGTCGCCTGTATTTCCCTGAAAGAGCGTACAGTAAACCCACGTTTTTCCAGTTGTGCTATAAATAATATTTTTCCCGACACAGGGATTGAACCAAGCGTGATGATTGCGTAACACACTAACAGTTAGGAATGACTTTCATTTTGGCTGTTCAACAATATTCATTGCGTTAATTACGTTGTAGAGCAGATTTTTTTTGATCCTTCAAAATGATTCAGATTGTTACTATACTGTGTTACGTAATTAGGGTGCAGGGATGGTCAAGTGGTGGTAAGAACGACTGCTCACCAACGAGGAAGTCGAATTACTTATTTCTCTTTTTAACGGACTTCAAAAAGGAGGAGGTTGTCAATTCGGATGTTGGTATTTTTTTAAATGTATGTTCGGGCATAACTCCGTCATATAAAGACGGATTTGAAAAATTCTTTTTTTTGATTAAAAGGGTATACTCTTGAGGTGGTCCCATGGTCACTAAGTCAGAATCTGATAAAGGGATCCCATGGAAATCGAGGGAAATCCTCAAATTTTATAGGCGTACCTATAGCGATTTGGGTAGTTTTTATAGTAACTCGTGCAGTTGCTCTCGGAAAGCACCATTCGGTGAAGTGGAACTGATGATAAAGACTAGAGGTGGCCACCTGAACTTCTCAATAAAAGTATTTATCGGGTTGCGATTCGATTACTTTAATATGGTTGCTAAGCAATTGATGCTCGTCACAATGCATATGGTAAAATGGAGCTGATGGTGGCTTCACCATTAGCTCCAGTTCTTTTGGTTCTTATCAGGAGAACTCCTCAACAACTAACGTCCCTGCATCGGCAAAAGGTTTTTTTTTTGTGAAAGGTGATGAACAGTTAACATTAGGCTATTGTAACTTAGATACATTAATAACTGACTCACTAAAAAGTGAAAAATAGAAAATTTACAAAAATAAAACAAATGACACTACAGAGTGAAAAATAACTTTAATTTCGGAAGTCAGTGGCAAAAAACTAAAATATAGATCCAAAGACACCGGCTTCCGAAATAAAAGTAATTTTTCACTTTGTGGTGTTTTGTTTTAAAGTCTGTTGTTTTTTTTGTAAAAGATATTTTTTTATTTATTTATGTACCTCCAGATAACAGTGCGTTTGGGATTTGGAACACGAAAAGATAATTTTCTTGACTAATTAACACCAGCGGGGTAATTACGTAACACAATAACAGTAGGAATGAGTTTAATTTTGGCAGTTTAACAACATTCATTGCGTTATTTACGTTGTTGAGCAGACAAATGTTTCGAATATATGAAGCAATGGATTAGCAATATGCTTCAAAATGGTTCAGATTGTGATAGATAGTGCGTTACGTAATTAGGGTGAGGGTTACTGAAAGTCTGCAACTAATCAGTAAACATCCCGATAAGTCTCATG